>CM062811.1:663900490-665216740 GCA_031772625.1 Pinus tabuliformis | reverse complement strand
GTTTGTTGAACCTGGTCCCTGGTGAACCACTTGCCCTGGTGAAGGAGTTGGTCTGCTTTGACAACTTGATATAGATAAATTGTCTATTGGTGAGTTTTCTTGATCTGCGTATCCATGAGTTGATTAGTTTTGGCATGTTCCATGCAATATGGGTTGAGCTATGTTGGTGTGAGTTGTTCTACAATATCAGATGTGTCAAAAAATGGTGGAAAGTATGGTCGAAGGTGATTTACCTTGAGCACTAGGTGCATACTAAGGAACAGTGGGATGTTGAGCTCATAGGCATTGTCACCTACAACTTTGGTGATGGTGTATGGCCCATATTAGAGTCGGTGAAGTTTGCAGTGGGGTCCAGCGAGGAGCTCCTACCATAAATGTAGCCAAACTTTATCACCCACCTAGAACTTGTGCAGCACTCGATGTTGATGATGGCGTTGCTTGTACTTAGCATTAGCTCTATCCAATTTATCATGGACTTGCTAGCAAATGTGTTGAAAGTGATCAATGAAGCTATTAGCCTTGTCGGCTTTAGACTAGATGTGAGACGAATCAACTGGAGTAACTACAAATGGTATGGCCATATCAATGGGAAATAATGACTGAAATCCCATCCCTACCTGAAAGGGGCTATGGCCCGTTTAACTATGGAGAGCGTTGTTGTAGCTGTGCTGGACATAGGGGATGCTTTCATCCCTTGTGTGTGGATGCTTTGAGTTGTACATGCGCAGAATGTGTACAATCATCTTGATGATGAACTATGTTTGGCCATCAGTTTGGGGGTAGAACGACATGGACTTAGTAATTTTGGTATCCAACATCAACCAGAGACTTGACCCAAATGCACATAGGAATATGTTGTCTTTATCTGAGATAATGAACTGTGGGATCCTGAAGTGTACCCACACTTGCTTAAAGAGGAGCTTAGTAGTGGACTCTGCTATGATACTATTCTTGCAGGCTACCATGATGGCCATCTTAAAGAATTTGTCGATGACCACAAAAACACAGTCGTTGTCATTCTTAATAGAAGGAAGGCCCAACATGTAATCCATGGAGATAGATTCCCAAGGTTGACTAGGAGTAGGTAGAGTTGTATATATGCCTTGTTTCTTTATGGTTGGTTTGCAAATGGCACAGGAGGTGCAAGATCTAATGTATTTCCCAACATCCTGACGAAGTTTTGTCCAATAAAAAAACTTCTGCAGTCCCACGACTATTTTCTCTACTCTGAAATGTTCAGCAACCCAACTATAATATGCCTCCCAAATCATCTTGGCACGCTTGCTTGAAGGAACACATATGTGTCCCAGATAGCATAACAATGCATCCTGAAGATGAAAATTTGGAACTTGCTTCCCTTCCAGGAGTGTTTGGTATGTTCTACCGAATTCTGGATTGCTCTGGTAAAGATGTAGCCACCCCGAAGTCTCGTGCCTACAGGAGTCCAGCACAATGATCAATGCCATGACTGGTGTTCAGCTGAGGCAGTCTGAAACATTATTGGTGTTTCCTTTATTTTACTTAATGTTAAAATAAAATTGTTGCAGGTAGGTGGACAATTTTTTATGGCAATGATTCTGCAACTCCCCTTGTGTCTGTATGAACTACAAGGGTCGATGGTCTGTGTGGATGACTATTTCCTTCCCCATAATGTAATGCTTCCATTGATGGAGGACATGAACAATGGAATAAATTTCTTTGTCATAGGTGGGATACTTTTAGAATATGTCTGAAAGTGTCTCACTATGGTAAGCCACTAGATACCCCTGTTGAGTGAGAACTACACCAATAGAATAGTCAGAGTCATCTATCTCAATCTCAAATGGTTGCTTCAGGTCTAGTGATGTGAGAAACGGTGTAGATTAAAGGCGATGCTTCAACTTGGGAAACACCTTCTCTTGGATTCAAAAAAAAAAAAAAAGAAGAAGATGAAGGAGAGATTTCACTCCACCCTTGGTGACTTGACTTAAAGGCCAAGTGATATGAGAGAACCCCAACACAAACTTACGATAAAAATTCGCAAGCTCCAAAAAGTTGTGGAGCTCTATTAGAGTGGTTGGGGTTGGCCAATCCCAAATGACTCATATCTTGGATGGGTCCACATGCACACCCTTCTCATTAATGATGTACCCGAGATATTGAACCTGGGTCATGAAAACAGTGCATTTCTCGAAATTGGAACACAGCTTGTGTTGTCACAGGGTTTGAAGGACCTGTCTAATATGGTGGAGGTTCTCTTCCCAACTCTGACTGAAGATTGAGATGTCATCTAAATACACCACTATGAATGCATTAGTGAAGGGTCACAAGATGTCTTCCATCAATCTCATGAAGGTTGCGAGGGCATTCATTAACCCAAAAGGCATAACCAACTATTCGAAAAGGCCCTCCTTGGATTTGAAGGAAGTCTTCTACACATTAGGGGGTTCGATAAGAACCTGGTGATAACTAGACTTGAATTCAATCTGGCTCAAATATTTGGCCCCCTTGAGCTTCTCCAAAAGGTCTTAAATCCATGGGATTGGGTACCTATTCTGGACAGTGATCTTGTTCAATGCCCGATAGTCAATATAGAGTCTCCAGGTCCCATCCTTCTTCTGTGCCAATATGATGGATCTCCTACAAGGTGATGAGCTTGGACTGATCTACCCTTTCTGGAACAACTCCTGAATTTCCTCTTGATCTCATCATTCTCTGAAATAAAGCGTCGATAGATTGGTCCATTAATGGGTAGCGGCACGCCCAGGGTGAGATCGATGGAGTGCTTGACTTGACAGTGAAGAGATATCCCTATAGGTAAGGTGAAAATGTCACTGTACTCCTCCACGACTTTGTCCATCTGCTTCTTCTGTGCGGAGGATCCCTATATGGAAGTCATGGCGATAACCTTCTTCTTTCCCTGGGGGTAAATCATAAGGAAAACAAATTTCCTAGTCTAGGAAATGACCTTAATGCATTGCTTTGTAGTGATTAAAGAGATGACGGTAGGCAGGGCTACCTTTAGTATCTTGTACAACATATTGACCAAATTAATAATCATGGAGCGAGGTCTAGACTCATATACAACATGTCACTTCCACAAGTATGGTTGTCCTAATAATACATCACAAACTTCAAGAGGAGAAACATCACACAGTACCTCATTCGTGAAGGGCTTGATGTTGTAGGGAAGGCAACATTGTTGGCTGAAGCGGAGCTCTCATCCTTGGTAAAGCCACCTGATGGTGTACGGTTGTGTATGTGCTATCATCGATAGGCCCAACCACTTCACAACCTTTGCTGCAATGAGGTTCTTTTGGCTCTCGCTATTGATAATGAACTGCAGTGGAGAACCCTTCACCCACATCTGTGAGTGGAAGAGGCATTCCCCCTCCTCTAGATCTTCAGGCTCATTCTTATGGATCTTGGTGGTGGCAATGGTGGCATTGGGCTCCATGTCAATGATCTGCTTCCCTTTGTATTTCCTCTTGTCAGGTTCTGACTTAGAGCCTGAACATGCATTTGAATCGGAAGCCTTCAGCTTGGCCACCAATGACTTCTTGGCCCGACACTCACTTGTGTTATGAGTGGAGCTCTTATGGAACTCACACCATTTTTCCGTGTCCTTATTTTTCTTCATGGTGTTGTTCTTTTCTTGCAGCTTTAGTAGGTTGTCCTGGGTAGACCTGCCTTGGCTTTGGCATTTTCTTTGTGGTTTGGGGTGCTTTTTCCTTGCTTCAGATTCACAGATCCAAAGTCTCGTTTCTTCTATTTAAACTTCTACTCAATCTTAACAGTGTATCAGTATGTCAAGCTGAGCAAGGAGATGTACAAGATTTCCTGTCATCCTAGATATATTTGTGTAGACAACCACGATACTTGAGTACCAAATTCCACTCAAAGTTCCTGATACCCAACTTCGTGCAGAAGGTATGGAAAACATTTTTGAACTTCAACACATCTTGGTCGCTTCCCTTTCATAGCATGGTCCACTTTATGTATTTATCTTCATAGCTTCCGATAGGGTAATATCGTTCCCTGATGGTGTCTTGAAAATAATCCCAAGTGGATGTGGCTGAAAACAGTGAGGATTCCCTCTCATCCTTTTGCTCACAGTAAGTTTCCCACCAGTGCTTGACGTGTGGGGCAGATTTTAGAAGTGAAAAAGTAATCTTTGTCTGATTGGAAAAGTCATGAACTGAAAAATATTCTTCCAACAGATTTAACCATTTATATATGGCATGTGCATCTAAATGACCCTCAAATATGGGAATGTCAAAGTTAACTTGTACCTTAAAAGGAGTGGTGTATCCAAAGTGGTTGCATTTTGAAGATGCAACACCCATGGGTAGCCTTTGGAGGATCTGAACAAAGTTATCCATCATCGCATTCCTCTATCATTCGAGAGCTTCCTCAAGCAATATTTTGAAAGGATTTCCTACCCCCTCGTCTTTCTTTTCTTTTGCAATGCGAGGTTGTAGAGGTTTGCAAGGTTGGTCTTGCAAAGGTTCAACTAGTTCGAGCCCTAACTCCTTATACCCTGACATTGTTGGGGACATGCAAATAAAAATAGAGAAAGAGCATACCGCTCTGATACCACTAATCCAAACTTAAACAGGAATGCAACAAATAACAGATACAACCAAAAATATAGAGATGCAGTAAAAATAACACTTCATTTCATTAATATCAAAATATTGAAGTATGCTTACAAACATAATGGAAATAAACTAGCTCGAGCAATGGTAGCTTATATTTGAGAAGAGGTTTGGTGGCTACATGCCTCTGAACTGTGTTACAATGAGACTCAAGGGCCTATTTATTATTAAATAACAAAGGAAAACCCTAAACAACCAAATCCTTAACCCTAGGAGATGTAACGCCAAGCGTTTTCCGGCCTCGTGGTCATATTATCTCTATTTGGCACATATGATACCTTGTTGGAAAGGTCTCTCGAAGTACTACAGGATTTTTGGTAGCCCTTAGCCTATGTTGTGGAACTAAAAAAAACGTTGTTTAGGGGGTCAAAACTTCTCTGAACATTTACGACCCAAAAAATTGCTAAAAATAGTAAATGCTAAAATAAACAAGAAAATAGATGAAACCGACTAGAGTTCTAGGTGGAATAGGTGGGTGGCCTCCAATATCCACCTATATCAGATATGAACTGAGAAGGGAAAGATGGTTTCCACTAAAATGTTGAGGGTTGCGCCAAAACTATCGAGTAACCAAAACCCTATTGTCTAGCATAGTCCCTCCAATAGGGGAATGGGGAAATGAGTAGTCTCTGTATTAAAATATAATTATGAAAAGTGTTGCACTATCTACAGTTCACTATCTCCAATTTCCACATGAAGAGGGAATGAGAAAAAAATAATAAGGAAAACCCTCAATTCTTGATGTATATTCATATATAAACATAACTTACATATAAAAACAAATATTGTGCAATTGCAATTTCGACAAAAGAATGAAACTAAATGAACCAATTAGGCATTTAACAATTTAGCAATTGACATTAAAAATATATCTACTAGATATTATCCACAATTTAGTAAGAAGTAGTATGATAAACTAATCATAACTGGAAGAAAATTGTCTTCTAAAATATAAAGTAGTATAAATAAAAAATTCAGAGCGAATTTTGTTCTCAGCACTACAGTTCTCCATGAAAGTGCACAATCATTAATCTCTTCAAGTTTTAGTAACATATTTCATCCTTACAAGCCAAAATGGGTTGAGATCTTTAACCCTATGTTGTAGCGCTACAACCACAATTCAAAAATTTTCCTATGCTTTGATTTTGGAGCCTTCCTTCTTATCTGCGAGAGTTCATGTTGCACTGATCCAGGTATTCGTGCTTTGATTCAGATTGATCTTTTTCATTTTTTCTTGTGTTGGTTTGTTTCCACACCTAATTGATCTTTAAGTCACAAGCTAACCTCCTAACATGGTCTTTCAACAGTTTTGAGCTTGCCTCTGGAAACTACACAATCCTTGAGGGAAAGAAACCTTGATGATTGGAATTGCACAGTTCTGACTGGCATTTTTGCCTTGAGCTCATAAAATGTGTAATCATGGAAGGCAACCCAAAACTAAGCCTAGAACTTATGCAATTCATCCCTTGAGCTCAGAAACTATGCAATGCATTAAGCCAGAAAGTTGCCCAATTCCCCAAAATTGCGCAATCTTTCCCAGCAGCATGCATGGAAAGTTTCCTTGAAAAGGTAAGAAAAATAAAGTGAAAAAAACATCCCTAGGAAGTAGGGACTAATTATTACTTTCCCAAAGGTGGCACATTTCTATTTTTAGAATTTTCCAACAAGTTTCGCTTTTCCTTGGTTTCAAGTATGTGCATCATAAACCCTCATTTGCTCAATTCCATTTAATCGATGCCTCTAGAGATCATTTGTGCATTTGATCTTAGAGCTCTAGCATTCCTGAGCAGATCAAGGAACCATTGGTGGAGTTTTCGTTGCTTATCCAGGTGAGTTTTTCTTTTATCGTCTTTTGCTACTTTTTATGTCACTTTTTTTCATTTCGCTTGTGTCACTGTTGTTTTACTTATTTATCTTCATGGTTACTGGTGTTTCAACATATTTTAGCTTGTAAAAGTGTTGTTTCAAGTTATCATTTGTCTTTTGCAAATGTGACGTTGATTTCCTTATTTTTGTACCGATGGTCATCATTGTGGTGACTTTCCTCACCAATTTGATTCTCTTCTCATTAATTCAATTTCTTCACTTGATCTATCATGATTCATTCACACCTAGTTAGATCTAGACTCAATCTCACACCATCAGTTACATCTTGTTGTTTTTCACACTCCCCTTAGGAAGATCTACACTTTCCTTGGCTAGTTTTGTATTTCCTAGTTGGGCAATGCACAATCCTAAGGTTCAAGCCACAAGCTTGGCCTTTAGATCTGCATGGTGTGTAGTAGAGGCTGGTTCCAACTACACACTGCGCAGTTCCATGGTGGGCTTCTAAATTTGGCCACTGAGACTGCACAATGTGTAGTCTCTCCCAATCTCTACCCAAGATGGGACTGCACATTACGCAGTACCAAGCTTCAAGCTTCATTCTTGGCTTTTGGGACTACCAAGAATCAGTTGAGAAAACACAAGTAGACTCGTCTATATATGTAGACACTTAATTGTTTATATAAAAGGAGCCAACACTAACATGGATCAAGTTAATGAATCTCTTTTAGCAAAGAGCCTTGGGGTAGATCCATAGGACAACTTCGAAAGCAGCACCAAAAAAAGCAACAATCCCATGTAGGTTAAGGGAAAGAGAAAGGTTGTTGATAGTCTAGAGGGAGAACAAAGTTGTAGACTAAAAGCGGATTCAATCCTGATGCAAGAATCTTTGGAAGCAGAAGCAAAGAGGAAGCAGAGGATACAAAGTGCAAAGTGGAGGAAGAGAGAAAATAGAGATTGTAAGAAATAAAACTAAGGGCACGGAAAATAGAACAAGAACTGGGGAAAGAATAGGAACAGAGAATGAGAGAACAAGAGGAGAAATAGTAGTAGGAAGAAGAAGAAAGGAAAGGTGCAATGGCAGAAGAACCAAAGCCAATTCAAGTTGAAGAGTAAGAACAAAACCAATTAGCAGTAGAAGGAGAGAGCGAATAGATGCAGGATCGAGATCTTTCTTAGTAGATTGAATACTTGATTGAAGTTGTGGACATGGAGTTGGAACTAGAATAATAGGATGAAGATGTTGACCTGATGCCCAATGCACCATAGGTCACTTTTCAGTCTCCACCACTTCCAGAAATAGAGTTAACCCTGAGTGAGGAAGGGGACATAGTTCCTCTTGATTATGGTCTGGTAATGGATGAGTACAATTTTTCATATAATGAACTTCAGAAGAGGAATGTAAAAGAGCAGAGAAATCATTTTCCGTATGATCATGCATCACTAGCATTCATTAGAGAAAGGGTGATAGTGGCAGACACCAACAGGAATCCAAATTCCATTGCCAAAGCCAAATTTGCCTTCACAGCTGCGATGAGATCAAACACTCAATATTTGATAGCCGAGAGTAAGAAATTGGTAAAAAATCTACAAGCCTCCCAACAAGAGATAGAATAGCTCTACGCAACAACATAGAATGTAGTATCCACACAATTCTACTTGGGGGAAATGAGAGTAGTGATACTTGGTGAAGTATCAACACTTGGAGATACCATGCAGGCCCTCTATGATGAGCTTATAACCGTACATAAGGCAGTTGTTTGCTTTCATAGCTCATAACAACAGAGCGAGGAATTTTTCAATACTCTTAGGAATGTACAAACTCCCATCACCATCGTGCAATAATGGACAATTTGATACAAAGGGGCATGTTGGGTTGTTGGGGCCTTACCCAGGTTCAACGTTAGGTAGCCAAACAAATCCCTATACTACTGGCCCTTTCGGCATCAGCCCACGGAGCGTAGATCGAAGTCTCACCCAAAGCAGCATGGGGGGATGCTGGAACCAAGTTTCCACACCCTGAGATGGTCGTGATGTCGGTTTATTACTTCTACTCCTGATTTTGCACAGGTCTCTTATTTCTAAGGCTTTCCAGACTAGTCCTTTATTACGCCCTTCAGTACCTCCATGAAAATGTACGATTGACCTTCACGCAGTCCTAACCTGGAGCTCAAGTACTTTTGCACTAATAGGGCAATGTATCGTGCAGATTCCCAAACTAGTTTAAGTATCTTACTTATCTTATTAAACAATCATAGTTAGCGCTGCGTAAATAGATGTTCTTACTTACGTTCAGTTATCCAACATAATTACATACATTTGTGCAATATATAAGCATTATAAATGAAATTCATACATAACATGTCAAGATGCACTAACAGGAAACAAAGGCAGAATTAGTAGAATTCTTCTCTTTATTGATATCTTCAGATGATTATAGACTTTATTCGCCCTGCGCACACAGCTGCAGGGGTCTATGCACTCAGCTGCAGACTTCCACCCTAGGCCTCCTTGCACTCAGCTGCAGAGCCTCTACCTACACTATGACTCGAGACTTATACTTCTTACTTCAAGGCTATCATTCTCTGACTCCATGAAAACTATTGATCCCTCCCTAGAGGTTACTTACTTAGCTCTTTTTATACAATCCCATGGTCTGCGAACCATGGGTAGATCTTTTACAAACGAATTTACTTTACAAAAACAAGGGTAGACAACCCTTTATGACTCATGACACATTCATGCTCCACGACCACGAAATGCAGAGACCTTACAATTTTATTACAAAATTTGACCCAAAACATGGGAATTTAGCCCCAAAACTATCCTTGGGGGATCCCGTTCCCAACAGGCCCCTCGGCAGGTGTAGAGATCGTAGTGCGAAGACCTTCCAGATCGACTCATATAACTGCAACCTCAGCAGTGCACTATGCGACTGCTTCTTTGCGTCCTCAACCATCTTCTCGGTCACTGCTCCTAAACTGTCGGCCTGAAGCTTTTGCTGAGTTTCTTGGAGATTCGCAAGATATCCTTCAATAGATTTTGTCACCATGTAAGCGTCATCTAGCCAGGGCTTTAGTCATGCATTCATCACTGCTTCCTTGTGCAACACTGCATCCACATGTTCTTTTAGCTGCTTGGCATCCTATAGCTTTGCTAGTCTTTATGTCAGTGCGATGGTTTGCGCTGTGAACTTGACCTCATCATAGTGCTATTGTAGCTTAGACACTTCTATCTCAAGTCGTTGTACATTAGGGTCCTCCTGCAAGCTTATCAGGACCTCGAATGACTACTCAAAAAGTTGCGTGCAGTTTGCTACTGCACTGTACCACGCCGCTACTGCTTCTATGATAGAGGTCAACCGCTGCTCCTTCACTTCTGGCGGAGTTGAATGTTGGGCCTTCAACTGTAACTCTGTGATCTATAGGTTCAGCTCCAATTGAACCCTCACCATTTTTTTCAGAGCGTCGCGCACCCCTGTGGCTAGCTTGTGGTCACGTATCTATTAGAGCACACAACGTGCAACATAATATAAAATACAAACACAGCAATAAAAACATACACAAATGACACAATGATTTAACGTGGTTCACCCAACCAATCTAGGCTACGTCCACCAAACATAGGCATCATAAATTTTTATTATCAAACAGGAGATTACAAAATAATCAATTTCCTCGCAAATTCTCTAAACCTCCCAATATCTTTACAGACATCTATTTTATAGCTCAGAGAATCTAACTGTCTCATAAATCCTCTCACAACAAATATAGGATGCATTAACTCTCTCCCAACAAAATAGAGCTAATATAGCAACAAATCTTATTGTTGTTACCTACTTGAGATTTTTGCCCAATTTATGAAAACCGAAAATCTCAACAATCTCCACCTTGACAACAATTAGCCTAATACCCTGTTTCTTTATTATTTTTATTTTTTTTGCAAGCCAAGAGAAGCCAAACACCAACGCAACTTCTCTAACAAAACTGGTTTCGTGAACATGTCTGCACAGTTCTCCTTTGTAAGCACCTTGTTAAGAGAGACTCCCCTTTCAGTGATAACCTGTCTTACAAAATGGTATTTTATTGGTATATGCTTTGATTTACTGTGATAGGCCAGATTCTTAGCCAAATGTATTGCACTTTGACTATCACAAAATAACTTGATGTTTTCCTGTAACCTACCAAACTCACCAAGCAAACCTTTCAACCAAATCGCTTCTTTGCAAGCATGAGAAGCAGCAATGTATTCTGCTTCAGTAGTGGATAAAGCAACAATGTTTTGTAGCTTTGACATCCAGCTAATAGCTCCACCTGCAAGAGTAAAGACATACCCTGAAGTTGACCTTCTCTTATCCAAATCACCTGCAAAATCAGAATCAACATACCCGCAAACAAATTCACTACTCTTACTATAAGTGATACAATAATTACTTGTGCCTCTCAAATACTAAAGCACCCATTTCACTGCTGACCAGTCTTCTTTACCTGGATTTGCCATATACCTGCTGACAACCCCAACTGCATGTGAAATATCTGGTCGAGTACAAACCATCACATACATCAAACATCCTACTACATTGGCATATGGAATTCGAGACATATATTCCTTTTCTTCATCTGTATTAGGACATAAACTGGAAGAAAGCTTAAAATGGGAAGCTAAAGGGACTGAAACAGGCTTCACATTGTTCATACCAAACCTCAAGAGTATTTTCTCAACATACTTCTATTGTGATAGCCATAGCATACCATTGCTCCTGTCTCTGAAAATCTCCATGCCCAAAATCTGTCTTGCTGCTCCTAGATCTTTCATATCAAATGTCCTTTCCATCTGAGTCTTTAACCTGTTGATTTCTTCAATGATTTTGCTTGCTAAAAGCATATCGTCAGCATACAACACTAAGATAATGAACATGCCATTACTTAATTGCTTAAAGTAAACACAATGATCATATTCACTTCTTATATATTTTTTACTCAACATGAAAGAATCAAATTTCTTGTACCACTGTCGAGGCGACTGCTTCAAACCATACAATGATTTCTTGAGCTTGCAGACAAATTTCTTATTGCGATGTTGAACAAACCCTTCTGGTTGTTCCATATAAATTTCCTCATCTAAATCTCCATGTAAAAATGCAATCTTAACATCTAGTTGCTGTAATTCTAAATCAAGCAAAGCAACTAATGCTAACACAATTCAAATTGAAACTATTTTAACTACTGGTGAAAAAATCTCATGAAAGTCAATGCCTGCTTTCTGAGAAAACCCTTTTGCGACCAGCCTCGCTTTGTACCTGTCCTCTGTATCATTCACATCCCGTTTCACCTTGAAAACCCATTTACATCCCACAGTTTTCCTGTCTTTCGGAAGTTCAACCAGATCCCATGTGCCATTCTTACCTAAGGCCACCATTTCGTCCTTCATAGCTGCTTTCCATTTGTCACTTTTCAAACTTTCTATAGCTTCCTGATAGCACAGAGGTTCATCGTCATTAGCAGTAAATGCAACTGAAGTAACATAATCATCATACCTTTTCGGAGGGCGTTTGATTCTTGTAGACCTCCTTAAGGATGTTTCTGGCGCTTCCACAATTGACTGACTACCATCTGTAGGAACTTCTTCATAACCAGCATCTGAGACCTGTTCATGATCCACATCTGAACCCTGTTCATAATCTGATTCTGAAACCTATTCATGACTAGTATTTGAACTATGGTCATCATGACTATCATTAGAAGAGCTTTCAAACTGAATGTGTTGAAGATCAGATACATCATCCTATTTCAATCTATTATCTACATCTAACTTTACAAGAGAGGATTCATTAAACTTTACATCTCTGTTGATGATTATTTTGCGGGTAGTAGGATCCCACAATCTATATCCCTTTGTTCCATCACCATATCCAACAAAGATATACCTTTTTGACTTTCGATCTAATTTAGTTCACTGATGTTTAGGCACTAGAGCATATGCATCACAACCAAACACTCTAAGTTTAGAATAATCACAAGGGTGACCTTTCCATACCTCTTGAGGAATCTTGCAACCTATCGCCATTGATGGTGATCGATTTATCACATAACAGGCTGTAGCCACCGCTTCTGTCCACAATTCCTTTTGCAAACCGGCGTTACTCAGCATACTCCTCGCTCTCTCCAAAAGAGTCCTATTCATGCTTTCGGCAACTCCATTTTGCTGAGGAGTATAAACAGTGGTCTTATGTCTCTCGATCCTTGCTTTCTTGTAATAGTTTTCAAACTCCTTGGACATAAACTCACCACCATTGTCAGTTCTTAAACATTTTATAGTTCTACCAATGATGTTTTTAACCAATGCTCTAAACTGCTTGAAAACTGTAAAAACATCAGACTTTCTTTTCAACATGTAGACCCACACTTTCCTAGAAAAGTCATCAATAAATGATACAAAATATGACGAACCACCATATGAAGTTGTAGGGGTTGGACCCCAGACATCTGAATGGATATAATCAAGTATTCCTTTACTAGTATGTTTGCCTGTTTTAAACTTTTGCTTACTGTGTTTACCAAACAGACAATGTTTACAGAAATCTAACTTTCCAGACTTTAGATTAGGAAGTAACTTGCGATCAGCCAAAATTTTTAATCCTCTTTCACTCATATGGCCCAACCTTTTATGCCATAAGCGAATGGAACTACTGTCATGTTCAGACACCGTAGACACATGATCTGACCCTGTTCTTCCTTCTAACTGAAATAGATTTCCTACCTTCTTAGCTTTCATTACTAGTAAAATACCTTTGTAAATTTTCATTACTCCACCTTGAACTACAGTTTTATATCCATTTGTGTCAAGTGCGCCTAGTGAAATTAGATTTTTCCTTAAATCTGGTACATGTCTTACATCAGTTAACATTTTGGTTGTACCATCAAACATTTGCAGCTGTATACTCCCTATTCCCACAATATTGCATGTGACATCATTACCCATGTACACGACTCCATCATTAATTGATCTATACGTCTTAAACCATTCTCTATGGATACACATGTGGTTTGATGCACCAGAATCTAACAACCAATTTTGATCATGTTTTGAAAAATTAACTGATAACACTTCATCACT
This sequence comes from Pinus tabuliformis, assembly GCA_031772625.1. Classification (NCBI taxonomy): domain Eukaryota; kingdom Viridiplantae; phylum Streptophyta; class Pinopsida; order Pinales; family Pinaceae; genus Pinus; species Pinus tabuliformis. The sequence goes on along the minus strand of CM062811.1, from coordinate 665,203,163 downwards.
CATACCTGAACCAGATGCCGAACGTGTATCTGTCATGTTTTCTTCCTTCTTCTCTGTCGAAGAAGCTTCTTTAGAAGTTAGTTGTCGCTTCTAGTAGTCCTTCTTCAAATGTCCAGATTTGCCACAATGCCAGCACTTCACCTTACTCTTCTTCCCTTTTGACTTTGAACGCGAGTCGTTGTGCTTACCAGATTGTCTTTCTCTAGAACGAACTCTAGCCATCATTACTTCTGATGTAGAGGTGTCTGCATTCGACCTCTTCCTTGTCTCCTCGGACAACAAAGCTCCAACAACATCATCAAGCTCAAGGGTTTCTGAAATACTAAGGCTTATGGAAGTAACAAAATGATCCCACGATTCGGGCAATGAACACAATAAAGTTATTGCTTTATCCTCTTGTTCAAATTTCACTTCTACACTTTCTAATTGCACCCGTAGAGTATTAAAAACATTCAAATGATCAGTAATTGATGTACCTTCCTTCATTCACAAACTGTATAGCTGCCGCTTCAAAAGAATCCGATTTTTCAAGGATTTTGTCATGTAAAGCTTCTCAAGCTTCGATCACAAACCTGCAGCGGTTTTCTCTGACACGATGTTAAACAAAACATCATCTGCCAACCATAGTCGAATTCCGCTCAAAGCTCTACCATCCAACTCATTCCATTCATCCTCTGTCATGGTCAGAGGTTGTTTGTTTTTCCCCAACAGCACCTTCGCCACGCCTTGTTGTACCAGCAGATCATGCATCTTTACCTTCCAGATCTCGAAGTTGTTTTTTCCATTAAACTTCTCGATTTCAAAACGAGCACTCTAAGTTTTCGCCATCTTGTATCAACCAAAAACAATCTCCAATTCCAACTTGTTAATCAATCAAATAAAGATCTAACAAACAATGCCTTCGCCTTCTACTGTATTTCTTTTTCTTTATCAAAACACGCTCTGTTATACAAACTGCAAATTACAAAATAAAAAACGAATAAAAAAATTGCAGTTTTACCAAACGATTTTCTCTAGGCATGCTTAAGGGGTCGTGGCACGTCCTCAACAGCAGATCACCCGCGCCAGAAGCAAAATCGCTTAGAGTAAGAAAATTGGCATGAATAAAACCGTTGTATCCGCGCCAATTGAGATATTGGCACCCTGGCGTGACTATTAGACTCGGACTTGTGCCAATTGGCACTCCTATGCCTTAACTATCCGCGCCAATCTGTTCTCTGCCAATTCTTGGCGCGACTGTTTCGCACTTACCCGCACTAATCGCCAAACTTTCGAAAACTCCACCTGCAGCGATTCTACCTCACACACGCACCCACTCCAACTCGCTCTGGTACCACTTGTTAGAGCACACAGCACGCAGCGGAATATAAAAGACAAACACAGTAATAAAAACATACACAAATGACACAGTGATTTAATGTGGTTCACCCAACCAATCTGGGCTACGTCCACCAAACATAGGCATCGACAATTTTTATTATCAAACAGGAGATTACAAAATAATCAATTTCCTCACAAACTCTCTATAGCTCCCAATATTTGTACGGACATCTATTTTATAGCTCAGAGAATCTAACTGTCTCATAAATCCTCTCACAACAAATATAGGATGAATTAACTCTCTCCCAACAAAATAGAGCTAATATAGCAACAAATCTTATTGTTGTCACCTACTTGAGACTTTTGCCCAATTTATGAAAACCAAAAATCTCAATAGTATCTCAACTAGTTCTTCCTCAGGAATGACCAACTCTGGGACCATTCAGCATGCCTCCTCATTGACCTACATAATGCACTTGTTCTGGTTGGTCACCTCAGTCACAGTGGTGATGGTAGAGTCTCGTTGTAGTGCCATCTGCTCATTTTTTATCCGTTCCTCACTAATCACCTAGAGGGCACGGTGCTCACATGCCCTTAGTTTTGCAATCACTCCATCCTGAAAGAGGTGGAGTGCTTAACTAGGGAGAACTGCTAGATTCAACCCTACTCCATTGAGGGAGCTAATAGTGAACCTATTAGCTTCATTCTCCATGTTCAGTGCTCCATCAGGTAGCACTATTGCCCTGGATGCCTTTGCGCACCACATCTCAACAACTACTGAAGTGTCGATAACAAGGTTGGTAGACACTGTGTCAACCTGTGATGCGTGGGTTTGCAACTCCTGCAAACCTGTCTGGATAGCCCCCAAGATTATTTGCTGCTATTACTCAAACTACTGTAGGGCCTCTCCGGTGACATCCCACACCATGTCACCAATGTCATGTAGATCACCCTCTATTAACGTGATTGGGTATAGTGATTCCTTGGTAGCCTTTAATTTCTTCCTGGACCCTCCTTTCTCCTACTCCCTTGGACGCTTGATGTGGGCAGGCATCACCCGTGAGTCCGCGTCATCCTGTTCTGTCTACTCGTTCATCTCCTCGTCTGTCTCAGGTGAAGGCAACCTCGCGCCTTTGTCAAAGCCTCGCTCTGTTCCACCTGTTTGATTTTCTGTCTCATGAGCAGCATCATGCTCCACCTGGACCTTGTTAGCGGCCTCCTTCTTCCTTTTCTCGGCCAACTACATCATCTTTAGCTTGGCCTCCTCCTTCTTTCTTTGTGCGGCAGACTTGCTCCCTCCCACCTCCATGTCTGTTGTAGCGTGCTACTCTACCAGACATTGATCAAGTACGATATCAATGGCATCATCTTTTTTCAGGTAAGGCAAGTTGTACCATTTCTACACAGGTTCCTTCCGTGCCCTAATGGACACATGGTTAAAGTCCGCTTTAAACTCTGCATAGACCTACAGGTTGGTGTACACTATAGGTGAAAATTGCGGTTTGTGGTTGATGGCCATGCGGATGTTCATATCCATCAAGATCCAGAAGATCTTGCTATCCTTGATGCGTTGCATGTCCTTGGTTGCCGATAGTGAAGCGTACATCACTGCTTCTGGTAGGTCTGGCACGACCGAAGGGAATTAACTGTCATTTGGCAACTCCCATGCTACCAGCACAATCGACAACAAGAGCCATGCGTAGTGGAATGTCTTGCTGAGCTCCCGTGCTTCACGATAGTTTGCTAGGAACTCTTCACGAAAGTAGTCTAACCAATTGAACTAGACTCCTTTGGTGCACTGGGATGCTAGCGCGATGACAATCACCGACACCTCATCAGCACGACAATTCCTCATCACTTTCCCTACTAAAATCTACATAGCTACCTTTACAATGGGGTCACATATTCTAGATATGGCATATTCGCACAGCTTCTTCACCAACTTAAACTTTTCTTTCATGGCCTCCCCGACGACCTGCTCACCACCTTTTCTGCCAAATATCATGGCCAAATTCTCTCCTATGTAAGGCAATCATGTGATCCTGTGGATCAACCTGTTAGTGATGGGTATTGGCTCCTCCAGCCATAGACACCCATCATGCACCAAGCATAGTAGCTGCTTGATGACCAATACTATAACCGGGGTGTGGTTGTAGTGTGGCACCCAAAGCAAGTTGAGCAACCCTGCCTTGTCTACTCCTCTGAGCCACATCCATGGCTCTAATGTGGTCATTCCAGTGTTTGTATTGATGAGGCGGTGCATCAGCTGCTCGGTCGCCAGGTGTGCAAACTTCTCTTGATTAGCCAAGTCCTGGTCCTCGAGTTTTAGCAATGACACCTGTGCCAAGCATGGTCCTTTGAAAAAAATCTCATCCAGAAGCAGAAGGGTTTGCAATGGTGTCTTTCTCTCATCGATGTCTTTTGACACCTTGGTCCTGCCCTTGCGCGGAGGGACATACTCAAGCAATCGAGTGATAGGGTCAGCACCCTGGGCTTCAACCTCCTCCACATCTATTCCCACATCCTCCTCATCCATCGAGATGTCTTCAATTTCTTCCTCCTCCAACTCCAAATTGATGGCTTTTCCCTTCTCCTATGCAGTAGGCTTCGGTGGGTTTCTTCTTGGCGATGTGCACACCAGTATTGCAGGTTGCTTGCCCTTCTTATCCCTCGCGCTCTCCTTGGTTGGGTGGGCTTTGGTCTCGATGTTCTTGGTGATTTAGGGACTTCAGCTAATACTTCAACAACCTCTGGAGCAACTAATTCTGCCTCTATCTTGATTTCCGGCACCGACTCCTCTGCTTCGGTATCTATAGTTGTGGCAGGTGTCGACATAATGTTCTGCAAGAACTCCTATGTCTCCTTTGGCAATGTCTCAAAGAATGAACTAGCTATCAGAATTTTGTAGTGTGTTATAGACATTTTTGGGCACTACAAACCCAAGCATGAAATGTCCATAAACCAAGGGATCCTAAGTCCCTAAAAGTGTTGTTCTAACACCTAAAGGAACAAGGTCAAAAGATTACAGCTTCTCCCAGAAGTTCTCCATGAAAAACTGCTCAGAATTGGTCAAAACAGGATCATTTTAGCTGCTCCACTGGCCAAGTGCGTTGCATCTCACCTAAATACACTGTGTGGGTGCGTTTCATTTCAAAAATCCCTTCTATGGGGTGCGATAGGCGTGAAATGACAAATGGCAATGTCATTCCGCGAGGTGGAGAGGCAATGGAAGCTTTTAGAAACTTCTCCTATGACACTTGCCTCTCTTAATTCGACCAAGGATGAGTAAGAGATCATCAATCTCCAAGTGGAAGCAAGAACTATCAGAGGGAAGACACTAATCAAATCATGAGCTGACTCATCTCCATTACAGATATCTATATATGGATCCCTCATCCCAGGGATCTAGAGGCTGGAATTTTGCATATTGTAAGGAATTGTTGTTGGTTTCTTGAGACAAACATCAGATTGTTGGGTGATCTAATCTTTGTATGAGGTGAAGAGGGGCTTCCTTGCTGAGAGGTTGATGCTGGGTCAGAACAACTGGTTGTAACTCCTCTTGGCTCTTTCTTGTTTATCAATAAAAGCTATTCAAGTTTTCCTCCATACTCTTGTGTCATTGATGTTTCCTGCATTTGTATTGTCAATTTACATCTGATCCTAGATTGGTTATGATTATAGATCCATGTCTTTGTATAGTGCTATGCTACTGTGATCTTACAGGTACTTTGTGAAGCTGGGCATGCAAGTGAACAAGTAGCGAAAGACTATCAAGGAAGAGAGGAATCAAATCAGGAGATTAGCGCAAGACAAAGGTTGGTCTTTCTGTTCCTCTCTATCTATAATTCATAAAGGAAAAACAAAAGTAGCTTTACTCTGTTTGTTTCTAAGGCAGCTGTCACACCTTAGTGGGATAAGCAGTTCTGAGTAGACACTTTTCCCTATAACAAAATGGCGACTCCGCTGGGGACGAATTAGTTTGTTTGTTTATCTTCCTTGTTGTCTATTTCATAAACTTACAGGTAGCATTCGAACTGCATTTGCCATAGCAAATGAAAAGTAGATAAATGTTACTTTAGTCCATCTACGGGATCTGTTTATGATTTAAACAACTGATTCACAAACTCTTTGATTGCCCTTGTGATAGCTCTTAGATCCTCCTTAGATATACCCCTGATTATTGAGTTACTGATTACCTTTTGCTCGGCCAAAACCCATGAACTGAACTGCAAACTGATGAGCCCCAAATTTGGTAACATTTTGGGCTCATTTGGCCTAACTACCCTTGCTCAATCCTTCATTTTTCATAACTTATGCATCATTTTTTAGTATGTTTATGTCATTTGTACGAATAAGGGCAGTCACTATTCCTAGGTGGCTAACACGTGCTCATTTCAGGTTTTTTTGACACATGTTGGAGCAAAACCGAGCAGATAAGGGCTAGGAGACAGCCAAGATGGGGTTGAGGATTCATAGGAGGGTTGTCCATGGCATTAAATGGCCTTCCTCGGGATCTTCACCCCCAACTCCGAGCTCCAACAACCACCACAACCGGATCTAGAAGGCAGCCAAACGGATTTTGAGGAAGCAGCTGTTCACTCCTAGTTTGGTCAGCCAAGTCCCATAGATTTAGGAGGCCAGCTTGGGGCCTCGTGATGTATAAATGATAAGGCTTCAGCCTTCGAAAATGACTTTTTGGAAAACTGTTGCACATTCTGCACTACGAGCTACCAGCTCTGTTTTTGCTCTTTTGTAGCCATCATTGGCAGACCTTTTTACTTATGATTATTAGTTTTTAATGAGAAGCAGTCAGATCTGATCTCAGCTCTGAGTTTCTAAAGGAGCCATAGCTCTCGGGGTTGGGCCCAACCTGAGAGCCTAGGGCCTCCTTCTTTTGTATTGATATCCTTTCTTTCAGCAATATGGTTTTCTTTACATGCATTTGAAATGCAGTTTGTTGAGTTAGATTTCGTGGTGTGGTTAAGTAGGTCATTGTTAGAAGATAGAGTTGCTTCAAATGTCTAGAATAGAGTAAAGAGATTAGAATTGATAAGAGTTCCATAAAAGGGTTGCCTGCACTCTCATTTTCACCTCTTTCTAGGGGCTGGAATTGGAGACAGTGCTACCCAACAAAACACTAGTTGCGTACTCATGCAATCTTTTGTGGAATATTTTCATTTGTAGAAGTTATCCATGCGCTCAGACCTCTTGGAATGTTTCTTTGCTTCAGTACCATACATGGTTCTCTTTAGAAATAACGTTGATGTTCATTGGTTTCATTAAACAGTTAGGATAGATTAGGAATGTTTTGATTATGTGCAGGACGTGGATGATTTGGTTTAGTTTACACTGTGCAGTGCAACTCCATCACTTTCTCTTCCTTCTAAGCTTCGTCCAGGCCAACTGCTCATCTCCAAATTAAACCCCTCGTCTCTCAACTACTCTACTGCCCACGTCATCCTACCTTTTTGGCCTTCCATTCCCTCTGCCCTCTTTAAGACGAACTAGCTTTACACACCCTCTCATCACCTCATCTCTCTGTCACTAAGTCATTACAAACCCCTCTCCTACCTCCCTATCCATCCATGCAGCCTCTTCCACTCACCCATCATCCAAAATCCAATCGTAGAACATCCTGTAGAAATTCTGAAACATCCTGTAGAACCCCTGCAGACTTCCTGTAGAAGCTCATAAACGCGGTTTCTTGGCAGCCAAACTTTGTGAAACTCTCTGGAAGGATGTTAGGGACTCCTTAGACCCTCTCTGAACCTTCCCGACCTCTTCCAAGCATTTCTCCTCCGTGATCCGCCTCTGCACAGTAAAAATCCAGTTACAAGCACATGCATGATAATTCTAAATAACTTATTCAAAAATACAAAAATATGTTTTCTTCAGGTAGAAGTAATCTAGACACATGCATCTCACCTTCATAGAAGTAATGGCATCTCTTTCAGTAGTTTGCATTCCCATCTTTGCATCAGTAGGACTAGCTGGTAGAATTAGGGTTTGCTAGGGTTTGCGTTTCTTGTTGGCTTTCAGTTTCTTTCTGCAAGTAGATTAGCTTCCTTTGAGTTAGCTTTCGTCCATCAGTTAAAAAGATTCTTCTAAAAGCTCATAGAAGTTGGCTTAAGCCCCTAGCGGACTTGTGCCGGCTGACCAAGTGACAGCTGCGACAACAGCTAGTACTTGTGCATACAGCACCGTCGCTTCCAAGTTTGTTACGAACAACCGGGTTGATAAAATTAAAGAAGGAAGCTCTAGGAGTTGTAGCATTATTGCTACAATACTGGAGCCCACCACAAACTGTGACCCGGAACCCAAACAGAGTCTCGTTTCTGGCCCAGCGCAGGTACTGTTCAGAGAATCTGAACTTCAGCGCACTTCCCGAGTGGAGAAGGTGCATTGCATTTCAAATTCCCTGTGTTACAGGTGCGCTGATCAGACTAGGCTTTGTGCTGTTGGTTTATGTGATTCATTCTTTCCAGTTCTATTCCTAAATTTTGCTAACTATGATCAGTATATGTCTGTTTGAAACCCCTTTTCCTTGCTGTTATTCCGCCTCCTTTGTACAAAAGAACTGTAAATGTTTTTGTGTGTTTGTTGAGTCATTTTCAGTTCTCCTTTGCAAAAGTAGCATAATCGTACTGTCGTCCTTTGATTTGAAACTGTCGCAAGTGTCGATTTCAATCGTAGGAAAGAGTTTGATTGCTGTTGATGGTCGATTATCCTGTTACTATTGTTTTTGGTCTGAATTTGTAATTTTCTAGTGTCAGGAACAAGTATTCATTTCAAAATCGTAAGGTGTTGTGATCGTCTCCATTTTTTATTTCGAAAAGAAACTTGTTGATATTTGTCACTTGAAAAGAAATTCAGATTTGTGCATCAACTTTCTTTTTATCATTCATATACTAAGAAAGTCGAAAACAAATACATGCATGTGCATTTGCATATAGACAGTCTGATTGGTTTGATTTAGGAAAGTGCATTTAGAGTGTGCTCTTTGCTCTTTGTGAAAAGATTCTGTCTTTCTTTCCTTAGTAGCTAGGATTTTCATTGCACAAAGAAGATAAAAAGATTGTTTATCATCTTAGATTGCATTTTAGGAATTACATCTACATCTCGCGTGAACCTGAAAGGCAAACTTCATAAACAATATCAACTATAAAATAAATTCGATGAATCTAACAACGCTTTGGAACTTAACGCACAACATTTAGAAGTCTAGGCTAGAGACGTATTCCGGCGTCGTAAAGCCTGGTAACTGTTGTTCTCACTGATGGTTGGGTGATTCCTCCACTTTGAGACGATAAGTGCCAGTACGGACTTGTGCTCCCACGTACCGTCGAGTATTTTTTGGGAGACCCCAATAGGCTTAATCCTTTATCCATAGGAAGCCGTGTTTACCGCCCTATCGATCGCAATGCACTGAACACAGCATTCGGGAAGATTGACTGCCGTACCGTAAAAAGTATTCTGCACTTTTGCGATTGGTTTGGTAATCCCTCTACCTAGATTTCCAGAGCAGTCCCTTTCATTCCTTTTCAGACTCTTTAACAGAAAAGGTCCATCCGAGCACTTGTCACTTCAGGCTCATTAAAAATCGAAGGAGACTAGAGTCATCTTTTGTTTTTTCTCGACTCTTAAAAATTGGAAAAACAAGTTGTGTCAAAGCGTCTAAAATTTATTTTAAACGGAATATTCATTACCCTTTCCTACGTTGATCTTGGGTTGAGAAAATGGAATCCACCAACCAAGGAATTCCCCTTGGAGGAAATCCTAGTCCCTTCTCCTCTTGGGGAGATGTTGGTGCACCCCATATGGCCACATTGTCGCTTCCAGGACTGACAATCGGCTTGCCTGTATGGCTCTTCTCAACCTCTGTCATTCAGAGCATCGCAATTCCTGAACAATCGAATCAGCAACTAGGCGAGTCCAGAGTTACCCACCAACCTTCTACTTCCTCTAATTCTTCCTCTCCTCCTTCCTCTTTGCTTGATGGGGCTGGTAAAGCCAAAATTCAAGTACCTGAGAAGAAGAAGGAAAAGAAGAAAGAGAAGAAGAAGAAGGAGCCAAAAGCGAATGGGGGCAAACGGGTGTCGTCTAGCGAAAATCCACACACTGCACCGACCAGGCCTAAATCGCCATGTGTCATTTGCAAAGGGGACCACTCTCATAGAGATTGTCCTTGCATCCCTCGGATCTTAAGGGATTGGTCTCCTCGTTTGCACAACCCGGTGTCATCAACCTCTGGTGATCATGTTGAAAACACACCGTCAACTAGTGAAAGTGAAGCCCCAAGACAAAAAGGAAAATATAGATTTCCTTGTAAATTATGTGAAGGCGATCATGCCATCCACCATTGTCCCTTCTTAGATGAGGCTAAAAGAGTTTTGGACGATCATCCAGTTTCGCCGTTACGACTTCCTCCTGGATATAAAAAACTCTTGCCGAGTCCCTCACTAGTTGAAAATCTAGCTGGCCCGCTCAGGTGGTCGGCTGAAGCATCTATCATTGAAGATAAACCATCTGAACTCATACCAGACGAGAGTCAAAAGGTTGAGGTGGCACTTGACCCGGTCTTGCCTTCAGAGGTTCCATCTTCAGATGATACAGTCACCGAAGAGAATAAGGATGACACCGTCCAAATTCTTTTCATAAGCACAGAATCCAATGAACATGGGGGCAATTTACCCGTTCCTTTACCGCAGGAAGGAAGTTCGTCAGAGTCATACCCAGCCGTCTATTCGGTCCCACCTCCAAGAAACCTAGTTGTCTCTTTTGATTGGAATCAACTAGGCAGACCCCGTTTACCAGCTAGTGTACCATTCCGAATCATTGTTCAAATATATAGAATGGTTATGGCCGGTACCATCATAGATGAAGGGGCTTCTGTGAGTATCCTTTCCTCAACTGCTTGGAAAGCGCTTGGTTCGCCATCGCTTTTGCCTGAGATGAGAAATCTAATAGGCTTTGACAAAGGAACCAGTCGACCGTTAGGGATCCTTCCGAATGTGCCCATAACGTTGAGAGGAAAAAATATTCAAATGAACGTAATGGTAGTTCAAGGACCTCTAGATTATAATCTACTCCTTGGATGAGACTATATCTATTGCATGGGAGCGATTGTCTCCTCACTCTTTAGAGTAATGTGTTTTCCACACGAAGGAAGAGTGGTCAAGCTTGTAGACCAGCTTTCATTCCCCGGTTCACGCATAGCAAATAGTCATATACCATCCCTGAATGGTCTTTTCACGCAAGAAATGTCTCAATCTCCAGTCCACCTGCCTGATGAGCGTGAGTGATTCGGGGGACATGACTGAAACCCAGGGGGCATGCACCCTGGTCTGCTTCGGCAGGAAAACTTCGGGTATAGGGTAGGTTTCCACGAGAGAATATGACTAGTCTGTACTCCCGTCCGTGATTGGAAGAGGGGGTTATTCTGGAACAAGATTCTCTTGTCAAAGTTACATGAGTGAAGTAGCCTCCTCCACTCACCTTTGTCTATTTCGGTAGACATCGCCAAAGAGGTGTTTTGTTTGCGCTGTGAATGGAGCAATATTTGGTAACCTGTAAGAGGTAGACCTCTCCCGGTAAAACAAATGTTTTAAAGGAAAGAAGAAGAGGTAACCTTGAAGCTTTATTTTATACCTGGGGGCATGCAAACCTTTTGGCATGCAAGCAAAGAGCGATCATTTATCTGTTTTTTGGATTGGTCGTTTCCTAACTTGCATAAAGAAAGGATGTGGGGAAAAACTTTAAAAATTGTTGTTTTTATATGATACATTTTTATCACACGACTGGATTAATCGAGCAGTTTTAGCGCATAGTTCAAGCTCGTTAAAAAATAAACATAAGCCATGAGCAAATGTTTCCCCCCGCGTTTAAGCTCATTAAAAAATGAACTATTCCCCGGTAAATAACCATCGTGAATGTAGTACTTCAGCCATTAAAGCCTTGGTCGTGTTTGCACCGTCACCTCCACTCTGTATTGGGCAATCATTCACCTCCATTTGATTGTTTACCCCTTTTGAGGAACAGTTGAGAAGAGTGATCTCACTAGCCATCCTTGTAACACTGCCGTGATTGGAAAATTCCAAACCTTACCTGGAATCAGTCACCACCCATTTTATCACTCGTTCCTCAAAAGACGAGTCTCCTTTAAGCTCTTTTCAACTGACTCGTAAAATATGAAAAGATTGCCGAGCCATTGGCCTCTCCAACTCGTTAAAGGGAACAGAAGTGTTATCCCTCCTCTAAATTTTAATCTTTTTGGACTTGAGGGATTATTACACAAAAAGATCGAGCGCTTGTTTTGTTCAGCTCGTTAAAAGTATCGAAAATTCATCCCTTCTGTATTGTTTTATACTTTTTCAGACTTAAGGGATTAGATGACGAAAAAGGTATTTTGGAGTTTCCTTTACGTTCCTTTTCAGACTCTCTAAATTGAAAAGGACCGAGTTATCTTTGTCGTTAAACTCGTTAAAATTTTAATAGCGACAAACTTGTCTATAGACGAGAACGAGTTTCACTATCGCTAGGCTCGTTAAAACATAGTGATGGGTTTGCCCGAAGGGAAAATTATAGAACAAGCATATTTTATCCTCCTCAAGCTTGATAAAAATAAAGGGGTACTGGTCAGCAATGACTGGGGAAAAATTGGGAAGAAAACTTGAACAAACTTTGTTGGTAGCAAGTCGCTCTTGAACATGACACTTTCACTCCGCATCCAAGTCGGGTTGGGTTGTTTCATTCACCGGTCACATCACCATGGTCCCATCATACCATCCACATTTGGGGTTAATGCTACCAATCCATCACATTAGTGTCGCCGATATGATTCAAGAGAAGTCATTCAGACAATTCACCTGTGTCTCACCCACTACAATACATTTATACTCCATTCCTTCATGACCGCCACTCTGAACCTTATATCACCAGATCGTTTTCACCTCCATTAAAATCATTTGCTCCGTTCCATGTCATTGATGTGGGATTCATTAAGGCCCTCTTGTGACGAATCACTTCTTGTCGACATCAGCTCATTATCCAAGAACTTTATCTAGGAACACCCCATTCAGTACTTTGAAGCTTGCATGCCTCAATGGCAAGTTTCTCACTTCCGGCGACAGGTTTACATCAATGACCTTCAACCGAAAGATTTTGTGTGGTGTTCGACGCCAAGTCCTTTATTCACACCACGTGAATTGTACTGCAGTAACTTGAGGGTCATTATCATTATTGGTGATTCCTCTCGCGCTTGTTAACAGCTTATATCAATAGCTGGTAATCAAGCGATGTCTTTCCATGTTCGACTTCAGAACATTTCTCACATGGATAGACTTGTACTTCAAGTGAATATCAAATGAGATTGAAGACCCCGGATCTAGTTTCATCCATCCGGGCTGCGATATACATTCAGGAAAATAAAAACATCAAATGTACATCATTGCTGCACAGATAATCATCCAATTAAAGGGATGATGGCTCTATCAGAATCATCAGTCTACACTCAGACGATTGTCTGTCCTATGTACATGAAAATGAATTTATAAAGCTAAGCATGGGAATGCCCGCCTCAGCTAGATCATGAAAATATTATGGAGATAATGTATTGTATTGTATCTTATTACAGGTCTCCTCCCAGCTTGAAAGAACTTCGGATCCTCATAATAAATCATTTCACCTGACATCAAAAGATTAACGACCTCATGCTTTAGGGGGCAACTGTTATAGACATTTTTGGGCACTACAACCCCAAGCATGAAATTTCCATAAACCAAGGGATCCTAAGTCCCTAAAAGTGTTGTTCTAACCCCTAAAGGAACAAGGTCAACAAATTACAACTTCTCCCAGAAGTTCTCCATGAAAAACTGCTCATAATTGGTCAAAACAGGATCATTTCAGCTGCTCCACTGACCAAGTGCGTTGCATCTCACCTAAATACACTGTGTGGGTGCGTTGCATTTCAAAAAGCCCTTCTATGGGGTGCGATGGGTGAGAAATGACAAATGGCAGTGTCATTCCGCGAGGTGGAGAGGCAATGGAAGCTTTTAGAAACTTCTCCTGTGACACTTGCTTCTCTGAATTCAACCAAGGATGAGTAAGAGATCATCAATCTCCAAGTGGAAGCAAGAACTATCAGAGGGAAGACACTAATCAAATCATGAGCTGACTCATCTCCATTACAGATATCTATATATGGATCCCTCATCCCAGGGATCCAGAGGCTAGAATTTTGCATATTGTAAGGAATTGTTGTTGGTTTCTTGAGACAAACGTCATATTGTTGGGTGATCTAAGCTTTGTATGAGATGAAGAGGGGCTTCCTTGCTAAGAGGTTGATGCTGGGTCAGAACAACTGGTTGTAACTCCTCTTGGCTCTTTCTTGTTTATCAATAAAAGCTATTCAAGTTTTCCTCCATACTCTTGTGTCATTGATGTTTCCTGCATTTGTATGGTCAATTTACATCTGATCCTAGATTGTTTATGATTATAGATTCATGTCTTTGTATAGTGCTATGCTACTGTGATCTTACAGGTACTTTGTGAAGCTGGGCATGCAAGGGAACAAGTAGCGAAAGACTATCAAGGAAGAGAGGAATCAAATCAGGAGATTAGCGCAAGACAAAGGTTGGTCTTTCTGTTCCTCTCTATCTATAATTCATAAAGGAAAAAGGAAAGTAGCTTTACTCTGTTTGTTTCTAAGGCAGCTGTCACACCTTAGTGGGATAAGCAGTTCTGAGTAGAAACTTTTCCCTGTAACATAGTGCTCGTGATTCATGTGTGCCTAAGTGCTCAACAACTCAATTTTGAAAATGCCAAGTGTTTCTCATTGGACAACCACTTGTAATTTATAGGGCATTTTGAATTCAAATCCAACCATTCCCCCCAAATTCGGTTCATTAATGCTAGATTGGCGGCAAATTTTCAAGGATCTGAGCCATAAATTTCATCTTAAATGTTGGCCGCCCACTCCATTTGGTCACATTTCTCCCATCAAATCATTAACAATGACTTTAATAGTCACTATTCAGCTGACCTACGCAATTTCTCCCTGGGTAGCGCAGCTCCCTTTGCATTGCTGCGAACCTTGTGACACTTCCTTGCTTCACACAATCCTCTAATCGCGCAGCTCCCCAATGCGTGCAGTGTAGTTTATAGTCCCAAGCCTCCTTTTAGCTGCCTGGAGCACTAAGACTATGCTACCTTCATGTAGTCACATGGCCAGACCACCGGTGTATGGCTTCAAGTGACTGCCATTCACCTTTCCTGGGATGGGTTCTCCATATAATTTGACCAACTAAACCACTCCTCCATTGGTAATCTCCTTAATGAAATAGGGCCTAACCAGTGCATTCTAAATTTCCCTGGAAATTTATCAAACTTGCTGTCATATAACAAAACTAGGTCATTTACCTTGAAGGTGCATAGTTTAATGTGACGATCATGCCATGCTTTTTTGCGTTGGTTTTGGACCTGTTGTTGAAATCCAGCCAGAAATCTCTCTTCCTCAAGCTCAGCTAGCTATGCGAGCCTCTCCTCCAGGGCTCTGTGATCCATCATACCCATGAGTGTTGCTATGCACAGACTAGACACAATATATTCCATAGGCATTACCGCTTCAACGCCATAGACAAGCCTAAAGGGAGTTTGTCCAGTCAACTTCTTGGATGTCGTTTGATAGGCCCATAGTACTGCGGGTATGCGTAGGTCCCAATCACTTCGATGAACACTGCAAACCTTGGTCAGTGTGTTCTTTAGCACTTTGTTGAATGTTTCCACCATCTCGTTAGCCTGTGGGTGCTAAGGTGTGCTCTTCTGGTGATATACCTGAAATTCCTCCATTAGCGCACTGATCATCTCATTTAGAAAGTGCGTACCGCAATCACTCATGAAAATATTTAGACACCCAAATCACGTTAGTACATACCCAAAGAGGAACTTTGCAACAGTGATGCATGAGCAATCCTTCACAGGATGTGCCTCCACCGATTGAGTCAAATACTCCGTTGCAGTGAGAATGTACCTTGCTCCCGTCTTTCCTTGGGGTTGAATGGGTCCCACAAAATCTATCGCCCATTTCTCAAAGGGTTGTAATTTCATCTGTTGATTTAGAGGCATCTCATCCATCTGCGATGGCCTGCCAGTCCTTTGACACACATCACATGCTTTGCAATAAGTTTTTGAATCCTGATGGAGGGTTGGCCACCATAACCCTGCACATAGAATCTTCTGCATGGTCACTCTCCTTGCATAATTTCCTTCTGCAGCGCCCCCATGAGCGTCCATAAGGATGCTTCTCCTTTTAAACTCCGGTACATATCATCGCAATATCTCATCAGGCCCCATTTTGTATAGATTCCCAGCAATCACAGAAAAATCTATTGCGCACACCACTAACTCCTTCTTCTGTTGGATGGTGTATCCTTCTGGGGTTGTTCCTGTCATTAGGAAGTGTATTATATCCTCAAACTGGCCATTCGCAATGTGCACTGCAAATAGTTGTGCGTCAGGAACTCCCTCCTCCAAATTATTGGGATCTTCCCCTATTTCGATGCACGACATATGGTCTGGTCCCGTGTTCAGTCATCCAGGCTTCACAATAACTTCAAAATCATACTCCTGGAACAATAACAGCCACCTGTAGATTCTCCCCCCCAACACAAGCTTATTAACTATGTATTTCAATGCGTAATGATCCTTATACATCTTAAAATGGCCACCCAGCAAGTAGTGTCTAAACTTTTGTAGTGTGTATACCATGGCTAACCCTTAGCACTCGATGGTGGAATAGTTCTTCTCCACCTTGGATAATATTCTTCTTGCAAACCTATAGGATGGTCCAAGTCTCCTCTGCCAACCTATGTCAATACTACTCCCAGTGCTATACATGACTCGTCGACATGTACATGAAACTTCTTCCAACCCGGGAAGACTAAAATCCACGTGGTGACCATATTTTCTTTCAATACATCCAAGCTCTTCTTACAGTCCTCGTTCTAGAAAAATGTGACATCCTTCTTCAACAACTTCTCCATAAGCGTGGTGATATGGGCATAGCCTTTGATAAACTTTCTGTAAGATCTTGTATGTCCTAGGGTAGTGCGCAGATGTTTCAGAGTCCTCAGTGCTTCCAAGTTTAGTATCACCACGATCTTCTCAAGATCCACCATCAATCCCTATCTGCAAACCACTTGACCCAGTAGGGTCCCAAAAGGAACACAAAACATGCACTTCTTTAGATTGAGCACGATCTGGTATCTTCAACAAGTATCCATCATCAAGCGTAAACTGGCGACATGGTGTTTCACCAGCCCAAACACAGTCTAGTCATCAAAGTATACTTCCAGGAACTTATGAATAAATTCCTTGAACACCATAATGACTACGCGCGAGAAAATTGTAGGTGGTTTCTTTAATATGAATGGAATTACAGTGTACTGAAAACACCCCCACTCAGTCGCGAAGGTCGTCCTACTCCTATCCTTTGGCACAATTTTGATCTGATGGTACCTAGAGAACCCATCAGTGAAGGAATATGCTTTTTGGCCACCTACATTGTCCAACACCTCATCAGTGAATGGAGTTGGGAAAGGATCATGTACACAAGCATCATTCAACTTCCTGAGATCTACGCATATCCTTATTTCATCCTTCTGCTTCTTTTCTTATACCACCATTGGGCTTACCCAATCAAATTCTTCCACAGGCTCAATGACACTTGCCACAAGCATCTTGTCTAGCTCTAAGCAGACCTTCCCCTTATACTTCGAATTGATATGGTAAGCCCTTTGCTTAACCGGCTTCGCATCGGGCTTCAACGTGATCTTCATAACACCTAGGTCCCCAATTATCGCTTTTACATCTGTAAACTTGGTAGGGAATAAATCCTGGTATTCACGGAGCAATTCAGCGACCTTAACTACTGTCGCGTCATCCCAGTAATCTCCAACCTTTGTGAATTTAGGCTCTGCCTCCGTACCAATGTTTACCTGTTTCATTTTTAGCGGTGCGCTTATATCAGGATTCTCAATCTACCGTCCTTCAACCTCACAGTGACCTTCTGTTTCAGGGATGTTAATCTTTTGCGGATCCTCATCCTCTTCTTCAGCGATTATGTTATAGAATTCCAGTGCGTGACTCAGCTGAGTAGCCCAATCAGGTTGAATCAGGTCCAAAGGATCCTGCGGTATCCTAAAGATTATTGCTTTCACTTCTTGTAGCACCTCATCAATACAGTCAAACCCATCTTCAAAGTTGAATGTCATTATGAATCCTTCACGCAGAATATCCCATTCACCTGTACCATGGTGGAGCTCTATTTCTAAGTACCAATTCATCGGGATGACATCTAGGGTGTGACAGAACAAGTGCACCCATTCAAGTTGGGGCTTCTCTCCATAATCCTGAGCCCATTTGGCCAAGTGCACGTGTGGATCATCCTGCCCATCATATTTGTTTGTTATTCATACCTTCGGCTTCCCAAAGCGTGTTCTCATCATCCTCCTACATTTGTGCCAATCCTCAAAGGTTCCCTTGTGCGTACCCCACCATCTTGCGGGCGTAGAGCATAGTGCCCCATCCAACGCCTGGGAGAGCTGCTTCTCTGGTACCTCCCTCTCAAATGCATCCAAAAACATATCTACATCATTCAAGCCATCATAAGTAGGTAGCTTTCTTACCTCTGATGACACACAGCACATCGACCAAGTCATCATGTTACAACTCATTGCACTTACTTCATGTAACTGATTTTACCAACACTTTAATTATTCATCAGAGTCTGAGGTGCAGGAACTCTCGCGATCCCATGTAATTCGGCCATCCGCTGTTGGATTGACCCAATCTTGGTCTCGCACTATTATCTTATAGATACAGTCCAGATTGTCATCGCTCTCATAATTGTGGACTGGTTCAGTATAGTGCGATCCTTCAGCAGGATCTAGGGGTACTATTACACGGAGTGATTTCTTCTCAAATATAATCTTTCTCTTCTTTAGGTTGATTATCCCATTCATATCAATAGCCCAATCAATGCCAAGGAGTGCAGGATAAGTGTTGATATCATCCACAATTTCTATTACTTCAAAGTCAGTCAGTGCCTCGCACCTTCAATATCTACAGTCACCCCTTGCAGCTGCCCCACGGGGATGATCTTCTGCTGGTTTGCCATCCTTAGCTAAATCAGAGACCACTATAGCACGGGTCTCCCCATCCGTTCCCAAGTCTGCTTCGGTAGGACGTTCACATCTGAGCCTAGGTCCAAAATAACCTGATCCATTTCATACTCTCCTATCTGCGCGGTCAGTCTCATCTCCTATCCCGTCCTTGTTTTATGATTACAAATCTTTCGTACTACGCATAGCTCACCTGGAGTGCTTCTATCGCATCTATTTATGAGCTCGTGTGACCCCTTCACAGACTTGCTATCGTGCAGTAACTTCATGCAGGTCTTCAGGAAAGTTGTAAGCATAGAAGGGTCCATCTCCTAATCAGGCTTATCCTTGATTCTCGAGGTGGAGGCCTCAGTGAAACTCTTCTTCACTTCCATGAATGTTTCACGTGTGCACCCCAAATCGAACTCAACCTCCTTCACCAAAGCTTTGCGAACCCATGTGTCATTTTTGGGCTATTTCCCCTTGTCATCCCCTATTGTGATTCCACATCGGAGCACTATATTCACGTTTGGATCCTCTTTGCGTGGCTCGGACCTCATCATTTGCAGGTTCTAAGTCGACTGAGGTGGTAATGCCCCTTTGTCACGTATCCTTGCTATTAGCATAGGACAGTCTCCTATTTCATGATCAAACATAGTGAAATATTTTCATGACGAACGTCTTGGGTTAGTGCAATCAAGGGCATAATGTCCTGGTCCTCTGCAATTGTAGTAGATCTGCTTTCCCTGACCTCTGCCAGGTCCTCCTTCACCTCGCCCTCGTCCACGCCCCTGAAAGCCTTTTCGCGCCATCTCCACGCTCTGGTCAGGGGGCCGCGTTTTTGCCTGGACCCTATAGGTGGGTGTTCTATCCATCATCAATTCATAACTTCTATAATCACACTCATCATGCCCTACTAACCTATAGAAGTTGAAAAATGGATGTTGCAGTGTCTGTACAAACTTCTGCAACAAATGATAGTTATCTGTGGCATGTTTTCTTGCTACCTGACATATAGTGCACCAAAATGCAGGCCATGCGCTTGGTCCTGTTTGAGCTTCTGGCCTCAACAGCATCAATCCTCCTCCCACAATATAGTTCGCAAAGACCAGGCAATGGTCTTTGTCATGCCCTTGACCCTTGCATTTTAGGCACCATACCTCTTCACACACCTTGAGTCGAACTGTTCTATCCTACTTCAAACTTTGCGTCTCAAGGAAAAGGCTTTTCAACTATGCATGGATCTACTAAACCCCCAGATTTGGATCGTGCGTCAGTGTTTCATGTAGTCCCATTGCAATCTCTAAGGCCTCTACCTGAGTTTTTATCTTCTGTTGTGATAGCGCAACCCTTAGGTGTGGCAGGAGTGAAGCCATGAACCATTCGCGGTGTTGTCTATCTGTTAAGTTCATATTAGCTTCACGGATTTTACATTTCAACCTCTAATCTAGTTCCCAAGGTGTCTCGCCTAGTTTCACTGCGATTTCCTTGAACCCCACAATTGACTGTGCCTCAGATTTAGGCCTACTAAATTCTTTGTTCAATGTGGTCTGGATGTCTACCACTCCAACATTTGGGTTATCATTAGAGTACTTGATGTACCAGGTTAGTGCGTGATCCTGCAGAGAACTAACCCGTGTTGTCTTCTTCATGTGATCATCTGTAATACCCTGAGCTTCCCATACAGCTTTCGTGATGAACCAGAACTGGTCCGGGTCCTCATTTCCCAAGCATTTGAACAAAGGCAGCTTCACTGAAATTGCCATACCGAACTGTGGTGGAGGTGCAGGTGGTATGGGTGAAGTTGCAGGCATTGGTGGCGAAGTTGGGAGTGGTGTGGGTGGAGGTGGCAGTCATGGGAATCGCTGTCTTATTAACTGAATAGCACTTCACGAAGAATCCTGCGCTACTCCCTCTCCATCACCTCATGGAGGTGAAATTAATGGACTATATTTAGGACCCTTTCTCCTTTAATTCTTGTAAGTTTTTCCACTTCACATAGCCCTGAACATCAAGGTAGCTGCATAACCTGTTTTTCGCGCAATAACATTTTAATCCATGTATTCAAAGATTTCAAGCACTTACCTCACGGACCTTTGAAAAAGTGCAGCTCCGCTTCGTTGTAGGTAACTGAGGTATTGATGGCAAATTTAGTCACAAATCCTCCTATGACGTGATCGAGCCAATGATCAACAATGCGGGAGATCTTATCCTCAAATGCTTCAAATTTCTACACTATCCCCTGGGTCCAAACAATAGGACCGTCACATTTCCACCTTCATTGGCTATCTACTAGCTTCATGATCCACTCGTATAGCTCAATCGAAAAGGAACAGAAAAAGGTCTTGTATATTTTTGTATATAGGTACATGTCCAACCACTGTTCCTTGGTCAGTCACAGGTTTCTGTTCTCTTGCGCCGCGAGTTCGTGGATCTTCCTATCCAACCAGTCTCTGATATCTTTCTTAGTTGGATTCCAGTGATACGACATCACACATCTCTTATGCAGATTCTAGTCCTGGCAATGAAGCCCTTTGTTGGCTTGTTGGGGCTTGACCTAGGTTTAGCATTAGTTAGCCAAACAAATCCCTACACTACTAGCCCTTTTGGCATTAGCCCGCGGAGCGCGGACCGAAGTCTCACCCGAAGTAGTATGGGGGGATGCTGGAACCAAGTTTTTGCACCCTGAGATGGTCATGATGTCGGTTTATTCCTTCTACTCCTTCTTTCGTGTAGGTCTCTTAGTTCTGGCGCTTGAAAGACTAGTCCTTTATTCTTCCCTTTAGTACCTCCGTGAAAAGGTACGATTGACTTTCGCACCGTCCTAACCTGCGGCTCAAGTACTTTCGTGCTGCTAGGGAAGTGTACCATGAAGATTCCCAAACTAGTTTAAGTATCTTACTTATCTTATTAAACAATCATAGTTATCACTGTGTAAACAGATGTTCTTAATTGTGTTCACTTATCCAACGTAATTACATACATTCACGTAGTATATAAGCATTATAAATGAAATCCATACATAACATGTGAAGATGCATGAACAGGAAACAATGACACAGAATTAGTAGAATGCTTCTCTTTATTGATATCTTCAGATGATTACAAACTCTATCTGCCTTGCACACACAGTTGCAAGGGTCCACGCACTCAGCTGCGAACTTCCACCCTTGGCCTCTATGCACTCACTATAGAGCCTCTACCTACTATACGCCCAAAGCTTAGAATTCTTACTTCAAGGCTATCATTCTCTGACTCCACTAAAACTATTGATCACTCCCTAGAGCTTACTTACTTAGATATTTTTATACAATCCCATGGTCTGCGAACCATGGGTAGATATTTTACAACCAACTTTACTTTAAAAAAATAAGGGCAGGCAACCCTTTATGACTCATGACACCTTCACGCTCTGTGACCACAAAATGCGGATACTTTACAATTTTATTACACAATTTGACCCAAAACATGGGTTTGTAGCCCCAAAATTGTCCTTGGGGGATCCCATTCCCAATAGGGCACCACTTACTTTGGTAAAGATGATGAAGCCCCAGGTAGAGCTAGAGAAAGCAAGAGTTTGAACATTGATTCATAACATGAAGCAGCTTGCCTCATTCATTGTAAACATTCAAGTCTCATATGTACGGTTGTACAATAGTTTGGATTTCATGGTGAGAACCCACAAGATCCCATCAACCATCTCACTCACTGAAGCTAAACGCAAACACCAAGTCAGGAAGGAGATTGAAGAGTACTTGGAGCAGCTGAGACAGGTTGCCACCAAGGAGGATTTAGAGTTGAACAGAAAAAACATGCAAAACTACATCGGTGGTCCCGTCCAAATCAAAACCATGTTTCTCCTGTTCGAGAAAGAAGTTAATACTGGTTCCAAATCATTGTACCTAGATGCTATGGAGGCTAGAGTCCTCTTCCATCCTAACATCATCATGCATTTTGGGGATGTCATCGCACAATACCAAGCTTGGCATCGATATGTGACTGAGAAGCATCAAGTGAAATTTGTTGAGCTAAAGTGTTTCCAAACTCAAGCATCATAGTGTTTTTGTCTTGCTAGGCTGTCAAGTTGTTTCCATCCTATTTTGTCTTATATGGGTATGAGTGTAAATTGTAATATTATTTGTAATTATGTTTTAAGTGAAATTTCAAGTTTCAATATTGGAATATGAAGAGTCGTGATGTAATGGAATGAGTAATTTTGTAAAGAAGTTGAAGATTCATCAGGGTAGTCCAAAGGTCACAAAGCGGAGTTGAAGAGTCACCCCCTCTTGTTATAAATAGAACCTCATAACTCATGTAAAGGGATTTTGGGAGCCAAGATTTTGGCTAGGCTTAGGCTTAGGAAGTGCTTGGGAGTATTGTGAATAACCTTGGCTTCTCCGTAGCATAGAGAGAGTATACTTCTTTGGATGAGCAGGTATTCTTGACTGTAATGTTCCATTATTGGGGCTAGTGGTCATTAATGGTTTATGTATGAATGGAGCTTTCACTTATAATAATAAAATCATAGCCAACACACTTTCATGCATATGTTGTGAATATAGTAGGACTATTCTTGTGGTATTTGCGATGTATGTTATTTAACTTATACTTATTATTATGAACTATTTTGTTTGGATTTGTATGAATCTTGTTGGATGTGTGTTGTTGTATTAACTAATCACTTTAACTTGTGGACTATTTCGCATCTTAGCTTGTGATGTCATTCTACTTGTGTGTTCCTTTCAAGCTTCATACTATTACGGGCTTCTAAGAGGCGCACTTCCTTTTCCCTTTGTGTGTTGGAACCTTCATGCATCGCACATGACTCTTCGCAGGGTCACACATTTTCTCTCATCTAAATTTATCATACTTCCCTCCGTGTGTTTCCGAAGTCAAGGCATAACATTACCACCCTCTGTTGGGACTCCTACTCTCAATGGTGTGGCATCTAGTTGCGACTTCATATCGGGGAGATCCCTTGAATGTTGACGGGTCCATCACCATCAACACCGTGACACCCCATTTTAATATTATTCCCTTAGGTTTTTAATATTATTCCCTTAGGTTTTAAATATTATTCCCTTAGGTTTTTAATATTAATCCCTTGGGTTTACAATATCAATCATGATAAACCATAGTCAATCATGGTCAACCATGGTGCAATGTCACATTGTGACAATGCTTATCTCAATTATTATTATTAATATTAATTATATAAAAATAATAATTAATATTAATATTATTAATATTAGAAGTAATAATAAAAAATAAAACATTTTTTATGTTATTTAATAAATAATAATAATAATAATTAATTAAATGTAAAAATAATAATAAATTAATTATTTATGTACAATTATGTTTGGATGTTAAAGTTGACAAAAGATGTGTATCTTTTGATTTTTAGGATTTTTTTTTTTTTTTAATCATAATGTCGATTTCGACTTACATGAAAGTACATTATTCTTAAAGTTGATAGAGATGCACAAAGTGGATCGCTCTAGGAATAAAAAATGAGCAAAAATCCTCCCTCTTTGCTTACATAAAATAAATTCATGTATGCAAATTATTCTATTATAGTAGGGAAAGAGAAACTAAGGGTGCTTGGGGAAATCAGAACATAAGCAACTAAGGATACTTGAGGTAATCAAAACATACTTTATGGGTGACTACATAGCATAAAGGTGATTGGTTTTTGGGAGAATATTTGAAAGTAATTAAGTTATATCAATTTGTTATAGCCCCCTACAAAATTTCTAAACATAAATAAAAAAGGAATACCACCCTACAGACTCAACTCTCGTCAACCATGGTCAATCATCATCAACCATGGTCCAACGACACTTTGTGAAAGAGATTGTCTCAATATTAAAATCAACCATTGTAAACCATGGTCCAACGTCACATTGTGACAAAGATTGCCTAGATATGAAAGTTGATCATGGTCAACCATGGTCTAACATCACATTATAATAAGGATTGTCTCAATATGAAAATAAATTTGAAAGTAATTAGTTTATATCGATCAGCTATAGTCCCCTACAAACTCTCTAAATATCAAGCACAATGATATATATCCTATATACTCAACCATAATCAACCATCGTTAATCATCGTCATCCATGGTCAAGCACAGTCAATCATGATCAACCATCATCAACCATGGTCCAACAATGCATTGTGACAAAGATGTTCTAAAAATGAAAATTAACCATGGTTCAACGTTGCATTGTGACAAATATTATCTCGAGGAATATGTATATTAGGGTTTATAATATTTATCTTAGTTGACCATGGTTGAACATGGTTTATAATATTAATCCCTTAGGTTTAATATTATTCCCTTAGGTTCATAATCCCTTGGGGTTTTAGTATTAATTACTTGGGTTTATAATATCAATCCCTTGGGTTTATTAATCTAAGGGTTCAACCATGGTTTAGCATGTTGCAACATCACATTATGACAAAGATTGTCTCAATATGAAAATTAACCATGGTCTACCATGTTTATTTAAGGGTTTATATTATTTATCTTAGGGTTTATATACCTTGGGTTTATATTCTTCCCTTGGGTTTAATATTATTCCCTTTGCTTTATAATCCCTTGGGTTTTTAGCATTAATCCCTTAGGTTTATTATTCCCTTGGGTTTATAATATCAATCATGATAAATGATGGTCCAATGTTGCATTGTGATAAATATTGCCTCAGTATGAAAATCAATCATGGTCCAATTTCACATTGTGACAAAGGTTGTCTCAGTATGAAAATCAATTAAGATCAACCATGGTCAACCATTGTCCAACATGGCATTGTGAAAAGGATTGCCTCAATATGGAAATCATGCATGGTCAACCATGGTCCAATTTCATATTGTGACAATATGGTCTTGATATCAATATCAATCATGGTCTAGAATGGTTGACCATAGTCCATTGTTGCATTGTGACAACTATTATCTCAATATAAAAATCAACCATGGTCCAATGTTGCATTGTGACAACTATTATCTCAATATAAAAATCAACCATGGTCAACCATGTTTATTTTAGAGTTTATAATATTTATCTTAGGGTTTATAATATTAATCCCTTAGGTTGAATATTATTCCCTTGAGATCATAATTGCTTTGGGTTTTAGTATTAATCCCCTAGGTTTATAATATCAATCCCATGGGTTTATTAAACTAACGGTTCAACCGTGGTTAAACATGGTTGAATGTTGCATTGTGACAAATATTGTCTCAATATGAAAATCAACCATTGCCAACCATGTTTATTTAAGGGTTTATAATATTTATCTTAGGGTTTATATACACTGGATTTATATTATTCCCTTAGGTTTAATATTATTCCATTTGGTTTATAAAATCGATCATGGTCAACCATGGTCCAATGTCACATTGTGCCAAATATTGTCTCAATATGAAAATCAACCATGGTCCAACATCGTATTGTATCAATGATTGTATCGATATGAAAATCAATCATGTTCAACCATGTTTATTTTAGGTTTTATAATATTTACTTATGGTTTTGTTGTAGTGGCTACAACACCCTCCAAAATTTTGCCTTCCCTTCATTTTGGAGCCTCCCTCCTCGAAATCATAGCAATTATCTTGCATTGATTAGATACTTGTGTTTATTTGATTTTATCTCTCACTTAACAACTTGTGTTCACTTACTTGTTTTTTCAATTAACCATAATCTAACCCAGCACTTGGTTCACAACCGGTCTCATGTTATCTAGTAAAATGCATAATCCTAGGAGGAATCCTGTCTTCCCCTAAGGAATTGTGCAAAGCATCCTAGTAGTTGCCCTACACTCAGAAATTGCACAGAGGAGGCCAACAACCTTTCTCTAGAAAACTGCGCAGAGCAGGCTAGTTGCCTTGCTCCTAGAAAGTGTGCAGAGTAGGCAACTTAGCCTTTCTCTAGAAAATTGTACAGATCCACCCAGTAGTGAGATGAGGCTCAAAATTGCATTGAACCAATAGGTAGCCATCCTTGCTTTTGGAAACTATGTAAAACTAAGAGACAACCTAAGCCACTCAGCTCAGAAACAACGCAAATGTTTTTCCCTCAGTGACTATCCATTGCATGTGCCAGTAGGTTGCCTGGTTCCCTTTAGAACAACACAATTATTCCTTGCATGCATGGAATATTTTATTGAAAAAAGCATAAAAGCATCCCTATATTTTATGTATCTATTT
This sequence comes from Pinus tabuliformis, assembly GCA_031772625.1. NCBI lineage: Eukaryota > Viridiplantae > Streptophyta > Pinopsida > Pinales > Pinaceae > Pinus > Pinus tabuliformis. The sequence continues at coordinate 665,176,476 of CM062811.1, read as the reverse complement.
TTAGCAGGGGGAGTTACATGCAAAGTCAATTTTAGAAACTTCCTACCAAGTGTCACTTTTTCCTAGATTTGTGGCATGAGCATCATAAGCCCTCAGTTCACTAAATCTATTTAATGGATGCCTCGGAGATCATTCTTCACATTCAATCTTGGAGCTTTGTCATTCCTTAGGCATCTAGGAACCTTCATCATAGTCAGTGCAACTTTTCCGGGTAAGTTCTGCTTTTCATGTCTTTTGCTGCTTTTTTTGTCGCCTTTTGTTTCTCTGCTTATTTGAGTGTTGTTTTCCTTGTTTTATTGAATGGTCAATGGAATTTCAATCTGGTTTAACTTGTAGAAGTGTCGTTTCTAGTTTTTCATTGCATTTCCTTAGTGTTACATGCATAACAATATTTTTGCACTGATAGTCGTCATTGTAGCGACTCTCTTCATGAGCTCCTTTGTTTTCTCGTTTGACTGAATTTTGCACTTGCTTGAATTGATTGCATGTCTATTGACTTAGATCTACACCATATTTTCACACACATTTATTCCTTACTTTTTTTAGGTTGCCCTTGGGTAGATCTGGGCTGCATTGGCCCAAATTTTGCTTCTCCTGACATGCACTGCGCATTCTTGGCATTCAAGGCTCTGCCTTGCCTCCATGAATTACGCATAGGTTGCCCACACTAGTTCCGAGCTATGCTTTGCACAATCTTGGGATGCAGTGTCCCAGTCCTGCCCATTGGAACTGCACAATGAATAGTTCCATCTAGCAACCTAGCTTAACTGAACTACACATTGGGCAATTCCAGTCAGCAGTCAACCTCACTAGCAGCCAATATTACATAATGCACATTTCTAGCTAAAAGTCTCCTAGCCTGCCAGAGTTAATGCTGCACAATCTTGCCCAGAAGTCACCCAGTTTGTTTCTCGATTGATTCTCAAGTTGCTTTATGTTTTTTAACTGACATTTCCTTTTCGTGAGTGTATTATCTGTCTCCAGGTGCAACAGGTTTTGGGCAGCTTCTCAACAGTATAGTTATCATGGCCTCTAAGAGAGATGGATTAAAGGACACAATTGAAAGCAGTACTCGAGATGTGGTTGAGAAGGTGTCTATGAGCTTGGCCGTGTACACTAACACACACTTGTTCATTGAGAAATACATCAAGATCACATGGTAAGACATCAACACTATATTCGTAGGCAGCCTTGTGGAGAATCTGGAGAACCGATAGGTCTATGTCAATATTCATAAGTTAGGATTGTACAAGGTTGCATGCAGGTATCCCACCTTTCCATGCATAGACACAATCAACTGGATTGTCTCACACATCCTAAGATGATGATACTGAGCAGTGCAATTGGATTAGAGCTTGCTACCTTTAGGGTGGAATATTATCAACATATATATCATTTGCCACACCTAGTGAAGAGGATGGATGCACCATTTTATACTCGTTGCACCTGGAGACGGATAATACACTCACGAAAAGGAAATGTCAGTTAAAAAACATCTACAAGACAAAGACACTTAGGAAGGCTTACCAATTCTTTGTCATATTTGCATCTCACTTGTATGGCCAAGAGAGTACAAAGACCTTCCTGCATAGTTGGGTTGTTATGTTGGATCAACTCGCAAGTGAAGGAAAACCTTTCAGTTGGTCCAACATGTGGGCTCTCCAACTAAAAGTGCATGTATCAAATTCTTGGAGTCCACCCAAGGACTAGCAAGCAAGATTCTTCATGTCCACCTACCTTCTCGATGCAATCTGTACCCGTCAATAGTTTCTTGGCAATAGGTGATGGACAACTTCAGAGAATGCTATGAACGTATATTGCAAGTTGCTCTCAAAATGAAACTATCGAGGAGTCATGGCTAGACTATATGACCACTTCATTGCCCCTCTGTAGATGATGATCTTTGAACAAGATCTTCCTTGCATTTCCCAAGCAGCAATGGAGTCGTTGTTTAACATTGCATATTGGTACGCCTCACCCAGTGGCACCTTCATCAGGATGTACAACACAGATAAGGCTCCGCATTTGTTGCCAAAGTTTTCCATGGACAATTTGGTCATGCAGGAGGTTGCATACCACATGTTGACAGGGTTATTAGCTGGATTGCATAGGAAGAAGAAGGCACCATGGCCTATCCTTCCTTTGCAGATTGGGTTTTATGTGATCCAGAGTTTGAAAGAAGCGTATGCGGAGGTCGAGGAATTCAAGAAGTTTCATTTCAGCACAAAGAGTTTCAATCTATATGATCCACATGGCTTTTGCAGGGACCACTGTGCGAGAGTGTATTGTCCATGGATCCACGGGGTGTGCCATTGGCCAGCGAAAGACCCATGGAGATATTGCTATAACTCCTTCAAGCTCAATGAATCGATCAACAGAGTGACAACTAGCAACACTCAAGGCAGCATCACCGCAGGGAGCAGCAACAACTATTGGTGCAAGCAACAAACCTGCGCAAGACAAAGGTAAGACGAAGCTTTCTGAAAGCACAGAGGTAGAGCAAAGATACAAGTTTAAAGAATATCCACTTGTTGAGAGAGTAACTTTGGATATAGAAGCAAAGAGGTGACAATGTGAAAGGAGAGGAGCACAAAAGAGGAGAGATCAGTAAAGACTAGAATAGGAATAGGAGGAATTGCAAGGTGCACAGGCAGCGCAAATGACGCTAATACAAGTTGAAGAATCAGATCCACCACGAGAACATGAGGAGAAGGGTGAGCAGCCACAGGAATAGGAACTTGCTCAATAAGATGAACCGATAGTGGAACATATGGACACAAAGATGGAACATCTGTAACATGATCAGAACACTGAACTCATGCAAAAATCAACCAAGGTCACCCCATAGGCTTCACTAGCTCCAGCAATAGAGAAAGTCCCAAGTGAACAAGGGGATATCATTCTCCTTGAAGATGATTTGGGAACATATATGTACAACATAGCCTTTGATGAGTCACAACAAAGAGTTGTACAAGCACGCAAAGCACACATCCCAGATGAGCATGCATCACCTGTGCACTTTGAAGAATGGGTGATTGTGTTAGATGTGCGAAGACATCCAACTGCCCTGGCCGATGCTACGAAGGATTATGCCAAAGCTACGAGCTCAAGTGTGAAGTTCTTGATAGCAGAAAATGAGTGCATGACTAAGGAGTTACAAGCAGCCAGGCAGAGAGAGGAACAATCAATAGGATCCGCTAGAGCAGAGATGAAGAAAGTGATACTTGTTGAAGTATCAACTCTTGAGAAAGTTATGTGGAGTATGTATAACAGGTTCGTCACCATGCACAATGCGGTTTTCCATCTACATGGTCATCAATAGTGCTACACCTAAATAGCGCGAAAACTCATAGATATACATGCTATTGTTGATCAAGTACTGACATGGACAATGAGGTACAAGGGAGCCCCACTTCACTTGCACAATATGATGAAGCCACAGGTATATTTGGACAAAGCACACATTTGGAATTTGATATGAAACTGTGAGGAACTCCCGTTGCTCATCACTAGTGTTGAGTCTTCATATGCACAGTTGTATAGGAGTTTGGATGTCGTGGTGGGAAAGTTTGGCACCCCGTCAATCGGAACACTCACCAAGGCCAAAGAGAAGATCCAAGTCCAACTAGAGCTTGATGTGTATTTTGATCAGTTGATGCTCATGGACACCAGTGCAGATTTGCAAGTCAGCGCAGATAAGATGTAGATGTACATCATCGGTCCGACCTTGCTCAGGACTAAGATGTGCATGTTACAGGATGAGTTGGACAAAGGTTCCAAATCTGTATACCCAAAAGAAATGGAGGCAAGAGTTCGTTTCCAAGAAGACATCATCAAAGAGTACATGGACACCATTGCACACTACCAAGGTTGGCATCAGTCTGTCACCGAGGATCACAGAGAGGATGTTGATGAGTTGGTCTTTCCATAATCGTCTGAGTCTTAATGGTGCCTTGTCTGACTAACTCAGAACTATTTTTGTCCCACAAGGGTATATGTGGAAAATGTATCATTATTGTAAACATGATGTAAAGTGAAATTCCAAGTGTCATTAGTGGAATGCAAATAGTCATATGTAATGTAAAGAGTTATGTAATGAAGTTGAAGAGTCATGAGGGTAGTCCAAGAGTACCAAATGGGAATGTTAAGGGTCACCCCACCCTTTGTTATAAATATAACCTCATAACCCATAGAATGAGACTTTTGGAACCAAGATTTTTCTAGGCATTTCTTAGAGAGGGCTTGGAGAGTATTTTGACGAGCCTTGGCTTCCCCATACTGCAGAGCAAATACATGTATTTGGAGGAGTAGGCAGTGATGATTGTAACATTGCACTATTCGGGCTAGTGGTTTTCATGGTTGTATATATGGATGGAGATTTCACTTTATATATAATATAACAGAGCAAGCACATCTTCATGCATATTTTTTTATCGTAGTTCAACTATTCTGGTTACTTTAGAAATGTATGTTGTTTGACTTACGCATTTGTGTATGAACTATTTCGTATACGATTGTATGAGTATTGTTGAAGTCGTGTTGTTGGTTTAACCCATCACTTTGGATTGTCGACTATTCTGATTTCTAGCTTGTGATGTCATTTAGATCATATGTTCCTTTTAGTATGCGCACTATTATAGGCTTCTAAGGGGCACACTTCCTTTGCCCCTTTGTGTGTTAGAACCTCTCCATGCATCTATCTTGACTTGTTGCAAGGTCACACACTTGCTTCCGAAAAATATATCATGCTTACCTTTGCGCGCTATTGCATTTAAGGCACGGATTTCTACCCACTTTTGGGACTCCTACTCCAAACGGTTTGAGGTCTAATTGGGACTTCTTACCAGGGAGATCCCCTGACATGTTGGTGGGTCCAACACCGTCAACAGGTTTATATACCTTGGGTTTAATATTATTCCCTTAGGTTCATAATCCCTTAGGATTTTAATACTAATCCTTTTGGTTTGTAATGTTAATCATGGTTAACCATGGCCAATCGTGGTCAACCATGGTAGACCATGTTCAACCATGTTTTAAAAATCAATCATGGTCAACGATAGTCAATCATGGTCAACCATGTTCTAATGTCACATTATTGAAAGGATTGTCTCAATGTGAAAATCAAGCATGGTAAACCATGGTCCAATGTCGCATTGGGACAAATATTATCTTGATATGAAAATCAATCATGGTGAACCATGGTCAAACATGGTCCAGTATTGCATTGCGACAAGGATTGTCTCAATATGAAATTCAATCATAGTTAACCATATTTATTCTTCAGGTTTATATACCTTGGATTTATAATATTAATCCCTTAAGTTTAATATTATACGTAGGGTTTATTATATTGATCCCTTAGGTTTATTACTCTCAAAATTCGTATTCCTAAAGTTTAATATTATACGTAGTGTTTATAATTTAATTTTAATATAATTATTATTGTGCCAAGAGGCACTCTACAACCCAATATATGAGGGAGATGTTGTCTTGTAATGTAATGTTACATTAAAAATATTAAAAAAATATGAGGGAGATGTTGTCATGTAATGTAACGTTACATTAAAAAAAATATTTAAAAAAATATGAGGGAGATGTTGTCACGTAACGTTACATTAAAAAAATATATGTGTAGGCTAATATATATTGTATATGTAGAATATATTTGAAACGTTACTATATATGTATCGGCTAATATATATTGTATATGTTGAAGATATGTGTAACGTTACTTTAAAATAAAAAAATTATTGTGTCGAGAGGCGCTCTACAACCCAGTATATGAGGGAGATGTTGTCACGTAACGTAACGTTACATTAAATAAAATATTAAAAAAATATGAGATGTTGTCACGTAATGTAACGTTACATTAAAAAAAATATGAGGGAGATGTTGTCACGTAACGTAATGTTACATTAAAAAAGATATGGGTCGGCTAATATAGAAAGAAAGAATGAAATTATTTTAACATCCACGAGGCTAAAGATAGCCTATGGGACATATTTCTTCTTCATCTGCTTGATGTATTCGGCCCTTTTTCTATGAAGCTTCAAAATAAATGCTCCCATCTTCTTGACAAACCCCTCGCTAAATAGATTATCACAAGAGCTAGCTGCCAACATATCTGCATAACTTTCCCTGTTGTCTTTGAATGCCTCACATTCTAAAATGAAATGTTTTTCTATTTCCACTTTTCCGAAAGAACAAAAAATGCATACCCTTTCCTCCCACACTTCCTTTGGCCTTTTCTAGTGCCCTGTTTCACAACGGAGTTGATGAGAATTAGTCTCTAATTGAGCAATAAGAATTTTTGCTCTCCAAGAGATATTGGCCTCTATGTATGCTTTTGGTTGATGATTATGAGTGGGATTAAACACTTCAATATAGTCATTTTTCTTTCTTCCTAGATCCTTATCCCAAGTACGTTTGTGGAACTTTTCCATAACAAAAGCTTTTATCTCTTTGTTGTTTATGGGACACTTGTTCAAGCAAATACCCCATTTACTAAACCATTTGTTATTTTTTTGCATCCAAGTTTTTTTGTTTTTGCACAATCTATCATTAAAGACAACCTTAGGCCATCTACCCTCTTCCATTTGCTCTTTTTTTTTTAAATACCTTATGACTCGCAACATAGCAATTGCTTCAATAGGAGCAGTCCCTGTTTTACTTAACAAGATATCATAAGGAACTACACTTTTAATCTTAAAGTTGTTTGTAATCAAACATTTCTGAATTTTCTTAATTTGTCTCCACTGCATGTCAGAGGTATTGCTAGCCCATAGTTCACAACCATAGAGAATCACCAAAATCAATAGAAGCACAAAAAGAGTTTGAGTGGTTTTCCAATCCCATAACTCTTCCTCTCTACACCTATTTTGAAAAGCATAAAATGTTTTCCAACCCCCAAAAGTTCTTTTCTTTCTACAACCATTCCAACTTAGATTTTTGTTGAAGTCAATTCTGAGGTATTTGTAATCCGCAACTTCTTCCAGAATGTTTCCTTCAAAGTAGAACTTATGCTGGTTATATTTCGTTTTCTTAGAGAAGAGCACTACTTTCATTTTGCTGATATTGACTTGCATCCCCATACTTCTACAAAAATGCTCAAGGGATAGTAAGTGCTCTTGCAAACCAAGGGCCGATTTAGCAATCAGAATAAGGTCATCTGCATATAAAAGAAGCCTTATAACAAACTTGCACAAATAGATACCATCACCCCCTTGCGAATTCAACCACTCCTTAAGCTTGTCGATATACAAACCAAAAAGGGTAGGAGACAGTGTGAAACCTTGCTTGACCCCGATATCACTTCTAAAACTTTCAGAAATGCCTGTTGAAGTTCTAATTTTGACTTTTACCTCTTCATACAGCCTATGTACAACTGCTCTCAAATGTTTAGGAACCTCAAGTTCCTCCATTCTGTGCCAAATTTTATCCCTAGGAACCAAGTCAAACGCTTTTCTGAAATCAACAAAGCAACAAAAGACTTCTTCCTTTTTCTCCCAAACCTTTTCAATGATGTGCCTTAAAGTTATGTAATGATCAGCTGTGGAATGTTTAGGTCTAAAAGTTGCTTGCCCTTTAGCATGCTTATCTCTTTCTTCTGTTCACTTGCTAATTTTGTTTTCTAGCATGCTTCCAAATAGCTTTGCAAACAAAGGGTTTATCATGATGGTCCTATAATTGGAAGGATTATTGATGTCACTACTTTTGAAAAGAGGTACTACCAGACTAATTGTCCAATCTATGGGGATCCCTTGTTGTATGATGTAGTTGAAGATTTTTGTAATGTGAGGTGCAAGAATCTTTGAGCCCCACTTTAGATATTTTGCTTGGAGTTCAACTAAGTCTTTTACTTTTCCCACACCCAACTTCTTGATACCCATCTCTACCTCTTGTACCATGAAGAGTTCAGTATCAGTGCTGACCAAGGGGGAAGGGTCAACCTTCGGAGCCTGCTCATAGAGTTGTCTTGCATAGTCAAACCACGTAGAAGCTATAATATTATTTCCAATTTATATCTTTTTCGGTTGGAGCTCCTTCCAAAATAATTTGGGATTATTTTTCCCAAGGAATATTAGTTCTTCCCTCCTTGAAACCATGAAATCAATCTTTCTCTTTCTTAATAACTACTTGTAAGATTTAAGATTTATGTTATCCTTGTTTAACTCTTTCCACATTCTCCTTGCCTTTTGCATTCCTCGTTAAACCAAGCATTAACTGGAAAGAAATTTGTTTCAGACTTATTAATTTTTGTTCTTTTGCACTTTGCAAGTGTGCATTGAATTAAATGTGTCAATTCACGACTATGAAGACTATGAATTGTAATTTTCTCCTTCTCGAAGAGCCTATCTAGCGTCAAAACAATTCTGCCCTGTGGGAGATTTTGTTTGACATGCTAAATTTTTGACTCTAATTGTTTCTTTCCAATCCAAGAGAAACATAAATAAATTGGCTTGTGTTCTAATTTCAATCCCACAGCTAATCTCCAACCAAAACTTCTTCCATTTTCTCACACAAACCATGTGAGCAAACTACATAATCTACCACACTTGCTCCATTGTAAGTATTGCAAGTGAAATTATCAGAATTTGTCCATCTATTCAAGCCATTACAAATGACTAAATCAAAGGCCCCACATAGAGTAAGCAATTGTTCACCAAAGAAATTGCAACCCTTGTCCTCTCAAATTCTTTCTCACTGATGATTACTTTCTTTTGTAAGCCAAATAGGGTCACAATCATCTTTACAACAAAGAATACTAGCTTGCTCACTTGCAGTCCTAGCATTGAAATCACCCACTATAAGGACTTCACCTAGCTGCGAATATGTTGCAATATACGCTTTTAAAGTTGCAAATGGATCTTTGTGGTCAAGCCCTCTACCTTTGTATATTTTTGAAACATGCGGTGCAAAATAGCATGCTGCAATTCTGATGTGGTTTCCATTTTCTAATATTTTAAACCAAATGAATTGCTTATTTGAGTCTGCTTTTTCTAACTGAATGAGACAACCTTCTTTCTCCCTTACTAAAACCATGATACCCCCGTGTCCTTTGCCATTCCCTGTTGCCTTGTTCCACACTGGCATCTTCCAGTATCCTTCAAACAAAGGTGTATTGCACCCTTCATGCTCATGTGTTTCTATGAGGCAAATTATGTCTCTATTTTCCGCAATAGGCCCTAACCCAAGTCCTCATCTCCATGGGTAACTTCTGCAGTTCCAACAAACTAATGTAAAGGAAACCTGGGTATGACTTGATTGCGATTTATTTTGACATGCAAGACTCACATTTGAGTCTTTGTCCCTTTTTCCCTATACCGACCTTGCTTTCTAATTTCCTGTTGAAGAATTTGTTGCCTCTTCTTTGTTATCATCTTGCTGCTCTATTCTAGAAGGAGGTCCAAATCATGCTATCACAACTTTGCCTTTATAAATCCATGCTCTATTTCCTTCATCTCTTGCTGCCCTAACCTTTAAAATTTCCTCCCTTCTTTCCTCCTGTTGTTTTACAGTTAAATATTCTTCTAGGAAATAACAAGAACCCCTCAAGAGATGTTTCTTACTTAGAATCATATATTTATCACACAAGCTAGGCATAATGACTTTCATGGGCCTGGCTCTCTCCCCGCTAAACTTACCCACCCTCCATGCTTGGCATATTTGTCCTTGCCATAACACCTTGTCTTTCAAGAAGTCTCTTGCAAGGTCAAGAGTACATTCATTTTTCCCATAGTCTTTCACCCCTTTAATAATTATGTTTGCTACCCTATTTTGTCTTTCCTTGCCTTCACTATCTTGCATGTTCTCAACCTGAATATTTGTTTCTCCTTCCTTATTAGCAGAATTGCTAATAACTTGAGCCCAAGTTATGGAAACTTTGGTGGAATCTTCTTTCATTTCTTCTCTTGTGTTCTCTTCATGGTTGTTTATTTAGGCAATCATTTTCCCTTTATCCTGGGATGATTTCACATTCACCACCTCTGTACTTTCCACTACAGGTTTCTTTATGTTTTGCATATCTGCCTTCTTGCATTGCCATTTTGTCTTCTCTATCAGGAGAGCCTCCTTTAGAAATGCCACTTGTTATTTTAAAATTGAATTGCTTTCTGCTAACACCTTGTTCTCAGTCATTATTATATCAATTTTATGATCTCTTTCCCACCCTTTAGCTTCTAAAAGCTCCAGCCTTTGTTTTACATTTAACAATTCTTTCACATTAAGATCAGATGACCAGGTGAGAGGTGTGGATGTGGAACTATATAAGGCAGAATCATCATTGGATTTTCCTTTGGACTTCTTGTTGCCATGTGCTTGTGGAGGAGACTTGTTTGAGTGCTTTCTGCGAAGGGCTCGATTACTTTTCTTTTTAGACCATTTCTTCCTTGTTTTCTCCCATTTTAGATGGGCTATTCTTTTTTTTTAAATGCCCTGATATTGTTTGGAATTGACCCAAACCCACTTCCCAGCTTTGGTAGATGAGGAAATTTTCACTTTTCCTAAATCATTTGTCTCCACATGTTCTGAAATTTCTAGTTCCTTTGTCATGTTTGAATGCATTTGCTATTGCTTGCTGCTTGATACTTCTGCTGCATAAAAGCTCCCTGCTCTCACACTGTTCATTGCTCGCTGCTCTCACTGCTGCCCACACCGCTCACACTACTCTGCTCATAATATTGACCACATAGCTCACACTGCTCTCCACGCTGCTCTGCTCATAAATAAAAATGCATACGTGAATTGTTCTAGAAATGTAATAATTGCATATTATTTAAGTTCTTCCTGTGTTGAGACAAGGGCTTCCCGAAGTTCCAACTCTTCAGCTATGCATATATATTTGCTTCTCCAATAGATGTAGAGTGCTCGAAGCTCTTGGCATTGTAGCGATAGAGTGCTTGGAAATCTTTCAAGGAAGGTAGAACCACGTGTGAGCCGCTAATACAAAAACGATGTAGCTCTGATGGGTGCTTCGACAACTCAAACAAATAAATCTGAGAAGCTATACAAACTTAAGCTAATAAAATCTTCGTCCCCAGACTGAAACCTTAGAATTTTAACGCTCTACTCAGGAAAATCTGTATATGAGCGAATCTTCACAAAGTGAATTGCGAGCATTCGAAGATAGGGACTGCAAGGTCACTCCAATTTGTAGATGCATGTTTGAAATGAAGTCTGATACTTCACTTCATTTCCTGACTTAACTAACAATAGCATATAACTTAGCAGAAAAGATAGAGACTTATAGTGAAGAAATCTCTGGACAGATCGTAGATCCAGAGTTCAAAAAAATGCAAACAATATGGTAAAACTTAAAAGATATGCTTCAATCTTATGGCTGGATGCACAGATTCAACGAACTAATCCTAGAGATTGGCAGCAAACAATGCGTCTCTATTCCAGCTGAATGTTTTGCTGAATGTAATGAAGCAATGCAGAATTCTCATTCTTTTATTTTTTGTTTTTTGTTCTATGTTGTCTTGCTTAGTGTTCTCTGTGACACACATACGTATATTGTATATGCAGAAGATATGTGTAACGTTACTATATATGTGTTAGCTAATATATATTGTATATGTTGAAGATATGTGTAAAGTTAATTTAAAATAAAAAAGATTAATTATAAGAAAATATGAGGGAGATGTGTTACATTAAAAAAAGTATATCTATTGGCTAATATATATTGTATATGCAGAAGATATGTGTAACGTTACTATATATTTGTCGACTAATATATTGTGTATATGCTAGAGTATATGTTGGAGATATGTGTAACACTACTTTGAAATTAAAAAATTAATTAAAATAAAAAATGTGTCAGCTAATATTAATAAACTCAATTTTGAAAACGATATATATACAGTTTAAAAATAGATCGATTAGCTTATTCATTGAATAACAAAGAAAATTAGGTAAATGAAGCTGAGAATTCAATTGGGAATATCCTGTAATAATAACGAGGTAAATTTCGTGGCGTTTCGGTAACCAGGTAAATTTATATTTCGCTACGTACAGGTTTTAGTTGTAGGAAGGTAAACTCAATATAATGGAAGGTGCTCAATAAAATTAGTAGGAGTGAGGGGAAATATTGAGTAGAATGTCATATTTAGAGTGGAGTGTGATGTGAAATATTAGGTAAACTTTAATAATATTACATTTTAATTAGTATTCCTCTCCACTCCTGACCACTATTTATTAGGTGGGGGTGGTTATAAATATTAGGTAACATATAATATTGTAATATTATATTTTATGTTGTAACAATTAATATAGATGTGTTCCATCTATAAATGTAATTAATAAGCAGATAAAAACTTAATATTTTCAATATGACGAGATTTTTAATCATGAATATTACCATGGATATTATTAACTTCTAAGTAGATTTTTTTACAGTACCATGGGCCAATCCACAAGAGAAAGATAGAGAGGGAGAGGAGGGAAGAAAATTATAATACCATGGGCTACTACCATGGTTTATCAATACCATGGGCCATCTAGACTTTTGATTATTATGTTATGGATCTAGGCTTTTAATTGTTACAATACCATGGCTTATCAATACCACATGTCCAAAAACAATAACTTATTTCAAAATAAAAATATTTTAATTTAATTTAATTTTATAACATTTTTTAATTAAATCTAAGAGAAAAAAGGTTATAATTACTCTTGAGGTATATCTAAACCCTCCATCCTCATGACTACTAACAATATTTTCATAGAGATTAAATGGAGGTTTTAATAAATTAAAAAATGAGAATACTTTAATATATAAATATGTGAAATTTATATAATATAAATAATATTATAAAGAACTAGAATAAATGTATCTTAACTAAGGATCCAAGTGACTAGAAAGAAAAGTGATTAACGATGATAGAGGAAAGATAGTGCATGATTCTTTTAATTTTTTTGTTATCGTATTTTCTTTAACATGATTGATCCAAAATATAGGTTTAATATTTTACAACCAATTATGTTTTCTATTAATTTAGATACTTTCTTAAATACAATACAAAGAAAGAGAGTGAGATGGGAGGGGGAATAGAGTGTGGGAGAGAGGCATAGAGGTGAGAGACACAGTGAGAGAGAGAAATAAAGAGAGAGAGGAGGGGGAGAGAGTGAGGGAGAGAGATGGATTTCGAGGGGGAAAGAGAGGGAGTGACAAGGGAGAGATGAAGATGGAATGAGAGAGAGAGGAGACGAGGGAAGAGACAAAAAAGGAGAGGATAAATATAGGGAAAGAAGGGGAAGAGAGAGACAAGGAGACATAGATATGGAGGGGGGAGAGAGGAGGAGAGAGAGAAGGAGAGAGGGAGGGAGATAGTGACAGAGTTGGAGGGTGTAGAGAGAGTGTGTGTATGATGGGGGGAGAGACAAAGGGAGGTGGGAGAGAAGGGGAGAGAGAGGAAGGAAAAAGAGAGAGGACTTGAGAGATAGGAGAGAGAGGGGAGAGAGACGGAGTTGGAAGGGGTGGAAATACATAGAGAGAGAAAGGTGGAGAGGGAGTGACAAGGGAGAGATGGAGAGTCAGTGGGGGGTGGGGGTTGGGGGGGGGGAGAGAGGGAGAGGAAGAGGGAGGGAGAGAGAGATAGATAGATATGGAGAGAGAGTGTGTATGTTTTGTGGGTGAGAAGGAGAGACAAGGAGAGGTAGAGATATTTATGAAGTGGGGGAGAGCGTAGAAGAGAGAGGCTAAGAGAGGGAGGGAGGAAGAGGGATATATGGGAGATGGAGAGGGTGGATAGAGAGAGAGAGAGAGAGAGAGAGAGAAGGGGAAGAGATAAAGAGGGAAAGGAAGAGGGAGAGATAGATGTATAGATAGATAGATATGGGGAGAGAGAGAGTCACATATGTTTAGGGGGTTGAGATAGAGAGAAAAATAAGGAAAGATAAAGGGAGGTATAAATATAATATTTTTAATTTGGTTTTTGATTTCTAATCCTATTTGATCACATGCACTATATGCATTGATTTCAGTGTAGATGTCAATTTATAATTCTATTTAATACCTTACACTAGATGCATTGATTTCAGTGTCGATGTTGATTTATACTCTTATTTGATTGCTTGCACATGATGCATTGGTTTTAGTGTAGATATTAATTTCTAATCCTACTTTATTGCTGCACTAGATGCATTGATTTTGGTTTAGATGTCAATTTCTAATCATATTGAATACCTTACACTAGATGCATTGATTTCAGCATAGATGTTGATTTCTACTCATATTTGATTGCATGCATTTGATGCATTGATTTCAGTGTAGAGATTGATTTCTAATCCTATTTGATTTCTTGCACTAGATGCATTGATTTCAGTATAGATGTTGATTTCTAATCCTATTTGATTGTTTGCACGAGATGCATTGCTTTTAGCGTAGATGTTAATTTCTGATTTGATTCAACAAGATGTATGAAGTAATTAGATTAATAGTGTGCATTGTTTTAGTGTAGGAACATCTCTACCTCCTCCATCTATATCTCTATCTCCCATTGTCTCTCCTTATTTATCTCTCTATCTCAACCCTTAAACATACACACTCTCTCTCCATATCTATCTCTCTCTCTTTCTCCCTTCCTTTCCCCTCCCTCTCTCTCTCTCTAATATTCCTCTCTCCATATCTATATCTCTTCCTCCCTCCCTATCGTTGCCTCTCTCTTCTTCCCTCTCCCCCCCACATCTATATCTCTATCTCTCATTGTCTCTCCTTCTCATCCCCAAAACATACGCACTCTCTCAGTGTAAGTACATAAAAATTGTTCAACCATGAATACAATACTTGAATTTTCATCCTAAATAAAATGTTTTATTACCCCAAATGTTTTCTTCTTGAAACTATAAACTATTTATAATTGGGTACATTCTTATTATTCCCATTTTCCATCATTCAACATTGTTAATTACTTTGCATTCAAACGCGATAATAGAAAATAACTACCATTGAAAATTACTTGGGGTTTAACACTCCAATGATTGAATTTCGAGAAAACTACTATTAATATTGGAGAGGAACAGAGACAAGGTATGTTGTTTACTACAGTAGCTCGAGTTAAATATTTGAATTGTCTATGATTCCAACTACTCTTTTCATATGATCGATATGAGAAAACGGAAAAATTAATAGGTGCGAAAACAAGAACAGTAGAAGAAAATAGTTTCAGATTGGTTGCAATGAAGATTGTTTGTAATTTAATATATTCTTAAGATTCACATTTTCTATCTATCAAAATTGTTACATTGACACTTTGCACTCAAAATTTGTATTTCATCATTTTTCATCATTCAAGTTACTAATTCTCTCTCTCATCTCAAAAAACTGATTTAACTAAGAAAATTTTAAATTAAATTGACCAAATTAATCTTGGACATATTTAGCATATTTAAAATGATCAAAATAATTAGATGTTCAGAAAATTTTGTATGACCACACATGACTGAAACCAACCTAGATCCATCTTAACACTACATCTATCAAGCGCTAAGAGGGATCAAATACCTGCAAACCTTTCCTCAAGTTTTGCACTCAAAAAATAGGTTTAAAGTTATACAAGAGTTATAATAGAAATGAGCGGCATAAACGTATTATGGTTAATGTTGGGTTAAAGTGAAACCAGAGTTAAAAGGGTATGGTTAATATGCACGGGTAATAATAATTTACCAAATATTATGAAGGGTTTTATAATGTTTCCACATAGAGTTTAATTAAGGAGCCTTAACCTTGACTTGTGAAGGTTTTACTAAGTAAGGAATTTTAAATTTCTTGGGACATAGTGTGACATGCAATTTTATTTGCCTCTGAGCTAATAGGAGAGAAGCTTAGGGAGGCATGTGTAGCAAGAAGACGACTTGTTACTACAGATATTTTGTTGCAACTCATAGAAATATCATAAAGGAAATTCCACAGAGGATGTGGGTAGAATTGCTAAGGGATGAAGGAATTTGGTAAGAGTTTCTGAATGAAAGCAGAATGTGGCAGAACCTTGAAGAATACCAACAAAGGTTGGATAAAGAGGATAGTTGTGTTCTTAAAAGGTGCAAATGAGTTAAAACCTAGAAGGAGCAGAGGGAAGTGCTCAAAGATGTTCCAGAGAATAAGAGAACCAAGTGCTTGCCAAAATACCAGGTACAGAGGAGAGCTTGATGAGGTAAGTGGCAGCAGGGAGAACTTCCTGTTATAGAGTCTTTAATGCAGCTCATAGTAAGTGAGTGAGGAACTCATAAAGATAGAGAATAAGATGACTACTGATAGTCATAACAGAGGTAACAGAGGTTCTGAGGAAGACCACAAGAGGAAAAAACTGAAGGAGGAGGATGCCAAGGCAAATGGAAAATGACAAGGAGATTGCAGAGTTAAAAGAACAACTCAATGTACTAAGGATGCTACTGGAGGAAAACCAAAGACAAGGTTGGGTATTGAGGAAAAAGGCAGTGAAGTGGCATAAGTTATAGAGAAGGCTACAATAGAGGCAAGTGAAGTGGCTGGTGGAAAAACTCAGAGAAGCTGAGTTGGAAATAGAAGTTTTTATTTGTGAAGTAGAACAAGGTGAACTACTGGGTGAAGATGAAGATTGGAGATCTGTGGAAGATCTTATGAACTATTGTGATAATTCAAGACAACAAGAAGTTTACTTTGCTAAAGAAGGAATTATTGATGATTTTCTGAACTGTTGGACAAATTTAGATCAGCAGGAGGATGTAAAACCTTGTATTTCTTAATCTAATAATTTTGATGTGATTACAGGTTTTGCAGAGGATGAGTAGTCTTTTGAAGTTGTCAAAAGTATTGTTACGAAACCAACTCACAAAAAGATAATAGATGAATTCCTTAGAAATAAGCCTATTCAAGGGGGAAACCTCCTTTACATTACACAAATGAATAATTCTTGGATGATACAAATGACAAGACCTCCTTTCTATATATAGGAGTCTAAGGGGTCATAATATAATCAGAGTTGACATAACAATAATAATGTAAGGGCACAATAATAACAATAGTGGGCTTCTATGGGGCACAATAATAACAATATGGGGACTACATGGGCACAACAATATAATAATGGGGTGGTACTAATAACAATAAGGGGTTACACTAGTAGTATAGGGGCCTAACATGCCCCTCTCCTTCAGAAAGTGTTGTCCTCAACGCTTTAGTAGTTCTTGATGCTTCTGTATAAAATTCTTATCCTCCCATGTGGAATATTCAGCGGGTAAGTTCTTCCACTTGATGAGATAGTCTGAAATTGATCGATTTTGTAGCTGTCGAGTTGTTATTTCTATGTCTGCTCCAGGTTCCAATATGATTTTTCCTTCCTCTTCAAGTTCTAGCAATATTATTTGAATTGGGATCTTCTGCAACTTTTGAATGAGTGGCCACACTTCTTTTTCCTTGTTCCATTCATCCCTTGCTTTGTTTATCCAATCTAGTTGGATAATAGAAATAGCACAAAACAATGCTTCCACATCCTTGTCATTTCTTGAGAATGCATCTGCAACAAAAATGTTCTTCCCTTTTCTGTAGATGATGTTAAATTCATAACCCAACATATTTGTGACCCATTTTTTTTTGTTCTTCTAAAGATAATATTTGTTCTAAAAGGTATTTAAGACTATCATGATCCATTTTTACCTTGAAGTGTCTTCTCATTGGGTAAGGTCGCCATTTCTTAAGTGCATGTAGTATTGCCAACATTTCCTTCTCATAAATATCTTGCTTGAGATGTAGCTGTAAAAATACCCAATCACCTACATCAAAACTTTTTTCACTGTGATGTTGATCTACCTATTATTTCATTCGATTCTACACCAAAGTGGCATTATCCTTTAAAAGTTGGAGAACATGTTGTTGATGCTCGATGTGATATTTCACTACTTGAACCTTATTTTCTTGATATGTCCTTCTATCTTGAGATTTTGAGGAGTGGTAATTTCTTCCAATGCCTTACAAGATATGGTCAGATTCATTTCTTGATGCTCGAAGTGATCTTTCACATCTTGAACATTTTTCTTCTTGATATGTCCTATCTTGATAGTTTGAGGAGTGGTAATTTCGGCCAATGCATTACAAGATATGGTTGGATTCATTTCTTCTTTCTTAATGTGATATTTCACTTCTTGAACCTTTTTCTTCTTGATATGTCCTTCTATCTTGAGAGTTTTAGGAGTGGTAATTCTTGCCAATGCTTTACAAGAAATGGTCGGATTCATTTCTTATTTCTTTGGGGTAGGTTCCTAGTGTATATCCTCTTATTTCGATGTTTCTTGATCCTTTTCTTCCTCCTCTTCACAACCAATGTAAAATAATTTCTTCTCAGCACACTTATGACCTTTAATGTAATTGTTATCACAATTGTAACAAAGTCCTTTTGCTCTTTTTTCTTCCAATTGTTGTGGTGTAACCCTTGTAGGTTGTGGAAGGCTAGGAGAAACAACACTTCCAGCTTTATAGTTGTGAGGGGTAGACTTCCTTATTGCCATAATTTTTCTTTCCACTTTGTAACAAAACTCTTTTGCTCTTTTTTCTTCCAATTGTTGTGGTGTTGCTCTAAAGGTGTTTCTCTTTGTATCCTCATAATGTGCTATAATTTCCTCCGTGAAAATTGACCACGTAACAAGTGGTTTATGAGAACAAAGCCCTTTATACCATAAAAATTGATCTTGTTCTAAATATGAAGATTCAATACATACCTTTTGTAACAGTGGTACACCATGTAGATAAAAATATTTCTCCATCTGTAGTATCCAATTTACTGGATCCTTGCCATCAAACTTCCTCATCTCAATTTTATTGATTTTAGGGGCTCAATCTTGAAATGATTGTAACTTTGTAATTTCAGATCTTCAAGTTTTGAAATTGCGACCTGTAGTAGTACTCTGCGTCCTCTTTCCAATGCCACCAGTCTGATCGAAATTGGATTCTTGAAGAAAGAGTTATGCACAATCTCCCAAGATGACCTGATTATACACATTTTCAAAATAGCAAACTTGTATGACGTGCCACGTGTCACTGTTTTGACTTTCAGATCTGAAAAATACATACAAAAGACTACAATTCATCCTCGTTCTGTAACTTCTGATGAAATTTCAATCTGATGCTTAGAGAGAAAGTTATGATGATTTTCCCAAGGTCACCTGTTTAAGATGTAATTCAGGAGTCTGCAAAAACACTAACTTCCTTAGATCATATATCTGAAAATATAGTGAGAGAAGATCTAAAATTCAAACTCGAGGTTCAAACTGATTTCTTCTCAAATGGGTTTTTGTTTTAGCTTCTAAAACTTCGTAGCAAAAATGTTATGGCAAAAATTCCACGATGACCTATTTTAGATGAAATTCTGGAGCTTGCAAAAACTATAAATTCCTCAGATCATATCTCCAAAAATGTAGCGAGACAAGCTCTGAAATTTGGACCCAAGGTTTAGTGAGATTTTGGCTCAAATGGGTTTTATATTTAGCTTCTGAAACATTGCGAAAATAAAGTTATAGCGAAAATTCCACGATGACTTGTTTGGAGCAGCGAAAACCCTAGAATCCAAAAGCTCTGATACCAAATGTTATGAAACCAACTCACAGAACGATAGAAAAGATAGATTAATACCTTGGAAATAAGCCTCTTCGAGGGGGAAACCTCCTTTACATTACACAAATGAACAATTCTTGGATGATACAAATGACAAGACCTCCTTTCTATATAGGAGTCTAAGGGATCATAATATAATCAAAGCCAACATAACAATAATAATGTAAGGGCACAATAATAACAATATTGGGCTTCTACGGGGCACAATAACAACAATATGGTGACTACATGGGCACAATATAATAAGGGCGTTGTACTTATAACAATAAGGGGTTACACCAGTAGTATAGGGGCCTAACAAGTATGGAAGAGTATCTTTCAGAAGATAAATACTCTAAAGTAAAGAAGGATGGAGAATGTCTCTTAAATGGGAAAAGTAGTGAATTATTGCAGAAGAAAGAATTTACTAATACATTGATGTTTGAAGCTGTTACAACCCAGGAACAATTTCTTGTGAAAGAAGGAGATGAGAATCAGTCTGAAGAACTGATATGTGAACCAATAGTTGAGATTGTTGAACCTTGTAATTCTCAAACTGATAAATTGTGTATAAATGCAGGAATTATAAGTGAAGATGAAATACTTAAGAAGTGGCAAAGATAAATTGAATTACTGGAGTATTTGCTCGAAAACTTAGAGTATGACAGTGTGATTGCAGAGGAAGGAGTTCACTGCAGTGGACAAGAGCAAAAAGACATCATTGAAGCAGATGGTGTGGAAGAGAGACTTGGTGACAATTTCGAGAGTTCTTTGGAGAATTCTTTAAAGAGGTTGATTTAGCATACTGATGTGTTGATAGAGAAGGAAAAATTAGAGCAACATACTGAAATGTTGCCAAAGGAAGAAGAGGCACTGAAGCCTTATGATTTTCATTTTAATAATTGTTTTGTGAGTGTAAGTTTTGTTGCAGATGCTGGAGAAAATTTGGCACGTATGAGAAACCAAGTAAAGGTGGAAGAGGAAGGAAAATATGCTGGAATTGATGCACAACATAGTGATGTATTTGAGAGGAATCAAGTACAAGGGGAATTGGAAGACCATTTATATTTTGAAAGTAAATTTACAGATATTGAACAGAGGTTGTTTCGAAAATCACAAGATGGTAAGGATGAAAGGGTGGTAGTAAGAATCTGACAACTTCAAAGAGAAGATAATGAACAACAGGTTGAAGATGGGTGGACAAAGTACAACAACAAATAGAAGAGTATGTACCAACTAAAGGACATGCTAGAGATAGAGATTGAATAATTATGGCAGTTAATGATGAATCAGTCCAGATGGAGGAGATTGACAGCAACAAGAAGAATGATCAATCAAAATTTGAAACTGATTGACAAAGAGAGGAAGATGAAACAGAAGATAATAAAAATATAGCAGCAACAAAGGAATAGACCATTCAGAAAACTACAAACTAAAGTTTGGGACAGTGGAAGTTTTCTATCAACATATGAGAACACGTGATCAAGAGATCATGAATGTTTTCAACCTTGCGAGTCTGATGTAGGAGCATTCGGCTCAGAAATATCATTGTATTTTAGTAGAAATAGGGGGTCTTGTGTTTTCAAGGAAGTTGGTTTCCTGAGTATTAAATTAATGTAATTATTAAGGTTTTGAGTGATTTTAATGATAGAAACTAGAATAGGGATTAATTAAGTATTGTGAGGCATATTTGTAAATGTTCTCGAATGTAGGAGAACATGAGTGATGATGAGTGATTAGTGAGGATTAAGAGATTTTGAAATATTATAAATCCTAGATTAAGAATTGGTTTCATGATTTTGGGGATTAAAGAGAATCCTTAGGATTTAGTTAAGTTGTTGAGATCCTCAGGGGATCATTGAGAGATTTTAGGATTTGATGAGCATATAAGGATCTGAACTGGGAAATGGGTTATAGAACCTTTTGTATAAATGTAAGCCTAAAACGCATAGAAGAGAGTTAGCTAGATAGGAGTTAGTAAGTGAGTTAGATAGGGTTTTATTGTAAGCCTACAAGCATGAAAGGAAAAGGCCACTAATTAGAAAATAAGGCTAGAGAGAGAGAGAGAGAGACTCATTATGTAATTATTTTTTTATATATACATAGAGAGTTAATTCTAAATTGTGCAAGTGTGGATTGAGTAATCGAATGATAAATTATGTGTGAGTCAGAGTATTTGCATAACATAAGTGTGCAGGGAATTCAAAAAGAATCTGAGAGATAAGAAGTGCAAATAGGAGTGTTACGAGTTTACACACAAACAGTATTGGAGAAAATCCTTAATGGTTACAGTGAAGGGAGAGCTGTAAGGTTTCCTAAAACCTAAGGATTTACAAAGGAAGCGTAAAGGCATGAAGAAATGATGTAACAAAGTTAAGATCGGGATCAGAACAAGTGAGTACCGTAAGGTGAGAACAAACATACAGATAGAGAAGCGAGAAGACTATTACACGGTGAGACGTAGAAAGAATTAAATAGCAAGGAACAGGAGTCGTTGGATCAATTAGATCAACGAACTAGAGTGAGGGCGATAGATGACTAGGATTAAGTAGAACATAATAAAGTCAAGAAATGAAGAGATCAGATGAAGCCACGTGTTAATGGACGCGAGGTATTATTCGCAAGGGGTAAGTAGTTTCTCACGCGCCCTAAAGGTGGTAAGCGATCTTTCTAAATTCTACGTGATTAACTTTAGTAGCCAACACATAGCACTTGATGGAAAGAGAAAACCACTTTTCTCATGCGCTCTCGATCAGATGTCGATTGTGTTTAATTTCACGCGAGATTATGTGATAGCCATTAGATCTGACGAGGCAGATCAACAGTGGAGATTGGCCAAGCTAGTTGGTGATCGGGTGATGTGACAACCATCGGATTAAAGAATGAGATCGACGGCGTAGATTTGAAGTGCATGTTGAGCATCGATATATGTGCAAAGGTTTGTGGAATGGAGGAAAGGTAAGGTTTACGTGTGGTTTATGAAATATTTCTATTTTACAAGAGTTATAATATAAATTAGTGGAATAAATGTATTATGGTTAATTTTGGGTTAAAGTGAAACTAGAGTTAAAAGGGTATGGTTAATATGCACAGGTAATAAGAATTAACCAAAGATTATGAAGGGTTGTATAAGGTTCCGCATCAAAGGTTTATTAAAGTTTAGACTTTGGATAGATAAACAAAACGTTTCCGCTTAAGCATTTAATTGAGAGCATTAAACCTTGGTCTAAGAAGGTTTTCTAGGCAGGAACATTTAAATTCCTGGGACATGTATATGACATGAATTTTATATGCATAATGTGGGTATTTGCAGCTTAGGCTGACATCACTTCATCTTGATTGTATACTATGATTCAAACTTCGATAGAGATAAAGAAATTGGTGTATCTACTTCAAGTTATGTTATGAGTCTTAGATTAAGAGTTGTCTTTTGGAGATCATGCAAACAATTAGTTCCAGTAGATTCCACAACTAAAGAAGAATATGTGACAACAGTTGAAGAAACACGGAAAAATGTGTGGCTCAGGAAAATTCTAGAAGATTTGTAGGAGAAACAAGTGCATTCATCTCCCCTTTTTATTGATAACGCTTCTGCAATAAAGTTGGCCAAGAACCCAAAGTTTCATCATCGAATGAAGCACATCAATACAAAATACCATTTGATTCGTCATCATGTTGAGGCCAAAACAATGCACCTATGGCATTGTTCCAGAAACGAGAAGATTACAGACATCTTCACCGAAGTAAACACTTAGAAAGGAAAAATTTGAGAGATTCATAATGATGCTTTGGGTTCACCAAAATCCCTTTAGATTTAGGGGGGGAATGTTGACACCTAATCTTTGGGATTAGGTAAATCCATGTAAATATTGTAAATATAAAAATAAAGAGAATTGGAAGACGAAGAGACAATAGGAGATGAAACTCAATTGTCTCCCTTTCTATGTATATATCCATGTTCCATTTTAATGCAAAACATAATTCAATTCGTGGAGTTTCCTCCTAGCCTGACAATAGAGATGGATTAAAATTCCTATGAGTCATTGCAACTAAAGTACTCCAATTCAAACACTCTTCTTTATCCTCATTCTTCTCGCACTCCTTTTTACTGCCTAATTGGTGCAATTTTCTTTGCCATTCCCTAACTGAAATGTTTAAAAATGAAGTTGATGCAAGGGAATTGAAACAAGAAAAAGGAATATGAAACAACCAAATAAATATTTATTACGATGAAATGTTCATATTAAAAAGTAGGTATACATTTCTTTTGTAAATACTTTAGGCTTTACAATGGAGCTTTTCTTATGTTAATTATTCTTTTGTAAAGACTTCCAACTTTACAATGGAATTTTTCTGATAGCATGAAAACTAATAAAAGTTAAAATATCAACCAAATTGACATCAATTTTGGGTTAATCTAATTAAAAATTTAAAATATAGATTAAGTGATATGAGATTATGACTTTGCAATCCAAATACAAATTAATATAATACAATGAATTGTAAGGTAGTAACAAACATATAATAAATGTAATAAATATATTAAAAATAACTAACATAAATAATTATTTTTTTTGTAAGTAGTATTTCTATTAATTCTTGAAAATGATACATCATGAGGAGATCTTTTGCTAGATAACTAAGGCCTCACCCCTATCGTATTTATTGGCCATTAAGTACAAACAAAAGAACATCGAGATCACCAAATCAAAGCTATAAGACCACATGTATATGGCCTACAAGGCCCAAAATTATTTAAAAAACAAAATACAACACACTCTCCTCATTACTCATTAGCATTATTAGGACCCTCGTCAACGTTACCTCCCTTGGTTAGGTGGTGAAAAGCATCATGAAAATGAGATTCCATATGAGCAAGGCAACCTTCGAAGTTTTCCATCCAATCTTGGAGCCTCTTTTAAGTGTCACACATGGAGTCTTCTCGATCAATAATGTGCCACTAGTTATACTGAATATCATTGAGAAAACTAATGTGTTCATTATTTTCATGATGTCTATCCTGAGCATGTGCATCAACTGATGCCTGAACGAGGATTTGAGCTTCAATTGAATCGAAAGGGAGGGGGGGGGTTTAGGTCCACCCACCTAGAAAAACCACCAACCGATTACTCCATCTCACCCTTGTCTATAGGTTTCCTCACATGGTGACGGTCCCCCTAATCTCTTTGTTTTCCACCTTGTAGTGACCTCCTTTATTGACGTTGCACGACGTGGCCACACACACTGCCACTCAACTCCAAAACGCACCACTAGGTAACAACATAAACTCTTGCACCCTCTTCACCCATGCACACCCATGTTGAGGGGTCTAAATTCTGCCTCCTCCCCCACTAGGTCAACATGGTACCCTCTCCCCAGCCAATGGTCTCCGCTCCTCTCCAGAATGAACCACGATCTAATCCTTCCAAGGCCAGAAGCAACCACAACTAACTCATATTATTGACTGCTCCAATGTTACTCCTGCTCTGGGCTCCCAATCTAAGTGCAAATGCAACCTCCCTGAATGCACTGATGCATCACTCAGGCCAGCCCCCACCCCAACTGTCAAAATTGGTCTGATACAAGGGGGTAATAAAAGGCACCAATATCTAGAATGATTGTATTTCCACCAGAGACTAGAACAAGAGAACCATCGAACAAACACTTGCCTCGGCCACCCACTAGAGGAGAATGGTCCCTCGACCCACTGTTGACACTGCCTGTTGAACCACACAACCACAACATACAGAACAAACAATATAATAAATGAGAGTATCTGAATTACATGAGAGGCTGCATTATCCCCTTCTTTGTCATCCTCAACTTTGCTACAACTGAGACTCAAGATTAACCTCATGATGACCATTCCAAAGCCTTAAGCTCGTCTTCCAAGGAGTGCCAGCTTCCAAGCATTAACCAAATCAAGGTCCCATATTGCGATATGAGCTACCAATGCATGCAAAGCAACTTCATAAGGCTAGTTGAAACCACAGTTGTTCTCCTCCACTGGTTAATACCCCAACTTGGATGTCCAAAGAGGCCCCTCAAATGAACCAAGCATGTAATTTCGTCTAGAATCCAAGCTCTCATCTCTTGGTTGTTGCATCTACTTGCAAATGCCCTCACCATTGGAATAATGACCCTTGTTATTTCAATAACATTCCGTTGTAGGCCACGAGGTCCTACGTACCCAACACTCTTAACCGTCATTACTGCCGCATGGGAGAGTGATTAATACTCTGCTTCAATGTACTTGCCATGTTCGTCAACATAAATAATGAACTTATGAACAAATTTGAAAAATATAATTTTATATATGTTGCAAAGGTATTTTATTGATAAATATTTAAATTAATTAATAATAAAGATGACATAGTAAAATAAATTTTAATATAAAGAAAAATACACAAAATTTTCTACTAATTAATTAGATAAAAAATAATTATAAACACAAAAAGCATAGTAAAAAATAAAATTATTAAAATAAAAATCATGACTTCTATATCATTTTTTTTTCTATATATAAATATATATAAAAAATAGAATTCAAATACAATCAATCCAACATATTCAAATTTTAAAATTGTGATTCCTTTCTAAAAATTCTAATTTCTTCTTATTTTAAAAATACAATTAAAAAAATTATATACTATTTCATATGAAAAATAAATTAATATATAATAATGAAGAAAATATCTATTTTATAAGACTGACACATGTATGAATTAGTTTTCACGTTTAAATTTTTGGAATTTAATTAATATTATTGGATGTTGGCATTCAAGGTTGGATTCTAATAATGTATTTCAAAAAAATTTGGTGGAAAATATATATATATATATATATATATATATGATTCCATTACTTTTTATTTCTAAGCACAACATCACCAAAACGCTGAGGCTTATTCGTTTCTAATAATATATTTCAAAAAAAATTGGTATATATATATATATAACTAACCATATTTAATTCCACTACTTTCTTATTTTTAAGCACAACATCACCAAAACAAAACACATGCCACACCATAAAATTATCTAACTTAAGTTTAAGAGAGTTTTATTCGAAATTGGATTTAATTGGGCACCTTTTCCATTGTCTTGGCAATTTGCGTAAAGACGAGCAACAACAATTATGTTGCTTGTAAAATTGGAAAGCTAAAACCCGTTGCCAACCCAAAAAAAATTGAAATTAGAGTGATCCCAAAGGCCTGCGTTGGCAGAATGGTGATGCTTACTTTCTGCTATTAAATATGTTTGAGGAGAAAGAACTTTGAAAGTCTTATTTTCCAGCACTGAAAACAAATATGGAAACCCTTTGAAGTAATTATTTGGATGAACCTTTCATGGGAGTGTATTCACATCAACATTCAATAAATTATTCATTCTTCTCAAGTTTTTATTTACTCACAACAAACAAATTGGGAAAAAATTGCATTAATGAAGTTCCCTTCTCTTGGTGATGGAACTAATACAAATCTCAGGAGTGATATAGAATTTAGTTAAAAGAAAGATTATTTCATTATATTTTAGTTGTCTTGAAGGTGGAAATATGACTTTCAAAATATGAAACAGTGGGAAAATTACAATTTGATTTTCTTAATAATGTCAAAATATATATATCAAGTTAAACATTAGAAAATATATTAGTCAAAATTCAACTAATGAATAGTAAAAAACAAATCAGTTGCTAAAGTCTTACCTTTAGCATGGACTAATAAAATATCAGATAAAATTAGTACATCAATACCAATTTCCTTTCCCTAACTTCAAAAATATGATAATACATATAACTAACCTAATATTAATAAATCCCTTAATATAAATTTATTTGAAAAATTACCATCCTTCTCATTACAACTAAAAATATAGAACCATCAATTAAAATCCTTGAAATATAGTATTGAGTTTTTTAACCTAATATTAATAAATCCCTTAACATAAATTTATTTAAAAAATTACCATCCTTCGCATTACAACTACAACTAAAGATAGAAAAATCAATTAGAACCCTTGAAGTAGGTATTGACCAAGTGTGAGGTGCACCCCAATTTCCCTAACTCCTTCTCCATGGTCAAGTGTATCAGGTGAGGGTCCCAATCTGCTCAATGTCAAGTAATTATTCCATTCCATATTTCTTTATTTCCACAATAGAGATAGAATAGCTTTGGTTGGGCAAGATGACAACTTCTGCTACTAGCATTTCTACGTGTTGTATCTCTACGTTTAAACATACGATACTCGCATCTATACGTTTCACTTTTCTGAGGTGATCCCCATATAGAGGAAGGAGAAGAACAGGCCTTATTCACAACTCTCTACCCATGAATCTTTCACAGTCGGTGGTTGTTGTTACTGCTTTTTCCACCCTGCCCAGGAGGTTTTATGAGGGTCATTCCCAATAGCACCAAGCCCAGTTGTTCGACGTTACCTGTTCTCTTTCCCATGTGCCCAGGAAGGTGGTTCATCTATATGGGCATGGTTCATACTGACAAATAAGGACTGGCTGGGATACCTAGCTGGGATACCTAACCAAGAGACCTAGCCATAGCAGCTGCCATACGGAAGTCTCTAGGGGCTAGTATACTAAGTAAGGCACTCTCTATGGTCGGCCTACTCTACAGCTACTACTCTACAGTGAGCTACAACGTATAAGAGCACATAGAGCTACTCCAGGATATAGTGCCTATTTCTTTTCCCCTTGTCTTGTAGTGTAAGAACTACTATAGTTGTTTCCGTAAGGGTAAGGGCCCTTTCGATTCGATCGAATAGTTGTAATTTCTTCTATTCCTATCGAAAATGTCTGCTTGCAGAAACGATTTGATTATATCCATGACTCCTTGATCATCTATACAAGATTGAACTGCGACCAACAACTTGTTATGAGTGAGGTTATCATAACATTTCACTATATCCGCTCCTATGAATCGATCAACAGGTCCCCAATCTTTCACATCCATGAATAGGGTTTCCACGCTACGCTTCTTACGGAACCCATGCGAGCTCGTCAAAAAGGTATGACGTAAGAGGTCATTAAAGACCTCGGACATAGAATCCATAACAATCACATCCAAAACATGTGTAGGTCAACCAATCGCTTTAAATGGCAATGTACATCATTATATTTGACTCGCGCTAAAATCTGTCAAACGAGGCCACAAAGATCCTACTTCAAATGGTAAAGCACGTTATTATACTCATCACACACTAATGTCTCTCGAATAAGGCCTACCCCTTAACTCATATAGTAAAAACACTTGGATAATTGGCCTTACTTTCCCTTACATTACCTTATCTATAAATATCATTTGTTCAAATATTTGGCTTGGCATTATTTTCCATTCTTTTCCTTTCCCTTGTAGATAATATGGTTATATCTTTCACTGTATTTAAGATGGAGCATTGAAGCCTTGAACCCATGCCAATTAGCTAAAGCCAAAGAGAACCAAGATAGCAATTCTCAAATGAAATTTCAAAATATAGAGAAACTTTAGTATCTTTACTTTTCCCTTAGAGAGGAATGAGCTTCCATGGCCTCATTCAAGAGACTTTAGTGTGAAATGAATATAAGAATGTACTCTACCATTTCAAGAAATTGGTCAGATCTTTGTGGCCTCATTCAAGAGACTTCAATGTGAGATGAATACAACGGCATTTTTTGCATTTGAAGAGTACATGAGATATAATAGATTTCACTTCTTAAGACAAGGGACATGAACCAAATTATTATTCTCTATCTTATTCTTATTATTCCCAATCATCCTGAATCTTTTAATTAATTGCTCATAAAACATATAAAAGCCCATATGCAAGTCTTTGCATCCCTACAAATACATTCACAATCATGTTCATTAAGCAATCATCCTCTAATATAATCTATAATTAAAAAGAAAAGAAAAGAAAAAAACCTAATTTGCA
This sequence comes from Pinus tabuliformis, assembly GCA_031772625.1. Taxonomy (NCBI): domain Eukaryota; kingdom Viridiplantae; phylum Streptophyta; class Pinopsida; order Pinales; family Pinaceae; genus Pinus; species Pinus tabuliformis. The sequence goes on along the minus strand of CM062811.1, from coordinate 665,146,995 downwards.
AAAATATATATCGTGTTTTAATTTTTAACATAGGAAATTTTATTCCCTACCATCCCTCTGATTTTTTAATCCTTTAATTGATTGCTCATAAAACATGCAGAAGTTCATATGCAAGCCATTGCATCCCTACAAACACGTTCACAATCGCATTTATCAAGTAATCATTCGTTAAGATAAAATACTTACTTCGCGAACAGTTTTCTTTATTTACAGACAGCTATTGTATTTTAATTTTTAGCATAAGTTTGGTCTATCCCAAAACCGTGATTCTAAATGCAATTTGGCTGAGTGTACTAACAAAAATACATATCTTTATAAACAATATTTTATTTTTTCCATTATAAGCCCGATATAATTCCACCTCTCAAGCATTCTTGCATATCTCAACATGCATTCATGGAAGAGTTCCTCACCTCATAATTTTCCCTCATACGACTCTTACCTCGTACAAAATATGCATATATTATTTGGTTGTTTTTGGATTCGATATAGCCCTTGAATCCGATTTTCCTCTATTGTCCCACTGTTTCGATGTTGCAGAAAAGTAATTTTCCATTCATGTTAGAACCCATTTTTGAATTATACTATACTACTTTTGTTTGAAAATAAATAGACTGGATCGTGTAACCATATGACCCATTAATTTTTTTAAATTATTTTTTCAATATTCATTTTCCAACTCACCCTCTATTGCATCCATAAAGATTACAGGAAGACAAAGAGCTTTAAACAATGGTAATGAGAGATGGTGAATCTAGTTTTGATGGTAATTAGATGAAGTGCGCCGATTCAATTCTCCTCGGATCTATTAGTGCATAATGTGGAAAAGAAATTCCATATCTGTTCGCATCTATTAGTGCATAGAGTGGAAAAAAAATTCCATATCTCTGCGATCGGTGCTGACGTTAAAATTAACATAAGTCGGTGGTACAAAAAGATGAGAATCCAATGCACGCTTTCTTTTCGAGAGGTCGTTTTGATCACCTTCGTCCATCTTCTTCCACCGTTTCATCGTCACCGTCCATTTAACTCCTCCACTTTATAAATTGATGAGTTCCCGTTCTTGTGAAATCACATTCATTTACCTTTTTCCCACCGTTCCCCTTCACAGGGATGGAAGGGAAATGCGATGAATTTCCTCATGTAAGGAAAGCGAGGAACTGGTTTTCATCTGTCTTCCGCCACTTGCTACTGGTTGTCTTCATGCAGTCTTAAAATAGCATTACTCGTTGATATTTTTCCTCCCAGATAAAGCAAGGTACGGTTTTTCGTCGGTGATGCTCTGTTTTTCATCACAGGGTACAGAGGCTTGCTGTTGTTCATCAGTGGTGCTCTCCGTCCTTAATTTCAGTGCTTTTTATTGTTTCTACCATCTTATGTTTCTCTAGTGGCGCTCTCTACCCTTAATTTCTATACTTTTCTTCTTCCTACTATTATATATTTTAACACCGTAATATACCACATCAGCTCATGTTGAGATGTGAACTGGTAATGGGATTTTGGATTGAGGTTGGGTTTTCCATAGGTTTATGGATATGTCAAGCGACACGTTTCAATATACTGTGCAGAGATCTAGGGCATTCTTTCTGGTATTTTTGTGAAGCTTTAACTCTAGGGCATTCTTTCAGGTATTTTTGTGAAGTTTCACTTTATAAGTGATTAGGTTAAATGTGTGTTTTTCTATTGTGGTTAGAGGATCAAAATAGATCAGTGATTAGGTTAAATGTGTGTTTTTCTATTGTGGTTAGAGGATCAAAATAGATCAGTGGACGCTTCACTTTGTAAGTAATTAGGTTAATCTTAGGTAGTGGGCTGTGTATGCTTTATAACTATACACACTTTCTTTGTAAAGAAGCGTTGATAACAGGATGATGCGATCCTCTGTTTTTTGGTCCCTTGAAGGGGATCTACTTGTGTTGGTCTATCTGGTTGACTAAACCTCAAGATGGCTGCTTGGAATTGAAATTATTATCTGAATCATTTCGCCCCCTTCCACGCTATTGCTTCTCTTGTTTTGATGGTTTACATATTTAGTGGCATGAGAATTAGGGCTCAATGGATATTTAGTGGCATGAGAATTAGGGCTCAATGGATGCAGAATCAGTATAAAGGGTAGCGGTCGAGTGTTTGTTAATGTTATTTTTATTTCGTTGTGAGTATTTAGCATTGGCGCTATTGGTATTGGCATGCGTGGCTTGAGAGCTGATTGATCTTTGAGCTGCAGGGCAATTTATCTAAATTGGGAAGTCGATCATAGGAAGCGATTGATTCTTAGCAACTTCTTCAAGGAGACTTGATTAGGAATCCGTTACAGGATCTACATGCAGAGGGGTTTGGTGTTGAATATCTGTTGTGTTATTTTCATGTAGGCGATTCTAACTTTGTCTCGAATCATTGCTATGCCTGATTTGGGAAAGAATTGGTCCTTGGGCTGCAGGGTAAATATATCCCTCTACATTTGCGAGTTGATCATAGAAAGCAGAATATTCTCTTGAAATTTTATCAACAAACAGGCATCTAACAAAGTATCGCAGGTCTATAGATCTAAAATTATATTTGAGTATTTTCTTTCTTGTGTTGGATAACTTACATAGGAATAGTCCGCCTATTGTTATTTCGGTGATTTTTTATGATTACTCCACAATTTGCAGCTCTAGGCATAAATTGTGCAGGACAATGGATTGAAATGTGGGTTAGAAGGCATTTTTTTTTTGGTCGAAATCATCCAAGAGGTTTGATATTATGCGTTGAGTGGTTTTTAGCTGTAGGCACATTTTCATGTTCTCTTTTGGTTGGAGGTGCAAGATCATACGATCCATTCACGTGAAACTAGAACAAGAGGATAAGCAAGGGCATAAGACGTCTGGGTCAGTCATTTAGTTAAAGTTGTGCGTTTTCAATTTTTGAGTGTGTACTTCGTAGTGTTGGATAACTTTAGAGGATTGGTCGGGCTAATGTTTTCTCGGTGATATTTTATGATTACTCCACAATCTGCAGCCCATGGCATAAATTGTGCAGGACGGTGGATTGAAAGGTGGGTTAGGTGTTATATAATGATATCATGGTGTCTGATGTACTATTTAACCTTTCAATAGCAATAAATTGTCATGGTTTATAATACTAGCAATAAACATACATGTTTTCTTTATTATGCAGTCTATAATGGGATTGGGTTTAGGAATTTGAAATCTTGAATGATCTGGATGGTCAGGATTTTATATCCTTTGAATATTCTTCTACTAAGTTCATATCCGACGACCTCAATTAACAGTTTGGTTAATACAAGGTCTCATTTTTCAGTTGAAGGAATTTACTTGCCACATCCTTGGTGGTTAATGCCATTTGTCGTACCACCGGTTAACGTCTCCCATTCTCCGCCGCTTCAAATGTGGTTAAACCCCAGAATAGAAGGGAACTGCAACGCCATCTAAGATTGAACAGACCACTATATGCATATCAACTAACTTTTAATTCCTAGATTGACCAAAAAACTTGGCAGAGCTAAAAAGGCAACGACTGGTTAATAAATCTGCTTTGTGCTGGTGGTGGCTGTTCTAAATTGACCATTAATTAGGATAATGCATATGGTGCGGTAGGATTGATTCCCGTCGGCCTTTGTTAAAAATGATGCGATTCCAAAAAACTGTTTATGAATTTTATGCATGACAAACCATGATATATTTATGGGTTGTTTTCAGAACAAGGAGGTATGTCATGATATATTTATGGGTTGTTTTCAGAACAAGGAGGTAAAATTGAATAGCAAAAAAAAATTGATTGTTTTTAGTATAAACTTTGTTAAAATGATGTTCGCTTTAGTGCATATGAATGTAAAGATTTGATAGCATGCAGGTCTGAAGATCAATCAGGTTATTTATAACTTTGAAGATTTCATGTAAAATATAAAAACGTTGAAGTAACAAGAAATTGTCATGAGGTAACAAAAAATATGATTGTTTTTACTATTGGGCTTTGTTAAAATGATATTCGTTTCAGTGCCTATGAATGTAAAGATTTGATAGTATGCAGGTCTAAAGATCAATCAGGTTATATATAACTTTGAAGATTTCATGAAATGAAAGCATGCTAGGAATCACTTTGTGAGATGCCAAACTCAGATGGTGGCTACATGGTTGATCTGGAGCGAGGACGGAATCTGGAGCGAGGACGGAATCACTGGGGTGATATCCCCACAACAAGAACAAAGAAGCAGCTAAGATGATTCAAGAAGACAACAACACTTTTAAGACAACATTGGATAGTATATATGGTGTGGTAGAGACTAGGACGCCTACCCAGAAAAAACGTCAAGGGATTATAACAATAACAATTTTGATAAATGACCTTTTTCCATTAAAGATACTAAGGATCAATTCAATGAGAAAATTTTACTTTTGAATGTTGGAAATTTCTGGTAATTTCAAACCTAAAAGAAGATAAGCTAACTTGTTTTCTGAGAACAGAGATTTTTCACACCCATAAAACCTTTATATTTATTAATAAAAAACGTGATACATATTTCTTCCTCTTTCTCAGAGGGATTCACCAAGAACTTTTACCAAAAAAATATTCTGCCTCTTTCACAAATAATTTTACACTGTTGTGTAAAATCTTCATTCACTGTTGTAAAAATAAAAATTTCTTACAAAGATTTACTGCTGTAAAAAAAATTTACATATGCTTTTGTAATACCCAAAGAAAATTTCATTATGTGTTCCCTGCATATTTCAAAATCTCCAGCACACAAGCCATTACAAAATTAATCACGCTGCTGCCTATTTCAAAATGTCTTCATTTGAAAATTAATCCTCACTCTGGTTTCGCAACGCTGCTCTGGTTCCGCACTGTTGTGCATTGGTTTTCCTGTTATTTTTCTCTGCTTGCACGAGCTCTCTTCTTCCCTAGTTTTCTATTCGCTGCCGCGAACCCCAGTTTCTTCTCCTCCCTTGTGCAATATCAAAAAAATGGTGAACGCTTAAAACTACACTCTATCGCGTACATACCATATGGGTTAACAATAAAAATATTACATGTCGTAAAAACTTTAAATACTTTACCTAAGACTATGACAGTTCACTAAAGTGCATTAAATAAAGCCGGCGGTAAAATAAAAAACAAATTCTAGCAGGTTCAGGGAGATCTGGTCCGTTGACTTGATCGGACGCATTTCACACACCTAACTCACACAAAACAAACGATTTTTAATGCCCAGGAGTTTGGTGGTTTTTGGTTCGTACTTAGGACGCATGGCAGTAGAGGATTGTGTCGGAGGCCTCTAGGGAAAAGCAACCTTTGCCAAAAGGCGGTGCGATAAGGCTCAGCGGTTTTTGGGAATGGTTTTATGGTCGCCGTTTAATGCTGCTGTACGACAGGTTGAAATTAATATTTCAACACTTCCCTTAAATTTCAACTGCTGGGCATTTAGTGATACCCAAACATTTCCTCAAAAATTCAAAGCTTTTCTGATCCAATGGCTTGGTCAAAATGTCTGCAACCTGTTCCTCAGTCCTGCAATGTTGTAGAGCAATTTCTCCATTGTTCACCAATTCCCTGATGTAATGAAACCTTGTGTCAATGTGTTTCGTTCTCTTATGAAACACTGAATTCTTGGATAATGCAATAGCTGAGCTATTGTCACAAAAAATCACTGTTGCTTTTGCCTGCTCTTGGCCTAAGCTCCTTAACATTCTTCTCATCCAAACTGCTTGAAATGCTGCTGTTGTAGTTGCCATATATTCAGCCTCTGCTGTAAACAACGCCACGATAGGTTGTTTCTTAGAAGCCCATGAAATGGCTCCTGAACCCATGTGAAATACATAACCGGATGGGATTTTCCGATTATCTACACTTCCAGCTCAATCACTATCAGTGTATCCAACTAAATATGAACATTCTGAGACAGTATATAAAATGCCAAACATTTTAGTATCTTTGACATACCTCAGAATTCTTTTTGCTGCCTGCCAATGTGCTTCCTTTGACCTCTCCATGAATCTGGAAATTAAACTAACAACAAACATTATGTCAGGCCTAGTTGCAGTTAAATACATAAGGCTGCCAACTATGCTCCTATACAAAGTAGGATCAAAATCCTTGCTGCTGTCCTCTTTGCTGAGTTTTAATTCCATTATTGTGGGAGTGATTGCTGCCTTGCACTCTTGCATATTAAATCTGCCCAACACTTCATTTACATATTTTGCTTGTGAGATGAAAATTCCATTTTCATTTTGATGTACTTCTATTTCTAAGAAGTATCTCAGCAAACCCATGTCAGTCATTTCAAATTCCTCTTTCATGACTATTTTGAACTGTTCAATGAGGTAGTCATCATTACCTGTAAAAATAACATCATCAACATATAACACAACAATTAGCAATTTACCATCTTTTTCTTTCATGTAGACGGTGGGTTCTCCGTCGCATTTCTCAAATCCATTTTCCAGTAGATATGAATCAATCCTACTGTACCATGCTCTTGGCGCTTGCTTCAGCCCATAAAGAGCTTTCTTCAATCTGCACACTTTTTTCTCTTCACCTTTCTTCTCATAGCCTAGAGGTTGTTCAATGTAAACCTCTTCCATTAACATTCCATTTAGGAATGCTGACTTCACGTCCATTTGATAAACTTTCCACTTTTTTTGTGATGCTATGGAGAGCATTGCTCTCACCGTTTCCATTCTTGCAACCGGTGCCAAAGTTTCCTCATAATCTCTCCCATACTGCTTCTTGTATCCTTTGACAACAAGCCTTGCCTTGTGTCTTTCTATCTTTCCTTCAGCGTTACTCTTGGTCTTGTAGACCCATTTGACTCCAATGACTTCTTTACCTTTTGGTAGCTCAACCAAATCCCATGTCTTGTTTCTTTCTATGGCATTAATTTCCTCATCCATAGCTTCTACCCATTTCTTATCCTTAATCACATCTTTGAAGTGAATAGGGTCATCAACATGACAATATAAAGCAAACAAGGAATTCATACCTTCATTATAAATGTCACTTAAATTTCTGAATTTCTTACCTCTTTCATTTGGTGTGCAAGTGCTTAAAGATGCACTTGAATTTCTTTCTTGTGGTGTGCTTGGAGAAGCACACTCATTTATCCTCAAGGGTGTTCCTTGTTGTCCTTGTGTCGGCGCTGCTGTTTGGGGATGTATTTCAGCCATCTCCTCATCATCTTCATCATAAGACAAACAATTTTTAACATTCACTGTTTTCTCTATGCTTCCATCCCAAGCTTCTTCCTCAATGAACTGAACATCTCTGCTAACAAAAAACTTCTTGGTGGATGGGATATACAACATGTAAGCTTTGGATTCCTCACTGTATCCAATGAAAATACATTTCTCCCCTTTGTTGTCCAACTTCCTCCTTAGCTGATCCAGAATGTGTGCATAAGCCACACATCCAAAAACTTTCATGTGGGTGACTCCTTGCTTTCTCCCACTCCATGCTTCTTCCGGCACTTTGTTCATCACTGCTTTTGTAGGACACCTATTCAAAATATAAACTGCACAGTGTACAGCTTCAGCCCAATAATCATTTGGCAAATGCTTTGCCTTCAACATTCTCCTCGCCATATCCATGATGGTCCTATTCTTCCTTTCAGCAACTCCATTTTGCTGTGGGGTGTACCTAGCTGTGAATTGCTTATGTACTATGTTTTCTCTACAAAACCGTAGGAATTCCTTGGAGATATACTCACCTCCTCTGTCAGTTCTTAGAACTTTGATATGCAGCCTGCTTTGGTTTTCAACAAGTGCTTTGAAATTTCGGAATGTTTCAAACACTTCACTTTTGTTGTTAAGGAAATAGACCCAAGTTTTTCTAGTGAAATCATCAATGAATGTCAGAAAATATTGGCTGCATGCTAGTGATGGAGTTTGCATTGGTCCACATAAATTTGAGTGGACAATTTCTAAGGGTGTTTTTGCCCTTATGCTTTTTCCTGATGGAAAGCTTTCTCTATGTTGTTTCCCCAATATGCAACCTTCACAAAGGCTGTCCAGTTTCTCTATCAATGGTAATCCTCTTACCATCCCTTTTCTGCTCAACAAATTAAGACTTCCAAAGTTGAGATGTCCAAATCTCAAATGCCACAACCAATTTTCATCCTTTGGTACGCTTTGGAGAGCCTCTTGGGTCACTGTTGCAATTACTTCTTTGTTTTTCAAATCTACCCTTATTCTAAGAGGGAACATCTTGTTCTTTGTCATCTTCACTTCAGCAATGCATCGTTTGCTGGGTGCTCTATCCATGATGGTGCATACATCATTCTCAAAGAAAACATTGTACCCCTTATGGACAAGTTGTCCAATACTCAAGAGGTTACATCTCATTCCAAAGACATAGTAGACATCTGCTATGGTTTTCTTTTCACCTTTGTTTGTAAATATTTTTACCCCTCATTTTCCTATAATAGAAATTTTGCTATCAATTCCAAGGGTGACTTCTGATTTCACATTCTGATCTAAAGCAGAAAACAGGGCTAAGTTTCATGTCATATGGTTGCTGCAACCTGAATCTAAAAACCATATGTCTTCACTATTTGTTTCAACCATGTTACAAGCTAAGAACACATTATCTTGACTGATGTTTTCTATAGTGACATTTGCATTTGGTCTATTACTCATATCATGCTGCGTCTTCCTACATTCATTTGCATAATGCCTATATTTTTTACAATAATAACATTGGACATTGGATTTTTCATACCTTTGTCCTTGAGCATGATGTTGTCGACTTTGTTGGCTGCTGCCTTGGCCTTGGTTCTGATTTGGAATGCTGCCTCTTCTTTGAGCATTTGCTGGACTGTTTCTCCCACCTCTGTTTTGACTTCTGTCTCTTCCTCTCTTGTTTCCTCTGCCTTGACCTCTTCCTCTTCCAAAAGACATCTGGGTGTTGAAGGCCTGCTCTAGAGATGAGTTTTCATTTCTACTCAACCTCTGTTCATGTGTTATCAGTGATGCATGGAGTTCATCAACTGAAAAGTTTGAGAGATCCTTTGTCTCTTCTATGGTGGTGACAATCACATTAAACTTTGAGGGTAGGACCCTCAATAATTTCTCCACAATCCTCCTTTCTTCAAAAACTTCTCCATGAGTCCTCATTTGTGTGACCAATCCAATCACATGTGTGAAGAATGAGTCAATATTCTCTGACTCCTTCATGTTCAGATTCTCAAAATATTTCTTCAGCAATTGTAGTTTTGCTGTCTTCACTTTCTCCATGCCTTGATAGGCTGTCTTGAGGGTTTGCCATGCTTCTTTGGATGTCTTAGCTGCTGCTATCCTTGGAAACACACTCTCATGCACTGACTGATATAAAAATACGAGGGCTTTGGAATTCTTCTTCCTATTGCTATTCAATAGGTCTTTCTCTGCCTGAGTTAATCTATTAAATTCATTTTCATCTACTGGTTCTTCAAATCCATCATCAACAAGCTCCCATAAATCTTGTGAGGCAAACATGGCGCTCATGGTTATTGCCCAATAGTCATAGTTTTTCCCATTAAACTGTGGGAGCTGAGGATTAAAAATACCTATGCTAGTGCTTGTGCTAGCCATTCCTTGCATTCTCAGCTATGGTTCTAAATCCTTGACTGTGTATTTTAAACACAAATTGTTTCTTCAGCAGTAATTTTTTTTTTGGAGAATACCTGGATCCTTTCTTGACTGTGTCTCCACTCTGCTGGAGAAGATTTACTGCTGTAAAAATGAATTTTCCTTCAGCTTCTTGAACACCTTCAAAGAGCCTAGATCATCTCTCATACCATGTTGGAAATTTCTGGTAATTTCAAACATAAAAGAACAGAGAAAATGCTCTGTTTTTCTTCTCAGGATTTTATAGTGTTAACATTATATTTTGCTATGTAATTTTTGGTCAAAACACTGTTTAATAGTAAGTCAATTAAAGAATGAAGTGACAATCGTGATACAACAGCATCATTATAAAATAAGACTCAAATTGATTTAACCAATCAAAATGCAGGAAAAAAATTAAATTATTAAAAAAAAAAAATTAGTTTCTAAGGGAAACATTAGATAACATAGTTTAATTTTTGATAAATTTAAATTTAATGTCAACATCAATTCTTTTTGAATAAATTATTACCCTGTTGCGGCAGGGAAGCAGCAGGGAATAATAAGTCTAGCGGGTGTTTTGATCACCGTCGTCCATTTTCTTTCACCATTTCATCTTGACTGTCCATTTAACCCCCTCCACCTATAAATTGATGAGTTCGACGGTTCCTAGTATCCGATGAATGTCCTCATGCAAGGAAGGGAGGAAAGAGTTTTTAGCTGTCTTTCGCCTCTTTGCTAGTGGTTGTATCCAGGCATTACTTGTTGTTATCTTTCCTCTCAAGATATGGAGGCGTACGGTTTTTCATCGGTGATGCTCTGTCTCTTTCATCACAAGGAACAGAGGCTTCCGGTGGTTCATCAGTGGTGATCTGTGTCCTTAATTTCAGTCATTTTTATTGTTCCTACCATCGTATTTTTCTCTACTAGCGCTCTCTATCCTTAATTCTGTACTTTTCTTCTTCCTACTATTACATATTTTAACACCGTAATATATTACATCAGCTCACGTTGAGATGTGAACTAGGGATGGGATTGGGGATGGGTTTTCCATAGATCAATGGAGATGTCAAGTGATACGTTTCAATGTACTACTCGTGCAGAGATCTAGGGCATTCTTTCAGGCATTTTTGTGAAGTTTCACTCTCTAAGTGATTAGCTTAAATGTGTGTTTTTCTTTTGTGGTTAGATGATCAAAATAGATCAGTGGATGCTTCACAATGTAAGTAATTAGGTTAATTTTGGGTAGTGGGTTGTGTATGCTTGATAACTATATGTGCTTGCTTTGTAAACAAGTGCTGATAACATGACCGTGTGATCTTATGTTTTTTGGTCCCTTGAAGGGGATCTGCGTGTGTTGGTCTATCCGGTAGACTAGATCTGGAGATTGGATGTTAGACACCACAAGGTCATCCACAACATTGGTTATTGTAATTGGAAGTATTATCTGAATCATTTCGTCCCCTTCCACGCTATTCCTCCTCTTGTTTATATTTTTACATATTTAGTGGCAGGAGAATTAGGGCTTTGTGGCTGCATAATCAATATAAAGGGGTTGTGGTCGAGTGTTTGTTAGTGTTATTTTTATTTACTTATGAGTATTTAGGATTGGAAATATTGGTACTTGGCATGCGTGATTTGAGAGATGATTGATCCTTGGGCTGTAGGGCAATTCATCTAAATTTGGAATTCGATCATGGGAAGTGGATTGATTCCTAGCAACTTCTTCAAGGAGACTTGATTAGGAATCTGTTACAGGATCTACATAGGGGGTTTCGTGTTGAATATTTGTTGTGTTATTGAAATCGGAAAAGCATTATTTCAATTGGGTCGTGACATGTTTTCCATTGAATGGGAAATATTTGAAAGCACTCCAGATCTTGTCTCTCCGGTGCCTGAAAGCCTAGCGAATAATTCAGTTTTTCTTACTCTTTAACTCCTCCATTGCACTCATCAGATTGTTATCCACCTTCATTATGTTGTTACTTTTGTGATTTAGAGGTAAACACATACAAGTTTGTACTTAAAAAGACAGGAAACCATTGTTTCTGTTTTCTCTCAAATTACATATTTATTTCTTCTAGCTTGCCCTAAAATCGTGTTCTGTTTCTGCTTGCATTTTCTGGAGGTGCAAATTTTAACAGATGTTGCAGCATCGGCTGAGTTGTCGCAATATGTGTGCATGAATTTGCCAGTTGTGGTTGTAGCAGATTGTTATCCGGAGTGGCTCTTTCTATTAACATTTTCACATCTCTTAATTTCTTGCATTGGTCGATGTCTTCAATAGTCTTTAGTCTCTCTTCTGGCTTTGAGTGTACTGTGTTCTTTTCACCTCTCGCTTCCGTTGTGCATTGAACACACATCTTTGGTTTAGATTGGGTTCTTAGCTACATGGATCTTTCGACATGATCTTCAATGCCAACAGTTCTTTTCACCTCTAATCGAGGTATTTTATTATTGTGAGATATTCAGATTGTTTCATTCCATTCCCTCATGAAATGAATCCAGCTGGGATAATGAAATGAATAAAATGGGAAATGAATCAAGTTGGGTTTATGTTATGTCTTTCTCTAGAGGTGTTGTTCATATCAGTATCTCTGTGACTTTCCAGTATATCACCACTGCTCTTCATTATCTGGCCTAAATAGTGCCTGGTCTGTTGGCTTCCATTGCAAGCGAGCGTGTTCATGTTCTATCCGGTCTTCTTCAGGCGAGTGTGATTGCCATCATAAGGGAAACCATGGGGGGACATGCTTCTATTATTCTTTCTACGTTTAATGTCAGCAACGATACGATATTTTCTTAACTTTATATTTGCCTCCGACCTCCTTATTTAGCATTGACCATGGTTTATTAATGTCTCTATCGACATGGTCTTCGGGCTGGGGGTCATTTAGTTTCTAGTTTATCTCATGACAATAGCAAAGATAAAGTTCTCCTTCAATCTTTAAGGTGTAATGTGTTATGGGTTGTCACAATGTTAGTAGATATATCCAATTCTCTCGTTCAACGTATAGGTGTTATATAATGATATCATGGTTTCTAATGTAATATTTAACTTTTAACACCAATATATTATCATGGTATACAATATTCTGTTTTGAATCTCTAATAGCGATATACAATTATGGTTTTCAAAGAAATGTGATTATATATATGTTTTCTCTATAAAATAGTATAAAATAGAATAGTTAGCCGGCTACAGGATCTAAATTAAACCTGGAAAAAAGGCATGTACCACTTAAAAAAATCCAAGAATTAAGTATGATTCTTATTAGATTAATAAAAAAGAATGGCGAGAAATAAATGCACAACTACATACGAACAATAACAATTTCGATAATTGGCCTCTTTCCGTCAAAGAGCCTAACGATCAATTCAATAAGAAAATTTTACTTGTGTGAAAACAATAAGTTCTGTAGGACATCAGAGGTCTATATCAGAGATGGTGATGCCATAGTTGATGATGGTCATCTTGTTGGCCATAACTAATTTAACTTGGCTCCTTCTAATTCGCAACTCTGTAATGTTTAAGTAATGACCCTTAGCTATAAAACTACACCAATCCAATCCCATACAATCCCATAGACCATTTGATTTGTTGGACGCTTTAGTAAAATCTAAATTAAGGACTTGTTGTCTTAAGCTATAACACTCGTATATAAAATGATTTAGGGTTGCCTCCCTCAAGCTATAACACACCTGTTCCATGATCTTGCAATAAATAGTGCAAGTTTTCATTTTTGCTTGCTGGTGGTTAATCAGTATAATGACAATTTAAATTGTATGCATTTTTTTTAATTCTTCTGACAAGTGCACCTGGGAATCTTGTAAAAGCTGGAGTGATTGGGGGAAGGGAATCAACGTTTTCAGCTCCCAGAGTTTGTTCGCTTCCAAAACATAAGTCTGCTTGCTCATGGGTTTTAAGCAAAATGACAATACTATGTCTGCGGAAATTTCCACATTATTTGTTTTTATGAAATAATAATGTAATTTTGTATATATTAATTGTGTTTAGAGGTGTTTTTCAGCTGTGTGCGGTAGAGATGTTGCAACATAATTTTATTTAAGTTGTAATGTTATTTTAGTTTTTGTTGAGATATGTTATTACAATCTAATATGGTAAAGATGTTGCAACATAATGTTTGAGAAGGGCTTCATAAAGAGTGTGTAATTTGCATTTTGGGAGGCCCTTGATTTAAGAGTTGTAATGCCATTTTAGTTGTGCTGAGAAGATGTTATTGCAGTCTAGTATAGTAAAGATGTTGCAACATAATGTTTCAGAAGGGCTCCATAAAGAGTTTGTAATTTTTTTTTGTGAGGAGCTTGATTTAACATAATGTTGAACACTTCAATTAAGTCAAATTACATATTAAAAAAAAATGAAATTAAAGAAAAATATTAATATTATATAAATATTTTAACTTTATCAAAATAAAATAAATATGAAATTAAATATAAAAACTAATTTTATAAAAATAAAATAATAATCAAAATAAAGATAATTTTTGGTACCTATATTCATATGGAATATAGGGGAAATTAAACTAGTTTAGATATCTATCGAGATATTTTAAAATTACTTTAGACTGAAAAAATCTTTTTGATGTTTGGTAAATTCAAAGTTAAAATAAATATAAAATTAATAAAATTTAGAGTGATTAAAAAAATGATCCTTAAATAAAGTAAGATGTTAATATTATACTAATAATTCTCATATTATTAAATAACCCTGTTCTGTTTGGCATGGAATCTAAAAAAGATTAATCCTTAAATGTTAATATTATACTAATAATTTTCATATTATTAAATAATCTAATTATGTTTGGCATGGAACCTAAAAGAATAGTGTTTTTATGAAATTTTAATACCTATCCCATGTTATTTTTATTAATGGACGAAAAGGGTGAGATCAATGGGTGGAATAAAAGTATTTATCTGACTGTAATAACCCATAACCCTGGTCATTTCACACTTGTGTGAAATTTGTAAATATTTCCCTTGCCATCTTACACTTTCTAGATATTGTGAATCTTTCATGGTCATTTTGCATTGTCATAAATACTGTTAAGATTTTGAAGTAATATATATATATATATATATATATATATATATATATATATATATATAGATATATATATATATTGTTTTAAACCTTGTTTGGACTTGTGAGAACATTGTAAATGTTGTCCTAGCATTAGGTTGATTGGCTTAGCCAACCTGTGACAAGCCCAGGTGGGACAATGTTGGTTGGTTTAGAAGGCCTGGCCAGACTGGACATTAATTACCAGTAGACGAGAGAAATTGGATGAGGGAGATGAATTGCGTAGAAGTGAGGATACGAAGGGACAGATAATTGGAGTTGAAATGTCAGATGCAAAGCGGAGAAAAGACAACAGGTGGAGGTTGTCCACTGGGAGTGCACTATAAGCCTAGTAGAATATATGTTTGAATCAATTGGTAATGGGGAGGGGAGTGAATACAGATCATGGATATTAGTGGGAGTGTTAATCTACATAATATAGAAAAAGGAAATCCTTCAGCGTAGCTACATTCATAAGAGATAGGGTAAATACTTCAGCATAACTGCATTCATAAGAGATAAGGTAAATGATAGATGAACAACAAAGAATGGTAGAGCTCTTCTCCGGGTGAAGATGCAAACCTCTATATTCTTGGGACTATAGGGTGGGAGATATTGTTCTTTGGACTCCATAGACAACCAGGTGGAGTTAACACCTTCGATTCCTGGAAGGTAGGTAGATAGAGCCCAACTTTTCTTCATTTTAATCAATCTGGCATTAGACTTTGGATCCCCTTAATTGGGTCGATTTACTTTGGCAATAAATTGGTTAGTGGGTGGAGGTTGCATACCTTTGGAGTCCTTGGATTAGCTTCTAACTCAATTCTCTTTGGGTGAAGGGTGGAGGTAGACTAAACCTCTGGAATCCTTAACACATTCAGATGTTTGATCTTGGAACAATCTTCTTAGACCCTGAAGTCAAGCTCCGGGGTGACAAGCTCGAGGGTGACAACTACACGAGGGGTTAGATTGTTGGAAGTCAATCATTGGAAGGTGAGAATTGTCCCAAATTTCATTTCCCATTAGTATTTCAAAAGAATAATATGTATAGTAAATTTCTCATAGAATCTTGTCACACTAAATTTATAATGCATAAACAATCAGTGGTCACTGAAATTATAGATGCGTGTGGTATGTTATCCTTGCCCATACTTTTCTGAAACTACGATATTGGTTCATAAAATATGCTGGTCACATAGCATTGTATGTGGGTTTAAAATATCTTGTACGTATATACATTAGTGGACATAAGTACATGATTTTTGTTGTGGGATGTGATGAAGTATGTAGGTTGGAGACTAGTTCCAACCTGAACTTGATATTGTCCTGTAGAGGGGTGCTTTCTTAGTTATTAATATATAACTTAACTATGTTAGATATGGCCGAGCTCAACACATGATTATGTTGGAATTTGACAACTAATTGTAAATATGAGTAAAATAGTATTTACTGCCAAGTTGGTTTTATAACGAAAACTGTTATGTAACGGAAGAGCCTCCTATAAAATTATGAATGCCCAAACTGTTGTAATAAGGAGAATCATTATTGGTTTAATAGAAAATCCAAGCCCTTGCCCCGTGGATGTTTCCTTGACACCCTATCAAGGTTTTACCACGTAACCATGGTGTTTTACTTATGTAATTTATTGTTGGTTTCCATTCAATTTTTCATTTCTTTCTTTCTTTATCAACTTGTTTCCTTGACACCCTGTCAAGGTTTTACCACGTAAACATTGTGTTTTACTTATGTAATTTGTTGTTGGTTTTCATTCAGTGTTTCATTTCTTTCTTTCTTTATCAACTACTCCAACTAACAATTGGTATCAGAGGAATTGTCGAAGAGGCACACATGAATTGAGAGTTGTCCAGAACTGGAACCCCACGCTGACAGCGCTGGAACCCCACACTGAGTTCTGAAAAACTCACACTGTGTATTTTTTTGTTGCTGAGGGTCTGGAAGAAAACTCCTAAGCGCTGGAACCCCACGTTGATAGTGCTGGAACGGAGGGTTTTTTTTGTTGTTGCGGATTTCCTAGTTGTCGTTAAGGAGGGTCTGCGAAGAGGGTTTTTTTTGCTGCTACGGATTTCCTGGTCTGAGTATTGTCACTGTTGAGGAAGAGGGCTGCCGATTGATTGAGTTGCTGGAAAGAGCTACTGTTTGAAGTCTGTATTTCTTTTTTTTAAAGAAAATCTCCGGGTAGCATCAGAATTCAGAGAGCCCTGTCAAAGTAGAAAACAACAGAGAGAAGCAGAAAGCCCCTTGTTTGAAGCAGAGCTACTGTTTAAAAAGAAATCTAGGTAATTTTTTTTATAGCAAAAACAAAGATATATATATATATATATATATATATATATATATATATATATATATATTAAATTGGAGTAGGGAAATTTCTGAACGGAAGATGAGTAGGGTTTATTAAAAAAAAAGGATGAAAGAATTTTTCTTTTTCCTTTGAAGTTCTAAACTAAAAAGGATATAAGAAAAGTTCAGTAGGGTTTGAAGTTTTTTTTGGAAGTTTTGGAAATTTATTAAAGAGGAACATAATCATTTTTTTTAAGAAATCAAAGGAAGATAAATTCTCAGAAACCCTAGTTGAAAGACTGAAACCCTAGGAGGGAAGAAATGGCTAAGATGATGAATGCAAAGTTCGAGGTGGAGAAATTCACTGACAAGAACTACTTTGCTCTAGGGAAACTGAAAGTTAGGGATTTGCTGGTGCAACAAGGGTTGCACAAAGCATTAGATGGGAAAATAAGAAACCTACTAGCATGACAGATTTGTACTGGGAGGACTTGGATGCCTGAGCTCTCAGTACCATCAGGTTATGCCTGGCGGATGAAGTTCTCTTCAACATTGTTGAAGAGAGTACAACGGTAGGTTTATGGGAAAAACTGGAAAAACTATATATGACAAAATTGTTAGCCAATATAATTTATTTGAAAAGACAATTGTAGGGTCTGCGGATGAAGGAGGGTACAAAAGTTGTAGAACATTATATATTTTTAATACACTTATATGCCAATTATCATATATGGAAGTTAAAATTTAGGAAGAAGACAAAGTTATAACCTTGTTGTGTTCTCTTCCCGAGTCATGGGACCACTTCGTAACTTCAATCAGTTTGAGCATTACTGATTCTTTGAAATTTGAAACAGTTGTGGGAGCTCTCTTGTCTGAAGAAGTACGAAGCCAGAGGACGGTGAAAGGAAATAGAAGAAAAAACAAGGGGGTCTTCCAGATCAAAATCAAAGGGAAAGAAGTGTAAGGCAAAATGTTGTGTTACGCTTCTTATCCTGCAAGCGAGACCCAGTCATAGAAATAGCGACGAAAATATACCGAGACACAAAATATGCGAAGAAAATATACCCAGAGCACAGAATAGCAAAGATTTTATTATCCAGAGAGAAATGTTCACAGGCCTCTTCGAGGGGGCAACCTCCAATAGAGCAGAGCTCGATTACAAAACAAGACACAATACTCCTCGCAGGGAGTCTCTATCCTTTATATATGACTCCTACATGCAATACCACGAGCCAATATCGTGGATTTTATTAATACCACCTATCTAATACTACCGCCTATTTACCATCTAACTAATACTTCCGCCCATTTGCAACTAACTGTGGTCCCATCACTAATTGCGGGTTAACCACTTACAATTATTAATATGGGCTTTATTGACTCTTGACTATGACGTGATCCCATGGCATAAATAAGGGGGTTAGGGTGGGACCCTAACATGCCCTCCCCCTTAAGACTAGCCTTGTCCTCAAGGCTGAAGCTGCGGAAACTGCTGAAGAATCGCGGCTGGTTCCCAAGTTGCATCTTCTGGCGAGGTGTCTTTCCATTTGACTAGGACCTCCTTAATCACGCGGCCACGCAGGTGCTTGTCTCGTGTGTCTAGAACTTGTTCAGGTTGAAGCCAGATTGATCCTTCTTCATCCAATTCAGGTAGACTGGTTTGAACTCGGCAATTGGTCCCAATCACTTTCTTGAGGCACGATACATGGAAAACTGGGTGGATTTTAGCTGTAGGTGGTAAAGCCAGCTTGTAAGCCACTTCTCCAATGCGCTGAAGTACTTGATATGGTCCGTAGAATTTTGGAGAGAGCTTTTGACAGCCCTTGTCTTTGAGTGATGTTTGCTTATATGGTTGCAGCTTCAAAAAGACATGATCCCCTTCTTGAAATTGGCGCTCTGAGCGATGTTGGTCAGCCTGTTGCTTCATACGGTTCTGAGCTTGATGAAGATTCTCGCGCAAGTGGGCCAGCATGGTTGCACGGTGTTGTAAGAGTTGATCCACTGCTTGTACTTTGGAGCACCCCGTGAGATAAGAAGTAGGGGACGGCGGAAGTTGTCCATAGACTGCTTCATAGGGAGTCATTTTGGTGGTGGCATGATAGTTGGTGTTATACCACCATTCCGCTAGAGGTAGCCACTGTGCCCAAAGGTGTTGTTTTTCTGAAGTGAAACACCTAAGGTAAGTTTCTAGGCATTTGTTGACGGCTTCGGTTTGACCATCTGTTTGCGGATGATATGAAGTACTGAGTTTGAGTTGAGTGCCTTGTATTCTGAAGAGTTCCTGCCAAAAATTACTGGTGAAGATTGGGTCGCGGTCGGACACAATCGAAGTGGGCATGCCATGCAATTTGAAGATTTGATCCATGAAAGTTTGAGCAACCAAGGTAGGTGTGAATGGTTGTGGTAGAGCGCAGAAATGAGCATACTTTGATAGTCGGTCCACAACCACCATGATGACGGATTTGTTCCCAGATTTTGGAAGACCTGTAATGAAATCCATGGAGACCTCCATCCAAATTGACGCCGGAATGGGTAATGGTTGTAATGTACCTGGTGTGTTGACTGTTTCCCCCTTGTGGCGTTGACAGACGTCACATTCTGCTACAAAAGTAAGGATGTCCTGTTTCATGCCAGTCCAAAAAAATGATCTTCTGGTGCGGGCGTATGTCTTCTGAAAGCCCGAATGTCCTGCAATGGGAGAGGAGTGCAATTCTGCCAAAATGCGAGTTTTGAGGGTGGATGTTGGTGAGATGACCACTCTGTCCTTGTAGCGAAGAATATCATTCTGCCATGAGTAGCCCTTGCTGGAATTAGGATCTGCCTGTAATTGAGAGATGAGTTGAGAGAGCTCAGGATGTGACAACCATTCCCGGCGAGCGTCTTCAATCCAGTCTGGAATGGGGAGGGATATTGCAAGCAGAGTACTTTCCTCCTCAAATTGGCGTGACAAGGCATCTGCTACCCTGTTGTCTTTCCCTTTCTTGTAGATGATCTCATAATCATAACCCAGCATTTTGGCTAACCATCTATTTTGTTGGGGGGAAGAGAGGCGTTGCTCCAAAAAATATTTAAGACTGTGATGATCTGTGCAGATTTGGAAGCGTCGCCCCAACAAGTAAGGTCGCCAGGTCTCAACTGCATGTAAGATGGCCATCATTTCCTTCTCATAGGTGGATAGGCCCAAGTTCTTCCCACTTAGTTGTTGGCTAGTGAAGGCCAATGGTCGCCCTTCCTGCATTAAGACTGCTCCAATACCTGTTCCCGAAGCATCAGATTCAATGACAAATGTTTTTGTGAAGTCCGGTAGTGCTAAGACCGGAGTGGAACACATGGCGGTTTTGAGAGCGGTAAATGCCTGTTGTGCTTGTTCGTTCCAGAAGAAGGAATTTTTCTTGAGAAGTTGTGTCAGGGGCTTCGCTATGCGGCCATAGTTGCGGACAAATTTACGATAGTAGCCTGTGAGGCCCAAAAATCCTCTCAAGCTTTTCAAGGTCTTAGGTTGAGGCCATTCTTGCATTGCCTGGATCTTTTTGGGATCAACCTTGACACCTTCACGGCCCACAATGTGGCCTAAATACTCCACTTCTTCCATGCCAAATGCACACTTAGATATTTTGACAAATAGTTTATGCTTGCTGAGCAGTTGCAAGAGGATATCTACATGCTTAAGATGTGCCGCCCAATTGCCACTATAGATGAGGATGTCATCGAAGAAGACCAGGACAAATTTTCTGAGATATGGTCTGAGGAGGTGATTCATAAGGCTCTGAAAAGTAGAGGGGGCATTACAGAGACCAAATGGCATGACCAAGAACTCATAATGGCCTTCATGAGTTCTGAAAGCTGTCTTGGGGATGTCAACTTCCTTCATGCGAATTTGGTGGTAGCCTGAGCGAAGATCTAATTTGGTGAAGAACTGGGCCCCATTGAGTTCGTCCAGCAAATCGTCAACCACTGGAATGGGGAATTTATCTTTGACTGTTAACTTATTGAGGGCCCTGAAGTCTGGACACATCCGCCACTCCCCATCTTTCTTGAGGACCATGACTACTGGGGATGAGTAAGGACTAATACTAGGACGAATGACACCTGCTTCCAGCAATTCCTTGATGATTTTTTCTATTTCATTCTTTTGGGTGAACGGATGTCTGTACGGCCGCACATTTGGGGGTTGGGCCCCTGGGACCAATGTGATGCTATGGTCATGTTCCCCTCGCGAGGGTGGAAGTTCATGAGGTTTGTCGAATACCATCCGATGTTTATTCAAAATCTGTTGCATCTCTGGATGAATTGGGGAAGACATGGTATCTACCACCTGGATGGCATTAAATTGAGCTACTACTCCATGATGGCCCTTTTTTAACAATTTTTCCATACGATGTGAGCTTATGATCGAAGGGTCTCCCGCTTGTAGCCCACGGAGAGTATGTGTGTAGTCGTTCTGCTTAAAACTCATATATAACTCCTTGAAATCCATTGTGATTGGCCCAAGAGTGCGGAGCCATTCCGCACCTAGG
The DNA here is from genome assembly GCA_031772625.1 of Pinus tabuliformis. Taxonomy (NCBI): domain Eukaryota; kingdom Viridiplantae; phylum Streptophyta; class Pinopsida; order Pinales; family Pinaceae; genus Pinus; species Pinus tabuliformis. Next base: position 665,125,513 of record CM062811.1, on the reverse strand, counting down.
ACAATGTCGCAACCCCCCATGTGTATTGCAAACAGGTGGGTTTTCAAGTGATAATCCCCCATTTGAATTTTGACATTGTCACAGCGACCTGCACATTTCATTGTGCCTCCATCTGCAATCTGGACTTGAAAGTTAGAAACTGCTCGGACATAACAATGTGCTGCTTCAGCGATCTTTTGGTGGATGAAATTATGGGTGCTTCCACTATCAATCAAAACTATTAGTGGCCGATGTTTAAGATAACCCCTGATTTTGAGAGTTTGAGGTGAAGAAATTCCTGCCAGTGCATGTAGCGAAATCATTGGTTCATCAGATACCATCTCCTGTTGGTTATCTTCGTCGGTCTCCTCTGGTTCCTCAAGTGGTGGATCTTCCTCGGTTTGGCTGGAGTCAGTGGCATCTATTTGAAAAAACGTGTGCTCTTTGCATTTATGACCCGGGGAATATTTTTCATCACAGTAGTAACATAGTCCTTGCTTCCTTCTTTCGGCCATTTCTGCAGGTGTCACCTTTTGAATCTTGAGTGTTTGGGTCATATTGGGGGCTTGTAGGGAACGCCCTTTAGCGGGAAAGTTGGGGCGGCTGGATTGAGCTGCTAAGGATCGTTCCACTTTACGGGCTACCTGGCAAGCCTCGTTCCATGTGGGGGGGTGGTGGAGTAAAACCTGAGCTTTGATGGCTTCTTTAAGACCGCTGACAAAGCATTCCATGTAGAATTCATCTGTGAGACCCTTAGTGCGGAAAGCTAATGCTTCAAAAGCTGTAATATATTCATCCACTGAACCTGTCTGTCGGAGCTTAGTGAGACGACCCAAAAAAGAGTCTTCCTGTTCAAAGCGATTTCGAAGAGCTTTGGTAAATTGGCCCCAATTCTTAAATTGTCCATTGCAACGCTCATACCATTCCTTCCATTGCCAACGTTCACTGTCCAAGTACATGGTGCCCACCATAAGTTTAGTCCCCTCCTCTATGATATGATTCAAAAAAAAATACTGCTCCATTTGTGCTAGCCATGCGGACGTGTGAGATCCGTCAAATTTAGGCATATCCAACTTGGGAGGTCTCTGATTGGGTGGTGGATGGGTGTGCCAGAGGTGAGGAGAGTGGCTAGACTCCCCCTCATGGTATTCATGACCCTTATACGCCTCATCGTGTGCTGGCTCCTTGTCCTTGATCATGCCTTCGAATCCTCTAAGATGCTTTTCGAGGGTTGCCACCGTAGAGTGGAGGTTGTCCAGCTTTGCTTCTAGTTGGTCTATCCTTTCACTGGTCATTGCTTGAGCACGAGTTTCTACCATACACCCGTCTGATGAAAATTTGGGACCGCCGAAAAATTTTTACTTAAAATTGAATGGTACCACCTTGCTCAGCTCGTCGTCCTGATTCTGATGGGCTAGGTTACCAATAAGCGCCCTGGAAGATCTCAGACTCTTTTTTTTTTTTTTTTTTTTTTTTTTTTTTTTTTTTTTTCTGGAAAACTCCTAACGGAGTTTTACTCCTTTCTGATCAATACTGCAGTCACCAAATCCTCAAAATGTCAATGCCACCAAAAGTCCTGCGAAAATCATATGCAGGTACAGGAACCCTTCGCAACTACTCCGATCTGATGGATCTGAGATATCTGAATGATGGAACACTGCCGCTGCTGATCTGAAATATCCGATCTGGTGGATCTAAGAGATCTGAATGGTTGAACAACTGCCGCTCCTGACTGGAATAGATGATGTGTGATCCCCCAATAGAAAAGGGAACTATGGGCTTGGGGAGTGTCAGGTGCTACAGATCGCAATATACATAAGGGTCTGACAGTAGTACTCGGCCCAATGTTTCAGGGCTCTAACTGAGGAGGATCATCCGTACCCTTAGCCGTACAACCCGACTACCCTATCGTACGGGCGAGTAATCTCTCCGAGTGCTGTTCTCGGTGTACTGTAGCAACAAGACGGCCGAAGGATTATCTAAGGTGAGGTTTCAAGGGAGCTAGGGGGCTTCCTATATACCCAGAGGGTACGTGGAAGACAGTCCGTGCGCGGTTCTGTCTAATGCGCTACTACTCGAAGGGGTACCCACAGGGGTTACAAGGGAGTCCAACAGACGTGACCACCTCTTGTATTTCCTGCGTGCATGCCTCCCCAAATCCGCAGGTTTATGCGCTTAACGACAGATCCCGTGGTTTAAAGACGCCGGAACACGTCTCTAGCCTAAAAAAATTTGCTAAATTTGGCGATCCCACCGAGCCCTGGAAAGTGCTCTGATACCACTTGTTACGCTTCTTATCCTGCAAGCGAGACCCAGTCATAGAAATAGCGACGAAAATATACCGAGACACAAAATATGCGAAGAAAATATACCCAGAGCACAGAATAGCAAAGATTTTATTATCCAGAGAGAAATGTTCACAGGCCTCTTCGAGGGGGCAACCTCCAATAGAGCAGAGCTCGATTACAAAACAAGACACAATACTCCTCGCAGGGAGTCTCTATCCTTTATATATGACTCCTACATGCAATACCACGAGCCAATATCGTGGATTTTATTAATACCACCTATCTAATACTACCGCCTATTTACCATCTAACTAATACTTCCGCCCATTTGCAACTAACTGTGGTCCCATCACTAATTGCGGGTTAACCACTTACAATTATTAATATGGGCTTTATTGACTCTTGACTATGACGTGATCCCATGGCATAAATAAGGGGGTTAGGGTGGGACCCTAACATGTTGGCACTGCAATAAAATTGGACACCTTAAGAAAGACTGTTGGAAATGAAAAGAGTCTGATAACACGAAGAAGGAAGCAAATCAGATTGATTCAGGTATGATAGACGAAGTTTTATCTGCTGAATAATTATGTATGATAGATGAAACTTTACTTGTATGTAATGTCTCTTAAGATTTTGAAAGTTGGCTATTAGACTCTGGTGCTTCTCATCACATGTGTCTACACAGAAATTGGTTTACTTCATATGAAGATGTAAATGGTAGTTCTATGTTTATGGGTAATAATGTATCATGTCATACTGTTGGGATGGGAAATATTAGGATTAAAATGTATGATAACACAATTAGAACATTAACTAGTGTTAGACATGTACTTGAATTGAAGAAAAAATTGATTTCTTGGGGAGTGTTGGATTTGAATGGTTATAAGTTTACAGGTTAGAATGGAGCGCTGAAAGTCTCTAAAGGTGCCCTAGTTGTTATGAAATCAGAAAAGGTCGGAAATATTTACAGACTCAAAGGAAGTACTCAGGTCAGTGAAGCAGCAATTGTGTCAAAGAAAGAAGAAGAAGGTACTCACCTATGGCAACAACGATTGGGTCACATGAGCGAGAAAGGTTTTCAGGTATTGATGAAACATAAATCACTTCCTAATTTGAAATCCTTGAAGTTGGATTTCTGTAAACATTGTGTGTATGGAAAACAATGTAAACAAAGATTTAAAACTGGAAGTCATAATAGTAAAGAAATTTTAGACTATATTCATTCTGATCTATGGGGAACATCTCCTCTTGTATCATATGGAGGTGTTCTATATTTTTTTAATGTTTATTGATGATTTCTCCCGTAAAGTTTGGGTCTTTATGCTGAAAAAGAAAGCTGATGTATTCAATGTCTTTAAACAATTTAAAGCAATGGTAGAAAAAAGAACAGGCAAATCAATTAAATGTTTAAGAACTGAAAATGGTGGTGAATTTACTTCTCTAGAATTTGAACAATATTGTAAGGATGAAGGAATTGTTAGACACAAAACTGTTGTTTATACTCCTCAGCAAAATGGTATTGCTGAACGTATGAATCAGACTCTTATGGAAAGAGCCAGAAGCATGATCAACAATGCTAACCTGCAAAAGGAGTTGTGGGTAGAAGCAGTATCCACTGCTTGTTACTTAGTTAACAGATCACCTTCAGTAGCAATTAATTATAAAATTCTTGAAGAAGTTTGGACAAGTCAGAATTGTGATTATTCACATTTAAGGATATTTGGTTGTGATGCTTCTGCTCTTATTCCTAAAAATCGGCGTTCAAAATTAGATCCAAAATCGAAATGTTATGTCTTTGTTGGTCATGACTATGCGGTGAAAGGATACATGCTATGGGATCTTACGTCATAGAAGATAGTCATTAACAGAGATGTAACATTTGATGAATCTTCACTTTTAAAATCAATTTTTTTTTGAAAGAATTGAATAGGAACAGGTATCGCCAAATCAACAAATTCAGTTGGAGTCTAGACCTTTCTCTGAAATTTGAAAGGAAGGAGAGACTTCTGGAGGAAAAGGTGATGAATATACAAAGGAAGCTGTTGAAATTTCTGAACCAGTTCAACGACCAGTCACTCTAAGAAGGTCTACAAGGGAAAGAAAAAATCCCAAAAGGTATGAAGATTCGGCTTCATCTTTTGCTTTGATTACTGAAGATGGGGAACCTTCTTGTTATCAGGAAGCAGTAGATGATACAGATAGCGAAAAATGGAAAATGGCTATGGAAGAAGAAATGGATTCCTTTAGCCAAGAATAATACTCGGGATCTTGTAGAACTTCCTGAAGGGAGAAGTGTTGTTGGATGCAAATGGGTCTTCAAACTGAAATGGAAAGTTGATGGAAGTATTGAAAGGTATAAGGCGAGACTGGTAGCAAAAGGGTATTCTCAGGTTGAAGGTATCGCCTTTCATGAGATTTTTTCACTAGTTGTAAAACTTGTTTCTATTCGTACTGTGTTGGCACTAACGACATTACTTAACCTTGAGCTAGAACAGTCAGATGTTAAAACAACTTTTCTACATGGTGATTTGGATGAAGAGTTATATATGGAACAACCAGAAGGTTTTGTACAAGGTCGCAGCAGAAGATTAGTTTACAAGCTTAGGAAATCATTGTATGGCCTGAGGTAGTCTCCCAGGCAAGGGTACAACAAAAGTATGTGGAGAGAGTACTTGAAAAGTTCTGTATGAACAATTTAAAGCCTGTTAATGTTCCATTAGCTTCCCATTTTAAGCTTTCTTTGGTTTTGAGTCCTAGAATGGATGAAGAAAAGCAGTATATGTCTCATGTACCATATGCAAATGTTATAGGAAACTTAATGTATGCGATGGTATCTACAAGACCTGACATTTGACATGCAGTTGGAGTTGTCAAAAGGTTCATGCCAAATCCAGGTGAAGAACATTAACGAGCAGTGAAATGGGTACTTCGATATCTACGAGGCACAAGTGACCATTGCATCATCTTTAATGGTAGTGAAGGATCAGTATGCGGATATGTAGATGCTGATTATGCAGGTGATTTGGACAAAAGGAGATCTACTACAGGTTATGTCTTTACTCTTGTAGGCGGAGCAATTAGTTGGATGTCAAAGCTTCAAGAAATAGTTGTGTTGTCCACTACCGAAGAAGAATATATAGCTGCTTTAGATGCCAGTAAAGAAGCAATTTGGTTAAAGGGTTTACTTGATGAGATTGGAAGGACGCAGGAGAAAGTGAATGTACTTTGTGATAGTTAGAGTGCTATTCACTTGGCTACAAATCCAACTTATCACGGCAAGACGAAGCACATTGATGTAAGGTATCATTTTCTAAGACATGTGATCGATGGCGGAAAAGTAGCTCTCAAGAAGGTCCATACATGGGAGAATTGTGTAGATATATTAACGAGGCCAGTTACAGTAGAGAAGTTGCGATGGTGTTTAGATTCTCTTGGCTTGCAGAAGAGATGATGAAAGGGCATGTGCAAGGGATTAGGAAAATTGTTTTCAAGTGGAGTTTGTTGGAATTTGACAACTAATTGTAAATATGAGTAAAATAGTATTTACTGCCAAGTTGGTTTTATAACGAAAATTGTTATGTAATGGAAGAGCCTCCTATAAAATGATGAATGCCCGAATTGTTGTAATAAGGAGAATCATTATTGGTTTAATAGAAAATCCAATCCCTTGCCCCGTGGATGTTTCCTTGACACCTTGTCAAGGTTTTACCACGTAAACATTATGTTTTACTTTGTAATTTATTGTTGGTTTCCATTCAATTTTTCATTTCTTTCTTTCTTTATCAACTGATCCAACTAACATATTATTTTGGTACTCGTTCTACCACTAAAACTCTCATATAGACGAGTCCAACAATTATATATCCCTCAGGTGCCTTAGTACCCCCATTGATAAGCGAAATCATAAGTCAATGAAGGGGAACAATCACACAGTTCTACTAACTATGGTTCATACCCTCATAGTATACATTTTTTTTCTGGATGTATTTAGTACACGGTTGTGTTAATCACTTTTTATAGCCTAGAAAATCTTCAAGTCTAGTCGTATTTCGTAAATAATTATAATGCGTTTTTCTTTGATTTTGGCAAATATTTCAAGCAGAGAAGACCATATATGAGATTATGAACTATCGATATTGTTAAAGCCTATACTCATGCCCTTTGACAACATTTTTCTTTCCCTTCCCACAAGGGTTGTTTTACTAAAAAGGATGTTATTCCTTGGTTAAATCCAATAGTCTTCCCCTATTTTTTGGCACTAGTCATCTTAACGATTTTGTATTTGGGTGAGAAAACCTCGTACTAAATTCATATGACAAAACTACTACAACGAAATGATGGTCAAAACTATATACAATTCATACAATATTTCACAAATGCTTCTAATGCTTTGTGTCATCAACCCTCATTGCATACAAGTTTGTAGTTCATTTGGGTGACCAACATAGTTCTGGGTTGGTATAAGTTTGGATGCAAGTTCCTTGAGGAAAGAGAAGCCTTGCAAACCCTGTTTTAAATTATCAAAATTAGTATCGATTGTTGTTATCCCTCAAAATTCAACCCTAAGCCTTGATTTAGATCCTGCTTGCAATCGTTTAAAAAGTGAAAAATTTCATGGAAAAGGGGATTTTCATTTCATTTACAAGGTTAGTGGGTTTCTCTCTTGAATATAGGAGTTAAACTCATGAATGCTTGAAGGCCACCTAATGCACCAGGAGATCCATTATTAGATGAGCATGTCCATGTATCCGCCTCCAGGGTCATTGAGAAATCTGCGCACTTCTTGTTATTCAATGGGCTTCATATATTGCATGGTTTGTAGGTTTGGAACCTTTGTCAAAAACAAAACCAAATCAAAAGAAGAAATATTACCCAACATGCTTGGGTGTAGTAACCTCATGCATAGTAAGGCATCTTACTTGGTCTCCATTTAACAAAACAAGATGCTTATATGTCCATCGCCCTTTATATGTCTGTGCATTGGACAAACAAGCATAGTGTATAATCTATTGAAGTGCATAGTTGGCAGTTGATAATGTTTGGTTGTTTCGAGAAACTTCCAATTTTTATTGTTCTTGTTGTGATTTCAAGATACAATTCTTACTTGCAACTATTTTTGCATTTCAAGCATGACATATGACATATTAATTTAGGCATCACAATAGGTGAGGAGGCATCATAGGTTGAGAGATGCTTGGACTTTGGTAGCTTTTGTCTAATCTTCACTTCTTCCATTGGAGATATCAGAGCTTGCTCAACTTTTTTATGATGTCCATGCTTTTTTTAGTGTATTAGTTGGGGAGCAGATTCATTGTTTTCCACTGTCTTGGTTTAATAATTTCTTATTGTTGTATTTTTGTCCATGTAATTTAATATAATGAAGTTCTTTACATATAGTGAAAAACTAAAATGACTTTTATTTTACATTAATGATGAATCTTGTACAATGGGGTTTCTCTTTTTGTACCGAGTGTTGTTGTGAACATCTTCTTACAGGCATGGCAAATGGTAGTTGATGATTGTCTTTTGCTTGTGATGAGAGTTGGTCCTCAAGAAATGGATAATGTAGTTACACAATGAATAGTTACAGTAAAGTTTCATAATTCCTTTGGTCCTCAGTGTGAAACTATATTCCATTAAAGCACTTTAAGAGGCATTCATCAACTTTTCCCCATAATGATATTGCACAAGTTCTATAGATCCCTAAAATTTGTTGCTATAATTTAATTATTGTCATTGCGGTATGAATGGCACTTGTTAGATCTGTTGCCACAATCGTTGCATGACTTCTACTTGGATAATCAAAGTTATATTATGTACTAATTGAGATGATTGAATTAAATTACATACTTAACTTTGGAGTTAGAGATTTTACAGTAGCTGTTATCGGGAAATCTAGTGTCTATGCAGAACTGCTAGCCCACTAAGGTTGGTAGCTACCTTAGAAACAAACAAATTAAAACTACTTTCGTTTTCCTTTATAAACAGTAGATAAGAGAGGAATAAAGGAGACCAACCTCTGTCTTGCGCTTGGTTCCTTGCTTGATTCCTCTCCTTTCTGATAGATCCTTGCCGCTTGCTTCCTCGTTTACCCAGCTTCAAAGAGTACCTGTAGAATCAAAGCAGCATAACACTATCCAAGAACAGAGATCTACTATCATAAACAATATAGGACCAGATATATATTGACCACAAAAATGCATATATCATCAATCATACAAGAATGTGGAGGAAAACTCGAATAACTTTATTAATAATCAAGAATAGCAAAGAGGATTACAACCAATTGTTCTAACCCACCGTCATCCTCCCAGCAAGAGAGCCCTTCTTCACCTCATGAAAGGCTTAGATCACCCAACACTATCATATTGCACCAAGAAACCAACAACACTTCCTTACAAGATACAAAATTCCAGCCTCTGGATCTCTGAGATGAGGGATCCATATATAGATGTTTGCAAGGGGGATGAGTCAGCTTTTGAGATTTGATTAGTGTCTTCTCTCTGATAGTTCTTGATTCCACTTGGAGATTGATAATCTCTTACTCATCCCTGGGCGAATGCAGAGAGGCAAGTGTCACAGGAGAAGTTTCTGGAAGATTCTATGATCCTCCACCTTGCAGATTGACCTTGCCATTTGTCCACTCTCGCCCATCGCACCCCATAGAAGGGCTTTTCAAGATGCATCGCACCTCCCATGTGTATTTAGGTGGGATGCAGTGCACTTTGACTATGGAGCAGGAGAGATGGTCCAATTTTGACTAGTTCTGAGCAGTTTTTCATGGAGAACTTCTAGGAGATGATGTAATCAGCTGATCTTGTTCTTTTAGGGGTTGGAACAACACTTTTAGGGACTTAAGAGCCCTTGGTTTACAAAAATTTATGATTGGGGTTGCAGTGCCCAAAAATGTCTATAACAGTTGCCCCCTAAAGCATGGGGTCGTTAATCTGTTTTGATGTCGGGTGAAATGCTTTATCATGAGGATCTGAAGTTTTTTCGAGCTGGAAGGCGACCTGTAATAAGATACAATACAATACATTATCTTCATAATACTTTCATGATCTAGCTGAGGTGGGCATTCCCATGCTCAGCTTTATAAGTTCATTTTCATGTACATAAGACAGACAATCGTCTGAGTGTAGACTGATGATTCTGGTAGAGCCATCATCCCTTGGAATGGATGATTATCTGTGTAGTAATGATGTACATTTGATGTCTTTATTTTCCTGAATATATATCGCAGCCCAGATGGATGAAACTAGATCCGGGGTCTTTAATCTCGTTCGATCTTCACTCAAAGTACAAGTCGATCCATGTGAGAGATGTTCTGGAGTCGAACATGGAAAGACATCGCTTGATTACTAGCCAATGATGTAAGCTGTTAACAGGTGTGAGAGGAATCACCGATAATGATGATGACCCTCAAGGTACTACGTGGTGTGAATAAGGGACTTGGCGTCGAACACCACGCAAAATCTTTCGGTCGAAGGCCATTGATGTAAACCTGTCGCCGGAAGTGAGAAACTTGCCATTGAGGCATGCAAGCTTCAAAGTACTGAAAGGGTTGTTCCTAGATCGACTTCTTGGATAATGAGCTGATGTCGACAAGAAGCGATCCGTCATAGGAGGGCCTTAGTGAATCCCACATCAATGACACAGAACGGAGCAAATGATTTTAATGGAGGTGAAAACGATCTGGTGATATAAGGTTCAGGTTGGCGGTCATGAAAGAATGGAGCGTAAGACACAGGTGAATTCTCTGAGTGACTTCTCTTGAACATATCGGCGACAATGACATGATGGATTGGTAGCATTAACCCCAAATATGGATGGTGTGACGGAACCATGGTGATGTGACTGGTGAATGGAACAACCCAACCCGACTCGGATGCGGAGTGAAAGTGTCATGTTCAAGAGCGACTTGCTACCAATAAAGTTTCTTCAAGTTTTCTTCCAAATTTTTCCCCAGTCATTGCTGACCAGTGCCTCTTTATTTTTTTCAAGCTTAAGGAGGATAACATATGCTTGTTCTATAATCTGCCCTTCGGGCAAACCCATCGCTATGTTTTAACAAGCCTAGTGATAGTGAAACTCGTTCTTGTCTTCATGGACAAGTTTGTCGCTATTAGGTTTTAACGAGTTTAACGACAAAGATAACTCGGTCCTTTTCAATTTTAGAGAGTCTGAAAAAGGGACGTAAAGGAATCTCCAATAATCGTTTTTCGTCTTATAATCCCTTGAGTCCGAAAAAGTATAAAACAATACAAAAGGGATGAATTTTTGGTACTTTTAACGAGCCGAACAAAACAAGCGCTTGATATTTTTGTGTAATAATCCCTCAAGTCCAAAAAAGATTAAAATCTAAAGGAGGGATAGCACTTCTGGTCCCTTTAATGAGCTGGAGAGGCCAATTGCTCAGTAATCTTTTCATATTTTACGAGTCAGTTGAAAAGAGCTTAAAGGAGACTCGTTTTTTGAGGAACGAGTGATAAATTCAGGTAGAAGCTGATTCCAGGTAAGGTTTGGAATTTTCCAATCACGGCAGTGTCACAAGGATGGCTAGCAGGATCACTCTTCGCAGCTGTTCCTCAAAAGGATAAACAATCAAATGGAGGTGAATGATCGGCCAAAACAAAGTGGAGGTGATGACGAGAACACGACCAAGGCTTCAAAGGCTGATGGTAATACATTCACAACGGTTATTTACTGGAAAATGGTTCATTTTTTAATGAGATTAAACTCTGGGGGAACATTTGCTCATTGGTTATGTTTATTTTTTAATGAGCTTGAACTCCACATAAAAACTGCTTGAGGCGGGTTTATTTTTTAACGAGCTTGAACCCTTCAGTAACACTGTTCATGATAAGTTTGCATGCCCCCAGCATAATAACGCAAATCGAGGTGCATGCCCCCCAAGCTTCATTGCATTCAACTCGGTGGTTGGAATGAAGGTTTACCTTTGAGATTTGGAAAGGGATTTGTTTCATTTTTTAATGAGGTTGACACAGTAAAAGAACTATCCTCATGACTCCTTGTTTCATTTTTTAACGAGGTCGACATGAGATAAGAACCATCCTCGGAATCCACCATATTTACAGTATTTGATATAAAATCAAAACTGAAGGATGATTAAGGTCGGTGGAATAATCTTCGTGGTAATCCGGAAGATGGGAACGATGGTGGTAATATTCCCATGGTGCCTCTCCTAACATCATTGACTGAATGATTCCTTTGTCTGTAGAATGTACATGCGACCAAGGATCTGAAGAGGTACCATATTCCCTAGATCTATCTATCCAAACACTCGATGAGTGTTGATTTGGGCTTGCCCCCCAGGCCAAGAAAATTTATTGCTACAATATTTCTAAAATGGCAATGATCCATGCTGTCAAAATGTTCATGAATCTTCTAAATCTAGAAGATATCATATTGCAGGTTCCAAGGATAATTTTAGGGGCGAATGTTTGCCCTTTGGCGAAATTAAGGGGTTTTAAATTTTTAGTGGGCGAATATTTTGTATCATAGTACATTTTTACAAATCACCTCAAATAGCCCACCTTATTTTAAGGGAGAGGGTAAAAAAGGTAAATTTAGCCCTTGAAATTAGGACTTACAACCTTCCATTCGCCCATTTTCAAGAATAGGTTTTATTTAAGTGAATCCATTCGCCCATTTTCAAGAATATGTTTTATTTAAGTGAATCCTATGGGCCAAATACCATATTTATAAAAGAGGTATGGTAAATTAATAAAAATATAAATAAATGAGAGGTATGGTAAATAAATAAAAATATAAATAAACTAGACGTATCGTAAATAAATAAAACCTCTTTTTATATTTATTCCATAACCCTCGTTCTATTTATGAAGGCTCAAGAAAGAGGTCTTATTTAAGTGAATCCTATGGGCCAGATACCATATTTGTAAAAGAGGTATGGTAAATTAATAAAAATATAAATAAACGAGAGGTATGGTAAACAAATAAAACATTTTTTTATATTTACTCCATAAGTCACCTTATATTTACGAACACTCAAAAAATGGGTTATATTTAGGTGAACCTATGGCCAAAATACTATGGGACAAATACCATGGACTAGATTGTTATTAATATTATGCAAAAAACCATTATTAACCCTAATATTAGAATTAATAAAAATAAAAATGGCACATGGTATTGACCCATGGTATTCACCAAAATGGCACATGGTATTGACCCATGGTATTCACCTGGAATGTAGCCTATTTAAATGGGGGAATTAAACCAGCATGTAGCCTATGCTAAGATTCACTAGGACTTTACAAAGTTTTATTATTTAGTGAAAGACTCGCCAAGATCTTACAAGATTTTATAATTGAGTAAAATATTCGCCATGCCTGGTGAGAGATTCGCCAAAAAATTATATATACATATTATATTATTGATAAAATCGCCTTTCATTTTTCCTATATACCATGGAGATTCGCCCATTTATTATATTTATAAATTTAGGGGGGGTTCTTAAAATTTTCCCTGGCAGGTTCCCACCGTGGCCACTTTCGCCAGATTGTTTGGAGGCGGTAGAGCAAAATTACCCATCATTGTAGGGTCTTTTAATAGGCCTACTCCTATATTTTGAAGCGAATGAGGGCTTCCTTGGATCATCGGAATGCTTCCTGTAACTTGTGAACTGTTGGGGAGAAAGGTTTGTTGGTCAATGATTGTAATTCCTCCTTGGAAAGGAAATGCAATCTTTCTGAAGTATGTTGACACAACAACGGCCATAGCATATATCTAGGGCCTTCCGAGTAGGATGTTGTAATCGAGGTTTCCATCAATTACTTCAACATCTATTTCTACTATTTTTCCCCCCAGTTCGACTTGCAGGTTACTTAAAATCCCGTATGGGGTGTATGGTCGTCCATCAAATGCTTTTAATGTCGTTGAAGATCGCGACAAGGTTGGAGATCCTAAAGTTTTCCAGCAACTCATCAACATAATACATGTAGATGCCCCTCATCAATAATTGTTCGATGAATAGTTTTGTTGAGGGCTTTCACTTGAATGAGGAAAGCTAGTTGAGCTGGTAATTGAGGGTCATATCCTTTGTGATTAAAGGACACAAGATTGGAATCCATTGGGTCAATCCCACCTATCGCTGATAATAAAGCCTGCTTTTGGGAGGGGCAATTTTGCGGTACCTCAAGTGTCGACATAGTGGATGGCGATTGGGCCAGGTCCTCTACTATATTATAATTCTATGCTACTTTAGCACGAGGATTAAACATCGATTTGTGTACTACTCCCTTTGGCGGCTTTATCATTAGTTCAGGAATGATGGGTGGCACAACATCGGTCGAAGTTGTTGTCGAACTACTAGGTTGATCATTAGCCTTGTTGTCCGACAGCTGTGGATTCCCGTAATCTTTATTCCTTGTCGATATCAAAGCATCATTTTGTTGCTTTGAGATAGACAACATAAGCACTTGGGATAGGGAAGCATTTTGATTAGCAACCAGTTTGGTTCCCGGGTTTGGAAACGGATCAGTCAATACTGCTGAGGTTTTTGAACTCTTAAAGAGTTTCTTAACTTCAGCTTTATGTGGACAATCTCTCGTCCGATGATCCTCATCGCATATCTGACACCCCGCAGGGGGTTTCCTTTGCCCAGAAGGGTTTGCAGAAGGTTTTTCAGGAGATGACTCATCTTGCTTCTTTTTTCTCCCTTTCTTTTTCTTCTTGCCCCCTGGTTGCTTCAGTTGTTTTCCCTTGTCAGTCGACACGGCATTTACCTCCGAGGCGAGAAGTTCTTCATTTGCATTTTGATCAGAAATCTTACAGGCTTTCTTATATGTAGCCTTATCGATTTCATGCTTGTAGTACCTATCATGCCATCGTCGGCATGAGAGTCTTTGTTTGATTTAGGAGGGGGAGGAATGGGAAATTCCGGTCTAGGAGCATTAGGTATTTTATCGTAGAGCGTGCCAGACTGAGTATAGATCAAGTCTAAATATTGCCCATGAGCAATAACTTGCTCTTCGGTGACGACTCCTCCTTTTGCCACATCTTCTGTAATGGAAGGTAATAACGACTTAATAAACCATTCGGCTAAAAGCTGATCAGGAACATACGTTTTTACCATTCTACAATGACGTCGCCACTCATGAATATGATCGGATATGTGAGTGGCCGTCGTTTTTTTGAAATTGGTAAGGAGTTCTGTTCCCGTTGCGTACCTTATGGGTAATTGAAAATGGGTTAAAAATGTTGTGGCTAGGGTACTGAAGTTATCAAATGAAGCTCTAGGTAATTCAATATACCATTTTGCTGCCGGACCAGTTAACGTTCTCTGAAAAAGGCGAAGCCTAATCGAATCATCCTTGAGAGTGTTGGATGAACACCACAGATGAAAGGTCATCACATGATTTGACGGGTCTTCACCCTGATTTCCATTAAATTTAGGAATATCTGACGGAAGTTTATGCGGAATCACCGACCACCAAGGGACGTAAGCAATTGGATCATTCGTCAGTCGGTTTAGATCTGGTAATTCTAGAGTTGCTACAAAGGGCAACTGTTGATTCAGGTTAGGCGAAGCATACCCAGGATAAGATGGAATCACCTGAGCAATGGGTCTTTGCATACCAGCATAATGTATTTGATGCTGGTAACTTTGATAAGGCTGATGGGCATAACCATTATAGTATGGTTGTTGATAACCACTTTGGAAATGCGGTTGCCCATTACTTACAAAGACTTGTTGCTTAGGTCCTTGATATTATTGCTGGAATTGCAGTTGTTGAGATTGAACTAGCCATGGTTGTTGGACCATTTGTTGTTGTCCAATACTAGATGATTGACCAAGATGAGGAGTCATAGTACTTGTTTGAGCCTGAGTCGCTCCAGATAAGGAGGCACTAACCTAAGGTTGTGATTGAACCGCTGAGACGAGAGGCTGTTGTATTGCAACTTGAGAAACTTGGGGTTGACATACAACAGGCAGCGCTTGTACTTGCGATGCAGTCACCATAGTAGGTATAGTGGGAACATTCGACACAGGGTGGACTGGTTGCATTGAACATACAACCCTTGGTTGCTGAGGCAGTATTGGTACCCAACCGCTGGATGTAATTCCAGTTTGACCTGAACTTTGTTGTAAACTCCCATATGGTTGTTCTTCGGGAGGGAACAATGAAAAGGCATACTGCCCCCCATATGGTGGCAATCCAGTACTTAAAGGGTAGATTGGCCTTTGAAGACACATTGGATCAATTTGTTGAGTTTCAACATAACAAATACCAGATGATAATCCGGATGAAGAAATAGGAACTGACCATGTCGTCGAAATAGTCCCTAATTGGACTCCGGCTTGTTGTTGATAACTTGCCGGGACAGATGGTATACCTGCGAACATCGTTGGAGTAGCAGCAGGAGGCTCTGCTGTTGCTGCGTCGGATGACACAGTCCTGGATGTCGACGGTTGTTCAGACATATCTAGCCTATCCAAAAGATTTTCTAGCGATTCCGATTGACTTTCTTCCACGATTGCGGATTACTCGATCAACTCAAAATAAAGGGGAAAATGATTCCAAATTAAATGAATTTTAGACGCTTTGACACAACTTGTTTTTCAATTTTTAAGAGTCGAGAAAAAACAAAAGATGATTCTAGTCGGGTTCGATTTTTAATGAGCTTGAAGTGACAAGTGCTCAGATGGACCTTTTCATTTAAGGAGTCTGAAAAGGAACGAAAGAGACTACTCTGGAAATCTAGACAGAGGGATTACCAAACCAATCGCAAAACTGCAGAATACTTTTTACGGTACGACAGTCAATCTTCTCGAATGCTGTGTTCAGTGCATTGCGATCGATAGGGCGGAAGACACGGCTTCCTATGGATAAAGGATAAAGCCTATTGTGGTCTCCCAATATATACTCGACGGTACGTGGGAGCACAAGTCCGTACTGGCACTTATCGTCTCAAAGTGGAGGAATCACACAACCAACAATGAAAACAACAGCTACCAGGCTTTATGACGCTGGAATACATCTCTAGCCTAGACTTCTAGATGTTGTGCGTTAGGTTCAAAAGCGTTTTTGGATTCATTAAATTTATTTTACAGTTGATCTTGCTTAAGAAATTTGCCTTTCAGGTTCACCGCGTGATGTAGATATACAATTTCCTAAAAATGCAATCTAAGATGATAAACAATCGTTTAATCTTCTTTTTGCAATGAAAATCCTAGCTACTAAGGAAAGAGAGACGATCGTTTCTTTCAACATAGAGCAAAGAGCACACACTATATGCACTGTCCTAAATCAAACCAACAAACAGTCTAGATGCAAATGCACATGCATGTATTTGTTTTCAGCCTTCTTAATGTGTGAACGATAAAAAGAAAGCTAAGCGCAAATATGAATTATTTTTCAAAGCGACATTACTAACAAGTTTCTTTTCAAGACAAAATGAAGACAATGACGACACTTTGTTATTTGGAATTGAAAACTTGCTTTCGGCACTTGAAAAACTATTAATTCAAATCAAATACAAGAGTAACAGTGTAATCGACTATCAAGAACAATCGAATTCTCTTTTATGACTGAAAATGACACTTGTGACACTTTCAAATCAAGAAACGACAGTTTAATTACGCTACTTCTTTGTAAAAGAGAACTGAAAATGGCTCAAAATACATAAAAAATTTACAGTTCTTTGCACAATGGAGGCAGAATAATGGCAAGGAAGGGGGTTTCAACAGAGGTATACTGACTACATACAACAAAACACCTGAATAGAGCTGAAAAGAGTGAACACAGAAACCAAAAACTAAGAGCAGAAGAGGTCCTCTCTGATCAGCGCACCTGTAACACAGGGAAAGTTAGATGGAATGCACCTACCACACTCGGGAAGTGCGATGCATCTAGATTCGAGAGAAGAGACAGTGCGATGATCCAGGGACGAGACTTCAACTAGGTTCCGGGTCACAGTTTGCAGCTCAGTTCAGGGATTTAGGCCGAGCAAGAGGTAATTAGTAAATCAATCACAGGGGTAGATCTAAGGAGGTTACTAGAGCCACCAAAAGGGCAATTAGAAAGCTTGTAAATCAATTGTTCAGTTCATAAACAAAACCGGGAGATAGACTGAAGCAGCGTTGATCTACTTTGCACTTGCAGAGCAAATGCAGTTCGAAGGCTAGCTGGCTTGACTTCAGGCTTCGTCTGTAAGTTTATAAAGCAAACAAATATAGACAAACAAACAATCTATTCGCTCCCCAGCGGAGTCGCCATTTTGTTATCGGGAAATATAGTGTCTATGCAGAACTGCTAGCCCACTAAGGTTGGTAGCTACCTTAGAAAAAACAAATTAAAACTACTTTCGTTTTCCTTTATAAGCAGTAGATAAGAGAGGAATAAAGGAGACCAACCTCTGTCTTGTGCTTGGTTCCTTGCTTGATTCCTCTCCTTTCTGATAGATCCTTGCCGCTTGCTTCTTCGTTTACCCAGCTTCAAAGAGTACCTGTAGAATCAAAGCAGCATAACACTATCCAAGAACAAAGATCTACTATCATAAACAATATAGGACCAGATATAGATTGACCACACAAATGCATATATCATCAATCATACAAGAATGTGGAGGAAAACTCGAATAGCTTTATTAATAATCAAGAATAGCAAAGAGGATTACAATCAATTGTTCTGGCCCAGCGTCATCCTCCCAGCAAGAGAGCCCTTCTTCACCTCATGAAAAGCTTAGATCACCCAACACTATGATATTGCACTAAGAAACCAACAAAACTTCCTTAAAAGATACAAAATTCCAGCCTGTGGATCTCTGGGATGAGGAATCCATATATAGATGTTTGCAAGGGGGTGAGTCAGCTTTTGAGATTTGATTAGTGTCTTCTCTCTGATAGTTCTCGATTCCACTTGGAGATTGATGATCTCTTACTCATCCCTGGGCGAATGCAGAGAGGCAAGTGTCACAGGAGAAGTTTCTGGAAGATTCTATGATCCTCCACCTTGCAGATTGACCTTTCCATTTGTCCACTCTCACCCATCGCACCCCATAGAAGGGATTTTCAAGATGCATCACACCTCCCATGTGTATTTAGGTGGGATGCAGCGCACTTTGACCATGGAGCAGGAGAGATGGTCCAGTTTTGACCAGTTCTGAGCATTTTTTCATGGAGAACTTCTGGGAGATGATGTAATCAGCTGACCTTGTTGTTTTAGGGGTTGGAACAAAACTTTTAGGGACTTAAGAGCCCTTGGTTTACGGACATTTATGATTGGGGTTGCAGTGCCCAAAAATGTCTATAACAGTAGCACTATGTGCGGAAATAATAGCAAAGATGAACAATTGAGCCTCATTCTTAGTTTCAACCAATGGGGAATCATGTTCTTGAGCTCATAGAAATATTTAAACTGTTCGTTGTGGTCTATATTCCAAAATTCAATTATAATTGATTCCTTTGACTGGATATTGTGAACACTGCGCTCAATTTACTAACTATGAGGAGAAGTTCATAATTATAAACTTGATCCAACGATAAAAGAAAAAACAAAAAAAATCATAGGAAACACACCTTAGAATACTGGTGCACTTAAATCCAATGATATCAAGCTAAACCTTATGGGGTGTGTTACATTAACCCCCTAAGTTACTTTATTTATAGGTTGAATGTTATGTATAAACAAATAATATCCATACTTCTATTTATGGACGGAAGAGTAAGAACCACACTTATTTATGGACTAAAGTGTAAGAATTTATGCCTAAATTATTTTTTGGTTGAATATTTGTTCTTTTGAATCGAAAGATGAGTTTTATGGAATTTTATTAAATACCCGTTATGCTAGGACTAAAGGTTGAGATTAAAGTTTTTATGGAATTTTAATATCTAACTCTCTACGTTAATTTATTTATGGTCTAAAAAATTACGCATAAGCAAGATATCCATATATTTAGTTATAGACTAAAAAGTAAGAATTTAAGCTTAACATAGGTAAAGGAGGGAATTTATGTATTATTTTCTTGGTTGAATATTTGTTCTTTTGAATCTAAAGACCCTTTTACTTATATAGGTGCAACATTAGAGATTAAATGGTCCTATGATTATAAATGTTAATATTTTTCCATTATTGGAAGGGTGTAAGCTATCTATTATATATTTTAAAATCTTGACAATTGTTTTTTCAGGATTTATGCCAATATTTCAAGGGTATTGACACAATCTAATTAGAAGAAATATATATTTTGAATATTTAATATTAACACTAATATCATATGACCTTGAACCCCTTTGCAAGTTATCAATCTTACTCAACACCCCTGCATCCTCTCTTCACCTCCACATTACCTTCATTCACCAAATATCATCCTATGGGTTTTCACTATCATCATCTCTTTACCCTCTTCATCACTTCCTCTTCTATCTCTCTAGACAAGTTGTATATATATACAGAGAGAGAGAGAGAGAGAGAGAGAGATTTGAACAACAAAACCAATGTAATTCATTGCTCTGCAAAAACTCCTTAAAGATCATATTCAAAATCATATCAACATGTTTTGAAAGACGAAAAGCCGATCTACACATCAATTTCTCATCTTCTTTGATTCCCCAATTTATATTTTTAATCCCCAAATCTTTGAAATAGCAATGGTTGGCCTAAAAGGTTGTAGAAACAAGCATCCATGTTCAAAATTAGACACTATTTACCCTACCAGAAAGTATTAAGGAATCATGAAAGTTTAATGGGGTGTCATGTAAGTATTTCATGTTGATTAATAATCCGGGGAAATTTTTTTGGAGCATTTGAAATGGTTCTTATTTATAGGCTTAACATGTCAATTGTACATAAGAAACGTCTACGTTGATCAACTGGGAGCCTTTGAGCGGTCCAATGTGTAATTTTGATCTCAATTCCTTTGAGTCAAGATCATGCCCTTAACCTCTAATTTTATTTTTTTTGATTATATTTAAAAAAATTCCATATATGAATTTGAGTTCTCTCTTATAGTTTTTATTTATAATTATATGGGATTGTTTATTCCACACATTTACCCCTTCCCCTTCGCATTTACCCCTTCCTATTTGTGTGCTTGGTTACCTCTAGATTTAGGGTTTGCTACAAGAAGTGTGGTGTTTGATGCATTTTAATGTCCTTATACATTGCTACTCACTCCAAATATCTATGTCATGGGTAATGGATGGCTGCAATAATTTCTCTATGATATAGATTTTTTGCCATCATAGATTTAGTAGCACTTTGTCGTTATTTTATGGGTTTTTATAATACATTGACAATAAATCATAAATGAAAACTTGGGAAGATTGAAAAATTAGATAAATCCATCTTGAATGGGTTCATGTTTTATAGAAGTATCCTTATTTTGATATTAGATTTTAATATTAAAATTTCCCATTTTCAACTCAATTTTCATAATTGAACATTATTTGTATGCATTGAATAGTATCAATATCCATTTTTTTCATTTACAAGTAACATAGGAATGCATATTAATATCAAAATTCATTTAAATCTTGTGTCATATACATAAACCATATAGTATTGAGGGGCTTGGTTTGTACAATATCCTTAAATTGTATTTAAAAATATGTATTATGTGTTTTTCAAGATTTTGATTGTATAAATGAACTCTCAATAACATGGATTCCATGAATTGAATTGATTGTGTTAGATTCTCTTTATATTAATATTAATCGCGAGTTTCTCAAAATGATGAATAAAAAAAAGGAATGGCGCATTTGATTTTAATACTTTTACATTAAAGTACAATATTCATGAATGTAATAAAATTATATTAACTCATTCATGCTTTTACTTTATGGTAATGTACATTTTGTTATTCTTTTTTTATAAAAACTTAAAAATATATTAAATATTTATTTCTCGTGAGAGATATCTCAAGCAAGTATCCTTTGATGCAACAAAGATCTTATGTAATGTTTCTATGTACAATTGAGCCAATGGTGATGAAGTGGATTCACCTATGTTAGGTTAGGTTTGAATTGTTTGATTTAAAAAACAAAATCCAAAGAGAAATCATAACCTATAGTGGGGAGGGACAATTATTCTAGCCATGGTGCAAATGACAGTGAACCTATCAAACAATTAACCTACAAAAACATTGGCTCATTGTTCCAACTATTAATTTTTCACCCAAACTAAGATGGAGCCATAGTGTACTCATGTGACTTATATCTAACCATTTCATGGTTTGAGTTAGTTAATGGCTTTAGGACTAGACTTCATTTTTTTAGTTGCCAACCAATAGATAAGGGTTTAATAACCCTAGCCAAATCATAAGTTTGTATCGACAATGAGAATGATATAGATTCAATTGAGTTGAATAATAAACATTATGGTTGATAGGATTTGGTCATGGGATAGAAATGGAGATGGGACTCAAACAAAGGTAGGGTAATGGTATTTTGAGTAAACAACACTAACACACATAGAATGATGAGACATAGTAGATGGGAAAAAGTACTCAAAGCCATAAAAACTCTAGGTTGATCTACAAGAACAAAAGCAAAGATAGAAATAACCTACAACCTATAACAAGGAGGGATATGCTTATTTAGTTAATGGCATGAGTAGCAATGAAACATACAAACAAGGAATGCACAAACACTTTGGATTGTTGATATAGCCTTTAATTCTACAACCAAACTAAGATGGAGTCCAATTGTACACGTGTGACCTATAACTAATAATTTTATGGTTTGAGATGGTTTGTGGCTTCATGAGAAAAAATCATGTTTTGATGATCCCACCTATAGTTAAGGGTAGATCCGCATGGAAACAACATAGATATTACATATATGGTAAGCAACTACATTCATTGATGTTGTTAACAAAGTATCGTCATTGCTTACTTGTTCTTAAGCTAACAAGCCATTGCTACATGTAGATAAATTAGAAGGAAATTTGGTGAAGGCCTTTTTAATTTTTTTTCTAATTGATCATATATTTTCAATTTTTAAGTAATCAAATGGTGGTCAAGGCATCATTATTCTCTTGGAAAATCGCTTTTAATAAATTATCAACATGTATTCTCATTTATGGCCATTTAATACACTTGAAAGACCCATACTAAGCCATGGCCCATATTTTCTCATGAGAACAACTAACAATTGACTTTAGTTTGTGTTTATCCTTTAATTGATGTGACATTCAAATGTGAAAATTCTTATGTATATATTTAGAATTCAACTATAACAATGCTTAGCCATCTGAAAGAAAATTTAAATACATTATTCATGGACTTTTTTCAATGGGTCTTTTGTTAGTTATACATAAACCATCCAACATAGTTTTATTATCTTCAAATAAGACATCATACATCATCCCAATTCAGTTTAGCAGTTCCTAACTTTGGAAGTATGCTAGTTTATATAGCTACCCTAATATTAATGAATCTCATTAGAACACATTTATTTGAAGAATTACCATTCTTCACTTTACAACTAATGTTAGAACAATCAATTAGAATCCTTAAAATGGGGCACTGATTTTTTTTTTTAATAATTTTCCAAATCATGTTGCAACCTACCTTTGAATTATAATTATATTACTTTTGTTTGAAATAAATAGATTGGATTGTGTAACTATATAATCCATTATAAATTTTAAAATTATTTATTCAATAGTTTCTTTCCAACTTACCCTTTGATTGCAACTATTGAGATTATGTGTATGCAAATATCTGTAAATAATGGTAATGTGAGATACTCAATGAACCAAGTCCTTGCCAAGTCATTGGCTCTCTAGGACTCTGTCATGAGAGGTGGGTTCAATTTTCCTTGGGTCAATCAGGTTAGGCCTTTGGTCACCTAGGGAATGTTACGAGGAAATAAAAAAAATCATATATCTGCACTTAGCTCTCACATTCAAATTAAAATAAGTTGGTGGTACAAAAAGATAAGAATCTAATACATGCCATGCCTTCGTTTCCTTTTCTAGCTAGCATTGACATTCAAATTAAAATAAGTTGATGGCACAAAAAGATAAGGATCCAATGTATGCCATGCCTTCTTTTCCTTTTCCAGTTGGCATTTTTACCACCTTCATCCATCTTCTTCCACCATTTCATCTTCACTATCCATTTAACCCTCTCCGCCTATAAATAGATGAGTTATACATTTTGTGAAATCACATTCACTCGCTTCTTTCCCACCGTTCCTTCCTTTACATGAATGGAAGGGAAATGTGGTGGGTGTCCTTATGTAAGGAGGGAGGGAGGAAAGGGTTTTCATCTGTATTTCACGTCTTACTTGTGGTTGTGTCCAAGTAGTTTTAAAATAGCATTACTTGTTGGTATTTTTCCTCCCAAGATACAAAGGGATATGATTTTTCATTAGTGGTGCTCTCTATCCCTAATTTCAATACTTTTATTGTTCCCACTATCTTATTTTTCTCTAATGGTGCTCTATATCCTTAATTTATGTACTTTTATTATTTCTACTATTATGTTCTAGTGCCTTAATATATTACATTCACTTATGTTTGAGATGTCAATTGAGGATGGGATTGGGGATGGGTTTTCCATAGGTCTTTGGAGATAGCAAGCACCAAATTCCAATTTACTTTCTAGAAAATCTTATGGCATTCTTTCAGGTATTTTTGTGAAGTTTTCACTCTGTAAGTGATTAGGTTAAATGTGTTTTCCCTGTTGTGGTTTGAGGATCAAAATAGATCAGTGGAAGCTTCACTTTGTAAGTAATTATTCTTATTATATGTTCATAGGTAGTGGGTTGTGTATGATTTATGACTATATGTGCTTGCTTTCTAAAGAAGTGGAACCCTTTTGTCGTTGATAACAATATCATATAATCTTATGCTTTTCCGTTCTTTGAATGGGGTCTGCTTCCATTGAAAATTGTCATGTTTCAAGGTGATGTGTTTTGGTAATCCCTCACTAATATCCATCTCCACACACATCTGAGCAAAGGTGAAAATTGCTTTTTTTGTTCTCCATTATTTTGTGGATAAATTCCTTCTGCTGACAAAAGTGATCTCCCTAGACCTAGTGGCTTAGGCTAGAATAATCCAAGAAAAAAATACAATGTTTTTCCTTAGAGATGTTTGGAATGTGAAAGGAAAAACTACTTAGAATCCAATGCAACGTCCTTCTTGTCCTTTCTTGTTATATCTAGCTTCAATTCCAATTTCTAAAAGTGGAACCTACAAATCATCCAAAAAAAGCAACTCTAAACAAGAAGTCAAGGATTCATGTTCTACATATGCTTAATCAAGACATAATGTAAAGGAGAAACAATGCACTTTTGTATTAATAATGGGAGGATAATATTACAACCCTTGTAGGCCTTGACTTTGTGAATCTCGCACAGATTTCTTGTCCTTCCTTTGCCACAATGGTAATCCTTCAAGCACACCTAAAGCACATGGATGGATTATGGAACTCTAGACACAAATGAACGACATGAAGGCATAATCAAGGTCTCCAAAAGCCCACCTAGACACTTTGGCGGGTGATTTATTTATAGAGTAAATAAGTTAATTTTGGATTTACCATACTAGGGCTTAGATCCATTTTAGAAGGAGGTAAGTTCTATGAGATAAGAGATAAGACCTCATTGGTAGGAGTTTGAGATCAAATCCAACAATAAATGGTTAAATCCACTCTTGAAGCTTCTAGAGAAAAACTTCGAAATTTTTTTTTTTTTTACTCATTTCTAGGCGTCATCGCACTTTTTGTAAGAGAAAATTGCATTGACCATTGCACATGTCTTTGATGCACCCTGTGCCATCACACTTTCTAACCTGGGAAAGCACGATGGGGACTTAAATTTAGGTTTTACCCAATGTAATGCACAATTTTTCACAAATTCTGGAGAGAGAATGATTTTGGATTTATATGGGTTGATTGCGAGGTGTAAATTAATGATGATAGATCTGAGTTCAGGACCATTTGTTTGAATGTGACAAAATGACCTGTAACATCCATGTCCAATTTTTAAAATTTTCCAAGTTTATTCCCAATGTCTTCAAGAACTTGATGGTGCCAGAAGGGAAGGGGAAGGTTTGGAAGTCTAACCCATATTGGCATGGAAGTGACCACCATAGATGTTTCATCAAAGCTAGGACACCATGGAGTAATTGATAGCCCAACGTTACCCTAGAACCAAGGTCCTTCATTCAGAACAAGATCTAATTATTTTTTGTGTCAAATTGGACAATATAAAATCCTTTAGAGTAGAGGTAAATATCGCAATTAGATGTCCATGAATTGAGAAACCACTAATGTAGTGCTTCAAGTTTCAGCCAAAAATCATTGAATCTTCATATGATGGCTTTTGACTATAGTGCAATGAATAAATTAGAAACCTATGGGTTGTTTACCTCCATGGATGGATCTTGCCCCATTTGGTCCACAATATATGGACCTGCGGGAAAATTTTGATTTTGTTTTGCTGGGGACAATGCTTTTCTTTTAACTGCAGTGGTCTTCCCTTGGAAAACATCCTTGAAGATATAGAGGTACCATTTGAGGTATTTGTTGTGTTGGCATGAGGAGGAATCCTAGGGGAAACTCCACATAATATTGAGGTCATAATAATAGTTGAATCCTCGCTGATATTGTGATCAATGAGAAGAGAATAGTAAAAAAAAAAATCTTCCCTACATATTGTAGACAATGGAAACCAATGGGAATGCCCCACTTTTTTTCCATAGCCTGTTTAAGGGAGAAAACAATGGAGTATCCATCAACCCAATAGCTAGAAGTTTTACCATTGTAGTTTCTTATCAAAATCTGGAATTTTTTTGATTGACTCAACGCATTCAAAGACTAAGTTCTTACTCCATATGGGGTTGGTGAAACAAGGGAGGCTGACAATATACAATGAAGAGTTCCAGAGGGAATAAGGAACATTGGAGAATAGAGATGTTTTGAAAAACTGGACACATGGATAAGAAAAAATGTTCAACAGGTGAAAGAGACATAATACTTTTCAAATGGGACCATCACTTTGCCTTCATTAAGTAGAAACCACCTTTTGGACCAACTAATAGAGTCCCATGGGATTTTTGAACTCCATATCCAGGCTTTGCGTAGACCAAGGATAAGATGTCAAAATATGAACTAGTCCTACTACCGGAAGTGGCCTCCTTTCGAGCCTCCCAGAATGCCTCTTACTGTTCCAAATAAGGGGTGAGAAAAAACCTTCCAAGTCTAACGAAATTATCAGGAAATGATGCATACAGGCCTGAGTCTCAGATGTCAAGAGTAGTGGGGCCGAATTTAAACTAGGCAATGACATTTAGGATGTTTTCAAATTGAATAGAAACCCTAATATCAATTGCCATAATCGCCTTCGTCTTTTTCCTCCTCTCTTCACTTACGACTATCATTTGAAGGTATAACTTTATAAACGCTTTTTTAACTAGTTGACCTACACATGATAATATTATATATTTAAAATTATAAAACTTTTAATATAAATAAATCTATAAATTTTAAATTAAATTTATTATTACATATATTTCGAAATAATTTTCATAGGATCATAGGCACACTTGGCCTCTTCTCAGTAGCGCTTCACCCACAAAGCTCTGCACACAACTCACTCAATAATGTTGTATCCCCCTCATTGCTCAATCGCAATATTGATTTTTGTTCCTTTATTGCACACTAGATGATGTTTTCTTTGTTGTTCTCGATATTGCCTGGAAGCGTACCTGAACACATGGTTATCCACACTGCTATTGCATCAAATTGCTTGACCTCTACAACCACATTAATTCTAAGAATGGGCTCCTAAGCACTTCTCCATAGTGACATTTAATTCTCAGTTCATCTGTGTACCAGAGCAGTGCTCTTCATTCTTCTTAATTTCCCATAGAGATCATAGTATATTGAAAGCATGGCTTTCTGAACTATGGTCAAGTACTTGAGCTATTTTCTTCTTGTCGTGAGATCCACTTAGGTATGGTGATTTTGCACCCAGACATCTTTTCAATTTAATTATTTATATTGTGCAAGAAATATCAAGTGTGGCTAATTATGTTTCATGACAGACTCCATTCTTTTTATCCCGCGTGTCATGATCCTTCACTACCTTGAATAAGAGATCTTGGAAAATTCCATTTCCATTGACCCCATTAGCTCAACCTATGCACTCAAACCATGCATGCACAATAGCTTTCGACCCATCCATCCAAAGTGCAAATGCTTTCGATTAACAATTCCACCAAATATAACTCTGTGACCCTTTTTTATTATAGCCCCTCTCATTTTGGAACTTAGCCTCTTGTCCACCATAGAACTTGGTGATGTGACTACGAATAAAACCTTTAAGCTCTAAAATCTTTTTAATCCTGCAAGGACTTATTTTCTTCGTTAACTATCCACACCCCTGGTCTCATTTTCTACGCATAACTTCATGCTAGCACTTAGCCCGTAACTCTCTATCCTAGCAATATCATCTTTCCTCTGCATAAAATTTTCGGGTTGGGCCTTGCAGGCTTAGTTGTCCTGCGAGGTACTCCCTGCATCTTTCTCATTGGTTGCTGCTCTACCATAATGCCTTGTTAGCTTGATGCTTGTTTCCCGACGCCTTTCTATGCACCATTAAAAACTACCGGGTTTCCCTTTACAAGCTGAGATGTCCTGTGGGGTTCGCCATTGCAACCAAGATCCAATCATATTTCCACTAAGATGAGCTACGAATCCACATATTCCCTATGCCTAGTCAGCCTAGAGACTCCACCTGTGAGCCTATCTAATCCTGTCGGGGTAGCCTTGCTTGGATGATGTCATGGATACATTATGAACCCCAAGTGGCACCTCCTGAATGGTCACACATGCCACCCGGATTTGGCCCATTAGGCCACAAAAAAAAATTGAATTTTCCTACCATGTGTCCTCCGTATAGTTACGTCACGTTGACATCATCCCGCTGATCCTCCTTTGTGTGCTCAATAAAACCTCTGAGGTAAACTCTATTGGGCTCCCACCGTCGGGCCAAGCTGTAATGTGGGCTCCACCACAAACCAATCAGGGTTCTCTTTGTTTCTCTATTTTTTTTCTCCAAGTAAGCCCACCTATTTCATCCTAGTGCTTTAATACTATGTGCCCTTTGTAATCTTCCGGGGTAAACTCCGTCGTGATGATTTTTGTGTGGGCTTCGACTGGGCCAATTAAAATCACTCCCACTGTAGCATTGTTGACCACATTTTCATGACTCATTCACTTAGATACTTTGCTAATTTTTTGTTACATTTGGAAATACTTCCAAACTAAAACACTTAAGTGTTCTCCAACCACTTTTAGATTTGCCACTTTGACTTGGGGCACCTCAACTTTGACTGGAAATAACTCCTGATCTAGGAAACCATTTGCGAACTTCAACATATCGTTGGAAAGTTATTTCTGAGAACTATCCAACTATTCTTCTTCCAAGAGCATCTGAGCTAATATCTTGAGGCATAAATTCCTTCAAAGTCTGGGACTCCTAACCATCATAGTCATTATATTATGACTTCTCAAATAAGCCTTCTACTATGATGATTCTCTACAAGATACTGCAACAAACATGGGGCTCCCCTTGAGCTTGACACTCCATGTGCATCAATGTTGGCCTAGTTTCCATCACAACTAGCCTAGTGGACATCAATGCACGCATGGTTAACACTAATGCCCCCACATTTGTTGTCACTAGCTATGAGATAATGCCAACTATCCAACACATCTCCTCCATGCCTATTGACATCAATTCCAACACACTTGCTAGCACTAGCCATCCAAACAATGAAAATGGTCCAAAAATCTCCCCTTTTTTCATTGATGGAAACACCCCATCACTTCTCCACATTGATGGCCAATGCTCATGTTGCTTCCAAACTTCTCCTTTCATGTGCCACCAATCACTTTTCATGGGCCATCACAACTTACTCTCCCCCTTTGACATAAATGGCAAAGGGATGCAGGTTGCTCCTTCTTCTCCCTCTAATAATCAATGATTGAGTGTCTGGTTATTGATGTGCATGCTTATTTGTTGAATTATTCTTCAAGGGTTGATATCTTCTTGATGGGGAAATAAAAGTATGCCATCCAAACTCAGCTTAAACCATCATAGACAGGGACATTTGCAGGAATCGAGTATTAGTAAAACATGTCCTTATGTCTTTTTGTAGCTAACGTTGCTCTAGGAATTATACATTTATGATATTCTCCCCTTGAAGATATACTGCCTCTTTTGTGAAAGATCATCCAGTTTTTGTCCTCTTATGGTTGTTGGCTAAATACTTTCTCCGCCAATGCATCTTTTGTACCAATTAAAAGAAACATATACCAATTAAAATTTTTCATGGTATTGTTGCCGCACGAAAATACCAACTATTAGTGATTAATTTTAGCTTGATCTTCACTGTTGTTGTTGTTTCTGCTAAGACTATGCCCACTTCTCATGAGCATGCTAAACTCTCTCCCCTGAGATCATGCTACCACAACTAGAGATTGTTACTTAATGATACCAATTGCATTGAGAAGTTGATACAAATTAGACAATGTATTAAGAAAATTCTTATAGATCCTACTAAAAAGGAAATGCCCACTTGCACAAAAATGTTACTCCACATGAACCTAGACCACCAATTGACATAGTGATACCAATTGAAAGGTAAGGGACATTCAAATATTGTACCAATTTTGTTCATGAACATAAGATTGCTAGGCACAATCAAACTCACAACTTAAATTAAATCACCCAAGATGTGAACCTTTCATTTCCTGAACAATCACTCTTCTTGAGGCTATCGATTGTTGCTTGCTACTACTACTAAATCAACTCCGTCGAGTCAATGCTCTCTAATATCCTACATCTCCTTCCTTGCTTCTATGTGGGTATATGATCCTATGGAACTGACTTAACGTTGGGCCTCTTGTCATTCCACACTTTTGCTATAACTCCTCTTCTTCCACAACATAGAGTAATGTTGTGTACTCCCCATGAAATGATGTTGTCTTCTTTTTCATTTCTCTGAGAATGATGATATACTTGAATTAAACAAATTTATCATTGTACCCAACATAGGGATTCGGTCATACCTCCAATATTAAGATGAAATTTTTATTATTCCGCTTTGATAGCTTACATTTGACTTATCTGGCCTCCTTTGAAGGAATTATCTTCCTTCAATGAAGAGAAATAAAGGATATACTCCCCCTAAGTAGAATGCACTCCTTTTTCTTCCACACCTTTATTCTCCGAGTCCTAACAACAAAAGTTCTTTCTAGCTGCTCATTTTCCCATGTTTGGGATTTTTCTAGGCTACACATGTCTAGAGAGCACTTCTCCTTCACCTCTTCTTTAATTTCTCCTATATTCACCCAAATCTTCTTGCTGCATTTTTTCTTTCCTTGCGAAGAAGAATTAAATGGGTTACCTCTTTCTTTTCCGGCACGAGGTGTAAGCTCATTCTTGCTAGCAGTTCCAGATGAGTCCTTTCCTAAAGAATAGGAAACATTATTATGATTTTTCTTATGGTTTCTTTCTTGTCTTTTTAGCGTGTCCCTTTGACATAAAGCACTAGAGACGAATCAGCTACTACATTAGCATGCATATGCTAAGAGGCACACTTTGTCTTGCCATACTTGCAAGTTGTTGCATTGTGCCCAAGATTTCCACAATTGTAGCATTTGACATTATGAAAATTCGTAAACCAGGAATCCCTACTGCAACAACTGATATTACTTCTCCTACTTGTTAAACCATACAAGTTATTTATTGTGTTCTACGGTAAATATCAAAGTAAATACAAATGCAACATTCACTATTAAAAAACATACTTGAAACAAGAAAATGAACAAGAAAAATATATAACACAATGAAACAACTATTTTTGGACAAATGTCCCCGGAAAAACCCAATGTGGGAAAACTGGTGTAGCAGATGAGGGTTTCTTTATTATTCTTCAACAAAAATCTCATGTACAAGATACAACGAGAAAAATATAAAAGGATTCTCTGTGAGAATTTTTACATACACTTCTCGACAAGTTTCAGGTTTAGGAGAGGACTTGATGTCCCGTTTGCATCACACTATGTTAGCCCTTGCGTGAGAAATACGTTATCCCAGCGTCACACTGCCTCTCCGCTGTCCTCCGCATCATAGCCTCTACACTTTCCTCCTTCTTCTCTACATCTTTTTCTCTTGACCTCCAGACTTATGTTGGTACCCTCTCTCTCTCCTTCTCACCTGCAAATCTCCCTCTAATTCGATTTTCTCTTACCAAACTTCGACCATTAATAAAATCAAAATCACTCGGGTAACTGAGTATCTACCTCTGGTTTGTTTTCTAAATGCCCATCGATGTCCTTCTTATAATCTTCCAGTTGAGAACCAATGGCCCAGACTAGATTCTAAATACTAGCTTAGATCATTTGGACTCAATCTTCATCTTCTTCTAGAAATTACACCCACAGTTTAGATTAATACCCATTAATTATTTTAATTTCCCAAGTTTAGACTTAGGACCCATTAAAATAATTAATTATTTTAACTGTCTCTGGATGGAATTTCCCAAAATTATTTTTGGGTATTGTGGAATACATGTGTCTAAGCCTCTCTCCAAAATTTGAGACTTAGAGCACATCCGATGCTACCAGAAATCAACACTCCCTCTTAGCGAGGAATGTACTCTAGCAATGCAACCTACCAAAACATCACGTTGTTGTGTAACATATCCCTCTGCATTGTTGATGTCTGACATCACTACCCACCAAATACTGCACAAATTCTACATTTGTACTGCTACTGACCTTACCACTGAAAACACTGCATTTGTACTGCAACTCCCTCTCATTCCTTGTCACTGTAACTAAGAAATCACTTGTTTCTACTACTGAAACAGATTCTCTACCACACCCATCTGCTCCTTGAACTAAATAAACTTTTCTCTTCCTAGAGCCTTTGTGAGTACATTTGCTACTTGATCTTATGTGGGAACATATTGCGGTTGTAATGCCCGACGTTGAACACAATCTCTGATAAAGTGACATTTGATAACAATATGTTTCGACTGATCATGAAATATTGGATTCTCAAAGAGTTTGATACAACTCTTATTATCACAGTAAATCCTGGTCGCTTCCATCTTTTTTATGAATAAACTCACATGTAGTTTTCTAAGCCATATAGATTCACACGTAGTTGTGCTGACTGCCATATATTCAGCTTCTGCTGAGCTCAGAGCTACCGACTTTTGCTTCCTGCTGCACCAAGAGATCATTCCTAATCTAACACTGTAGCAGTATTGAGAGGTACTTTTCTGGTCTATTGAACTGCCTACCCAATTTTCATCTATGAATCCATTCAATTTGACATCATCCCCTTAGGAGTATTTCAACCCGTGTCTAACTGTTCCACACACATACCTTAGAATGTGCCTAGTTGCTGCCCAATTCACCCTTTTCGGTTCCACCATGAATTGACTAAGGGTGTTGACAGTGTAACAAATGTCTAGCCTAGTGTTAACCAGATACATGAGCGACCCAATGAGTTGTTTGTACAAGGTGGGGTCCACCTCCTTTTCTCCTGATCCATATATTTTCTTCCAGTTGGCAATCATGGGAGTAGTCATGGGCCGACAATCCAACATTCTGAATCTCTTTAGAATTCTTGTAGCATATCTTCCTTGCCCAAGCAAGATCTCCCCGTTCTTCTGCCAAACTTCCAACCCTAGAAAATAATGCATCAACCCCAAATTCTTCATGTCGAATTCTGCTTCAAGATTCTTCTTGCAGTCTTGTATGAACCTAGACAACCCTATTTAAAACAAGTCATACACATATAATACCAGAATAAGTGGCTCATTCTCTACCATTAAATAGTAGATATTGGGATCAACATCACTCTTGATGAATCCCAATTGCTACAAGTAACTATCAATCCGACCATACCGTGCTCTGGGTGCCTGCTTAAGCACATACAGGGCTTTCTTTAATATGCACACATGAGTTCTCTTTTCATGCGTTTCGAAGCCTTTGGACTATTATATATACACCTCTTCTTCTATCACCCCATTCAAAAATGTTGTCCTAACATCCATCTGGTGAATCTCCCATCCCATTTGAGCTGTTAGGGATATAATGGATCTGATAGAGGTATACTGGGATACTAAGGAGAAGGTATCTTCATAGACTATTCCTTCTTTATGTGCGTACCCTTTTTCCATGAACCTAGCCTTGTACTTCTTTATACTTCCATCTGAAGCATACTTGATCTTGTAGATCCACCTTGATCCTACAACTAATTTATCCTTTGGTCTAGGTACTACTTCCTAGACATCATTTGTCATGATAGAACTATACTCTTCTACCATGGCATCCACCCAAACTTAGTGTTGAATGACTTCCTAAAAGCTAGAGGGTTCTTCCACCTGTGCTACTAAGGCTTGGTATTTGTCAGGATATCTATGCTGCCTCTTCTCAGTTCTAGGAGCTCCGACAAACTCCTCTACATCCCTCATCATCTGCCATACTTCCCTACTGGTTCTACCATTAGTGGTGGGAGGCTCAATCAACTCCTCCTGCTGGTCCTGTCATTCCATCTGTTGAGAACTACTTGGATTTCCTTCCTCTGAGGAAATGTTGGTACTGGTCACTGTACTCTATCCAAGTGTCTGTCCTCCTGCTTGACCTCCTTGTTGCCCCTATTGTTGTTGGACTAATGGAACATCTACTAATTTACCTTCTGCGGGCATCTATTGAGGTTTCCTAAAATCTCTATCCTCCATGACCTTCGCATCCTGTCTCACTATAATTTTCCTGGTGCTAGGAATGTAGATTCTGTATGCCTTTGAGGTCTCACTATATCCTATGAGGTAACCCTTTTCTGCAGTTGATCCTGTTTTTTACGCTTTTCATCTCGAATGTGACAATATGCCACACTTCCAAATATCCTGATATGAATTACTTCCAGCTTCTTCCCAGTGAAGAAACTTTCAGGCATTCTCTTCCCCAACGCTTTGTGAGGAGTTCTATTCTGGATATATACTGTTGTGTTGCAAGCCTCTAGCCATAAGAATCTAGGAAAGTCCTAATCATACAACATAGCTTTTGTTTCCCCAACAATAATTATATTTTTCTGCTCTGCTACTCCATTCTGCTCTAGATATATGGATCTTTCCATTCTCTTTTGATGCCCTCCTTTGTGCAAAAATCTGTGAAGTCTTTGTCTGTATATTCTCCACCATTATCTGAATGCAATACCTTTATCTTTTTCCCTGTCATGTTTTCAACGAGAGCCTTAAAATCTATGAATCGATCAAAGACCTCATCCTTGGTCTTTAAGAAATAGATCCAGGTTTTTCTAGAGTGATCATCAATAAAGGTGATGAAGTATTCGCCACCACTAAGAGCTTTTGTGGACATTGGACCATAAATAGCCGAGTGTATTAGTCCCAGTACACATTTTGCTCTATTGTTTCTTCTGGAAAAATATTTTTTAGTGTACTTCCCTAGTATGCATCCTCTCCACAAATCATCATGCTCGGTACTAAGGACTGGAACTCCTGTAACAATCTCTCTGAGCATCCTCAGTGCTCCATCGTGTAAGTGTCCCATTCACCTGTGCCATAATTCCTTTTCACCATTGTGACTGCTACATATCAGTTCCATTGGAAACTCGAGCTGCAACCTATACCGTCTGTTGCGTCGAGCACCAATTTTTCTCTTCTTCTTCCAGCTTGGATGCTTGACATCTACTTTATTTCCAATGAAGTATACATCATATCCCTTGTCCTGTAACTGGGACACTAAAATCAGATTCATTCCTAACCCAAGCACATGCAGAACATTGGTGGCTTGGATGTTGGTTCTTGCTTCTGTCTGAAATGCTATCGTGCCTCTCCCTACTAGAGTACACTTCGTTCTGTTTCCCATGGTAATCAGGAAGGTCATTTGTTCTTCTTGATAGCTCGAGAAATATTCTCACACTCCAGTCATATGGGTTGAAGCCCTGCTATCAATGTACCAAACATCTGCTGACGATAAACATGCTAGGAATGTGAATTATTCTTCTAATTTGGAAGATAATTCAGGGACATCTTGAATTTCCATCTTTGTGTTACTTTTCTAAAAATCTTTGACCCTATATTGCCCAAGCAACTACCTGTAGAAAATAGCATCCCACCAGAAAAATAACTCTTTGCTAAAGCTTCTACTATGCTCCTCCCTCTACCACTGACAAATCTCGATCTAGAATCTTACCTCTCTGATGACTTACCCAGAGAGAGATTTCCCTCGAAAATCTAGCCCTCTAGCCTAAACTGTGAAAACCCTCTGGGGATTTGAATTGTTGCCTCTACAGTAATTTCAAATTCATTTCTTCCTTTAGTACTGGGTCTTCCAGTTCTATTCTTCTTGCTTCACTTGCTTCTCTAATACCATGTGAAAATTCCTAAACCTGAAATCCCTACTGCATAAACTGATATTTCTTCTCCTGTCTATTAAACCATACAAGTTATTTATTGTGTTCTATGGTAAATAATAAAAGTAAATACAACAAAAACATTCACTATTAAAAAATAATATGTCAAAAAAAGAAAAATATACAACACAATGACACAATTATTTTTGGATAAATGTCCCCGGAAAAACCAAATGCGGGAAAACTGGTGCAAAAAATGAGGGTTTCTTTATTATTCTTCAACACAAATCTCATGTACAAGATACAATCAGTAGAATAGAAGAGGATTCTATGTGAGAATTTTTACAGACACTTCTCGACAAGTTTCTGATTCAAGAGAGGACCTATTTCCCCCTCTGCGTCTCACTGCATCGACCCCTACGTAAAAACTATGTATTATAGTGTCACAATGCCTCTGTGTTGTCCTCTGCCTCACAACCTTTGCACTATCTTCCTTCTGCTCTGCCTCTTCTTCCTCTGACCTCCAGACTGATGCTGATACCCTCTCTCTCTCCTTCTCGACTGCAACTTTCCATCTGATTCGATTTTCTCTTGCCGAACTTCAACCAATGAGAAAATTGAACTTACTCGACTAACTGAGTATCTACCTCTAGTGTGTTTTCCAAATGCCCATCGATGTGCTTCTTATAATCCTCCAGTTGAGAACCAATGACCCTGATTAGATTCTAATCAATGTCTCAGATCATTTGGACTCGATCCTCGTCTTCTTCTAGAAGTTACACCCATGTTTAGATTAATACCCATTAATTATATTAATTTCCTAAGTTTAGACTTAGGGACCCATAAAAAATAATTAGTTATTTTAACAAAACTATCTCGAGATGGAATTTCCCAAAACAATTTGTGGGTATTATGGAATACATGTGTTTAAGCCTCCCTGCAGTATTCTTGTCAAAGCTACTACTGCTATCCACATGCTTATTTTTGGTCACCCTATGCCTTCTTGGGTCACTGCTCCTCAACACATTTTGTATTATTGCAAACCTTCTACAATATATGGCTTTATGCCCAAAATTGTTGCAAGAAGAGCAATAACCATGAAAAGGATTTTGATAGTTGAAAATACATTTTATTTGAGGGCTATGTCCTTGAGGTGAAAAGGAATTTTGATTTTATTCATTTGCTCCCTATGGTTGTTTCCTTACACTCTGCTTCTTCATCACTACCGGGCATATTCTCAGTTTATCCTATTAATGAAGACTCATGAAATCTTTCTTCGTTCTCGCAATGAGACGTTATTTTCTCCTCTTTTGAGGTATCTTATTTTGTTATTGCTATTAAGATTGTGTCGTGTCCCTTCCAAAATGGATTTGTAATAGGTCTGGGTCTCACCCAAATTTTGTATAAAATTTTGATAAGTAAATGACCCGTGTAATTTTGACTTAGGGACTTAGGAGAAATGAAGGCTAGATTAATTTGCTAGTGGAAGGTGGGGGCCGCCCACGTGGGAAAACACATTGAGCAATTCAAATTTCCTTAGAGGGGAAATCGTATGGCTTGTGGAGGGACCCACATGGGGTAAATGAGGTCCATGAATTTATAAGGAGGAAGGGCTTCTCACTTGAGTATTCATTCATACTTACACATTGAAATTCACCTGTTTTTTGCTCAAGCTTCTTAGCCGAGTCAACTCTCTATTTAGCCACGAGTCTCTCAGGCGAAGGATTCAACCTTACCTTCGAGGACTATGAGTGCCACCCCAGGAAGGAATTTTCAGAGTACCTTGAGGAGCACCGGGGAAGATTCATAGTCAACACACTAAACCCACAAACTAGCAGTGCGTATTTCTGGGCCAAGCAAAGAGGGGAACACATAGTTGGGATTAGCAGTTCATTCAGGCATCACTTACTGGTGAAATTTGGAGATTTGGAGTATATCAGGAGTCCAAACTTGGGGAGGAGTTTTGGAGCAGGTGGGTGCAACATTTAGGCAGTTCAAAACTTAGCCTTTGAGGACTGCGGAGAGGGCCAAACTGTGCATCACATGGTCATTGAAGGAGAGAGCCACATCACCGAGATCAGATCAGAGAAGGGTGAAAATTCATAAGGGATAGCATCTCAAGGATTTGGGGTAGTTTTGGAGAGCTTTCCCAGCACCCTTTAGATAAGCTGAGTTTTCCAGCTTGAGGAGGAGGACGGGCTCCTTGGGGGTCGAATTTCAAGGATTTAAACTAGGCCAAACCCTTCCTGGGTTTTGGTGGGTTTTGGTTGAGGATACAGTAGCTGAAGTTTCACAATTTTCTGAGAAAGGGAAGCAGTGGTTCCAACACTTCCTTTCCAGCAGATAGCATAGTTTTCGAGGTAGCGTGGATCAGTTTTGGAGCAATAGTTGGGCAGCCCTCAGATCATCATTTACTCACCTGGGTTTCATCAAGCTTATCCTTGGAGACAAGCCTAGGTGCACCATTCCATTCACTGTTGTATTTTCCCCATGATGATTTAATAAATTGGCTCATAATTTCTCTATTTCCAACATTTTCATTGGTGTTTGATGATTTCATCTCATTTCTAATTGTTGGCTTGTGTGCTTGCTTTGTTTATCATTGAATTTCCTAGCTAGGAACATTACAGTGGTTTCAGAGCCCAGATCTTGGCTTAGTTATGGGGAGTTTCTCCTATGAGAGAAGGGGGCTAGCAGAATATTACATATAGGAGGGAGAGGTACCGAAGCAGAGAAAGAGAGTTGGAGATCACTCCAAACACCGAGGATAGGGGAAAGGAAATAGTAGTAGAGGAAGACATGGGAGAGCCCAAGATCAGGGAGGAGATGGCCTTTGATAGCCTATTGAAGGTTTTAAATGATCTATCAAAGGGGAAGAAGGAAATGTTAGAAGAGATTAAAATGAAAAACTGGGAGAGAACCACTACTAGGGGATTCCCATTTGGGGAGACTTCGGGGGCCTCTCAAAAATTCGACCATCCTTCACCCGCAACACAACCTCCATCATTGATTAGGCCAACTTGAGCTACAATTCCCTCTTTCATGCCTTTGGCATAGGATGAACCAGTAGGGTCGAAGACCCTTCACAGATGGGAGAACACTTCAGGGAATGGCAGTCCATGGTTGCAGACTTCAGGGAAGAACTCTCTTTCATAGATTTGTGTAACCTCAAGAAGAATGATAAGAGCAAGGGTTATGGAGGACAGGGCATGTAGGGCTGCAATTTGCAGAGGACGATAGGGAGGATGTACTCTTCCCCACGTATGATGGTATTGCCAAGTGCACTTCTCAGGCCTGGGTTGAGAAGATGGACACTTATTTCCAGCTTAACTAGATGACGGATCTAGAAGCCATCAAGATGGCCACGCTGCACATGGAGGGGGGAAGCCCACGACTGGTGGTTTCACAGCTTGGCTACCTTGGGGCATGCCAATGTGACTTCGTATGAGTATTTCACCAGGAGGGTGGTGGAGAGCTTTGACGAGAGGGATCTAGAGGCTCACTTCAGGGAGCTAACCCAACTCTGAGATACATGCAACCCAAAACAATACATATCAGATTTCTTGAGAGTTTCTGTGATGGTGCCAAACCTATCAGATGATCGAAGGGTATACACCTTCATAGAGGGCTTACTCAAGCTCCAACATGGACTAGTGAAGTCATGCAGACCCTCCACACTACAAGAAGTAGTTATGTGTGACAGAGATTTATAGGGGGCCATCCCCAAGACACGATCACCCTTTCTTGCATGTACCCCCTACCCCCAGAAGGGGAATGAAACTAGACCCCCACCTCAAAGAACCACCTAGGGACAGGTGCATATGGATGATGAGATAGGAAAGGACCTCTAGAGAATGAAGCTGTTCTTTACTTGTTGGGAGCCCTGGGTACTATGCCATTGGTGCACAACTGGGAAAGCATATTGCATTGAGGTATTCTCAGATAGTGACCAAGAGGATGAGGTGGAGTAGGAGTGTGGTATGGGAGATGGTGAGAGTCAAGAAGAGAGGGGACCACCACCATCACCTCCACAGGGTGGCGGGGGGGCATCCTTTGCCCCATCCGGGGGAGCCCTTGCTTCTTTATGCGGTGTCCCCAAATTTTTGACATTGTGGATCAGAGGCACGATATAGGGGCAACAGGTGTCAGTCTTAGTTGATAGTGGGGCTACCCACAACTTCATATATTCCCAGTTGGTTCAGAGGAGGGGCCTCACCATGAACTAGTTTGAGGGCTTTTTAGTCTTGGTGCCGGGTGACCGTACCATGGAGTGCACTTGGTATGTGCCTGCTTTGATAGTCACCATGGGGAACTACTCTATGAAAAACCATTTCTTTGTGGTCGATGTGACAGACACCAATGTGGTGATGGGTGTCCTGTGGTTGTACTCCCTTGGGTGAGTTACCACTAATTGGAAGAAATTGGAGATGGAATTCACTGGCCTGGATGGAATATCGGTGGTCCTCAGAGGCATGCATTCATACCCACCACAGACAATCTCAGCTAGAGGCCGATCTGCGATATGGAGAAATAGCATGGGCAGTGGAGCCGAGGAGTTCATAGGTTGGAGGGCAGGCCTGACCATGACCTCCATACATATAGGCTTTGCTAGACAAGTACTCAGTGGTATTTGGAGATATCCCATGTTGGCTTGGTGGGTCCTGACCTAGGTTCTGTTATAGCTCCAAATCTCACTCTTATGTTTTGTGATGCTGCACTCATGGCCTAGGGCAACCCCTCCTTCCAGACCTGGTCCAAAAATTTAAAAGACAGTGTTTTATTCCCTATACGCGACATTGCCCTGAGTTAAACGCGTGTACATGCGGGTCTGTGTATACCCAACCCGTGTGTATGTATTAAAACACTTAAAAAATATATATAATTCCTTATTTTCGGGCGGAGATCGCGGGTTTTACCTGCTGATCACCTGTTAGTGCCCATGGACCAAATGTTCCCAACCAACTCCTAACTAAAAAACTACTTTGGAGATGGTATAAAAAGACATCAAAGGGAAGGCCTAAGAGAGAGAAAAAGAAGAGCAAGATTATTATGCTGAGATTTTCCCCATAGACCAGGTCTGAAGTCCTTGGTGCTTTCTGCACTTCCCCCATTTTGCATAGGAAACCCTTGTTTCCATGTGTATTGGTGATCATTCATCCTTGATATCATCATTGAGTAAGACTTGGAAGGAGCTCTTGTTGGAGGCTTGAGGCTGGAACGAATCCGGGAGGAAGCTTTGCTTGGAGCCTGCTGAAGGTGTTCAGGTGATATCTTTCCGTTATATGTACTTTATTTGCCTTTATATATAAAGAAACACGTCTTTGTTCCCGAAACAATCTTTCTTTATGCTTATGAGATTCTTGTTTTGAATTCTTATGCAAGTGGTTACTTAAAGATTTTTATAACTAACTTTATAGCATAAAGATGGTTCATACATAAGTATTTGTACATGTACTGTTGTGTTCTTTGATTTGTTTGTCTTACAGGTCAAAGGAAGAAGAAGGGAACTCCAAGAAGGGTTTGGACCCTAAAGGCCTTCTCGAACGTAGGACCTTAGGTACGTACCCTTAACATTAGAATTTGCTTAAAAGTAAAGATAATGGTTGTGTGTGTGTTTCTTTGAATAAGCAATTTTCAGTCTGGTAGAGTCTTAGCCCAAAGGACCCTAGGGGTACTTTCCCTTCAACCAGAATTGGCGACTCCATTGGCGACTCCGCCGGGGACAACACTCTTG
The DNA here is from genome assembly GCA_031772625.1 of Pinus tabuliformis. Taxonomy (NCBI): domain Eukaryota; kingdom Viridiplantae; phylum Streptophyta; class Pinopsida; order Pinales; family Pinaceae; genus Pinus; species Pinus tabuliformis. The sequence goes on along the minus strand of CM062811.1, from coordinate 665,084,106 downwards.
TTGTTCCTGGTTTGGGTAGTCTTCAAGCCAATCAAGGCTCAGCCCCTCTGTTTGTTGGCTTTGACTGTCTGATCTGTTCTTGAACTCCAAGCTTTTCCAGTTTTTCAGTCTGTGTTTTTTATTTTTGTTGAAAGACTTCAGATACGCTCTTTTTCTGGGTTACAGAAGCGTATATACGCAAGTTGCACTAAGTGAACCCACGTATACGCAGGTTTCCTTAGTTACAGTCGCGTGTACACGCATTCTGCACATAATTGCAGGCGCGTATATTACACAATTTTCAAGATTTGTAAATTTTCTTTTTGCTGAATGTTTGTCTGGTGGTTTGGGTTAGTTTCAAGCAGTCATTTTCCAGTAACATTCCTATGTTTAACAAGGGGCATCTTGTTCTGAACTCTCTCTAGTCATAAGGAGTATTAATCTTGTTTTCGTTGATTGCAAGCGTCATTGATTTTTGACACACAAGATTTCTGTTTAGAAATCTTGATTGCTCTGTTTCGGCAGAGTAGGAAGATTGGGTTCAATATTTGTGTCCATTTTGCTTTCATGACACTTTTGTTTGCTTAACGAAATCATTTTTGTGACCATTTTCTCCTTCGTTTCGGGAAAGTTGTTTGTTATCATTTTCTTGAAACTTGTCTTTTGATCTTTTGGACTTTCATTGCTGCTTCTGATTGTCAAAAGCGATTTCAAACACATTTATTTTTGTTGAGTTTTCATCATTTGAAAGGTGTCAATTCACAAAAGTGTTTAGTTGCCTATCTATCAATCATTGGTGTCAGTATTTTTGAGAGCTTTCCTTTGAAAAAGACTTTTTGGTTTGATTGAAAGAAAATCTTTTGAAAGTTTTGAGTTTCGCTTTTTTAAACTTGCTTTTCATTTGATTTCCTTTTTTGCGAAGTGAAAGTGCTTTGTTTTTATCTTAAAACTTGTTTTTATTGTTTGGATGAAATGATTGGTAACACATCATCTTCTATCTAAGCATTTTAGTGGCAAGACAAAATTGGTAAAGCAGCAACTTTCCTTCTTTGTTTTTAGGAGTAGTCTTTAAATCTTGCATCCACATATAGTTCTTGCATTAGGATAGATTTGCATCTCTTTTTAGGCATATTTAGTTTTGTTAGTTTTTGTGAGTGTGGAGTCTGAAAAGAAAAAGAAAACTTGTTTATATTAGAAGTACCTCTGAACCTCATAGAAATTGCTCTTCATCGAAAACAAAAAGTGCATGTGCATGTAGCTAAGTTTTATTAATTTCTTTTGCGTCCATAAAAACACCACAAGTTTCATCTCCATTACCTTGTGACTTAAAGAACAGCCTAATAAAATCAAGCGCTAAATTAAAATCCACTAGAACTTTTTTGTTTTAGTCAGTTACACCAACAAGTTTAGGATTTTAGGGCCTTGGATTAGGCGAGTGGAGAGTTAACTCTCCAAGGCCACATAAAACGTCAAACATAAGAGTCTGATTAACGAGAGTAAATCCAATAGCGTTAGGAAGACCAGGAAAGCTCCAGATCTGGGAGTTAAGCACGAGGGTCTGTGAAGACAGGGAAGAGAGATACCCCCTCTCCTACTTGTCCGAACTTACCTCACGACTGTTCCGCCTGGCTTCTGCGACGAGTTGGTACCCATAGTTGCCTCTCCTAGGGATCTGCATAGGTGGCTGCGGAGGGGAATCCCATGGCACCTGAGGTCGACGTTGTATCACTCTCGACAGTACTACTGGAGGGCACCCTTGCGAAGCTTGGGGGCTTACACCGGCGCAGGCTGTTGTTAGGAGGTTAGCGTAACTTCCTCTGATACCTTCGCTGATAGGACTGGGCCCTCATCATCCCAGACTATCTTCGGAAGGCCCCTTGATTCATTTTCTCGTATTTTGGTGTCCGGTCCTAATCACCCGGAGCGGAAATACTTGGAAGTTGTTTGACTGGCTATATCTTTAGGGACTTTATAGTGTGTGCTCTATGCTCCTAGTCGGCTTAGCTTTTAATTTTTTGAGTCTTTAGTTAAGATCATAACAAAAAATTCAAAGTGGCTGACCGATCTCCAAGACGGTCTCGAAGACTTCGTGGTCTCTCGCCACCAAGTTTAGAGCCTTTTCCTAGAAGACACAGAGGTAGTACTACCGGTGGGATCCGTTCCACGCCGGTTGACGCATCGGGGATTGATCCTCCTCTCGGGGACATTAGCGACCAAGAAAGGCCTGGTACTTCTGAGCAAGAGAGGGACACTCCAGTCCTTTCTTGAGTTCGCTTTCAAGCGGAGAATAACGTAGAGGTAGAAGAACTTTCAGAATCATTAGTGGTTCCAAATTCTCCTCTACCATTTAGTCATCCAGATGTATTGCAATACGTTGGGACTCTGTCACATAAACCAGCAAGTCTAGGTTACGCTACGCGCTTACCATTCATGACCACTACTGGAAGCATGGCTTCTACGAGTGCTGCGGCTATGCAAACCCCTACATCGGTGCAAGGGGGAGGAACCATTTCCATCCCCTCCACTTCCTTGTTTGGATCTTTTGCGAGCACATCTCTACTTGGGTCTACCTCCATTCCGTCCACGAGTGGAAATGCCCAAATGAATGCTTTTAGTACTGGACTCTTCTCTTTTGGCACCCAATCACAGGGTATTCCATCAGTTCCATTTAGTGCGGCTACGTCCATGATGGGCGGATCAGCCTCATTCTAGGGTTTTCCTTTCGAAAGTGGTCATATACCACATTCCAACCCGACGGTAGGATCCATGCCTTTTTCTTCTATAGGACAAAGCAGCAATCCTTTCCAAGGTTGGAATAACCCTGGGGTTAGTAGTGCAGGAACTGGGAATCCATTTATCGGCCAACAAGGGAATAGGCCGTACACCACTGTTAGTTCGTTTCAAAGTATTCCTCCCCTTGCTTCGGCTTGGAACCCATATCAGGGGTTATCAACTCCTTACCATTCTTTAGGAGGAAACTTTGCAGGCTATGGAGGTTATACGGCAGGATTTGGTCAAACTCCGAATTTTGCTGGACCACAAGGCTTGCCTTTTGGTTCAGCCGGTTCTACTGGTCACTTCGGGCAGCCTGGTGCCTCCCAAATCCCAGGACAATCTTTTCAGAACTTAGGGAGTTCTGCCCAGTCTGGGTGGAATCCCCTAGGTCCTCCTAGGCTTCCGTTTCTGGCAACGTTAAACCTGCCAAATCTCACAAAGTTAACAAACGACCCAATCAGGTATAATCCGGCCTGGCCTCCGGTCCCAACCAAACTCCCTTCGGATATTCCAAAATTCGAAGGGAAGAGTGGTGAAGATCCGAGCGATCATGTAACCACATTCCATTTGTGGTGCTCATCCAACTCCCTCATCGAGGATTCGATTAGGTTGAGACTCTTTCAGCGCACCTTGACTGGTAATGCAGCTAAATGGTACATAGAGTTGCCAGGGGCAGCTTTACATCGTTCGCTGACTTAGCCAATATCTTCTTAAATCACTTCCAGTTGCCTGTCCGCTATGATGCCGGAACTGAACTTCTGGCCACCTTTCGTCAGGATAAGGCAACCCACATTTCTGATCACATTCAGGAATGGAGACGGAGAAAGAGGCTCATCAAAGCCGAAATCCCTCCGGAGTACCGTCTAGAGTGGTTTTTGAAGTCTTTGCAACATGAGATCTCCAAGGATGTCTCCATGTCTGGGGTCTATTCTGAGGAGCAAGCCATTTTCAGGGCCCAGCAGTTAGAACTGATTTACTCTAAGTCTGGGATCCTCCAAAAGTACTTGCCAGATGCTCCTGGATCTAAGGTATATTTAGCTAAGCCGAAGCCAAGTCCGCACGCGGACGGTATCGTTGGGTCTGTAGACACATCTACAGTGAACTTGTTGAATCAATTGCAGCAGTTGTCTTTGCAAACTACTTCTAACAACCAAGTCACATTGTCTAATCCTCCCGCTTCCAAAAATTCTTCCATTAACACCGTCCAATCCGATAACCCCAAAGGAAATCAAAATTCCAATGGGAAAAAGAAAGGACGTGGTAAGAAGAAGAATTCGGATGGGAAGCCCGACGCAAATAAATCCGGCAACAACGCTGGTGGTGGTAAAGGTGAGTCGAGAAAGAAAGTTAAGTTCCCTTGCAAGTTATGCAGCGGGGACCATGTAACTCATCTCTGCCCTAGAATTGAAGATGCTCAGTGCTTGTTAGGACAGCAAGGGACTTCTAGTTCGCAAGCTGTGTTAACTAACCCGTTTCCCCAAGGGCAGCAACTTCTTTATGGCGCGAATTCGAATCCTGGGACCTCCTCAGGGGGCAACCAGGAAGGGGAAAAAGCATCAAATGTTTTTATGATGGGTTCAAACGTCCATGTGACTACTCGGTCACGTGATTATGGTGAAGCTGAAACATCTAAGGATAAAACTGTTCCCGGAGGTAGTGACCTTCATATTGAGCGACCTCCTGTTGAGACTATACCTAGGATACCGAAAGGTTCCGCGAAACGCGCGAAGATTAACCCTAATGCTAGGGCCGCCCAAAATTACTCCATTATGGAGGATTTGGCTCAAAGCCTGTGTGCTATGTCTGCTTTGGAGGTTCTCCAGTCGTGTCCGTCTCAGAGAAGTGCTTTACTCTCTGCAATTGGAGCAGTCGATCCAGCTAACTCTTTAGTGCTCTCTTTTGACATGTCAAATGTCAAAAAGAGACTCCCTCATCACATGGCTTTCCAGATAAAGTCTACATACCGGAAAATCAATATTTTTCGCACCGTTATAGATGAAGGAGCTTCCACATGTGTCATGTCCATGTCATGCTGGAAGGCTATTGGTTCACCTTCGGCTGTTCCTTCACCAACCGTCTTAACTGCATTTGATGGCCATTCTCACAAGCCGCATGGGATTATCCCGGCCTTTCCTATATGTGTTGCAGGGAAGGTCGTTAATATCGAAGTTGAAGTCGTAGATGCTAACCTAGACTATAATCTCCTGTTAGGAAGGAACTGGGTGTACGAGATGGAAGCCGTCGTGTCGACTCTATTTCGTATCATTTGCTTTCCTCACGAGGGGAAAATCGTTAAGGTTGATCAATTGGACTATTCCCCAATTGATCCTCAAGCAAGCTCCGACTCTACTGTTCCTTTGGTGGATAACCCTCGCCCGCCGACTAAGAATTTAGGAGTAGGGATGTATTCCTCATTGATGGGTACGTTTGATCTTCCCTCTCCTTTTGCAAGAATCAATGCTATTTCATCATCCAAGGAGTCTCCTCGGGAAGAGTTCTTCCGAACTCATTATTTTTCTGACCCTTGGACCTTGCCTTCACCTACGACCACATTAGTTGAAGGACAAGTTAATGGAATGGCGTTTCCTATATCTGCAGCTGAGCTTAGATATCAGTCTATCATAGACTCTGCAGATAACCATTCTACTCCTTTTTCCGAAGAGGAGTTAGATGGTCATGTGGCCCCCGCTTGGAGCTTTGATTCTAACTCTGCCTTGGACTGCTTAGATTCGGTTCTACCTTCTGAAGAAGCAATCCTCGAAGTAATGATGGGTATAGATCGACCTTGGGAAGACTTACACCATCGTTCATATTTTCTTCCTCCATTGCAAGAAGTAGAATCTAGATTCTCCGAGCTCGTTGGTAGTGATGTTTGTACGGTGTCGAACCCTTTGGCTCCAACACACGTACGTGCCGAAGGTAATATGTCGGTAATCTCAAAAATGATACCTATAAACATCTCTAAGGATCCTAACATCATCGAGAATATCTTCATCGGAATTGAGTGTTCCCCTGAAGAAATTCAAATTTACACCGACCTATTCAAGGAATATCGTGATGTGTTTGCTTGGTCTTATGAGGAAATGCCCGACATTGATCCTTCTATAGTCCAGCATGAGATCAAGACGTACGAAAACGCAAAACCGATTCGTCAAAGGCTTCAGCCGGTTAACCCTAGGAAAGCAGCGGCTATCAAAGCTGAGGTTGAGAAGCTGCTAAGGGCGGGTTTTATATACCCTGTTCCTCTTACGGATTGGGTTTCTAATCCAGTCCCTGTGGACAAAAAGCAAGGAACAATCCGAGTATGCATTGATTTCAGGGACTTAAACAAGGCTTGTCCGAAAGACAATTACCCCACGCCATTCATTGATCAGATTATCGACGAGTGTGTGGGTAATGAAATTTTTTCCTTCATGGATGGTTTTTCGGGTTATAATCAAATCTCTATCCGTCCTGAAGACCAACATAAGACAGCCTTCATATGTCCCTGGGGTACCTTTGCATATCGAAAGATGCCTTTTGGTCTTAAAAATGCTGGAGCCACTTTTCAGCGGGCCATGTCATACGCTTTCCACGACATCAAACATGTCATCGAGGCATACTTAGATGATCTCGCTGCTCGCTCTCGAAAGAGAACTGATCATCCGAGTCATCTTCGATTAGTCTTTGAGCGATGTCGTTTCTATAAAATCCGGTTGAATCCCAACAAATGCGTTTTCGCGGTTACATCCGGTCGGCTGTTAGGGTTTATTGTGTCCAATGAAGGGATTCGGGTTGATCCCTTCAAGGTTGAGGCAATAGTTCAGTTGCCTCCCCCGTCCTCAATTCGTCAACTTCAAAGTCTTCAAGGGAAGGCTAATTTCTTAAGACGGTTTATAGCAAACTATGCTGAGATCACTAAAGGGTTCATGCGTTTGCTACGGAAAGGAGTTCCATTTGTGTGGGACGACTTTGCGCAGCGGTCGTTTGATGCTTTGAAAAAAGCATTAGTCTCTGCCCCACTTTTGAGTCCACCGGATTATGGTAGAGACTTCCTTTTATATCTCGCTGCAGCAGAATCTACCATTGGTATGGTTCTAGTTCAGGAAGACGATGCTCTTGTCGAGCACGTGATTTATTATCTGAGCCGAGGCTTAATAGGTCCTAAACTCCGCTATTCTCTGGTTGAGAAATTGGCCTTGGCAGCTGTCCATGTTGTCCAGAGGCTCCGTCATTATATTTTGCTACGCAAAACTTTTGTCTTAGCGGCGGTCAATCCATTTCAATTTGTCCTCAGTAGGCGAGTGATTGGGGGCAAATATAATAGATGGATAGTCATTTTACAAGAATTCGATCTCGAATTCTTGTCCGCCAAGTCTAAGAAATCTATGGTCTTCACGGAGCTAATCTCTGAGCTTCCTTGGGGAGAGGATATTGTTTATGAGGAAAGTTTACCCGACGAACATATATTCCTCATCTCTTCACAAGACCCTTGGTATGGAGATATCATTGTTTATCTCCAGACTTCGAAGTTTCCCTCTACTTTCTCCAAGGATGAACGACGCAAGTTACGTCACCTGGCTAAAAACTATGTTATCATTGGTGACACATTATACCGTCGAGGGGTTGATTCAATTCTTCGACGTTGTTTAACCTTAGAGGAAGCAGAGTCTGTTCTTAATGATTGCCACAGTGGAGCTTGTGGTGGTCATCTATCAGGGCTTGCTACAGCCCAGCGCATCTTACGTGCCGGCTACTTTTGGCCTTCACTCTTTAAGGACTGTGTGGAAGCAGTCAAACGCTGCCACCCGTGTCAAATTTTTACTCGCAAGATGCGCGCGCATCCAGCTCCCCTTTTTCCCGTTGTCACCGTCGGTCCCTTCACTAAGTGGGGTATTGATTTTACGACTTGTAATCCGCCTTCAGCGGCGAATCACAAGTATATTATAGTGGCTGTAGACTACTTCACGAAGTGGGCTGAAGCCATGCCTACTTATAAGAATGACAGTGACACGGCAGCTTTGTTTCTTTTCAATCAGGTTATCTCAAGATTCGGTATCCCAAGGGAGATTGTCACTGACCATGGCAGTCATTTCCAAAATCAGCTAATGTCCGAATTGGCCCTTAAATTAGGATTCCGTCAGGAACATTCGTCCCCTTATTATCCTCAGGCCAATGGACAGGTCGAGGCGGTCAATAAAACTCTTAAGACGATACTCCAACGGACAATCGATAAAAATCGGTCCAATTGGCACATTATGTTGTATCCGGCGCTTTGGGCATGCCCAACCTCCGCCAAAACGGCTACTGGTTTTACTCCTTTTCAGTTGGTTTATGGGATGGAATCTATTTTTCCGGTTTAATGTGAAATTCCATCTCTAAAGTTGGCTGTTGAGCTTCTTCCTGAGACGTCAAGTCTCAAGGAGCGCCTTGTTCACTTGGAACATCTCGATGAGCAGCGTCGAGATGCCGCCACGATGAATGAGGCCCATAAGAAAAGGGTCAAAACACAGTATGATAAGTCTGTCCGTCCTCGTGTCTTTTCTGAAGGTGACCTTGTCTTGGTCTATGACCAAGATAAGGATGCCTTGGGGGCAGGCAAATTTAAGCCTATGTGGTATGGTCCTTTCATTATCAAACGAGTTTTAGAAAAAGGATCGTATGAGTTAATTGATTTCGAAGGAAACAAGCTGGCGGAGCCCCGAAATGGGCTCTACCTAAAGAAGTACTTTGCTTAGTTCAGGCTGGGCGATGACTTCTTTGTATTTTATGTATATATTTATACATATATTGTCGAGCGTTTTCTGATATCAGTACTTTTTGGTCTGCTGTGGCAGGTGCTGATGGATGATTTGGTCTATTTTGGATTCGCCGATGGTGCTAGTCGGCACACTCGGAATCTTGCCTCCGCAGCTTGGGTACTTTATTACCCAACTGGTCAGTTGATGATATCGAGAGGCGTGTGTATCGGTCCTGCTTCAAACAATATGGCCGAGTATACAGCTGTTATCAATTTATTATCCGAGGCAATCTCTTATGGGATCGACTCGTTGGTAGTATATCTTGATTCTCAATTGATAGTGTCTCAGTTAAATAACATTTATCGGGTTAGAGATCCATTATTATATCGCCAATATTTAAGGGTGAGGTTGTTGCAAAGATCATTTATTTACATTAATTATTTGCACATTCCAAGATCTCAAAATTGGTTAGCTGATTCTATCGCTAATCAAGCATTAGATTGGCATATCAATCATTCATAATCATAAAATCATGCATCAAAAAGTCAAACTGTATATATATATATATATGTCGCAAAGCGTCTCGAGTGTACATATGCGTGTCCAAAAATATACAAAATTGGGACTCAAATGCCCATAATCATGTCAGGCATATCTAGCGCCTCGGCTCAGGATGAGCATCTAAGTATGTCACTATAGCGTGGGCCACGCACCGAAAGATGCGAACCCAGTCACGTGGCATGCCAACCACATGACGTTGCATATCTGGAGGAAGGTCCTCTATCTCGGCCATCGGTACTTGGCAGCTCAGTATCGCCAAGTGTCGCTGGACGTTGTTTAAGGTCCGTTCCGCATCCGCAGCCGCCTCTTCGGCTCCTCGGCCACGCCGTCCATGCCGCGGGAATCCATCTGGTCGTATGGGCCCAATGTCTGGAACATGATCATCATATTATTCATTTGAATCTCATCAAAAAAAATTTCAAAGTTCATCATTATATTTGAAAAATCCAAAAAATCATAAAATCATAAAAATCAAAAATCTTACCAATCTCGCCCCATGCTGCATCCGGTGGTAACACTAGATCAGGATCTCCTCGGAAATCCAGTCCGGCATAGGGGTAATCATCCACGACGATGATTTGCTGCTCCCACCAGGTAAAGAAATCATCATCGAAAGCATTCCTAGGGACTTCCCCACCCCCCAGACGTTTCATCAAGTCAGCCCACCGGCCCATGCGTGGATCACGTGGACTACTGATGGAAACTGCTACCCTGGGGTGGAGTGCAGGAACCTTCTCGAAGAAGAAAGTGCACAAGATGGTTCCGAACCCAAAGTTCTTGGTCTGTCCCCTCCTGATAGAAGTGAGTTGTTCCTTCATGTTGGCAAGGAGAGGAGTACACCAGTCAAACATTGTAGTGAGACAGTCCACTGCCACGCTCATGTTCACCCGTGATGCCTGATGTAGTGAGGATGATCCGTTCACTCGACCTATGGTGAACAAGATTATCCTGAGTGACAAACTCGCCACATGTGGGATAGAGATCTGACTCCTGACCTTCCAATGACCCGAGCAATAAATCTGTACATAGTCATCTACACTGAGGCTATTCCGTGTCCTGCCCCGGGAATGCACTACCTCTCCCCTTCGGGAAAGGCCCGTGATAAAATATATATCTTCCACTTCTACCCTGAGTGGCATCTGATCAATGATGAATGCTTCCTCATCGACATCCCAATAATCAATGAGTCTCTCGAGCAAACGCGTGTTGGCTATCATATTTGGCAATTTGAAGAACTTTAGCAACCCGCATCCCCGTAGGCCATCTAATGCCTCATCATTGTTCATAACTTCATTATCCACAGCTAAGTGCTCTCTTTCACGCCATGTGAGAGTCATCCTGCAAGAAAAAATCATTTTCATCCGTTAGTTTTGTATATAAAATTAGTTTGCTGCGCACACGCGGGTTCCTTTGTATACAGTCGCGTGTAGGGCCGTCGTATACGCGAGTTCTATATAGCCAACCCACGTGTACACCGCAAAGGAATTTTGTGCAAAAATCCAACGGTAAAACATCAATTAAACTTCCTAAAAACTATCACAATTAATTGCAAGACAAGTTTAGTGCTTACCTGGAAGTTTTCGGCAAGTTTGAACGGTTGAATAAGTCACAGGGAAGTTTCCTCCTTTTGCTCCACAATTTTCGCTCTCCAAGTCAAACGGTGAAAATGGTAAGTCCAAAATTTCTTTTTATAAGTTTTGAAAATGCAAAATTTTTTCAAAATTTTATTTTGTTTGGTTTCATGTCACTTTTAACTTGGGAGCTTGGAATGTCGAGATTGGGTTGTTTTTCAGGACATTTTGGACATTTTTCGACGGTTCGAGACAGTTCCATGACTGCTGACCCGTCATGGCAGGTATCGTGTTCTCACTGGCATATAGGTTAGGGACACCATTTTTCCGCTGCATTATGCATACTAGCCTCCATTTGACCGATACATCTGCCATAGGGTCGACCCCATCGTGTTATGGTTCGTTAGCCATTTTCACTCGCCAATTCTTTAAATCATGACACGATGGTAGAGCCATCCTTTACATGGGCATCCTAGTTAGCACCTCACTGATAGTTGTTGCCCATGCTGCTTCGTTTTGAGTAGGCTCGGGGGTCCTCTGTAGTCCCGCCATGACTTATGCGTTGAAGACTCATTCCTCTTTGCTTCTTCGCTTCATTCTGGCCTTATACCCTAGAGGCTCCTATGAGTGTCGAGTTGTACTTTTGCATTGCATGTTGACCATTTGCACCTTTTGGCCTAGAGCCGGCTTCACTTGGACTCGTGTTTAAGCCAACTTTTGACCATGATGTCTGCAAAATCAACCTTGCATACCTTTGACTTTTGCAGCTTGACATACCCAGATCCGTGGAAGGAACATACCTCTGAGTGTCACTGACCAGTTTTCACCTCCCTGCATTGAGCATAGGAACGTTCCTTTCCCAGGAACTAGATCATCTGTTTCACCGACACTCGTTCTTTCCACTGTACCATAGCATTCTTTTATTCTTTTTCCGGCTTATCAGAAAAAGACAAAAAAATTAAATATTCCAAAAAGAGCGGGAACAGGGACATTATTTCCATTTATTGTTGGCAGCTAGAGTCAGTCATGTCGCCCTTGAACAAAGCACTCAAAGCAAAGTCTCCTCCGCATGGGTGGGATTTAGTTTGACTTAGGTATGCCATAACCTTGTTATCGAGTCAGTTCTCCCCCGATTGGTTATCTCTTCCAATCATATGGAGGGTTCGTTCGTGCCTCTTGCATGACGAACTTATACAGATTCATCATATGCTGCCACATAGTCACATTGAGTCGTGCTTTTGTTCAAGGGAAGTTAGCCTGAGTCGGCCTTTCTGCGGTGTCTCTTGACTCATTTTTCAGTCGGCCATCCCTGGTTGTCAGTGTCATGTCTATCATCACATCAGTTATATTGGTCCTTTACTCGTGCCGGTTTGAGAAGGTCCCCATTGACTTCTTGCTGGCGGGTCTTGTCCTTATCGACGACGACACCTTGCTCTGAGGACAGGCCTAGAGCCGCACCCTGGCCCTATTTTCATTATTGATAGGTCACCTTGTGCTCAGCATCGATCAGTATCATGGGTCTTTGACTGAGTGGTTTCGCTTGTGTTCGACGTCAGCATACATTATCACACATTGGGATTCGTGCAGTACCTTGGTTTCCATTTGACCCTATTGGTGGCTACCTCGCCTCTGTGTCAGCTTTCATTATTGGTTGGTTCAGAGGGTTTCTGCCGTGCGCTAGCCACATCTTGTGTATGCCGGAAACGTACTTCAGTTGGGTTACTACATCTTTTTTCGTCCGATTCCTTCCACATTATTGGCCTACGGGTTACACTCGCGCTAGATTGATGGAGGATGCCTTAATGCCTTCCTTCTAGCGGATATTTCCCTATCGACTCCGACTCATTGCTCTGGGGCAAAGATCTAGAGTCCATTTGGCAGTACCTTGGGGTTTGCAGTCATTAGTGGCAGATCCTTCGCTATCGACAGTGGGAAACCATCATTCTCTCCTGATCGATAGATTCTTACAGGTGTTCGACTTCAGCTCATCTATTCACACTTGTTAGATTGTACTGGGTACCTTGACGCTCATTATCATTATCGGTGAGTAGTCTCGCGTTTGTTAACGGTATACAATCAATGACCGGTAATCAAACGATTTCTCACATGGTCGACTTCAGATCATTCATTCCCATGGAGTGGAAATGTACCACGGCGGTCGGTGAAGACCTCAGGTTGTATCAGCATTCATTGGTTCACTTGACAGTTGCTCCGGTTGCTGCTAGTTGATACCACTCCACCTTATATGTTGCAGTCAGTCATGGCGACATTCTATATGCTGGCACCTGAGTTTGCAGTGTAGTACCATCCTATTCCATCATGTTCAGTTGGTACCTTTTGGGATCAGTCTTTGATATCAGTGATCCGTTGCATCTTTCAGCATCATTGACAGTTTTATATGTGATATTCAGACATGTACTTACTCATTATGATTAGATGATCCATTATGTATCTTCCAGTCATTTTATACTTGTATACTTAGTGGATCCGCTTGTACTTAATATGCAGACATGCTTTACTTTTCCTGAGCATGGGTATGCCCGCCTCAGACAGTGTTTCTTTCTGATCTCCTTTCGGTGGCTTGGCAGGCTGAATTCTGGTGAAGTCCTCCTCGGTTTTTCGACAGAGTTCCTTTCCTTGTACTTACATAATATATTTCGGCCATCATGTTCCCCTTCTGACCTCATACATTAGGGGGCATCTGTTATAGCTCCAAATCTCACTCTTATGGTTTGTGATGTTGCACTCATGGCCTAGGGCAACCCCTCCTTCCAGACCTGGTCCAAAAAATTAAAAAACAGTGTTTTATTCCCTATACGCGACATTGCCCTGAGTTAAACGCGTGTACACGCAGGTCTGTGTATACCCAACCCGCGTGTATGTATTAAAACACTTAAAAAAAATATATAATTCCTTATTTTCGGGCGGAGATCGCGGGTTTTACCTGCTGATCACCTGTTAGTGCCCGTGGCCCAACTGTTCCCAACCAACTCCTAACTAAAAAACTACTTTGGAGATGGTATAAAAAGACATCAAAGGGAAGGCCTAAGAGAGAGAAAAAGAAGAGCAAGATTATTATGCTGAGATTTTCCCCATAGACCAAGTCTGAAGTCCTTGATGCTTTCTGCACTTCCCCCATTTTGCATAGGAAACCCTTGTTTCCATGTGTATTGGTGATCATTCATCCTTGATATCATCATTGAGTAAGACTTGGAAGGAGCTCTTGTTGGAGGCTTGAGGCTGGAACGAATCCGGGAGGAAGCTTTGCTTGGAGCTTGCTGAAGGTGTTCAGGTGATATCTTTCCGTTATATGTACTTTATTTGCCTTTATATATAAAGAAACACGTCTTTGTTCCCAAAACAATCTTTCTTTATGCTTATGAGATTCTTGTTTTGAATTCTTATGCAAGTGGTTACTTAAAGATTTTTATAAATAACTTTATAGCATAAAGATGGTTCATACATAAGTATTTGTACATGTACTGTTGTGTTCTTTGATTTGTTTGTCTTACAGGTCAAAGGAAGAAGAAGGGAACTCCAAGAAGGGTTTGGACCCTAAAGGCCTTCTCGAACGTAGGACCTTAGGTACGCACCCTTAACATTAGAATTTGCTTAAAAGTAAAGATAATGGCTGTGTGTGTGTTTCTTTGAATAAGCAATTTTCAGTCTGGTAGAGTCTTAGCCCAAAGGACCCTAGGGGTACTTTCCCTTCAACCAGGTTCATCGTTAGTTAGCTAAACAAATCCCTACACTACTAGCCCTTCCGGCATTAGCTCGCAGAGCACAGACCGAAGTCTCACCTGAAGCAGTATGGGGGGATGCTGGAACCAAGTTTCTGCACCCTGCGATGGTTGTGATGTCAGTTTATTCCTTCTATTCCTGCTCTCGCAGGTCATTAAGTTCTAGGGCTCTATCTATCTAGCCCTTTGTTCCGCCCTTAAGTACCTCCGCGAAGGGGTATGATTGGCCTTTGTGTAGCCCTAACCTGCAGTTCAGGTACTTTTGTGTTGCTAAAGTAGCATATAGAACAGGTTTCCAAGTTATCCTTAAGCGTTTAATTATCGCACTAAACAATCACAATTAGTGTCGCGTAAACATATATTCTTACTTGCATTCGATTAACCAACGTAATTACATATATTCGCACATCACATAAGCATTGTAAATGAAATCCATACACAATATGACAAGATGCATTAACAGGAAACAAAGACATAGAATTTGTAGAATACTTCTCTTTATTGATATCTTTAGATTATTACAGACTCTATCCACCCTGCGCACATAGCTACAAAGGTTCGTGCAATCAGCTGTGGACTTCCACCCTAGGCCTCTATGCACTCAGCTGCGGACTTCCACCCTAGGCCTCTATGCACTCAGCTGTGGAATTCCACCCTAGGCCTCTATGCACTCAGCTGCAGATCCTCTACCTACGCTATGACCCGAAACTTAGACTTCTCTCCTTATCGCTCAAGACTTCTTACCGAACTTATTTCTTTACTACTTAGAGCTTACTTACTTAGCTCTTTTTCTACACTCCGGTGGTCCGCGAACCATGGGTAGATCTTTTACAGGCTACTTTACTTTACAAAATAAGGGTGGAAAACACTTTATGACTCATGACACCTCCACACTCCACGACCACAAAATGCAGAGTCTTTACAACTTTATTACAAATTCGACCCAAAACATGGGCTTTTAGCCCCAAAACTATCCTTGGGGGATGTTGTTCCCAGTAGGCCCCCAACACAAACATCATGACTTACCCTCGAGTCACTCGGTAGGCCCAGAGATCTTAGCATGAAGACCTCCCAGGTCAACACTTATGACACAACCTTAGCAGTGCACTGTGTGGCTTCCTGCTTCACGTCTTCAACCATCTGCTCGGTCACTGCTCCTAAACTGTCGGCCTGAAGGTTTTGCTGAGTTGCTTGCAGAGTCACAAGATTTCCTTCAATAGAGGTTGTCACCATGTAAGCCTCATCCAGCCAGGGCTTCAATCATGCCTTCAACACTGCTTCCTTGTGTAGCGCTGCATCCACCTATTCCTTCAGCTGCTTGGCCTCCTGCAACTTTGCCAGTCTCTCTATGAGCGCAACGGTTTGCGCTGTGCCTTTGACTTCATCATAGCGTTGTTGTAGCTTGCGCACTTCTGTCTCTAGTTGCTGTACATTAGGGTCCTCCTGCAAACTCGTCAGGACCTCGAACGACTACTCAAAGAGTTGTGTGCAGTCTGCTATTGCCTTTGTGATAGTGGTTGCATGTTGCTCCTTTACTTCTAGCAGAGTTGAAGGCTGAGCCTTCAACTGTAACTCTGTGATCTACAGGTTCAACTCCAACTAAACCCTTTCCATTTCTGTCTGAGCATTATGCACCCCTGTAGCTAGCTTGTGGATGCACAACTCAACTGGTTCTTCCTCAAGAATGGCCAACTCTGGGACGATTCAGCATGCCTCCTCGACGACTTGTATTATACGCTTGTTTTGGTTGGTGACCTCGGTCAAAGCAGATATAGAAGAGTCTCACTGTAGTGCCATATGTTCATTGTTAATTTGCTGCTCACTAATCACCTGGAGGGCGCATTTCTCACAAGCCCTCAGCTCTCCAATCACTCCATCTTGGAAAAGGTGGAGCGCTTCATCGGGTAGTGTTGCCAGATTCAACCCTACTCCCTTTAGGGCGCTGATAGTGAGCCTGTCATCTTCATTCTCCGTGGTCAGTGCTCTATTAGGTAGCACTATCGCGCTGGAGGGCTTTGCGCGTAGCATCTCGGTAGCTTCTGAAATGCTGATAGTAAGGTTGGTAGACACCGAGCCATCCTGTAATGCACGGCTTTACCGCTCCTGCAAACCTATCTGAATAGCCCCCAAGATTATTTGTTGTTGCTGCTCAAACTGTTGTAGGGCCTTTGTGGTGACATCCCGCACCGTGTCACCGATGTCGTGCAAATCACCTTCTGTGAGGGTGATTGGGTCCAGTGATGTCTTAGTAGCCCTTGATTTCTTCCTGGACCCTCCTTTCTCTTGCTCCCTTGGACGCTTGATGTAGGAGGACATCGCCTGTGGGTTCGCGCCATGCTATTCTGTCAGCTCGTTCGTCTCCTTCTCTATCTTAGGTGAAGGTGACCTCGCGCCTTTGTCAGAGCCTCGCTCTGTTCCACTCGTTTTCTTCTCTATCTGCTGAGTGGCATTGCACTCCACCTGGGCCTTGTCAGTGGCCTCCTTCTTTCTCTTTTCAACCAGCTGCGTCATCTTTAGCTTGGCCTCCTCCTTCTTTCTCTGCATGGCGGACTTGCTCCCTCCCACTGCCAAGTTTGTTGTAGTGTGCTACTCTGCTGGCCATTAATCAAGTACCGCATCAATCGATTCATCCATTTCCAGGTAAGGAAAGTCATACCATTTGTGTGTAGGGTCCTTCCGTGCCTTGATGGGCATATGGTGAAAATCTGCTTTAAACTCTGCGTAGCGCTACAGGTTGGCAAACATCGTAGGTGACAACCGCAGTTTGCGATGGATGGCCATGCAGATATTCATCTCCATCAAGATCCAAAAGATCTTGCTGCCCTTGATTTGTTGCACATCCTTGGTTGCCCACAGCGAAGCGTACTTCGCTGCTTCTCATAGGTCTGGCGCGACCGAAAGAAATTGGTTGTCCTTTGGAAGCTCCCATGCTACCAGCATAATAGACAGCAAGAGCCATGCGTAGTGGAACGGCTTGTTGATCTCATGTGCTTCACGACAGTTCGCAAGGAACTCACCGTGGAGATAGTCTACCTAATTGAACTGAACTCCTTCGGTGCACTCGGCTCCTAGTGCGACGAAAAGCACTGGCACCTCATAAGCGCAACACTGCCTCATCACCTTCCCTGCTAAAATTTGCATAGCTGCCTTTACGACAGGGTCACAGATGTTGGATATGGCATATCCACGTGGCTTCTTTACCAGCTTAAACTTCTCTTTCATGGCCTCCACGAGGGCCTGCTCACCACCTTTTCCGCCAAATATCATGGCCAGATTTTCTCTTGTGTAGGGCAACCGCGTGATCTTGTGGATCAATCTGTTAGTGATGGGTATTGGCTCCTCCAGCCATAGACACCCATCATGCACCAAGCATAGCAGTTGCTTGATGACCAATACTGTAATTGGGGTGCGGTTGTAGTGTGGCACCCAAAGCAGGTTGAGCAACCCTACCTTGTCTACTCCTCTGAGCCACCTCTGCGGCTCCAATGTGGTCATTCCGATGGTTGTATCGATGATGTGATGCATCAGCTGCTCAGTCGCCATGTGTGGGAACTTGTCATGATCAGCCAAGTCCTAGTCTTTGAGTTTTAGCAGAGGAACCCACCCCAAACGAGGTCCTTTGAAGAAAATTTCATCCGGCAGTAGAGGGGTTTGCAAGGGGACCTTGCTCTCATCGATGTCTTTTGGCACCTTGGTCTTGCCTTTGCACGGAGGGACATACTCAGGCAACCGAGTGATAGGGTCAGCACCCTGGGCTTCAACTTCCTCCACATCTACTCCCACATCCTCATCATCCATCAGGATGTCTTCGATTTCTTCCTCCTCCGGCTCTAGATTGATGGCTTTGCCCTTCTCCTGTGTGGTAGGCTTCGGTGGGTTTCTTCTTAGTGATGCGCGCACCAGTATTGCAGGTTGCTTACCCTTTTTATCCTTTGCACTCTCCTTGGTTGGGGTCAGCTTTGGTCTCAGCATCCTTGGTGATTTTGGGACTTCGGCTAATACTTCGGCAACCTCGAGAGCAACTTCTTCGGCCTCCATCTCAATTTCCAGCACTGACTCCTCTGCTTCGGTATCTATAGCTTTTGTGGGCACCGACATAATGTTCTACAGGAACTCCTGTGTCTCCTTCGACAATGTCTCAAATACTGAATTGGCTATCAGAACTTCGAAGTGCTCACAATTCATGTGCACTTGAGAGCTCAACAACTCAATTCTCGAAATGGTAAGTGTTTTTTGCTGGACAACCACCTGTAATTTATAGGGATTTTGAATTCAAATCCAACCATTCCCCCAAAATTTGATTCATTAATTTCGAATTAGCGGCATATTTTCAAGTATTTGACCCATAAATGCCGTCTTAATTGCCAGCCTCCCGCTACATTTGGCCACATTTCTATCGTCAAATCATGAACAGTGACTTTAATGGTCACTTTCGAGCCGACCTGTACGATTTCTCCCTAGGTAGCACAACTCCCTTCCCACTACCATGAACCTTATGACATGTCCTTGCTTTGCACAATCCTCCAATCATGCAACCCCCCAACCCAGGCAGTGTAGTTTATAGTCCCGCGCCTCCTTTCAGCTACCTAGAGTGCTAAGATTGTGCTACCTTCATATAGTCACATGGTCAGACCACTGGTGTATGGCTTCAAGTGACTGCCATTAACCTTTCCTAGGAAGGGATCTCCATTAAATTTGACCAGCTGTACCGCTCCTCAGTCGTTAATCTCTTTAATGACATAGGCCCTAACCAGTGCATTCTGAATTTTCCTAAAAATTTATCAAACTTGTTGTCATATAACAAAACCAGGTCATTTACCTTAAAGGTGTGCAACTTAATGTGTCGATCATGCCATGCTTTCTTGCGCTTCTTTTGGACTTATTGGTGAAATCCAACTAGAAATCTTTCTTCCTCAAGTTCAGCTAGCTGTGTGAGCCTCTCTTCCAGGGCTCCGCGAGTTGTCATGCCTGTTAGTGTCATTATCCGTAGACTAGGCACAATGTATTCCATAGGTATTACTACTTCAACACCATATACAAGCCTAAAGGGTGTTTGTCCAGTCAACTTCTTGCATGTCGTCCGATAGGCCCATAGTACTGCGAGTATGCGTAGGTCCCAATCACTTTGTTGAGCATTGCAAACCTTGGTCAGTGCATTTTCCAACACTTTATTGAATGCTTCCACCATCCCGTTAGCCTACGGGTGATAAGGCATACTCTTCTGGTGATATACCTGAAATTCCTCCATTAGTGCACTGATCGTCTCATTCAGAAAGTGTGTACCGCGGTCACTCATCTAAGTCCTTGGACAGCCAAATCACGTCAGTACATACTCAAAGAGGAATTTGTAGCAGTCACACTTGTGCAATCCTTTATAGGCTGTGCTTCTTCCCATCAAGTCAGATACTTCATCGTAGTGATAATGTACCTTGCTCCCATCTTTCCTTGGGGCTGAATGGGTCCCACAAAATATATCGCCCATTTCTCAAAGGGTTGTAACGTCATCTATGTATTTAGAGGCAGCTCATCCCTCCGCGATGGCTTGCCAGTCCTCTGACACACATCACACTCTTTGCAGTATGCTTTTGAATCCTAATGGAGGGTTGGCCACCACAACCCTGCGCATAGAATATTCTGCAATCGCTCTCCATGCATAATGTCCTCCTGCGGTGCCCCCATGAGCGTCCACGAGGATATTGCTCCCCTCAAACTTCGGTACATACCATCACAATATCTCATCAAACCCCATTTTCTATAGATGCCGGGCAATGACAAAAAATTATGTCGCGTGCATCACTAACTCCTTCTTCTGCGGGATGGTGTAATCTTCTGGGGCAGTTCCTGTCATTAGAAAGTGTATGATATCTTCAAAATGACCATCCGCGACGCGCACTGTGAATAGCTATGCATTAGGCAATCCCTCCTCCAAGTTAGTTGGCTCTACCCTTGTTTCGATGCGTGACAGATGGTCTGGTCCAACGTTTAGTTGTCTAGGTTTCACAATAACTTCAAAATCATACTCCTGGAACAATAACAACCACCTGCAGATTCTTCCCCCCAACACAGGCATATTGAATAGGTATTTCAATGCAGAATGATCCCTATACATCTTAAAATGTTCCCACAACAAATAGTGTCTAAACTTCTAGAGCGCATATACCATGGCTAAACCTTCGCGCTCGGTGGTGGAATCATCCTTCCCATCATACTTGTTTGTCATTTGCACCTTCGACTTTCCAAAGCGTGTTCTCATCATCCTCCTACATTCGCGCATATCATCAAAGCTACCCTTGTGCATACCCCACCACCTTGCGGGCGTAGCGCGCAGTGCCTAGTCTAATGCCTAGAAGTGCTGCTTCTTTGGTGCCTTTCTCTCAAATTCATCCAAAAATATATCTACATCATTGAGGCCATCATAAGTGGGTATATCTCTTACCTTTGATGACACACAGTGTAGCAATCGGGTCATCATGTTATAGATCAGTGTGGTTACTTCATGTAACTGATTCTTCCAGCGCACTAATTCTTCATCAGAGTCTGAGGTACAGGAACTTTCACGATCCCATGTAATTCATCCATCCACTATTGGATTCACCCAATCTTGGTCTCGCGCTATTATCTTATAGATACAGTCCAAATCATCATCGCTCTCATAATCGCAGACTGGTTCAGTATAGCGTGATCCTTCAGCAGGATCTAGGGGTACTATTACGCGGAGCAATTTCTTCTCAAATATCATCTTTCGCTTCTTTAGGTTGATTACCCCATTCATATCAATAGCCCAATCAATGCCAAGGAGCACAAGGTAGGGGTTGTTGTCATCTATAATTTCTATTACTTCAAAGTCAGCCAATGCGCTCACGCCTTCAATATCTATAGTCACCCCTTGCATCCGCCCCATGGGGATGATCTTTTGTTGATTTTCCATCCTTAACTAAATTGGAGACCACTGCAACACGGGTCTTCCCATCTGTTCCCAAGTCTACTTCGGTAGGACGTTCGCATCTGACCCCAGATCCAAAATAACCTGATCCATTTCATACTCTCCTCTCTGTGCGATCAGCCTCATTTCTCATCCTGTCCTTATTTTATGCTTACCAATATTTCGTACCACGCGCGGTTCACTTGGAGTGTTTCTGGCACATCTAATTATAAGCTCCTGTAGTCCCTTCACAGCCTTGCTATCATGCAACAACTTCATGTAGGTTTCTAAAAAGGTTATAAGCATAGAAGGGTCCATCTCCTGATCTGGTTTATCCTTTCTTCTTGAGGTGGAGGCCTCAATGTAGCTCTTCTTTGCTTCCATGAATGTCTTGCGTGCGTCCTCCAAATCAAATTCAGCCTCCTTCACCGGAGCTTTGCAAACCCATGCGTTATCTTTAGGCTGTGTTCCCTTATCATCCCCTGTTGCATTTCCACTTTGGATCACTATATTCACATTCGAATCCTCTTCACGAGGCTCAGACCTCATCATCTGCAAGTTCTGAGTCATTTGAGGTGGTAACGCCCCTTTGTTGCATATCATCGCTATCAGCATAGGACAGTGCTCTGTTTCATGATCAAACATAGTGCAATATTTGCATGACGGACGCGTTGGGTTAGTGGAACCATGGGCATAATGTCCTAGTCCTCCGCAATTGTAGCAGATTAACTGTCCCCAACCTCTTCCAAGTCCTCCTCCACCTCAGTCCCATCTGTGCCCCTGAAAACGTGTTCGCGCCATCCCTGCGCTCTGGTCAGAGGGTTGCATTTCTAACTGAACCCTATACGTGGGTGTTCTATCCATCATCAATCCATAACTTCTGCAGTTTTGCTCATCATGCCCTATCAACCTACAAAAGTTGCAGAACAATTGTTATGGTGTTTGTACAAACTTCTGCAGCAAATGAGAGTTATCCATTGTATGTTTTCATGCTACCTGACATATAGTGCACCACAACACAAGCCCCACACATGGTCCTACTTGAGCTTTAGGCCTCAAGGGCATCATTCACCCTCCTTTAATGTAGTTCGTGAAGACTAGGCAATGGTCTTTGTCATGTCCCCGACCCTTTCATTTCAGGCACCACACCTCTTCACGCACCTCCAGTCGAACTATACTGTCCTACTTCAAGCTTTGCATTTCAATGAAAATATTTTACAACTGTGCATGGATCTGCTGAACCCCCAGATTCAGATCCTGCATCGATGTTTCATACAGTCTCATTGCAATCTCTAAGGCCTTTGCCTGAGTTGTTATCTTCTGTTGTGACAGCGCAAGTCTTAGGTGTGGCAGGAGCTAAGCCACGAACCATTCACGGTGTGGTCCATATGTTAAGTTCATATTAGCTTCGGAGATGTTACACTTCAATCTCTGATCTAGTTCCCAAGGTTTTTTTCCTGGTTTCATCGTGATTTCCTTAAACCCCACAATCGACTGTGCCTCATATTTATGCCTATTGAATTCTTTGTTCAGCGTGGTTTGGATGTCTGCTACTCTAGCGTTTGGGTTATCATTAGAGTATTTAATGTACTAGGTTAGTGCACGATCTTGAAGAGCACTAACCAGTGTTGCCTTCTTCATGTGATCATCTGTAACGCCCTGAGCTTCCCATACATCTTTCACAACGAACCAGAACTGGTCCGAGTCCTCATTTCCCAAGCCTTTAAACAAAGGCAGCTTCACTGAATTTTCCATGCTGAACTGTGGTGGAAGTGGAGGTGGTATGGGTGAAGTCACAGGCGATGGTGGTGAAGTTGGAGGTGGTGTGGGTGGAGGTGGTAGTCACGGGAATCCTTCCCTTATTAATTGGATGGCACTTTACGGAGAAGCCTGCGCTACTCCCTCTTCGTCACCCAGTGGAGGTGATATCAATGGACTATATTCAAGACCCTTTCTTCCTTTGTTCCTGTAAGTATTTCCGCTTCACGTATCTCTAAACATCAAGGTAGCTGCATAACCCGTTTTTCGCACAATAACATCTTAATCCAGGTATTCAAAGATTTTATGTACTTACCTCGCAGACCTTTGAAAAAGCGGCGCTCAGCGTCGCTGTACCTAGCTGAGGTATCAACTGCGAATTAAGTCACAAATCCTCCTATGATGTGATCGAGCCAATGATTGACAACATGAGCGATCTTATCCTCAGAGGCTTTCAATCTCTGTACTAACTCTGGAGTCCAAACAATAGGACCGTCAAGTCTCCACCTTCCTTGGCTATCCACTAGCTTCGTGATCCACTCATATAGCTCAACTAGAAAGGAACAAAAAAAGATCTCATGGATATCTATATAAAGTATCTGTCCAGCCGCTTTTCCCTTGTTGGTCATAGGTTTATGTTCTCCTACGCCGCACATTCGTGGATCTTCCTATCCAACCAGTCTATGATCTCTTTCTTAATTGGATTCCAGTGATATGACATCACACATCTCTTATGCAGATTCCAGTCCCAGCAACGGGGCC
Source organism: Pinus tabuliformis (assembly GCA_031772625.1). Classification (NCBI taxonomy): domain Eukaryota; kingdom Viridiplantae; phylum Streptophyta; class Pinopsida; order Pinales; family Pinaceae; genus Pinus; species Pinus tabuliformis. The sequence goes on along the minus strand of CM062811.1, from coordinate 665,060,318 downwards.
ATTTGTTGGCTTGGTGGGGCTTGAACCAGGTTCAACGTTAGTTAGCCAAAGAAATCCCTACACTATTGTCCCTTTCAGCATCAACCCATGGAGCACGAACCGAAGTCTCACTCGAAGTAGTATGGGGGGATGCTGGAACAAAGTTTTTGCACCCTGAGATGGTTGTGATTTCGGTTATTCCTTCTATTCCTTCTCTCGTGCAGATCGTTAAGTTCTAGGGCTTTGTCTGTCTAGCCCTTTATTCCACCCTTTAGTACCTCCACAAAGGGTGTTGAGCTGCCTTTTTGTCCAAATTTTTACTATTCTTATCATATAATTCTATGCTTGTGACTAGTGTTTTTAATCATTATTATCTTATTAAGCTGATAGTTAGAGGCATTTAGAGACAATATCTATTAAATTAATAAATTCTTCTTGAAGAATTTTTTGTGCGTAAATTTCATTAATAATATTTCTTCTTGGTGGCAGATGAATAACTCTAGCACCAGTAGTGCAGAAATGCTTCTGAAAATGCATTTGAGTACGGAATGAGATTACTGTAGGTGAAAATATGAATTTTGTGATCAAATGGTGAAGAATCTTGAAATTCCGACACATAGGTTTTGTTTAGAGAACCCTCATTCAGATAACCCAGAAACGGTTTGGAAAAATTCGACATTATGAGGAAGCTATGGTCATGGGAATATTCCAACATAGGTTAAGTATAAAATCCGGATTTGACTGTTTCGGCCACGGTTTTGATAAGCTTCTTATGCTCAAAAGAAGAAAACGTTGACTGGAATGAGAATGATGATTCATTAATGTTCATTGTTAGTGCAAGAAATGTCTATTGCTAGCTTCAAGATTTCTGGCAATATGAGATTGGTTATGTATGCAATCCAATGCGACAAAATGAGTATACAAGTGCAGTGTGTATCCATGGATCTAAGCTTGGAACATCAACAATATAGAATGGCTGTATACAGCTACAATGATCAAGGCAAATGGTGCAAAGTCATCAACCAATGAATGAATGACGGTGCACGTCCATGACCAAAGACGTGATTCACTAAAATCTAGGCTAGTCCAAGTTTGGTCAGAGGAAAAAGAAAATAACCTAGTCCAATCACAATACAGGTTCTTGAGACTTGCAACAGAATTAAGAACAACCTCATTTTTCAAAGTCAACTACTGCATAAATGATCATTTTTATCTTATAGAAGATGTTTCTTTGGAACATGTGAAAAGGCAAGACAAGTGATAAGGAAGGATTTCATATATTTCCTGCTGAGATCTAATGCCCAAGCTGCTTTGGAGTGACCTTCAATGCAATTCCTTTCTTTGATATGCTTTGTAATAATTGTGGATATATTATAGTTGGTGGTTCAGAATCTGTTTTCTTTCAAATATAATTTCCTGTTGGTGTAATATCTGATTACAGAGCTAGGGGGATCAACTTGAATCCAAGCCTCTCACTAGATGAGAAATGGTGGTTACAATTTCAGCTTGACTTTCAAGGGAAGATCAATTTTGGTTGTGACTCTTTGTACAATAGGAAATTGAGTGTCACTGAAGAAGATTTGTACTCAAACAAAAATCGATATGCTGCACTTCAACAAGGATATTAGTATCAATGCAATGACATTTCTTCATTTTTGTGCTCTCAGACTTGCTGAGGAGAGCCTTATTTCTTCTTCAAAAAGCAGAGTAGGATTTTCCAAGCTTTCTTTCGATACTCGGCCCGATGTTAGGAAAGTGCATTGCAATTTTTTTGTTGATACACTATGGCACTATGGACATGCAACATTTCAATGGAAAGTGTTGTTTGAGCCAGCTTCTGGAGTTACTCGCCCTCTCGCTCAACATTGTGATTGAATGCGGTAAGAAGTTGAACTACATACAACTGAAGTATGCCAATTGCCCAGCATTGAAAGGGTCAACACCTCATCTAGATGTGCGTTAATGCACCACTGCCAGCAATGCGATGAACTCAAATTACTTCCAAAAGTCGGGATCTGAATAAAAACTTCTTGTTCTGATTTTAATTAATTTATATTAACCAAAATCCTAACATTATATTCTATGTAACAATCGATCCATTTAATTAGAGCAGCATGCTGCTATATAATAGAGATTGTTTTTCACGCATAGGGAGCCATAAACTAGAGGCTGAGGATGGGATCACACAGGAAATCATTGTATTATTTGCTAAGTCTGGATTTCAATTACAACATGTAAGGAATCTGAGCCCAGTGGAATGATCCCTGGAGGAGACCACCAGAGCCCATCATTTAATTATTTAGCATTCATGTAATTTGGTTTTAGATTTTGCAATTAATTTATATTTTCTAGGCTAATTCATTTCTAATATGGGTTGTTGATTTTATTTTTACAGTGAGATTGAGCTAGTTTTTCGGGCCCATTAGCCAGTTCGTTAGCTAAATCTCTTAGGATTTATTTATTTCACTGCATTTTATTTCTTGTTGGTGTGATTTATTTTACTGCATTTGATTTCATGCGTGAGTGATTTAAATTTTGTTTCTGCAATTTTTTATTTTTATTTTTATTTTATTTTATTTATTTATTTATTTTATTTTTATTTATTTATTTATTTATTTATTTCTACATCTCCTTTATGTTTTGATATTTAATTATGCAGGTTTGATTCATGAATTCAGTGATGTCATTATTCTAGAATTTATTTATGAGTATATTTAGTTAGCAAGCATTTCTTTTATTTGTGTTTCTTATTTCCACTATTTGCTGCGTTCAATTCATTATTTAACGAAATAGATTCTCAATTGCAAGGATTTATAATGGAGATAATATTTATGATATGATCATTGGAAACTCTGATTTAATTAATTAATATTATTTGGGCATTCATAAGCATTTTTAATCCTAGGATTTTAAATATTCATCATTATAATTTAATGCCAGAATTAGCATGAGGAGACGTTCAGTTCAAGTTCAGCAAAAATCTTTGAGAATATCTCTGATCAACAAACTTAAATTTCTTAAATTGAACACTACAATTCCTTTCCAGTCGCAAGAAGCATTTAGTTATTTTTCTTAAGTACATATTTTAAAATAATTTGAAATTGAATTTGGTTCATGCTTTAATATTTGCATCATAGTTGTAGTCTTTTAAGAAGCTTTGCATTCTTTATTTGTTGTAGTGTGTTTACTTTGGAATGCCTTTTCTTGAATGATTTCCTTTTCAAATTATTTTGAGTGTTTTGATCTTACAAATCCTTGAGGTCATATTTTGGCATATATTGTGCTACGTCTCTAAGTCTTACGACCCCAGATTGACAATTTAAATGTGGGTGTAAATCTAGCATTTATACCTCCCAACAAAGGGGTATGATTGGCCTTCGCGCAGCCCTAACATGCGGTTCAGGTACTTTCGCACTGCTAAAGCAGTGTATAGAATAGGTTTCCAAGTTATCCTTAAGTGTTTAATTATCTTATTAAACAATCACAGTTAGTGCTGCGTAAACAGATATTCTTACTTTCATTCGATTAACCAACATAATAACATATATTTGCACATCGAATAAACATTGTAAATGAAATCCATACACAATATGAAAAGATGCATTAACAGGAAACAAAGACACAAAATTTTTAGAATACTTCTCTTTATTGATATCTTCAGATTATTATATACTCTATCTACCCTACGCACACAATTGTAGGGGTCGCACACTCATCTGCGGACTTCCACCCTAGGCCTCTGCGCACTCAGCTGTAGAGCTTCTACCTACGCTACGACCCGAAACTTAGACTTATCTCCTTATCTCTCAATATTTCTTACCAAACTTATTTCTTTACTACTTAGAGCTTACTTACTTAGCTCTTTTTATACACTCCCATGGTCTGCGGACCATGGGTAGATCTTTTACAGCTGACTTTACTTTACAAAATAAGGGTGGACAACCCTTTATGACTCATGACACCTTCGTGCTCCGTGACCACAAAATGTAGAGTCTTTACAACTTTATTACAAAACATGGGCTTTTAGCCCCAAAACTGTCCTTAGGGGATCCCGTTCCCAACATCCCACCAGGGTAGCCACCAAACAGGGGATTCGATCACAGCATCGAGCTATAGCTTGGTGTATAGACAGTGATTACCACCCCTTATAGGCATAATATGGCCTATAAGCACGAGATTGAGCGGGCCATCAAGGAACTATTGTCATTGGGCCACATCAGACCAAGTTCCAGTCCCTTTGCTTCTTCAGTGGCGCTGGTGAAGAAGAAAGATGGAACATTGCGCATGTGCATTAACTACTGGTCCCTAAATAGGAAGACATTGAAGAACTGATACCCGATACCTCACATCAACGAGTTTATGGATAAGCTTAGAGGAGCCAAGTACTTCTCTAAGATATATTTGCATTCAGGGTACCACTAGATCAGAGTGAGGGATCAGGATATCCCCAAGACAACTTTTCAATGCCATTATGTGCACTTCAAGTTCCTAGTCATGCCCTTCGGGTTGACCAATGCCCCGACTACTTTTCAGTCATGTATGAACCATGTGTTCTGGAGGCAGTTGACGAGGTTTGTATTAGTTTTCTTCGATGACATGTTGATATAAACCAGGACTTGGGAGGAGCATCTCCAACACTTGGATGAGGTGCTGCGTATTTTGGAGGAACAACTGTTCTGTGCCAAGCTGTCCAAGTGTGAGTTTGGCCTGACCGAGATGCTCTAGTTGGGGAATATCATTGGCACATATGGGGTGAAGGTCCATGAGGAGAATATACGAGCTATCTGTGATTGGATGGTACCTAGAGATGTGACAACAGTGAGGGACTTCTTGGGCATTTGCACGTATTACCAGAAGTTTGTCAAGGGGATTTTGCAGTTACCAACTCCCCTCATGGATTTGAAAAAGAGGGGATTTCACATGGACAGAAGGGGCACACTCTTCTTTTGACTGCCTCAAGGAGGTGATGAGAAGTTGTCCAATATTGGCACTTATGGACTTCTCCTAGCCCTTCACTGTGGAGTGTGATGCATCCGGGGAGGGATTTGGGGCAGTAATATCTCAAGATGGGCACCCTTTTGCTTTTGAGAGTCGAAATATTTTACCCCATGAGAGGTCATATTCTATATATGACAAAGAGCTGTTGGCCATTATGCATGCCTTGGCCAAGTTTCAGCAGTATTTGGTGGGTAACAAGTTCCGGGTGAAGACTGATCACAACAATCTTCGTCACTTCATGAGGTAGTAGGGCCTCAATGATAGACAACATAGATGGGTTAGCAAGGTGCAGACATATGATTTCGACATAGAGTACGTGTGGGGGAAACACAATGTGGTGGCTAATACCCTATCTAGGAGACCTGCAAGCATATCACTCATGAGAATTTGCCATGATTGGAAGGCACATTTATTGGTTGAGTATTCTAAGGACAGGAGGGCATGCGAGATTCTGGAGGGAACCCACATAGATGAGCTCTACTAGGTGTTGAACGAGGTCATCTACTACAAGGGGCGCATATTTCTGGTTCCCAACTCGCAGTTGAGGGAGAGAGTGCTCTAGGTAATACATGACTCACCATTTTCAGGGCATCAGGGGTTTAGGAAAACATGCCAGTGAGGGAGCGTTTCACATGGAAGGGCCTCAAGGGGGACATGTTGAAGCATGCACAGGAATGTGAGGCATGTCAGAGGAACCAAGGGGAGTTGATTCATCCCGTCAGGTTATTACAGTCGCTCCCCATTCCCAAGGGGAAATGCTAGAGTATCTCCATGGACTTCATCACTGGGTTCCCCATAATATAGGGCAAGGATTGCATCTATGTAGTAATTGACCAGTTGACCAAGTATGCCCACTTTTTCTCCATCCCGACCCGATATTCGGCTTCAGAGGTTGTAGAGTTGTTCTTTAGAGAGGTCTTCCTGTTACACGGGCTTCCTAAGAACATAGTGAGTGATCAGGACAACATGTTCATGGGATGATTCTAGTAGGAGCTCTTTAGGTTGGTTGGTATTGAGCTCACCCCTAACATGAGCTAACACCCCCAGAAATATGGCCAAATAGAGCGAGTTAATCAGTGGCTGGAGGGGTACTTGAGGAACTATGTGACTGGGTAGCAGAGGGCTTGGATTCGATGGCTGCACTTGGGTGAGTATTTCTACAACACCACCCATCACATGTCCATTGGTATGACTCCTTTCCATGCCTTGTATGGTTATGATGCATTATCTTTTGCTGACGTTGTTTTTGGAGACAGTCGGGCCCCAAAGGAAAAAGTCTAGATCCTAGAGAGCGAAGACATACTCAAGGCTCTCAAGGATAACTCAGTGATAACACATAATCAGTAGAAGATGTATGCAAATAGGCATCGAACTGAGAGGAATTTTGAGGAGGGGAATTTGGTGTACCTCTGGTTATAGCCATATAGATAGTCCAACTTGAAGAAAAAAGGGGCCAAGAAGCTACAAACATGTTTTTATGGGTCGTATAGGGTAGTCAGACGAGTTGGGGAGGTGGGCTATGAGCTGGAGCTGCCTCCAGGGAGCAGGATTCACAACATATTCCATGTCTCATGCCTCAAAAGGGTGCTGGGACAACAGGTGACAACAACAATAGAGTTACCCCCATTGGATGATGAGGGCCATTTGGTTTTGGACCCTGAGGTCATTTTGGAGAGACAGGAGAGGAAGCTGAGCAGGACCATAAGGGAATTTTTGGTGCATTGGAAGAATTTGCCGCTTGAGGATGCCACATGGGAAGTTGAGCACATTCTGGAGCACCCAACACTGAAGTTGCCTGAGGGCAAGCAACATTTAGTAGGGGAGGAGTGTCATGTCCCTTCCCAAATGGATTTATAACAGGTCTTGGTCTCACCCCAATTTTGTATAAAATTTTGATAACTAAAGGACACATGCAATTTTGAATTAGGGACTTATGAGAAATGGAGGATGGATTAATTTTCTAGTGGAAGGTGGGGGCAACCCACATGGGAAAGTGCATTGGGAAACTCAAATTGCCTTGTTGGGGAAATCGTATGGCTTGTGGAGGGGCCCACATGGGGGAAATGAGTCCCACGAAGTTATAAGGAGGAAGAGATCCTCTCTTGAGTATTCATTCATACTTGCACATCAAAATTCACTTGTTGTTTGCTCGAGCTGCTTAGCCGAGACAACTCGCTATTTAGCCACAAGTCTCTCAGGTGGGGGATTCAACCTTACCTTCGAGGGACTACAGGTGCCACCCTAGGAAGGAATTTTTAGAGTACCTTGAGGAGCACTAGGGAAGATTCATAGTCAGAACACTTAGCCCAAAAACTAGCAGTGTGTATTTTTGGGCCACGTAGAGAGTGGAACACACAATTGTAATCAGGGGTTCATCTAGGTATCACTCATCAAAGTAACATGGAGAGTTGGAGTATATCAGGAGTCCAGCCTTGGGGAGGAGTTTTGGAGCAGGTGGGTGCAACATTTGGGAAGTTCGAAACTCAAATTTTGAGGACTACGCAGAGGGCCAGACTATGCATCACATGGGCATTGAGGGAGAGAGACACAACACTAGGATCATATCAGAGAAGGGTGGAAATTCATAAGGGATAGAATCTTAGTGATTTGGGCTAGGTTTGGAGAGCTTTCCCATCACCCTTCAGACAGGCAAATTTTTCCAGCTTGAGGAAGAGGACATATTCCTTGGGGGTCGAATTTCAGGGGTCTGAACTAGGCCAAACACTTCTTAGGTTTTAGTGTGTTTTGGCTGAGGATTCGGGAGCTAAAGTTTCACAATTTTCTGAGCAAGGGAAGCAGTGGTTCGAATGCTTCCTTTCCAACAGAGAACATAATTTTCTGGGCAGTGTGGATCAGTTCTGGAGTAGCAATTGAGCAGCCCTCAAATCATCATTTCCTCACTTGGGTTTTGTCACGCTTGTCCTTGGAGACAAGCCTAGGTGCACCATTCCATTCGCTATTGTATTTTCCCCAGGATGATTTAGTAAAATGGCTCAGAAGTTCTCTATTTCCAGCATTGGCATGGGTGTTTGGTGATTTCATCTCATTTCTGATTCTTGGCTTATCTGCTTGCTTTGTTTATCACTGAATTTCCTAGTTAGGAACATTATAGATAGGTATATCTTCACTAATATTGCTAGATGCACATTTATCCCTTTCTTATGATGATGAACATGCACTACTAAGAGATAATGACCTATATCTTTGCAACTATCACAAGAAATAACATACCTTCTGAGTGGCCTAACCTCTCATTTGAGTATTCTCTTTCATCATCTTTGGAGAGATGATCAACAACTTTCTTTTTGGGAGAAATATCTTCTAATTTTTGAGAATCTTTCCTCTCTCTCCTTATTTTCTTTTCTCTAGCAGCAACATCAATAGAGTCTAGCTCATAACCAGAGCAACAAGGTTGTTTAACTTCTTCTTGATTCACATGATTGTCTCCTCCATATTTACAATGGATCTTGTCCCATATTTCTGTTGCAGAAACACAATGTCTTACCTTATTTGAATCTGACTCTGATAGTCCTTCTAGCATAACCCTTTTGGCTTCACTACCAAACTCATTCTTTTATCCATTCATTATGGGAACCATACATCAACATCTAATTCCATTAAATAGGCTTCCATTCTAATTCTCCAAAGTTCATAGTATGATCCATATAAAAATGGGACTCCTTCTGGAGTAAGCCAAGTTTGATTAGCCATTTTTCCATTTTGATCAACTTTAAGCGATTAAGTTGTTCCCAAAGGAACTAGGATCCGATACCAATTTTTGGAAACAATTTTTAATACTAAGAGGGGAAGGGGGGTGAATCAATATTAAGGCTAATTTAAAATTTTATACCAATTTTCATTAAACATTCAAATTTGGCATTATCTATGTGAAACCATTAACAAATCATAGAAGCAGCCATATGAAACGATAAAAGCACACACATCATGAGCAAAAAACACATGTGACACAAAGGTTTAACATGGAAACCCTCATGGGAGAAAAACCACCAAAGATGATTTGTTATTTGATGTAAATAAGAACACCTACTCTATTACATCAATGTTTGTTTGTGGGCCACCACTCACAAGAATCACCAACTCCCTTTGATTGTTTGCTAGCACCCACTAGTAGGAAGGACCAACTGGCTTCTTATGTAGACACCTGATTAGCTTACCAGAAACACCAAATTCATGGATTTATTGCAAGCACCAATTTGTAGATCCTTGGATTTATGTAAGAACCAACTTGTAGGAGGCACTAACCCTAAAGATTTCTTTAGATACCCACTAGATGGAAGCACCAAATCCATATTTTGCAACCTCCAATCCACTCTCAATAATGAACTAATGTTCTTTGTATATGGATACCACTCTACATAATTTCATATTTGTGTTCATCAACTTGGACCACTCAATTGACACTTACTCTGCATTATATTATTCTTTGTTCTCCTCTGCAACCTTCACTTTTATCAACCCACACAACACTCTATTTTTTGCTCACTCTGCAACAACAAACGTTCTCACAGTTGTCAACCCTTTCTCTCAAAAACATACACTTAGCTCTCAGCCTCTTTCCTCTGCATATGCACTCTTATCCTTTCACAATAGCATAGGCACACTTGGCCTCTTCTCAGCAGCGATTCACCCACAAAGCTCACTCAACAATGTTGCATCTCCCTCATTGCTCAATTGAAATAATGAGTTTTTTTCCTCTCCTACACACTTGTCGATGTTGTCTCTGTTGTCCTCCATACTACCTAGAAGTGTACTTGAATTCATGGTTTTGCATGTTGTCGCATTAAATTTCTTAGCCTTCACAACCACATTAGTTTTTAGAATAGACTCCTGATCATGTCTCCACGTTGACACTCAATTCTCAGTTCATCTGTGTACTAGAGCAGGGCTCTTCATGGTTCTTAATTTCCCACATATATGAGAGTGTATTGCAAGCATGGATTTCTTATCTATGGTCAAGTCCCTGAGATATCTTCTTCGTGTCGTGAGATCCATTCAGGTATGGGGATTATGCACCCAACCATATTTTCATTTTAATTATTTATATTGTGCAAGAAGGATCAAGGGTGTCTAATTCTATCTCAAGACATGCTCCATTAATTTTGTCCTGTACATTGTGGTCATTCACTCTCTTGAATCAGAGATCATGGAAAATTCCATTACCACTGACCCCATTAGCTCAACTTGTGCACTCAAAACATGCATACACAATAGCTGCTGACCCATCTGATGAGCCCCAAAAATGAATAATTATATGGGCTCATTCAACCTCATAATTTGACTTAATCCACCATTCTCATTAGTTTATTGCATGTTTTTGATTATATTTATGCTAATAGAGTGAATTGGGTTAGTCATTATGCCAACAAGTCTAATGGGTGCTTTGTGTAGTCTTTTTGGTCAATTTGGAGACAAAATAAAAGGTTTTAATGAGCACTTAGCAGCCAAATTCGTGGGAGAACAAGGGAGAGGATTTGTAGGAAGGTGTCCCCTTCATTTATGGGCCCTTACCTCGAATTCTCCACCATCAACTCGGAGTTCAAGGGCCACCAAATCGATTATCACAAGGGCAGCCAAGCAAGTCAAGTAGGACTGCTGTTAACTGCAAGTTTTGGGCAACCGAGTCCCTAAAGTTTAGGAGGACTGTTGGGGTCCTCAATCTGTATAAATAAGAGGGCTTAGGGCCTCATTTCAGTTATTCATTTTGTAGTCATTTTATATTCATGTTGTAGGTAGAAGTTAGCTAGTTTGTAGTTTGATTTTTAGGCAGTAGATTAGCTTTGCTTTCAGCACATTTTCAAGTTCTCCTTGTGGACAGTTTTTGGAATGTAACATTTCTTGCTCAATAAAGATGAATCCAGCTTTGCACCAGCTCTAAATCTCTCTTAGGAGGCTGTAGCTCTTGGGGTTGGGCCCATCTCAAGTGCCCAATACCTCCTTTGTTTATTTTCATGATGTGCAGGGAGCATAAGATTCTGATACTCGTGATGCTGGTAGATAGTTTGATTATGAGGTTAGTGAACGAAAGGTATTGCATTATTGCCCTTTCATCCAAAGCGTATCTACAAGCGATCGATCAACAGCCACTCCATCCCGATGAAATCTAACGCCCACCGGCCGCTGGACCATAGAAAGTGCAACGCCAGGCTATCTGTCTTTGTTGCGTTCTTAGAATAAAATCTGCTATTTAGATTTAAATCTTGTTTGTTATTGAGGTTGTTTTTGACAGGTAAAATAGATTTTCATGCTCAAATTTAGTTGATAGGTTGTTAACAGAGAAAGCTTCAAGAAAAGGGCCATCAAACATCTGTGGTTTCACCTCTCCCTCAGTGGGATCAGGAGCTGTGACTAGGATGACTTTGCTGCCCACAAAAACGCTGTTTTGCTTTGTCATGCAATTCTTAGTGTTGGAATCCTCTTTTGTAGATGCTGATATTAGTAGTGTTTAAATGCTTCAGTTGATGATTTCTTAGTGGCATAAGTTATTTCACGCATTTCATTTTGAATAAACTGTTGTTCATTTCCTTTTGTTGTTACTTAGGTCAGAATAGAGTAAAGTAACTAGGTCATAGGTTTTATAAGTGTTTGTTTGTTCAGTTTGAAAAACCACTTGCAGAGTACCTATTACCCTTCCTTACCTGCACATACTCCATCCAACCTACCTGTTTCATCCTTCACTTAGAACCCTTACCTTACATTTGCCTCATTCGCTTACTTTGCCATGATTCTCATCTTCTTGTGCAACATCGTTTCATCCCTCCTTGAACAAATCTCACCATTTGCGCCACTCCTTGACTCCATCCTCCAAGTCTTGAACTCCCCTACACCCCTATTTCACCTCCATACTCGTTCCTCCACCTTTTTCCCTCCATCCATTCTCCAAAATCCTCTTTTCGGAACATCATGTAGAAAATTACAGAACATCCTGTAGAAATTCCAGAACATCCTGTAGAACCCCTGCAGACTTCCTATAGAAGCTCACGAAAGCGATTTCTTGAGATCCGATCACTGTGAAACTCTCAGGAAGGGTGCTAGGGACCCCTTAGGACCTCTTCTAACCTTCCCAACCTCCTGCAAGCATTTTCTCCCACCGATCCACCTCTGCACAGTCAAAAACAGTGAAAGCACATGCATGGTAAATCTGACAACTTAATCAAAAATACAAAAAGATGTTTTCTTCAGATAGAAGTAGTTTAGACACATGTATTTTACCTTCCTAGAAGTAATGGCATCTCTTTCAGTAGCTTGCATCCTCTTTTTTGCATCAGTAGGGCTAGCTGGTAAAATTAGGGTTTGCTAGGGTTTGCATTTCCTTTCCGCTTTTCGCTTCTTTCTGCAAGTAGATTAGCCTCCTTTGAGTTAGCTTTCATCCATCAATTAAAAAGCTTCTTCTAAGAGCTCATAGAAGTTGGCTTAAGCTCCTAGCGGACTTGTGCCAGCTGACCAAGTGACAGCTGCGGCAAGAGCTAGTACTTGTGCATACAACACCGTCACTTCCAAGTTTGTTACGAACTACCGGGTTGATAAAATTAAAGAAGGGAGTCCTGGGAGTTGCAGCATTATTGCTGCAATACTGGGGCCCACCATCTTTTTGGCGCCGTTGCCAGGGAAGCATAAGAGTAATGGTGATTTCTGCTTTTCTTCTATTTTCCACTACAACCTTATGCTAAGTAGTTTATTTCATTTCCATTATGCAATTTCATTTATGCATTTCCTGCTTTCATAGATTAGCATTTCAATTCCGCAATTTCATTTCTGCAAGCGTAGATTAGCATTTCAATTCCGCAAGCATAGCCTAGCATTTCATTCCTGCAATTTCATTTGAGCAAAATAGATTAGTCCTTTCTTGCTTTCATTTCAATTCCGCATTTCCATTTCAGCAAGATAGTTAGTTGCAGTTCAATCTATTTTAGTTTTGCAGGTACAAGCAGAAAAAGCAAAATCAACCAAAAATATTTCCTTTCATGCCTTGTAGGAGTAGAGATAATTCAGAAAAATGATTGCACAACACCCCCACTGCTTCACACAGCCAACCTTCTCTCTTCTTCGATGGCTGTGATTAAAGAACCCTTAGGTGGACCGCAAGACATATTTGAAGAACCTCAAGGGAAGAAGAAGAAGAAAACATTCCTTTGGAGAAAACGGCTACAAATAGAAATGTTGGTAGTATTACCTTATCCAAAAACGAATTTGCAAATCAGATCGAAGATTTCAAGAGTGATATGAGGTTGTTTCTTGCCATGCAACTGGATACCTTGCAGATCCAAAGGAAGCAAGAGGAAGCCAAGAGGGCTTTGGCCATCTTCTGTCCCAGGTGCACTAGAAAGCATCCTAGGAACGAATGTCCATTGCACTCCATAGAAGTGTGTTTTGTTTTTGAAAGAGACCATCCTACGAATCAGTGCCCTTCCTTGCCCGGAATCAAGGCTGCCTATCAGAGGGCTAAAGGAACCACTAAACCACTCTATTATATGAACCAAAGGAGGCCACATGGACCTAGATCTTACCAGCAGGAACTGCAAGGGACATCCGATACCTATTATGACCCCTATCAAGCCACTTTCATGCCTTCTTGGGGTCCCCCTGCTCATCCTTCCTGGTCTACACCTCCTCCTTGGTCATATCCTCCTCAATATTATGCCCAACCAGCTGCTCATTCGTTTCACTCTTATGCTCAGCCACAACCTCAGTGGAATGCATCTCATTAGGGGTAGAGGCCCCAGTACAACTCTCCTCCCACCCATTTTCTTCCACCACCTGCCCAACCACAACCCCATCCACATCCATCTCAAATATACACCCCCACTCAACTACCCATACCACCATTTCCAAACCTGCACATTGGAATAGCTCAACCCAATTGCAAAGTTGAGGCACAACATGTCCAAATGACTCCTCTTGAGCTCAATGATCTTCACCATAGCTCAGGAAGAGTATTGCAAAAAAGAGATTATCTTGAAAGCATTGAAGGACCACATCTAGCAAAAGAAGATTCAAAAGAAGAGATCAAAGAACCATGGGTTGCACTTGATGAAGAAAAGGCATCAAAATCAGAGATCAAGAGAGTTCCCTCATGGTTACCATCAAATCCTCCACGTAGTGGAGAGAAAAATCAGCACAAAGAGGAAGATGTGAAGGTCATAATAGAAGAAGATATGGAGAATGATCCAGATCAGCAAAAGGACCAAAGATATCAAAGCTATATTGAGACATGGTTCCAGACGGTCACTAAGTTGCAGCAGTACTCTCTTCTTCAGCTATGTTTGATCCCTTCAAAGTCAAATCATTTGGTCTCTAAAATTTGGATAGCTGTCCAAGTATGCATTTCAAGCCTCCACATCATCTTGTCTCTAATCTCGATGTGCACATGGCTCCATTGGAAGTATTCTTATACTTGAAAAGAATTTTGTTTTTCAAGTAGGGTAGGGTAGAAAAAAGAAAGAAAAAGAGAAAGAAATGGAAATAAGAGGAAAAATCTAAGGTGAAAACCTCCTTGAGGCACCTTAGATTGGCTCATTGACTGAAAACCTCCATGAGGTGGTCAATGGGTTGAAAAAAGAAGAAAAAAGAGAAAAGAAAAAGAGAATAAGATCTCTGGGTGAAAACCTCCCTTGGAGGCGCCCAGGGCAGGCAATTAGGGTGAAAACCTCCATGAGGCGCCCTAGTTGTTTTTCAAAAAAAAGGAGAAAAAGAAAAAGAAAAATAAACCTAATTTCCATTGGATAATTGCAGGTTGCAAGAAGGACATTGCAGGTCAGGAGGATCACTCAAAACAAAGACAAAGGAATTTTTGTGCCTTCTACAGGAAGTTCTGTATTTCTACAGGAAACATCCTGTAGAACCTTCAGGCGAGCCAGATTCGATTTTGGAAGGGAATCTAAAGCTTGGAATCTATTGTTTATGCCTACAAGCATCCATGTTTCCATTCCTCACCCTTTTCCATCATTTTTTCCACCTCATTGTGCTTCTTTTATGAAAATTGTGTTTTCTACAGGAAGTTCCTGTAGAAATTACAAGAAGCTAAAAATGGATTGCAAAAGGGTAGTTTGGCGAACACGATAGCTTCCGCAAGGGTTCAGAAGTCCTCCTACAATCTTAAAACTCCTCCTCCATCATCTCCATGCCTGCATCATAGCCCAAGTTCATTTTTCTTACCACGCAAACAAACTGCAGAATGCCTTGAAGCAAAAATACCTAGAACAAAACTTGTTTTTTCCATAACTTGAAAACCGTGCATCCATTTACAAAACCGTTTTACAGGGAGTTGTATATGGATGATGGGAACATGCCCGAGCAATTTCAGCCAATTCTGGTGCACGGTTTCCAAGAAATCTGCCTCCATCACCTTCAGCCATTTCTGCATTTTCTCCATATCTGTGCATCCGTTTGAAAACCTGTTTCATGGGGAGATGCATATGGGTGATAGAAACCTACCCAAGTAGTTTCAGCCAATTCTGATGCACAGTTTCTGAGAAATTGATCTCTGTAATCTTCAGCCATTTCCCGTTTTGCTCGAAATATGTGCATCCATTGATTGCGATTTTGCTATGGGAGGTGCATAATGATTATTGGAACATGCTCAGCAAGTTTCAGATCGATCTGATCTATCGTTCGGGAGCAATGGAGAAAACAAGTTTCGGTCCTGTGAAAATTCAGCAGTAGCAGCTTGAGGGTGCAGATCTGAACGTGGAAACGAACTTCTGCAGCTTAGATCTGGCTAGAGGATACCTGCACAAGAAAAATAACCACACATCAGACAACAAAGAGCTTATAGCACAAAGGATCCATCATGCAACCACCGAAACAGATGCATGCAGCAGCAAAAAGCACCTCACAGCAACCATTTGACTTTAGGTACGTGACTAAAACTTGTTCCTCTATTGCATGAATCTAATTGAAGAACTGCTGGAATGAATGGAATGGTGGGGTAAGCCACGAATCTAGCAAGGTTAAGCTGATTGCCTTCTCTAGCACTCAGCCAGAAGTCATGCAGTACACGTGGACAGCTGACTCATGTGAAAATTAAAGCAACCAGGAGTGTTGGCCGTTTAAACCTCATTTCAATTGACGGTAGTGATTACAGGGGGAAAACACACAGTTCAGGAACAACAGTTCCAGTTGCATATGGCCACGTACACCTGGCCACTTCACTCCCTCACCACAAATCACGTTGAAATTAAATGATGCTCGGCTGAAATTCTCACCACCCTCTGTTCAACTGCGGTTAACTGGAGCACGCGTCCACCACGTCTAGATCAGTTAACCAGTGGTCCTCTGCAAGATTCCTGCCTGATTTCTCAAGATTTATGTCGTTTTTTTTAAATTCTCGCCTATCAGGCTCTACAGGAAGTGCAGTTTCGTTCTACAGGAAGACGTTCTACAGGAAAGTACAGCAGAGCCTTCCAGAGCAGAAAAGCCTGGATTTTTCTTCGACAAATTGGGAGTCCCGAAAGTGGTAGGCTTGAAAAAACACTCTTCCATGCATGATACATCTGAAAGGTGGTGAGTTAAACTGTTTTTGAATAAGAAAGTATGAAACAAATTTGCCTGTGGGTCAAGAATGGTAGTTTTCCTGTGTGATACACGAAATTTTTCAGTTGGTTCTGCATCACATTCCCCTCCACGGTTCCTATCAACAAATTTCTCCTATACAAAAGTTAAAGCACTGTGAGGACTAACATGTGCATGAAGAATGTGAATTTTATGTGGTTGTATGCATGCCGGGGATGAAAATTAAGCTCTACACTTTGTCTGTGGGAGCCTAATTCCCTTCTGACAGTTGAGTATTTGGGCAGAAAAAGTCTTGAAACGAGGGAATTGTTGTTCCTTGATATCAAACAGCCGAGGAATTCTTCCTTGAGCCCAGGGGGAAACTATAAACAACATTTCCGTTTCTGAAAAAAGAATAAGAAAAAGGGAGCTCTCACCATGCCAGGGGAATTCATGATTCAGCATTATCCATGGTTTTCATGTGAACTTACACTTCATCCAGTAGTGAGGAAAAGGAGCATATTGAGGCAAAGAAGCTAACTAAGGGTAAGGAAATTAAGGGTAAGAAAACCCAGGACAGGCCACCATAGGAAAAGCAAGAAGAGAAACAAGAAAAAGGCCAAGCTACCAAGGCCAAAGCTGTGGGTGGAATAAAGGCACAAACGCCAAGGGAGAAACGGTTGCAAATCAGCCTAGAGAGGACTGAAAAAGTACAAACAAGTAAAGGCACACCCAAGGCAACCACAACACAAGTCAAAGAGAAGGCACCCCCAGCCAAGAAAGCCAAATAGGGAAAACTGGTTCTACAGGAAGCCAACAAACTGTTTCTACAAGAAGACAGAAAATTGCTTCTACAGGAAGCCAGAAAATGGTCACTACAGGACTTTCTACAGGAAGTCTGGGGAAAGGGCGGTAGAAGGAGAAATTGGCCGAGATTTTAGCTAGGGAGGCAACATTTGTGCTGGCCACCCTAAGCACATCCCCCAAGCAGAAGGAGAAGTGGAAGAGGGAGCCTTCCATGTATTTTAAGGCGAGAAGGAGCACACGGATCAAAGTGGGCAGACCCAAACCACAGACAAAGGAGAAAATTATCATTAAGGACACAAAAGCTAAACAAAAGGAGGAGCCTCCTTCAAGGATGTCCAAAGGGCAGCAGAAGGAGAAATTGGCCGAGATTTTAGCTAAGGAGGCAGCAGTTGTGCTGGCCACCCTAAGCACATCCCCCAAGCAGAAGGAGAAGTGGAAGAGGGAGCCTTCCATGTATTTTAAGGCGAGAAGGAGCACACAGATCAAAGTGGGCAGACCCAAACCATAGACAAAGTAGAAAATTGTCATTAAGGACACAAAAGCTAAACAAAAGGAGGAGCCTCCTTCAAGGATGTCCATCACCTATGAATTAGGAAGCCAAAAACCTTCACTTGGAGAGAGAGAATTCAGATAATGGACTCAAAGACAGTTCTACAGGAAGTTGAGAATTCTCTAGGAAAAGAAGCACAGGCAGTGGGAAGGAGCAGAGAGAAAAGCATGGTTTCATGACCAAGAAGAGGACATCACTTTAGAAGCTTGGCATGACAGGGAGGCCACCAGGGCCATCAAATATGAAGAGATAGATTGGTTGCTCAGAGGATGAGCAACACTTTCAGTAGGCGGGTGATGATGAGACCCAAAAATGAATAATTATATGGGCTCATTCAACCTCCCAATTTGACTTAATCCACCATTCTCATTAGTTTATTGCATTTTTTTGATTATATTTATGCTAATAGAGTGAATTGGGTTAGTCATTATGCCAACAAGTCTAATGGGTGCTTTGTGTAGTCTTTTTGGTCAATTTGGAGACAAAATAAAAGGTTTTAATGAGCACTTAGCAGCCAAATTCGTGGGAGAACAAGGGAGAGGATTTGTAGGAAGGTATCCCCTTAATTTATGGGCCCTTACCTCGAATTCTCCACCATCAACTCAGAGTTCAAGGGCCACCAAATCGATTATCACAAGGGCAACCAAGCAAGTCAAGTAGGACTGCTGTTAACTGCAAGTTTTGGGCAGCCGAGTCCCTAAAGTTTAGGAGGACTGTTGGGGTCCTCAATTTGTATAAATAAGAGGGCTTAGGGCCTCATTTCAGTTAGTCACTTTATAGTCATTTTGTAGTCATTTTTTAGTCATGTTGTAGGCAGAAGTTAGCTAGTTTGTAGTTCGATTTTTAGGCAGTAGATTAGCTTTGCTTTCAGCACATTTTCAAGTTCTCCTTGTGGACAGTTTTTGGAATGTAACATTTCTTGCTCAATAAAGATGAATCCAGCTTTGCACCAGCTCTAAATCTCTCTTAGGAGGCTGTAGCTCTTGGGGTTGGGCCCATCTCAAGTGCCCAATACCTCCTTTGTTTATTTTCATGTGTCTTTGCTGCGTTCTTAGAATAAAATCTGCTATTTAGATTTAAATCTTGTTTTGTTATTGAGGTTGTTTTTTACGGGTAAAATAGCTTTTCATGCTCAGATTTAGTTGATAGCTTGTTAACAGAGAAAGCTTCAAGAAAAGGGCCATCAAACATCTGTGGTTTCACCTCTCCCTCAATGGGATCAGGAGCTGTGACTAGGATGACTTTGCTGCCCACAAAAACACTGATTTTGCTTTGTCATGCAATTCTTAGTGTTGGAATCCTCTTTCGTAGATGCTGATATTAGTAGTGTTTAAATGATTCAGTTGATGATTTCTTAGTGGCATAATTTATTTCACACATTTCATTTCGAATAAATTGTTGTTCATTTCCTTTTGTTGTTACTTAGGTCAGAATAGAGTAAAGTAACTAGGTCATAGGTTTTATAAGTGTTTGTTTGTTCAGTTTGAAAAACCACTTGCAGAGTACCTATACCCTTCCTTACCTGCACATGCTCCATCCAACCTACCTGTTTCATCCTTCACTTAGAACCCTTACGTTACATTTGCCTCATTCGCTTACTTTTCCATGATTCTCATCTTCTTGTGCAACATCGTTTCATCCCTCCTTGAACAAATCTCACCATTTGCGCCACTCCTTGACTCCATCCTCGCTTCCAAGTTTGTTACGAACTACCGGGTTGATAAAATTAAAGAAGGGAGTCCTGGGATTTGCAGCATTATTGCTGCAATACTGGGGCCCACCACCATCCATCGAAAGCCCAAAGGCTTTCCATTAACTTTGCTTCCGAATATAACTCTACGAAACTTTTTTATAATAGCCCCTCTCATGCTGGCACTTAGCCTCTTGTCCACAATAGGACTTCGTGTTGTGACCTTTGCTAAAACCTTTAGGCACTTGTTGACAAGGTTAATCCTCTCTGTGGACAGAGAGGATCCCTTTAGCCCAGTGAGTGGGTCTAGCAACTTGAGAGGATAATCAACTAGACATCTTCCTAGATTATGATTGAAAAATAGAACAAGAGAGAAGGCATATCTTGTTCTGATGCTAATCAGATTTCCTTTGTTGAAATCTCAGAACTCCATCGCTTATGTACCTGCACAAACAACCATGAGACAACAAATCATGCCAAAACTAATATCAAATCCAATAATAATATATTTAGCTGATCAAGGAATTCCAAACAAATACATACATGAACATATATATTGGGAAGATGAACCAACAGTTGTATTATTATTTAAAGAATAAAGGGGAAGCTTACAACCATAGCCTTGATGTTGAAAGGCTCTCCTTGAGTGGTAATCCAAGTCCAAGCCAAGAAAATCTCCAACACTCCTTCTCCAAGTCTAATGAATAACCTCTAGGCACAAGCTCAGCATAGGGGTGCAAATGGACATAGATCAACCATTTGGGAATGGTAGAGGGGGAATTTATAGGCTGGGAGAGGGAGTTAGACCTCCTCCAAAGGTAGGATTAGGCCCACATATTAAGGAGGTAGCTTATAGGAATGAGACCAAGAGGTCAAATTAGGAGGATTCGACCTCATCTATGTGAAACCACCTCCAGCTCGCCACTCTTGAAGCTTCTAGATCATGAAGCTTCTCATTGTCTTTGGGAAAATTTCCTTTTTGAGACCATCGTGAGTATGAGAGAGAACAAAGTGATGCCATCCCTAGCTTCACAAGGTGCAACAGGAAATCATCATGGTTTTGAGCTTCATAAGTGCGATGATTCTCATTTTAGGGTTTCATGAGCTATTTCTTCAAGGAAAGATCTAGATAATTTCCAGGTAAAGTTAAAGCAGAGATTTGAGCTGCATACATTGATGCGTATACTATATAATGATAATGTTTCGGGAACTTCAGGGTATGTCACAGGGAAGTGCAGGAGGCGTGACAAAATACTGTGTAACAGATGCCCCCTAAAGCATGAAGGCAGAATGAGGAGTGATGACTGAAATGCTTTAAGAGCTTTTGGCAAGGATGAGGACACACACTGTCAGGAGATCTACAAATCAAGGACGCATATACGTATACAGATTTGAGATTAAGACATGAATCCATGACTTGGACGAAGCCATCCAGATGATGAAGACTATATAAAAAGATCCATGGTATGGGTGCAACCATCCAGATAACATGGATCAGTATAAATATGAAGTCTCATGGTATGGTCAAAGCCATCCATATAGTAGAAACATGTGTACAATCATGAGTAACATAAAACTCCATGTAGCTTGAGCCATAACAGATAGGACTCAGGGTCTTGCGCTCCATCCTGACCCAATCAATGTACGAATCCCAGCATGTGAATAAACCTGTTGAAGTCGAACATGCTAGAAAACCACCTGATTATCGACCAATGAGGTGGACCGCTAGCAGGTATTAGAGAAACCACCAATAATGACAATGGCCTCAAGGTACAACAATACAATCCATGAATGTGATAATGAATTTGAGGTCTAACACTCTTGCAATCACCCGATAGAAAGCCAATAATGAAGACCTATCACTGGATGTGAAGAACTGACCATTAAGGCATGCCAGCTCTAAGGTACTGAAGGCAGTTCCTAAGTCATCTTCCTAGATAGTGAGCTAGAGTCGACAAGAAGTGACCCGTTGAAGGAGGGCAATGATGAATCCCCCATCATCGACATGAAACAAGGAATAAAGTGGAATGATGTTCAAGACTGTAGCAATGACTCAAACAATGTATAGGTAAATAACTGCAAATTGGACTTCTCTTGAACATATTAGTGACACAACTTCGGAGTGTGGCAGCATCTGACTCAACATGGGACTAAAGGTCATGGTGACAATGTGGAATAGTCAAATGAGAGGCAAGATGGATCACCCAAACTTGGGAGGACAAGTGACTAAGTGAGGATATCCCAAACCCAACACGAGAGAAGAAGAGTGTCATGTTCAAGAGCGACATGCTACCTATACAAAGGATGTCTCATCTTCATTTTCCCCTACTATTTCTAGTGAGAACCCCAATTATTTTTAATCAAAATCTTGAATGGGATAGCATATGCTTGTTATGTAAGTTCATTCTTCGAATGAATCCATCCTAGTAAGTTCTATGAACCCTAGGAAGGAGAAGCTCGGTCCCATCATGGTCACAAGCCTTTCGTCGTAAAATTTTAATGACCCCGACGTAAGAATAACTCGACATCTTTTTCACGTTTAGAGAGTTTGAAAAAGAAACGAAAAAGAAAACTCCACCATGTCCCTTTTTGTAATTTGTCCCTCGAACCCGAAAAGGTAGAAAAAAATATCCAAGGGAACCTTTTGACCATGTTGACCAAGGTGTACCTTTTTTGTAAATAGTTAGTCTCAATCCAAAAAAGGGGTAAATGTATACTAAGGTGACATCCATTCATTTACTTTAACGAGTTCGAAAGACAAGTACTCGACAATCTTTTCAATTTTTGGGAGTCAAGAAAGAGTTGAAAGATGACTCTAAGGGGGTTCCTTTTTCGTTTATTTAAGGAGTCTGGAAAAGAGATAAAATAAAACTCCTAGAATCAATTAATAATGATCACTGTTCACATTGAAGGCACCTGTAACTGCACAAGAAACACACCCATCACTGATATCAAGAAAATAGTAAAATATTACAAAAGTATTTGACAAATTGACTTTCAAAACTTATAAATAGGAAAAAGAAATTTCATTTTTTACCATTTTACTAAACAGAGCTTTGAAAGTGTTTTTGTGCCCTAGTTTCTTTGATTTTCCAGTGGCTTTTGTAGGAGAACCAGGGGACCATTTCACGATCCATCTGTGATAGGTAAGAGCCACATCCGTGCACTTGCATTTCATTACCTTTTTATGCAATTTTAACGGTGGATTTTAAGCTAAAAAGGAGGATTTTTAAAATTTAGGTCATCGATGACCATCGCGGGTATGGTCATTGGACCCATGATAGTCGCACTTGAGCCCAAAAGGCTCACACAATTCCATCTTACTGTTTTGAAAAACAGGCGCGATGGTGCCGAGAGCGACTTTTAGAGATATAAAACTCATATTAAAGCAAAAAATGGTGAATTTTATCCATGGAAAAGGCACTAAAAATGGGTTAAATTTTGTTTGCAGGAGAAAGATGGCCATAGAGTGGAAAGAAGGAGGCCATGAGGCCAAGGATCACCAAGCATCTCTAGATCCAGCATGCATAAATGCTTTTGGGGATTGTAGCTTGCTGAAATTTTTCTAGACGACAGGGTTGAGGGCACAAGTGGAACTGCTACCTTATTTGATTAGCCTTTGGGATGTAGATCAGGAGATCTTCATCATCAAAGGGAAGGAACTGGAACTCAAGAAAATGGAAATTTACTTTGTCATGGGATTATCTCGTCGAGGATAACCCATTCAACTCTTTGGATCTCACCAAGGAGGTGAGGGCACCAGGAGTCTAGCCCATAGATACTATTTTGGAACCGAGATAACTAATAGAGGTAAGGTGAAGATTGCAACAATCACCAATAACCTCGTTCTGAGACAAATATTTTTCACCATGGCATGTGTATCTGACACACAAGCTCTTCATCAGGCTTCCCACATCCTGCCCCCCGAGATTCGACGCTCGTGAGAAGGAGCCAACTCATGCCTCGAGGAGGCATGAGCCAACACATTCACTATCCACCACAGTTTTTCGCTTGGCTTTAATGCTAGTTGCTGATGGTAGATGACTATGCGTATGTCATCATATATTTCAGAGGGGATCCAGATATACCTCTTCCATTCGGTGAATAGTGGACCGACGCAGGTAAAAACTTGTTTTTTTTTAAATTTTCAAGTTTTTATGATTTTTATGAGAATGTAATCTAAGACTCAACTTATGATAAATGTGCAAATGTGAGACCAAAGAGACCACCGGGCATGTCACCAATAACACTACGAGTTTCCCATCCGATATTGGTGGCAAACTATGAAGAAGGGGCTGACCTCGAAGCCGAGATGGAACACAACTTGGAGGCAATCACCCGAGGGGTTCAAGATTATGCCACCATTGACGATGTTCCATTGCATTGGCAGATACATACAGTGGGAGTCTCTGCGAGACTATGTCGGATGTTAGGTGGAGTGATCAGAGTAGTCACATGCTACCATGAGCACCGAGCATTTTGATAATCCTTCTAGTCTTTTACACATTTTGTAGGCTTTTAAAGCCAAGTGTCTCAGAACACTCTATTTTCTGATATTTTGATGTAAACACTCCACAAATGTGATATATATATATATATATATATATATATATATATATATATATATATATATATATATATATATATATATATATGCATGTTTTATTTCTACTTATGTGTTCATAACATTATTCATTTTTACAAATGACACAAATGTCTATCAAAAACAAAATTTTCTAATGCATCAGTTAATGTATTTAAATTACATGAAATATGTTGATATGTAATGTAATCAAAATTTCTTTCCAACAATTTAACACGTAGATACATACGCAATATTTGTGGATTTCTTACTGAATAATGATTGTTTAATTGTAACACAACAAGCTGGGAATCCAACTTAACAACTAAATCTCTAATGCCAAGAGCAACTGCTTTTGACAAAATTTCAATAACTGCACTATAGTCAGTGATATTATTGGTTGTTCGATCAAGGCATATACCTTGTAAGTTAATGAGCTTGCCATTAGGGTCATAGAATACCCATGCTGCGGAAGAGAGGTTTCGTGTGCTATGACAAGAACCATCAGCAAAACCAATGTAATGACCTGATGACATCTGCAAACTGAGTGGAACACATAGTAAGCAGAAAAACATATGCTTGCAAAGAAAACAAACACACCAAAAATCAAAACGCACACTAATGAATTAACACACTAATGTACAAAAGTTATCATACGAATTTCACGCATAATACTTTTTGAGATACAACCCATTACAGGGCTATGCAAATTCATTCCCCTCATAATCACATAGCTCATAGGCACATTTTTGTAAGACACGCTTGACAATGTAGGGCCCATGCCACATAGGTTCGAACTTGCCTACCCCCAACTTATCATTGGTTTGATTGTAAAGAAGGACCAAGTCAACTTCAACGAAAGTGCGAGGAGAAGCGGTTTGGTCAAAATGATCTTTGATGTGTTTCTTTTGAGCTTCGCTAATCATCGCAGCGATGTGACGAGTCTGGTCGAGTCTCTCAAGATATAGTAGCAACTCCTCCTCAGGTGAGGTATTCAGAAGAAGTTCTATAGCTAGCTTAAGCGAAGGGATTTCACATTCGATTGGAAGAGTTGCCTCTAAACTGTACACTAGTTGGAGTGGAGTGAATCCAGTGGCTATCTTAGCAGAGGTTCGATAAGCCCAAAGAGATGAGAAAATCATTAAATGCAAATATTTTTTGTGCTTCTCAATGGGTCGGTGAAGCATAGTAATCAAAACCTTACTGACTACTTCAACTTGGTCATTGGCCTGTGGATAATATGGATTTGAGCTATCATGGCGAAGGCCCAACTGAGTAGCTAACTCTACCATCATGTGCTGATGAAAATGTGATCCATGGTCAATCATGATAGCATGAGGGACACCGAAACATCCTATAACATGGTTAAAAAGGAACTGCGTGACAATAATACCATTAACATTGTATGTAGGCGTCGCCTCGACCCATTTCGTAAAATAGTCAAGGACAACGATGATATAACCATAACCCCTATCCGAGTGAGGGTTACATGTCATGAAGTCAATGCCCCATTTGGAAAATGGGCCAATGGTAATTACTGGGTGTAGGGGTGTGGGTGGGGCGCACTGTTTGCGGTTGAAAATCTAGCATTCATGGCATTTTTGAACAATTAGAATTCAATCTTTGAAGATAGAAGGCCAGAAATAACCGACGTGAAGGATCTTTTGAGAAATGGAATATCCAGACATATGACCACCATAGGCACTAGAGTGGAAATCATTTAGGACCCACTCAACTTCTTCAAGGGTGAGACATCTGCGAAGGACAGAGTCCACACCGACTCGATACAAAGTATCACCGAGGATCCAATAGGGTTGGGACTGATGTTGGATCTGGCATCCATCCAATCAGGACAACTCAGATCGGAAGGTCTGGGTTTGGAGATAAACAATAATGTCTCCATACCAAGGGTCAAGAGTGCTGATCAGAAATAGTGTTTCATTAGGTATATGCTCAGTAAAATCGGTTGGGGTGCTTGCAGATGGAAGAGAACAAATTAACTTAGGAAATATGAGAGATTTCTTTGATTTGGCAATAGTGAATTCCAAATCAAACTCCTGTAGGATGATGATCCATTTGCAGTATTTACCCTCAGTAACTAATGAGTCAGTATATACGTCATGCGGTTACAATCATAAATTATGGTGGTATTCCATAAAAGGATATAGTGTCGAAATCTTTGGATGAAATGAACTGCCACCAAAGCAAGCTTCTCAACATGAGCATAGTGAGACTTAGTATCAAGAAGATTTAGGCTCAGATAATAAACCACATGCTCATTTCCATGATTTCCGTCCTGAACTGACACTATAGCAATGGTGTTATCAGTTGCAGCCAAATACAGGGAATAATTGTGGAGATAATTGGGGGGATGAAGTAAAGGAGCACTAACTAGTGCTTTCTTTAAAGCATCCAAGGATTATTGAGCAACTTCGTCCCAAATAAAAGGGATCCCCTTCTTAAGTAAGCGAGTAACCTTTAGCAAGTTCGGCGTAATTCGGGACAAATCAACGGAGGAAATTATCTTTTCCCTACAAGCTCTGCAATTGCAGCAGCGATGTTGGAGGGGGTAGTTTGACTATGGCCTCAACTTTCAAAGGATCAATTTTGATCCCTTCACGAGACACAAAAATACCTAAGAGTCGGCTGAAATCGATGCAAAACACAAACTTGTTTGGATTGAGATGGATATTATAGTGCTGACATCATAAAAATATAGCTCTCAAGTGATCCGGATGGTCACGACGTATAGCTAAATGAGTAGGCAAGTCATCGAGGTATGGCTGAACTATATGTTGAATGTCATGGAATGCATAGGACATTTCTCGCTGAAAAGTGGCACCAACATTATTCAGACCAAAAGGAAGCTTTTTGTAAGCGAAGGTACCCCAAGGACATATAAAGATTGTTTTATGTTGATTGGCAGGTGAAATATTAATCTGGTTATAGCTAGAAAGGCCATCCATGAAAGAAAAAATCTCACTCCCTACGAATTCGTTGACGATTTGGTTGATAAGGGAGTAGGATAATTGTCTTTAGGACACGTGCGATTATATTGCGATAATCAACATGTATCGTGCCTTGCTTTTTGGCAACAGGGATGATATTAGATACCCAATATATCAATGGAATAGGATAAATCAAACCTACTTTCAAAATATTTTTTACTTCTTCTTTGATAGCATCAAAATTGCGAGGGTGCATAGGGCAAAGCCATTGTCAAATAGGCTTAGCATGAGGATATGTCGAGATCTCATGCACCACAATGGATGGATCAATACCAGGCATCTCCTCATATGAACAAGTGAAAACGTCTTGAAATTGTTTAAAACGCTGAGTATAGATCTTGATTTCATCTGGAGAACAAGAAACCCCTATATGGATTTTCTCAACGATTCTCGGTTTAACGGAAATGTCAATAGGCATCATAGCAGTGATGTTTCCCATATTACTGTCTGATAAAATTTCATGTACCCAAATAGTTGTTCGAAACGAAGGCGTAAAAGGATGAGAAGTAGATGCTTTAGGACAAGAAGGCATCTCATCAAGGTGAGAGAGAAAGGAAGAATGATGATGTAGACCGTTCCATGGAACTTCCTCTAGAGACATGACTTCCACGATACTCTCGTCAGTGGGGAATGTCTCGTTCAAGGGATCTAGAGAATCCCTAGAACAAATCCAAGGGGATGGCACATAAGTTTCCAGGTTCATACTGAAGACAATATGACTTTTTGAAGCGGCCATTGAAGCTAAAACAATTTCTTGATAATTTATCTCTAATGGACTTAAAGGCATAGCATCACCAAATGAGTCAATTTGACCATTGGAAAGGATAACCCAAGGATTCGTGGAATCTGAGATCAGACTGACTAAATGAACATGTGGAGGTGAGTTTTTGAAGAGACATGCACCCACGCTCTCGTAAGGAATCTCAGTATTGCCCACAGAAGGAACGTTACCATTGGATGAACTAGGGGAAAAGAAAGATATTTGATCAATCGTGACTATTTTTCCTTCATGAGGAAAACGAAGTACGCGGAACAAAGAAGACACCACACAAAACATGGTGTGAGTCCAGCTTCGCCCGAGAAGAAGGTTGTAGTTGAGATTGGCATATACAACTTCTACTTCTAATTCAATAGTCTTGCCTTCTAATGTAATTGGTAAGTTCATGAGAATACCATATGGTCGTGAACCTCTACCATCAAAGGCTTCCAAGGTGTTCGGAGATTGGTTAAGAGGAGGAGATCCAATGGCTTTCCAACATGAAACTGACATGATGTAGGTAGAGACACCTTCATCAATAACTGTGTGATGAATCATATTTCCTTTGATAAGGACCTAGATCAGAAATGCGATCTGATGAGGAAGATGAGGTACATGATTCTCTAGATAGAAAGTAATCAGACTTGAATTAGAAGGATCGATAGCACCTATATTAGACAACAGTGACTTTTGCTGCATTGGATAGGATTGAAGAACCTCCAAGGTGGACATCGTTGAAGGCGCCTGAGCTAAATACTCAACAATATTATAATGTTGTTTAACTCTGGCATTCAGATTGAAAGATGACTTTCAAAGAACACCTTTAGGAGGTGTTCGGATGACAGACTCACTGTTAAGGCGCTCGATATGGAGTGGACCAAAAGAGGATGGAGTAGAAGTAGAAGGAACATCATGGGCTTCTTTCTCAATGGTCTGTTTAGATGTAGCTTGATAGTCCTTGGTTCAAGTAACGATTGAGATAGTTGACGAACCTTGCATCATGAACACTTGGGAACTTGAGGAAGCAGAAGACTGAGGTTGGTCTACCAATTAGGTCTGCTGTGACAGAAAGGGTTCTTTTAAGATAGTTGAAGTCCCTTTTAGCAAGCGACTAACTTCAGATCATCGGGGCAATCTTTAGTGTAATGATCCTCCTCACAGATGAGGTAAGGATATTTTAGCTTTCGTCTAGAGTGTCATCAATAGAAGATTTAGGAGGGTCTTATTTTGGGGCATCGAATTTGGCTTTACCTTTGTCTTTCTTTTCTCCTTTAGAGGATTTATCTATTGTGGTAGACTAGACAACATGAACCTTAGAGGTTTTACCAGGACTGGATGGATTCTTAGAGGGATTATTGGAACTAGTGTTCGAGATCAATTTTTGCTTTGAATAATCTTTCGAAGGAGTCTGAGACACGAAACCAATCACACCTTCAACATGTGGTGTATCCGGAGACTTCAATGCTATTAGATCTGATGATGGTCTCAGAGCATCAGGTAACTGATCTGGATTTAAACAGGAATGCAACAAATTATAGAGATAACCTTAAACATATAGATGCAATGGAAATAATACTTCATTTCATTAATGTAAAATACTGAAATATGCTTACAAACAGGAATGGAAATAAACCAGCTAGGGCGATGGTAGCTTATCTCTGAGAAGAGATGTGGCGGCTACATGCCTATGAATTGTCTTACAATGAGGCTCAAGGGCCTTTTTATTATTGAACAATAATAGCAAACCCTAAACAACCAAAACCCTAACCTGAGGAGATGTAACACCAAGAGTTTATGGGCCCCGTTGGGGTGAGTTGGAGAGCCAACTTCCCGGGGTCACGACTTGGTCATATTATTTTTGTTTGACGCACATGATAGCCCGTTGGAAAGATCACTCCAAGGACTACGACGAAAAAGATGATTTTAGACAGAAAATCGCTGAGGGTAGATTTTATTTCCCAAAAAATGTCTTTTAGGGCCTCAAAACGGCTACGGAAGTTTAGGACCTAAAAAACTGCTAAAATAGTAAACTGTGCTATAATTAAGGAAACTGAAAAACTGAAAGAAGCAATGGTGGGGGTCCAAGTGGAATTGGCGGGTGGCCACCAATATCCACCTGGATTGTAACATCTCATACAATGTGCCAGATTGAGAATAGACTAGTTCTAAATATTGAGCATGAGTGATAGCCTTCTCTTAAGTAACACACCCACCCATGGCTATGTCCTTAGCAATTTTTCTTACGAATGATTTTGTGAACCACTTTGCCAAAAAGTCATCAGCAATCTCAAAATTGATGAGGTGACATTGACGTCTCCATTCATGGATATGATTAGATATGTGGGTCGTGGTGTCTTGCTTTAGTGATGTAAGCAAATGGGTGTTAGTTTCATAGTGAACTTGCAACTAGAAATGAGTGCGAAAAGCCATAGTGAGAGAGTTGAAGTCACCGTAGGTACCTCGAGGCAATTCAATGTACCACTTGGTGGCAATACCTGTGAGATTCCTTTTGAAAACTTGAAAACAGATAGAATCATCAACGTACGAATTAGAGGAGCACCAGATGTGATATGCCATCACATGGGCTTGTGGATCCTCCTTCTCTTTTCCCTCAAACTTGGGGCAATCACTTAGAATATTCTATGGAACTGGAGGCCAGTATGGCGAATGAAGAATGGGATCATTTGTGAGCCTAGAAACACCAGGTAGCTCCAACGTAGCCAAGAAAGGCAATTGCGTGTTAAATGGCATATAGGGCCTTTGAGGAGACCTAAATTGTAGAGTCCATCCTTGTTGGTAAGGATTTATCCCCCATAGTGGTGAATTTTGTCCATATGGAATCTAATTTTGTCCCCATTGAGGCTTACCTTGCCCATAAGGAGGATTCGGTCTTGGGTAGGTTTGATACTACCTCCCCATAGGCCGATGATGAGAATTGTATGCACATACGGGTTATAAGGTTATTGAACCTGTTGACCCAGAGATGTAAGGATTTTGAACTTACTGATGTAGGGGTTGACCTTGACCTTGCAAAGGCTGACCTTGCTAATACGCATATAAGGCTTGATGCTGCCAAGACTGACCTTGTTGTTGCAAAGGCTAGATTTTCTGCTGTAAAGGTTGACGCTGCAGCTGCAGAGGTTGGCCTTACGAGGACAAAGGTTGGGAGGACTGATGAACAAACTGTCTGTGGCTGCAAAGTTTGTTGCTACTATTGCAAAGGCTGCCCTTGCGGTTGTAGTAGTTGTCCTTACTGCTGCAATGATTACCCTTGCTGTTGCAAATATTTCCCCTTCTATTGCAAAGGTTGCCCTTGATGCTATGAAGGTTGTCCTTGTTGTTGCAAGGGTATCTCGATAGTTCCTAGGTGATACCCTAAGGGTATTGATAGTTCCTAAATTGGATCTGGCCATATCCACCAGGCATAATGGATTGACCATGCTGAATATATGGCCCAACTTGAGGAATGTAAGGAGGATTTACCATAGCTTGCGAACCGTATGGGACATAAGTAGGTTGGAATGGGACTTGAACCATATATGACTGCTGGTATTGGATGTTACCTAACCCAAATGAACCAACGAGGTTAGCAATAGTGCCGTAAAAGGGTTGATTCATTCCAACCATGTGATTTTGTAATCCACTCACACTCGTTCCACCAGACATCATAGAGATATTCGGGTCTTAACCCGCAGGCGGTGGCATAGTCTGTCCACTTGCTGGAGGGATAGAAGAACTTACCAAGACCTGACTCGAGACTGTTGGTTGAACTGGAAGATTCAGTTGAAATGATGAGATAGG
Source organism: Pinus tabuliformis (assembly GCA_031772625.1). NCBI lineage: Eukaryota > Viridiplantae > Streptophyta > Pinopsida > Pinales > Pinaceae > Pinus > Pinus tabuliformis. The sequence goes on along the minus strand of CM062811.1, from coordinate 665,028,638 downwards.
TTGAAATGGAATGGTAGGTTGAACTAGAACTGAAGTGACTGTCGTTTGCACAATTGGTCGAGAGGTCGTGTTCTGAATGAATGGACCTGATGTAGGCATAGCACTGGAAGACTAGATGGGTTTTTGATACAATGACGAGCCACTAGGAGTGCCTGAAACCAACTGAGCTAGAGAGGTATAACCATGCGGCAATATGGGCTAACTTAGCTCAGGATAAGAGAGAGATGAGACTCTTCCTGTAAAATGGAAACCTTCTTGAGGGAACTCATATCCCTGCTCATCATCTACGTGAGGATTGTGGGTAGCGAAACTTCCGAATGACCCAGAGAGGAGACTGGGATATCGTCTTCTGACTCCATAGATGGAAAAAACTGGGGACAAGGAATTGAATATGTCCAGGGAGATAACTCCAAAGGGATACCAGGTTGATCTTACAAACTGTACGAATGCTGTGGAGATATCACAACAGGATCGAACATTGGATTCGGTGGATAAAAAATCAATCTTTGCGGAATTTCTAGAGTCTGTGGACTCTCGGGTGTCTGAATGGGATTATCAAAGGAATCTAGATCAGATTCTTGTGGTGACCAAGAATCTGATGGAGGTGGGTGAGAAGACAAAAGTTGGATACTTAGAACAATTCCAATTTCAACACCTTGATCCTCAAGCGACTGAGAAAGTTCAGGATGAACTCCTTGGGAGGACCCTTTAGTATCAGACAACGAAGGGGAACTATGAGATGGACTCAATGGTTCAGCCACGATGGCTTCCCCTCAACAAAAAAGAGGAAAGGAAACAATTTTATTAAGGCTTTAACAATCTTGAAATTAACAAGGAATTACTCAATTTGGTCTAAGAGGCAACTGCTTGGGATGACATGTTTACCGTGGGCAGTTATATTTTGGAAACAAAAACATTGCCTTTTCATATTTTAAGAGTCAAGAAAAGGGTGAAAATGTGACTCTATTTGCTTCCAATAGTTTTGCGAGCGTGAAAGGACAAGTTTCTTGATGATCTTCTCAAATTTAAAGAGTCAAAAAATATCAAATGACTGCTCAGGTGAAACTAGGTAAAAGGAGTACCAAGTAACCGTGAACTGTAATATACACCTCAGCCAATAAATTGTCCAAGGACTTAACGTACATCCAAGCAATCTCCCTGAATGTTGTGTTCGGTGTATCATGTTTACAGGGTGGAAAACTTGGCTTCTTATGGATAGAGGATTGCAACCTAGAGGGGTCTCCCTTTATATACGTGACAATACGGGGAGCACAAGTCCATGTTACTGCTGTCTAATGCCTGAAGCGAATGACATATGCTAAGTTTTAAAGACGCTGGAACACGTCTCTAACCTAGACCACTCAATATGATCATTAATGTTTCAAATGATCCTTAGGTTAATTGGTAGATTTTAAAGTTGATCTTGTAATTATGTCTCAATTTCAAGGCATTAACGATGTTTCTTCTTCCTAAAATGCAAGCTAGATGATGAAATGAAATCTTTAAATTCGATGAAGGCTAGTTATGTAGGGATGAAAATCACTCAAATCATGCATCAAACCAAATGCAATATGCACCTATAACCATCTTCAATGAAAAAAACATGAAATCTAATCTTTCATATGATAAGCAAATGCAATGCCAAAACTATTCTTAAAGCAAAATCTCTAAGATATTTTTCTCTCTTTTCGAAATGCAACAAATGTAATCTAGTGCAAAGGGAAAGAGAATGAAAGCAAACAAAGAAGTATGAAAATTACTTTCACATCAATGATTTGGATGCAACGCAAAATGTTTCGAAAACTAGGAAAAGAATTGCACTTTCACTTTTAGTTCGAAACAGAAACAACTTCAAAGAAAACACTTTCTTTTGATTCCGAAGAGACAATCAATTTGTAATCTATTGCTTATTGAATGAAGCCTAAGAAACTTTCACTATATCTACTAATGAAAACAACTTAAGGCACAAGAACCAAAAGTGCAAGCAGGTCTGAACACACAAAGACTTTTTAATGCAGGTAATCAATCTCTGATCAGAAGACCGACGAGTGTACTAAGGTTGACCTGGAAGACCTAGAACCCTAAAAGGCTAATCAAACTTCAAGAACACTCAAGCCAAGTCAAAAATAAATTGCAAGAAGACACTGAGAAAGTCAATGAACAAACACATTAGTAAATCTCATGGAGAAGACAACTGAAACTGAAAATCAAAGAGAAAACCCTAAATTTCTAAGTTTTCTGCAATCATTGCACCTGTCAAAATTAAAGTAGTGATCATCGCTAATGTGACTAGAAAACATGCGATATCATCGCGACTGTCAGGATCATATCCACGATGTTCGAGGAAAAGGACAAAGAAGTCTAAAATCTTCAAGAATAGCTCCAGTTAACAATCTTCAAACATCTACTAGGCAATGACACTGAATGTAAGAAAGCAATGAAGTTTAAAAATCAATGGTTGACCAAAATCGTCAAAAGACAAGGTGAAGGAGAGGAAGGAAAAGGTCATAGGCTCCCCATTGGAGTCACCATTTTAATGACAAGGTTAATCCTCTCTGTGGATAAAAACAATCCCTCTAAACCAATGAGTGGGTCTAGCAACTTGAGAGGACAATCAACTATACATCTTCCTAGAAATGATTGAAAAATAGAACAAGAGAGAAGGTCTACCTTGTTTTGATGCTAATCTGATTTCCTTTATTGAAATCCTCGAACTTCTTGTGTCAAGGTCTTGTTCCTACTTCTTCTAGCACTTATGTACCTGTAAAAACAACCAAGAGACAACAAAGCATGCAAAAACCAATAGCAAATCCAATAATAATCTATTTAGTTGATCAAGGAATGCCAAACAAATAAATACATGAACATATATATTGGGAAGATGAATCGCTAGTTTTTTTACTATTTAAAGAATAGAGGGGATAGCCTTGATGTTGAAAGGATCTCCTTGAGTGGTAATCCAAGTCCAAGCCAAGAAACTCTCCAACACTCCTTCTCCAAGTCTAATGAATAACCTCCAGGCACAAGCTCAGCATAGGAGTGCAAATGGACGTAGATCAACCATTTGGGAATGGTAGAGGGGGAATTTATAGGTTGGGAGAGGGAGTTAGACCTCCTTCAAAGATAGGATTAGGCCCACATATTAAGGAGGTAGCTCATAGGGATGATACCAAGAGGTCAAATTAGGAGGATTCAACCTCATCTATGCGAAACCAACTCTAGCTCGCTGCTCTAGAAGATTCTAGATCATGAAGCTTCTCATCCTCTTTAGTAAAACTTCCTTTTTGAGACCATCACAAGTATGAGAGAGAACAAAGCGATGCCATCGCTGGCTTAACAAGGTGCAACAGGTGATCATCGCGGTTTTAGCTTCATAAATGTGATGATTCTCATTTTAGGGTTTCATGAGCTATTTCTTCAGGGAAAACTCTGGATATTTTCTGGGCAAAGTTAAAGGAGGGATCTAAGATGCAAACATTGATGAGTATATTGTATAATGATAATGCTTCGGGTACTTCAGGGTATGTCATAGGGAAGTGCAGGAGGCGTCACAAAATACTGTGTAACAACGTTAAAATATTTTTAAACCTGTGAGGGCTCATATTCTTCGTTAACTATCTATGCCCTTCATCTCATTTTCTACACATAACCTTGTTCTAGCACTTAGCCCGTAGCTCTATATCTTAGCGCTATTAGATTTCCTCCACATAAATCTTCTGGGATGGGCCTTGTGGGTTTAGTTGTCCTGCAGGGTCCTTCCAAAACCTTTCTCATTGGCTGTCACTCTAGGATAATTACCACTCAGCTCGATGCCTGCTTCTAGATGCTTCCTCTCTGTGCACCATTAAAAACCGATGGGATTCCCTTTACGGGCTAAAATGTCCCATGGGGTCTACCATTGCAATCAAGATCCAATTACATTTCCACTAGGATGAGTTGTTAATCCACATATGCCCGATACCTAGTCAGCTCGAAGACTCTACCTGTGTGCCTTTCTAATCCTTTTGAGGTAGGCCTTCTTAGATGATGTCATGCTTACATCATCAATCCCAAGTGGCACATCTTGAGTGGTGACATGTGCCACCCATATTGGGCCCATTAGACCAACCAAAAATGTTGAATCTTCTTGCCACGTGTCCTCTGTATAGTTACATCATGCTGATGTCATCCCGCCAATCCTCCTTTGTATGCTCAATAAAATATATGGGATAAAATTTGATGGGACAAGCTATAATGTGGGCTCCACCACAAACCAATCAGGTGCTCTTTGCTGCTATTTTTTTGCTCCAAGTCAACTCACCTATTTCATCTTGGCGCATTAACTCTGTGCGCCCTTTATAATCTTTCGGGGTAAACTTTGCCAAGGTGACTGTTGAGTGGGATCCACCCGGGCCAATTAAAAGCACTCCTATGGTAGTGTTATCCACCACATTTTCCTGGCTCATTCACTTAGCCACTCCACTAATTGTTTCACCATGTTTGGAAATACTGGCAAAGTAAAACTGCTCCAAAGGGTTCTCCAATCACTTTTAGCTCTGCCAATTTGACTTTAGGGCACCTCAAATTTTGCTAGAAATGAATCCTGATCCAGGAAGCCATTTGAAAACTTCAACATACCATTGGAAATCTCTTTCTGAGCACTATCCAACTACACTGCTTCCAAGAGCATTTGAGATAATTCTTAAGGAATAAATTACTTCAAAGCCTGGTATTTCAAATCATCATATTCATCACATTATGACTTCTCCAATAAGCCTACTACTATGATGATTCTCTATAAGATGTAGCAATAGCCGTGGGGCTCCCCTTGAGCTTGACACTCCATGCACATTAATGTTGGCCTAGTTTCCATCACAACTAGCCTAGTGGACATCAATGCACATGTGGTTAACACCAATGCCACCACATTTGTTGTCACTAGCCATAAGAGAATGCCAACTGTCCAACACATTTGCCCCATGCGTGTTTACATCAATGACAACACACTTACTACCACTAGCCATCTAGATAATTCCAATTGTCCAACATTTAATACAAGCAAGAGGGGTGTTTCCCAGTTGGGTTCCCCAGATATATTTTGTGTTCTATTTGTGATTGTGTTTCTATTTATTGTTTCCTTCCACAATTTTTTGGTAGAGAAATATTGTGTCTTTTGTGATTAGTTTTCTCTCATTAGCAGTTACAAGTTTTCAAGGATTTTATACATGGTATCAGATCACAAAACAAGATAGAGACCAAGTTCCTTGATCAGATTCAAATCTCATTGAAGAGAAGATTGGTTAGTGCAGGAATTATACAAGTGCATGAATCATGTCAGTCTATGTTTTGAGGACAGAGCATGCCTTAAAAGGGACTTCAAATTTTTATGCATGGAAGGACAAAATGGAAGTTGTGATAGATGATAATGGGGTTTTAAAATAAATCTAGACTAATATTGCTAAACCTCATGCATCAGATGCACAACAATTGAATCAATGGAAGAAGCATACTACCAAAGGTAGGAGGATGATCATAGAAGGAGTTAGAGACCATATTGTTCCAAATCTTCATGGGAAGGAAACACCATTCTTGGTGTGGAAGGCCCTTACTAATTTATTCGAAAGTAGTAGTGATGCTAGAAAACTACCTTTGAAGAACAAATTGAGGAACATTCGAATGGGAAAAGATGAGCCCATTGTTACATATCTATCTAGCTTTACTCAAGTGAGGAATTAACTTGGAGGTGTTGGAGAGACATTTCCATCAATAGAGATTGTGAGCCTTGCTGTTCTTGGGCTTCACAAATCCTTGCAGAGTTTCCAAGATGCGGTGAATGGTAGAGATAATCTCCCTAATTGGGAGAGACTGTGGTAAGATCATGTGCAGGAAGAGATAACGAGGAATACAAGGGATGGAGTCTCATATGGGACATAAGAGGAGGAAAACTTTGCTTTGGTTGGCAAAGGGAAGAAATCCAAGGGAAAGAAGGACCAAGGCCAAACCGAATCTAGTCAGAATGGTGGCAAGGAAAAGAAGGATCTTAACAAGATCAAGTGTTTTCATTGTCATTAATTTGGACATTTTTCTAAAAAAATGTCCAAACAAGAAATCCAACAAGCATGTTGTAGTAGCAACAAGAGGATAAGCACTCTCTTCTCATTTCGAATTGGATTTCTCTTTGATATATTGCATGGCAAGATGAGTTTGAGGTAGTGAGTGGTACATTGAATTAGGGGCTTCATTCCATATGACAAGGAATAAAGATTTCTTCTGTAGTTTGGAAAATAAAAACATGCAATTCCATATGAGCTTGGAGATGATAGAAAATACAGGACCAAAGGATTTGGTACAATGAGATTTAAGAGGGAGTATGGTTCCTTTCTCCATCTCAAGAATGTGACGTATATTCTAGGATTGAATAAAAACCTTGTCTCGATAGAAGTACTTGAAGACAAAGGGTATGATGTAGTATTCAACAAAGGGAAGGCCTACCTCAAGATTTTTTCTTTAGGACAACTCAAGAAGATTGGTGTAAGGATTGAGAACCTCTACAAATTTGAGGTTGATGCATGTGTAGCCTTGAGTAGCAAGGCGGAGAGTTCTAAGAGTAGAGATGTGGTGGTTGAGTGAGAAAAATATAGAGCTCTCAAGATGGAGCATCAACCAATATCTTAGTTTTAGTCTAAGCTAGTTGGTAGTTGGGCTAGCCAATAGGATGATGATGAGGACCATAGCCCACAGTGAGTGGAGACAACCGCTCATTCAAAGACTTCCTGTATAGAGAAAGTTCGAGCCAAGTGGTAGAGGATTTGGTTAAGGGAGCTCAGAAGTGAGTTGAGTTCCCCCAACACCAAGAGGCAAACACCCAAATACACAGGTTACATGGTTCTTTCTAGTTTAGAGGGAGAAATTGTAGCAATAGAGAACTTTGTAGAGCTAAAGACAGATCTAGGTGGACAAGGTTCTTCCAAGAAGCCCTTCCTTGCTAAGAGGGAGTGTTGAAAATGTAGCAATGAATGGCTTCTTTGACGTGTGCCTTAGTTCAATTAACATGTGTGATGTGACCTATCACTATGTTATTGTCGATTAATTTGTGTTAGATGGCATGCAATGAGTTTTGGACTAGTTGATGGCTAAAATTAGCTATCTAGTGGAGTTAACTCTAGTGTCTGTCAATTAATGTATCTCTAGTTATAAAATAGAGATAGTCTTGATTTTAGTTGAGCAATTGAATTTATGTTAACTCAACTTACTCTCAGTTAACGGGCTGCAGCTGCTAAATTTTGCCCTAGTAGGTCTTGCAATTCAAATTGCTTATTGAGATTGAATGAAGGCACGAATTGTATATATTATGGTACACATGTTTTTGTGTAGAGAGGCTTGAGAAGAAAGAAAAGCAATTTATTTTAGGAATTGCACAAGGAAATAGGAGAAATTCCTATTTTTTAGAGGAAAATTTGCGCTAGGAAATAGGAACCCCTAGCAGTGCTTATTTTCCTAAGTGTTGGACAAGTCTTGTGGAGAGTTTGTCATTATTGCAGGGAGCTTCAGGCTTGAAGCATATTCTATGTAATAGATCATCCTGATTTCTCAGTTGATTGAATACAAGTAAGATGGGTTTTTCTCAGTTGGGTTCCTAGATATTTTTTGTGTTCTATGTGTGATTGTGTTTCTATTCATTATTTTACTTCTGCATATTTTTGGTAAATATATCTTGTGTCTTTTATGATCAATTTTCTCTCATTAATAGTCGCAAGGTTTCAAGGATTTTCTACAAGAAAAAGGCATGGGTGTTCAAAATTAGGTTACTTTTTACCCAATGAAAAAGTATCAAGGAATCATGAAAGTTAAAAGGGGTGTCATTCAAGAATTTCATGCTGATTAATAAGGCAGGGATAAAGTTTTGGAGCGTTTGAAACGGTTTTTATTTTATATGTTTGGCATGCCAATTGTACATAAGAAACATCTGGGTGGATCAACTCAGACCCTCTGAATGGTCCAATGTGTAATTTTGATCTCAATTTATTCGAGTATCATAGCCTTAACCTCTAATTTTAAGTTTGTTTATTATATTTAACAATTTTCCATATATCAATTTGAGTTCTATCTTATTATTTTTATTTGTAATTTTATGGGATTGTTTATTCTATGCATTTACCACTCCCCATTCATGTGGTGCGTCACCTCTAGATTTAGGGTTTGGTGCAAGAAGTGTGGTGATTGGTGCATTTTAAGGCCCTTATACCTTGCCACCCACACCAAATCAATATGTTATGGATAAAGGATGGTTGTAATAAATTTTTCTCTATGATATAAGATTTTTTGCCATCATATATATATATATATATATTCCAGTGGAAAAAGTCGTAATTTTATTCATATGAAAAAATTACATTTTGTAGATGCTTAAAGCATATGCAAATGGTTGTCCCTGTAATTATAGGAAACAAAGGTTACAAATAAAAGAAAAAATGAATTCCAGCTGGCCTATACTTTTTTGCCCTTCTTCTTCTCCACCCTTCGCCAACCTTCAGAGTTGGGAGTGGGTGCAATTATGGCTAGTTGGTTTTCCATTGTGTTCATTGGATGTTCTTTGTCAGATTCTGATCCTTCAGATCCATGAGTTCTTTTGATCCCACTTACTTTCAGCTAAGGTTCTTGTTGCTATTTCATATTTTCTAGCCCTAAATGAGTATCTAGGGTATTTTCTTCCTGAGTATATTTCTATCCCATTTGTATGTCAGGTACTGATTGGTTCCCTGTAGGTTCTATCTGCATGTCCTCTTCTTCCAACAGGTCGGTATGCTGCCACCCTTTGGGATTTTTTTTTGTTTCCTATTCCCTTTGGGGTCCTTCTTGGCCAGTGGGCAGGTTTATTGTAGGTGCCCTGTTTGCATGTAGCTGTGGCATCTGAATGTTGTGTTCTCATAGTCAAGCGGTTGAGTCCTCAGTGTATTATTGTAGTTCAATGTAATGTGATCAGGTAGCTCTTGACTTAGGTCCACGTCTACACATATTCTGGCAAAAGTGAAGATTCCCCTGATAACTATGTCTTCATCTATTTTTAAGAATTTCCCCAAGGAATTCCCAATGGCTATTAAAACTTTGTGATGCCAGAAGTGTAGAGGGAGGTTATGTAGCCTCACTCAAACAGGCATTGTTGAGACTTTCATAGTATTTGCATCAAAAATAAAAAAACCAGGGGGTGGTGAAGAGGCTAGCATTGCCCCAAAACCAAGGCCCCTGATTGATAATACTATCTCGTTCTTGTTCTGTGTTGAATCTAACTTTTTGCCATCATATATTTTATAGCACTTTGCCATCATTTTATGGACTTTTATAATACACTGAAAAAAATTCATAGATGAAAATGTGTGTTAAAGATTGAACATTATTTGTATGCATTGAATGGTATCAATATCTAATTTTTTCATTTACAATGTAACATAAGAATGAAACTTAATCTCAAAATTAATTTAAATCTTGTTTCATATACATGAACCCTATAGTACTGAGGGACTTGGTTTGTACAATATTCTTAAATTGTATTTAAGAATATGTAAATTGACTGTGAGTATTTAAAAATTGGGATTGTATACATGAACCTTAAATACCTTGGATTCCATGAATTGAATTGATTATATTAGATCCTCTTTATATTAAGATTAATTGTGAGCTTCTCAAAATGATGATTGAAAAAAGGAATGGTGAAGTTGACTTAATACTCTTACATTAGAGTAATACTATATTAACTCATTCATTCTCTACTTTAGGGTAATGTACATTTTTTATTATTATTATTATAAAAACTTAAACATCTATTAAATATTTATATCTTGAGTTAGGTAGATATCTCAAGCAAGTATCCTTTGATGCAGCAAATATCTTATGTAGTTCCTCTATGGACAATTGAGCCAATAGTCATCTAGGGGGTTCACCTACGCTAGGTTAGGTTTGGTTGATTTGATTAGAAAAAACACAAACAAAACTCATAATCTACAATGGGATGGACATAATTTTTCAGTCCATGGTGCAAGAAATAGTGAAACAATCAAATAAGAAACCTACAAACACGTTGGCTCACTAATCCAACCATTAATTTTGCACCCAAACTAATAGGGATCCATATTTTATGCATGTGACTTATAACCAAGAATTTCATGGTTTGAGGTAGTTCATGGCTTTAGGACTAGACTTCATGTTTTTAGGTGCCAACCTATATTTAAGAATTGAATAACCCTATCCAAATCATTGTCTTGTATCCCTAATGAGAATGATATAAATTCATTTTTGTTGAATGATCGACGTTATGGTTGACATGATTTGGACATGGGATAGAATAAATGGGGATGGAACTCAAACAAAGGTAGGGTAATGAGATTCCGAGTAAATGCTAATAGATGTAGTCTAGGAGAGACACACTACATCAATTGATATCTCATGACCAACAAGTATTATGGAGAGCTCAATGACTGCTTCTATGTAACATAATTCCAAAATCGGGGTAGTGAACATGAACACGGTTTATTTTGGATAAAATTTGCACTAATCTACGATCAAAATACAAACATTGAAATCCAAAATTTCTTTGACAAATACTTGTAAACTGATTCATCGCTCATTGAAAAGGAACTTAGAGCTCTACAAAACCATTGTCACACAAAAAGTTGTAGGAAGCATTGAAATTCTAATTGTAGATTTAATTTCCCAATACCACCAATGAAAGCAACAAAAATACTTGAGCCTCTTGAATTTGATAGTGATACCAAAAGCACATGCAAAGCTAATCTTTGAGGCAATAAACAATACAAGATACAGTGAAAATGATACATTTGATAGCTTCTTGGATAGCCTTGGACTAGTACATAACGACTACATACATGCCATCCAATGTATGCTAAATCGAACAACTCTATTATTGCAAAGAAAACCATTTGACACCTAGACGAATAAATTTGCACAACACATTCTAGGAATTTGGATTGCAAACACTGATTCCCAATTTGTACTTGATTCATATGCAGCTGCAATGTATTGCAGCTCCTATATGACAAAAGAAGATAAAGCACTCACAAGAACATTTAGGAACATACATGAAGATCATGTCAGAATAAAATCTGACATCATGAATACCATTAGTTCTTTAGGGAAAGCTTTGGTCAACTTGTAACAAATGTCTGCACAACAAGCAATGCATATTGTGTTATCGCTTCCACTAAACTGTAGTTCACGAAAGTGTGTTTTCATCAACACATCTCCTTTCGATGAATGTGCATTTGATCTTAAAAGAAAAAAAGGACTTGCAAAAGGAAGCAGATGACTCAGAAGACATAATGTTCCCATCAATCATTGACTACTATGTTCTACGACCTATAGCTATTGAACTTGTATGTTTAGCAGAATTTTCATCTAGTTATACAAAGAAAGGACAAAAACATAGAAAATCAAGTAGACCATATGTCATTCGATGTGTCATATATAAAAAATACAAGGACATTGAAAATCATTGTAGAGAACAATTAATGTTATTCTATCCCTATCGAGTAAGTGAAACTACGATTAAGCAACATCATGCAACTCTGTAATCTACATATCTTGCATTCAAAGAAACAGTGAAGGAAAATGAAAAAAAGTTCAAATTTGTTACAACGGCTACATTGGGTGACATAGATGATGCAATTCACGTAGTAGAAATAGAAACGGAACAAATATTCAACATAGATAGTTTGAAATCAAATGAAATAGAAACTACAACATTTGACAAATCAATAGATGACAAATATGAAAACTATGACTTCCAAAAAGACTTGGAACATTTCCAATACACAAAGAAGTTTTCTCTACGATCTACATGGCCATATGAAATCGTCAAACAACCACATATACTTGAATACATAGAGTACTATGAGTTTATGCGACAATTAAACATAGAACAAGAAAGAGTAGTGATTGATGTTGTAACAAGAAAATTGTATAGACCAGATGAACTGATCTATTTGTTATTAACAGGAGGTGCAAGAACAGGAAAGTCACACACAGCTAAGGCAATTTTCTAGTCCTTATTATGCATACACAATGAGGCGTTTCCTTATAACCCGTCAAAACTAATAGTAATAATCACCGAATACACGAGAAAAGCCGTTTTTAATGTTGGTGGTGTGACATTGCATTCTGCATTCTATTTTCCCTTAACAAAGAAGATTTCCCCTCACTAAACAATGAAAAACTAGACACGTTATAAAAGAAATTCCAACAATTGCATGTACTCCTCATAGATGAGGCATTGCTTGTTGGTGCAACAACGCTATACCAAATTGATAAGCAACTCCGACAAATCTTACACACACCAACTTCATACTTTGGTAATGTTGACATGATATTCTCTGGTGATATCTACCAGGCAAACCCAGTAAGAGACTCTCTGATCTTTGAAAACCCAAAAATCAACAAAAACATAATTCCATACGAATTTTGGGCAGAGAAAATAAAATGTTATCAATTACACACAACAATGCGTAAAAAAGACACATTTTTCATTGATATCCTGAATAGGATGAGATTAAACGTTCAAATAGATTAAGATATTGCTTACATAAACAACAATTGCTATAGGCCCGCACCTTTAAGCCCAATTTTCCCATACATTTTATATCGAAACAAAGATGTCCATACTCAACATGTAAAAATGCTTTCACTAAAAGAGGGGGAACAAATAATGCTCGCTGCAATTGACAACTACAAGATGGCTGGATCGAGCTATTTTTCCTTTGATAAAGCAATTTCATTACCATCAACAATTGCAGTTAAACAAAACATGTTGGTTGAACTATATGCAGGAAACTACAATACTAACGATGGATTGGTTAATGGTGTTGAAGGGATTTTCAGATCCTATTCATCTAATAACAATAGACCTGACATTGTCTAGATAGAATTTTTAGACACAGAGATTGGGAAACAACAAAGAAACAAATTCAAACAACTATACAATATAAATATATTGCCAAGTTGGACACCAATCATTCGGATTGCAAAACCACTAGCAATGTCTTGTAATAAATTACAAATTACAATTCGAAAACAATTTCCAATCTGTTATAGTGGCTACAACCACCCTCCAAAATTTTGCCTTAGCCTGTTTTGGAGCCTCCCTACCAACCTTCACAATAGCTTGCCTTTCTTCATCAAGTCCTCAAGCTTCAGTGTCTTTCTTGCTCAATGGCAACCTGTCGATCACAGTTTGACCTTTTCCCTTCACAGGCTGCTCATCTGGACTTGGTCTAGCTGCAGGCTGAGCAGCTTCCTAGTGAAATTTGCACATTTCTGGAGAGAAACCAGCCTTCCTTGCAGAAATTGTACAATTCCCTCTGAAATCTTTTTGGGCTATAGGATTGCGCAATCCTGCCAGCCAACCCTCCTAGCAAGATTTGCACACTTTTTCCCATCAACAAGTAGTTTAGCCCAGGATTTGCACAAATCTGGGCATTAGTCAGCTGTTGGGCCTAGAAATTGTGCAATCCCCTTGGGCAGTCAGCCCAACTTATAGTCAGGAATGCACATTTTTCTCCAGCAGTCAAGCAGTCTCTTGCATGTGCAGCTGAGTTGACCGGTTCCCTCCGGGACTAAGAAAAATAGACTTGCATGCATAGGTTTCTTCTCCCAAGGTAGCATGCAAAGGCATCCCTTGTTTCAGGGATCTATGTTTAGCAGTTGGAGGTTACATGCAAGGAGTAATTCCGAAACCTCCCTCCAAGTGTCGCTTCCCCTAGATTTGTGGCATGCGTGTCATAACCTTGATGTTATCAAAACTCATCAACCGGATGCTGTAGAGCTCATTCCTCACATCAACCTTGTAGCTCTGACATCCCACATAACATCTAGGAGCAGTCGGCACATTCACCTCAGCTGTTTTGGGGTAAGCTTGCTTCCCATTGTTATAGACATATTTGGGCACATCAACCCCAAACTGATATGTCGATAAACTAGGGCTCATCAACCCTAAAAAGAGTTGTTTCATACCCTAAAAGAACTTAGTCATCTAAATACATCATTCCCCAAAAGTTCCATCTGAGAAACCACCCAGAAATTGCCTAAATTGAACCATATTGATAGCTCCACTGGCAAAGTGCGATGCATACTGATTAGGCCTTCTATAGGGTGCGATGGTCGAGGATGGACAAATGTCCAAGACAATTTGCTAGGTGGTTGCTCATGGAATCTTCTAGAAACTTCTCCTATGCCACTTGCCTCTCTGAATTCGCCCAAGGATGAGTAAGGGATCTAAGAAATCTCCAATCCCTTCTCTTATGAACTCAACTGTAACAAGTGGAATGACACTAATCAAACCCCATGGATGACTCACACCCTTGCACACATCTATAAATGGATCCCTCATCTAAGAGATCTAGAGGCCGGAATATTGTGAATCGCAAGGAAGTGTTGATAGTTTGTAATTGAGGAAAAGAGCATTATATTGTTGGTGTGATCTTGCTATTTCATGAGGTGAAGAGGGATTGAAGTTGGGAGGATGATGTTGGATCAGACAACTGGGTTGTAATTCTCCTTTCTATTAATAAAGCTCTTCAAGTTTTATTCCATATGATTGTGCAATTGTGAATGTTATCATTTGTGAATGCTACCATTTGTTCATTATATATCTGATTCTGTAATGTTTATGTTGTAATAGATCACGATGCTTTGACGGTTCTTTGTTGCTGTACTTGTGCAGGTACTCTCCAAGCTTGTTAAGTACGAGGAGGAATTGCAAGCTCTGTTAAAGGGGAGAGAGATCAAGCAAGGGATTAAGCGGACGTTCCAAGTTGGTTCTATTATCTTTCTCTTATCTGTTACACATAGAAGGAATCATTGGATTGCTTTAAACTGTTGTTTCTAGGGTAGCTTCCAAACCTAGAGGGCTAGCATTCTATAGGAATACTAGTTTTCCTAGAAAAAAATTGGCGACACCACTGGGGAAGAACAGATGTTCGTTTGTTGGTATTGTTTGTTTTATAAACTATAGACAGAGTCTGAAGTTAGCCAGGTAGCCTTCAAACTGCTCTTGCTCTGCAATTGCATAGTAGATGAATGCTGCTTCAGTCAATCTCTGGTTTAGTTTATGAATTAAAAATTTGACTTGCAAGCATATATAGATGCCCTTTTGGTAGCTTAGTAACCTCTCAAGACATTCCTTCATACTTTGCTCTTTATTGTTCATCAACGCTCAGCTTAACTCATTGAAAACAGCTACACATTTGAGCCAAAACCAATTTCAGTTGCGCTCCCTGGACCATCGCACTGTCTTTCACTGTAACCCAGTATGCATCGCACCTCCTGAGTGTAGTAAGTGTGATGCATCTCTGTTTCTATGAAGCCCAGGTGCGATGACTGACTGAACTCTTTTTCCATTCTAGAAATTGAGGGTGTTTGACCTTGTTTTCAGTTTTGTTTAGTTGTTTTGATGCAAATGAATAGTGCCTCTTTATTGAAGCTTAATTGCATCACTTAGATAAGCCTCAATTAGATTAGGATTACTGAATGTTTTTGTGTATTTGTTCATCATTTACAATCCTTTGTCGAAAATTTGTTTAAATTGATTTGTCGCTTTGATACAAAAAGTGTCATAATTGTCGTTTTGTGTCGAAAAGAGAAGTGTCGTGAATTCTTCCTTCCCTTTGTAATCGGTTGAACTTTTCTTCATCTATTTGGTTTGATTTGTTTATATTCGAAGTGTTGAAAGCATTTTTATTCAAAATTGAAAAGTGTTTTTGAGTCTTCCTTTCTCTTTTGAAGAAGAAATTGTCGAAAGTGTCATTTTGAGTGAAATATTTCAGATCTTTGCTGCATTTAGTTTTCCTTTTTTGCATTTTTCACATTAAGGAGAATGAAAAAAAATACACGAATTTGCATTTAACATTTTTTGGTTTGTGTGTGAAAAGATGATTTAGGAAAATGCACTAGTGTGTGCTCTTTGCTCTTTTGCTTAAAAGCACTGTTATTTTCTTTCCCTAGTAGCTAGGATTTTCATTGTACAAATAAACAAAGATTGTTTATCATTGTAGATTGCATTTTAGGAATTTTAAATCATCATCATGCAGCAAACCATTGAAAGGAAAACTTTAAACAAGATCAACTTTAAAATAAATTTCAATGAACCTAACAACGCTTTGGAACTTAATGCAACACATCTAGAGGTCTAGGCTAGAGACGTGTTCCGGCATTGTTAAAACTAGTGGCTATCATTTTCATTGAAGGTTGGGTGATTCCTCCTCCTTGATACAACAAGTGCTAGCACGGACTTGTGCTCCCTATACCGTCGCGTATATATTGGGAGACCACAATAGGCTTAAATCCTTTATCCATAGGAAGCTGAGTCTGCCGCCTTATTGATCGCAATGCATTGAACACAACATTCAGGAAGATTGACTGTCGTACATAAGTCCTTGGTAATTTATTTTTAATTTATCACCAAGGTGTATATTGCAGTTTTGCGATTGGTTTGGTAATCCCTCTGTCTAGATTTTCTAGAGTAGTCACTTTCGTTCCTTTTCGACTCTTTAAAAGAAAAGGTCCATCTGAGCACTTGTCCTTTCAGGCTCATTAAAAATTGGAGACTAGAGTCATCTTTAGCTTTTTCTCGACTCTTAGAAACTGAAAAAAGCAAAGTTGTGTCCAAGCGTCATAAAAATTAATTAACTGCGAATAAAATCCCTATTCCTTTTTTGATCTTAAGTTGAGACATATGGCGACGAATCTGGAGTCCATTGATTAATGAATCCCTTTTGAAGGGAATCCTAGTCCTTTTCTTTCTTGGGGAAATATTGGTGCCCCTTGTATGGCTACATTATCCCTTCTGGGGCTTACCATTGGCCTGTCAGTATGGCTGTTTTCAACCTCTTTGGTTCAAAATACCGTCATTTCTCTACAATCAAATACACCTTCAACTGAACAAAATCAACGTCCAGTTATCCTGAAGTTGACCCTTCACCTTCTTCCTCATTTGTTTCTCCCTCCCCTTCTTCCTCTTCGCTTCGTGAAAGTAGTGATACTAGTAACCAGGTGGCTGAGAAGAAGAAGAAAGGGAAGGAGAAGAAGAAGAGGCCAATTCAGCAAGGGGGAAACCAAGCAACCATTACTTTGAATGCATCATCTAGTGAAAATCCGCACATTAAACTTCCCAAACCCAAACTTCCATGCATAATTTATGTGGGAGACCATTTTCATTGAGATTGTCCTTGCTTTCCTCAGATCTTGAAAGAATGGTCTCCTTGTTCACACCATCTCGTGTCATTAACCTCTGGAGATCATGCTGGTAACACCCCATCAACTAGTGATAGTAAAGTTCATGGACAGAAAGGAAGGGTCAAAATTCCATGTAGGTTATGTGAAGGTAATCATTCCCTTCACCTTTGTACTTTTTTGGATGAAGCCAAAAGAGTGTTGGATAACCATCCTGCTTCACCGCAGCGACTTCCATCTAGTTACAGGAAACTCTCCCTAAGTCCTTCACTCGTTGAAAACCGACTGACTTAAATCAACCGTTAGTCAAAACTACTCTCTCTAAAAGTGAATCTTATGAGTCTATATCCGACCAAAGTCAACAGGTCAAGGTAATAGTTGACCCAATTTCACCTTCAGCTAATCGTACCTTTCTCGAAGAGAGTGAAAATGATACCGTTCAAGTTCTTTTTGTTACTTTGGATTCTAATGAGCTTGGGGGCAATCCACATGTACCTTCAAGATAGGAGGAAAACCCTCCAGTTCTCGTAACTCAAGGGGTTAATTCTCCCGTTTCTTTGGTACCCCCTCCAAGTAGTCTAGTCACTTCCTTTGATTGGAATCGACTAGCAAGATCCCGCCTTCCTTCTTATGTACCTTTCCAGATCATAGTACAAGTTTGTAAAATGATCATGTCTGGCACTATTATAGATGAAGGTGCATTAGTGAGTATCCTTTCCTCAACTGCTTGGAAAGCGCTTGGTTCACCACCGCTTATGCCTGTTACACAGAATCTGTTAGGCTTTAACAAAGGAATTAGTCAACTGTTAGGGATCCTTCCAAAGTTACCTATTACTTTGGTAGGAAAGACCATTCATCTGAATTTGATGGTAGTCCCAGGACCTCTAGATTACAATTTACTTCTTGGGCGTGACTATGTTTATAACATGGAAGCTATTGTTTCAACACTCTTCCGAGTGATCTGTTTCCCGCATGAAGGTGAGATTGTCACCATTGACCAGCTTTCATTTCCTGGTCCAAACATAGCTCCAAGTCAATCATCATCCCTAAATGGCCATTTTACACCAACGGTATCACTTGAACCTTCATTCCATCCAACTGATAGCCATGAGTAGTCTGGTGAATGTAATGAAGCTTGGGGGGCATACACCTAGTTGTAAAGATAAGTTTCCCTGTAGGTTATGTGATTGGTCTATCACACTGTTAGCCTCCTATTGCAATAGGTTTCATATTTCATGACTAACAGTGGAAGTGCCAAAAATGTTCATCTTTTCCATGCTGCAAAAGTTCCATTTTTGAAGGATTTCACAGTTAAGGGAAGGCCAAAGAGCTTAATCTTGGCTTCCCTAGGTTTAAATTGCTTGTTTTAGAAGATAGAGAATAAAGATCTTTCCAAACTGTTTAATCTTGGCAGAGTATTAGCTAGGTAGAGAAGCAAGGGTGCTCAACAGCTTAATCTGAGCCCCAGGAAGATATAAGGGTAGATTTAGATAGGAGGATAGCCAAAAGAAAAAGATGAAAAGTTGGGTTTGCTAGTTCAAGTGCACCCAAACAAAAAGAAGACAAAATGCTAGGTAAGTAGGCTGGGTAGGCAGTTTTGAGGTTGCAGAATCAAGGATTGTGATCAGTTTTGTGTTTTAAAGTGTTGATCTACTTTAGATCACAAGTGCAAGGCAATTTTTCCTTGCAGCAGCTCAAGCGAGGCATGACTAACTTCCCCTTCTTCCTTTTTCCCAAATCATTCACTAATTTCCCTAAAAGATGTTAAGATCTGCTTGATATCTTTAAAATTCATCATGCTTCATAAACATTTGCCTAAGTAAAGATCTGCTTTACTTAGGAGTGCTCATATTTCTTCTATAAGTCCTATTTCCCCTTGGTAGCCTAAGATTTCTATACTTAGCGCTTTCTTCACAAAGTCCATATTAATTTCTAACTCTATTATATAAATCCCTTCTTATTTCCCCTTCCCCTATTAAAAATGTGTTATAAATACCCTTTATACACATATCCCCCCCTTTGGTTAAAAATATAACCATAAATATGCCTTGGGAATTACTAAGTTTATTTGAAACTTAGTAAGAACCCTTAGTTTTCCCCCTTAACCATCTTCTAATGCATTTGGACCCCTTCCAAAAGCATAAAACCCCTTTATTACTTCACAAAACCCTCTTTTTTATGCATTGGACTCCTTCCGATGCATTAGCAAACCCTTTCGATGCATTAAAATCTCCCTCCGATCATATAAACCCTTTTCCATTATAAAAAACCCTCCTCCGATGGAAATCCCCCCCTCCGACACGATATCGCTATCGGAGGTAGTAGCAATGTTGGCCCCTTTATATATATGCCCCCATTCCCCTTGCTCTGATGCGATATCGCTATCGCATCCGAAGCGATATCGCTATCGGGAGCCCTCCACAACGCATTTTCCCTTTTTCTATGAATATCCCCGCTTTAATGTTTCTTCCCTTTATATCGTTAAACTTAAGTTTTTCATAAAACTTAAGTTTTATCACAAAAAACCCGCATTTCCATATATCGCATCGCTATCGCATATATATAATAAAAGGCCCGCCCCCGGGTTTCTCCGATAGCGATATTGCGATTTAATATCAGTTGTCTGATCGCCTCCGCCCAAATCAATGGCCCAGATTATATCGCATCGCTCCCATCGCTTATATTTAAAAGCCTTTCCCCCGATAGCCGATCGCCGATGCGATATCGGCGATCGCTACATCGCTCCATCGCACATATATATAAAACCCTTCGCCCCGCTGATAAGCGATAATGTGATTTAATCTTAACCGTTGAATCTACCTTCGCGCGATCCAACGGCCCAGATTAATTCCTTGCTACAGTGTCGCTTCCGCTCCATTTATTCATGAATTTTACATATAATTTGGTATTTTTCCTTATAAAGGAAAAGAGGCATTTCTTCATGTTTTTCATGTCTGGCCTGTGCGCGCTCCAGTTCAAGGGAAAACATGCATTCCTCACCCATTTTTGATCGCTCCAAAGCCTAGATTTGCTCCGGACAAAGAGCACAGCCCCAGCACAGTTATCTTTTTGCAGATCTTTCACCAGTTTTCAGGATTTCATCATTTTTGTTGATATTTTGATCGTCCAAGCACCAAAATAGTTCTTAAGGCCACAGGAAGCACAACAGCAGTCAAATCTGGCCATAAAGTGGCAGGCAAGGGCGATTTTGACAGTTAAAGAGTATCAGTGGAGGGGAAAGGCCCCGATTCAAGTTAAAGTGTATCAGAGTTGCGGCAAAGAGTATCAGATCGAAAAATATTAGTGGAGGACTTGATATCAAAGAAGATAAACATTAAAGGGACCCCATCCAAGTCAAAGAAGCAGTAAAAGCCATTTAAAGGCTCATCAGATCAGAGTTAATGCGCATAAGGCCACATAAGGGCAGGGCTGCAAAGCCCAAAGCACAGTTATTGTAAAATGAATAGCACAGAGCTCAAAGGACACCTCAAAGCCCCATTTTGAATGCTGTTGCCTCCAGCGCAACTTAGATAGATATTTTATGCATTTATTTCAAATAGAAGTTAGGTTAATCAGAGTTATTTCTCCAGATCTTCCCTCAGATCTATTTTGTAGATATTTTTCTTATATATACCACCTTAAGAAATGTATTAAGGGTTGGTTGGTTGGTTGTTTTTCTCGTTCTAGACTTGCGCTATAAGCCTGAGAGTTTCTATAATCAAAGATTGCTGGAATATTTGCTTCTAAACTGGCTGGTTGTGGTTTTAATGGCTGAGGAGCTTAATATGGAATTCTCGTGCTTCCTCATGGTTCAATAAGTCTTTCCTACCTCTGTTTTTCAGTTTATGTGTGTCTATATCATCTATATATCACAATTTAAGCTGCAGAAAGAAATAATAGCTCAGAACTCTTTCTATATGCTCTGTGCTCAATTTCTGTGGTTTTATATGTTTTCCTCTGAACTAGTGATGAATATGCATACTTAATTGATCATGTTTAAACTATTTCTCTCATTTTTGAATGCTGTCTAGGAATCCTTCATTGCTCCTATTTAGCCTTCATCCACTTTTCCTCTTTGGATGGATGAGAGATCCTTAATTGCCTCTCATTCCCTGACCTTCATTTCATCTTAATTCCAGCATTTAACATTGTGCCATGTGTAGCTATCCTGCTCTGTATTCCTCTCTTCTACCAAAGAAACACACCCATCAGTTCACGTTCATTGACTCCATGCCCAATGGTCTGAACTTCTTACACTTTACATGCCAACTTTGTCTGAAAACACCAACCAATCCACCAAACATAAATCAAACCCATGCACATCATATCTAGCCTACATTCGCCCCTAAAACAAAGCTAAATCATAAAGAGAGAGCCCTCTCTGATTGCAGGTAGGCTAGGACCTGCAATCCAAAGATTGGTCTGTGGTTACCTCGGCCGTATTCCCTTAGGAGTCAAAGGGAACAACCTGAGTGATAACATCATTGGCGACTCCACTGGGGATCTGAATCATTTGTTTATCACTGCAAATCTAAGTACTTGATCAGTTTGCCTCTTGAATAAATCATAACAGTTGTTTTGAAAAATCACAAAAAATCAAAATAATCATAAAAATCTCAAAAATATCTGGTTTTCTTGAGAAAGTGAAACTTTTTTTCAGAGTTATTTTCATGTTTAGATCTGATCTGTGATGGTGGACAGAGATCAGACACACCAAAGGTTAAATCATCCACCTGGCGACTCCACATCATTTTCATAATAAAGACTCCACTGGAGAAATGAACCCGAAAGAACTCTATGAAAAGATCAGGCTTTTGACCTGGATAGTTATCCAAGAGATTATGTTCTTTCTCATCCATAATATTTTGCTATGTATATTGTATTTAAGAGATAATTTTTATAAT
Organism: Pinus tabuliformis; assembly: GCA_031772625.1. Lineage (NCBI taxonomy): Eukaryota > Viridiplantae > Streptophyta > Pinopsida > Pinales > Pinaceae > Pinus > Pinus tabuliformis. The sequence continues at coordinate 665,006,520 of CM062811.1, read as the reverse complement.
TTTCCTTTGAAAAATGTTGTTGAAAAGCCTCCTTGCACATTAGAACAACAGTTTTCTATTGCTGTTGAAGATCATCATACAGTCAAGGAGGAACCAAAAATTGAGCCCAAAATTCCAATCCCTGTACATATTCCCGTGCCTCGTAAGGTTCTTGATAGATATAAGCCTCTCATTTTGCCTCCCACACTCAATCCTTTGCCTAAAGATCATCCTGAGTATCTCCCGAGATTTGATGGAGAGAATGGAGTTACTGCTCAAAAGCATATCCAAGATTTTGAAGACTATCTTAACATATTTGAAGTAGAAGATGAGGATGTTAGTCTTAGGCTTTTCGCTCTTTCTTTGCAAGGCAAAGTTAGGACTTGGTTTAAAACCTTGCCTGAGGCTAGCATCTCAAATCTTGAGCAGTTTCTCAAACTCTTCCTTGATAGATGGATGATCAAAGTCAATCTCCTCATGCTCATAGAAGAATATAATCAGTTAAAAAGACATCCCGATGAAACAGTTCAACAATTTTCAGATAGATTCAATCAAACCTATCATTCAATGCCATTAAATATAAGGCCTCCCCTTGATTTAGTTCTATTGCATTATCCAAGAGCTTTTGATCCAGAGATTGAATTTCGTCTAAGAGAAAGAAGCCCATCCACTATGAAAGAGATGCAGGACATAGTAGTGAATGTGGAGGTTAATCTAAAGATTAGAGAAGAAAAGTGGAAGGCAGAGGAAGAGGAAAGACTTCATAGTTTGATAAAGGAATCAGAGGAAATGATGTAGAAGATCACACTGAAAGTTGAATGTCTAGAGCGCCAGAACACATCTATTTTGCGAAGGGAAGAAATTGATATTCACGAGCCCATTTCCCCCAAATCAGATGACATATTCATAGAGCCATATGTAGAGGAGCAGTCTCCTAATCTACTGTATGAATATAATTGCTTTTCTTCTTTCAGTTGTCTTCCCAAATATGATCAATATGATGAAGATTATGCTCCTCAAATCCATATTAACCTTGCAGAGGAATCAGAAGCTATTTTGGGAGAAACGAAAGTTCAGGTTCAGCAGCCTGAACCCAGTGATCAGCTTGCTCATTTCAGCTATGAAGAGGAGGAGGAAAATGCAGAGGATTTTCATTTTAGCAAAGGAACTTTGCCTTTTTGTTTCGAATCTTTTCAGTTTATTAGGGAGAACTATCATACAGTTAGGAATCAAGTGTCAACAAGTTTTGATATTGACCATATAGAGGAGAGTCAAATCCTTGCTCATAATGCATTATCTCTAGTCTTGCAGCCCCCAAATGCCACTAAATGTTAGATTTCAGAAGAAGACTTGAAAGCAGCAACATATGACCAAGAAGCCCCAGATGATTCCCTGCTGCTTTGCTTTGAATCTTCTGAGTTATCTAAAGAAAAGGAGGAGCAGCATGTGAAAATCTGTCAAGTTCCATCTGGGCCTGTATGTAATCAATTACATGAAACATTCCAGGTTCTGTATAATCCACCTGCTGACAGGTTGAGTGATGGAGGAAATCAGTGTTCTTCTCCATTAACAGGCTGCAAGGCTCAATATCAAGATGCTGGTGATTTCCTAATTCAAAGGCATGATAGCCATCCTAAACCTTTGTACAGCTCTTTAATTCAGCTCAGCAATTGTGTATATATGTTGTAGGACCCTTTTGTACAGTGTTTAGATTCAGCAAAGGAGATCAGGACTTTTCTGATCTTCTCAATGGTTAACAAAGCTATATCAGACTGCAAGATCTCAGTTTTAAACACCAACAAGCACAAGCAGCAAAGCTCATTGATGTATATAATGCTGAAGTGGCTGAATTGGCTGTTTCATTTCACCTAACCAGCAAAGAAAGTGTTGATTAGAGTAAGTACGTAGGATTTCAGTTTTATGTTTGGATAACAAGCTTGCTGCAGTTGAAGCCCGAAGCGAAGGCCCTAAGCTCCACAAGTGTGCTGTCATGCATACAATAAAGCAGCCAGTAAAGTGAAGTTTTTAGAATACAGCAAGAATTGAATAATAAGGCCATCTGACCTGCTGTTCTTGACTTTTCACAAGGAAAAGCCATCCCCAAGTGGAGCCACTGTTAACCTCCTATTGCAATAGGTTTCATATTTCATGATTAACAGTGGAAGTGCCAAAAATGTTCATCTTTTCCATGTTGTAAAAGTTCCATTTTTGAAGGATTTCATAGTTAAGGGAAGGCCAAACAGCCTAATCTTGGCTTCCCTAGGTTTAAATTGCTTGTTTTAGAAGATAGAGAATAAAGATCTGTCCAAACTGTTTAATCTTGGCAGATTATTAGCTAGGTAGAGAAGCAAGGGTGCTCAACAGCTTAATCTGAGCCCCAGGAAGATATAAGGGTAGATTTAGATAGGAGGATAGCCAAAAGAAAAAGATGAAAAGTTGGGTTTGCTAGTTCAAGTGCACCCAAACAAAAAGAAGAAAAAATGCTAGGTAAGTAGGCTGGGTAGGCAGTTTTGAGGTTGCAGAATCAAGGATTGTGATCAGTTTTGTGTTTTAAAGTGTTAATCTACTTCAGATCACAAGTGCAAGGCAATTTTTCCTTGGAGCAGCTCAAGCGAGGCATGACTAACTTCCCCTTCTTCCTTTTTCCCAAATCATTCACTAATTTCCCTAAAAGATGTTAAGATCTGCTTGATATCTTTAAAATTCATCATGTTTCATAAACATTTGCCTAAGTAAAGATCTGCTTTACTTAGGAGTGCTCATATTTCTTCTATAAGTCCTATTTCCCCTTTGTAGCCTAAGATTTCTATACTTAGCGCTTTCTTCACAAAGTCCATATTAATTTCTAACTCTATTATATAAATCCCTTCCTATTTCCCCTTCCCCTATTAAAAATATGTTATAAATCCCCTTTATACACATATCCCCTCCTTTGGTTGAAATATAACCATAAATATGCCTTGGGAATTACTAAGTTTATTTGAAACTTAGTAAGAACCCTTAGTTTTCCCCCTTAACCATCTTCTAATGCATTTGGACCCCTTCCAAAAGCATAAAACCCATTTATTACTTCACAAAACCCTCTTTTTTATGCATTGGACTCCTTTCGATGCATTAGCAAACCCTTCCGATGCATTAAAATCTCCCTCCGATCATATAAACCCTTTTCCATTATAAAAAACCCTCCTCCGATGGAAATCCCCCCTCCGATGCGATATCACTGTCGGAGGTAGCAGCAATATTGGCCCCTTTATATATATGCCCCCATTCCCCTTGCTCCGATGCGATATCGCTATCGCATCCGAAGCGATATCGCTATCGGGAGCCCTCCACAATGCATTTCCCCTTTTTCTATGCATATCCCCGCTTTAACGTTTTTTCCCTTTATATCGTTAAACTTAAGTTTTTCATAAAACTTAAGTTTTATCGCAAAAAACCTGCATTTCCATATATTGCATCGCTATCGCATATATATAATAAAAGGCCCGCCCCCGGGTTTCCCCGATAGCGATATTGCGATTCAATATCAGCCGTCCGATCGCCCCCGCCCAAATCAATGGCCCAGATTATATCGCATCGCTCCCATCGCTTATATTTAAAAGTCTTTCCCCGATAGTCGATCGCCAATGCGATATCGGCGATCGCTACATCGCTCCATCGCACATATATATAAAACCCTCCACCTTGCCGATAAGCGATATTGTGATTTAATCTTAACCGTTGGATTTGCCTTCGCGCGATCCAACGGCCCAGATTAATTCCTTGCTACAGTGTCGCTCCCGCTCCATTTATTCACGAATTTTACGTATAATTTGGTCTTTTTCCTTATAAAGGAAAAGAGGCATTTCTTCATGTTTTTCATGTCTGGCCTGTGCGCGCTCCAGTTCAAGGGAAAACATGCATTCCTCAGCCATTTTTGATCGCTCCAAAGCCCAGATTTGCTCCGGACAACGAGCACAGCCCCAGCATAGTTATCTTTTTGCAGATCTTTCGCCAGTTTTCAGGATTTCATCATTTTTGTTGATATTTTGATCAGCCAAGCGCCGAAACAGTTCTTAAGGCCACGGGAAGCACAACAGCAATCAAATCTGGCCATAAAGTGGCAGGCAAGGGCGATTTTGACAGTTAAAGAGTATCAGTGGAGGGGAAAGGCCCCGATTCAAGTTAAAGTGTATCAGAGTTGCGGCAAAGAGTATCAAATCGAAAAATATCAGTGGAGGACTTGATATCAAAGCAGATAAACATTAAAGGGCACCCATCCAAGTCAAAGAAGCAGTAAAAGCCATTTAAAGGCTCATTAGATCAAAGTTAATGCGCATAAGGCCACATCAGGGCAGCGCTGCAAAGCCCAAAGCACAGTTATTGTAAAATGAACAGCATAGAGCTCAAAGGACACCTCAAAGCCCCATTTTGAATGTTGCTGCCTCCAGCGCAGCTTAGATAGATATTTTATGCATTTATTTCAAACATAAGTTAGGTTAATCAGAGTTATTTCTCCAGATCTTCCCTCAGATCTGTTTTGTAGATATTTTTCTTATATATACCACCCTAAGCAATGTATTAAGGGTTGGTTGGTTGGTTGTTTTTCTCATTCTAGACTTGCGCTGTAAGCCTGAGAGTTTCTATAATCAAAGATTGCTGGAATATTTGCTTCTGAACTGGTTGGTTGTGGTTTTAATGGCTGAGGAGCTTAATATGGAATTCTCGTGCTTCCTCATGGTTCAATAAGTCTTTCCTACCTCTGTTTTTCAGTTTATATGTGTCTGTATCATCTATATATCACAATCTAAGCTGCAGAAAGAAAGAATAGCTCAGAACTCTTTCTATATGCTCTGTGCTCAATTTCTGTGGTTTTATATGTTTTCCTCTGAACTAGTGATGAATATGCATACTTAATTGATCATTTTTAAACTATTTCTCTTTTCTGAATGCTGTCTAGGAATCCTTCATTGCTCCTATTTAGCCTTCATCCACTTTCCCTCTTTGGCTGGATGAGAGATCCTTAATTACCTCTCATTCCCTGACCTCCATTTCATCTTAATTCTAGCATTTAACATTGTGCCATGTGTAGCTATCCTGCTCTGTATTCCTCTCTTCTACCAAAGAAACACACCCATCAGTTCACGTTCATTGACTCCATGCCCAATGGTCTGAACTTCTTACACTTTACATGCCAACTCTGTCTGAAAACACCAACCAATCCACCAAACATAAATCAAACCCATGCACATCATATCTAGCCTAAAATCGCCCCTAAAACAAAGCTAAATCATAAAGAGAGAGCCCTCTCTGATTGCAGGTAGGCTAGGACCTACAATCCAAAGATTGGTCTGTGGTTACCTCGGCCGTATTCCCTTAGGAGTCAAAGGGAACACCCTGAGTGATAACACACACCATTCACCTTTGTCTATTCTGGACGAAGCCAAAGAGGTGTTGGATAACCATCCTGCTTCACCGTAGTGATTTCCATCTGGTTACAGAAGACTCTCCTTTTCATCATGTTGGGGGCATGCCAACCATTTTCCAAGCATAGTTTTGTTGTTTCGAGATTGTGTAAACATGAAGCCGAATTCAAGCATAGTTTTGTAATTTTGAGCTTGTGTAAAAATGAAACTGACTTCAAGCATAGTTTCTTCGTTTCGAGTTTGTGTAAAAATGAAATTGAAGCCAAGCATATTTTTTCGTTTTAAGCTTGTGTAAAAATGAAACTGAATCCAAGCATAGTTTGTTCGTTTCAATCTTGTGTAAACATGAAACAGAATTCAAGCATAGTTCCCCATAGTTTAAGCTTGTCTAAAAATGAACCCATTTTCAATTTTTTAACCTTTGTGATTGCCATTTTATCAGCCTTTTGAGCCTTGGTTGTGTAAATCCCATCACCACCATCCCTTTGGCTGATCATATGCTTCCACTTGGTTGTTTTACCCTTTTTGAGGAACAGTTGAAATGAGTGGTCTTATTAGCCAGCCTCTTCATAGAAATCAACATGTTTTGAGAAGTTCCAAAATCACTGGAACCAGTTGCCACCCTAAACACCACTCGTTCCTCAAAATAGAGTCCTCTTTAAACCCTTTTTAGACTTATTAAATATGAAAATATTGTTGAGCGCTTGTCCTTTCCAACTCGTTAAAGTGATTGGAAATGTCATCCCTCCTGTATTATTTTATCCTTTTTCAGACCTGAGGGATTATTCTATGAAAAGGAACTTATGGAGTTTTCCTTTCATCCCTTTTCAAACTATCTAAACATCAAAAGGACTGAGTTATCCTTGTCGTTAAACTCGTTAAAACAATAGCGACAGACTTGTCCATTCAGACGAGACCGATTTTCATTGTCACTAGTCTTGTTAAAACATTAAATAGCGACAGGTTTGCCCGAAGGGAAAATTATAGAACAAGCATATGTTATCCTCCTCAATCTTGAAAAAAATAAAGAGGTACTGGTCAACAATCACTGGGGAAAAAGGGGAAAAAACTTGAAGAATTTATGGTAGCAAGTCGCTCTTGAACATGACACTTTCACTTCATCACCATTATTGAGTTGGGTTGGGTTATTTCGTTCACCAGTCATCTCACCATTGGGCTTTCATACCATCCATCTTTTGGGGTTAATGCTACCAATTCATCTCAGTGTTGCCGACATGTTCAAGAGAGGTCATTCAGTTGAGAAACCACAATCCAGTTAATGTCTCATCCACTGCAATACCTCAACCTTCATTTTTCATGACCACCATTCCTGAACCTTGTGTCATCAGTCTGTTTTCACTTCCAGAAATAATTTGCTTCGTTTTGTGTCGTAGATGTGGCATACATCAAGGACCTCCTATGATGAGTCACTTCTTTTCGACGTCGGCTCATTATCCAAGAAGTTGACTTAGAAACAACCCTTTCAGTGCTTTGAAGCTTGCATACATCAATGGCAAGTTTCTCACTTCTAGTGATAGGTTGACATCAATGGCCTTCGACCGAAAGATTTTGCGTGGTGTTCGACATCGGATCATATATTCACACCATGTGACTTGTACTGTAGTACCTTGAGGGTCATTATCATTATCGGTGATTCCTCTTGCATCTGTTAACAGCTCACATTATTGGCTAGTAATCAGGCGATGTCTTTCCATGTTCAACTTCAGAACATCTCTTCACATGGATTGACTTGTACATCAAGCGAAGATTGAACGAGTTTGAAGACCCTGGATCTAGTTTCATCCATTCAGGTTGTGATATATTCAAGGACATAAAAACATCAAATGTACAAAGGCTCTACACAGATGGTCATCCCAAACATGGATGATGACTCTATATCTAAAAAATCACGAGTCTGTATTTGCAGAGGACTGTCTGATCTATGTACGTGAAATGAATTTATAAAGCCGAGCATGGGAATGCCTCCCTCAGCTAGATCATGAAATTATATTATGATGATGTATTGTATTGTAACTTATGTAGGTCACCTCCCAGTTCGAAACTTCGGATCCTCATGATAAAGCATTTCACTCGACATCAATATTTACGACTTCATGCTTTAGGGGGAAACTGTTATAGACATATTTGGGCACATCAACCCCAAACTTATATGTCGATAAACTAGGGCTCATCAACCCCTAAAATATTTATTTCATACCCTAAAAGAACTTAGTCATCTGAATACATCATTCCCCAAAAGTTCCATCTGAGAAACCATCCAGAAATTGCCTAAATTGAACCATACTGATAGCTCCACTGGCAAAGTGCGATGCATACTGAGTGGTACACTGCTAGGGTGTGATGCATACTGATTAGGCCTTCTATAGGGTGCGATGGGCGAGGATGGACAAATGTCCGAGATAGTTTTCTAGGTGGTTGCTCATGGAATCTTCTAGAAACTTCTAATGTGCCACTTGCCTCTCTGAATTCGCCCAAGGATGAGTAAGGGATCTAAGAAATCTCCAATCCCTTCTCTTATGGACTCAACTGTAACAAGTGGAATGACACTAATCAAACCCCATGGATGAATCACACCCTTGCACACATCTATAAATGGATCACTCAACTAAGAGATCTAGAGGCTGGAATATTGTGAATTGCAAGCAAGTGCTGATAGTTTGTAATTGAGGAAAAGAGCATTGTATTGTTGGTGTGATCTTGCTATTTCATGAGATGAAGAGGGATTGAAGCTGGGAGGATGATGCTGGATCAGACAACTGGGTTGTAATTCTCCTTTCCATTAATAAAGCTCTTCAAGTTTTTTTCCATATGATTGTGCAATTGTGAATGTTATCATTTGTGAATGCTACCATTTGTTCATTATATATCTGATTCTATAATGTTTATGTTGTAATAGATCATGATGCTTTGATAGTTCTTTGTTGCTGTACTTGTGCAGGTACTCTCCAAGCGTGTTAAGTACGGGGAGGAGTTGCAAGCTCTATCAAAGTGGAGAGAGATCAAGAAAGGGATTAAGTGAAAGTTCCAGGTTGGTTCTATTATCTTTCTCTTATTTGTTACACATAGAAGAAATAATTGGATTGCTTTAAACTGTTGTTTCTAGGGTAGCTGCCAAACCTAGAGGGCTAGCATTCTACAGGAATACTAGTTTTCCCATAAACACCCATGCCTTGTGCTTCATTTCCGTTGTTTTTTCTGTATTTGCTTGTGTGATTATTGTTTGCTTGATTTCTTTGAATGTCTGCTATCGATTACATATATTCTAGATTTTCCTAGCTCTATTTCAAATTTCGTTGTTGTCGCATGCATGAAACTGTTTTGTACGGATGTTCACCCAACCGACAAATTTTCTCACCCACATGCATGTTGATCTATTTGTTGAATATTTCATTCATGTTCTGCATGCACTGTTAATCACTTCTGCTATCACTTAGTGTCACCATGAATTTCATTGAATTACTTGCTTTCAGTTTCCCGTCGGTGAGTCGGCCCAACCTTAGCCTAGTATCTGCCTTCACCAAGGCTGCATTTCATAATCTGGAGAAGGAAGGCTCACCTCTCCTCCATATTTGCACATTCTGGCCCAGCACTGGCTTCCTGGACTGAATTGCACATTTTTGGAGGTCAGTGGCTGCTTGGCCCAAAAATTTGCGCAAATTTTCCCCTGGGCCAGTAATCCTTCTCATCTAGCATTTCTCATTTCATAATCCTAGTACCCAACTGCCCGAATGGACTGTGCATTGCGCAATTTGAGTAGTCAGTCTCTCAGTAGCTTGGACTGTGCCTTGTGCAGTCTTTGCAGTTGGTCTCCCAACCTCTCGACCGAAATTGCATAACCTTTATGATCATTCACCTAGGTATGTTGCAAGTCAGTTCTCATGTTCATTCTGGTTTTTGACTAACATATTGCTTGCTATGAGTGTTTCCATGTATCTAGGTGTTGAAGCCCTGAAAATCGGGTCTACAACAAGGGGGATACCCACCCGGTTTGGACCTTGGTTAGCAGCTCCTTTTCCGTTTGGTATAGTGGTTCTGACTGGGGATATGGGACCAGTTTCCCAATTTACGTGTATGTGTGTGAAGAATCGATATTTCTCTTTCTAACAGTTTCTAAGTGGAATACTTTTATTCTAACTCTAATCTAATAATAAGGAAATTGTATTCTAATAAGCAAAAATATCTAAATCTACACTAACCGGGGGTGTAATATTTCCGTTATGTGATCTAAAATGATTTCAAATAAAAAATGGTAATAAAGATCATTAAACTGTTATGAGAAAAGAATTCAATAAAGATGAACCACTTCATATAAAAAGTTAGACGAAACAGTTGTGAAAAGCGTATCGCATAATAAGCTATTCATACATTAAGCATAAATAAATAGCTATCACCATACAAAAGTGCCAAATGATAACTCAAGAATTTACGCATCAATATATAAACAACTGAACATGAATATCACTTTAACACAAAGGCAGAAATAGTTAAGAGATAGAAGTACCATTTATAACTAGTCCTACTCATGAGCTTCAAGCGATAATGATTTATCTCTTCTTGATCTAACATCCACTAAGAGTACAAAAGTGCAACATCAGTAGCAGATATCAAATTAAAATATCAATAAATCTTGTTCCATTCATTCATCAAAACCTCCTCAGAGGGTACAGAAGTGCATGTTCTAGGGATAAGTTTTTGACAAATTTCAGGACCCTTCTCTAAATGCAGGAGAAGGGTTTAAATACTACTAAATAAATCTAAAAATAACTTATTACAAAAATGCAGGATGTTGTTTAAATGACCGTCCTCATTTCAAGCAAAATAAAACAAAATTAAAACTAAAATTAAACCTAAAATTAAAACTACTTCTGTATCTGCTCCTTGAAATCGCACGCATTCAGCATCTATTTGAGAAGAGTCGGCTAGCCGACTTCCGATTTTAGCTGAGCTGAGAAAACAGAATCAACAAGAGTTGGCACCATCCTTTTGGCAGAATTGATGATACACTTGAGAGTCATCCATTGGCTATGTGGCTTTACCAAGTATGCCCAGTAATAATCCCAGTTCAACTTGGTAACCCTTGGATTGCTTCTGCCTTTTCTTGAGCTTTCTGCCTCTAGTTTGTTTGTATCGTTGCTTTCTTGCAATTTTTGGGGCTTGCAGGTGACTGATCAATTATAAGCTTTCCTTTTCGAGATATTTTCCTCAGTGATGTGCAATTAGCACTAATCGCGCATCAGAAACTGCCTCCATTTCTTGATCCGGGCTTCCTTGATGCATTTTTCGCCTTTTGCGCTTTTTTCTTTTAGCGGATATAAAGTTCAAATTTTGTGAAAATAATGATTCCGTAAGCTCTTGACCCTGAGTTTTAAACTGTCTATTTCTAATATCAACGTTGTCCAGTATCCATTTAACCATGTTCGTGTATGGGAGAATTCCGGGCCTTGCTGCTATCCGGTGTAAGAATGAACAAGCTAGCTCTATGATGGATGCCTCAGAAGAACTATGTGAGCTAGCAGTAGCAATAACTTCCATTACTCTGGGATTCTCCTCCTCAAGTAGATTATACATGCCTTCCCATGTAGCAATACCAGCGTCTCTGTTACAGGCTGTGTCTGTATACAAGGGCGCCATTTCTTTCTCTTCAAAACTCGGAGCTTTGCTTTTCTTTCCCATAATATCCTGCGTACTGCTTTGTATCGTTCTCTGTTCTTCATTCCTGCAGTTTACAAGTGAAGTGAGAATAATGACAAGGAAGGGTGATGGGAAAGTTTTAAATGTTGAAGATGCATAAAATATACCACCTTACGTGAAATGATTTTTCGATAAGCATGAAACCATATTCCATTAATAACTGGCAACTAACTCATTTATTAGCACTAAAGCGCATAACCAAGTGTCGGTTTATGGAAAATACTTTTTTGAACCACGAGCCCGAAAGATCTGCGATGAAGCATTTTTGTGATTTGCTTCGCAATATCGCAGAATCATAACATTGCAGAATCACAACATCGCAAAGTTGATAGCTCGCTATATCGCATTATCGCATTGCCGCTCTATCGCAAAATAGCTATATCGTAATATCGCAGGAACGTAATACATGACAATCTTCGTTAATCTGTTTTCTGCGAAATGCGATTTGCGATATGCATCATCGCATATTGGCAATTTAAGGTGTTTCAATGTAAGTTTTATTTGATGTATGCGATGCGATATTTGTTTATTATCGCGTGTCGCGATCTCGCAATGTTAGAACTTGGCTTGTAAGGGGGTATCCTGTTATACTTTTTGCGATGCGATATCTCCCAAGGAAAGATTTTGTCTTACCTTATCATAAAACTTATATTTTTAGAATTTTCAAGGAGGTCTTCCTAAGTTTATGATGGTAAGTTTTATTAGGAAAGGAAATTTAAGCACTAATTGATTTTTTAAATTTTTAACTAAGGGTCCCCACTTATTTAGTATTAGGAATAACACTAAATAAGAAGGGGGGTTGTTGCTGGCCACAACACTAGGTATCGCAGGTGTTCATTTGCCTCTTAGCAGTACAGGTGCAATGTCTTCCAGGAGAGCAGAGACGAAGACACCATTCAGTGCACGCTTGGGGAAGTAGTTGATCAAGTGTCTATGGGCTTGCCTACTCATGAAGACATCAAGCAATAGCATCACAATGAGCAACATCATTAACAGCAGCTAAAGGAAACATATCAAATGTAGCAAATGAAGTGAATGTAATGAGTGCAAAAGGAAGGTTGTTGACAAAAAAGAGGTGGAGCAAAGTTGCAAGATCAAGTAGATCCACTGATAATGAAAGCAACTTTGGAGACTCAGGATATGAAGTGACGCGTGACATGAAGATCACGCGAAGGAAAAAGATGGAACAAAGAAGGAGTTGCATGTTCTGAAGCAACAAATTAGGAAGAAAATGAAGCTGCACAGACATACCAATGAGTTGTAGCAGGAACATGAATAGCAGTGGGTGCAACATGCACTCACGGATGAAACTGCACCAATACAAGTTAAGGATCCATCCCAACAGCTGACACAGAGAAAACATGGTCAACAGTGTTGTTGATTGCATGCAAAGGATCTAGTGGCATGCATGTTGTTGAGCACATGCATGCAATCCAACCCATTCAACACATTCACCAAGGCGAAGACAAGAAGCAAGTCCAATTGACGCTGAACATGCACTTCGACAAGTTGATGTGCATGACCACCAGCACACACTTGAAGATCAGCACACACACTATGCATCAGTGTGTTTCCGGTTCAACTGTCCCACGAAGACCATGTGCATTTTACCAGATGAGTTGGAAGAAGGGGGGCGAACCAATGCACCGGTTGCAATGGAGGCAAGAGTTCCCTTCAGCAAGATGTCACCATGACACACCATCACGGATGACCAAGCTTGGCATCAGCTCACTAGCTTCACCATCACAAGCTTGTCAAAGAGTTGGTCTCACCACAGCAGACCGAGTGTCAATGATGTCTTGCAAGGCTTGCTCAAGCCATGTTATCTCACATGAGTACATGTGCATTGTAATGTTGAGTCATGTCAAGTGTAAGTCGAGTGTCAACAATTGGATGTAACAGTCATATAGTAGGTGAAGAGTCATGAGGGTAGTTGAACTGTCACAAAGGGGAATATCAAGGGTCACCCCACCCTTTGCTATAAATAGTCCCTCATAACTCATTGTATAGGCTTTTGGTCAGCCAAGATTCTACTAATACTATCTTGAAGAAGGCTTGGACAGTGTTGTAATGTGCCTTGGCTTCTCCACTTCACAGAGCTAGTATATCTCTTTGGAGGTGTAGGCAGATGTGGCTGTAACGTTCCACTCATGGGGCTAGAAAGCTTACATGGTGTATTGTATGATTGTGACTTACACTTCTTTATATAATAAAAGCCAACACATTTTCATGCATATGTTGTTATTGTAGTTGGACTGCTTCAGTTGCCTTAATGATATATGTTGTTTAACTTACGTACTTGTATATGAAATAATTTGTATGCAATTATATGAATCTTGTTGTTATTGTGTTGCATATGTTGTTAATGTTGTCACCGTCTGTGTCGATTACTTTGCCAGACACCAGACAGGCCTTTCTTTGAGCCTTGTTATATCAACCGTCACACTCATCTCGAATTGATCCGTGAGTGTTGTTCGTGTTATCTTACCTTGTATGTTGTGACTACCACATCCGTGTTGACTGCTTTGCCGGAAGTTGTCCATGTCCTTTGTGTTGTGTGTTCCTAACATAGTTGGGGCTTATCCCTTTCAACCTGGAACTCACCTTCACCTTGCTCTCCCTTTGAAGTTTTGGAACCTCTCATGCTCATTTCTTGACTCACTGCATCAGTCACACCCTTGCTACTGATAGAGTTATCTTACTTGACTCTGTGCGACATCGCGGTCAAGGCATTACCTTATGACCCACTGTTAGGACTCCTACACCAAATGGTTTGAGGTCTCATTGGGACTTCTTACCGGGGAGATCCCCTTGACATGTTGGCAGGTCCAGCACCGTCAAAATTTTTGGCACTAGAAGGAGGGCTTGATGACAAGAAGTGTCCTCTCATCCAGTTTTGAACCTTTGCATATCTTTCATGGAGTCTTGTATTCTTCTTCGCCCGAGGTCTTTTTCGAATCGTGAAGATATCTCCCTCTCGAGGAAGCTTTTCAATCTCTTGTCCACTCACACAGATGATGGTGAAGGCGAAGTGGCCTGGCCTGAGCACTTACATAACTTTATTTCCATAATTTATGAGGAAGATGAGTTTACTAATGAACGGGATGGTCTGATGCTTGCATTCACACTTCGTGAATCCTAATTTCATTGGGTGCTTAGCCTACTGACTGACACCTTGCACTCATGTGAACACTTCTATGATCTCATTGAAGATATGTTCCATCATTTTTATCTAGACCATCTTGACCGAAAACTGTTACAGCAACGGAGGGCTCCGCATGAATCCGTTATTGATTTTTGGCAGTGCTTCCGTGACTTATAGTTTCAAGCTCTGAGGCGCTAGATGAAGTTCACTTATCTCTGGGACTGGTTCAAGTACTGTTTTAAGAAATCTACCCTTCCCAAGAGAAAGCTTGATGTTAAGCCTCACTCAACATTCTTCATTGATGGAACTGGGCAATCTCATGTGGGAGTAGGCACTGTCTCAACGAACTATCTGCCTCCCTCTCATTCAACAGTTCCACCATCACCTTGTGATGTTGAGGATCATGTTCACATACCTGTTCAACCTTCACACCCTCCCAACATCACTCCACACAATTTTTGCGCAGATTTGGTTGTGAGTCCTTTGAGTTCTCATATGCATTATTTTTTTTGACCTCCGTCTTCACACCCAGGATTTCCTCTGGATGATGTTGTCTTGTGTTCGTCCATTCCAGACTCTTCACTTGTTGTGAATGAGGAACAACCCACTGACAGAGTTGGCATGGCACAACCAACATGCGTTTTCATTTAAGAAGAGTATGAGTGGGATCTTGAGCATCAACACTCGGTGAAGGATGAATCCCTTCCATCCAAGCCCCCTCCGTTCTTTCCTAACATCGTTGGTGAACCTGCCATCCATGATTTTGGATGTGTGTCTTCACCTATGGATGCACCCATTATTGATCTCTCACAGGACATACCGTATGTTATCCCATCATCCAACAATGGAGAGGACTAATCATTCGTTTAAAATCCACTTGATATTTCATCTGCTCTTTTTAGAAACACAAAGGGTGAACATCCTTCCTTCTCATCTAACCCTTTGTGTGATTCATAAAATCATGAGGATGCTAACCAACATCCTGAATTTTCTGATCTTGGTTTTCATGATCCCTTCACCTCATCATCTAATCACAATTTTGATTCACTCATTGTTAATCTCTCTAAGCCACTGGTCTATGAAGATCCATCTGTCAACAAAGTCGAAACCCCACAGACCATCGAGGCACTTTAGCTCACGCTGATGGTTATGTTAGGCCCTCGTTGTCCTAAGGTTGGTTTTGCTTCTGATCAGGAAATGGTTCAAACACTCAAGGCTCCTCATCACTCATCTGTATGCACTCAAGATCAATCTAACACTCAAATCACACTTCCTCCACTCAAAATGCACGATCCCATTGCTCATGCATTGGAGGAGTCTTATATTGTGAGCACTCGTGCGCGGCGCCAATTATCTTTGTTTCTTTTGTTTGCTTGCATGTCACTGTCAAGAGTGTGTTTGTGCTTCAAAGTTTCACATAGTGTCACACAACACCATGATAAGTCCACGGACTGCCTGTCATGCACATGCACTCACTTATGTCCCGTGGGCACTTTGAAACACGAAGTGTGGCTGTCTTCATTGTTATATCTTTCTTGTATGCTGGTCTGCACAACTAGGTTTCTTGCGGACCAAGCCTTCACCCACATGGGTCTGCAATGCACTGGTGGCTGCATTGGAAGTATCACTTCACGTGATCAGGCCCATGCATCATTAGTGTAGGAGTAGGAGTTGTGTTTGCTTTCAGTTGTTTTCCTACCTGATTGTTTGCTTTCGTGCTTTGTTTGCTTGTTTGTTTACTTGCTTTGCTTTCACTTTTTCTTCTGCTCTTGCTTTTCTTTGTTGGTTGTTAGTTTGTTTGCTTGTTTCATTCATAGGTTAGTTTGCATGAAACCATGTGTGACTCATGAAACGAGCTGGGTAAAGTACAAGAGGGCTTGTACAACTATGACTACTTGGTTATCTATCATCTTGCCTCTGTATGATGAGCTTGTTACTCTTAGTCCATGATACATCGAAGGAAAATACGTACTGTTCAAAGTGAACCTTGGTGAAAACACAATGCTTGCGCACTAACTAGTGTCACTTGCTCTAGTCGGTTGTTTTTTTGGGTTAACCCTTGTCAGCTCAGTCAAGTAGAGTATGGTGAGGGGGAAAACCTTAGCAAGCACATCAGATATACAATAAACTACTTCTCTATTGGAACAACCTCCTCTGCTCTCAATAAGTCAGGATCCCTCTTTCGCCTCTAAAATGAATAAGTGTTATGCACAGTGAAAATAAAAAAAATGAAAAGTCAAAAAATTTGAAATGAAAAATGAAAAAGGCAAAAGAAGAGAAAGGCTTCTTGTACAGGAGGTGATACAAGTAACTCCGCTGGGGTACTGACCAGGCTCGCTGGTAGCGGAGCCATGCTTATGTTCCTATGTGACTCCACCGGGGTACTGTCCAAGCCTGCTGGCAGTGGAGCATGACCAGAGATGAAACCTAAACTCTGATGATTATACTACTTGTGGACTTATATACCCCTCAACCCCAATCGAAATGATTATGTTGCCTTGGCTTGGAATGTGTGTCAATCAACCAAGAGTCTAGCAGATGCTACACCTTAGAATCAAGCTAGTGTGAAGCCAAGATGAACTGAGAGCTGAACAATACTTCTGGAGGTCTTAGACTTGCTTTTCACGAACAAGGTCCATTCAGAGTGCTGGAGTTCTACCATTGTGTCACCAAGTGTTGTAGCGGCTACAAACACCCTCCAAAATTTTGGCTTAGCTTATTTTGGACCCTCCCTACAAACCTTCATAGCATCTTGCCTTGCTTTGTCAAGTCCTCAAGCTTCAGTGTCTTTCTTACTCAATGGCAACCTGTCAATCACAGTTTGGCCTTTTCCCCTCACAGGTTGCTCATCCAGACTTGGACCAGCTGTAGGTTGAGCAACTTCCCAGTGAAATTTGCACATTTTTGGAGGGAAACCAACCTTCCCTCCAGGAATTTCCCAATTCCCTTTAACAGCCTGCTGGGCTACAGGATTGCACAATCCCACCAGCCAACCCTCCCAGCAGGATTTGTACAATTTTTTCCATCAACAGGCAGCTCAGCAAGGATTTGCGCAAATCTGGGCAGTAATCAGCTTTTGGGCCCACAAAGTGCACAATCCCCTTGGGCAGTCAGCCCAACTAACAATCAGGAATGTGCATTTTTCTCTTGCAGTCAAGAAGTCTCTTGCATGTGTAGCTGAGTTGACCGGTTCCCTCCGGGACTGAGCAAAATAGACTTGCATGAATCGGCTGCTTCTCCCAAGGCATCATGCAAAGGCATCCCTTGTTTCTAGGATCTATGTTTAGAATTTGGAGGTTACATGCAAGGAGTAATTCCGAAACCTCCCTCCAAGTGTCATTTCCCCTAGATTTGTGGCATGCGTGTCATAACCTCGATGTTATCAAAACTCATCAACCAGACATTGTAGAGCTCATTCCTCACATCAATGTTGTAGCTCTGACATCCCACATCACATCTAGGAGTAGTCGGTACATTCAGCTCAGTTGTTTTGGGGTAAACTTGCTTCCCATGCCTTATGTTGTATTTCTGTCTCTTTTTGTGTATTTTCCTCTGTGAGTGTTGTTTGCTTGATTTCTTTGAACGCTTGCTGTCATTTACATATATTCTAGCTTGTCCTAGCTCTGTTTCAATTTTTTTTGTTGTCACATGCATGAAACTGTTTTGCATGGACGTTCGCCCAACCGAGAAACTGCCTCTCTGTTGTAGGGAAAAGTATCCGATTCGGATGACCCTATCCCACTCTAAGGGTGATAGTACCTCAGCAACAACTGTAAAGAAAACTACTTAAGGTTTACTTCTTTATGAAAGCGAGAGAGAATGAAGAAATGCACTAACCGTTGCCTTGCGCTTAATGTCGAATCCAAACTCTTCTCTTTGCTGCTTGCTCCCAGCTCCTTGCTCTTTTGCTGGCCTAGCTACAATGAGATCCTGCAAAATAACAAAGAAGGAAACTACAAGAAGCATGCAATCATAACTGATTCAAGGATTAGCATAAATCAAATACACAATTATCACAACACATCATTGAAACAAGTGCATATAGAAGAACCTCAATAGCTTTTATTAATGGAAGAAGTAAAGTTCTGAGAGTGTTACAACCATTGAAGGCCCCAATCCAGCAACACCTCCCAGCAGAAAGAATTTCTCCTCTTCACCTCCTTCAAGCAATCACCCAATAGTTCTATAATGAAACCAACAGCATATCATTACTTTGCACAAAATTCCAGCCTCCAGAGCTCATAGGAGAGAGCTCAATGTATAGATGAATTGAGAGGGGATGAGTTAGCTTGCAACTGATGTGTAGCTGCCTTGTGTCCTCTCTCTCTTCAGTTGATCTTCAGTTCTTGAGTCCACTTGGAGAACCTTGCTTCCACTTGGAGAAACAGAGCCTCTGACTCATCACAAGGCGAAATCCCTGATCCAAGTGTCATTTTTGGAAGATTCCAGAGCAATGACTCAGTGTGCCACTTGTCCCATCTCGCTCAGCGCAGGTGGCCTTTGTTCTACCTGCTTCGCAACGCAGGTACACCATGGAGGAGTTGAGTTTCAGCGCAGAAGCCTAGTGGAGCACCTGCTTTGATTTCAGGATTGCTTGTTTTTGAGTGTTTTCAGGTGGAGAAATGATCTGAGAGCTGTTGGCTTGCTGACCTTGTTCCTCTAGGGGTAGGAACATCATGTTTAGGGACTTTGGATCCCTTGGATTATTGACAATTCATGCCTGATGCTGCAAGGCACAAAATTGTCTATAACAAATGCCCCCTAAAGTATGAGGTCGTTTATCGGGTGAAATGCTTTATTAGGAGGATCCGAAGTTCATTCAATCTGCTGAGAAGTGTCCTGTAATAAGATACAATACAATACATTATTTTTCATACTTTTTCATGATCTAGCTGAGGCGGGCATTCCCATGCTCAGCTTTATAAATTCATTTTGGTACATAGCACAGACGATCGTCTGATGATAGACTGATAATTCTCTGCTGAAATTATCATCCTTTGAGAAGGATGATCATCTGCTGCAATGTTGTACATATCAAATGTCTTTATATCCTGAATATATATCGCAGCCCGGATGGATGAAACTAGATCTGGGGTCTTCAATCTCTTCCGATCTTCACTCGATGTACAAGTCGATCCATGTGAGAATTTCTTGAAGTCGAACATGGAAAGACATCGCTTGATTACCGGTCAATGATGTAAACCGTTAACAAGCGCGAGAGGAATCACCGATAAGGATGATGACCCTCAAGGTACGGCAGTACAATTCACATGGTGGGAATAAAGGACTTGGCGTCGACCACCATGCAAAATCTTCTGGTCGAAGGTCATTGATGTATACCTGTCGCCGGAAGTGAGAAACTTGCCATTGAGGCATGCAAGCTTCAAAGTACTGAAGGAGTTGTTCCTAGATCAACTCCTTGGATAATGAGCTGATGTCGACAAGGAGTGATCCGTCAAAGGAGGGCCTTAATGAATCCCACATCAGTGACACGGAACGGAGCTAGTGATTGTGATGAGGTGAAAACAAACTGTGGTGTATGATTCAGGGTGGCGGTCATGAAATGGATGAAGGACAATGTATGGCAGTGGATGGGACACGGTTGACTCTTTGCAGAACAACATCTCTTGAACATATAACGACACTGATGTGATGGATCGGTAGCATTACCCCAAATGTGGATGGTGTGGCGAGGACCATGGTGATGAGACCGATGAATGAAACAACCCAACCCGATGTGATGCGGAGGACAAAGTGTCATGTTCAAGAGCGACTTGCTACCATTAAAGCTGTGAGGTTCTCACAATTTTTCCCCAGTCATTGCTGACCAGTACCTCTTTATTTTTGTCAAGCTTGAGGAGGATAACATATGCTTGTTCTATAACCTGCCCTTCGGGCAAGCCTATCGCTATGTTTTAACGAGCCTAGCGATAGGGAAACTCGTTCTTGTCTAAAGACAAGTTTGTCGCTATTTAATGAATTTAACGAGTCTAACGACAAGGATAACTCGGTCCTTTTCATTTTTAGAGAGTCTGAAAAGGTACATAAAGTCAACTCCAAAATTCCTTTTTCGTCATCTAATCCCTTAAGTCCGAAAAAGTATAAAACAATACAGAAGGGATGAATTTTCGATTGCTTTAACGAGCCGAACAAAACAAGCGCTCGATCTTTTTGTGCAATAATCCCTCAGGTCCAAAAAGATTAAAATCTAGAGGAGGGATAGCTCTTCCTGTCGTTTAACGAGCTGGAAGGCCAAAACTCGGCAAACTTTTCATATTTTACGAGTCAAGAGAAAAGAGCTCAAAGAAGACTCGTCTTTTGAGGAACGAGTGATGAACAGGGCAGCAGCAGATTCCAGGTACAGGTTGGAATATTCCAATCACGGCAGTGTCACAAGGATGGCTTAGTGAAATCACTCTTCGCAGTTGTTCCTCAAAATGGGTAAACAAACATATGGAGATGAACGATTGGCCAAATGAACGGATGGAGGTGATGGCATATAAACACGACCAATGGCTTTTAATATGGCAGTCAAAGGTTACATTTCTCAAGGTTATTTACCGGTTCATTTTTTCTGGGTGAGCTTGAACTCTAGGGGAAGATTGCTCACAACTTATGTTTATTTTTTAACGAGCATGAACTATGTGCTAAAACTGCTCGGATCTTGCGTTTATTTTTTAACGAGCATGAACTGTGTGCTAAAACTGCTCGATTATACCAGTCTTAATACAAGAAACGCCTCAGGTGAGATAGCTATTTTTTAAGGAGCTTTATCTCACGAAGCTATGCTCCTATTTGGCAAGTTTTGACTTTTGCCCCACATCCTTTCTTTATGCAAGCTGGAAACGGCTAATCCTACGAGTTTAACGGGTTAGACCTACAGGTTTAAAGGGAGGACCTAAAAATTTAAAAAATAAATAGTCGTCCCGTGCTTGCATTCCAAAAGGTTTGCATGCCCCCAGGTATAAAGTATAATTTCAAGACTACCCCTCCTCTGTCCCACCTCTGTTTTTCTACTTGTCGTCTTGCTATATTTTTAACGATACTTGTCTTCTCGTTATTTTTCGGTGCCAACGGTACTTGTCTTCCCATCAGTTCACTTTTCGATTTTTGCAAGATCGCAACAGATAAAACATTGGCGTTACGGAGGGAGGTTTGCCTCTTACTTATTATCCGAAAAATGGTTTTGTTTGCTGCCGCAAACTAAACTCTCTTTCCGGCGATGTCTATCATTAGGTTGCTAAGGATGGTGACTACTTGTTGCAGCAATTTCATCTCTTTCTTTGGAGGCTGCCCCTACTTATCCTTCAAAACATATGTTTTAATGGGTGAGGCTTGCCTTCAAAGATGGTGGCTACTTGCCGCCACAAATGGATCTCCTCCCTCAGGAGAGCCTACTTTTTAGACAAAGAGAGCGAGAAGCTGATTATCTCACTCACATAACTTTGACAAAAGAACTTTATCCTAGAACAACCCTCTCTTCCTTCCTTCGGACGGGGTACGGACTAGTCCCATTCTTCTGCGGAAATTAACTTTATACCCAAGGTTTCCTCTGCCCAAGGCAGGCCAGGGTGCATGCCCCCTGGGTCCCAGTTATATCCTTCCGAATCACTCGCATTCATCGGGAAGTAGAACCGGGGGTGGAGGCATTTCTTGAGTGAATAAGCCGTTTAGGGTTGGTATTTGACTATTTGCGATGCGAGATCCCGGAAATGAAAGTTGGTCTACGAGCTTGACCATCTTTCCTTCGTGTGGAAAACACATTACTCTAAAGAGTGAGGAGACTATAGCTCCCATGCAATATATATAGTCTCGTCCAAGGAGTAAGTTATAAACCAAGGGTCCCTGGACGACCATGACGTTCATATGAACTGTCTTCCCTTTCAATGTAACGGGAACATTGGGGAGAATCCCTAACGGGCGACTGGTTCCTTTATCAAAACCTGATAGATTTCTCATCTCAGGTAAAAGCGCCGGGGAACCTAGTGCTTTCCAAGCAATAGAGGAAAGGATACTCACAGACGCCCCTTCATTAATGATAGTTCCAGCCATCACCATTCTGTAGATTTGGACGATGATTCTGAATGGGATATTGGCTGGTAACCGGGGTCTGCCTAGTTGATTCCAATCAAAGGATACAACTAGGTTGCTTGGTGTTGGGACCGAATACACGGCCGGATACGACCTTGACGATGTTCCTTCCTGCGATAAAGGAATGGGCGCATTGCCCTGATGCTCATCAGAGTCTGTGTTGATGAAAAGAATCTGGATGGTGTCCTCCTTGTTCTCTTCAGTGAGGGTGTCATTTGAAGATGAATCTTCAACGACGGTGTCATTTGAGGATGAAACCTCTGAAGGAAGAATCGGGTCAACTGTCGTTTCGACCTTTAGACTTTCGTCTGGTCTGGATTCAGTAGGTTCATTCTCAATGACCGACACTTCAGCTGACCACTTGATCGGGCCAGCTGGATTTTCAACTATCGAGGGACTTGGCACGAGTTTTTGGTATCCAGGAGGAAGTCGTAACGGTGAAACCGGACGATCTTCCAAAACTCTCTTCGCCTCATCTAAGAATGGACAACGGTGGATGGCGTGATCGCCTTCACACAATCTGCAGGGTGATCTTGGTCTCCCTCTTTGTCCTTCACTCTCGCTAGTTGACGGAATGCAATCAACATGTCTATCAGAGGTTGATGCTACCGGATTGTGCAACCTGGGGGACCAGTCCCTTAGTATCCGGGGAATACAAGGACAGTCACGGTGGAAGTGGGTCCCTTTGCAAATGACACATGGCGATTTAGGCCCGGTCGGTGCAGTGTGTGGATTTTTGTCAGATGTCTTTTGCTTGCCCCCAGTCGCCTTCGCCATAGGCCCCTTCTGCTTCTTTTCTCTCTTCTTCTTTTCCTTCTTCTCCGTGGGAGGCTGACTTTTGCCGGCTCTACCCTGCGAAGATGAAGGATCAGAGGAAGAATTGTAAGAGGTGGAAGGCTGGTGGGTAGCTCGAGACTGGTCTGACTGTTGATTCGACTGCTCAGGATTAGTGGCGATTTGAACTACATTAGTTGAAAAGAGCCATACAGGTAGGCCAATTGTCAATCCTGGAAGTGACAATGTGGCCATATGAGGCGCACCAACATCTCCCCAAGAGGAGAAGGGATTGGGACTTCCACCAAGGTGACTTCCTTGGTTGGTGGGCTCCATACTTTTCAACTGAAAGATCAACGTGGGAATAACAGGTGATTATGTTCCGATTAAAATAAATTTTATTAACGACGCCTTAGACACAACTTTGCTTTTTCATGTTTTAAGAGTCGAGAAAAAGCTAAAGATGACTCTAGTCTCCTTCGATGTTTTAACGAGCCCGAAGTGACAAATGCTCGGATGGACTTTTTCAGTTATAGAGTTTGAAAAAGGCCAAAAGAAACTACTCTGGAGTTCTAGGCAGAGGGTGTGCCAAACTTTTCGCGAAACCACAGAATACGTTTTACGGTACGGGTGGTCGATCTTCGTGAATGCTGTGTTCACTGCATCGCGATCAGTAGGGCGGCTGACACGGCTTCCTATGGATAAAGGCTTTGTTCCTATAGGGGTCTCCCAATATATACGCGACGGTACGTGGGAGCACAAGTCCGTATTAGTGCCACCGACTCTCAGGAGGAATCACCCACCTTCGTAGAGATCGACAGTCACTACGTTTAACGACGCCGGAACACGTCTCTACCTAGACCTCTATGTGTTTGCGTTATGTTTCAAAGCGTTGTTATGTAAATTGAATTTATTTTAATGTTGATCTTGCTTAGCAGTTTGCCTTTAAGGATCACCACGAGATGTATATGACCAATTCCTGATGCAGTCTAAGATGAGAAGCAAACTTTTCAATCTTTCAACTTTGAAAATCTTAACTACTGAGGGAGAAGAAAGGCAAATCTTTTCACACAGATCATAGAGCACACACTAATGCAAAATTTCCTAAATCAGCATGCAAACAGTCAAATGCAAAATGCACAATGCATGTATTTTCTTTTCCCTTTCTTAATGTTGATGTATTACAAAAAGAAAGTTGTTATATAACTTTGATTTCGATTTAAAGCGAAAACAAACAAGCTTGTCCAAAATCAAAAGACACCTTAAGATTTACTTGTTTAATCACTGGAAATACATGAAATCAAACCATAATGACGAAAGTAAAAAGACTAATCAGCTATGGACAGCAAACAAGCTAACTCTTTAGACCAGCAAAATGCCTAACACAGGTTCAGATCTAAGAGGCCAAAGCAAGACTAGTTCACTTTCGTTATGGGAAATTGTAAATGATGTAAGAAATACAAAAGAACAAGTACAATTTCGTTATATAACAGAGGCGGAATGATGGCAAGTAAGGTTGGTTTCAGAATAGGTGCAAGACTGGTAACTGGCTGCAAAATCTATAGTGAAAACAGGCAAGAAAAAGGGAGGAAACCCCAACTGCACAAGGCAAAATTGGGCCAACGCAGGTGCTGCACAGCCAGTCTGGCTCTCAGCGCAGGTAGCCCCTTCGGGACCTGCGTTGCAAAGCAGGTAGCCTGTGTACTACCTGCTTTGGAAAACGAAAGTTGCGTTTTCTCAGTTTCCGGGTCACAATTTTCTCAAAAATTCACAGTTTTTGCTCAAATCAGAAGCTATCAGTCAAGCACACACTAAGGGATGACAAGGAAGATGAAAAGCTATCACTAAGAGCTTACAAGGATCCTTGTAGATCAGCTCTTCAAATCATGAACATGCTCAGAAATGAGCTAGAGTAGCTGCCCTCTACTTCGCTTTTGATATAGTCAAAAGCTTTTCGATTTGGTACTCTTTTGTTCAGGAAATGAATAGCAAAATACTACAAACAATCAAACAGATACGATCCCCAGCGGAGTCGCCAGTTTGTTGTAGGGAAAAGTATCCGACTCGGATGACCCTATCCCACTCTAAGGGTGATAGTACCTCAGCAACAACTGTAAAGAAAACTACTTAAGGTTTACTTCTTTATGAAAGCAAGAGAGAATGAAGAAATGCACTAACCGTTGCCTTGCGCTTAATGTCGAATCCAAACTCTTCTCTTTGCTTGCCTGCTCCCAACTCCTTGCTCTTTTGCTGGCCCAGCTACAATGAGATCCTGCAAAATAACAAAGAAGGAAACTACAAGAAGCATGCAATCATAACTGATTCAAGGATTAGCATAAATCAAATATACAATTATCACAATACATCATTGAAACAAGTGCATATAGAAGAACCTCAATAGCTTTTTATTAATGGAAGAAGTAAAGTTCTGAGAGTGTTACAACCATTGAAGGCCCCAATCCAGCAACACCTCCCAGCAGAAAGAATTTCTCCTCTTCACCCCCTTCAAGCAATCACCCAATAGTTCTATAGTGAAACCAACAGCATATCATTACTTTGCACAAAATTCCAGCCTCCAGAGCTCATAGGAGAGAGCTCAATATATAGATGAATTGAGAGGGGATGAGTCAGCTTGCAACTGATGTGTAGCTGCCTTGTGTCCTCTCTCTCTTCAGTTGATCTTCAGTTCTTGAGTCCACTTGGAGAACCTTGCTTCCACTTGGAGAAACACAGCCTCTGACTCATCACAAGGCGAAATCCTTGATCCAAGTGTCATTTTTGGAAGATTCCAGAGCAATGACTCAGTGTGCCACTTGTCCCATCTCGCTCAGCGCAGGTGGCCTTTGTTCTACCTGCTTTGCAACGCAGGTACACCATGGAGGAGTTGAGTTTCAGCGCAGAAGCCTAGTGGAGCACCTGCTTTGATTTCAGGATTTCTTGTTTTTGAGTGTTTTCAGGTGGAGAACTGATCTGAGAGTTGTTGGCTTGCTGACCTTGTTCCTCTAGGGGTAGGAACATCATGTTTAGCGACTTTGGATCCCTTGGATTATTGACAATTCATGCCTGATGCTGCAAGGCACAAAATTGTCTATAACACTCTCCCACATGCATGTTGATCTATTTTTTGAATCTTTCATTCATGTTTTGCATGCACTATTAATCACTTCTGCTATCACTTAGTGTCGCCATGCATTTCATTGACTTACTTGCTTTCAGTTGCCCGTCAGCGAGTCGGGCCAACCTTGGCCCGGTCTCTGCCTTCACCAAGGCTGCATTGCACAATCTAGAGAAGGAAGGCTCACCTTCCTCTCCAGATTTGTGCATTATGGCCCAACACTAGCCTCCTGGACTGAATTTCACATTTCTGGAGGTCAGTGGCTGCTTGGCCCAAAAATTTGCGCAAATATGCCCCTAGGCCAGCAGTCCTTCCCAACTAGGATTTCTCATTGCGCAATCCTAGCAGACAACTGCCCAAATGGACTGTACATTATGCAGTTCTAGTGGTTATTCAGTCTCTTAGCAGCCCAGACTGTGCCTTGTGCAGCCTTGGCAGTCAGTCTCCCGACCTCCTGGCCGAAATTGCGTAACCTTCATGATCATTCACCTAGGTATGTTGCAAGTCATTTCTCATGTTCATTTTGGTTTTTGACTGACAGATTGCTTGCTATGAGTGTTTCCATGTCTCCAGGTATCACAGGTGTTCATCTTCCTCTCAACAGTATAGGTACAATGGCTTCCAGGAGAGCAGAGATGAAGACACCATTCAGAGCATGCTTGGGGATGCAGTCGATCAAGTGTCTATGAGCTTGCCTACTCACGAAGACATCAAGTTGTTCGTGGACAAGGACATCAAGCAGTAGCATCATAGCAAGCAGCATCATGAACAGTAGCTGAAGGCAGCATATCGAATGCAGCAAATGCAAGAGGAAGGTTGTTGACAACACAGAGGTGGAGGAAAGTTGCAAGATCAAGCAGATCCAATGATAATGAAAGCAACTTTGGAGATTCAGGCTATGAATTGATGGTACAGCATGAATATCACGTGAAGGAAGAAGATGGAACAAAGAAGGAGTTGCATGTGCTGAAGCAACAACTCAGGAAGAACATGAAGTTGCACACAGAGATCAGTGAGTTGCAACAGGAACATGAACAACAGTGGGCGCAACATGCACTCACTAATGAAACTGCACCAGTACAAGTTAAGGATCCATCTCAACAGTTGACACAAAGGAAAAATGGTGAGCAGTGTTGTTGATCACATGCAAATGATCCAGCAAAATGCATGTCGTTGAGCGCACACATGCAATCCAACCCATTCAACACACTCACCAAGGCGAAGACAAGAAGCAAGTCCAACTGGGGCTGAACATGCACTTCGACAAGTTGATGTGCATGACCACCAACACACATTTGGAGATCAACACACACACTATGCATTAGTGTGTTTTCGGTTCAACCGTCCCAAGAAGACCATGCGCATGTTAGCAGATGAGTTGGATGAAGGGGGTCGAACCAATGCACCGGTTGCAATGGAGGCAAGAGTTCCCTTCGGCAAGATGTCACCATGAGGTGCATGCACACCATTACGGACGACCAAGCTTGGCATCAACTCACCAGCTTCGCCATCACAAGCATGTCAAAGAGTTGGTCTCACGACAGCGGATCGAGTATTAGAGATGTCTTGCAAAGCTTGCTGAAGCCATGTTGTCTCACATGAGTACATGTGCACTGTAATGTTGAGTCATGTCAAGTGTAAGTCGAGTGTCAATAATTGGATGTGATAGTCATAGAGTAGGTGAAGAGTCATGAGGGTAGTTGAACTGTCACAAAGGGGAATGTTAAGGGTCACCCCACCCTTTGCTATAAATAGTCCCTCATAACTCGTTGTATAGGGTTTTGGTCAGCCAAGCTTCTACTAAAACTATCTTGAAGAATGCTTGGACAATATTGTAACGCGCCTTGGCTTCTCCACTGCCCAGAGCTAGTATATCTCTTTGGAAGAGTAGGCAGATGTGGTTGTAACGTTCCACTGATGGGGCTAGCAGGTTTACGTGGTGTATTGTATGACTGTGACTTACACTTCTTTATATAATAAAAGCTAGCACATTTTCATGCATATGTTTTTATTTTTGTTGGATTGCTCTAGTTGCCTTAATGATATATGTTGTTTAACTTACGTACTGTTATATTACTGATTTGTATGAAATTATATGAATCTTGTTGTTAACGTGTTGCATATGTTGTTAATGTTCTCACCGTCCGTGTCGACTGCTCTGTCGGACACTAGACAAACCTTTCTCTGAACCTTGTTATATCAACCATCACACTCGTCTTAGACTGATCTGTGAGTGCTGTTCGTGTTATCTTACCTTGTATGTTGTGACTATTGCATCCATGTCAACTGCTCTGCTGGAAGTTGTGCATGTCCTTTGTGTTGTGTGTTCCTAGCCGAGTTGGGATTGATCCCTTTCAACCTGGAACTCACCTTCACCTTCCTCTCCCTTTGAAGTGTTGGAATCTCTCATACTCATTCCTTGACTCACTGCATGAGTCACACCCTTGCTATTGATAGAGCTATCTTACTTGCCTCTATGAGACATCGTGGTCAAGGCGTTGCCTTACGACCCACTATTGGGACTCCTACACCAAATAGTCTGAGGTCTAATTGGGACTTCTTACTGAGGAGACCCACTTGACATGTTGGCGGGTCCAACACTATCAAAAAAATCCAATTAGCCTGTGCACAAACAATAGACCGAACCCAAGGACTGACATTGGATTAGCTTGCATTTGACGCCACTCGTGTAACAAAACATGGTCTATTCTATACTGCACTATCACGTGTTAGGACTATCGACTCATTATACTTGATTAGAAAATTGGTGCAACAAAACTTCCATGTCAAAAACAAGATAGTCAATGAAATGGCACGACGAGAAACAATTGGTGCATGGGAACTAGATCTCGCAAAGAAGAGATCTAATAACAAGAATGTTTGATCAATCGCAAGTCTAAACACACGTAGTCTACATGCACATCTTAGTGACATGATCCATCACAAGGACTTAATGGACAATATGATTCTCTGTTTTCAAGAACTCATCTGCATATTCCGCCAATAGACAAAGAGTTCTTATCAGTCAACTTTGCCATTGCACATTCTACCCATGGCATCCTTACTTGTATAAAAAAAGAAGTAACTATCAAAGCAACAAAGATATTTTGCAAAAACAAAAACAGAACTTATGCTAATTGACATGTACTTTCAACAACAAATTTTCTTAATGAACATTTATGCAACAACATTTGAGCAAGTATCCACGATAATAAAAATGATTAAAGAATAAAAATCACAAACTACATATACCAATTGTGTTTTCTTAGTCATTGGTGACTTCAACATTGACATCCAACTACAAACAGCTCATAGCAGAATCTTTGTACAGTTTATGGAAATGGAAAACTTACAAGAAATAACAAGTAAACTATCTCCACAACGAAAAACAATAATAGACCATATCTGGACAACCTTTCCCATCAAACAATGTGAAATCAATGTGGCATGAGCATATTGGTCTGATATAGCATATTCTATGCTTTACTACAGCTTTAACGACACTTTTCTCTGCAATCTTCTAAACATGCCATAAAACAAATTCTATGTTTTCCACCTTTTTTGCATCTATTGTTTTCTAAAAGCAAAATCAATGTCAAATGGACATATTAGTTTCTGTACAATTTGCTAAACATCACATTCGAAAAAAGTCTATGTTCTCCAATCAAAATCAATGTGCAATCGAAATACTAGCTTCTAAACACTTTGCTAAAGATCTCATTACGACAAAGTCTATGTTTTCCAGCTTCTCTGCAGCCACTTTGTCCAAACTAATCCAGGTATGTAAAAACACATAGAATAACATTATGCACGGATTTACTATTGAATACAAGACATTTTTCTTGTAAATCTAACAGCTTGTACTCATGTCTTGTACAGATAAAAAATATGAAAAGACAACATGAAGAAATTACTGCTCCAGAGACCTGCAGCTCCTCGGAACTTGAAAAAAAGTAACTAAACAAGCTTTATATCTATTCTTACAAGTTTTCTTATATCTATTCTTACAAGTTTTCTAATGCAAGCAATATGCTGATTCAGATTCACTTTATGTTTCTCTACAGACAAAAACAAGAAGAGGAATCTCAAATAAATACTAAGCATCAAGAATGCAATCCGATCACGATACAAGAACTAAAGAGCCTCAAAGTCGGAACAACTTTTCACGATGACATCCTTGTAATATATAAAACAATACTTGATCAAGTACACATAATAGAATTGTTACGTGCTGACCTAGTTGATAGAAAAGGGGATATGGAAATTACACTAAATGTGCCACACAATCTCATCGCTGTTGTTGAAGCCAAACTTGTTGTTGTCTAGGGAATTTGTATCAGATATTTTAAGATCTCTGCAAAAACAATTTATGACCATGGAGATTGCACTTGCATATTAGTTCTACATGATAGAAGCATTGTAGAAACAATCCCATCCATCTGTAATGAGTACAAATTTGTACCAACAACAACAATTAGGCAGCTCACAAACACAACAACTCCATTCGTGATCAACACAGTGGCTACCCTTGTAACATCTGCAAAATAAATAGGGCCTCAATATGTGCTAGACATCAAGGATGGCCAATCTGAAAATGAGAAAGCCATGGTATGTACAAATTCAATCATACATACTTTTCTACATTTACTCAAATAGATTTTAAAGAAATTACTTTTAACAATAGTACATTTTTCAATTCAGGTTTATCTCTTTAGTACATTTCTATCATTTTTCAATTCCATACAAAAACAAATTCTGAAACAAGAAACACCAATGGTGTTGTTTCGAAATGTTGTTAGAGGAAAAGAACACAGATCAATACACATGTGAAAATCCACTTTTATAACAGTTGTCAACTCGAACAGAGTACTTGCAGATCTGAGCAAGCTAATTGTCTCAACAACAAAGGTTATTTTATGTCTCACAAAATATAAATTTTGGTGAATTATTTATTGTCCTCTTAACATTTTCTATTGCAATATCTAACACTAGAACTATACTGAAACATGAACCAGGTAGCAGGAATGCTGACAATTTTAAACATTCATGTAGATCATTTTGTGACACTTTGCAAAAATTTCTCTTTCCCAGCAGATACATTTGGAACCGTTTCCGGGGATAAACTCGATTTTTCCACATGTAAACAGTTAACCACATATCGACATTGTTTACAATTGCAATGGATTATCCAAATAGAGGCAAAAGTTTAGTAGGAGTGCATTCTGAAAAACAATTTGCTACTAGAGCTTTGTCCATCTTTAATAGATCTGACATATGAAAAGTATCTACAAGACGATGCTGATGTTACATACAACCTTCAATACTTCCATGTACAAAGAAGTTTTGACCTGGATAATTCAAATGTCATTTTTTCATACATAATGATGCAACTTCATTGTCAAAGAGGGTTAATATCTTATTTTATCTTATGCGTCTACCTGCCATGGTGCTCACTTTTTGTTGTTTCCTTTTCATGAAATTTGTTTAAATTGCGTTGTTTCAACATTCTCTTTCATAAACCATGCTCCATAGATCACTAATCTATCTAGATAGAATGGTCATGACGATTTCCTGATGTTCACAACTTTGTTCCCATATGGTATATCAAGCAAACACCCCAAAACAACTAACATAATAGGTTGGCATTTTGCAAATGTAACCAGAGTGCAACTTTTGCAATCTGCAGCAAACCTGCAAGCCTTTTGGTGTCTGTGTCCTAAATTTGAACTCTGGGATCAAGGAGAAAGGTGGGATGCTGTAGTTCAGTATGTGATTATACAGCCCCTAGAATAGCTCACATGATAGGTTGGAATTTTGCAAATGTAACCAGAGTGCAACTTTTGCAATCTGCAACAAACTTGCAAGGATTTTGATGTCTGTATCCTCAATTTGAACTTTTGGATCAAGAAGCAAGGTGGAATTCTCCAGTTCATTATGTCATGATACTCATAATCTCTTCACAATTGTAATTTAGACATTTTCTTATCCAATCTACAAAATCAAAGCATGATGACATGATACTCAACATGTAATGATTGCTTACTGAAAAGCAAATGCAAAGTTAGTGATCTAAAAATGGGGCTCTTAGGCTTCTTGTCTAACTTACAATAACCTCTCCCACTTCCAAAGCTTTAAAGTTTCTCAAGTCTTAATGATTAACCAATGTGGAATTAAGAAATTCTTGGAAATATGGGTGTATGCTCGTATTTGTTTTCAGTTGATTATTTACTTTAAAATCTATTGTTTGTGCTGATATGGGAAGGTACTTAAACTGATATATATAAATGCATATAATACCAGTTTAAGCAACAGTAAAAACAAACACATAAGATAATAAGATAATATGGAGTTCACCCTGATATCTTGGGCTACGTCTCCTTGAGCTCTAATCAATTCAATTAGGTTCTCTGGGATTATGGCTTCAATTCTTTTACAAGTGCTACACTTAACTCCAATGTTTTATACAGGAACATTGGGCTCAGAACACCATCTTATCCCTTGGATCTTGGAGCTCTTTGGTTATGGCTTTGGTTCTGGCTCTCAGCTCTCACTTCTGGCACTCGCTCTGGCTCTGGCTTTGGCTCTTTGCTCTTCTCTCGGCCTTTGCATGCCTCGGTGAGTCGCTCAACCTCCAAGCAACTCCAACAACAATATGCTACAGTAAATTGAGCTCTTTGGCTTTTCACTCGACCTCCGAGTGACTCCCCAGACTCTCTGTGCATTCAACATTTTTTTTTTCTTTCGCTTCTCGTTCCTCGCTCTTTGCTCTATTCTCTCTGTTCTTGGCTTAAGACCAATCTATCTCACGACTCCTTGAATCCCTTCTTTCGGCTGTTACAGTCACTGCATCGCCTCACAGGGAAAATGGCCACCTATTCCGTAATGGATAAGTGTCAGGTTTACCGGAAACACTCGATTGTTCGAAACGACTGTTATTTCCGTTTACTCCAAGAATGCCGACGAAGCACAAATCTCTGCCAACTCATCATCCACGTTAGACTTCAAATATTTATGTGCCAAAGCTTAATCCTCTGTCGGGTCTGGTCTTCCATCGGGTGCAATCCCCGCCATTAGATCTGGGGCCTCCAGATCCAATGGTTATTGCTCTTATCGCGCGGTTGACTTTCTCGGAAATTAGCCCGCGATGAGAGCGGTTTTATCTCTCATCCACTAGACACACGTCAATCATTGTATGGCATCATTGGGTCCTCTGACAAACCCGCTTACCGCTCGAAACGCCTTCGATATTCCGCCGGTTTTGGAGCACGGGACCTACCTTCGGTTTAGCGCTTTTCCCACGGTTTTTCAGCTTCCCTTGTGACTGAGCGCTCGGGGCTATTCCATTTCGACGGGTTTTGCCTAGCGATGCGCGATTAGCCTCCATTTTCTGATCTGAGCCTCCTAATTTCCATTTTTGCACCATGCACAGTCCCCATGGGCCAACGGTCAATGCGCTTTGACCGAAGGTCCTCGTTGCTCTGTGTTGGCTGCAAATTGTCATTGTTCAGAGGTTATTTCTGATAGGCTTTGACATCCATAAGACTTTAAACTCTAGTATGAGTTTTTACAAATTTCGGGTAGCTTTAAGAGAGTTTAAGGATCCAATTTCGGATCACGCCTTCCCACTAAAAGAACTTTTGGTCCACCAAAAGACTGATATACTGATCTGAGCAGTAAATGAGAGTAACAACACCCTCTTCTTTCAGCCTCCCTACACTTGCCTTCGCATAGTGCCTCTGAGCCAAAATCTCTGACCACTTCCCTTCTTGGATGGGTTGGTCGTCTCGAGAAGAATGGTTTTCCTCCTCGCCTTCATGTAGAACTTATGCTGTGAAGTTTATAGAAGGTAGTTTGAACTTATTTGCCTTGATCCTTGATCCAAGGTGGCTCAAACAAATGTGAAGTACATCTGCTCCAAAAAACTTTCATTTGTACCTATTTGAAAAGCTGCCAACAACAACTGTTAACAATAGCAGTTATACAAACACAACTGCATGGGCTAACTCCTGCTTCAACAAAGAAACAGATTTCACATCTCGTGAACCCTTCCATGTCTTACATCTGCATACAAATGATTAACTAGATAACAAGCCAATAAAACATGCCTTAATAAGAAATGAACCTTTAAGTCAAGCATGTAGGGAAAAGACCTTTAGGACTCTTTTCCAGAAGACGAAACACTTCATCCTTATCTCCATTTTAGAGACCAAGTTAACTTCTCCCAAGCCAGCATCACATGCATCTCATGCTCAGGCATGCATTCCATCTATCAACTTTTGCTTAAGTACACTGTACTTTCGAAGCTGAAATGAACATATTGTTGCAACAATAAAGTGAGTTTCCTACTCAACTTATTTCTATTTACCATTTGGTAAGATCCTGCAACTTGCATTTATTCCACAAAGAAATGCAAATAGATGCATCACTAGACATGCAGCCTTAATTGGATAAGAATTCTAACCATTTCTTACCAATCCATTTCAAAGGTCCCTCCTTTGTTTGCACATCAGCATCAATATGTGAATCATCCTGAACCACATCAATCATGGAATCTTTATTTCCATCCCTGCCATTTTCTTTTTCCACCTTCTCCTTCAGCTTTGGGGGAAGCAGTGTGGGATTCAAAGTCCAACACCTTTTAGTAAGATGCCCTTGCTTATGGCAGTAAGTGCAACACATGTGCATCCTTTTGACAACATGATTTTCCTTGTCCTGTGGACCTTTGGCTGCTTGCTTCTTTTCCTTCAAAAGTTTCCTGTATGTGGCCATCCTCTTCCAACATCTAGAAACATAATGGTTATCCAAACCACAAAAGGAACATTCAATTCTTTTTCCATGCTTTACAAAATCAAAAGGAATGTGTTTAGAACCAGACTTATACCTACCTATTTCACCTTTATTGCCTTCATGAGGAGGTGAAGCAAATGAAGAAGTGGCTCCCTTTGGAACACCATCACTTTCTTCAAGGCTGTCAGAGTTTCCACAACCTTGTGGTTCAAGTATGTGCTTCTGAACACCTGCATCATGCTAATGATGTTTCGAGCTATTGCATTCCTCCTGAATACAATCCTCACACTTCTGAGGTAGAGGACCTGCAATGAAACTCCTTTCTGGAATTGTTTCAATGGCCTCCATGGCAGCTTTGGAATTCTCTCCATAAGACTGTCCATAGCCAAGACCCAAATACTTAGGCCTTTCCTCAACCATTATTGGCTCAACAATACCTTGTGCATGTTTTCCCAATCCTTTTCCTTCATAGCCCATCTTGGACATTAGCTTGGAACCTATGCCTCTGGTATGTTTTTCAAAAGAACCAATATAAGCATTCTTAGAAGAATTTGAAGACAAACAAGAATGGTTTACCTCTTCTTCAAGCTGATTGTTGTCCAAGGCTTCTTTTGCAACAAAGAGTTGTGACTCCAACTCATGCATCCTTTCCAGGTTCATATTTGCAATATGAAGTTGCCTCTCCATTTCCTGCAATTTTCCAGAAAGCAACCGCTTCTCTTCCTCCACAGAACTCAACTACTCTCTAAGTATGTTGCTCTTCCTTCCATCCTCATACATTTCTCTCACCATGTCCATCATGGTCGACAAGTCTTGCTTCATGTCTCCATTAAAGTAACTTCGGGAGCAAGAAGAATTTGAGAACTCACTTGTAGAAGTTGTCATTTTCAAAATGTATAAAAGAACTTCAAACAAGATTAATAAAGAGCTTATTCAGCAACCTTTTGCAACAAACCTCTTGTGCTTCAAGGATTTCCCTGAGGTCCTTTGGGATAGAAGAATGCCTTCAATAGCTTTCCCTTCACCTCTGCAAACTCAAACAATAGTCAGTCTGCAACCAAGCATACAATCGATGAGGCAATCAATCCTTGACTGTCCAAACACCTTTCAGACAAGAAATCTTTGCCCTGTCAATCAAGCATTCTGTTACAACCTTCTTTGAAGGTGGGGTTAATCAATCTTAAGCTCCGATACCACCTGATCTGAAAATGGGGCTCTTAGGCTTCTTGTCTAACTTACAAGAACCTCTCCCACTTCCAAAGCTTTAAATTTTCCCAAGTCTTAATGATTAACCAATGCAGAATTAAGAAATGCTTGGAAATATGGGTGTATGCTTGTATTTGTTTTCAGCTGATTATTTACTTTAAAATCTGTCGTTTGTGCTGATATGGGAAGGTACTTAAACTGATATATATATAAATGCATATAACAGTAGTTTAAGCAGCAGTAAAAACAAACACATAAGACAACAAGATAATATGGAGTTCACCCTGATATCTTGGGCTACGTCTCCTTGAGCTCTAATCAACTCGATTAGGCTCTCTAGGATTATGGCTTCAATTCTTTTACAAGTGCTACACTTAACTCCAATGTTTTATACAATAACATTGGGCTCAGAACACCATCTTATCCCTTGCCTCTTGGAGCTCTTCGGCTTTCTAGGTCTTGCTCTTGGCTCTGGCTCTGGCTCTCACTTTGGCTCTTGGCTCTGACTCTGGCTCTAGCTCTTTGGCTCTGGCTCTGGTTCTAGCTCTCAGCTCTCGCTTCTGGTGCTCGCTCTAGCTCTGGCTCTGGCTCTCTAGGCTCTTTCTCTCGGCCTTTGCATGCCTTGTGAGTCGCTCGACCTCCAAGCAACTCCAACAACAATATGTTGTTGTCAATCGAGCTCTCTGGCTTTTCACTCAACCTCCGAGTGACTCCCCAGACTCTCTGCAAATTCATCGTTTTTTTTTTTTTTGCTGCTCGTTCCTCACTCTTCGCTCTATTCTCTTTGTTCTTGGGTTAAGGCCAATCTATCTCACGACTGCTCAAATCCCTTCTTTTGGCTGTTACAGTCACTGCATCACCTCACAGGGAAAATGGCCACCTGTTCCGTAACGGATAAGTGTCAGGTTCACCGGAAACACTCGATCGTTTGAAATGGTCATTATTTCCATTTACTCCAAGAATGCCCATGAAGCACGAATCTCTGCCAACTCATCGTCCATGTTGGACTTCAAATCTTTATGTGTCGAAGCTTAATTCTCCATCGAGTCCAGTCTTCCATCGGGTGCAATCTTCGCCGTTAGATCTGGGGCCTCCAGATCCGATGGTTATAGCTCTTATCGTGCGGTTGACTTGCTCGGACGTTAGCCCGCGATGAGAGCGATTTTCTTTCTCATCCACTGTACACGCGTCAATCACTGTATAGCATCGCTGGGTCCTCTGACAAACCCGCTTACCGCCCGAAACGCCTCTGATGTTCCGCCGGTTTTGGAGCACTGGACCCACCTTTGGTTTAACACTTTTCCCATGGTTTTTTGGCTTCCCTTGTGACCGAGCACTCGGGGCTATTCCATTTCAAGGGGTTTTGCCCAGCGATGCGCGATTAGCAATAGAAACAGCCTCCATTTTCTTTATCTGAGCCTCTTAACTACCATTTTTGCACCATGCACAGTCCCCATGGGCCAATGGTCAATGCGCTTTGACCGAAGGTCCTCATTGCTCTATGCTAGCTACAAATTGTTGTTGTTCAGAGGTTATTTCTAATAGGCTTCGACATCCATAAAAATTTAAACTCCAGTATGAGTTTTTACAGAGTTCGGGTAGCTTTAAGAGAGTTTAAGGATCCAATTTCATATCAGTTAGTAACTATCTATCCTATGGACCAACTAACTTACCTACTCGACCAACTAAGTTTTGTAGATGTTGTATCATTGATCACTAGATGTTGTAAATAATAAATATTCATTTATTGTCTTAACTTAATGCTTTGGGACATATTTATGATCATTTCATATTCACCTGTATACTTGTTTCATGGCTTTGATACAACTATTTATGTACCTCTGTGTTATTCTTGCGCTACCTGCTCCTCTAAGCTATGAAAAATTGTTACTTAGTCAGTTTTATGTTTTCATATTGATGCAAAAGTAGAATATCCTCTTTCAAATCTATAACACTAATAGATTGTTGATAGCCTCGATAGAAATTGTGTGATATATGCACAAAATCACTTGCAGCATTCACCTCTTTCTTGCTACATGTGTCTAAGTTATGAAAAAATTTTAGTCAATTTTATCTTTTCATATCAATGCAAACATAGAATGTCCTCTTTTCTTTTTTCTTCTTCTGTTCACTTAAAGAAACAATAACTAAATAGAAAAGAAGCCCTATCAATTATGAGGAGTTATGGTCCTTGATTTCTTCTTGCATGAGTAGGAAGTTGTAATAAATTGAATTTGTATTTCCCATGCAACAAACTTGCAAGCCTTTTCATGTTTGTGTCCTCAATTTGAACTCTGGAATTCAATTTGTAGGACATTAATTGTAATCAATTGTCCCTCCATGTTAGACATGTTTAGGTAAAAAGTTTGCTATACCACTTTATTGAA
This sequence comes from Pinus tabuliformis, assembly GCA_031772625.1. Lineage (NCBI taxonomy): Eukaryota > Viridiplantae > Streptophyta > Pinopsida > Pinales > Pinaceae > Pinus > Pinus tabuliformis. The sequence goes on along the minus strand of CM062811.1, from coordinate 664,967,919 downwards.
CAAAGGCAAAGTGACCACCTTCACCTTCAAATTGTTCATTCACCTCCTACAACTCAATAGAATTTTTCAAGGAACCAATAGGCTAGCACCTTCATGCACATTGTCCCACACTTGGACAGTAGGTCACCTAAAGCACAAAACAGAGTAGTCTTTTCTAAGATTGTCTCCACCAAAGCCTCCAATGCTGCCAACTTTTTCTTTGTCTAGACAACACTATCCTGAGCACCCGAACTTCTTCTTCTCGAAAACATATTCTTGCTACTATGCATTGATACAAGGCATGCTCATAGGTTCTGTGACTACCTCAATCAACTTCATAGCTGACATTCTCAGCACCCTTCCTAACTTCCTAGTCATTATAGGAAGACTACAAGTCTTGGTCTCATCCAAGAATATAAAACAGTGGGTTGCACCAGTGTCCACCAAGTCTGCCACCTTCAACCCAATCATTGTTGCATTCACAGAAAAAAGTTCATGCTTACCTTCACCTTGCAAATCATGCTCTTGGCATCCTGTGCAAACTCGCCTAAACTAGCTGTAAAGCCACCTTCCAAGGTTGCCAACTCTTTCTTCAAAGGACATTCTATGGAAAAATGGTTTTGGAAACAAAGAAAACAAGCAACATTCTTACCTATACACTTACGTTTACTCTGATGCTTCCTTGTTGTACTGTTGCATTATCTTCCATGACTATTCTTCTGCATCCATCATGTGTAAACATAGGCATGTTTGAAGAATCTACCTCAGTTTTCCTAGACTTGGGCTCTAGCTGCTTTATCTTATTGCACTTTCGCATGCTATAACGTGAAAGGAAGGACTCCATAATGACATCACTTGGTTTGTGCAACATTGAAAACAAAAAATAATTGACCAAAGCTTTGTGAGGATTGATTCATCCTTGTTGCTTGCTACACCAAGGCACCATACTTGGTTCTTTCTGCAAGACTTCAAGCCAACTCTTGCATTCACTTGCTAGACTTGTAACTAAAAGCTGTTGTTTTCAAAAGTTGTGGTTAAGAACAACTTGATTTTGCTATGATACCACCCTTTTTCATCAAAGTGGTGAAAAGAAAAACTAGGTTTAGCACTAAATTTTTGGTTGTTTCCTCCTTAGATTATGCAGCATTACTTTGCGTCATCAACATGGCTTGACCAACTTGTGCCTACTACAAATAGACTACACTTCTTCACGTAGGCTTTTCCCATAACTACGTGCTACGCTACATGTGTGAGGTCTACCAACAAGTTCTTATAACACTTAGCTCATGTCCAATCGTGATTGAAAAAAATCCCAATAATACTTATTAACACTTAGAAAAGCATCTTAATATGTTTCCAATATGACATCAAATTGCTTGCAGCACTGACCTCTTTCTTGCTACATGTGTCTAAGCTATGAAAAAATTTTACTTAGTTAATTTTTTGTTGCTTGTTGCATTAAGTTTGTGCTAATAACTTTAAGACCAGAACTGTAGCACTATGGTTGAGATTGAATTACTTCTTTCTATGAAAAAATCCATTTGAAATTCAATTTGTAGGATAGTAGACGCGATAAACTGTGCCTCCAGCCTATGGAATGGTTCTTGCAATAGATATTACAACCCTTGCTACTTACTGTGTTGTTAGTGGTGCTTAGTCTTATAAAATCCCTCTAGTTTAATAAAGGAGTTGCTCATGTAAGATAGAATCTCCTCTTTCAAATCTATAGAACTAATAGATTGTTGATAGCCTCAATAGAAACTGTGTGATATATGCACAAAATCACTTGTAGCATTCACCTCTTTCTTGCTACATGTGTCTAAGCTATGAAAATTTGTTACTTAGTCAATTTTATCTTTCCATATCAATGCAAAAACAAAATGTCCTCTTTTCTTTCTTTTTTTTTCTTCTGTTCACTTAAAGAAACAAGAACTAAATATGAAAGCAGCGTTATCAATTATGAGCAGTTATGGTCTTTGATTTCTTCTTGGATGAGTAGGAAGTTGTAGTAAATTGAATTTGTATTTTCCATGCAGCAAACTTGCAAGCCTTCTCGTGTCTATGTCCTCAATCTGAACTCTGGCATTCAATTTGTAAGACAATATTGCTAGTGCAAGCTTCGTCCTGCCCCTAACATCTTGCTTTTGGTCACCAAAAGCGCACAACAGAGTAGTATTTTCTAAGATTGTCTCCACCAAAGCCTCCAATGCTACCAACTTTTTCTTTGTCTGGATAACATTGTCCTAAGCAACCAACCTTCTTCTTCTCAAAACCATATCCTTACTACTATGCATCAATATAAGGCATGTTCATAGGTTCTGTGACTACCTCAATCAACTTCATACTGACATTCTCAACACCCTTCCTAACTTCCTAGTCATTATAGGCACACTATAAGTCTTGGTATCATCCAAGAATATAAAACAATGGGTTGCACCAGTATCCACCAAGGTTTCCACCTTCAACCCAATCATTGTCACGTTCACAAAACAAAGGTCATGCTTACCTTCACCTCACAAATCATGCTCTTAGCATCCTGTGCAAACTTGCCTAAACCTCCTGTAAAGGCACCTTGCATCCATCATGTGTAAACATAGGCATGTTTGAACAATCTACCTCAGTTTTCCTAGACTTGGTCTCTAGCTGCTTTATCTTATTGCAATGAGTCTTTGTCCCAAATAATTCTTCCTTCACCCAAAGTTTCCCTTGCAACTCTATCACTGGTGCACTTTCGCATGCTACAACGTGAAAGGAAGGACTCCATAATGACATCACTTGATTTGTGCAACATTGAAAACAAAAAATAATTGACCAAAGCTTTGTGAGGATTGATTCATCCTTGTTGCTTGCTACACTAAGGCACCATACTTTGTTCTTTCTGCAAGACTTCAAGCCAACTCTTGCGTTCACTTGCTATACTTGTAACTAAAACCTGTTGTTTTCAAAAGTTGTGGTTAAGAACAACTTGACTTTGCTATGATACCATCCTTATCTCTAGCACTAAATTTTTTGTTGTTTCCTCCTTAGATTGTGTAGCGTTGCTTTGGCTCAGCGACATGGCTTGACCAACTTGTGCCTACTATAGCTAGACTACACTTCTTCACTTAGGGTTTGCCCATAACTACGTGCCAAGCTACAGGTGTGAGGTCTACCAACAAGTTATTCTAACACTTAGCTCATGTCCAACCGTGACTGAAAAACATCCCAATAATACTTCTTAACACTTGTGTCTAAGCTATGAAAAATTGATACTTAGTTAATTTTCTGTTGCTTGTTGCATTAAGTTTGTCCTAATAACTTTAAGACCATTAACTGTAGCTCTATGGCTGAGATTGATTTACTTATTTCTATGCAAAATCCATTGGAAATTCAATTTGTAGGACAGTAAATAAAATTCCTCTGGTTTAATAAAGGAGTTGCTCATGTAAGATGGTTGGTTTGTGAAAATAACAAGTAGTTCAATGTTCAAAGTACTAGGTTCATGGTTCATAGCATAGAGCTTAACCAGAACTACAACTAGCATGCTCCCGCTATCATCTTCGACCATGGTGAGAACTTTAGTTCAATGTTCAAAGTACCAGGTTCACGGTTCATAGCACAGAACTTAAGTGGAACTACAACCAACATGCTCCTCCTATTAGCTTGGACCATGGTGAGAACTGTAGAGACTCTCTATCTTGAGAAACTACTTCTTTCACAAACTCTGTAATGGGTCTTGCAATAGGTACTGTAACCCTAGCTGCTTACTCTGCTGTTAGTGGTGCTTCCAATGGTTTAATTCGCATAGCATTGGGATTTTAAATGACCTATGTCACTGAAACTACTTAGTTATCAACTAGCATGAACCTGCAAGTATAAAAGTTAGGTAGCTAGTATTTTTTTTCTTACTATGCTACTTCTTCCAGATATAGCTTGAACCAACAACAACAGAGGGTAGGGACTGGTTGCCACGCATCTGCTCTTGTTAAATATGACTTTTGAATGCCACAAATTTCAAACTTGATACTTTAGGTAAGAATTTATATGAGATACCTTCTTTATGTGAAATGGGTAATGAAATTACTTTAGAAATAATGTTTACAGGCTCAAATAGATGACCATATCTTCACATCAAGGATTTAAATATTTTTTTAAAGAAAGTTGGTCCTGGCTTGCAATAATTTTTAGGAAGACCAAGGGCTTTGATTTTAGTGATAACACGAATATGAAGTGCATCCATAATTTCTCTAAAAAACAAGGGCATTGGGAGCTTTACATATATTCATATATATAACACTAATCACTATGGATCATGTTGAATATACTCAAATAACAGAGTCCATTGTTTGTGATTGAAAGCAATGTTAATGTGTTGAGGTTTTAAATTTTTTACGTTATATTCATTAATAAACGAGTACAAATGACTTTACATACCAATTTACATATTTTTATAATTCTACATAGCAGTGATTCAATCCAGGATTGAGAAGTATATGCCTACAAACAAGAATACATATAAATAATAACAATCTCAACATATAACATTATCTTAGCACTTTGTGGTACATAATAGCATTTTTCTTTGGAACCTATAGGTAACTGAACATTAGTACATGAAAGATAGGGTAAAGAAAATAAATACATGAAACTTCGCAAGTATTTCATATAAATAGTGGATAAAACCATACTATATTTACACAAAATTGACAAAAAGATTACTACAGTTGTGCATTGGCGTGTTTTGGAATGGATTTGCATAGTTTCAAGAAGCATATGATAAGAAGAAAAATGCTGCTCTAAAGTAATATGTTGATGCTTCTCTCGAGAGATTCACTACACCTCTACCATCCTAGAAGTTGTAGCAGCGACTGATGACTAGTACACAACGAAAGGAGGATGAGGATGAGAAGGTTTCTGAGGAGGAGGCGGTGGGAGAGGGGGAGACGGAGACGGGGTGGGGTTTCACATGTGTAGAAGAAAGAATCTGAATTTCTATACCATCAAACATCGGAAGAAATGTGGGAGTACAATGTGGACATGTGTAGAAGAAAGATTTTGAATTTCTATTCAATCAACAACTGAAATACTATGGGAGTACAGTGTAAAACAATGGCTCCATCCAAACATTTTTTCGGTGGAGCTACATTCCTAAATCGAGACATTATTTTTCTTAACCCACTAGTAGTTCGATCTAGGATTGATTAAACCCTCGATCAAGCTATTTCCAATTTTACGTAAAACTCTTGCTTGAGTTTTTTAAGTGCTTGATCGAGCTACCAAGGGTCTAAAAAACAAAGTTTTAGCTCCTCTTCTACAGATTTCTCTACGATACCATATTTCTAGCATGATGGACTTAAGGAAATATTCATTCTTCAGTGACAAAATTAATCCCATTGGATTCGTGAAGGAATCCTTTATCGAATGGCATATGAGTTTGACATTTAGAATTCATATGATATTTTTCATCTAATTTATTTCAAACCTCATGTTTGAAATTTTTTTGGATAGTTTCAAAGGGGATTAATGATTTAAATCAATAAAATAATATATATAATGAAATTTTTTCAAAAAAATGAATTAATTTCTTTTACAAATCCTCTTCAAAGGCGTATTCTTGGTTTTTGAATTTATTTAAATAGTAGAAAAAAATAATGCATGAACATGTGTTTCAAAAATGGAGTTCAAATATTAATTCACCAACTTTAAAAAATAAGAAAAACTATAATTTTGCATAGAAAACTAAAGTTTCAAAATGCGTTGATTAGTGCTCTCTCGCTCTCTCGCTCTCTCTCTCTCTCTATATATATATATATTAATTTATTTCGCACAGACACACACATACCTATTAAGATGTGCTAAAAATTGCAAGGAAAATTATTTAATTTAATGGAAATTTCATAGATTATATGACCCTAATATCTTTTGAAAAAAAATATTGTTAAGACAAAAACATAATTCAAATCTCCATAAATTAACCTCCTACTCAAAATCAAAATTCACAAAGTTCATATGAATATTGAGGGCATCAATTTCATAAAAGAGTAAAATTTTGAAATTTCGTCGCTACATTGGAAGCCCATATTCATGGATTCACTATCCCCTAACCACCATCATTTCCCCCACTCTTTAACCTATTAATTCTATAAAACCTTCTCCCACACTTACCCAATCTTACCGGTCCAATGGGGTAAATATGTGATGAAGAGATGAAGAGTTACTATGATATGACTCAACCTTCTAGATCACCTTAAGGAAATTGAATCGACACAACCTAAAGCTTATTGACCTCCCTCAGGTGCTACAAGGCTCCCAAGAGTTAAACCACCCTTCCAGGTGACCAAACACTGGGTTAAGCCTATTTTCTAGTTCCCTCAACTCCCAGATGTTGGCACAGCACTACTAGAATTTGAATATAACCCTATAGTTGCATGCACGATCCTGCTAGGGAACGACCGCAGTCCTTTTCACCCATTTCTATGCCTTCGACCACAAGATCCGAGACACTTTTTTAGTGCTTGTAACCAGACCACTGCCCAGAAATTAATGAAACTCTCATAAATGATAAATGACACAGGAACAATACTTTCTATACAAACTTATACAAGAACTTGACCTAACCAGGTCTAACCATGATAGTGATTTTGTCAAACACATCATGAATATGGAATTTACATGTTAAAATTACATATCTGAACATAGGGATCTCATACTTATCTGAGAATCGTCAAGAAAGTCTGAGGCCCTCTCAAAATAGTTGCATTATCATCTATTAGGCCATACATTCATTAAGCATCCATTTACTAATCAAAACATGATGAGAGCCATAACTAAAGTCTCCCATAAAGCCATGCTTATAACCATCATATACCCAGAATAGTAATAGTGATAGAACAACCATCAAAGCCACATAATAACAAGTATAAATACTCATGAAATACAAGAGTAAAAGATCTCTTATTAACATATGCAAAATCCAACCAAGTCAGAAACTTCCACATACCACCTGACCATAGATTGGGCTGAACCAAATCTTTCTTTCAGCCAATCAACCACGTTCCATATTCTAAGCATGAATGTGGGACTCACGAAAAAAACCAAGGCTTCCTCAGGCTTTATCGTGTATCTCTCCATTATTGGTTAAGTGATATATAGGCTTGCAACCTTCATCTATGCAACTAGAAATTACCATATCCCACCATTATTGGTCAAGAGATTCATAGGCCAAACTATAAGCATACACTACCAGGCTTTACTACAATCTCGTCAAAACTGGTTAAGGGATCACTAGGCCCTAAAAAATCATGGATGCTTCCATATTTCTTCATCAATATCTTGAGGAATTTTCCTGTATCCACCCTTAGGATTTACCGTATATCTCGCAATTACTGGTCAAGGGATTCTTAGGCCTTTGGGAATTTTCCTAAGACCACCTCACCCAATTCCAAAACATCCGACAATCCAACTCAACCAAGTGAAAGAACCCCATCACACCATGGCTATCTAGAAATGACAAGGCAAGGCTGAAAACCATTGTCACACCTGGAAAAATCCATTCCAATGACAACAAGAGAACGAAATACACACATGCATGTACCATGTATGCCAAAACTAGTAAGGAAATCTTGCATGCAACTCAATCCTTGCAAGTAATACTATTGTTTCTGCTTGATCCAACTCTTCCTTGCTTGATCTTTTCGTTCCTTTTCTTTCTTTTCCTTCCTTTACCTTCCTTCCTCCAATGCTAGAGTGCTCCAAGAATGCTCTAAGTGTGCAAGAGAATGAGAGAATAGAGAGAATAGAGAGAATAGGAGAGAGCTCCAAAAATGAATTGACAAAAGGGTAAACTAAAAAAAGTCATGAATTGATCCTCATAAGCCTTTTTATCAACGAGGCCTCTATTTTCTTCAATTTCCATTATTTTTCTTCAGTGTCCGCCTCACATGCAACCTGTGACCTTTCACCTTCATTTTCTCCTAATTTCCTTTATTTTCATAAATAAAATATCAAATAATGCCTCTTTGCATTTTCAAAGCCTTTGCCAGTGTCTTTACCAATTTCCCCTTAGCCATAATAAACCAAATGAACACCCGCTAGGATGTTTTTCCCAACATTCAGCTTGGAATACGTGTCCCATGGCCTTGGTCTTTTTTTGCATTTATTAACTTTATTACATGGATTTTTAACTAGGATTGTTACAGAACCCTCCCCCTTGGGGAACACCATCCTCGATGTTCAATGACATCTATAACTAGGAAGACTAGTGACAATAAAAAAATACTACCCATGGAGCTTTATAACTTAGCTTGATTAAGTATTTATAATGAACAACCTGCTAAAAAGCAAAACCAACATAACCAACATGACAAAATGACAACCATATTGCTTATTAGAGCTTTATAACACAACACGATGTGGTATTTACGTCATATATATGCATATATAGATGCAACCAAAATGCAACACCAAAACATATATCAAAAGACATCCGCTCAAACAGTGAATAGAGAAGGATACATAGCCCACATATGATTAGCCATCTCCCATGTAGCTTCATTGAGCCTAAAGTGCTTCCATTGCACTTTAACTTACTCGATTGCTCGGTTCTGGAGCATGAGTTGTTTCTGCTACAAAATGCACTGAGTTTCCGACTAGAATTCTCCTTCGTGTACCACCTACAATACATACTAGTCGAAGGCAACTCAAGTCTGTAGGCCACTGGTCCAATCCTTTCAATGATCCCAAAAGGCTTGCAATATGAAGGTGCCAGCTTCGCACATGACCCAATCCTCGAGGAGATTTTCTTGGGTTGGATGCGCAAGTACACTTGTTCCCCAACCTGAAACTCCTTAAATACCCTATGTTGATCTACATAGCTCTTCTACCTATCGGTTTCTACCTTTAAATTCTTTTTGATAACCTGCATTTCCTATTCCATCTCTACTAACATGTCCATTCCTATCAATACCCTGTTCAATAGATCACTCCAACTGATAGGAGTATTACAACTCTGCCCATAAAGTGTTTCAAGTAAACTCATCCTCAAAGATTCTTGATACCCATTATTGTAAGCAAACTCTACTAGTGGAATATACTCTTCCCACTTCCATTGTTGATGCATAAGATACATTCTCAACATGTCCTCTAGAATAATGTTGACCCTCTCTGTTTGTCTATCTGTTTGCAGATGATAAGTTGTGTTGAATACCAACTCTATACGAAAACCTGCAAATATCTCTTTCTAGAACCTGTAAGTGAACTTAGCATCTTTTCCTGACACAATCTTCCTAAGAATACCATGTAACCTCACTATCTCTCTGATGAAGACATGTGCTACCTCATTAGTTGAATGAGTAGAATTCACTAGAGTAAAGTGAGCTACCTTAGTCAATCTGTCAACCATAAACATAATAGAATCATGTTGTCTAGATGTCCTTGGAAAACCTGTAATGAAATCCATGGAAATGACATCCCATTTCGACTCTCGAATTGGAATCAAATGTAGTAGACAACCTGGATGCTTACACTCTGCCTTCACTTGTTGACAATCCAAACATCTAGAAACAAACTCTACCACCTCCTTCTTCAAATTCAACCAATAATAGAATTTCTTAACTGCTATCAACGTCTTATGATATCCCAGGTGACCTGAATAGGGCTTAACATGGAATTCCCGCAAGATAAGCTTCTTGAGCTCGTTGTTGTCAGGCACATAGATTTTATCCCTAAATTTGATCAAACCATCTGCCATGAGATGATAGTCCACATCTTGTTCACTTGTACCTTGCTGTTGTAACCTATACCTAAGCTCCTTGTACCTGTCATCCCGTTGTCTTGCCTGTAAGATCTAACCCTATAAATATGTCCCATATGAACTCATAATTGTTATGTGATTTACCTGTACTCTTATGCTAACAACATATGCAACCCTGTTTTCTTTAACCTCAATGTACATGATCTCAAAGTCAAACTCACTAATCGTGGCCAACCATATAACCTGCCTGGAATTAAGATTCAGTTGGCCAAATAAGTATCTCAATCCAATGTGATCACTCATCAAGATGAATCTCATGCCAACAAGATAGTGTCTCCACATATTCAATGCATGAATGATCGCTGCCAACTCAAGATCTTGTGTCACATATTTTTTCTCCCAACAAGATAGTGTCTCCACATATTCAATGCATGAATGATTGCTGCCAACTCAAGATCTTGTGTCACATATTTTTTCTCGTGCTCATTCACTTTCCTTGACTCATAACATGCCACTTATCCCTCCTACTTCAAGACTCTACCAAATCCTATCTTGCAATCATTTGTGCATACCACAAATTCATTATTTGGATTTGTAATCTTTAGAATTGGAGCATTTATATGTAACTACTTAAATTGCTCAAAATTGGATACACATTCCGATATCCATTCAAATTTCTTTGATTTTCTCTATAATGATGTAATAGGATAAGAAATCTACGATAATTTCCTAATGAACCTCCTATAATAGCCCACTAACACCATGAATGATCTAACCTCATCCACTTTCCTAGGAGTTGCCCATTCCATGATAGCTCTAATATTTTCTCGATCCACTGTTATGCCTTCCTTGGAAACAACATGCCCCAAGTAGTGTAGCTTTGTCTAAAATAAGTTGCATTTGCTAAGCTTGGCATACAACTGATGCTCTCTTAGCAATCTCAATATTGTTGCTAAGTGTTCGAAATGCTCTTCCTCATTCTTAGAATATATCAATATATCATCAACGAATACAATAACAAACTTGTCCAGATAAGGACACAACACACTATTCATCAAACACATAAAAGTAGCTGGAGAATTGGTCAAACCAGAAGGAACCACAACAAACTCATAATGCCCATACCTAGTCTGGAAAGAAGTCTTGTATATATCCTCTTGTTTGATGGGTACCTGATGATAACCTGATCTCAAATCAATCTTCGAGAACACTGCTTCTCCCTTTGGTTGATCAAACAAGTCATCAATCCTTGGCAACATATACTTATTCTTGATGGTTACCTTGTTCAAATGCCTATATTCAACACATAACCTAAGAGTACCATCCTTCTTTTTTACAAATAACAGTGGTGTACCAAAAGGTGATACACTTGGCCTAATATATCCCTTGTCAAGCATTTCTGTCAACTGTGATTTCCATTCCAGTAACTCTAAAGTGTTCATCCTATAAGGTTCCTTTGATGCTGATGTTGCCCCTGGTACTAACTCAATAGATAAGACCACTTCCCTGTGAGTTGGAAGCTATGAAATCTCTTTGGGGAATACATCCTGAAGCTGTTGTAAAATTAGGTATCTTCTCAATACCTCTGCATCTTCAACATCCTTACCATTATCACTAGAAATATGCACTACAAATAACACATACCATTTCTTACAACTGCGCTTGCCCCGCATAGCTATAAACATTTTGATTGATGTAAATTTCTTCTTACCCTACAAGACTCTCTATTCTCCATTATCATCCAAGCACTCAATAGCCTTCTCATAACAATCCACCTTAGCCCTATGAAGATAACCAATCCATACCCAAAAGCATATTGTATGAACCCAATGGAAGTACATTTAGATGCGTTGATGTAGGCATACCATTCAACTCAAATGCACAATATCTTACCCAATGATGAACCCTTTTGTTCGTACTTATAGCCAACTGAGCTAACCAAGACTCTGCATGCACTTCTTTATTCAAACCACACTTATCCACCAAGTCAAGTTTAACATAACTATAATTAAATCCAGTGTCAATCAAAATAGAAACACCTTGATCAAAAAGCTTATCATCCATCTCGACAATAGATGTATGGTGATCCACTTTCCTGCTATCCAATATTGTATAGATCTGAGGAATGCTTGGGCCAACATCCCTAACTGTTTGTTCTTCCTGTGCACTATAGATATGAGTCCTTCCACCCTGATATGACGAGAAACCCCTCTTGAGATGCTCCTTGCTACATATCGAACACTGTAACTATCCCTTACCCTCACCTTTATTCTGTTGCCCTCCAAGATGTGACCCATCCCCCTTTCCAACTGCATTAAAATTCCTATAACACCACTCTCCCTTTCTCTTGCATCCTGAGGTCTTATTCACTTCAGTTTCCATTTACCTTTAGCTTTGCCTTTCCCTTTCCAACACTGATGAGACTATATCTTACACTTTGATTGTTCATAACAGTGCTTTAACTTTCCAACGACTTATTCAAGTGACCAAGGCTCATCATATTCAATTAAATCTTTAAATGAGAATGGTAATCCATTGAAAAATATCTAAACTTTGACCTTCTCATTCTTAAGATATGGTACATACCTCAATAACTCTAAGAACTTAGTCATGTACTCCTCATCTCTCATCGATCCCATCTTTAGCTCATAGAACTCCTTGTCCTTTCCATCATAGTACCTCTCTCGCAATTACTTCTTCTGAAAAAGTCTTTTGAATTCATGCCAACTCAACTCCTCTGTCTTGATGTCTTTGATCCACTTCAAATATTCCCACTATATGTCTTCCTTCCCTTTGAGGCTTAAAATAGATATCCTTGCCTTCATGTTCTCTGTGTAATCATGCAGCTCAAAGAACTTCTTCGTCCCAAGTAACCATGCATTTTCATCTTCCATCTCCTTCAACTCTCCATGAAATGTAGGTGGCTTAGCTTTATTGAACTCATCTCGAAAATATCCCGTATAATTCATCCTATAAGGATGATATCGATGATGATCATGATACCTGTCTGAGCCAGAACTAGAGTAAACCCCATGTCCATTACCTCGTCTATCTAGTGTATCTAAGAACCTGTCATCTCTGACTATAGGTGGCTTAGCTTTATTGAACTAATCTCGAAAATATCCCCTATCAGTCCTTATGTAAGGATGATAGCGATGATGACCATGATACTTGTCTGAGCCAGAACTAGAGTAAACCCCATGTCCATCACCTCATCTATCTAGTGTATCTAAGAACCTATCATCTCTAACTGTGTGATACCTATCTGACCTATGCCCACCATGAGACCTACTGCCATATGCCCCATTAGTCTTGTTCTCATGTCCATAACTAACTTGTGGTTTTCCATGTCTCTGCAAGTCTGAAAAACTTTGAAGGATAATTGCATTGACCTATGCTTGTTTCTTATGTGCCCTGGAAAGTCTCTATTGTGATAGAATTATTATGTCATTTTCTTCTTTGCAACTTCTTATCTCTGCCTTCAAAGTTCTCAGACTATCTTCTATGTGACAGGATTACTCATCACCATGTTTCTCATCTTATCTGTAGGGAGAATCTCGTGAACTGTAATCCACCATTTTTCAAGTCATCTTTGATCTTCTTCTTCCTACAAGTAGACCATGTTAGCTAAACCAAAATATAAACATAATCAAAATACCTTATTGAATTTTAGGGGAGGGTATCTCATTTGCAAGATCAACTAGATTAGCATGATACATGTATAATCATAATCTTGGACTGTTTAGCCTTTAAGATGCCTAAAATTCTGCCAACTCATCATGGCTTTTTGCATATAGGCTAAAGGATAAAACTGTATTTAATTGCAGAAACAAATTCAACCCAAGTGATGGATACCTTACCATGAACTATCATTTCCTCTTGAGTCTTTGCTTCCCACCAAATTAGTGTAGGTCCTTCTAGCCTCAGTGAAGCCAACTAGATCTTTATGTTGTCTTCTTGAAGGTTCTGAATTCTGCAGTATACCTCCAACTGTTGAATCCAATTGTCCAACTTTTTTGCATTCACTTCTCCATTGTACATGGGAAGTTCGAATTTTATGTCCAATTTCAGTAATGGAGTTTTTCCTTTTGGGGTTTTGGAATGAGTATGGGCAGTGGTGGTAGTGGAAGATGATGTTGTGTGAGATGGTGAAGATGATGAGGATGGTGGAGATGGAGGTGGCTTTCCACCATTCCCTTTGGAATCCTTCTTCTCATCTTTTTTGTCCTCTGAGCTTCCTTCTCCATGTGGAGGTTTAGAACTCTCTCCAACCATTCTAGTGTTCCTCTCTTCATAGAGGACTTTAACCATCTCAGTCAAAGTATAGAAAGATTTCTTGAATTCTTCCTCTTCTGAAGAGGGACCTTTAGGCTCTCTTTCTCCAGACATAATGGCTATGGATTCAGGTTCAGAAATTCATACTGATTGTACCTCTTCAATCTCAGTTGAAGGCAAAACCTGAGGAGTTTCAAGTGCAGCTAGAATTGGAACTTTGGGTGGTGGAGATTATGGCCTTGTGGCTCTCCTTCTGGCAATTACCTCAAGAGTTGCAATCAATAGCTTCCCTTCTCCTCTCTGCAACTTTAACCTTGTAAGCATCACAATTTTGCAACCATTAAAATCCTAATTGTGCAAACTCAAGCAATCAAGCAATTCAACCTTGGGTTCTAATACCAACTTGATCTGTACTCGTATGATTAGTTTTGTTGTGCTAATAAGAATTACATATTTATAAACATGTGCTTGCTTCTTGCTTTTTGAGCTGAGGTTTCCTTAGTTGTTGGTGCTTACAAACAAGTAATTTTCCTTAAGTTAAACAAAACATTCATGAGAAAAATAGCTTCAAAAATGAATAATTAATAGAAAACATGTAGAGTGCAACAAACCATCAAAGAGACACATTAGCATAGTGTTTTGATGAAGGAGTTCACCCCTCCTAGGCTACATCTCCTTGGTCTAGCTTCCATGGCTTGGGCCTTTGTATTAGCTCAATGTGGCAAAAATGTTGTTTACAAACCTCTATGGCTCTTGATACCTACACCAATGTGTTCAGAAGGTCCAAATTAGCTAAGAACACTTCTTTCTAATCTCAATTTGGTCGAAAATTGAGTAAGTTATGGCTCAAACAATTTTTCCTAGAAAACCTCTGCTAAAGCTGGAGAGACTCCAGTTAAGTCCACCAAGTTTGGTGGTGGTTCTGGATTTGGTGGCTCTACCATAAATTCCGCCAACTTAATCAATAGATTAATTAAATTTAATCGTGATTATTGGCGCACTAATCATGCTTAATGTTGGCCCCTAGTTCCTAGTTTGGGCACATAGTCACATGGGGTGGGGGCTAGCCCATAGGGCTGGCTCCCACCACCCCGCTATCGGACATAAATATGCACTTAAATAGAGGTTCACGTTGTTATTTTACAAACCTGTCATAGGTGGTGCAATGGTATTAGGTGGGGGAGGTTACAGGTTCAAAACCTGCCTCCGCCCAACCCATATATACTTTTACCATTATATATATGCACATGTGAAATTCTGTCTTTGGAGTTATGTGTGCTATGCGGATTTTAACATAAAGTTTGGAAATTGTATGAATGCGAATTTAATAATTAATGTTTAACACACACACACACACACACACACACATATATAGTTAAAAAACTATATAATATAAATAATAACTATATATATAATATATATAATAATATTTAAATAAAAACAAATTTGAATTCCACCTTAAAGGCCATTTAGGCAATTTCCCTTTCACACAACCAAACTGGCGAATCCGGAGGTGACACTTGTCACAGCTCCATTGGGCGAAAACTGAAGAAGATTTCCTTTGCTAACTGGACTGTTCACTGGACTACCATGTCATCATTTTGTCCCATTCTGCAATTTTTTTCGTTGTTTAGGAAAACGAACAATAGGTCTTTTCTCCTTCACTCGGACTCTGTTTTCGATGAAACAAATTGCGTTGCGATAATCTTGACGAGACAGACACAGCCATACAGTTTTCGAGCCAATATGAGAACTTTGAATTTTGAGCTAAACACTGAGCACCTAATCACCATCATACCATGGCTATTCGGAAATGGCAAGGCAAGGCTAAAAACCACTGTCACACCTGCCAAAACCCATGCCAATGACAACAAGAGAACCAAATACACACATGCAAGTACCATGCATGCCAAAACTAACAAGGAAATCTTACATGCAACCTGATACCTGCAAGTAATCTCGTTGTATCCACTTGATCCAACTCTTCCTTGCTTGAACTTTGCTTCCCTTTGCTTTCTTGTCCTTCCTTTACCTTCCTTTCTCCAATGTTAGAGTACTCCAAGGATGATCTAAGTGTGCAAGAGTATGAGAGAATAAGGAGAATACAGAGAGAGCTCCAAAACTAAGTTGACAAAAGGTTAGAATGAAAAAAGTTGTGAACTGATCCTCATAAGAGTTTTTATTAATGGAGCTTCTATTTTCTTTAATTTCCATTGTTTTCGTTCAATTTCCACCTCACATGCAACTTGTGACCTTTCACCTTCGTTTTTTCCTAATTTCCTTTATTTTCATAAATAAATTTCCAATTAATGCCTCTTTGCCTTTTCAAAGCCTTTGCCAATGTCTTTACTAATTTCCCCTTAGCCATAATAAACCAAATGAACACTTGCTAGGATGTTTTACCCAACTTTTAGTTTGGAATGTGTCCCATGACCTTGGTCTTAGTTTTCCTTTTTTAACTTTATGACATGGATTTTTAACCAGGGTTGTTACAAATTCTTCTTTATCATATCATAGATTTATTTTTAATCCTTTTCCATGCCAAATATGTTGTTAAGATCTATTTCTTCTTGTAATTGAACATTAACCTATTGCCCTTGCATAGGTTAGTGCCTATGGAAATCCACTCTTAGCTTGCACTAGACTGGGTGACCAATATCTCTCATCATAGAAAAGGATTGTATCCCTTGAGGAAGATTATGTCTTTATTTGGTAAAAGTACGTTTTTTCTAAAAGGTGACTCACCATAGGGTGAAAATAATTCATTTTCTCCACTTTATGTGCCTATGGTTAGGCCTCACCAATGAATTGTCATCTTGTCATATTAAAGTTGATGAACTTTGCATCTTGCATCTAATCTTTTTGCAATGACAAGCATACCCTATTATCAATCTCAGA
Organism: Pinus tabuliformis; assembly: GCA_031772625.1. Lineage (NCBI taxonomy): Eukaryota > Viridiplantae > Streptophyta > Pinopsida > Pinales > Pinaceae > Pinus > Pinus tabuliformis. Next base: position 664,951,037 of record CM062811.1, on the reverse strand, counting down.
TTTCAACCCGATTGGATTAAGAAGAAAGACAACATTATTTCCATGGGTTATTTTATAAATTTAATTATATTTCATTGAATCTTACTAAGCTTTGGGCTTGGATATCTAAGACTCATAATTTCCTTCTTCCAATAATTTAATTTGTAGAAGCACACCGTAATTTGGTTATGGAATTTAACTCTCAATGGAACAAAGAGTCTATCATTCTCTATGGGCCTTGGTTTTCTAGGAGCACTAAACCTTTTACGATGTATTGGAAAGCAGACATTAACCCTTATGTAAAGTCATCTTTCGTTCCTACCTAGAAATGTGTAACATGTATTTAGAATATTGACATGAAATTCTCTTTGGAATATCGACATGGTGGCTCCCTTTTTCCAATGTCAAATCTCTTTGATAGTTGAGTAGGTGAATGTTTAATCTTAAAGTATGGTCAAATTCACATTCAAGATGATTTGGGAAATCATCCCATTAAAGATATCATTCATATATGTAATGATTATGTGGTTAAACTGAAATGTTGTACTATTCAACACTTTGCTTTCTATTCTAGATATTTTTTTGAGGATTCCCCTTGGATTTATCTATTATGTGATCCTAGCTTTGATAACCTCCTAGATAAAGAAGTGCAAATATAGAAAGCCCACTTGGTGGAAGTAATCTATCTCTAATCAGCATTGGGTTGAAATAGAAAACAATTATGATATAAATTTTGAGTGTAGAGCACAAGATAATCCTCTTTTACCTTCTTACAAGAAAAGAAAAATAATATAAAACCCAAATTTTATATAAGTGTAAAATGCTGATATATAAAACCATGATTCCTTACATGAAATATGGGTGAGCAGGTACAATAAAATATTTTTTTTTTTAAATCTCATTTTAAATTTTTGATAAAAAAATTAGCCCAATAATCTTTCCATAAATTTCAAGTAAATAGTTTATCATAAAAAAATGCAAATTCTAAAAAAGACTTAACAATCTTAAAACTTTGAGAAATTTAAAAAATTTAATTTAAGCAAATTTTAATGGTATATATTAAATTTTCTTAATATTAATAACGAAGTTTGACTTATTTATCTCTCTAATCTTTTTAAGATATTTATTAGAATAATAATAATAATTATAATTCATAATAAATTAATTTAAAAATATTTCAGAATATATTTTACAATTCCATATATCTTAATTATAAAAAATTTAAGCTAAAATATTTGCTTTCATATTTTTAAATATTCATTAAAGTTAAAATTATAATATGAGTTTTATTTAATAAATAAAAATGATTTGAAATCTCTTTATAAATGTTTAAAAAACTAATCTTGGAAACTTTTTATTCATGCATCAATTGATTATTGCGATAAGAGCGCTCATTGCAATAAAAAGAAGTATTAATTCTACACGTTGCGGAGAATGGAATAAAAAAGCAAAAATATAATTAAATATTTTAATATTGTGTTACATAGAAAATTATAATATTATTTTATAATTTATAATTTTTATTGTAGGTTTTCTGAGTTTGTTTGAGTTATTGAATATTATCATCAAATTTTCATTTTTATTTTATTAAATTGGAAAAAACAAATTTTATTAAAAATTGATTTTTTTTAAACATAAAATTTATTCTCAGATAATTATTTTACATTTTCTGGAAACCAGAAAAATGATTAATCAAAGATTTAATATAATTTTATTAAAACTGACTAAAATGACACTGTGATATAATTCAGTGGATCAAAATCGATGCCTTGCCATAAAAAAATCACAGGATACATTTTCCCAAAAACCCTTGAGATCAAGACTAGCTAGTCAGCCGGGGAACTAGATTACAGCTAAAAAGTACAATGACACTGACATTACAATATAATTTAATTTTTGAAAAGTTCTGGTAGCTGACATCCCGTCAACCGACTACTACATTCGCTAATTCCAATTTATAGATGGTGGGAAGCCCTTTCTTTACATAGGATGTGACCGACTCCTCAAATCCTCGAACACGCACTTTATTCTTGGGACCATAAGATATCAACGACCCACAACAATTCTCTGCTATGCATGAAACTAAAGTAATTATGCGCCTAAAGGCATCCCCATTCTCACATTTCACATAAAATACCCCAATCGTGGGAGCCGAAATTTCACACAGGTCATACTGTGAAACATACTTGCACCTAATGTCGCTGTCAATGGCGTGACAGTGAAATTGCTTTTCAATGACACCATCAGCAGGTGTGAGTGTGAGGTGCATTTCTAACCAAGGCACCGAAATTGCACCTTCTTTGTCGACTTTTGCACCTTCTGTGATGATTGCATTCATATTGCCCCTTAGCACCTTTAGTAGTAAGTCATTGGAAGGTGTTAAATCCTCTACCCACATCCCCAAAGAGTATAATTGTCGCCTCCATGAGCGAGGTAGTGGATCGCACAGCGAATGCATTATATAGCAGAACAACACATTGACCTTGCTATAAAGCCACACTCTAAGTGTGGTGCTGAACTCCAACAATGCAGATATAAAGCTCAGTGATAAAGGAATGAGCCAATATACCTGCGACTTCCTGGTTTGAAGAAATACCGCAATCAAATTTAAAATTTTGAGGAGTTTCTCCTCTGATACTGACATGTTGATGGGTAATAACCAATCATTATTTAGACGTGCGCTCACATGCTGATTATGAAGTATGATCCCATCCGAGACTTCCTCGAAAGTCATGACACCGCCCGCGATCACTCGTTTCCAGAATTCCCTCTTACCTTTCACAAATAGCGTGGTGCGAGCAGTGACGGCATCCGCGAGCGCGGCACTAACGTCCGCGGTGGTGGGTTCGGTGGCGGCACGGGTAGCGGAGGCGGTGGCGCGGGCAGCGTAGGCGGCTACGCGGGCTTCTGAAAAGGGATCGTTCAAGGGCCAGCTCGGGTCTGTGCGGGACTCGGCTTCGAGGCGCTGGGCCTCGGCCTCGAAGCGTTGGGCCTCGGCATCGATGGGCTGGGCTGCGGCGCCGATGAGAACGACTCGAGCGAGCGGAGTGCCCTCGACACCGTAATGGAGAACCTGTTTCAAGTTCTGCAGTTCCTCCCAAATTGTGTGAGTTATGTAATAACACATTTTGTGGTCTATAAATAGCATGTTATTGTTCTCTCCCTTTCTCTCGAGGAGGAAATCTGTACCCAAGTAGTGCAAATTCATCGTATTGACTTCAGGCTTCCAGATGCCACTCCTGTCAGAGGGAATATCTGGTTGGAGCACAAAGCAATTCGTTCTCTTGAAAACTCGACCCTCACAAGGTTGCAAGCGAGAACTCGACCCTCACAAGGTTGCAAGCGAGAATAAACCGGGGAGAGTCCGAACGGTCGCACCAGCCACCCGAATGCTCCTTGTATGAGCGCGCCAAGAGGTGTGAATTTAGAGAATTGCCACAACCCTTAGAGAATTGCCACAACCCCAGGCAGAGTTGGCACGCTAATAAAACATTATTTAAAAGTGATTCCATGTCGTCCCTTGACATATTTCTCCCTCCAAATGACAAACGATAGCACGCTCAGTGCAGTGTGCTAATGCTTCTCCTCCGCCTCCTTCGATTGCCGGCTCTGCTAATCTTCCTCGCCCTCCTCGTCTTAATAATCTTCTTGCAGACTTTTAGAAAAAATGGCCGGATTGCGGCTATATTCGACCGTCCAGGCAAATTTTAACGTCTCGTTAGACAACGTCCTTTTCTTTTTTGCTTTAAGCGATGCAGTGATTTCCTGGTTGCATATTCTCTTTTTTTCTTTGGATGTTGATATACGCACCACTTCTCACCGGTTACAAGCCATGGAATTCCTGAAGATTGAATAGCATCATTTCCTTTTGTTGTAGGTCCCACATGATGTTCTCATCCATTTACTGTTTGGGTTGTGCCTGTCAATTAGGTTTGATATTGATTCCTTGCGTTTATCTTGGGCTTTCGCTTTTATAAGAAAAGCGAAAGATGAAATCCGCGTGGGAAGCACGAAATTCTTAAAAGATAAACACATTGTACTCTTTTCTGTATGATTCGACATATACTGCCTTGCACGTGAATGAAGCTTTAATGTTTAATGATGGTCTTCGGTTTTGGCTTTTGCCTTTCCAGTAGAAAAACAAAGATGAATTCCGCCAGCAAAAACGTATGAGAAAGTGAGTTCCTTTTCAACATATACCCAACATCATCATTCTTAAAAAAGGAGTTTCTTAAGATTTAGACATGATTAAAAATGTCATTTGTCGCTGGTTTGCGTCTGAACGAAGGAAAGCATTTTATTTTGTCCAGCATCTTGTTTTCCTCACAATTTCACAATCAGCCCTCCATCACTGGGTAGGAAGGATGAAATTGCTCATCCATCACTAGGTGGCAAGGATAAAATTGCTAGTGACAGTGTGATGTGTCACTTAAATATAGTTAAAAATTTGTAAAACCAGATTTTTTCTTTGAAACTCTGAAGACGGTCAAAAACCACGATGAGTCTGTTTTGAGATTCCGCTCAAAAACCATGATGAGTCTGTATTGAGATTCCAACCCCGCTGGGTAGAGTTCAACACACTATCCACTTTCTTTTCTTTTTCTGAAGCACTTTCTTTTCTTTATTCATATATATTAATTATTATACATCTTTCGGGGAGAGTAGGAGATGAGGTCCGACATGTACTGCCTGGCATGCGAATGAAGCATTAATCTTTAATGATAGTCTTCGGTAACTGGAAAAGCAAAAGATGAATTCAGCTGGCTAAAACATATGAGAGGCTGAATTCCATTTTAACATATACACACCGCCATCGTTTTAAAAAAGCAGGTTCTTAAATCTTCTCCGATTTGGATTTACACCCGATTAAAAATGTCAAATCATAATTTATTAAAAAAATGGTTAGTATACCATTAGAATCAGTTCAAGTTCCAAGATATTTACCCTTTATTTTGGTCGATCAAAAATTTCGATTATCATCTTCAAAATTTACATCATTCTAATTGGATTGTTGGGTAGAAAAGCAATGTATAGTAATAATAAAAAAAAAAAAAAACCAAAATTCTTTACACTCTGAAACATTAGTTATAAAGATAGATACAAGAGAAAATATTGAGAATAAAAATAAATCTAATTTATTTTGTTGGGTGTTGAGTTTGTAGTGGTTTGAGGACAAATATTATCATGGGCATGATGCTTTAGGGAGTCAATCTTTCTATCTAATGGATCTAGCCACTCCACCGTGAGACGCTGGTTGCATCTAATAGAGTCCATCTTGTCCATCATCACTCATTGGTTGTGCTAGATATCTTTTAAGAAGATGATCAATTTGTTGGGGTTAGTGCCTTAATTCGTCCATGTCTACCATAATTCGTTGAAGTTCCCTGGTTATAGATTCAAGCAAGGGTGGATCGATTGTTGGCCTAGGCGTAGGGACGAATTCCTGGGCCACCTCCCCATCAGACACAACCTTGGGTCCACCCCCACCTACATCACTTGCTTCTTTGCTAGCATGGGCATGTAATTTTCTCTTGTGGGTGCCTCCTTCCCTAGCTTGACCTCTTTAATGCATCATGTTGGACTTTGTAGCGAGAAGTCTTGGCATCCACTAGTTCCCCCTCCAATTGCTCAGTCCCAACACTGTTCGTAACTCCACAGGCAAGCAAGGCCCAGCCCCACCACATCAATACCCCATCCAGTGAGGTGGGATGCCACCATTGACACTCTCCCACAATACCAAGAACACTTGACCACCTCAATCACCCTTTACAGAAACAACCAAGACCTACAAAACCAGAGTACCCACCAACACCAAGCTCCATAGCCTCGTCGAGCCACCTCGAGCTAGAAACCTGCTTGACCCATGCTCCCCACAGGTCACCTAGAACGAGCGAGAACCAAATCGAATAAACAAAATGACTAGATAATTGAAGGCCACACTAGACAGCGAGGTGGAGCAAGGGGTAGGAGGGGTTACCAAATTTCCACACGTTTATATCTAGGCCACTGACCTTCCCTTCCCAGGTCCATAGTCTAGGAAACCACAATTCAACTGCAATTGCCAATGAAAGACAAACTACTCAACCCTTCCCACGTGAGGGTCCCAAACCCAACAATTCTCACCCACTGCCACAACCACTCCTCTGGCCCTAATGTTGTAGCTAGCAATGTAATGGTACAAACACAAAGATGGGGGCATGCAAAAATAACTCCTTTGTGCATACTCCTCAGCATTACCACCTTCCACCAACTCTCCCATAACCTTCTCAATATCCAGTATCTAGAATTGCATCTATAGAAATAAGACAAACAGGCGTGGCCCGAAGGTTCCAAATGTCACGTCCTGCCTGCACCAACAACCATCACCCCACATGATCATCTAACCACTCATCCTTTGGGGTATTAACACCACCAACATTGTCTCCCTTATGTCTTGGGACAATGAGCCCCATCGGGGTAAGATATTTAGATAATTCTTAAAAAAGGGAGTTCCCTATTCTTTTTGGACCTAACATATGCTTTAAAATTGCTTATGTTTGGCTAAGAGATCATCTTCTTTGGATGTAAGGAAACAAGTTAAAGATCCAATAGCCAACACCGATAGGCATCTGGTAGGAGTGAAAGCCTATACCTTAAAGACCACCAACAGATCATTTCAAGTGTTGTGGCTTTCCTTGAATAATAATGTTGAGTCAACCTACATTCAAACATTGCAACCAGAGATAATTGTTTTGACAACTGAGTTATGATAGGTTTGTTTAAAACAAATATTCATATACAATAAAAACATGATTTGCTTTAAGTCAAAAAAATTTAAACAAAATTTTAAAAGAGAATTATTTAAATTTCTAAAATATGAGTTTATATAATTAAGATTTATAAACAATCAAAATCATAAAAACCTTCTTATATCATTGTTTTTTTCTTTGTAATATGAGGGAGATTTGTAATTCCTTTATGACTCAATATGAAGATTACTAATGACATCTAAAATAATATTTGATATTACAACTCATTATGAAGGACATGTGAAAATAATTTCATACTCAACATAGATTTCACATCTATATATATATATATATATATATATATATATATATATATATATATTTATATATAACAAAAAAAATCAATGTCAAGAGATAAATAAATTGAATACACAAAAAAATTATATGTTTATTTTTGCAGTATGATCTAGATGGAATAATATGTAATTTGAATAAAATATTGGAAAATCCCTATTAACTAATATTTCAATATCAACTTCATACATACGCATATATAGAGGGAAAGCAAACAAAAACTTAATGTTGACCATAAATAAAATATTCCAATAAAACATAAAGAGAAAGAAAGAAAGAGTTCCTATTACATGCTTTTTATTTTTCAATAAGAAAAAAACTCTATTACAAATATTTGAATGTCAACTATGCATAAAGCAATAAAAAAAAATTATGGTTAAACCATTTTATTAGTGTCTTGCTCAACAAGAAGTTTATATATATATATATATATATATAAACTAGGATTTATCAAGCATTTAGAGTGATTAAAGTTCTAGAGATGCAAACTTTTTATCAAACTTTGCACTCTAAAATAGGTTTGCGCCTCAAAAGATTGGATCCCTCTCAGCATTTGGAAAAGTACTATTTAAGATGGATATATGTTGGTATTTTATTAACGTGTTCTCTAACTAATAGACAAAATATTTTTTTTGGATCTATTAATACAATATTTAATAATATTGCGATTTTTTATTATATAAAATGCATTTTTAATGCATAAATAAATTCAACACTCTAATTTTTTTTTTTAAATTTTTGATACATTTGATTTTTATATATTAAACAAATTAAACTTATGATTTTTAGAAAACCCTACCAAATTTTAAACAAAATTAACAATATTCAACAAAATAATTATTTAATTTATTAATTAAAATACACATTGTGTTAATGTAATTTCATTTTAATTATCATAATAGAATATTTATTTGTTTTTACCATTCAATTATAAATTTTAAAAGTTAAAAAAATATATATTGTTATTTTATATATGATGATTAATAAGTTTTTAAAACATTTTTTAAATATTATAAATAACATCCCTTATTTTGTCACGTTTAAATAATAGTTTTTTATTTTTTTTAAACCTTTGAAGAGTGGTAAGACATGTCTTTATTTTTTTTAATTTTACTTAAATTAATGATCGATTTATGAGTTGTTCTCATCTATAATGAATGACGATGACTATTGATATATTAGATATTAACAAGGCCTTCTTTTCCGCTTGTTTTAATTATTGGGTTTTAAAATTAGTAGACTAGATGTGTTTTAATGCGTAGGATAAATAAAATTCATTGTAATAATATGATTTCTTTAAATCAATTTTAATTTTAGTATTATTAAAAACAATATAGTTTATTTGGAAGGTTGGTTCTTTAAGAAAAGTTTATGTAACCTTAATTATGTTTAAATGGTCATGTGAACTTATTTAGCTTTGTCTTTACGTCTTTTGTATTTTGAAAAAGACTAGGTAAATGTTACAATGATGATTCTTTAACATCTTTGGATAAGTTTTCAATTGACATCATTGTTAAATATACCTTTCACTCATTCCTTACCTTTCATTATTATTTCAAGTATTCTTCATACTTTCTTATCTATAACTAGAAGTAAACAGGGTACAAATTAACAAAAATGTGACCAATGTCTATTGAGTTACATGGATAGTTATCTACTCCATTCACTACAAATTATTTCAATTATCTTTGTTGTAAAATATTTATATTATTAATCTATTATTAATTTGAACCATGGTTTTATTTATTTGGATTTCTAATAAACAAGGAAATTTACTCGGGCATGTCTCTTCCTATGTCTAAACAAATTACCCTAAGTGGAAAACAACTTTTCAATAATTTTGCAACGTTACTTGAATGAAGATGATAATTAAATTCCTGAATAGTAAAAATATTTTAAATTAGAATATTATGATACATCATTTAGAATATGCCATCTCAATAACTATACATTAAATGTGCAAAATATTTTAAGTTTTTATTGTTATGACCATGTTAAGGTGGGATAACTCCATGATAATACATGCAAAATTTCCTTGTAGTATGTCTTATAGACATATATAGATATGACATCAGCTGTGATTTCTAAGCAAAGAGATTATATACTAACATGGACATGGCCCACGTCCATTAATTTTAAGTGGAGTGGGATTTCATTTGTTGTAGAGACCCTTTGTTATTAGTTTCAATATCTTATTTTTTTATAGTATTTGTTAAGAATTTCAAATGAGAGATTTTGTTCTTTTTGGATTTTTTTATTTGTGTTGAATAGCATAACAAAGGGGAATTTTAGAATTAGATTTTTCTTTATGTCCTTCCTATTTGTTTGGTGATTTTGAGTAAAGTGTAAGATATATTAATGTGTCATAATGATATATATAAGCTATTAATTAAACATGACTTTTATATTTTATATTCACCTAATATTTTATAAAAAGTTTGGTGACATGAGTTAACTCCACATTCAATGTAGAGGATGTTGCAAATTTGCCTCATATTTATATATGGAAAGCATGCACATTATGTTGATCTGTTTTAACTCTAAGATCTATTATGTGGGAAGAGTGATCAAGTCCCTTGAGATGAGACTATTTTAAATTGAAAATAATTGAAGATAAGTTTAAACATTGAGGGACATCTCGATTTTGTTTCTCCACATGAATGAATGTCTTCTTTGTAATGTAAGGAGAAGGAACCTTGAAATAATTTCATCCTAAAATAAACATTAAATTGCACATCTAATTTATATTATAGAATATGATTTCATGGATCATTATTATTCAATAACAATAGGCAAGTGGTAGTTGTTATTAGAGAATATAAATGCATTCATCATTATTATTCATCAAAAATAAGGAAGTGGTAATGTGTAAGGATTTAGATTTTAAGAGTGGAAGCTTCCCCTCAACCCAAGTGAGTTCTTCCTAGATAAGTTGTGGTGTAAAATCACCATAACACATAGCAAAATCAAGTTATTATTTAAGTTAATTTTTTTAAAATTTAATTAACAAAAAAAATTCATGGCCAAATTTTAAAAAATAGATAATAAAAGTAAAAATTTAACATTATAAACTATGAAATAATCCTTACTTAAAAACAAAGCATCCTATACTAATTATCTTTTTATTTTTGAATACTCATTAAATCATAATTAATTTTATTATTTTATTTAAAAAATTATTCATGACAAATTTATCATTTTATTTAAAAAATAATAATAATAAATTCAAATTAAGATTTAAGGTTAGTCAAAATTTTAAAGTATGCATGATTTCTTAAGGTACAAGTTGTTGGTATGGTTTTGGAGGCTCACATCTTCTTAAGAATAGAAAAATCAAGATATTATTTAAGTTAAAATTAATTTTTAATTTAATTAATAAAAAAAATTAGATAATAAAACTACATAATAAAAGTAAAAGTTTAACATTATTAATTATAAAATAGTTTTTACTTAAAAACAACAAAGCAATTGAGACTAATTATCCTTATTTTTGAATACTCATTAAATTATTGAGTGGACAGGCTCATTCTACAACCCAGTATGAGGGGACGTGTAAATTTGTCTGTTAGTGTGTGCCCCTTTAAAATAAAAATAATGTTTTAAATAGAAAAATAATGTCAGCTATAATTTAAAAAAAATGAATATGTTGTAAAGTAATTAGAAGTAAAAAAAAATGTGTGAATCCTGTTAGGATTCCAAGAAACTCTCCTAGGTTGTATCTTGGAGATGCCTGGTAACGTATAAATTCAACTATTGTTGTAGGTTTAATGGAAGGAATGATGGTTTGGTTCAAGCTAGATAACCACTTCTACTTTGTTTCACTCCAGACATGCATGAACACCCTTAGACTACAAGGCTTTAGACCACCAATGCTCACAGTTTTAGATATTAGGTGAATATGAAGAATAATAACCACACCAGCAGATACACAAGACCATGTGATGGTCAGTTGCAACTAGTAAAGAAACCTGCAAATCTAATCTATTAATGCAAAGACAGGATGACAACTCTCATGCATTAGATAGAAAGAAACCCGAGAAACCTATTCGATGATACATTCAAGATTTTAACACAAAGATAAGATGACAGTTATCCAGTGCTAAACATCAAGAGATCAAGAACACAACACATCAGGCACAAGCTTAGAACAGAGAAAGATGAATAGTGAGCAGTTAACAACAAAAGAAGCTTGTATTTGCTGAAAATGAAGATGAGACGGTGCAAGTGACAAAATGTCTACACTCTCCAAAAGTTGAACCTTACATCAAATGCCAACCTTGATTACATCTTGCTTCTGGATATTTATAATTTTACATTACAATGGCACCTGGCCGTTTAGGTATGGAGGGGTCATAATTGACCACCAACTGCATTTAATTGCCTGATGGAGTCTCTGAATCGAATTTCTTGTTTCAGAGGGTAAATCCGATCTGTTCAGGTGCTGTGCTATCCTTTTAGGCGGTTGGAGTGCTCGTACCGGTAGAGTCCATGACTGATCAATTCAATTACAGAGTTGTGCTGTGTCCTTTTCTCCCTTGGCCATGCTTTCTCTTAAATATGGTTGTTGGGGATCTGACTGTGATTGATGTGGGCAGAGATGGTCATCTCCTTCTTCGGGCAACAAAATGATCAGAGGACGGGGAATGCATGGGTAGGTGGACGATTTGGGTGAGCGAGAAGAATGATCGTCAGATTGAGGAAATGAGCGGCGGAGATGGCTCGACGGAGGCTATCGGACGAGATGAGAGCAGGGTGTGTTAGGGCCGTCAGATCTTTAGCGGATAGATCAGACAGTCATCAAGCTATGGAGCTGCACAGACGTTTAACGGGTGGGGCGGTTTGGTCGGGCGATAATGGTTTTCATCGCATCGCTTTCAGGTGTTAAGTGGTAAAATCCCAGGGCCAAGCGATTCCATTCAACGATCGAAACGTAGCAGCAGATGAGAGAGAAAAACTGCTCTCATCGCGCACTATCGTTCGATCAAGTTGCCAGCACGATGAATGCGAAGACCGTCGGATCGGGAGGAGATGCATCTGACGGTGAGAATTGGTCGAGCGAGTCGCCTTTATCGGGTGTGACATGGGCAGTTAGATCTTCAGGAATGATCGATGGCGGGAAAGCGGTGAGGGATTCATGAGCACATGAGGGCGTATGGGTGAGGTTTTTTGGTGGGTTGGGGCCTTGCGCTTAGAACTGGGGCCAAAAGGGACTTTGTCGGATTTTGGAAGGCTTCCTCAGGGAATGGGAAACGTTTAGAAGTGAGAGGGGTGGAGGAAAAGGGAAAAATGACCAAATGTGAACCCCCTTTTGGACACAACCAAACAGAACAAAACTCCTTCCCAACCTTAGAAAGTCAGCACTGCATAGCAGAGCTAACACTGGCTCCTTCTGGGGATGAAAGCCTCCTTGTGAGGTTTCAAGAACTATAGATCACTACCTTACATACAAAAACAAGATCAGCAATAATTCCTAGTGTTCCATTGGGCATGGAGTCTAATTAAGCCTACACTAAAACTTGTAAAAAGAACATATCTACAATGCTGAGGCCTGAAGGCCCTAAACAACATAGACTTTCAAAAACTGCCCATTAACTAGGCCATCAAAAACTGTTTCTCCTTCCATACATTGCAGCATGAAAGTGTTGTTCCCCTGGACTTGAGCAATGAAAAAAGGTCCAGTCCACAGACAATCAAACTTCCCATGGTTGCCTCTCTTTTCCTTCAGTGCATCCCACATAAGAACCAAGTCTCCAATTCGAAAATTGTCCATATTTTCCTTTCTATCAAAGGCTTCCTTGATTCTCTTTTGATGTACTGCAACTTTCTCAATCAATTGATCTCTGATTTGATGCACTTCAGCCAAATCACTAATCCTCTTTGCCATGTCATTTTCCTCATTCTACTCTCCCTGCAAGAACTTGGCCACAGGGAGGGTCAACTAAATTGGGAATACAACCTCAGTGCCATATACCAGCTTGAACGGAGAATTCCCTGTGGATTTCTTGGTGGTCACCCTGTTAGGCCACAATGGAAACTTCAATTTGGAATCCCAGTTCCTTTTGTTGTCTTCCAACATCTTTTTGATTATCCTTATCAGGCTCTTATTGGATGATTCTGCTAGACCATTACCTTAAGGGTAATATGAGGTGGAATGCACTAGCTTAATGCCCATTGAGTCACACATGTCCACCAACTCTTTCGCCTTGAAGGCTGTTGCATTGTCTGTAACCAATTTGTGTGGATAGCCAAACCTGGTGAAAATGTTTTCTGTCAAAAACTTAATGACCACATGATGAACAGCTTTCCTGGTAGGGATGGCCTCAATCCATTTAGTGAAGTAATCAGTGGCTACTAAGATCCATCTGTACTGGTCGCTATAATGTGGATTAATTTCCCCTATGAAATCCAAGTCCCACTGCTGGAAAAGACCACTGGCATGTATGGGCTTCAAGGGTAAGGACATCAACTGCTGCTTTCCTTCAAATCTCTGGCACCTGTCACAAGATTTCACAAATGAAAAGACATTAGAAAACAAAGTGGGCCAATAATACCCAGCCCTAAGGATTTTGTGGGCTGTGGTTTTCCAGTAGTGATGTCCTCCACAGGTGCTGGAATGAAACTGATGCATGACCTCCACAGATTGTTCTTTGTCTAGACATCATAAAAGGATTCTAGATGGATCCCTCCAATAGAGCAGGCTTTCATGAATACAATACTTGGCTTCTCTGAGCTTAATAGTCCTAGCTTGGCTTTGAATGAAGACCTGGAAGAACTTCTAGCTTCAGCAAAAATTGAGCTATTGTAGAATACCATTCACAAGAAGCTAGATTTTCAGCCAACAACTCATCATGTCCTACTGTTGCTTCTTTTTTCTGTCCATCCTCTGAATTTGTACTCACACAGTTTATGTCAAGAATTTTGTGATTTTCTTCAGCCATCAGCTGAGCAAGGCCCTAGCCTTTGACAAGCTTGGTGGGTTTCAATTCTATGTTGAATTCAATAAGCTTTGCAATCCATTTAGCCCTTCTTCCATCAACATCTGGCTGCATTAGGACATCCTTTACTGAAGCAGAGGGCACATATGCAATTACCTTGGAGTGCAGAATGTATATTCAGAAAGCTTTTAAAGATTTGATAAGAGCATAAGCCTGTTTTTTGATAATATCATACCTTAGTTCAGCATCCCTTAAGGTTTTGATGAAGAATGCCACTAGATGCTCTGAACCCTCATCATCTTTCTATAATAAGACTGCTGCAAGGGTGTCACCGGAAGCAAAGGAGAAAATATGGAACTCCTTGCTATAGTCTGGGCTGATCAAAGTGGGAGCTTCCATAATATCTCTTTTGATGGCTTCAAAAGATCTTCTTGTTGCATCAGTCCATTTGATCTCTGACCCCCTTTTTAACATAGAGGTGATGTGTTTTACCAATTTAGAAAAATTAGGAATAAACCTCCTTACAAAATTTATTTAGCCCAGAAAGGATTGGATTTCCTTTTTTGATCAGACAAGGTCTGTATCGCTTTCACTCTTTCAGGGTCAATCTTGACACTTGCAGCGAAAACAATGTGTCCTAGAAGCTTGCCTTCTTCCAAAGCAAATTGTGACTTCTTAGGATTCACTAATATCCCAAACCTTCTGCACTTCAAAAACACCACCTTCAAATGCTACAAATGATCTTGATGGTTGCTGGAGTATACGTTATATCATCCAGGTAGACAAGGACAAATTTATCCTTCTCTCCTACGAATGCTATATCCATATCTCTCTAAAAGGTTGCCCCAAAATTCATCAGCCCAAAGGGCATCTTGGAGTACATAAAGTTGCCCCAAGGAGTGGTAAAAGAAGTCTTTTCTTGGTCATCTGGATGTACAACGACTTGGTTATATCTTGAAAATCTATCCAGGAAGGACATAACTTTGGCTCTTGAGACTTTCTGCAGCAAATGCTCCATCTTGGGCAGAGGATAATTATCTTTTTTAGAGCATTTGTTCAGGTTCCTGAAATCAACACACAGCCTGATTTCTCCACTTTTCTTCCTCACCATTACCAATTTGGCTACCCACTTTGAATATCTCAGGGGAACTATGATTTTGGCAGCTAACAACTTCTTGATTTCTTTTTCAATCAGAGGGAGGAGCAAAGGATTTATGGGTCTCAGCTTCTGTTTGAAAGGAATAGTGTCTTTCTCCAATGGGATCTTATGTTCGATGATCTTTTTGTCATAAGTTTTAAGGTCACTGTATTCCTAGGCAAAGACATCAGCAAATTACTTCATTAAGGTGCAGTACTCAGAACTTTGGGTAGTAGACAAATGGGTGGACAGATTTATATACTTTGGATGATCTGGACTCCCTATGTTATGCTTATGGACTGCAGACTGATTTTCTTTTTGGGCAATCTTATGAGGCACATCATTCTGGTCAAACAGCTTCTCTAGAGGCACTAGCCCTTTTGGTATATGATTACTAGGCAACTGAACAATGCTACCTTGGCCAATTCTGTTCCTTAGCTGGGGCTGGGGACATTCCTCCAAGGTTTCATTGTCTTGATCAATTTGCATTTCAGAGAATTCATCAATGACTTGCAGAAACCTATTTACTTCGTCATCATCCTTAAAGACTTTCTAATCGTGGACATTATCAGGCAGGGATGGTCTATATTTTATCTGGACTTCATAAACCAATCTAGGGGGCATGGGAGGGATGAACATGCTAGCAGATATAGCAAGGGAATCAGTAAGCTGATTTTTAACTCTAGGAATATATGAGATAAAAAAGTTGTCAAAAGAGTCTTTGAGTCTCCATACCTCATCTCTGTACGCTTTTAGCCTTGGGTGCCTTGTTTGGAACGTTTTTTTCACTAGTTGAATGATGAGATCAACATCTCCAAACACCTTTATGTCTCTGATTCCCATGTCTTTGGCAGCGTTTAAGCCCAATATCAGAGCCTCATATTCTGCTATATTGTTGGTGACCTGAAAAGTTAGTTTAAAAGACAGATGTGTGCTTTCTTGTTTTGGAGACACTAGCACCACTCCTGCTCCTATAGTTTCCTTTGAACAGGCTCCATCAAAGAACATATCCCAAGCTTGAGTCCCTTCCTCTTCCATGACCCCGCATACTGGTTTCTTGAGTTGTACCGGGGCCTTATGGGATTCTTCAATTTGGAGAATACATGCTCCAAAATCAGTGTCCATAGCGTAAATGGGATGATTAATGGGGTTCTTCTCATCACTGATGATATAGGCCAGCTAGGCTTCCTTGTATAGTCTTCTGCTTTCTCCTCCAAAAACTGGGACAGTGGCATAAGACAAGTAATTTTGCAATGTCCCACCTAATCTCTTAATCCACCCTCTAGAAAGTAGCATACCAAACTTAGGGGGGACATCTGCTACTACAATATCCATCATCATGCTCTTCATGGGCAGCTGAGTTAGGGTGATAGCCAAGTCTTTGATTAACCCCAGACATTTCACCTTCCTCGAACCGAAGGAGAACAGGTCATGATAAGGTCTGGTAATATCAAGGCCTAACTCTTCCATGACAGCTTTGGGCATCAGATTATGGCTGGCACCTGTGTCTAGCAAGCAGTTGTGGAGGATTTTGTCATGAATGGTCAAAGAGACATAAAATGATGGGGAGTTGTCATCAGCAGGTTCAGTCATTGGGCTAAGCACAACTACAGGTTTATCATCTTGTAAATTCACATAGTCATGGGATGCTTGTGTGGCTTTTATCTCAAGGGCATCAAGTATGGGCTTCCTAAAGACCTCACTCTTTACAAGTTCTATCAGAGGTACAGATAGTTTTAACTTCTGGACTTCTGATTCAAAACTGAAAGGAGAAGGGGACTTGTCAGGTCCTCTTACCTCTTGAGCTGGTGCTTTGAGGATGGTGGAATCAGATGTCAGTCTCTTTTGCTTTCCGATTTGCTGCTCTGTGGGGACAACAGCTCTTTGGGCAGGATTCTCTTTGACATTATTCATTCTTGACCTTAAGTTATATCTTTGTTGGTCTTCAGTCTGTAGAACAGCTTCTCTGTCCCACTCTTGACTGGTCTGGTCCCTGAGTAATGACTCTTCGTAGGCAGCTAATGTAAAAAAGGCAACATTGCCCTTGTCTTCCATGCAGTGAATCTCATCCTCCTCATCAAGCTGTTTGTCCTCCATGACTACGTTCTGGAAAGGAGTCTTAAATCTTTGTTCTTCACTGGCCTCTTTACCCCTCTTAATGATCTGCAATTGTTCATTTGCTCTTCTGAATGGGTTTGAATTTCTAGGAGAAAATGTATTAGGAAACCTTGCTTTCCCAGAACTCTGCTCAACCTTCAGTTTGGATATTTCAGCGGCCAATGACTCTATCATTTTAGTCATTTTGTCTATTTTGGGTTCTGAAGATGAGGAAGAAGAGGAAGCCTCACCTCTCTGTCTCCTTCTATCAGCATGTCCTTTGAGTTTCTCTGCAGCCATGATATTGGATTCTACCTCGAAGGCTAGAGTAGCACATCTTCTCTCTCTTAATAGCAGGCAGAAATCAGAATCAAAGGCATTGGCATAGGTGAGTTTGACAGAGGTGGGGGTAGGCTTCACTTTAGCTGGTATCTTGCTATACATACGATTGAATCTTTTATTAAAATCAGACAATGTCTCCCCATTTTCCCTTTTCGGGTTGCCAAACTCAGTATGATAATATAGCAAGTCTTTCTTATCTCCCCAATGCTTTAAAAACACATCATCTAATGCTCCAATGTCTGCTATAGACCTAGGGGTCATCTCTCTGAACCACTTTCTGGCCTCTCCATCTAGGCTTTGGACAAATACTCTCATCCACACATCATCTTCACTGATATCTAGGTTATCAACATAGCTATAAAAAGACTCAAGGTGCTCTTCAACTGTTACTCCCTCTGTACCAGTGAATTTAGGCATGTATTTATGATATTCTCCTGCAGGCATGGCATTCAAAGGAATAGGTAGGACCAGGGGTCCATACCTAGCAGCTATGATTCTTTCCATTTTGGTGGGCACTTGTGGGCTTGCCATGACTGGGGTAGATGGAAGGGTACTGGTAGTTTGGATGATAGGGAGCTGAGAAATAAATGACAGGGCTGAAGGAAACTCATGGACTATAGGGGAGGTTTTCTTTGGACTGAGTTCCAAAGGGGGACTTATTGAACAAGGAGCTTTATGAATCTCTCAGAGTATTTCTTCATTGATAGTGCTAGGCTCAGCTACAAGCCTTTCTTGCAGAGATACATAAGATTTTTTAGGCTTACCTGATCCTGATGCTCCTTTCTGTGATGTTTTTCTTTGCTTGACAATCTTCTCAGGGTCAGGCACTGGGTCAGCTGGTGATTTCTAAGGATTTCTCCGAGTGTGTCTCATAAACTGAGCCATAACTATAATGTGGAGTCACCAAAAAGGTTAGTCCTCCAGTAGAGTCCCCAGATAGATGATTACAACCAAAAATGTGTTTAGACTTTGTCTATCATCAAAGCTGGATCTGTGTCGTTCTCCCAGGGAAGCTGAGCTTCAATCTCCTCTCCGGCAACGATGCCAATTATGTTAGGATTCCAAGAAACTCTCCTAGGTTGTAGCTCGGAGATGCCTAGTAACATATAAATTCAACTATTGTTGCAAGTTTAATGGAAGGAATGATGGTTTGGTTCAAGCCAGATAACCACTTCTACTTTGTTTCACTCCAGACATGCATGAACACCCTCAGCTACAAGGCTTTAGACCACTAATGCTCATAGTTTTAGATATTAGGTGAATATGGAGAATACTAACCACACCAACATATACAAAAGACCATGTGATGGCCGACTGCAACTAGTAAAGAAACCTCTAAATTTAATCTATTAATGCAAAGGCAGGATGACAATTCTCCTACATTAGATAGAAAGAAACCTGAGCAACCTATTCGATGATACATTCAAGATTTTAACACAGAGATAAGATGACAGTTATCTAGTGCTAAACATCAAGAGATCAAGAACACAACATATTAGGCACAAGCTTAGAATAGAGGAAGATGGACAGTGAGCAGTTAACAACAAAAGAAGCTTGTATTTGCTGAAAATGAAGATGAGATGGTGCAAGTGACAAAATGTCTACAGTCTCCAGAAGTTGAACCTTACATCAAATGCCAACCTTGATTACATCTTGCTTCTGGATATTTCTAAGTTTACATTACAATGGCACCTGGCCGTTTAGGTATGGAGGGGTCATAATTGACCACCAACTGCATTTAACTGCCTGATGGAGTCTCTGAATCGGATTGCTTGTTTCAGCTGGTAAATCTGATCTGTTCAGGTGCTGTGCTGTCCTTTTAGGTGGTTGGAGTGCTCGTACCGGTAAAGTCCATGACTCATAAATTCAGTTACAGAGTTGTGTTGTGTCCTTTTCTCCCTTGGCCATGCTTTCTGTTAAATATGGTTGTTGGGGGTCTGACTGTGATTGATGCGGGGAGAGCTAGTCATCTCCTTCTTCAGGCAACAAAATGGTCAGAGGACGGGGAATGCATGGGTAGGTGAACGATTTGGGTGAGCGAGAAGAATGATCGTCAGATCGGGGAAATGAGCGGTGGAGATGGATTGACAGAGGCTATCAGACGAGATGGGAGTGGGGTGTGTTAGGGCCGTCAGATCTTCAGCGGATAGATCAGACAGTCATTGGGCTACGGAGCTGCACAGACGTTTAACGGGCAGGGCAGTTTGGTCGGGCGATAATGGTTTTCATCGCACCGCTTTCGGGCGTTAAGTGGTAAAAGTCCGGGGCCAAGCGATTCCATTCAATGATCGACATGTAATAGCAGATGAGAGAGAAAAACCGCTCTCATCGCGCGCTATCGTTCGATCAAGTTTCCAGCACGATGAATGCGATGACCATTGGATCTGGCGGAGATGCATCTGACGGTGAGAATTGGTTGAGCGAGTCGCCTTTATCGAGTGTGACGTGGGCCGTTAGATCTTCGGGAATGATCGACGACAGGAAAGCGATGAGGGATTTATGAGCGCGTGAGGGCGTATGGGCGAGGTTTTTGGGTGGGTTGGGGCCTTGCGCTTAGAACTGGGGCCAAAAGGGACTTTGTCGGATTTTGGAAGGCTTACTCAGGGAATGGGAAAGGTTTAGAAGTGAGCAGGGTGGAGGAAAAGGGAAAAATGACCAAATGTGAGCCCCCTTTTGGACACAACCAAACAAACCAGAACTCCTTCCTAACCTTAGAATGTCAGCGCTGCATAGCAGAGCTAACAAATCCGATGTTCAAATCTTATACTTTTCAAAAATATTTCAATAAGAGATTTAAATAAATTATTTGAAGATATATATTAACTAATTTATGTCCATATAAACTTCATATATATCTATATATAGAAATAAAAATTAAGTTTTTATGGTTAACATTTTTATTTGGTCCTATATATACTCTATTTAGCATTCAAAAATACAATTTAAATAATGAAAATTAACACATTGTATTTTGCACTCTAAAAAAGTTTGTACATGAAGAAATTTGATGATTGGACATATTTTAAATGAAATAAACACACAAAAATCAAATTCATTATTTATTATTATTTTTAGTTTATGGTTACATTAGTCAAACTTTACAACTTACTCGCAACCTCCTCATATGAAAACAATTTAATTGTCTTATAACCTACCAAATTTAGATTAATATAAATTATTTGAAGAAAAATAAAAACATGTTTTTTCCAAAATGATTTCATATAAAAAAATTATTCCAAGATTATTCCACAAGTTTTGAGTAAAGTGTGAATGTTGAAAAAATAATGGTGGGGACAAGTAATCCAGACTGGTAAGAACTCTTCTTGGATTTCACAAACCTCTCAAGGTATTTTCTTATTAATTTTTCGTGGTTGGCTATGAATTTGTTACGCAACATTGCATGCCTAAGACCACCTTTTGTTTTAGTAATTGAGGAAGACAGGTTTTTTGAATAAGATTTAAACAAGGTCGTATAGCTAGTGTTCCCTGCAAGTTTAATAAAATATTTTAATGTCATGATGTGTTTTATGTACTCCAAACAATAATAAAATTGTAAAATGAGTTATATGAATATTTGTTTAATTTTTTTTTTATTAATTTTTTTAATATAATTAAACATTTTTTTGGTAGATAAAGGTTATATATATATATATTTATATATATAATTGACATTGAAGAGAACGATAACAATGAGTGCTAAGTGAACTATTCAAAAATCATGAGAAATTACTACCTCTCATGGAATTGGTTATACGTGAATGACTTACTTAAAGCAATTGAATCCCATAATGATATCTAATAGAATGGTAACAAGTTGATAATTATTTATTTAATATTGAATGATGACAATTTTTTATATAATGCTCATATTTTAGTACACATGTCATGTCATTAGAGTATAGATTGATATAATGAGAGTTGTACAACTTGTACACATGTTATTTTTACATATCTTTTTCAAATTTATATTTTCAATTTTTTTTTTTTAATTAAAAAATAAAACCCATAAAAACTTTCTATTCAATACTTTACACCAAAGAGAAAATGGAATTTTTGAATTTAAACAAACCATTTATGTTTATGGTACATAGTAATTAATATATAATGCTATTTTTCAAATTATTTATATTTATTGTACATAGTAATTAGTGGTATAGAACATAGTAATTAATAATAGAGTACACAAAAGTCAATATTATTGTCATCATTACACAATAAGCGGGAGACATTTCAACCAATCATATTTGAGATAAATAGAAATAAATTTTATTTTAGAATAATAAATTTTATTTCATAATGTTAAACTTTGGATAGATTTTAAATTTTAGTCAAAGAAAAACTAATAATAAGTTAATGAAAAACTGATATATAATGTTATTTTTTAAATTATTTATATTTATTATACATAGTAATTAGTGATATAGTACATAGTAATTAATAATACAGTACACAAAAGTCAATTATTGTCATCATTATACAATAAGAGGGGAGACATTTCAACCAATCATATTTGAGATAAATAGAAATAAATTTAATTTAAAAAAATAAATTTAATTTCATAATGTTAAACTTTAGATAGATTTTAATTTTTTTTAGTGTAAAAAGAACTAATAGCTAGTCAATGAAAAACTAAATAATATCCTACCAACAAGTATAATAAAAAACCTTTATTTATTAATAATAAAAAATCTAATATAATAAAAAATAAAATATAAAACATTAATTACAAATCCACGTAATAGATCAATGTCTTTTAAGTATAAACGATCATAACTGCCCTCAGAGCTGTCAATTTGTCAACTTCACCGAAATCCTGATACAAATGCTTAACTTGCGCTCAAAGTTGTCAAACTAAACGGCTGCGCAAATCATCATGAAACAATAAAACTCAACGTTCTTTTACAAATCACATTTGGGATAAATAAATTGAAAATATTTCTAAAAATTATTTTAATTTTATTTATAATATTAAATTTTATAAATAATTGTTTGATTTTTATCAAGTATAATTTAATTTAATTTATAATATTAAACTTTATAAATAGTTATTTGATTTTTGTCCACGAATCGAAGAAGTATATCCTCTACTTGCGGCTAGGATAATAAAACAAGTGTAAAATAGACTGACAAAACCCTTTCAATATTAAGAATAAACTTTTGCGTTTTCACTTACAGATATTTAATCCACATCTTCATCTTAATCTTAATATCTCAAATTTATTAAGTATAAAATCTAAATTTATATGTAAGTTTTTTCTTTAAGCATTTTGTCTTTATTCTCGTCTACTATAAATGGATCGAACCCTATACAAATTTTTATATTTGTATTTCAAACAAATTGATTCCTATCCTATTTTAAAAATAATCTATTAATTATAGATATAGAAATTTGATTCTTATCTCAATCTTAAACATTGGTGTATTGAGTAGATGATCATGATCAAATCTCGTACAAACCTTTCCATTTCTCCACAATGAATAATCAATCTATGAAGTACGAGATCAAATCCTTGCAAGTTGCAAGATATTTGATCACTATCCTCATTAACAATCGATACATTTTAAAATTAAAATGAATTAATTTAAAATTTTAAGACAAAATATATTTAAATTAATTTATATTAATATTTAATTATTTTTTTTAATGGTATTATTTAAATTTTACATATATCATATTAGTATAATGACATTTTAATGAAAAATATATTTCAATAGTAGTTGAATTGAGGCTTTTGTGATCCATGTCAAGATTAAGAGAATTCTTCGGCTAAAATCACATGATAGAATATTTGTTGACGCATTTCGAACCAACCAGTGTGGTTCATCATCAGGACAAGTTGAAGGATCAGATCTAGAATGCATGTTAAATAGTTAGAGCAGAACTTCCAACAACTATAATTATTGACCAGGTAAGGGCTAAATTGACTACCTAACGACTATATTAGACGAGGAAACGACTAGTTTGACTGGACACAGGGAAAAGGGGGCAAAAGACCAATTTGTAACTTAATTCGAGGTTTGTTTGTTTGTTTGTTTTAGTTATTTTTTAAAATTACAAGTAAATTTATACAATGCACATATAACTATTAAGGATTAATAATATTAAAATAATAATATTTTTAAATTAATATTTTAATTTAATTGTTTATTACCAATATGTAACTTAATTTGAGGTCTTTTTATTAAATTAATAGTTAGTTAATTTATTAAATTACAAGTAAATTTATACGATACATACAAGGAAATTTTAGAGGCAGATTCTGACTAGGAAGACTAAAGATAATAATAAAATTGCTCTTCACGATTGGAATTCCTATCTTAAAAAGCTTTATGAATCTCCAAATGTCATGGATAATTTGGAAACCCCGCTCACAACGAAAGAAGTTTTCTCTTTACGAGACATTAAGTTTGGGGTTAATCACCTCGCTAATGGGAAAGCTAAGGCCATTGAAGGTTACCAGGCGGAAATCTTAAAAATTGGAGGTCCCGTCCTCATCCCCCACATCCAGAAGCTTTTCAATCAAGCATTCAAGCAAGGGTTCCCTAAACCTTGCACTGAGAGCCTCATTATCCCTATTTTTAAAAGTGGGGATATAAATAACCCCTCTAATTATCGGACAATTATGATCAGCCCTTTCTTAGCCAAGTTATATGGTAGTATTTTGGAAAAGAAGTTAAGCATATGGCTTGAAAGTGAAGGTAAGCGGGCTAAAGGCCAAGCAGGTTTCAGAAGGCATCACTCAACAACAGACCACCTCGTTATGCTTAGGATCACTGTGGAGGAATGTCGTAATGATAAATCCAATTTATTTTGTTGCTTTGTGGACTTTAGAAAGTCTTTCGATATGGTTCCTAGATACAACCTTTGGAATAGATTAGAAGAGCTAAAGGTTCCTCTCAAGTTGAGAGCTGCCGCTATAAGGTTATATGAGATTGTAATTGCCAAGCTAAAGAGAAATGAGGGGTGGTCGAAAGATATTAAGTGTAACATCAGAGTTAAACAAGGTTGCCCCCTCTCCTCTACCCTATTTTGCATTTACATCGATAAGCTCGAAGGATATTTAGAGGAAGTAGGATGTGATGCACGATCTTAGTTGGGATAGTTGTCATCCTTCTTCTCTATGCTGACGATATTGTTCTTTTCGCAAGGTGCCCATTTGATATTGATAAGCAACTCAGGCTTCTTAAGGATTTCTGCTCTACCATGGGTATGACTGTTAACATTGACAAAACAAAAGTTATGATTATCAAATCCAAGAAGGACACTTATGCTAATTTTATGTATGACAATAATAACTTGGAGGAAGTGTATTCTTACAAGTACCTAGGAATTGATATTCATCACAAGCTGAACTAGAACCATAGCATTGAGAAAAGGATTAATGGGGGGTGGAAAGCTTATTTTGGTCTTGAAAATAATTGTAAAACATCAAACCTCGTAATGTGGGATAAAAAGAAGTTCCTCTTTGAAACTTTAGTCACTCCTGTTATCTTATATGGCTGTGAGGTTTGGGGTTGCAGCATCTCCAGAGAATCATGGAGAAAGATTGAGCAAATCCAGAAGCATTTTATAACTTATAACGTAAAAATTAAAAGTAATACACCCTATCCTATTCTCCTTATAGAAGCAGGTCTTTCCCCTATTGAGAGCCTAGCTATGATTAGGTTTCTGCTATACAAGTACAAACTCAATAACATATACGATCATAGACTTCCTAAGCTAGCTTTAAATTCCAGCCAAAACCACCTAAGGCTCAATCGGGGGTGGCATAAAGACACAAGGGCCTGGTTAAACTATTGGGAGATCAACGAGAATGATGCATTACAAAACATAAATAACATTAAAGATATTGTTACTTCTAAGTTCAAAGAAAAAATGTGGTGTGAGAAATATTTAGTGGCTAAAAGAAAATTAAGTTATTATAAGAAGGTCATCAACCCCACCCCAGAAGATCAAAAGTATCTCTCTATTTTAACTAGATCAAAGAAGAAAATTAATATAGCAAAGATTAGAACGAATTCTCATGAGCTCCATAGTGAAACAGGTCGTTGGGCAGTTCCTAAAATGCCATGGATGGAAAAGATTTGCCATATATGTGAGAATAGGAACATCAAGGATGAAAACCACTTCCTCTTAGAGTGCCCAGCGTACAACCACATTAGATCTCAGTTTCATAATCTTTGTTACAATACTGACCTTCCTAGCATTTTACAATGTCAAAATTATAGTGAGCTCGGGAGGCTTCTATCCAAGCTTTTTGAGCATAGGAATAAAATCTTAAATCAAAATAAATAATTTGTTTCTTTAGGTCCGATAAACCAATGTTTTGGTCTCAGTGGACGTTAACCATCATCATCATCATCATCATAACTACTAAGGATTAATAGTATTAAAATAATACTATTTTTAAAATAATTTTAATTTAATTGTTTATTAAAACTTCTTTTATAATAAACCAAGATCTAAGAAAATTATTTTTCTTATATTAATTAAGTTGAATTATTATATAAATGGTTAGTTATACTACTACTTATTTTATGTAATTCACTAGCTAGAAATGGTCTATTAAGGGACATACTCGATAACTAATATATTATTTATCTAATGAAGTTAATGTGTTAACCTTATTTTAATTAAATTCAAGGATATAATTAATAGGTTTTATACTAGATCCCTACTAAGATTATTATATTAATATTATTACTATTAATTGTATCGAAATAATCTACTCAGTTACTTGATTAACTAATTCTAAAACTAAAACTATAATAGATGCATATTCTAAAACTATAATAGACGCATTTCACTAACTAATTCCCTAAATCAAGTAACTGAGTAGATTACTTCGATACACTTAATAGTAATAATATTAATATAATAATCTTAGTAGGGATCTGGTATAAAACCTATTAATTATATCCTTGAATTTAATTAAAATAAGGTTAACACATTAACCTCATTAGATTAATAATATGTTAGTTATTGAGTATGTCCCTTAATAGACTATTTCTAGCTCGTGAATTACATAAATTAAGTAATAGTATAACTAACCATTTATATAATAATTCAACTTAATTAATATAAGAAAAATAATTTTCTTAGATCTTGGTTTATTATAAAAGAATTTTTAATAAACAATTAAATTAAAATTATTTTAAAAATAGTATTATTTTAATATTATTAATCCTTAGTTGTTATATGTATTGTATAAATTTACTTGTAATTTAATAAATTAACTAACTATTAATTTAATAAAAAACCTCAAATTAAGTTATAAATTGGTAATAAACAATTAAATTAAAATATTAATTTAAAAATATTTTTATTTTAATATTATTAATTCTTAGTAGTTATATGTATTGTATAAATTTACTTGTAATTTAATAAATTAGAAAAACAAACAAACAAACCTCAAATTAAGTTACAAATTGGTTTTTTGCCCCTTTCATTAGGTAGTCAATTTAGTCGTTACCTGGTCAATAATTATGGCTGTTGGAAGTTCTACTCTAACTATTTAACATGCATTCTAGATCTGATCCTTCAACTTGTCCTGATGATGAACCACACTGGTTGGTTCGAAACGCGTCGACAAATATTCTATCATGTGATTTTAGCCAAATAATTCTCTTAATATTTCAATAGTGTTATGATTTTCAGGATCGGTATATAATTAAAAGTTTTCATAAAATTTCATGGTAATTTAGATCATCTTTACGTCCGAGTGTAAGGGGTTTATGGTTCGAATTCACAAAGGGCATTTTTTTTGGGCTTGCAGATATGCTATCGGGAGATCGTGTTCCAGATTCATCAATGTGTTTTTAGATTTTTGTCAATTTCCCTTATAGACAGTGACTGCTCATTAGGATTTTCTCTTCAAATCTAGTTCAAGATCTCATTTTATTTAAAGCTGCGAGTGAGTATTTCCTTAGGCATGCAACACCTACTTTTCAAGGTAAGTAGTTGGATGATGCTAATCCTCTCTCAATTTAAAACATTGGTAAAGATTCCACTGTTTTCATGGTTCTTCGTCTACGATGGGAGATTGGAGGTAAGCCTTTCCCCTCAAACTTTTTCTTATAAATATGTCATCCATGCTCGACCCCTCCCATAAGGAAAATCAGGCCCAGATGGCTCCTGGGTTGTTTTTGGTGGAAAAATTTGAGGAAGTTTCCTCCCTAGAAACCTCTCACTTAGATCAGGAGAATCTTCATCAATTGTATTCAAAGTCAACCCTAGTATGCCATTTTAATGGCTTTTAGCTCTGCATGACCAATCACTACCTATGGATCAAATACCACATGAACTAAGAGTTGCAAGGTTATTTTTTGCTTAAAGGGATTCTTCATGGTGTTATTTAAGGAATCAAAAGATTATCAAAAGGTTTTATCTAAAGTGCCTTGGTTTTGGGGCAATGCTAGATTTTTTTTAACCCCTTGGTTCCCATATTTTGACCCATCCATGATGGCCATTACAAATATGCAATATGGATCATGATTCTTAATTTGTTGTTTCACTTGTGGAATTACACAATCTTTCATGGAATTGGAGACTCTTTGGGTCCTTACATTACTATCGATGCCTCTCATGGACAACTTGGTGTATATGAAGAATTTATGTTGAAATTGACATTGATCAGTAAAAGGCTTCCAGACCAAAAGAATTTAAAAATTAGTGATTTTCACTGGACACAAGATCTAAACTATGAGAATACTACTTTTCATTGTAGTTTTTTTATCAAACAAGTTACTTATAGAATTTCTATTTGGTGTTTAATTCTCAACAAAAGTGGAACATTCACAATTCTAGCTCTAAAAGTTGAAAACCCTGCAACCCTCATCTTATGGAGGGCAAGGCCTACTCTAAGTTGGAGGAAGATGAAGAAGTTGATGATTAAATCCATTTGGGGGAGAAGGCTCAAGACTCAAGACCTCAAACATCTCTTGTAGCTCATGGCATGTATCATGCTCCTTCGAAAAACACAGAGATATTGAATACGAATGTTTCTTTAGATATATTAAAGGAGCTAATGAGTCGACTTCTTCAAACTCTGATAAGGAATCTCCTTCAGTGTAAAATGATAATTTGCAAATCACTTTGATCAAACCAACTTTGGAAGGTTGGGTCAAGGTTTTGAAAAAGAAAGGAAAGAAAAGCCACCTTGAGGATTAGCCCCAATTTGGGTGATTCTACTCTCTAGTTGTATCATCTATCCCTTTATGTTTAGTCTGTTAATCTCAGTACCATTCATCTCTACTTTGATACTGTTAATTGATCCAGGTGGATATTAGTGGCCACCCGCTAATTCCACTTGGATCCCCTCTAATGATTCTTTTAGTTTGTTCAGTTTCCTTAATTATAGCACAATTTACTATTTTTAGCAGTTTTTCAGGTCCTAAACTTCCGGAGCCGTTTTGAGGCCCTAAACGACGTTTTTTTGGGAAATCTACCGCCAGTGATTTTTCTATTTAAAAATCGTCTTTTCCGTCGTAGTCCTCGGAGAGATCTTTCCAATGGGCTATCATGCAAGTCAAACGGAGATAGTACGACCAATTCGCGACCCCGGGAAGTTGATGTACCAACTTACCCAAAAACGGGGCCCACAATTTGGCGTTTCATCTTCTAGGGTTAGGTTTTGGAATGTGAAGGGTTTTCCATTGTTTCTCAACAATAAATAGGCCTTTGAGCCTCATTGTAACATAGTTCAGAGGCATGTAGCCACACATCTCTCCTCAGAGATAAGCTACCATCGCCCTAGCTGGTTTATTTCCATTTCTGGTTTTAAGCATATTTTAGTATTTTCCATTAATGAAATGAAGTATTATTTCCGCTGCATCTTTGTGTATATGGTTATCTCGGTAATTTTTTGTGTTCCTATGTAAGTCTGGATCATTAATATAGACAAAAATATGCCAAAAAATGAGACAAGATATCAAATGATCTCATTTTATTTGTGCTTGATCAATAAAAATTTTAGACTTACTACTTATATATATATATATATATATGAAATTCATTTATAATTATCAAATTTATAGCTATATATATAGAAGGTTAATATAGAATTAAAATTAAAAATAATTTAAAAAAAAATTATTTTATATATAAATTTGATTAAATATATTTAATTTTTAAAAACTCATCTATTAATCTTATTTCTCAAAACAAATTATTTTCCATATATGATATAGATTATTTTGTTATAAACATATTTTAGTTTTAAAAAATAATATATTAATTTATTGGTCGGGGAAAAATATTTTCCATATGTTATATACATTCCATTTTACTTTGAAGAAAATGATGATGTGTTACATGACATTGTTTCCATTATTACATAAAACTATAAGAATAAGATGCTTTAAAATAAAATAAATAATATTTTTTTTATATAAATTATTTATTAAAAAAACATATATATAATTTTTTTTTTATGTAACTCTAAAATCAAATAAATTATAATTTTTTTTCATATAAATTATGAGGGGCTTAAGTAATGGCAAGCCTCTAGGGAAAAAAAGGGGCGGCTCCTCCGAGAGAGCAAGGTGGTTTTGATCCCATAGTCGTGTTCCCTCTTAGACACACTTTAAAGGTACATACCTTGGATGGATGGAGATAAGGAGCAATCATATAGAAGCTAAAATATTTCTGCAACATTAAAGAAAGTAGTAGGAGAGAGAAGGATCTTATCTTTGAAGAAATAATACAGGCATGAGAATCAAAGACTAAACAAGTAGGAAAGAAAGATTAGAAGACATGGATTAAGCTAGTGAACAACTTGCCACAATGTGAAGATATGGAAATGGTAATAATGGAGGAAGAGGGAGATGTCTCTTCTCCCTAGGAAGGTAGGTATAAGCTAGGGGTGTATATCTCAACTGATGATATATCAAATTTGGAACCAAAATATAGGTAGAACAAGTAAAAACTCGAAGGTGAGCGGGAGGAGAACAAATAAGGACATGAGAAATAAACAAGTAGAAAGGGATAAGAAAAGAGGAGTCCAATACACTATAAATGCCCCTTTCGATAGAGGAAAAAAATACCTAAAGAGAAAGGAAATAGTGACCCCCAAGTAGGATGGAGTATAAAATATCATAAAAAATAATGAATATAATCATCCTATAATTGTAGAGGAATTGTTATTGAAAAAAGAGAAGAAAAAATCATAATTCTCATGAGGTCAAAAAGAGCCCATACCCTTGTACTCTAGGAATCAAATCCAAGGGAGTAAATTTCCCTCAATAAGAGTAAAATAGTTTGCAAAAGTAGTCTTGTAAGTGTAATAGATTCAAGAGGAGTGCCTAGGGGACAATGAACACTTTGGCTAGACATAGAGTTTAGGATAGTGAAAGAGGAGAAATCTCCTCATTGGCTAGAATCAAGGTTTCTTCATCTATCCTCAAACAAATTATTCAATATTGTAAATGTATATATGTCACTTTCCTATTAAGATAAATCTCTCTATTGGGAATTTCTCATAAACCTAAAGGATAAACGGTGGACAAGGAATTGCATAATAGGAGGTGACTTTCATGTAACTTTCCACCTTTGCGAGAAAAAGGGAGGAAGTATAGTAAGGGATCCACTTAGGGACAAGATGGAGGATTTAATTTCTCATTTGGACCTTCTTAATATTAGTCTTCCCAACTCCAAGTTACCATGGAGAAATAGGAGGGTGGGCCTCAACCATGTTTCTGCTAGAATGAATTGCTTCTTGGTAGAAAGATCCTTCTTAGAGCTATGCATCTCTCTCTCCTCCTCACATCTGGCCCTAGAGTAGATATGATAATAGACCAATTAAAATTTTCATCTCCCTTTAAGATGACCTCGGGAATATTTCATTCCACTTCAATCTAATGTGTGTTTCTTATTCATGATTCCTTGAAGCTATTTTGAAAGTTTAGTCCTTATGGGTAGTGGAATTCAGAATCCGTATATGGAGAAGAAGATCAAGTGCATGAAATTATCATTGAGGAAGTGAGCCAAAGAATGCTACAATAAAAAAAAAAAGAGATTGATCCAAAGAATAGGAGTAATTTGGGGAAAATCCTGCAAGAAATGGAAATTCAATCTGTCATTATTGACATTTTGCAACAAGAAAAATAGGAATTTTCTAGGTTGCATAAAGCCTTAAGGGAGGATAGGCCAAATTGTTCCATAAAATTGCTTAGAACAAGGAATGGAAGAACATGATTGTAAAAACAAACAAAGTTAATGGAAGAATTATATCCTCCTTCAACAAAATTAAAGACACATTATTTTAGTAATTTTCAGTGGTATACTAGGAACATGGGAAGGGCAATACCCAAGACAAGTAGGATTTTTTGATTCATGTCCCAAGGCTTATTACAAAAAAGGAAAATGAAGAGTTGATGAAGGGAATTCCATAGAAGGATATTCAAAATGTTATATGGATTCTCAGTCTAGACAAAGTTCCAGGCCCAGATGGTTTCATAGGAAACATCTCCCAAAAATGTTAGCACTTTATTAAGTTTGATCTCAACAAAATGGTGGATTTTATCTACAAAAATGGACAAATGGGTGGTGGCACCAACTCCTCAGTTTTGGCTCTAATCCCTAAATAAGTCAACCCAACGTTTTTTCGAAGTTCCTCTCTATCTGTTTGTGTAATATGCCTTAAAAATTCATTTCAAATACTATTTTATGTATATTAAAGCCTCTCATCCATAGCTTATATTGGTGATTCAAAGGGGTTTCATAGATAAAATATAGATTGTGGACAAGATTGTGTTGGTACATGACAGAATGCACTTTAGCAATATCATAAGTAAGGAATGGATGGAAATAAAACTTGACATGGTTAATGCCTTTGATCAAGTTGGACACTCCTTTTTGTTCAACACTCAAGAGATTTGAATTTAATGATAATTTCGTCTCATGCATAGCATCTTGTGTCAAGTCTCCATGGATTTTCCCTTTAGGGAGTGGGTGTCATATTGGATTTTTTAAAGCCTTTTATAGTTAAAGGAAAGGGTGTCCACTATTCCCCTTCTCCATATTCTTATGGAAGAATCACTCAACATAAAATTGGAATTTGAAAGGAGATCCATGTCTCTCTCAAGCATAATATTTCTGCATGGGCTAAAAAATATAATCCATTTGTCATTTGAAGATGATACCATTTTTTTGGCAAGAGCTTCTTCTATTATAACCTCTTCAAATTGGTCTTTGGACAATTTATTGGTGGTTAAAGTGGGACCATAAATGAGAGGAAAATTCACATGTATGTGTGGCACATTAGCAAAACATAACTAAGTATCATGCTTAGGAAATTGGGAATATATGAGAAGGACACTTGGATAGATTTTCATTTCTTAGGCATGCCCAGTTATTTAAAACTTATCCTCATCCTTCATGGTATCTTGTCCTTAGCAAGTCCAGTGAACAATTTAACTGATGGAGGGTGCACTCATATAACCTAGCGAGCCATCTAATTATAATTGAATCTCTTCTAGATACTCTTCCCCTTTATCAAATTTCTAAAAATGTTGGATCTAGTAGGAATCTAGTCCTTAATGAAACAAAAAATATGGAAATTCTTATAGAAATGGGGGAATACCAATACTCAAAGATTCCACCTGATTAATTGGGAAATTGTTTGCACCTTGAAATTATTAGATGGGTTGATAATGAGAGACCCCTCTCTTATGAACTTAGCCACGATAGCCAATATAACTTGGTTGTTGGTCATGGAATATCCCAATTAGTGGAAGAAAGCTATGTATCATAAATACCTCACTGGAATTAGAAAATAATACATATGAAATCCCCCTCTTATAAAGGTAGGCCCTCAAATTTGGATATTGATCTCAATGGAAATCATGTTAATTAACATGAATAATAAATGGATCCATGGGCATGGAATATTAATTAATTTATATAATGATAGAGTTGTGTGACACCCCCCCCCCTGATTCATTGACATACCCTCCTACCTATTGACGAGTGGATGGTTCCCAAGGAAAAGGATACCTATTGTCGCTGTGACAAACACCCTCCAAAATTTTGCCTATACTTGAATTTTGGAGCCTACTATGGATCTTGCGATCAGTCATTTCATAGTCACTTCTCGGTTGATCCATATCCTTGGATTGCAAGTGGCGAAGTCACCTTCTCACACATGCTTATTCCATAATGAATTCATGCGCCCATTCTTTCATGCAATCTTGAACAAGCGTAACTTGCCATGAAAGGTTTTCCATTGCAGTTACTCTATCGTATCGTGACAAGATGATGATGGAGGAAAAGGAGAAGGGAGTCATGCTAGAAGATACATGTGGAGCTGATGGGATAAGATGATCATCAGGCGAGAAGACAAAGGAACACTAGATTATAATAAATATCAAACATCAAGACCACATGAAGACTTCATCTAATTCACAACCCTTTGGTGGGTGGATATGAAGAACAAAGCATATCTCTCATGAAGATGAAGCATTGCACATCTCTTATTGAAGACAAAGTAGCAACATAGAGTGGCATGACATTTCCATGTCATCATGCAATCCATGACATCAGTGTCATGTCATGTCATGAGTCATCATGTGCCACTTCATTTTGTGGATTATGTAAATTCTATAATGGAGAAATATAATGTAAAGTAGAAGTCCA
This sequence comes from Pinus tabuliformis, assembly GCA_031772625.1. NCBI lineage: Eukaryota > Viridiplantae > Streptophyta > Pinopsida > Pinales > Pinaceae > Pinus > Pinus tabuliformis. The sequence continues at coordinate 664,916,831 of CM062811.1, read as the reverse complement.
AGAGTCATTCATGTAATGTGAAAAGTCATGTAGGAAGTTAAATGGTAATAGAGAAGTTGAACATTCATGAGGGCAGTCCAAGAGTCATAAGGGAGGTGAAGGATCACCCCATTTGTTATATATACTGCCTCATTGTACAAGCCAAGGAATCTTCACCTTGGCTCTTCTTACTAAGTATTAGATAGGAAGATAGTTGTTTTGGAGGAGAAAGTGACTTCTCTAATGCTCCAGTATTGGGGTTAGTGGTGTTCACTATCTTGATGTATCTTGGAATTTTACTTAATTTAGAAGCTCATTGAACTGAAACACTTTCATGCATACGTCTTGAATATTGTAATACTTTTCTTCAAATGTTTCCAATGTATGTTGTTTTCATTTGTACTAAGGAAATTGAACTATTTTGGTGGCTTTGGCACTTATCTTGTTGAAGGTGTGTTGTATTGGATTCAACAATCATTACTTCCTTGTAAGTTGTTTCACTGGTTGATCAATGATTTATTCATATGTATATGCTCATATGCCTTTTCTAGAGTAGTATTATTACTTGTCCTTAAAGGGCCCACTTTTCTCTTCCCTTTCGATAGAGTACCTCAGTACTTTCCACAGCTAAACATTTCACAAGGCATACTCACTTGTTGATCCAAAGATACATGCATATTACTCTCTTGTGTTGAACATTGTAGCCAAGAAAAATATATAATGATACATGGCAGCAAGGCTAATACTCTGAATGGGGCTTTGACTCTAAACAACGTGAGGTCTAATTGGTAATTCACATTAGGGAGACCCCTTTGGTTGATGGATTTCCAACACTGTCAACAAAATTATGCTAGAAGGAGGGCCAAATGGAAAGTTGTGCTCGTTGAGTCTATTTTGAACCTCTTATCTAAAATGGCTCATGTTAAAATCATATACCCTGGCTGTTTTTCTAACCTATCCCCCAGTAAACTTTTAATCACCGATGAGACTCTTTATCACTTGTCTTAATTAAATTTTGATGGTGAGGATGGTGTTAACGCTCGAATCTGCCTCAGGCTGAGGAAGGCAAAACTCGAGGCAACATCATACCACGCTCAGCCTCGTAGCTAGCCCTACGAGGACAGGAGAGGGCTCTCTCCGGGTCTATCTCGGCAAAAGGTCTTCAAAGGGGCTGAGATGACCGATAAGGAATACTGATTTTAGGCTAGTAAATTGATAGAAAGGGGTTTTTTAATAAATGATTGGGTTTTCTGGGCTGCATGGGGCAAAGAACAGCTTGAACAGAGAAATATAATAAAAAACACAGATTATCTCCTGAGGCAAGATAGGCAAGAAATTAAACATCAAATTTGAAGCATTGTGGAGTGGGTGAACTGTTTGAGAAGTTGACAAGGGCATAGAAGATGAATCCTTGTCAAACAGAAGAAAACATTAAATATGAACACTTCCTCAAGACAGAGCAAATAAATTGAATTCTGCCTTTCTCACTTAAAAGTATTCATTTAGAAATAAAATGAAATGGAAACACAACAGGCTACATATGAAACAAAGTATGAGACAAATGTTAAATTTCATACCACAGGAATCTCAGGGGTCAGAGCTGCATTTTTTATTAAAATCTATGTCAAAATTGTATAATAGAAGCTCTATTTTTCTCCACGCACACCTCTCAGAATTCTCTCCCCCCAACCTCTTCAAATGGTTTTTTCAATACATTAAATAAACTCTGCTAGGGGAAAACAAATCGACCCCAAGGCAAGGGATTTGTTTTATCATTATTAATAAATAAAACTAAAAAAACAATCAGCGCTTCTGAAGATAGAATAACGCTCCTTCTTCTACTCGAATCTGTTGATAACTGATGAAGAGGTGGCATTACAGGTGTCAATCCCATTACTGAAGATAAACATAGGCAATCGAATCTTGTTCTCTGCTGTGGCAAGTATCTACGTTTTAAATTTAGCTTTGACTTTGACTTTTTACTTTACGTTTGCCTTTTGAAAAAACATTTTTAATAAAAAATAGTTTTGAACAAAAATTACGCCCTCTGATCAAGAAGAACAGAATTCTGTTTGATGCACCATCCAAAAAACCGAAAATTATAACAGGTGTATACTGCCCTGGACGTTGTAACAGAGCAAGTGCAGGAGATTTCTGAAAATCTATGTTATGAGCAGACATGTAAGGCCCCATTCCCATGTAATAACTTCCTAATTGCTGGTCTGCAGTTACCAATACATTGGTCGTCTGGCCTGGTATGATCATCAAGTGCTCTGTAACAAAGGGCTTAGTATACTCTCCATTGTATAGTGCTGCAGAATCATATAAGGATAAATCATCTTGATTATCCATGTTACTGGATCTCGAAGGTTGAACTTCATAGTCCTCGATAACATGGCCCGAGGCTTCATTTTCTGCTATACTCATTGTTATCAGTGAGAGTATCGGCTTCATAGTGATCTGTATAGAGTAGTCTTTGAATTGTTCTGATTGCCGGAATTTCTAGGAGTTCAGAGTTCTGGCATATACTCTCGATGTCCCTTAGTTTTCCAAAGTAAAAGTCTCTTTCCTTTTCCAAATTGTCAACTGCAACCTTCAGCTCTGCAACCTGTGTTGCAGCTAGGGATGGCAGTGGTGTATTCTTTGGAGCGTTTTTGCTTACATGTCCATTTGAATTTGGTCTAGAATCTGCTCAGTGACTATTATTAGAGGACGAAGTTGTAGGCCTGGACATTGCAGGTACCTTTGTTGCACCCGTTGTCTGCGAATGGAGGCTCAAAGCTACTTTTCTATTTAGCTCTTTCCCTCCTTTGCATGTTTCTCTTCTCTCAACTGCATTATAACCATTCCTGCGGGTAAAGTTTCCAACATTTGTAGAATCACAGTATCGTTTCAACCATTGCATAAACTCAAGATTGTCTAATGGCCTTCCTTTCACCAGTTTGTTTACTTCAATATGCTTGGCTATCTTAAGCTTGTTGAAGACTTCTTGCAGCACCTTATAGTTCTGGATCATCTCATACTCAGATTTGGCTTCAAAATTGACCTGCCTCGAGATCACTCCATAGATATGCGAGGATTGCATACTCCGTCCCCATCTTCACTGGATATCTGTTGTAAGATTATCCCTTTAGCTCTTTGCAAATTGAAGGAGTCGATTTGATACGAGACTGGGCGCATAAATATAAACAAATTTTGTGCTGGACTGAGTGCGTAGCGCGCTATCCCAGTGCGTAGCGCACAGCCTGATGCGTAGCGCCTGTGTAATTTTACACTGGCCGCGCTCACCCAATGCATAGTGCTCAGCTCAGTGCGTAGCGCACACCTCCAATGCGTAGCGCACACCTGACAGCACTGCCTGTATTCCATTAAGAAGGATAGATGCAGTAAGAAATGGAACCAACTCTGAGACTCTTTCTGTGACAGTCGAGCTGCTTGTGAAGAGATAACCCAAGACATTTTTGCAAAGAAGAAAAACTATTGCAAAGAATATGCTGATGACTGAAGATGTAGCGACCGAAACAAAAACTGAAAAGCATGCAGCCTCAGCATTCCCAACACCAAGTTCATTGGAGACCCTTACGCTGCAAAGAGAATATTATGAACAGGAGGGAACATCTTATGGCAACGTCGAAGCCAAGTGGTATCATCATCTCCAGAAGTATCATACTAATGCTTTGATGACCAATGTCGTGGAGCATCAGGATTAACTACCTTATGGAAAGTGGCATCTATATCAACTGCTGGATCATTCAATGTCCCAGCAAGAAAAACGAGGATCTGATAGTACCATATCTGCAGGAATACCATTATGGCTGAAAATATAGATAGTCTTAAGAATGATGGAAGTTGGCGGAATGCAATTAATTTGAAGCCCATCCATGAAGCTTTGCATGAAGCAGAATGCATTATGTAAAGAAACTCAAGGATGGTCATAAGCCAGCACGATACATTGTGTGTCATGACAATACCAATGAGGCCTAGTTTTAGTTTGAAGGCAGTTATCCAACAGAATATAAGGTGTAAGATTAATACTCCTCCCGAGATCCAAACTATAGGTAAGACTAAACTCTGTGCATGTAAAAACTTCTGAACAGATACATTTACTGCAAATGCAAACAGTTGGGGAAGCATCCATTTCAAGAGAAGTCCTGACTTAGCAGCAATGGCAGTTGTTTGGCCAAACAGTTTGAATATAGGTTCTGCAAAAAGGCATGGAATGGACAATAAAAACTCCTGGATCTCCAATACAACAGCTACAGCTTCCTTGATAAAATGTGTCTCATCCAATATTATTCGATTCCATTTGACTGAATATAGAATAGAGGAGCTGTCCTCAAGCGGTGCGAATTGACTGCTGGCATTTGAAGAGCTGGAGAATTTGAAACATTTTGACAAATTTAAAAAACACATTTAATGATTTCTTCTTCAAAACAGGGTTTTGAAGAAGAATCAATCTCACATTATTGCGATGACATTCCTGAAAAACTTACTGCGTTATTTCACACTTCTGCAGACAAAACCCTGGACTTAAGACATAAAATGACTCTTCTGATCAAAATGGCATTTAATGACTACCAGTGACGAGAAATGAACCGTGGTGAATTTGACTGCAGCGAGCTGACAAGACGGAGTCTAACAGATGGAACATCCATAACCGAGCACATCTATGATTTTCTAAAATTTTGTGAACATTACGAAATTGATGATGAACATTTTACATGTATCACTTTCTTCCTCACCCTTTAAGGTCATGTTGATCGATGGTGTCATACCTTACCACCTGCTTCCATCCATTATTTTCATCATTTACTCAAGGAGTTTTATCAAGCCTTTGATAGGTATGATTACCAAGATGTTTACAAAAGAATCAATCAGCTAAGAGTGAATCCTAATGAATCAATTGAGGATTTTTCTAATCGATTCCTTCACCTTAGTTATGAATTTTCTGAAGAAAACACTAATTGAGATTTCTTAAAACAAAAATTTGAGCATTTGGTTCATATCTCTTTGCATAGTGAATCCAAATCACTTGATGTTTCTTATTCCCCAACTCTTGTAAATTGTGAGACACCTTTAATTTCAGAGGAGGAACTTGCTACTTATTTTGTTCCTTGTCCTCCTCCTTTTCTAGTTTCGATGAGGGTGCCTCCTCACAATGATAATAAATTTGCGAAACCTACACATCAAATTCCTAATCCATATTTGCATCCTCCTTCCACATTTCATGACTCAATTCCCATGGAGGAAATCACAGAGTGATTCATGGGGCCTGGGTTGAAGGCTAATTTTCATTCCTCAAGATGACATTAGCGCTCTTAACTTCAATCTTGAATTTGGTTGTTATGATATTCCGACACATAGAAAATACTTAAGTATAACTTGGTCTAGTGTATAGTTAGGTAAAGTGTGTTTCTTTACTATGTACTTTTTGTAACTTACAATCCAACAGTCACAATATGTTCTAGACATGAAGTGATCTGACGGTTCATTCTCTCCTCGGTATTACCGACACTTGATCCATAGCTTAACACCTGATTGATTGATGATATCTATTTAAAGAGCGTGGAGGATCATTTGTAAAGTGACCGGTCATGAGAGAAGCTTATGTAAATTTTCTTTCTTTTACATTAATAAATTGCCTGAAGTGGCCGCGTTGGATCAGGCCGTGGAATGTTTCCCTCTTTGAGGGTTTTATCCACGTTAAGATTACTAGTTTATTGATCTGTGATCTATTTGTGAGTGGTGTCCTTTGGTGTTCTATCTGAGGAACTTACCTTGTAAATTACTACATGGTATCAGAGCTATTCGAGGCCTGCATCCATTAGTGATTCAAATTCGAAGCTGGTACAACTGCATCCAACTTTCGTTTCCTAGATCTACTATTTCTAACCACTTTCCAGCCGCGAGGAATACTCTATTGTGTTAGGAGCATCTGTTCCAGTGAGGAACCCTTTTCGTTTCATGCGAAAAGGTTTATGGTAGCCCTAGCTACATCATTTTTAAGATCTCAAGGTATACAATCTTTATTTGCAGTTTTAATTATTTATCTCTTTGTTTATTTCGATTTATTTATCTCTCTGTTCTTTATTACTGGATCTATACATTTCATTTCCGCGTACGCTCTTTGCCCCATGACTCTATGTGATCTGGGCAAACCAGAAATAGAAGGAAAAGTTTTTCTCATACGTATGCTCTTTTTTGTTACGCCTTAGTGTGATCTCGGAAATTGAGAGACATTGAAAAAATATATAGTTTTCGGCAAAATCTAACTTTAAGCCATAGGACTTGGATTACTTTTGCGTGTTCGTTTTAGTTTGTGTGTGTGCTTTATAGGAAAAAAGAAGTTTTTCAAGTAATCACACACTCCAAAGCTTCAGTAAGCCAAAAAAAAAAAACCCCTTCCTCTTTTAAAAAAATTACTAACATTTTAAACTAGCTCACATGGTTCAAAGTTACTTTATGAGAATAAAAATCTTCGGTTCAAGTCTTTCTTTTTATTGAGTTACTTTTTCAAAAAACACATGTAACTTATGTTTTAAAGTTACTTTATGTAAAAGTGTTCTCACCCATTATAAAAAGTGAGTCACTTATAATTCTAAAGTTACTTTATCTTTTATTTAAGTTACGATTTAGTGGATAGTTCATAAAGTACCATTGTAAAAGTGACTTTCACTTATTTATAAAAGTGGGTCACATAAAGTTTTTTAAAGTGATCTAATTAGATTAATTTTGGGACGGGGGGCTGGGCGAGGGAATTTTTCTTTTTAAATATAACACTATCATTCACTTCCCAACATTCACGTAGTTCATCGACATCTTCAACAACTTTTCTTCAAAAAGCCATAGTTTCTTCATCCGAAAGCCATTTTCAGAGCTGTTTTTTTTCAATCGGCCTAATTTTTCGAGATCTTTCCATTGGAACACTTGGTTTCAACATATTCAGATCCAATTTATTTTAAAATGGAATGTCTACATGCCTAGTTATTATTGACAATACCAACTACTTCCAATGGCTATCTTACATTGTGGATTTACTTAGAAGTAAAGGTATTTATAGATTAGCCCCAGGCCAAGAATCTAAACCTAAATATGAAGATAAGCTAGACAAATGGGAAAATAAGCAATATCAAGCACGTGGGTTGATAGGGATGTCTCTTTCTCCAGACCTTAGATTCCATATCACAGAACTTGATACCCCTGATGAAGCAATGAAACAACTCAATAATTTTTTTGGAATTAAAAATGAAATTAGAGCCCATCAACTTGAAAACGAGTTGCTTACATTGGACCCCAATAATTTTTCTTCCATTGATTTTTTTTCCAAGTTCAAGACCCTTAGACTTCTCTTGGAAGGTGTTAAGGTTAAGAAAGAAGATGGTAGCCTTATCTATTCCATTCTTACTAAGTTAGGACCGGCCTACTTTATGTTTCTTTTGTTAGCCTCACTCTCTTAAAAATCAATAATAATTCCAATTAATAAATTAAATAAATAAAATCATGAGAATTCCTCAAACTAAGGAGTCTAGTTTAGATGAGAGATTCTGTCCAACTAGCTCTCCTAAATTAGTGAGTAAGTTGAGAAATTGTCTCAATCAAGTGAGTCTAAGATAGATGCACTATCTTAAGATCACTTACTCATGTATTTAAATGTATTATTAAATTTCTTGAATTATGTGAATTACATGAGGATGAGAGACCACGTGATGGCTCTTTGCCTTTTCCGCTAGTTTAATTTTTGTGTGTTAATTTGATGTGCATAGGGTTATATGGCTTTGTGATTCTTCTTCATGTGGTATCAGAGCCAAGTTAAGAGCTACTTTGTGCAAAGATTATGTTAGTAAAACCTATGGAGAGATGGCATTGAAGGTCTAAAGAAGTCTATTAGAACCTGTATTGAGACAAGAAGACTCGGTGAAGGCTACAATGAAATTGAGCGTTGGCGTTGGAATTGAGCATGGAATTGAGCGTTATCCTAGCAGAAGGGACACACTCCAAATTGCACAACTGCAAACTTCTCTGCAGCATCCTTGAGCTTTGAGTATTGAACATTGAATGTGTCAAATTCAAAATTCTCTCAAGAAATCATGGTATGAAATTTCCACATTTCAGTTCTCTCAGTGTAATATGGCCATTTCCAGACTGGTTTATGTAGTAAAATATTCTGTAAATCACAGTCTCCGCATATCTCTCTTGAAATTCTTGTGTACTATTTAGGAATTCCAATCCTAGATGTGTAGCCAGAAGCTCTCTCAATATGGCCTTGAAATCATCCTGAGTGAGATAGTTCTTGTCAGGCTGCCTTAGAATTGTGAAGATTTGGTTTGCCAAGTCCATAGTTACCATTTTCTCATCAATCCAATAATGAACAAAATGGTCCCTTGTCACAACCCCTGTATTATCCACATCACTCTTTTTGAACAAAGTGGTAGACTCTGTAGAAAAATAGCCTTTCAGATCAAGTGTAGTGAGGAAAAGGGAAAGTTGGTGACACTGATTCCAGATCGCGATTAAAGTTTCCTGACAATGTGGTGGAATGAAAAAATGTGTGATGATGTAGAAACTGCGGGAGCCCACATTGGCCATGTCAAGTGCCCAAACGGATTTGTCGAACAAATGGATTTGTAGAATCTTTTGAAGCACTGGCAGGAAATAGTTGTTGTCTATTCTCATGTACCTTCAAATTCTCGAATTTGCAGGTTTGCACCCGCAAAATTCAATGCTATAATGTCTTTCTTGATAACAGTTGGTGAGCTCCAGTATTGTAGCAATAATGCTACAACTCCTGGGGCTTCCTGTCTCTTAATTTTATCAACCCGGTAGTTCGTACAAACTTGGAAGCGACGGTGCTGTATGCACAAGTACTAGCTCTTGTCACAACTGTCACTTGGTCAGCTGGCACAAGTCCGCTAGGGCTCAAGCCAACTTCTATAGGCTCTCAGAAGAAGCTTGTTAAATGATGGACGAAAGCTAGCTCAAGGAAGACTAATCTACTTGGCAAAGATGAACTGAAAGCAAATCAAAACATGGAAACCCTAGGAAACCCTAATTTAACTAGTCTAACCTCTATGATGCAAAGAATGTGAAGGAAACTTCTACCAATGATGCCACTACTTCTAATAAGTGAAAATGCATGAATCTAATCTACTTGCATCTTGAAAGAAATGTTTTTGTATTTTTTCTTTAAGTGGATGGAGTGATTGTGATTTTGTGCTTATTAGGGTTTGGTTGTGCAGATGTGATGCGGAAGGAAGGAAAGCTTGGGAAAGGTTGGGGAGGCTAGGAGAGGTCCCCAGAGATCCTTAGCATCAGTCCACAGAGGTTCCTCATGTTCAGAGGCTCAGCAACCGAGTGAGTGGCCTCCTACAGGATGTCTGCAGGGGATTCTACAGGAAACGCAGGGGTTTCTACAGGAAGGTCTGCAATTCTTCTACAGGATGTTCTGAAATGGGATGTTTGAGGATGGATGGTTGATGGAAGATGCATGGATGGTTATGGAGGTAGGATGGGGGTCTGAAGTGACCCAGGAACTGATGGATGGAGTGGTGAGGTGATGTGGAAAGCTGACTTGGCTTGAAGGTGGTTGAGACAACAATGGGGAAGAAGGTAAGGTTACTTGGCAAAAGAGAAGATGGGAGATGAGGGAACAGACTTGGTGATGGAGGAGCTGATTTGAACGAGGCTCAAATGAACGAGGAGGTGATGAAGATGCCCTGCATAGTGGTTATTGGATCAAACCAACTACATCTTGCATGCAATCGAAATATCATGTGATCTATCTAACAAGTTAATGAAATCGGTGGACAACAACCTTATTCATGAAAAGAATCACGTACAACCTGTGAACAAAACATTATCAAAGAGATATAAACGCATGAATAACTCCTACCAATCTATCTTAAACATAAGAAACTACTTTAACCATCAAAAGCAACCTAAGTAACACAGCATGAATTAAATCTAAAGAGCAGATTTTTTCTCAAGAACGCAACAAACACACATAAAGAGAAACAAGGGAGGTACTGGGCGCTTGAGATGGGCCCAACCCCAAGAGCTACAGCCTCCCATGAAAGATTTAGAGCTGGTGCAAAGCTGGATCCCTCTTTATTAATCAAGAAATGAAAAGTACATCAAAACTGTCCACAAGGAGAACTTGAACATGAGCTGAAAGCAAAGCTAATCTATTGCATAAAAAATCAAACTACAAGCTAGCTAACTAATGGCTAAAACAAAATGACTAACTGGCTACAAAATGACTACCCACTAGCTAACCCAAATGAGGCCCTAATCCTTCTTATTTATACAATTTGAGGACCCAACAGTCCTCCTAAAATTTAGGGACTTGGCTGCCCAAGACTTGTAGTTAACAGCAATCCAACTTGACTTGCTTGGCTGCCCTTGAGCTGATTGATTCGGTGGCCCTTGAACTCCGAGCTGATGGTGGAGAATTCGAGGTAAGGGCCCATAAATGAGGGGGACACCTTCCTACAAATCCTCTAGCTTGTTCTCCCACGAATTTGGCTGCCAAGTGCTCATTAAGACCTTCAATTTTGTCTCCAAGTTGACCAACAAGGCTACACAAAGCACCCATTAGACTTGTTGGCATAATGACTAACCAAATTCACTCTATTAACATAAAAATAATCAAAAACATGCAATAAACAAATGAGAATGGTGGACTAAGCCAAATTAGGAGGTTGAATGAGCCCAAATAATTGTACATTTTTGGGGCTCATCATCACCCCCCTACTGAAAGTGTTGCTCATCCTCTGAGCAACCAAATCTCTCCCCTTGTCTTTGATGGCCCTGGTGACTTCCTTGGCTAGCATCTCGGCCGATTTCTCATTTGGCTTCCCGCTTTTCAAACTTTCCTGTAGAACAGTTCACTGGCTTCCTGTAGAAACAGTCCTCTGTCTTCCTGTAGAAACAGTCCTCTGTCTTCCTGTAGAAACAGACAGCACCACTGTATCTTGCTTGGCTGTGGGCGATTTTCCTTTCAGCTGGGCTGTGGCAGCCTTCATCTCCTCCTCCTTCCTGCTCTTCTTCCTCACTGCCTGCTGCTTGTAACTCTGAGCTAGTGTGATTTGATGATTTGCTTCCATTAATTAGGGTCATAGCACAACATAAAATTGGAGCAATATGCCTGGTTGACCTCCATGGCCAAGCTAGGAATGTTTCCAAAGCAGAAGATCAACAAAATGCTATATGAATCACCTGCCATAATGTGGCAGCTTTCATGGATGCCCAAAGAACCCATGGGAATATGGAGCTAGGGAAACATGCGGCAGAATGCGTTTTTATTTGGACTCGTTGTATCAGCAACTTATGTGCTGCTATAAAACATTTATGCTGCAGCTCGCAAGTAGACTTATGTAACAAAGGTAAGAAATATGAGGAATGACAATGGGTGAACCTAATTGCAGTGAGGATTTGATGAAGCCAAAACGTGTGACCATTTTGCTTTTGCTGCAGAGGATGACATAAATTGCACAAGTTAACAACCAATTTACGAAATCAAGCCTTCACACCCATGTATAGGTTCACCATGCGTTGCTGACTTCTAAGTTTTCTGCATGCATTGCTAACTTCTAAGTTTTCAGCTAGCATCTCCTGAAGCAGCATAGAGGCTATTTGCTGCGTGCTCATAGCCATTCCAATCTTCTTCTACCAGAATCCTATGAATATATTGATCCACATGCAAAACTTCAAGAGCTTCATTTTCAATTTGAAATCAGTGGCTTACAGTCTTAGCTAAACGTGACACACCATACTTCTGAACTCGTACAATGGGCATCTCCATGCTTTCTGGACTGGTTGGCCATTTTAGAAGAGCTGTGAAAGCACCTGATTAGTCTTCTGATAGTGGTATTGCAAGAGGAATTATACCCCTGTCTAGCATAAGGAGGGACAAATTTTTCACCCTTGGCCATATGATAATTGTCCATCTTTCTTCAAGCTCCAAACTTGATGAAAAACCTTAGGCTTCTCTGCTCGGGAAGATTCTGCTGCACTTTCCTGTAGACGACATCCTGTAGAAACGCCTGTAGGATGTCTCTGCGCCTTTGAATGATCTTTGCATGCGGGAGAATTGTTAACAAGCCCAAAACTTGATGAAGGACGTGAGTTTAACATTTGCAAGTGTAAATGAACAACAGTTAGCAAGTGTACCTGAACAACAATTACGTGAGTCTTCAGCCGAGCGTTCCTTTATTCACTGCGTGATTTGTGGTGAGCTGGCAGAGATCTGCGCTTAGCCCATGCAAACTGTTCATCCCCTGCAGTTCCATCTGCCTGTAATCCCTTACCATTTGTTTCACTGGAGTTCAACCTATCCATACCTGGCTGTGTTTTTTCAGTTTCACGTGAATGACCATGCTGCGTGACTGCCGGCTAAGTTCTTAGGGACGACAATCAGCTGAAACTTACTAATTCGTGGCTTAATCCCACCATTCCATTAATTCATGCAGTTTTCGAATTAAATTTATGCAATAGAGGAATGAGTTTGTCACATACCTCGAAGTTGAATGGCTGCCGTGAGCTTTTTGCTGCTGCCTGCTCTGATTTTGCTGCTGCATGCTTAGTTTTCCTGATTGCATATGGCTTGGCTGCTAATCCTTGATTGCTTTTTTCATGTGTAGGTGTCCTCTGGCCGGATCTGAGTGCATGCAATCATTTCCACGTTCAACTCTGCCCGTTCAAGCTGCTGCTGCTGCATGGTCACAAAACCAGACTTCTTTTTGCCATTTCTCCCAAATGGTAGATCGGTTTGATCTGAAACTTGGTGAGCATGTTACTACCATCATTATGCATCTCCCATATCAAATTTGTGATCAATGGATGCACGGATTTCGAGAAAAATGGAAAATGGCGGAAGATTTCAGAGGTCAATTTCTCGGAAACCGTGCATCGGAATCGGCTGAAACTGCTGGGGTAGGCTACTATCACCCATGTGCACCTCCCCATGAAACAGGTTTTAAAATGGATGCACAGATATAGAGAAAACGCAAAAATGGCTGATGGTGATGGAGGCTGATTTCTTGGAAACCGTGCACCGGAATTGCATGAAACTGCTCAGGCATGTTGTCATCAACCTTGTACAATTCCCCATAAAACGGTTTGTCAAATGGATGCATGGTTCTCAAGTTATGGCAAAAACAAATTCTGCTCTATGTGTTTTTGCTTCAAGGCACTTTGCATTTTGGTTGCATGGCATGACAAAATGAATTTTGGCTGTGATGCAGGTATGGAGATGATGGAGGAGGAGTTGGAATATTGCATGAGGACTTCTGAACCCTTGAGGAGGCTACCATGTTTGCCAAACCACTTTTTGAAATGCATGCGTAGTTTCCCACAATTTCTACAGGAAGTTCCTGTAGAAGCACAATGAGAAGCACAAGGAGGTGAAAAAATGATGGATGAAGGCAAGGGATGGACACACAAGTGCTTGTAGGCCTAATCAACAGATTCCCACCATCAGATTCACTTTTGAAATTGGATTTGGCTCGTCCAAAGGTTCTACAGGATGTTTCCTGTAGAAATACAGAGCTTCCTGTAGAAGGCAAGAAAATTCCTTTAACCTTGATTTGAGTGCTCCTCCTGTCATGAAACGTCCTTCTTGCAACCTGCAATGTCATTGCTGCAACATGAAATTATTCAATGGAGATTAGCTTTATTTCTCTTTTTCTTTTTCTCTTTTTTTTGAAAAACAAAAAGGGCGCCTCATGGAGGTTTTCACCCTAATTGCCTGCCTTGGGCACCTCCAAGGGAGGTTTTCACCCAAAGATCTTATTCCCTTTTATTTTCTCTTTTTTTCAACCCATTGACTGCCTCATGGAGGTTTTCAATCAATGAGCCAATCTAAGGCGCCTCCGAGGAGGTTTTCACCTTAGATTTCTATTTTCCTCTTCTTTTTTTTTTTTTTATTTTTTTTTTTTTTTTCTCTTTTTTTTTTTTTTTTTTCTACCCTACCCTACTTGAAAAAAACAAAATCATTTTCAAGTATAAGAATACTTCCAATGGAGCCATGTGCACATCAAGATTAGAGACAAAATGATGTGAAGGCTCGGAATGCATGCTTTGACAACTATCCAAATTTCAGAGACAAAATGATCTGACTTTGAAAGTACAAAACATAGCTGAGGAAGAGAGTACTGCTGCAACTTAGTGACTGTCTGGAACCATGTCTCAATATAGCTTTGATATCCTTGGTCCTTTTTCTGATCTGAATCATGTTTCATGTCACCTTCTAACATGACTTTCTCTTCTTCCTCTTTTTGCTGATCTTTCTCTTGACTACATGGAGGATTTGATGGTAACCATGAGGAAGCTTTCTTGATCTCTGATTCTAATCTCTTCACTTGATCAAGTGCAGCCCATGGTTCTTTGATCTCCTCTCTTGAATCTTCTTTTGCTGGATGTGATCCTTCAATGCTTTCAAGATGATTTCTTTTTTGCAATGCTTTTCCTGAGCTATGGTGAAGATCATTGAGCTCAAAAGGAGTCATTTGCACATGTTGTGCCTCAGCTTTGCAATTGGGTTGAGCTGCTCCAGGGTATGGTTTTGGAAATGGTGGTACGGGTAGCTGAGTGGAGGTGTGAAATTGAGATGGAGATGGATGGCATTGTGGTTGGGTAGGCATTTGGGGTTGCCTTGGTGGAGGAGGAGGCGAGGGTTGTGGATGAGCAGGTGGTGGAGGAAAATGAGCGGGATGAGAGTTGTACTGGGGCCTCCACTCCTGATAAGGTGCATTCCACTGAGGCTGTGGCTGAGCATAAGAGTGAAATGAATGAGCAACTGGTTGGGCATAATATGGATCTGTGAAGTAACAAGGAGGATATGACCAAGGAGGAGGTGTAGACCAGGAAGGATGAGCAGGGGGACCCCAAGAAGGCATGAAAGTGGCTTGATAGGGGTCATAATAGGTCTCGGGTGTCCCTTGCAGTTCTTGTTGGTAAGATCTAGGTCCATAAGGCCTCCTTTGGTTCATATAGTAGAGTGATTCAGTGGCTCCTTTGGCTCTTTGATATGCAGCTTTGATTCTGGGTAAGGAAGGGCACTGATCTGTAGGATGGTATTCTTCACAGACAAAACACACTTCTATGGAGTACAATGGACATTCGTTCCTAGGATGCCTTCTAGTGCACCTAGGACAAAAAATGGCCAAAGCCCTCTTGGCTTCTTCTTGCTTCTTTTGGATCCGCAAAGTATCCAGTTGCATGGCAAGAAACTGCCTCATATCACTCTTGAAATCCTTGATCTGATTTTCAAATTCATCTTTGGACAAGATGTTGCTCCCAACATTTCTGCTTGTAGCCATTTGCTCCAGAGGAATGGTTTCTTCTTCTTCTCCCCTAGAGGTTCTTCAGATATGTCTTGATGTCCACCCAGGGGTTCTTTCATCACAGCCATCGAAGAAGAACGTTGGTTGTGTGAAGCAGTGGGGGTGTTGTGCAATCATTTTTCTAACTTATCTCTACTCCTACAAAGCATGAAATGAAATCTTTTTGGTTGATTTTTGCTTTTTTCTACTTCTACTTGAAAAACTGAAATAAATGGAACTACAACTAACTATCTTGCGAAAATGAAAATGCGGAATTGAAATGAAAGCAGGAAAGGACTAATCTATTTTGCTCAAATCAAATTGCAAGAATGAAATGCTAGGCTACGCTTGCGGAATTGAAATGCTACCCTACGCTTGCAGAAATGAAATTGCGGAATTGAAATGCTAATCTATGAAAGCAAGAAATGCTAATCTACTTTTGCATAAATGAAATTGCATAATGGAAATGAAATAAACTACTTAGCAGAAGGTTGTAGTAGAAAATAGAAGAATAGCAACAATCACCAATACTCTGCCGCTTCCCCGGCAACGGCGCCAAAAAGATGGTGAGCTCCAGTATTGTAGCAATAATGCTACAACTCCTGGGGCTTCCTGTCTCTTAATTTTATCAACCCGGTAGTTCGTACAAACTTGGAAGTGACGGTGCTGTATGCACAAGTACTAGCTCTTGTCACAGCTGTCACTTGGTCAGCTGGCACAAGTCCGCTAGGGATCAAGCCAACTTCTATAGGCTCTCAGAAGAAGCTTGTTAAATGATGGACGAAAGCTAGCTCAAGGAAGACTAATCTACTTGGCAAAGATGAACTGAAAGCAAATCAAAACATGGAAACCCTAGGAAACCCTAATTTAACTAGTCTAACCTCTATGATGCAAAGAATGTGAAGGAAACTTCTACCAATGATGCCACTACTTCTAATAAGTGAAAATGCATGAATCTAATCTACTTGCATCTTGAAAGAAATGTTTTTGTATTTTTTCTTTAAGTGGATGGAGTGATTGTGATTTTGTGCTTATTAGGGTTTGGTTGTGCAGATGTGATGCAGAAGGAAGGAAAGCTTGGGAAAGGTTGGGGAGGATAGGAGAGGTCCCCAGAGATCCTTAGCATCAGTCCACAGAGGTTCCTCACGTTCAGAGGCTCAACAACCGAGTGAGTGGCCTCCTACAGGATGTCTGCAGGGGATTCTACAGGAAACACAGGGGTTTCTACAGGAAGGTCTGCAATTCTTCTACAGGATGTTCTGAAATGGGATGTTTGAGGATGGATGGTTGATGGAAGATGCATGGATGGTTATGGAGGTAGGATGGGGGTCTGAAGTGACCCAGGAACTGATGGATGGAGTGGTGAGGTGATGTGGAAAGCTGACTTGGCTTGAAGGTGGTTGAGACAACAATGGGGAAGAAGGTAAGGTTACTTGGCAAAAGAGAAGATGGGAGATGAGGGAACAGACTTGGTGATGGAGGAGCTGATCTGAACGAGGCTCAAATGAACGAGGAGGTGATGAAGATGCCCTGCATAGTGGTTATTTGATCAAACCAACTACATCTTGCATGCAATCGAAATATCACGTGATCTATCTAACAAGTTAATGAAATCGGTGGACAGCAACCTTATTCATGAAAAGAATCACGTACAACCTGTGAACAAAACATTATCAAAGAGATATAAACGCATGAATAACTCCTACCAATCTATCTTAAACATAAGAAACTACTTTAACCATCAAAAGCAACCTAAGTAACACAGCATGAATTAAATCTAAAGAGCAGATTTTTTCTCAAGAACGCAGCAAACACACATAAAGAGAAACAAGGGAGGTACTTGGCGCTTGAGATGGGCCCAACCCCAAGAGCTACAGCCTCCCATGAAAGATTTAGAGCTGGTGCAAAGCTGGATCCCTCTTTATTAATCAAGAAATAAAAAGTACATCAAAACTGTCCACAAGGAGAACTTGAACATGAGCTGAAAGCAAAGCTAATCTATTGCATAAAAAATCAAACTACAAGCTAGCTAACTAATGGCTAAAACAAAATGACTAACTGGCTACAAAATGACTACCCACTAGCTAACCCAAATGAGGCCCTAATCCTTCTTATTTATACAATTTGAGGACCCAACAGTCCTCCTAAAATTTAGGGACTTGGCTGCCCAAGACTTGTAGTTAACAGCAATCCAACTTGACTTGCTTGGCTGCCCTTGAGCTGATTGATTCGGTGGCCCTTGAACTCCGAGCTGATGGTGGAGAATTCGAGGTAAGGGCCCATAAATGAGGGGGACACCTTCCTACAAATCCTCTAGCTTGTTCTCCCACGAATTTGGCTGCCAAGTGCTCATTAAGACCTTCAATTTTGTCTCCAAGTTGACCAACAAGGCTACACAAAGCACCCATTAGACTTGTTGGCATAATGACTAACCAAATTCACTCTATTAACATAAAAATAATCAAAAACATGCAATAAACAAATGAGAATGGTGGACTAAGCCAAATTAGGAGGTTGAATGAGCCCAAATAATTGTACATTTTTGGGGCTCATCAACAGTTGTGAGTTCTTGGTTCTCTACAGTTGGATTGTCAAACACTGATGTTCTTTTGGCCAATTTTGTGATTTTAACAATTTTTTGAGATGTTTGGTGTATGTCGAATCTAATTCCGAGTGCTTTATTATTACTTGTTTATTAAATTTTGCAAATGGTTGATGCTGTTGAAATCACTGCATAAATGATCAGTGTTGAGCTTATGAATATCACTTTTGATCGTGGAAATCATTGTTGAGCCTTTGAAAAACATTGTTGTGGTGAATCGATGGTATGGTGTGGTGAGTGTGGACCAAACACATGACATCAGAAGGTGAAAATCATTGTTGCGTTGTTGGAGCATTGTTGGGCAAGAGTTGTAGCATTAGATAAGAGAGCAAATCCATGCAGAGGCTCTGTTGCAAGAAGTCGCTACCAAGAAATTGCTGCGTAACAAGGCTAGTGATTTACAAGCTCATGTAATTGACACTTAATGCTCTAGGATTGCCAAACTTCCAAATCACATTGACAATGTTGTCAATGGGTTCCACCAGATAATAACCTCTATCAACTACAAAGGAGCCTCCAAAGTACCCTGCCTGCACTCGTAGGGAAGCAAACGCTGATCGTGAATGCTCTCTGTTGTTTCCTTGTCTGGACGCAATATAGTCAGCCGCTCTAGCCATATTCTTAGTTTTGTTGAGCTTCCAGGTTGTGTAATCTCCACGGAATTCAAGTTCATAACAACCAACTCCAAACCCCTTCCTACAACGTAGTATTTTACTTTGAGGTAGCTTAAATTCATTTCAAAGTCAAAGTCAAAGTTAAATTGTAATTGAGAAGTCACAATGACAAGTGAGAAAAGTGAGGGTTGATGTGAAAGAGAGGTAAAACAAATATTAAAGTTAACTTTGACGCTAGAGCTTGGCATTATCATTGTTTTAGAGTTAGTTTTTGAAGACAATTTGACGCCAAGGAGTTCTCAGTCTGTGCTTGAGACGCCTCACTGAAGACATTGTCATGATGATGTATATTGAAGGTTAATAAAAACATCTCTTTTTGTGGTGATCGTGTCCTAGATACGCCCGAAATTGAATAAGGGGATCATAGGTACACTCTGTGTCATGAATGTGCTTGCATGATTTGAGTTGAATTTGTAAAACACTCTCTTTATTATGCTTAAACAAAACAACTACATCCACATGAGAAAGTTTACATATACAAGTCATCGATAAAGCTCCTGAAATCAAAGCTCCCATAATCAATTAAGTTCATAAGCACAAAGCGTCATATCATCGACATGAATATTATACAACAAAATTTCACAACAGCTAATTCACGCCATCAAGTTAAGGATGCTACAAATCAAGCACTTCAAGCCTAACGACATCAACAACACTTTTGTTTCACTTGCAAATAAACTTGTTTTAAACTGAATTGTCTGGGTGCATTTTCGGTTGTAACCGACACCCTCATTTGATTTATTACAGTGCATACATTAAGTCAAGTTAGTTGTCACTTGAAAATTTATCATTTGGGTGCATTTTCAACAGTGTTCGACATCATCATTTTTTTTAGCACATTCAGTGCATCACTAAGTGCAATAATCACACAAGAGTTCAAGACAACAAGTAAATCAAGCAAGTGAGTGTGTTCATAACAACAATCAATAAAGTGAACATGTTCATAAAATAATCAAGCAAGGAAGCATGAGTATTTCATTCAAGTACGCATAAAACAATCAAGCAAGTTCATGCACATAATCAAGCAAGCAATCATCTTCAAACGAGCATGGACTCTAATCTTCAAGTAAGCATCAAAACAAGCATGTGTCTACAGCAAGCGCCCTAAGATCAAGCGAGCATGCCAAGTAACCTAATCAAGTACAATAGATCAACACACAACAAGCGAGCCTATGTAAAGTTCATTAAAGCATTCATAACCTTTCATTCAAGCAAAGCGATCGTCATCAAGTGAGTATACAATCAGCAGTTCAAGCAATTGTTTAAAAGCATCATCAATCAACAACCAGTACAAGAGAGCATGTCATTTCAGTGATCAACTCAAGTGAGAAATTTTTTCAAGCACAACTTCTGCGAAAAGCGAGCCTAACTTCAAAGTAAGCACGACAACATGGCGAAACACATTCAATTGTCCCAAATTATTAACAATTTAATGTTATCATCAGCTGATGACATGGTGAACATCAGAAAAACAACTCTTGCTGACATTCAAGTGCATATTCAACATGCACATGAAATGATTGAGTTCCTTCAACTGGAGTCGCAATTGCAGAGAAATGAGTTGCAAGAGAATCATGTTTCTTCAAAGTATTTGACCAATCCAGATACAGCTGATCATTCAACTTCATTCATCCAACCAGCTTCAAGTGTTGAAGTTGTTCCAATTCAACTTTCTTCCAAACCAATAATCAAGCCATGGGAATAAATTCAAAGTAATGAAAATCGAAGCGGCTTAGATATGTTGAAGATAACAACAACTTACATATCCCTGATTATTCAAAGCCCATTCAGTTAGTCAGTGCTATATTACTTTAACAAATCACCTCAGCAAGTTCTCAGCAACTTGTAGACTGACGTTAATGCACACAAACTGAAGTTGCAGACAAACAGAAATGCACACAAACTCAAGTTGCAGACAAACCGAAATATTCTCATTGTCAAAGAACTGGTCATCTGGAAAATCAATGTTTTGATCTCCATCCTTGTAGCCATTGTGGCAAGTCAAATCATACGTCAGAGAAATGCTGCAACCAACGACAGTCAATGAGATTGAAGATAAATTATTCATGGATTGATCCCTGTGAATGGTCATCCACAGCCAGAAGATTGTCCAAGTTTTACAATCGGATTCACTCACACATATTGCAGCCAACAGTCAAATAGAGATGGTACTCTCATCCAGTTGAACGGGGGAGTACACCAGCGAAATAATCCGCCACCTACAGGGGGGAGTTTAGATATATTTTGGAGAAGATTGCCTCTCCTTTCAGCTGACAAAGGGGGGGAAATGTCAATGAAATTGTCAAGTGGTTGTTAGACTAAAAGTCTTGACAGCATCAACAAAGTAGCTAGTGGGCATCTTCATCAGCCAGTGGGCGATCATCATCAGCAAATATGCCAGTGGGTGTTCATCAAATTGTGTTAGTGGACACCGTATGTTGTTTTCAAGCAAAGGATAGTTGGATCCTTTTGTGACATTTAGAGATGAATAAGTCAAGTGACATTTAGAGATGAATAAGTCATGTAGCTGACTCATGGTCTCTTCATATTGTAGTTTCTTCAACATCCAGCTTTGGCGGTTTTTTCAGGCAAATGTTTTTTGAGGATCAACTTGAGAACTTGGAATATGGTTCCTTGTTCACTTTTGATTTATCATTGAGGGGGGGAATTTTAGCCTCACTCCCTTAAAAATCAATAATAAATCCAATTATTAAATTAAATAAATAAAATCATGAGAATTCCTCAAACTAAGGAGTCTAGTTTGGATGAGAGATTCTCTCCAACTAGCTCTCCTAAATTAGTGTGTAAGTTGAGAAATTGTCTCAACCAAGTGAGTCTAAGATAGACACATTATCTTAAGACCACTTACTCATGTATTTAAATGTATTATTAAATTTTTGAATTATGTGAATTACATGAGCATGAGAGACCACATGATGGCTCTCTGCCTTTTCCGTCAGTTTAATTTTTGTGTGTTAATTTGTTGTGCATATGGTTATATGGCTTTGTGATTCTTCTTCATGTTTCCACCTTCCATTCTACTAGAGAAGCCTTTATTTCTCAAGGACAAGACTACAAGTCCCTATCTTTTGATGCCTTTTGTGATTCTTTAATAAGAGAACAAGAAAAACTCTTACATATTGGTTTTCTTGATACTAGAAACTCTTCTAAAAAATCCTTAGTAGCCCAACAACAACCAAGTTCAAAGAATCCTAAGGAGCAACATCCTAAAAAGAATGGTCCTAAACCAAACAAGGGTCATAAGCCATTTCAGTCTCAAAATGAAAAATCAACTCAACAAAATGACAAGGCAACTAAAAACAAAGGGGAGAATATTGATAGACATTGCAACTTTTGTAATCATGATGGTAACTTACAATCCAAATGCTTTAAGAAGATGGAAGCCTTGGAAGAAGTAATGAAGAAGCATAACATCCATTTGGAGCACTCTTCGGCTTCAACTTCATCTTCAGGAATAACACTTTCTTCATGTGGTTGTCAAGCATCTCGGTCTGGTTATGCACTAAATGTATCTTCTTCTTCTCATTCTCATGAGTGGTTCATCGATTCTGGAGCTTCTTAAGTTGTTTTGCTACAAGTGGGTTGCCATCAAGTACACCACATGTATCATAATTCCAACAACCTCCCCCTTTGGACTTGATGGCAACCATGTTGGTGTTGATTACCATAAGCTGTAGAAACTGTTAGAGATAACAAGCAACACCAAAATACTCTCCCCCTTTGACATCAAAGGCAAAGGGTGGACCAAGATACTCTCCCCCTTTGATATGAAGGGTAAAGGGCTAACCAAAATGAAGATTTTCATATCTGAACAGTTTAATATGAACATTGATCATGCTCCCCCTAGGCACATGCTAAATTCTTTGATTAAACTCCCCCTTTGTACATGTTGAGATGCACTATACCATCCATGCTCCCCGTGAGCACATGTAGAATCTGCAAAATATTTTCTAAAAGAATAACATGACTCTATAACTCAACTATGTGAGTATGACCCTCCTATCACCAATGACTCATAAATACATCAATCACCCAACCAAGTGGGGATACACCAAATTGGACTCGTGTACCCAACCAAGTGGGGATATACCAATTATTTATATATGAATGAAATATACAAATTAGTACATCATCCTTCCCATGCATAGAGGGCGTACAAATTACATCATATGACCAAGAAGGACTCATTAAAAGACTACGCCAGACAGAGACATATTATTACATCATGGGTCTTTATATGACCTTTGCATCGAATGATATACATGAAATTTATAACAGAGCAGGGAAAATTTTAAGAACCCCCCCTAAATTTATAAATATAATAAATGGGCGAATCTCCATGGTATATAGGAAAAATGGAAGGTGATTTTATCAATAATATAATATGTATATATAATTTTTTGGCGAATCTCTCACTAGGCATGGCGAATATTTTACTCAATTATAAAATCTTGTAATATCTTGGCGAGTCTTTCACTAAATAATAAAACTTTGTAAAGTCCTAGTGAATCTTAGCATAGGCTACATGCTGGTTTAATTCCCCCATTTAAATAGGCGACATTCGAGGTGAATACCATGGGTCAATACCATGTGCCATTTTGGTGAATACCATGGGTCAATACCATGTGCCATTTTTATTTTTATTAATTCTAATATTAGGGTTAATAATGGTTTTTTGCATGGTATTAATAACAATCTAGTCCATGGTATTTGTCCCATAGTATTTTGGCCATAGGTTTCACCTAAATATAACCCATTTTTTGAGTGTTCGTAAATATAAGGTGACTTATGGAGTAAATATAAAAAAATGTTTTATTTGTTTACCATACCTCTCGTTTATTTATATTTTTATTAATTTACCATACCTCTTTTACAAATATGTTATTTGGCCCATATGATTCACTTAAATAAAACCTCTTTCTTGAGCCTTCATAAATAGAACGAGGGTTATGGACTAAATATAAAAAGAGGTTTTATTTATTTACGATACGTCTAGTTTATTTATATTTTTATTTATTTACCATACCTTTTGAGTAAGTATAAAAAAACGTTTTATTTATTTACCATACCTCCACTTTACTTATATTTTTATTTGTTTACACCCTTACATGTATATAAGGTGACTTATGGAGTAAATATAAAAAATGTTTTATTTATTTACCATACCTCTCATTTATTTATATTTTTATTAATTTACCATACCTCTTTTATAAATATGGTATTTGGCCCATAGGATTCACTTAAATAAAACCTATTCTTGAAAATGGGCGAATAGATTCACTTAAATAAAACCTATTCTTGAAAATGGGCGAATGGAAGGTTGTAAGTCCTAATTTCAAGGGCTAAATTTACCTTTTTTACCCTCTCCCTTAAAATAAGGTGGACTATTTGAGGTGCTTTGTAAAAATGTACTATGATACAAAATATTCGCCCACTAAAAATTTAAAACCCTTTAATTTCGCCAAAGGACGAACATTCGCCCCTAAAATTATCCTTGTAACAGAGACCAAAGATCTAAACAAGACCATGATAGTCATCAGAAACTATCATACACCATGTATGGTATGCACCATAAGCATCTATCAGCAACAACCAGACCAACAACCTGTATATGTCCATGATTAGTTCCCAAGATATGACAATGTAATTATCATCAACCTGTGACAAAGTATGCTGCATATAGATATCAACTCATCCTCTTGATCTCATCAAGATCAGCTTTCTTTGTTGCCTTAGTAGAAAGAGCCTTATCATAACCTTCCATGAATCAACTAAGCATATGTCATATTTCCAAGTAGTAACAAAAAAATCATTCACATTATATCATATGTATGTGAAAAACACCATAGTCATCATCTATGATCATATCATCATCATCAATAATTGCATGATCTTTCCACAAGAACCCTCAATATATCAACCATGTATCATCACTGGGAAACATCCCACATTTGATAAGCATCAACCACGATAATCAACATATGTCAGTATCAAACCTATCATCATAAAGTAAGAAGTCATCATGACTATGTGACAAAGTAAGCCATGTCTCCAAATAGATCTTTCTTCATGAAACCTGAAATATCACCTTCTCTTGGCCAACCAACAATATTTATCAATATGCATAATGTGTATCCATCAAAGAGATAGTAATATGTATCTAGCTTCTCATCAATGTGAAAAGAAAACCATGAGCTCACAGTCATTTGTCAAACTTTCTTGATGCCATCAAGATCGAAAATCCTCAACCAATATATCATGTGAGAGCCAAGAACTATGTGAATTCTGCACCATATGAACTTTACACATCTTTGAAGGCATGATGACAAAAACATAAAAGAAATGAGTGATTCTTATCATCACGAAGTTGTGTACTCAAGCTTTGATCTTATCCTTGTCCTTATAAAGATTACCATATATATGTACTATATGCATCATCAAAAATTCATCCACTATCATCCATAAATCTGATCTGAATAACAACTACATAACCCCAAGCAATACAAGTATCGTCTGAGACTTTATCATAGGAAACTCATAACTGCAACATAGCATGATGTATCATTTAAACACTTCAACAACATAAGTACCAGAGACTTCTGAACATAATGCCAACAATTTATTATTAGATGCATAGCATATTCTCCCCCTGAACTTGTGCCAACTGTTTACTGTCAAATTTGATCATTGCATATATCAGTAAGGATCATCAAGGCATCATCATCAACTAGTTATACATCAAGTCATCAACAACTTATGAGGGTATAAATAACTTCTATATATAATCAATAGACTGTAATCATCATCAATTAAAACATGAAAGATAATTGATAATTGACTGAACCATATCAAACCCTTTTTCCTGAGTCTGTCCCATAGCTTCTTCATCAAAACAACATATACACGATTGTGAAGCTTCGAACTCACGTATATACGTAACTTATCTTCATGGTAACTTCATATGAGAAGTATAACACTGAAGTTTCATACTCTCAGTTTCTCCTGAGTCTGTTCTGTCTGTATACTGAGCTATGCCACATATTTATGGCTATATTTCCTTCTTATTCCATACCTTGGAGTGTGATGATGTTTTCTCCTTTTGGTATGTTGGCTGAATTTTTCTCCTGCATTCTTTTGCTATATGCCCAAACTTGTTACAAGCATAACATCTTATATGTTTCATATTCCCTCTATAGCAGTTAATGGCTTTGTGACCAAACATATTGCAGGAAAAACAATATCCCTTAAAGTACTTGGAAGCTGATGATCTTTCTGTGTGATGGTTATTAGCTTGAATCATTCTTCTTCTGCATCTAGCTGCAACATGTCCAAAATTATGACATATAAAACATTCAACATTGTTCATTAGAGGAAAGAACCGATTATCACTTCCATAGTTAGGAGTAAATGATTTTCTTTGAAGACTTTATTTCCTTGGTTGTTGATGGGGTTGACCTCTTATCTCCTTGTTGAGAATTTTAGATTTTGCACTAGAGTTCTTTGATTCGGTTTGTGAGCTAGATTCACCTTTAATAGTTTCATGAAAACCAAGACTAGTTTTGATGGTAGGAGACCTTTGACTACTAAGACTATCATCCAAAATCTTAGTACTATCTTGAAATCGTAAAATTTTATCCTTTTCTTCTAATTTACCTTTTAGGATATTTACCTTAACATGATATTTCTCTTCCTTTTCAAGATACTGCTTCTTCATGATTTCTTCAACTTTTCTTCCTTCTTCCACTTGTTTCCTTAATTCGAGAACTTCATTTTCTTGTTCTTCAAATGCTTGGAGTAGTTCTTCATTCTGCTTATTTCAATTTTTGAGATCTTCTTTTAGAGAAACGGCCATAGCTTCAAGACCTTGACAGTAGCTGGTTCTTTCTATAAATTCCTTGGTTGTTGTGTCCTTTTCATTCACTTCATTTCTAAATGATGTCACTTCATCCTGCAGCCTTTGACTTTGATCTTCCTTTTCTTTGTGCTGCTTCTTTATTTTGTTTCCTTCCTCCAACTAGGCTTTTAACCTGGTAACTTCTTCTTTATAGGAAAATTCCATTTTATCAATTAGATCCTTTTGATCTCTAATTGTTTTTGTGAGCTTTTTAAATTCTACCTCTATTTGATTTCTTTCTCTTTCACCCATAAGAGAAAATTCAGTTGTTTCGTTGTCACTTTCATTATCTTCAAATGAACAGAGAAATGTATCACCAGAGGACAAAAAATTTGTACCTGATAGTTCTTTTCCTTATTTATCTTCATTCTGAGGTGATTCAGAATCTGAAGAGTTTCTTCCACATAAAGGCCAATCATCTGTCCCACTGTCATAGTTCCTTTGAGATGTCTTCTTCTTTTGAGGTGCTTTCTTCTTTAGCTTCTTTCCCATTGTTACTACGGATCTCCTTCAAGCGATCAAGCTTCTGTCAAAGGACCTGCTTTGATACCAATTGTTGGAAATAATACTGAGAGGGGGGGTGAATCTGTATTTACAAATCAATAACTTTTTCATTTCCATAATCAGATTTATATACTCTACTTCAGTGAAGGTAACTAGCGTGTGCATGCAACTGTTCTTAAGGCAAACAACGTATATCCAGTGAACTTATGATTCAATTAATTCATCATATGTTGATCTTTAATCAGTGTATCAACACTTTATTAATCATTAAATAGTAACCATGTGCATTAATAACATAATAAACCATCATGCATAAGTAACACACATGAACACTAAGATTTAAGGTGGAAACCCAATGTGGGTGAAAATTACCTGCTGCTGTCGTCTCTGTCTTCTTTTAATAATAAGAAAATTTGTTTACAATATTGTACTGGTACAGACTCATACCAGTATGTAGGCACCCACCTGTAGAAGGCTACAACCTTCTATCGTTCTCTAGCTTCTACTAGAATGGAGCTACAACCCCCTAGTTCTTGTACTAGCAGATATGTTTACTAGTACGTAGGCTACGACCTATAGAAGGCTACAACCTTCACCCATTCTCTAGTTGATACTGGAAGGGAGCTCTAACCCCTTGATAAAATCACCAGCCACTACTGGTAGGAAGCTTTGACTTCCTCACTGAAGGCTCCAACCCTCAGTATCCTCCAGGGACCACGTTTCATAAATTTTCACATTGGATACTCCTGGTACACAATACTACAATATGAAGGCCACATTTCATCAAATTTTCACACTGGACCCATTAGTAACATTGAAGCTCAAAATAAATCACCACTGCAATATAACCATCAAAATTAATCACTGAAACTCAATCATCAATCTTTGACATAACTGATACCAATATCAATCTTTGAATCAACCATAACTGAATCAACCAATCACTAAACCTCTGACACAACTGAATCAACCATTCATTCAAACTTAATCACATTTAACCAATCAAATAGAACAGATAGATCACTGTAACCAATGCACAAATCTGAACCCAGAACATTGCATCAACAACCAGAACCAACTGTAACCTCAAAAAGTCATGTTTCAAAATGTATACGCTTCTTCAATGAAGCCAACTTGTGTGTATATTCTACTTCCTTTAGCCCAACCTGCGTATACCTCTAAAGATACTGAATCATAAAACCTCTGAACCACAAACTGTACCAATCAGTGACATTCTGAAGATCTACTGTCATGTTACAGCTTTATAAATAGATAGCAACAAGAATCACCCTTGTTTCTCAATCAATCAATCAATCAGACTCAATTTCCTTAAACATTCAGTTCTACTTCCAGATCTAAGATGACATCATTAACAAATAGCAACAAAATAGCAGCATTGACTTGATAGATCATTCATCCCTGAACATCAAGATTTTCTTTTGCATACGTTACTTGGAAGAGACGAATCAACATGTATATGCACCTTCACCAAAGCGAACCAGCATATCGATATGCAAATACTTACTTATAACTTTGTTGCAGAATTCCAAACTCCAGATATACCCATATCATCATATATAAAGGATACAACATGTGTTAGCAATCAGATCTAGTCTATCCATTATCAAATCACATAATTATGAGTCATTATGATCCTGATCCATCACTAGATCTCATCAATCATCAAACACTCAGGTGCATACTTAGTTCAGATCAAGAAAAAACATCAGAAACCCATAACATGCATATTTTCTTTTGATTTGTTGGAAATACTGAGAGGGGGGGTGAATCAGTATTTCTTTTTCAACTATTATTTTACCAGTTAAAACATTTACATTTAGAACACAAGATGAAAAACAAGAATAAATTATTTTATTAATATCAACTTTGCAGTAAAATAGATAGAATATATATATATAGTTCCAATCTGTTGCCAAGAACCAACTTGGATTTTTGTGAGGCTCCAACCTCCAGAGCACCAACTTTGTTTTGTCAAGGCACCAACCTTGGACTTAGGAGCACCAACTCCCAAGGACTCCAATCCTTCCAACTTCTAAGGCACCAACCCCAAGGGATCCGACCCAATATTGTCAAGGCATGTTTGATAGTAATGTTATGTTCTCAGAACTCTTCTTTACAGAGTTCTATCTATTTACAGCTTCTCTATAGTCTCCATGCTACAACATCAATGGCAACCAGTCTTCTTATGAAGGAGTCTTTACAACTCTTCATATTGCCCACACAGAGTCTGCAATAGTCTTCATGATCTCTGATAATGTCTCCACACAGCTTTAGTGAGTCTACTATTAGCTGCACTAAGCTCTGCACAAGAACCAACTTTCTGTTCAAGCATCTATTCTAACAGTCACAGTAAATGCTTCATCATGACTACTTCTCTGCTGGCTACTTCTCCCTTCATACAATGTTAGATAAAGCTTTATTTATTACATCACAGAATTGTTCTTCAGACTACATTGTGTACCTGATAAATTCATCATAGGTCTGAGTCTCTCACAGGGTAACATGATCAATAGAGATGCTCGTCCTTCGAATTCCTTTTTTCCTGTTGGTCCTTCGGACCTTTTCTATTCTGCTGGACCCTACGGTTGCCTCTGTTTTTTCTAGCTTTCTAACCAACCTTTTTCTTTCCTTGTTCTCTATTTTTATATATTCCTGATGCCTTTGACCATTAGTTTCCTCTCTATGATGGCTCTTTGGCTTCCTCAACGCTCGCTTGATCCTTCAACTACCCTCCTTGGTCGCTGTAGTTTCCTCTGCGCTCGATTGCTTCTTTGGTTTCCTGATCCTTTGGTCGCTTAAGCTTCCTCTGCCTATTCGAATTAACCAATTCTTCACAGGACATGTTCAAGAGGAAGAGAAGGCTGAATTATACAGGAAATGATGCTTATTAAATAATATCAAAGAGATCCCTTTTTTTCTTTAATAACGTTCATAAACAGGGCTTTACTGTTTATGGAGAGACTGTACCAATCAGGAGACCCCACATGCCACGACACCATCACAATCGCAATCACCATCGTTCAGGCCCACAGAACTATTATTTATGCATTTTGGCCTTCAAAACCCTGGGAAATACAATTGTTTGAAATACATGAGAATATATGGAAAAACCCGACCGAAACGCTTAAGGCCAGACTTCAAATTCATTACACCCGCATCTATAACTGCATTAGGTCCGCTCCTCCACAACGTTATCGCAATCAGAAATTGCGGCTTCTGGAAGTCTTTTATAAGTCGAGCTCATTACATCACGATGGCTGATGGCCCTGCTGGATGTGATATAGTATTAAGTTGAGTTACAATAGGACCATCGGGTCTGCAACATATATCACAATCGACGCTTTCAATGCAGCAAGGCCTTAAGAACTTGCGATATGGTGGATGCGACATAACATTAAGTCATATTGCAGTGTTGCAG
This sequence comes from Pinus tabuliformis, assembly GCA_031772625.1. Lineage (NCBI taxonomy): Eukaryota > Viridiplantae > Streptophyta > Pinopsida > Pinales > Pinaceae > Pinus > Pinus tabuliformis. The sequence continues at coordinate 664,886,398 of CM062811.1, read as the reverse complement.
CGGGTCCACATACTTTATCGCAATCGGCGCTTTCATGGGTGACAACCCTTTGTACATTGCAATATGCGAGTTTCGATAGGCGGATACGATATAACATTAGAGCATTTCATAATGTTGCAGCGGGTTTGCAACGTATCACAATTATAATATATATATATATATATATATATATATATATATATCTCTCTCTATATATATATATATATATATATATATATATATATATATATATATATAGATTGCAATTTGCATGTTTTAATGTAGCAAGGCATAGAGCCAGAATATATTAAATACGCTGAAAAGAATGCATCGGAACACTTAGCAGACTTCACCTGTTTATGCCCCTGGACATATATATCATCAGGTCCGCACATAGTAGAACCCCCAATATGATTTATCTGATATATATGTATATTCTGCCTCCGATAGTGTATTTTGATATATATGTAAACTCTGCCTCCGATAGTGTATTCTGATATATATGTAAACTCCACCTCCGATAGTGTATATTGTGCACATATATATTATATACTGCTCTGCCTCTTTTGACTCTTCCGCTCTTCTTTATTGCTACACTCATTTAACTCTTACGCTCTTTTTTATGCTCCTCTGATAGTTCTGATAGTGCTGTTTATGCTCCTCCGATATGTTAACTCCTCTTTTAATGACTTCTTCCTCTCAGTTCTTCTTGGGAATGTATTACATGCGATGTTCCTCTGATGTGGATTCTCTTGCTCCATTGTCTTCTCTGATACCTTCATACTTTGATGGCTTCTATCTTTTCCGATATGCCTCTCTTGCTCTGATATTCTGCAATACTCTTAAGCATAAGTGATAACTTTGATATGCCTCCTTTGTTAAGTCCTCCATTAACAGACTCTTACTCATGGCTTAGCTTTCCTTATGGCCTTGCTCCTATTTCTTCATGAATCTACTCTACTTCCCCCTCATGGGTCATCTAGTATCTAGAATATTTCCATATTGACATCAATGACAACCTCCCCCTTTGTTATTGATGGCAATATTCTTCTTCTCTCCCGCTTTGACATCAATGGCAAAGGAGTGCTTTGGGACTCCCCCTATCAAACTGCTTCTGTTCTTTATGAATGGTAGATCTTCATGGCTGTGACTCCCCCTATCATAGTGCTCTTCTTTTTACTCAAGATAGAAGGATTGATGCTTTATCATAAATTAGCACATTATCTCCTCTTCATGTCTCAGAACTACTTTATCATGGCTTCAACAATGCTTAAATATGCTCTACTTCAATGCTTTCAACCAAATTGCAAATAGCCACACACCAAGTGTCCAAGTCCAGGTTTTCATGCTTCAATTCATATTGTTGTCTCCACAGTCAGAATTGAGAGGCCTTCATAGTTCGAATCAAGAGAAAATGCCACTGAAATTGTCTTTCTTTCTATGTTTCTTTAGATCCGAGTTCCTTTGTGTTTCTGTGCTTCTCCTTGAGTCAATGCCATCCAGTATTCAACATCACTGCATTTGGATGAAATGGTGAGAGGTTGTGCCTCACTGTTGCTATATTTTCTAAGTGACCAGTATCAGCTTAAGTTATATTTGACTGCACAACATTCTCCTTTCTATGAGCCATCTTTTCCTTGTGTTCTTGTACATATCTTTGCAAGTTATTTCCGCTAGCAGATTTAGACATCCAATCTATGACTGTCTTTTAAATTCATTTTTCTGATTTGCATCTTCTTGTAATGCTTCAGTTTTGTTATATGCTGCCATCTACTCTTACTTCAAACTTCATTCCAGATGCATCTGTTTGTTTGAAGGTTGCCTCTATTTGTGTCCATAATTTACTTGTTCTCACATTAAATCCCTGAGTCAAGACATTTAACATCTGTAATATCAGCACCATAGTTATTTTCCCTATTTCTCTAGCATTAGATGACCTTCTCTGTTGCTCCAAATACTACTTAGAGATTAAGTGGAAAGCATCTTTAACAACAATTCAAAGAATGGTTACAGGATCATGTTCTTCAATGGAGTACTCCTGAGAAATTATTTTTATCAAAGAATGATTGTTAATATAGCTCAACAAGGATTTCATAAGGACCCTTTCACTAATAGCTTCTGCAATAATGATCAAGAATCACAGGCTCCCCCTAATTGTATGCATCATCTCTTTTGGCAGAGTCTTCCCATCAAATGCTTAGATTGTCAAAATTTAGGCCAATAACATGTGTTGTTGGCTGGAGAGTTCAAGGGACTTTCAGATTGTATTTGCTTCCTTCTCCATACTTGTGTAACTTTCTTATTTTGCATGGTTCTAGCTTGTGTAAGAGCCCAATTTAAGTTACAATCACGTGCCATATGACCAGTGTTATGACACTTGAAGCATTCTACATTGTTCATGAATAAGAATTCATGATTTCTTCCTGTAAAATTGTTCCTTGGAGATTGTTGGGGACCATAATAACTATCTTTACGAGATCGTTGGGGACCATAACATCTATCTTTATGATATGCTTTACAATCTTTTGCCATGTGATCAAATTTTGTACAAGAATAACAATAACCAAAAAAAAAACTTTGGTACCTAGGAGATGGAGATTTCCTTGATGTACTTCTGAAGCCTTTCTTCATTGACATCCTTTGATGATAACCATTTCTTCTCACATCTTTGACATCATCTACATTTCTTCTTGGAGCAGGATTTCTTCCATTGTTGCCTTGATTTTTCTCCTTTCCTTTGCTAGAACTAGGAGCATCACCATTTCTTTTTGGCTTCTTCACATCCCTTTTGTTTGAAGCATTATTATTCTTGTTTGAGGATTCACCTGCATACCCGAGACTTGATTTATCAAATGGACATCTTTGATAGCTGAGCATGTCATCCAAGGCTTGAGAGCTCTTCAAGGTTTTGTTCATCCCTTCAACCTTTTTTCTGAGGAAGACAATCTCTTCTTCCAATCTTTCACACTCATTATTCTTCTTAGCAAGTTGTTTCTCAGTTTCTTCCTTGATACGAGTAGCTTCATCTGCTTCTATTTTAAGGGAGATGATATCTGACTTCATTTTGAAGATTTCTTCATTTTCCTTTGCTAGACTGCTCTCCATTTCTTCCTTGATCCTTGTAGCTTTACATGTTTCAGCCTTGAGAAGTTTGATGTTAGATTTTAATTTGAAGATTTCTTCATCCTTTTCTTTTAGTTGACATATCATGGTGTTTCTTTCCTTTCCTGCTTCATCAACCTGTCCTTCTATGATTTCCAATGCTTCCATTGTCTTCTCAGCTCCTTGTGCTTGTTTCCTTGCTTCTTGTAGTTGAGATTTGAGAGAGGAGACCTCTACCTTGTACTGACCAATCTCTTCTTCAAGTTTGTTCAAGCTCTTGTGCCTTTGTTCAAGTTGACTTGACAAGGTATCTTCTCATTTCTTTGCTTTATCCAATTGATTTGTCATGGATATGACTTCTTCATGATGCTTTCTTTTGCTTTGATGAAATTCCTTCTTAAGCTTGGCAAGCTCTTCATCCCTTTCTTGTACTTGAAGCTTGACAAGGTCAACTTTCTCCCTTGTTTGATCTTGGTCACTAGCTAGTGCTATCTTCTTAAGTTCCTCATTTTCCTTTTTCAAATTGTTAATCTCTTCCATGGAAGCCATAAGTTGAGCGAGGAGATCTTCTACAAAATATTTTTCATTCTCTTCATCTTCTAGGTCTGCTTTAGCCTTGATGTCATCATTCTCATTTTCAGCTTCTATGATGGGTTCTGGATTTCCTTCTTGATTTCCATCATCTTCTTGACTGATGGTCATGGTCAATGCTCCTTTTGAGTGAAGGTCATGAAGTTTGTCCCATATACCCTTTGCTGATGAATATTTTCCTAGATTGTTCTTTATAAAATCAGGCAGCCCATTCAAGATTTCCTTCATTGCTTTTGTATTGTACTCCTTGGATTCTCCATCCACCCTGCTATCAACAATCATTGATTTCCAGATTTCAATGCCTTGAGTTTGTAAGAAATTCCTCATTCTTGCTTCCCATATATTAAAGTTCCCATTGAACCATGGAGCCTCCTCAAATTGATTGTCTTCTATTTTAGTGGTAGAGGGAGACACATCCTTAGGAGGATTGGATACTTTCTTCCTTGACTTCACCATTTGTGTTCTAAAGATCAACCTTCAAGTTGTTAGGTTTTGAATCAAGGTACTGGCTCTGATACCAATTGTTGGAAATACTGAGGGGGGGGTGAATTAGTATTTCTTTTTCAACTATTATTTTACCAGTTAAAACATTTACATTCAAAACATAAGATGAAAAACAAGAATAATTTCTTTTATTAATATCATCTTTGCAGTAAAAAAGATACAATATATATATATAGTTCCAATATGTTTCCAAGCACCAACTTGGACTTTTGTGAGGCTCCAACCTCCAGAGCACCAACTCTATTTTGTCAAGGCACCAACCTTGGACTTAGGAGCACCAACTCCCAGGACACCAATCCTTCCAGTTCCTAAGGCACCAATCCCAAGGACTTAGGAGCACCAACTCCCAAGGACTCCAATCCTTCCAACTTCTAAGGCACCAACCCCAAGGGCTCCGACCCAATCTTGTCAAGGCATGTTTGATAGTAATGTTCTGCTCTCAAAACTCTTCTTTACTGAGTTCTTTCTATTTACAGCTTCACTGTAGTCTCCATGCTACAACATCAATGGCAACCAGTCTTCTTATGAAGGAGTATTTACAACTCTTCATACTGTCCACACAGAGTTTGCAATAGCCTTCATGATCTCTGATAATGTCTCCACACAACTTTAGTGAGTCTACTATTAGCTGCACTAAGCTCTGCACAAGAACCAACTTTTTGTTCAAGCATCTGTTCTAACTGTCATAGTAAATGCTTCAGCATGACTACTTCTCTGCTGGCTACTTCTCCCTTCAAACAATGTTAGATAAAGCTTTATTTATTACATCACATAATTGTTCTTTTGACTGCATTGTGTACCTGATTAATTCATCACAGATCTAAGTCTCTCACAGGGTAACACGATCAATAGAGATGCTCGTCCTTCGAATGCCTCCTGTCCTATTGGTCCTTCGACCCTTTTCTATTCTGCTGGACCCTGCAGCTGCCTTTGTTTTTTCCAGCTTTTTAACCAACATTTTTCTTTCCTTGTTCTTTGTTTTTATATATTCTTGATGCCTATGACCATCGGTTTCCTCTCTCCGCTGGCTCTTCGGCTTCCTCAATGCTCGCTTGATCCTCCAACTACCATCCTCGGTCACTCTAGTTTCCTCTACACTCGCTTGCTTCTTCAGTTTCCTCATCCTTTGGTCGCTTTAGCTTCCTTTGCCTATTTGAATTAACCAATGCTTCACAGGACATGTTCAAGAGGAAGAGAAGGCTGAATTATACAGGAAATGATGCTTATTAAACAATATGAGAGAGATCCATTTTTTCTTTAATAACATTCATACACAGGGCTTTACTGTTTACGGAGAGACTGTACCAATTAGGAGACCCCACATGCCATGTCACCATCGCAATCGCAATCGCATCGTTCAGGCCCACTTAACTATCAGAATCGTTATTTATGCATTTTGGCATTCAAAACCCTAGGCAATACAATTATTTGAAATACATAGGAATATATGGAAAAACCTGACCGAAACGCTTAAGTCCGGACTTCAAATTCATTACACCTGCACCTATAACTGCATCGGGTTTGCTCCTCCACAACATTATCGCAATTGATAATCGTGGCTTCCGAAAGTCTTTTATAAATCGAGCTCATTACAATGCCGATGGCTGATGGCCCTAGTAGACACGATATAGTATTAAGTTGTGTTACAATAGGACCATCGGGTCTGCAACATATCGCAATTATAATATATATATATATATATATATATATATATATATATATATATATATATATATATATATATATATATATATTGCAATTCGCATGTTTTAATGTGGTAAGGCATAGAGCCAGAATATATTAAATACATGGAAAAGCATGCATCGGAACACTTAGCGGACTTCACCTATTTATGCTCCTCCATACATAGTAGAACCCCTCGATATGATTTCTCCGATATATATGTATATTCCTCCTCCGATAGTGTATATATATATATATATATATATATAATATATAATATATATATATATATATATATATATATATATATATATATATATTATAACTACTCCGCCTCTTATAACTCTTCCGCTCTTCTTTATGCTCCTCCGATAGTTCTGATAGCGTTGTTTATGCTCCTCCGATATGTTAACTCCTCTTTTGATGACTTCTTCCTCTCAGTTCTTCTTGGGCATGTATTACATGCGATGCTCCTCTGATGTGGCTCCTCTTGCTCCAATGTCTTCTCTGATACCTTCATACTTTGATGGCTTCTGTCTTTTTCGATATGCCTCTCGGATATGCCTCCTTTGTTAACTCTTAATACTCTTAAGCATAAGCGATAGATTTGATATGCCTCCTCTGCAATACTCTTAAGCATAAGCGATAGATTTGATATGCCTCCTCTGCAATACTCTTAAGCATAAGCGATAGATTTGATATGCCTCCTTTGTTAACTCCTCCATTAATAGACTCTTACTCATGGCTTGGCTTTCTTGATGGCCTTACTCGTGTTTCTTCATGGATCTGCTCTGCTTCCCCTTCATGGGTCATCTAGTATCTAGAATATTGCCATATTGACATCAATGACAACCTAGGTCAACATGATCTAACACTTCATGAGATATTCATTATTGTTGCCCTTAGCCATTTCATCTTCTCCTCCTTATATAGTTTTAGACTTTCTCAATACCTCGGATCAAAACAACACTTATATATTGTGTTATTCTTAGACGGGATCAAATAACAGTTACTCTACTCGTTATTGTGGGCTAATACCATGGTATTGACCCTTGGTATTCTTTCACCTTAATTTCCTTAATTTTTCATCCCATACACGCTTTTTATTCTATGAAAGTGCGTGCATATGTATATGCTCTTTTTGTATAGTGAACCTGTGTGTACACGCTCTTTTTGTACAGTGAACCCACATATACAACTTAACATACCTGAAAATGTCCTTTTTCTTCAACTTCTTGATTCTAATATGTAGTCCTTTGTTCCTTCATCCTATTCTTTTGTACCATTACTTTGTTCCCTCTGAATAGACCTGTTATAATGTGATTTTCCATTGTACATTACTTCTGAACTGATTCCTTTGAACTACCCTGCATTTTGTCACATCTGTAAACACAACTGCCATGCATTCTGTCACATTTGATATCTCTCTCGTAGATTCATCTGGTTACCATATACAAGTGAGTTGTTCCGCTACAAGTGGGTTTCCATCAAGTACAACACATGTTTCTGTCTTCTAACTTCATTTTTTTTTCCATTTACTATATTTACGTAATTTTCCCCCATCCCAAACATTAGGTGTCAACATTCCCCCCCCCAATCTGAATGGATGTTGGTGAGTCCAAGAATTATTTTGAATATCTCAAACTTTTCCCTTCTAAGCGCTTTGGTGAAGATGTTTTCAATCTGCTCATTTGTGGAACAATGTTGTATGTAGACTTTTTTGGCCTCAACATGATGTCGAATTAGATGGTATTTTGTATTGATGTGCTTCATTTGATCATGGAAATTTCGTTTATTGGCCAACTTTGTTGTAGAAGTGTTGTCAATCGAAAGAGGAGTTGAATGTACCTGTTTCTCCTAGAAATCTTCCATAATTTTCCTGAGCCACAAATGTCCTTTGTTGCTTTAGCTGTTGCCACATATTCTACCTAAGTTATGGAATCTATTGGAACTGGCTATTTGTGTGACCTCTAGGAAACAACTCTTGATCCAAGGCTCATAGCATAACCTGAAGTAAATACTCTGATTTATTTATCTCCATCAGAGTTTGAATGAAAGTATCCAATCAAGCTAAAGTTACCTACCTATCTATACTTAAGTCCAAAGTCTTGATATCACTTCAAGTAATTTAGAACTCTTTTTGCATCATACTAATGAAACTCACAATGCTTTTGCATAAACTTGAAGAGGATTCAAACATCAAATGAAATTTTTGGTCTGGAAATAGCCAGGTAGTTGAGACTTCCTACAAGTTGTCTATAGTTTGTTGCATCCTAAAATTCTTTTCCTTCAATGGATGTGATCTTTAAATTCTGTTCCATTGGAGTACTTAAAAGATTGCACTTGGCCATGCCAAACTTGTTCAGCAAATCTCCAATGTACTTCTTCTGAGAGAGGAATATAAACTTCGGATGTTGGGTTACTTCAATACCAAGATAGTAGTGAACATAGTTCAAATTTTTCATTTCAAAACCTTTCCTCGGTTCTTTATTTATGGATGCAATGTAGTTCTCATTGTTCCTTGTCATCAAAATATCATCTACATACACCACAAGATACACAACTATTTTTCCAACTTTCTTATTAAAGAAAGTTGCACCATCAAGATCATAATGTTTGAAAATGAGTTTCAGAAGATGCTCATTCAACTTATCATATTAGGCTCACGGTGCTCACTTGAGGCCATACAAGGATTTTGCAAGCTTGCATACTTTGTCTTCCTAACCCTTCACAACAAATCCTTCTGGTTGCGACACAAAAACATTCTCTTTCAAATCTCCATTCAAGAAAGTAGTTTTTACATGCATTTGATGGACTTTTCAACCATTATGAGTTGCCAAGGTAAAGAGTGTCCAGATGGTAGCCCATTTTTCCATGGAGGCAAAAGTATCCTCATAATCAACCCCTTCTTTTTGTGCAGAAACATTTTACACAATCCTAGATTTATGTTTTTCAAGTGAGCCATCTGCTTTATACTTGTTATTGTAGACCCACTTGTAGCCTTTTGGTTTGGTTATCAATGGAGAATCAAGAAGCTTCCAGGTGCCATTGCTTATCAAAGCATCATATGCTTTCTGCATCGATGCTTTCCATTCATCATGAGAAGAGACATTTTTTAAGGAAGCTGGTTTAAAATATGTAGAAAAAATTAGTTCACGATCATTAGAAACATCCATGTCAACAAGTGACTGAAGATGGTCTACATCACATCCATTCTGTCTGGTTGAGATTCTTGTTCTTGTCTTTCCATCCTCACCAGGATGAACACTTTCAAGTGTCTTTGTTAGCCATTTTATAGGACCTTTCTGAGATGGCCCGAGTCGCTCAGTTGATTAAGATGGGGTTGAATCAAGATTTAGCCTCCCAATTATGTCAATCACATCACTCAAAGTGTCATCTTGATCAGTGGTTGGAGCTTCATGTGGGGAGAGAGTGCTTCAGAAGGATATTCCACAGATTGATCCAGTATAGGGATCCCCTCTTCAAGATGGAATCTCAATATCAAACTCTTGAAAAGAATTTTCATGTCCAAATCTATCCAAGTGATCAAGCTGCCACTGAACCACATTGTCAATCTTGGAAGATTCAAGAAAGATCACATCTCTAGATATTATAAAATTCTTATTCACTTCATCATAGGCAATATTATTTGGAGGTATTTGAGTACCCCAAGAAGATACATTTGTGACTCCTTGCACAAGTTGTTTTCTTTGTTGCTTAGGTATGAAGGCATAAACGGTGGAACCAAAAACCATGAGATGCCTTACTGAAGGAATGTTGCCATACCACATTTCATAGAAATTCTTATTTCTGATAACATGAGATGGAAACCTATTCTTTACATACATAACATATAGAACCACATCAGCTCAAAACATTAGATTAACATTCTTGAAAAAAATCATTTAACTTGTTATATTTAAGAGTGTCATGCTCATTCTTTCATCTACTTTGTTCTATTGGGGATTATAAGGCACAATTGTTTGATGTTTGATCCCACATTGGCAAAGATATTTTTCAAATTCATTTGAAGTATATTCTTTTCCATTGTCAGTATGAATAGAGGAAATATGAGATTATTCATCATTTTCAATCCATTCATGAAAATTATTGAATATTTCAAAAGCTTCATACTTTTTCTTCACTAAATAAACCCAACACATTCTAGTGTAGTAATCAATAAATGTCATCATATATTTATTACCATTTTCAGAAGGAACGAACTGTTATGTTCCTATACCAATAGGTGTCATAATTTATGATTGACTGATTTTATCTCTGTAATATGTACATACCTTTTCTTTCTGCAAATGTTTTCCATATTTGTAAAAAATAATAATAATAATAATAATAATAATAATAATAGTAATTAAAAAATGCAAAGAGGGTATGTCCTGAAAGAAAAATCAAAGGATAAAAAGAAAGAAAAGGTCAAAAAAATGAAAGAAAATGAACCCGAAGAAAATGAAAAGACCATGAAAGTGTGCAAGCCAAAATGCCACTACTATTTCACTTTTTGTATAAATGATTGTGTGCAACTTGTTACTTTTGCCACAATCCATAATAACCAAACAGTTTAAACTTGGTTATTCCATGTTTTGAATTTCATGCTTAGAGATAGAGAATAAAATCTGACCAAATTGTTTAATCTTGGTAGATAAGTAGATAGGTAGAGTGAATAAAAGGAGCTCAATAGTTTAATCTGAGCCCTTATATGTAATAAGGATAGACTTAAATAGATTTCCAGTGTAAAAGAAAAGAAAAGTTTGAGACGAGTTTGCCAATTTAAGTGCACACTAATAAAAGAAGTAAAAATGGTAGTATGTGTAGGTGGGTAAGTAGATGACTGGTTGCAAAATTATGTATGATGAATGGTCAAGTTAAAATCTCAAATCATTTTCTTTCATCATTACATTACTTTGACAAAGCATGGATGACAAAGACGCATTTACAAGGCTACATAATTAATTTCCTCATTCATTTTACCCCTTATTGTAACTAATTTCCCACAAGTAAAAGTTCCAAAAAACCTTAAGTTAAAGGGGCTCAAGCATTTCTCTGACTTTTGGAGTGATCGGACCCTCAGCCCAATAACTTATAAGGTCAAAGGTGCTAAAAAATCCTCATCAACATTCACCCCTTCATCATTTATTCACTTTCTCTAAAAACCCCTTTTCCCTAAGAAAATTCACTATTTGCTAAGGAAAAGTGATTACCCCACAAAATCCCTTTATCCTAAGCTATAATGTTTTAATATGAAAAAAAAATTAAGGTTAAATGCATTATACTTAGTGCACTTTTATTTTCATTCCATGTTAACATCTGATTTTACTTATGTATTAAATCCCAAAAAATCACCCCTTTCCTCATATATCTTATTGTAAAAAACCCCATATGTTAATAATCCCGTCCCCGAGGTTTGAAACATAAACCTTAATAATGAAATAATTAAAATAAGGGATTAATTAATCGATTTGCAATTAATTAATAACCTAAAACTCCCGCCAAATAACAGAGATTAATTAACCAATCTGTGGTTAATTAATAATCTATCCTCGCCCAATCACATCACCCCTGATGTTATTAATTTCCCTAAATCCGCAATTAGTTCCCATCGGGCCCCTCCATTAATTCCTGATCAAATCTGTGCCCCGACCACTGTATGATCTAACCCCTTCAAATTCAGTAGCAGACGCTCATATCAGGTGGCCTCCGACGCTGAACGTTACCCGCTCGATGTGAGTGGTTTAACTATTTTCCTGTCACTACGTGTTGCCTGATGAATGGCATCGGGCGGACCTCTCCCAATACCGCCTAGCGCTCAAAAGCTGTGCGATGAAAACCATTACTGCTTCCGCTTACCACCATTGCTAAACGACAAAATGTCCCATCCATTGACTGGCGCCATCTGTCCCTTTCACCACACCCGCCAAACATTTTGACTTTGTGAATAAAACGAAAACATTCATTATTTCTATTTTACCAACACAATAGAACCTCCTGTTCTCCATGCACACAGAAGCATGTTCATACTATCACCCTGCATTCAAACCATCAACTCCAAGAGGCCACTAAACTCCCAATCGTCACTGTAGACCAGCACACCCCATTCAGACTACACACCAGTGCCATTACATTTCCCGTACTCCCATAACCAGGTATTTACCCACTTCTACTAGAAAACCCTATGTTTATATCAAACTAGGACTAAATTGCTTTAGAAATGGAGTGTTTTTATCAAAATTTAAATAGTCCAATACTATGAATACTCACTAGAACAACCTGGTTCTCCATAAGATCCCTGAATTTCCCCTCTCGACGTCATTGAAAACACAAGAACCAAGGATGGAAGCTCCCGTCGCCTTGAATGTCATGCCACTTACTACTCCCCATAGGGATTTGGAACACCTTCCCTTGGCTAAGAGAGATTTTCAAATAAAGGACCCTACTTTTGATGAAACCTCCTTGAAATTATACTGTAAGTAATGGGACAATTATCTGAACCATGCTGATAAAATAGGTCTTTGGGAATCAAACCTACCTAAGTATCAATTCCCCACTGTCCATATTTTCCCAGATATTATCCACCAATGCCACACAAACTATGACCATAATATGAGAGTTGTACTGACCCCAGACCAGAAAATCCTATTTACCATTATGGCTCAATCCATAAATGTAATGTTGCAATTGAAACCTGGTCAAGACCTTACCCCCCTGTCCATTGTTGATTTGCTCGAAATATTTTCCCAACTGTCTAGTTCCAGAAGTACTCAAATCCTCTAGACTTTCATTGTTGAGAAAAACACATGCCAAAAGACCCACCTCCTTACATGTCAGCTTTCTTTTCTGATCTGGGAAAAGATATCACTACAATGATATCATGTATTTTAGGTTTTACCACTAATGAATATGTAGACGAAATCATTTTTTCCTATATGTCTATTTTCACCCCTGGTCAACCTCCTACAGTCAAGTTAGATTATGCAAATTTCATTACAGATAAAATGCATGATCAATTTATGAGATTAAAAAATGAGAAGGTATTCAAGTTTTCATCAGTACTATATCATCTGTTTCTCTTCTACAAAACTGATAAGTTTTCCTTCTCTATCCAAAATCTTGATACTAGAGGGAATCCTAGATCTGCCATCTTTTGGACCTCTAGTTTCCACTTTTCTAGCTTTTCTCCTCATCCTTACATAGATTTCATTGACTTATTTGTACATCCAGTAACTACTATGTTATTGGGAAATCCTCCTCCCAAGATTAGTGCAGATATTAAAAGAGTTCTTTAGTTATCCAAGCAGTACAAGGTTGGGGATTGGTACTTGTACCAGGACCATATCGAGATCAGAATTTATGGGTGCAAGCTGCCTCCCTATAAACTACCCAAATATCTTCCCATGCGATTATTTGCTCTAGAGTACTACAGGAAAATGATCAATTCTGATGAGATCCACTTTGTAAAGAATAAGAAGAAATCTTAGCTAAGGATAAAGGATCACCTAGGCCCATTTATTTGCAAGAATAGAAGGGCAGGCCAAGAGGCAGAGGAAATCCTTGAGAGATTGAAATTAAAAAAGAGCTTCATCTGGCTGTATGACCCTCATAGCTTCATATGTGACAGAAGGCAAAAGCATAAGCTATCTGCCTACATCCACCATAGGATCCTAGAGATTGAGCAATATGAAAATCAGTCTGAATGGGTGGAAGGAACTCTAATAGACCAGGATAGCACACAAGTTGAAGTTGACAATGTATGGGTAGATTTGGAAAGAAATATTGATGAAAATTCCTTTGTACAGGTGCCAGGAGAGACTTCATCACCAAAATAGTCACAAGAACCCAACACTCAACCATCAGAGCATCAAGATACATCAGACCAAGTAGGAACTTCAGGACAACAAGAAGAGTCAGAGCATCCCGAAATTTCAGAGGAGTTAGCTCAACCTCAGTAGATCATGAGCAACCCTCCAGTTTTACAAGCTCCTCTCCATGAGGAAAGGAATCCTAAATTACACCGGGAAAAGGCCAGTCCTTCCAGCAGGCCTACTGATCAAACCTTTGCTAAAAGGAAAAGGTTGAATCCCTATGTAGAATAATAGTTCATTGAGGAGACCACGGGTAACATAATGGCAGAAAAGACAGAGAGCATGCAAACTATCCCAACAGGTGGGACACCATCCACTTCACAGATACAAGCATTGGAAAGACAACAGAGCATAGAGGTGTCATCCTTCAGGGCTTCCTCTGAACAGAGCCTAGATATCAAGGGTAAATATAAAGAAATAAAAGCAAGGAATGAGAAATTGAAACCACAAACTTATGTCCATTACCTCAAAATGGCCCCAACCAACTAGACCAGACTTAAATTAGCTTTTGACATAAAGGAAGGGAAAATGTAGATGAGTTTCCTCAAGCCCACTATACAGCAACCAAAATCCATGGTAGATTACTTTTAAACTGATTTTGAAGTATGGGCAAAGGATATTCATCCTATTAAACAAATAGAATTACATAAGCAGACTAGGGAAATGGTTTATTCTACTTTAACTAGCAAAGCCATTGTAGCCCATCAACTACAAAATTCATTGCATAACACCTCTGCATAACTACAATTAGAAAAGGCTTCCTGTCAGGCTAAGGACACCAGAATAAAAGCTTTAGAAGATCTGATAATAGAATTGGGACATGATCCCAAAGATGTGAAGGTAGCTGAATTGTTAATTAAAAAGAAGAACGATGACATTGCTACTTTGAAAAAGCAGCTTAACATCCCTCCATTCCATCATCCCCAAACTGGAGAAATTATAGAAAGGAAAAAGGAGGAAGAACTCATGGACCTGGTCCTAAGACTAAATGACCAGCTAAAGGAAACTGAGGATGAATTGGAAAAATCAATACAGTCTAAGAAAAGTGAGTCAACCACTTCTCAGACTATTATTCCCATAGTTTCTATAGTTGTGCCTTCCACTCTGGCAACTGCCTTGGCACCAACACTTCCACTAGTCACAACACTGCCAGTAACAGGGACCACTTCAACTACAGGTACACTAGCCAGCACAGAGTCAGCATCAGAAAAGACAGATGAAATGATCAAAGCCATGGAACAAATGAGCATCCAGGAAACTGAGTTGAAAAGACTTAAAGAACAAATGTCAAGCTTAGAAACCAATTATGAGCTTGCACAGATTCAAAACAAAGAAGAAGAAAGGAAAAACAGAAGGATGGAAGAAAGAATCAAAGTCCTGGAAAAGGACTTAACATTAGAAAAACCTTTGAGAGATATTAAAGATATCTTATGGACCAATATCATTGATTCCATCAATGATATTTGGCCTTCTATCCAAATCATTTTTGAACAGACTGAGCTAGTTAAAATAGCTGTGGAGGCCATACAGAAAACCAGAGAAGAATTGGGAGAGAAACCTGAAGAGGCAACCCAATTGATTAACTTTTTGAATAGCAGAAACAGGCACCAGCTGGAGCAATTGGAAATTGAGGATAGAACTACCACCATCCTGGAAATTAAGAAAGTTCTTACTAAAAAGAACTTGATGCTTAATTTGGAAAAAATATGTCAAAGTATTCAAGAGGACATAGATGATTTTATGTTAAAATATGGCATTCTAAGAGACAAAGGCCTTCCAAGCCCACTGGTCATAAATGACAAGTTAATGACTCATGACGATTACATTGAGAAACTGCACAAACAAGCCAGAAGTCAAGCCAGCTCTTCTACAACAAAAGCACTACCTACAGGAAAGGTGCTTTATGATGGCTTAGAAAATCTTTTTTATATTGAACATGAAGTGAAACACCTATTCACGATCCAGCCCAATTTTGCAAAGTACACTGAAGCTGACGAAGTGTACAGGAAATTGGTCAGAATGAAAATACCAAATGATGAATGGTGGACTAATATGACAGAGATACTATAAGTTACTGTAGTAAATCTGTAAAGTATAAAAATATTTATTGCGGTAAGATCTGATAACACAAGAAAAGAGTATCAGAACACAGGTAAAAAGTGTTAGTAGATGAAAGTAAGAAGAAGATCTAGCACAAAATTACAAAAGAAACTGCAAGAGGAAAATCCGAGTTCCAACATCCAGCTCATTCATCAATAAAGGGACAACAACAATCAGTTTTCCACCTGTCTCTATCTTTATGTAAAAGATATTTTGTATTTCCTATAATAAATCTCATATGGTTATGAGATGTTTTTGTGTAATTTTTGTATAAATACTTCACAAAAGGAAGTAATTAGCGTGGATTAAAAAGAATTTTCCGTAGACCTTTTGTTTGGAGCTAGAGGAGCTATTGTGATCAAGACAAGACTAGTTTTGTTGGATTGAATAAAGCTAAGGACATTTCACTTGATTCATGTGCATTATGGGAAACAAATAAGTATCATTTCTTCGAGTTTAATTATTGTTCTCTTTCATGTTATAAAATCATATGTGTTTCTTATAAATCTTACAAGTAAACGAGTAGTGATATCATTAGAATTAGCTTAAGAGCTCTCTATGTTGACTGGTTTGCTTGTTTAATGTTTTCTGCTAAAATTGCTTAAGTTTGGGAATTCTTCATTGCTCCTTTACTTCTATGATTCATCTCCCCTTTGGCCCTAGTACAATATTCTTAATTTCCCTTGCTATTTTCCATGTTTCCCTTCTTCATCTTAATCCTTGTTAAGGATTCTTCATTACCCTTAGCCCTAGTTAAGATCTCCATCCATTGAAACCTTTAGATTTATCCTCATTGTGCTATCTTGCCTTGTGAACTCTTACCTCAGTTAGTAATAAAATCTTGTTGAAACTTTCCTACTTGACTCCATAGCCCAATAGCCTGAATACCTACTCTACCCATCTGTTCCTTAATTCCACCAAACAAATCAAAACAAATCACTTAAGCATTAATAACTAGCCTAAGATCATATCAAAACAAAGCTAAATCATAAAGAGAGATCCCTCTCTAAGTGTAGGTTGTCTAGAACCTATACTTAAAAGATTGGTTTGTAGTTACCTTGGATCCTTTCCTTCTTTTAAATAACTTCTAAGGAAAATCTGAGTGATAACATAGTGGCGACCATACTGGGGAAGAGCAACACCTCAGTTAAAATAAACCTTTGAGAAACCTAAAAATTTAATTTAAAGCATCTTAAAGGATTGTTAGAAGTTATTGTGAAAATTCATAAAAGAAAAGCATTTCAAAGACTTAAAATCTAGCTTCAGAAAGAACTCATTACACCAGGGCTAACCCTGATCCAAACCCTCCCCCTGTGTTTGAAAATCCCAACTTGATTCCTAGAATCATTAGAAGACAAGAGAGTTCAGTCAACCCTAGACCTTTGTTCATATCACATTCATGCCCTATTGAGTGGCTGTTCTTAGAAGACCTTCCTTTTGATGAACATTTTGGACTCTCTCTGTTTAGAACCACATCTGATAGTGAATTATTGGACTTAGTCCAAGATCCAGTGTTCATCAGAGAACTTGAAATCTAACGAGCCAACTTGTTAATTGATTTACATCTACAGAACTCCCCTCAGTCATCCCTTACCACTGATAAAACTCCTATGTTGGAATTATGATACATATGTTGTACTTGATGGCAACCCACTCATCTGAGATAATAAATTATATGCAGAGAAAAGTTTATTTCATGTAGAGAAAAGTTCACGCACTTTTATGCAGAGAAAAGTTTATTTCATGTAGAGAAAAGTTCACGCACTTTTATGCAGAGAAAAGTTTATTTCATGTAGAGAAAAAGTTCACGCACTTTCATGCAAGGAAAAGCGCGTATATGTTGGAGAACTTACCTTTGGCCCATGGTAGTTAGTCCTTGGTATTTGAACCTATGAGGAAAAGCGCGTATATGTTGGAGAACTTACCTTTGGTCCATGGTAGTTAGTCCTTGGTATTTGAACCTATGAGGAAAAGCGCATATATGTTGGAGAACTTACCTTTGGTCCATGGTAGTTAGTCCTTGGTATTTGAACCTATGGTTTTGGACCATGGTACTTCGTCAAAAGTGTTGATCTCACGTACTTTCATGGTTGGTTCATGGTATTAGTCCAACAGTTTTTTTGATCCTATGGTTTTGGCCCGTGGTATTGTGAAAGGCCTAAGCCTATATAAAGCAAAGGAGATCACTTGGCTAATTCATCCTTGCAATTGAATATCTTAAGATCTGAAATATTGGGTTATTGTTTTGAAAGTTTGATCTATGAAAGTGAAGTTGAAAGCGAATCTATGAAGGGTGATCTCTCGAGCGCTGCAGCTGCGGAAGTGCGGAGGCGCCACAGAAGGCGCAGTGCGGAGGCGCCACAGAAGGTGCAGTGCGGAGACGCCACAGAGGCGCCACAGAAGGCGCAATGCGGAGGCGCCACAGAAGGCGCAGTGCAGAGGCTCCATAGAAGGCGTAGTGCGGAGGCGCCACAGAAGGCGCAGTGCAGAGGCGCCACAGAAGGCGCAGTGTGGAGGCGCCACAGAAGGCGTAGTGCAGAGGTGCCACAGAAGGCACAGTGCGGAGGCGCCACAGAAGGCGCAGTGTGGAGGCGCCACAGAAGAAGCAGTGCGGAGGCGCCACAGAAGGTGCAGTGCAGAGGCACCACAGAAGGCGCAGTGCGGAGGCGTCACAGAAGGCGCAGTGCGGAGACGCCACAGAAGGCGCAGTGCAGAGGCGCCACAGAAGGCGCAGTGCGGAGGCGCCACAAAAGGCGCAGTGCGGAGGCGCCACAGAAGGCACAGTGCAGAGGCGCCACAGAAGGCGCAATGCGGAGGCGCCACAGAAGGCGCAGTGCAGAGGCACCACAGAAGGCGCAGTGCGGAGGCGCCACAGAAGGCGCAGTGCGGAGGCGCCACAAAAGGCGCAGTGCGGAGGTGCCACAGAAGGCGCAGGTGCGGTGGTCGCGGTGCCACAGAAGGCGCAGGTGCAGAGGTAGTACAGATATCCGTAGATCTATACCAGTGAAGTTGCGATCCCTGCTTAAAATTTGTTTTAACTGCCTTTGACTATTCTGCAGGGTTTTGGGTGCATAACTGATGTTTGGTTACTGGTATTGAGTTCATATAACAGCATGATTAATGACTTATCTTTATGTACTAGATCTGGTTGATAACTCTCATAATATCATTGTATATGTATGGATCTGGTGATTGGGTGATTCAGAAGGTTGTTTGATTATGAGCTTCAATGTTGTTGTTGGGTCTAGTATTAAAATTGGATGAAAAGTGGCCTTTCAGATTATGTGTTGTGCTTCAGTGTATCCAGTCTGAAAATTGATGAAACGTGGTACCTGGAGGAGAGAAGATTGTAGGCCAGCGCCTATGTACTAGTATCTAAGCTAGTACAAAAGCTAAGGGAGATCTTTGGAGCATTGTAGCAGGTAGCAGCCTGCGTACTAGTAAATGGATCGGCTAGTACAAGAGCAAAGGAGGTTGTAGCTCCCGTACTGGTATAAGACTGCACCAATACAAATATTGTAAAAGGATTTTCTTATTAAGAAGAAGATTGAGATGACTTGCAGCAGGTGGTTTTTCTCCCACATTGGGTTTCCACCTTATATCATGGTGTTCATGTGTGTGCCTTCTGTATGATGATCTATTCTCTATTACGGCATCTGTTATCTGATAATATGGTTGATAATGTTCTAATGCACTCATTGAAGATCAATTAACTTAATCATAAGAAGTTGTGGAAGTAGCATATATGAATCTGATTATGGAAATGAAAAAGTTTTATTAATGTGATAATACTGATTCACCCCCCCCCTCTCAGTATTATTTCCAACAATTGGTATCAGAGCAGGTCCTTTGATAGAAGCTTGATCGCTTGAAGGAGATCCGTGGAACAATGGGAAAGAAGCTTAAGAAGAAAGCACCTAAGAAAAAGAAGCCATCTCAGAAGAACTATGACAGTGGGAGAATCGATTGGGGATTAGGTATAAGAAGCTCTTCAGATTCAGAATCATTATCCGGTATGAATATATTATCCTCTGATGTTCCAGCTATCTTTCCTTTTGGAAGAGATGAAAGTGATAGCGGAACTACTGAATTTTCTCTTATGGGTGAACAAGAAAGATATCAAATAGAGGCAGAATTTAAAAGGATGACAGACAAAATTAGAGATCAACAAGATCTATTGAACAAAAGGGAATGTGATTTCAAAGAAGAAGCTACCAAACTAAAGGCCCAACTAGAAGAAGGAAACAAGGTAAGAAAGCTACTCAAGGACAAGGAAGACCAATGTCAAAAATTGCAGCATGAAGTGACATCATTAAGAAAAGAAGTCGACGAAAGAAGCACAACCATCAAGAAACTCAAAGATAGATCCAGCTACTATGAAAATCTTGAAGCTACAATCCTCTCACTAAAAGGAGATCTTGAAGAATCAAAGAAGCAGAATACAGATCTACTCCAAGCTATTGTAAAACAAGAAAATGAAGTCACCAGCTTAAAATCTCAACTAGAATGTGCCTTTCGAGTTCGTCAAATGTAGCAGGATCTGAATGAAGAACAAGAAAAGGAGATTCTCAAACTAAGGGAACAAATGGAAGAAGGAAGGAAAGCTGAAGAAGATTTGAAAAAGCAATCTCTTGAAAAGGAAGAACAGCTTCAGGTTGAGGTAAATATCTTGAAAGGTAAACTAGAAGAAAAGGATAAGCTTTTACGATTTCAAGATAGTTCTAAAGTCTTGGATGATATTCCTAGTAGTCAAAGGTCTCCTGCTATAAAGACTAGTCTTGGTTTCCATGAATCTGTTGAAGGTGAATCTAGTTCACAAGGTGAGGCAAGGAACTCTAAAGAGAAATCTAAAGTGATCAACGAAGAAATGAAAGATCAATCTCATCATCAACCAAGAAAAGAGATTCCTCAAAGAAAATCATTTACTCCTCCTATGAATAATGTTGAATGTTATGTATGTCATAATCTTGGACATGTTGCAGCTAGATGTAGAAGAAGAAGGGTTCAACACCATTATGCAGAAAGATCATCACATTCAAGGTGCTTTTATGGATATTGCTTTGCTTGCAATATGTTTGGTCACAAAGTTGCTGATTATTACAGGAGGAATATGAAACATGTAAGATGTTATGCATGTAAAAAGCTTGGACATATAGCTAAGGAATGCAGGAATAAAGTGTGGGCACCATATCAAAAGGAGAAAATGTCATCATCACGCTTGAAGATATGGAGGAAAAAGGAAGTACAGTCAGAAAAAGGCGGCACTGCACAACGTACAGACATACCAGAATCAGAGGGAGCTGAAAGTACAAAACTTCAGTGTCCTGAATCTCATATGCAAACTCCATAAAGGAAAGTTGCATATATACGCGAGTTAGTTACTGCACAGTCGCGTATATGATTGTTTGAAGAAAGGCAGTAGGGACAGATTCAAGAGAAGGATCAGTTTTGCTCTAGTTAATAATAATGATGTGTGGATATGATGGTTAGAAGTGTTTTGGTTCTAACTTGATATTGATGATGTCTTGATACTTCTTATTGATATGCATGATCAGACAGATGGCACAGGTTTAGAGGGAGCATATGGACTTAATGCATTATTGGCATTATGGTTAATAGTCCTTGGTGATGATACTTATATGGATAAATGATTCATCTTGCTATGGTTATGAGTTGTTCACATGGTTCTTGGATCAAATTTATGGTTGATTCTCTAATGATGCTTGCATGGGAAGCACTTAGCTTGAATTCACATCTTCTTGATGTTGAGTCACTCATATGCTGTTGTCGTCATATGCATAAAGATCATATATTACAGTTATGATTCCTTTAATTCTTGGCACAAATGGATGAGGATTGTTGGCTGGATACAGGGATGATTATTCAAAGTTGCATTGTTGGAGACATGATGATAATGAGCTCTTATCTATATGATGATAGGATTGTTTCATACATATGTTGATTAATGCAGATATTCCCAATTGATGATACTTGATTCATGTAGATCTGGATGGCTATGATGTTTCTCACATAGAATGTGAAATTCTGTTGATGCGGACATACCTTGATGATTCATGCACTAATAGAAGTTGCTGGTCTAGTTGCTGTTGACAGATACTATGGAGCAGATCATAAAGTGTTGTTGCTGATGTTCATCTTATTTAGGTGATGTCATATCAAGACTCATGATGTAATAGTGTCATCTCTTCAGGTCATGTAACGACCTATGTTGGTTTCCCCACTATGCCTGGGATGAAGATGTAATGTATTTGGTTTTCATTTTTCTGATATATCCCCACTTGGTTGGGTGATGGATGTATGTATTGAATCTTTTAGGAAGGTCATTTGTGATGTAGAACATCCTTTTGCAGACCTTTCTTACAGTTAGGGGGAGCCTGAGCATGAACAACACTATATAGCAGAGCAGACATTTCAGCTTCTTCTCAGAAAGAGCATGATCAGATTGGTGCACCATGACATATACAAAGGGGGAGCTCATTCAGAGATTTCAACAGGTACTCAGGGGGAGCTTATAATGCATTGTTGGCATTATGGAGGACGTACAGAAGGAGATCTTGGATGCTGGTCTGATTATTGCTGCAATACGTCTCTATCTCTTTCATGGTCATGGATTATGGTTCTTCTTTGCAGATCTGGTTTATAGTCAGGGGGAGCATGTTCTTAGGGGGAGCATAACCCTTTGCCCTTGATGTCAAAGGGGGAGAGTGATTGGTTGTTGTTGCCATCAAGTCCAAAGGGGGAGATTGTTGGCATTATGATACATATGTTGTACTTGATGGCAACCCACTCATCTCAGATAATAAATTATATGCAGAGAAAAGTTTATTTCATGTATAGAAAAGTTCACGCACTTTTATGCAGAGAAAAGTTTATTTCATGTAGAGAAAAAGTTCATGCACTTTCATGCAAGGAAAAGCGCGTATATGTTGGAGAACTTACCTTTGGCCCATGGTAGTTAGTCCTTGGTATTTGAACCTATGAGGAAAAGCGCGTATATGTTGGAGAACTTACCTTTGGTCCATGGTAGTTAGTCCTTGGTATTTGAACCTATGAGGAAAAGCGCGTATATGTTGGAGAACTTACCTTTGGTCCATGGTAGTTAGTCCTTGGTATTTGAACCTATGAGGAAAAGCGCGTATATGTTGGAGAACTTACCTTTGGTCCATGGTAGTTAGTCCTTGGTATTTGAACCTATGGTTTTGGACCATGGTACTTCGTCAAAAGTGTTGATCTCACGTACTTTCATGGTTGGTTCATGGTATTAGTCCAACAGTTTTTTTGATCCTATGGTTTTGGCCCGTGGTATTGTGAAAGGCCTAAGCCTATATAAAGCAAAGGAGATCACTTGGCTAATTCATCCTTGAAATTGAATATCTTAATATCTGAAATATTGGGTTATTGTTTTGAAAGTTTGATTTATGAAAGTGAAGTTGAAAGCGAATCTGTGAAGGGTGATCTCTCGAGCGCTGCAGCTGCGGAAGTGCGGAGGCACCACAGAACGCGCAGTGCGGAGGCGCCATAGAAGGCGCAGTGCGAAGACGCCACAGAGGCGCCACAGAAGGCGCAGTGCGGAGGTGCCACAGAAGGCGCAGTGCAGAGGCGCCACAGAAGGCGCAGTGCGGAGGCGCCACAGAAGGCACAGTACAGAGGCGCCATAGAAGGCGCAGTGTGAAGGCGCCACAGAAGGTGCAGTGCAGAGGCGCCACAGAAGGCACAGTGCGGAGGCGCCACAGAAGGCGCAGTGCGGAGACGCCACAGAAGGCGCAATGCGGAGGTGCCACAGAAGGCGCAGTGCGGAGGCGCCACAGAAGGCGCAGTACAGAGGCGCCACAGAAGGCGCAGTGCGGAGGCGCCACAGAAGGCGCAGTGCAGAGGTGCCATAGAAGGCGCAGTGCGGAGGCGCCACAGAAGGCACAGTGCAGAGGCGCCACAGAAGGCGCAGTGCGGAGACGCCATAGAAGGCGCAGTGCGGAGGCGCCACAAAAGGCGTAGTGCGGAGGCGCCACAGAAGGCGCAGTGCGGAGACGCCACAGAGGCGCCATAGAAGGCGCAGTGCGGAGGCGCCACAGAAGGCGCAGGTGCGGTGGTCACGACGCCACAGAAGGCGCAGGTGCGGAGGTAGTACAAATATCCGCAGATCTATACCAGTGAAGTTGCGATCCCTGCTTAAAATTTGTTTTAACTGCCTTTGACTATTTTGCAGGGTTTTGGGTGCATAACTGATGTTTGGTTACTGGTATTGAGTTCAGATAACAGCATGACTAATGACTTATCTTTATGTACTAGATCTGGTTGATAACTCTCATAATATCATTGTATATGTATGGATCTGGTGATTGGGTGATTCAGAAGGTTGTTTGATTATGAGCTTCAATGTTGTTGTTGGGTCCAGTATGAAAATTGGATGAAAAGTGGCCTTTCAGATTATGTGTTGTGCTTCAGTGTATCCAGTCTGAAAATTGATGAAACGTGGTACCTGGAGGAGAGAAGATTGTAGGCCAGCGCCTATGTACTAGTATCTAAGCTAGTACAAAAGCTAAGGGAGATCTTTGGAGCATTGTAGTAGGTAGCAGCCTGCGTACTAGTAAATGGATCGGCTAGTACAAGAGCAAAGGAGGTTGTAGCTCCCGTACTGGTATAAGACTGCACCAATACAAATATTGTAAAAGGATTTTCTTATTAAGAAGAAGATTGAGATGACTTGCAGCAGGTGGTTTTTCTCCCGCATTCGGTTTCCACCTTATATCATGGTGTTCATGTGTGTGCCTTCTGTGTGATGATCTATTCTCTATTACGGCATCTGTTATCTGATAATATGGTTGATAATGTTCTAATGCACTCATTGAAGATCAATTAACTTAATCATAAGAAGTTGTGGAAGTAGCATATATGAATCTGATTATGGAAATGAAAAAGTTTTATTAATGTGATAATACTGATTCACCCCCCCCTCTCAATATTATTTCCAACATCCTAAACTTTCCAAAACAACTTCACTTTCCGTTAGCTCATCATTATTCCCTCACTTTTCCGAAGTCCAGTCCACCCCTCCATTCATTCCTTCACTCCCGCTTTAGCCAATCACCACTCAACATCCCACCACTACCTCTAATTCTTCCTCCACAACCCAAACACCCCCTGTTACCCCAACTTTGGTTCAGACTCCTACCCAACCTAGAGTCATGGCCAATAGATATGCTCCCCTGGTGATGCCTGCCACACCAGGTGCTATGCCACAGGACTATCAGAGTAAAATTGTTACTTTTGATGGCACTGGAACATACACAACACAACAACACACTAGGAAAATGATGGACTACTTTGAACTTCATGAGATTGACACAACAGATGTCCAAATGAGAATTTTCGTCCAAAGTTTGGCTGAAGAGGTGAGAACCTGGTTTAGATCTTTAACCCCTTAGAGTATAGATAGTCTAAGAGTCCTTTACCAACAATTATTGAATAGGAGGGAAAAGAAGAAAGGCCCCCTTAAAATTTTATTTGAATATGAAAACCTTAAAAGGGGGCCAAATGAAACTGTTCAGGACTATTGCACCAGGTTTAATAATGTATTTAGTACCATTCCACTTGACCTTAGACCTCCACTTGGCTTAGCCCTAATCAAATTTCTGATGGATTTGAAACAGATATGGATTTTCAGTTAAGAGAAAGAAATTCCCCCACTCTGGAAGAGATGCAAAGTGTGACGGTAAGCGTTGAAGCTAATCTGCTTGCCAAAAGAGCTAGAACTAGAAGCGAGAGAAGGATACCCTTGAAAGAAGAAACCTCACCCTTCGACCAAAAAATGGATGCTTTGACCAAAGGAATGGAAAGGTTGATGGATAGAATAGAATTTATTGAAATGAAACCCCACTGGGATAACCAACAAGCTAATCTAGTGAGAAATCCGAATTTTAGGAAAAACCAAAACCAAAACACTGGTAAAAATGGTCCCAATCAGAACATCATACCACCTTTCTAGGAAAATTACGCTGAGAGTTCCCACCAAGAAGACCCTGAGATAGATACCCAAATCAACTTTATGGGCTTAGATGATGGCGAGAATATTTTCTTAACTCAGGATGATCAAGAATCGTACATGCTTCAACAATTCAAAACCCAAACAGGCGAATCCTTTGATTTTAAGCAAGGGTATGACTCTGCGATTTTTGAGGTACATAAACAGTACAATTTAAGAAGTATAAGAAACACCGATGCCCCAGAAAAAAACCAAAAAATAGTTCTTGATCAGCCTAAAAAGGTTAAAACAACTCCGGTAACAAAAACTCTTCAAATCCTTTCTAGATCAAATCAAAACCCCCCCAGCCCCACCATTGAAGATGTAACTGATAATCAACCCTCTAATGAACAACCTTCTACTTCACTTCCCCCTAAGGGAACAGTGGAAAAATCCCCTCAAATTATATCATAAAACCCAAAAAAGAGTGCTCCAAACCCTGAAAGAGAAGAAAACACTACTGCTAAAGTTCCTAATGTTCAAATAGATAAAACCCCTTTGCCTTTCAATTTGGGAGCAGAGGCAGCCAAACTTAAAATTTCAGTACCTTTAACAGAACTGGTTAAGCATGAAACTTATAGGTCTCAGATAAATAAGTCATTAAGATTCATTGAAAATGAAGACTCTGTAAACCTCTTTGATGACCAACCTGAGTTAATCTTTGGCCCTGATGCAAATGGAAAACCAATGGAAGGAGGTATACCACCCTTGTATGTCAACCTCAACATCCACATTTTTTTTTTACATAATGCCATGTTTGACTTTGGTGCTTCACATAATATCATGCCCAAGTCTGTTATGGAGAAACTTAACTTAGACATCACCAGACCTTATAAGGATTTATTTTCCTTTGATTCAAGTCAAGTTAGGTGCTTGGGGCTCATAAAAGATTTATGTGTTTCTTTGGTTCAGTACCCTGCCAAAACCATACTCATGGACATTGTTGTTGCTGATATACCTCCTAATTATGGAATGCTATTGTCCAGATCTTGGGGTGCCAAACTCCAGGGATCATTAGAACTTGATATGTCCTATGCTACCATTTCAGTCTTCGATCATCCCAAGAAATTGTATAGAGAAACTTTAATGAAGTATGTAGTAAGTAGTCAAGAGAGACCTCAAAACTTTCCTATTTATTCAATACATTTTGACATGGATTCTTTTATTCTTTATAATGCTAAAATAGAACAGGAAGTTGATTCAAATAAAATTATAACAGAACTATAAGAAATTGCAGTACCAAAGGACAATTCACATGTTCAAATTCATGAGATGTCAGATGAAAAAGAGAACCTAGATGCCTTAGTTAAAAAAGATACCACTACTCTAGACACTAATTACGAACATGAAATCTTATGGCATCTGGAATTTGATGGGTCGGTAAACAAATTAGGTGCAGGAGCAGGTGTATGGATTTATAACTAGGGAATGATCATGCAGAAGGACATGCCTACAGGTTAAACTTCAAATGTACAAACAATATGGCAGAATATGAAGCACTCTTGTTAGGTCTTAAACTAGTTAAAAGCTTAGGAGCAATAAGGGTATCAATTATGGGAGATTCAGAATTGATTGTGAAACAAATTAATGGTGTTTACCTAACTAGAGACCCTAGACTAGGATTTTATAGAGGCACAGTTGTAGAAATTCTTAACACCTTTTTAGAAACCAAGCTTGCTACTATCCCCAGAAAACGCAACATGTAGGCTCACAGTTTAGCCATGTTTGCTAGTACCTGTAAGTTGCCCTTTTAGCCCAACCATCAGTACATTGCTGAGGTTAGACACAAACCAGCTATTCTAGACAATTTAAAGAACTGGCAAGTATTTGAAAATGACAAACAGATTAACAATTTTTTGACATTAGATGAAGAGTTTGATAATATTAATATAGATACAGATTTAGTTTCAAACTTTGATCACGTTAATGAAATAGAAACTACTAATGAAGTAGAAATTAACAAACTAGAAGATGATCAAATAGATAGACTTCATCCTACAGAATTCACAAGATCAGACATTCAGGATCTAAAACAAATGGAAATTGACAAAGTAATTGATGATGAAACTGAAGTTATAAACCTCAAAGATAATTTTTTGCCCAAAGGGTTAACCCCCTTGGAAGACTTGTTTGACTCAAATGACATCGCCAAAAAACCTAAGATGGAACCCCTGAAATCAGACATTGAGGAGTATAATATCGGTTCTGAAAAAGATCCCAAATTCATAAAACTCTCCAAATCATTATCCCCCAAAGAGAAAGTGAAATACATAGAACTGTTCAAATAATTCCAAGATGTTTTTGCATGGAATTATGAAGACTTAAAATCTTATGATACCAGCATAATACAACACACAATTCCCTTAAAAGAAGATCAAAAGCCCTTTAGATAGAAGCTTAGAAGAATTAATCCTGTTTTGCTACCTTCTATCGAAAAGGAAATCAAGTTAATGTATGAGGCCAAAATTATTGCACCCATTAGGTTTTCTGATTGGGTATCTAATCTTGTGCCTACCAGAAAGAAAATCGGAGAAATAAGATTGTGTGTTGATCTTAGGAATTTAAACAAAGTTTCACTTAAAGATAACTATCCTTTACCTAAAATGGATCATATATTGTAGAGAGTAGTGGGCTCTACAAGGATTTCGCTGTTAGATGGGTTCTCCAGTTACAACCAAATCCTAGTTCATCTCGATGATCAAGAAAAAACTACGTTCACCACCCCATGGGGCACCTTTATGTATGTTAAAATGCCTTTCGGACTGAAAAATGCAGGAGCCACCTTTCAAAGAGCAATGGACATTGCCTTTGCTAAGGAAATCAAGATTTCCTAGTTATATACCTTGATGATATCACAATGTTTTCTAAATCAGATCAACAGCACTTGGATCATCTTAATCAAGTTTTTATTAAATGCAGGAAATATGGAATCTCTCTGAACCCAAAAAAATCTTTATTTGGTTTGGAAGAAGGAAAATTACTAGGAAATATTATCTCAAAGGATGGGATCCAGATTGATCCAACTAGGATTGATGCTATTTTGCAAATACCTCACCCCATAAATATCAAAGAACTTCAAGCTTTTTTAGGCAAAATAATTTTTTTGAGGAGATGCATCTCAAATTTAGCTGAACTAATTAGACTATTGAATAACATGTTGAAGAAAGATTCAGCTATCAAATGGACCGTATAGGTTAAAAAATCATTCGAAGATATAAAACTATCCTTGACTCAAACAACAGTCCTCATAAGTCCAATGTTTGACAGAGAATTTATCATTTTTTCATTAGAACACACCATTGCAGCAGTTTTACTACAGAAGAATCATCAGGGATTTGAACAACCAATAACCTTCTTTAGTAAAGCTCTAAGAGATGCATTTTTAAAGTATAACATAATGGAAAAACAGGCTTTTTCCTTGGTAAAAGCTATCAAAGATTTCAGAGTCTATATCTTATACTCTCACATAGTAGCCTACGTTCCCAATGATGTAGTCAAAGACATTCTGACATAGAATGGAGTTGATGGAAAAAGGGGAAAATGGATAGCTACCATATTAAAGTATGACATAAAAATTACACCTACCAAATTAATCAAAGGCCAGGGGTTGGCCAAGCTTATGGCAGAAACAAATTGCCAAGCCCTGGGTATGAATTTGATTGCAGAACTAGATACCGAAGGGGAGATGGCGACTCCACGGATCAGCGAGGCCTTTTTAGATTCACCTTGGTGTGCTGATATAATATACATTTTACAAAGTCTACAAGCTCCTCCAAAATTGTCTAGAACTAAAAGTAGGTTTTTGAAAATGAAATCTCCTAAATTTTGCATTATTGATAATACTTTATTTTGGAAAAAACCATGAAGGTATTATGTTGAATTGTTTATTAAAGGAATAATTTGACAAAGTACTCCAAGAATTTCATGCAAGTGATTGTGGAGGACACCTCTACTGGAAGTCAACTGCTAACAAAATCCTAAGAGCTAGATTTTACTGCCCAACCCTATTTTCTGATGTGAAAAGATTTGTAACCTCATACCACAAGTGTCAGATCTTCAAAGGAAATACAAAACTTTTACCTTTACCTTTGAAACCTATTTCCACTGAAAAACCATTTCAACAATGGGGTCTCGACTTCATTGGAGAAATTCACCCACCCTCTTCTACTCAACATAAATGGATACTTACTGCCACAAACTACTTTACTAAGTGGATAGAGGCCATTCCCTCTAGACAAGCCACAAACACTGTCATAATAGGTTTTTTTAGAGGCCAATATTCTGTCCAGATTTGGTTGTCCCAGCAAAATTATCACAGACAATGCTGCAAAATTTAAGTAAAAAAGAATGATTGATTTATATCACAAGTACCATATAACCCTTGGTCATTCCACAACCTATTATCTCCAAGGGAATGGACTTGCAGAATCCTCCAATAAAAGTTTAATGAATATTATTAAAAAATTATTGGAAGATAATAAGAAAAATTGGAACAAGAAATTGATAAATGCTTTATGGGCAGACAGGCTCACAACTAAGAAGTCCATTGGTACTAGTCCCTTTGAGCTAGTCTATGGGATGGAAGCGGTTTTCCCCTCCTCACTGCGAATTCTAGTGATGGAACTACTCCAAGAAAACCAAGTGGAACTGAATGATATTCAGAGGAGAATCAATCAGACCATCCATTTACAGTAGACCATGGAGGAGGTATACATCAGAGCCCAAGTACTGCAGGAAAAACTCAAGATTTTTTTTGACAAAAGAACCAAGCAGAAGATTTTTATCTTGGTAATAAAGTTTTAAAGTGGGATTCAAGAAGAGAAGACAAAGGGAAACATGGGAAGTTCGACTTCCTGTGGAAAGGTCCATACATTATATATGCCTTCAGAAGTAATAATGCTTACTTTCTTAAAGAATTGAATGGTGCTGAGGTAGAAGGAGGACCAGTCAATGGTCGAATGTTGAAGAACTATATTGATCCAAGTTACTAATTTTACCAGTTTCAGTTGTACATACTATATCCTTCTTACAGTTCAGTGTTGATTGGATGGGAAAATTTTGGAGTTGAAGCCCGAAGAGAAGGCCCTAAGCTTCAAAAGTGTCACTATCATAACTACCAATAATGCAGTATAACAAAGGAAAATTGTAGGGTAAAATCACAGTCTTTCAGAAGGCCATTGATCTACAATTCTTGACTTTCCACCAGGGAAAGCCATCCCCAAGTGGAGCCACTATTATGTTCCTATACCAATATGTGTCATAATTTATGATTGACTGAGTTTATATCTGTAATATGTACATACCTTTGCTTTCTGCAAATGTTTTCCATATTTGTAAAAAAATAAAAAAATGTGAAGAGGGTATGTCCTAAGAGAAAAATCAAAGGACAAAAGAAAGAAAAGGTAAAAAAAAATGAAAGAAAATGGACCCAAAGAAAATGAAAAGACCATGAAAGTGTGCAAGCCAAAATGCCACTACTATTTCACTTTTTGTATAAATGATTGTGTGAAACTTGTTACTTTTGCCACAATCCATGGTAACCAAACAGTTTAACCTTGGTTATTCCATGTTTTGAATTTCATGCTTAGAGATAGAGAATAAAATCTGACCAAACTGTTTAATCTTGGCAGATAAGTAGATAGGTAGAGTGAATAAAAGGAGCTCAACAGTTTAATCTGAGCCCTTGGATGTAATAAGGATAGACTTAGATAGATTTCCAGTGTAAAAGAAAAGAAAAGTTTGATAAGGGTTTGCCAGTTTAAGTGCACCCTAATAAAAGAAGTAAAAATGGTAGGATGTGTAGGTGGGTAAGTAGATGATTGGTTGCAGAATTATGTATGATGAATGGTTAAGTTAAAAGCTCAAATCATTTTCTTTCATCATTACATTACTTTGGCAAAGCATGGATGACAAAGACACATTTACAAGGCTACATAATTAATTTCCTCATTCATTTTACCCCTTATTGTAACTAATTTCCCACAAGTAAAAGTTCCAAAAAACCTTAAGTTAAAGGGGCTCAGAGCATTTCTCTGACTTCTGGAGGGACCAGACCCTCGGCCCAATAACTTATAAGGTTAAAGGTGCTAAAAACCCCTCATCAACATTCACCCCTTCATCATTTATTCACTTTCTCTAAAAACCCCTTTTCCCTAAGAAAATTCAATATTTGCTAAGGAAAAGTGATTACCCCACAAAATCCCATTTTCCTAAGTTATAATGTTTTAATATGAAAAACAAATTAAGGTTAACGCATTATACTTAGTGCACTTTTATTTTCATTCCATGTTAACATCTGATTTTACTTATGTAGTAAATCCCAAAAAATCACCCCTTTCCCGTATATCTTATTGTAAAAAACCCCATATGTTAATAATCCCACCCCCGAGGTTTGAAACATAAAACTTAATAATGAAATAATTAAAATAAGGGATTAATTAATCGATTTGCAATTAATTAATAACCTAAAACTCCCACCAAATAACAGAGATTAATTTACCAATCTGTGGTTAACTAATAATCTATCCTCGCCCAATCACATCATCCCCGATGTTATTAATTTTCCTAAATCCGCAATTAGTTCCCATCGAGCCCCTCTATTAATTCCCGATCAAATCTGCGCCTCGACCACCATACGATCTGACCCCTTCAGATCCGACGGCTGATGCTCATATTAGGTGGCCTCCGACGCCAAATGTTACCCACCCAATGTGAGCGGTTTCACTGTTTGCCCATTGCTACGTGTCGCCCGATGAATGGCATCGGGCGCACCTCTCCCAATACCACCTAGCACTCAAAAGTTGTGCGATGAAAACCATTACTGCTTCCGCTTACCACCATCGCTAAACGACAAAATGTCCCATCCATTGACTGGTGCCATCATTCCCTTTCACCACGCCTGCCAAACATTTTGACTATGCGAATAAAACGAAAACATTCATTATTTCTGTTTTACCAAAACAATAGAACCTCCTGTTCTCCATGCACATAGAAGTACGTTCATGTTGTCACCTTGTGTTCAAACCATCAACTCCAAGAGGCTGCCGGACTCCCAATCATCACTGCAGACTAGCATGCCCCATCCAGACTACACACCAGTGCCATTTTGTTTCTCGTACCCCCATAACCAGGTATTTACCCACTTCTATTAGAAAACCCTATGTTTATATCAAACCAGGACTGAATTTCTTTAGAAATTGAGTGTTTTTATCAAAATTTAAACTGTCCAATACTCTGAATACTCCTTAGAACAACCTGGTTCTCCATAAGATCCCTGGATTTCCCTCCCGACATCCTTGAATACACAAGAACCAAGGATGGAAGCTCCTCACATGGATTTGGACCACCTTCCCTTGGCCAACAGAGATTTTCAAATAAAGGACCTTACTTTTGATGAAAACCCCTTGAAATTATACTGTAAGTACCGGGACAATTATCTAAACCATGCTGATAAAATAGGTCTTTGGGAATCAAACCTACCGAAGTATCAATTCCCCACTGTCCATATTTTCCCAGATATTATCCACCAATGCCACGCAAACTACGACCCTAATATGAGAGTTGTAATGACCCTCGACCAGAAAATCCTATTTACCATTACAATCAAATCCATAAATGAAATGTTGGTATTGTAACTTGTTCAAGACCTAACCCCCCTGTCCATTGCTGATTTGCTCAAAAGATTTTCCCAACTGTCTAGTTCCAGAAGTACTCAAATCCTCCAGACTTTCATTGCTGGAGAAAAACACATGCCAAAAGACCCACCTCCTTTCATGTCAGCTTTCGTTTTTGATCTAGGCAAAGATATCACTACAATGATATCATGTATTTTAGGTTTTACCACTAATGAATATGTAGATGAAACCATTTTTTCCTACTTGTCTATTTTCACCCATGGTCAACCTCCTGCAGTCAAGTTTGATTATGCAAATTTCATTGTAGGTAAAATGCATGATCAATTTATGAGATTCGAAAATGAGAAGGTATTCAAGTTTTCATCAGTCCTATATCATTTGTTTCTCTTCTACCAAACTGATAAGTTTTCCTTCTTTGTCCAAAAGCTCGATACTAGAGGGAATCCTAGATTTGCCATCTTCTGGACCTCTATTTTCTACTATTCTAGCTCTTCTCCTCATCCTTACATAGATTTCATTGACTTATTTCTACATCCAGTAACTACTATGTTATTGGGAAATCCTCCTCCCAGGATTAGTGCAGATATTAAAAGAGTTCTTTAGTTATCCAAGCAGTACAAGGTTGGGGATTGGTACTTGTACCAGAACCATACTGAGATCAGAATTTATGGGTGTGAGCTGCCTCCCTATAAACTGCCCAAATATCTTCCCAAGCGATTATTTGCTCTAGAGTGCTACAGGCAAATGATCAATTCTGATGAGATCCACTTTGTAAAGACTAAGAAGAAAGCTCAACTAAGGATAAAGGATCACCTAGGCGCATTTATTTGCAACAACAGAAGAGCAGGCCAGGAGGTAGAGGAAATCCTTGAGAGATTGAGATTAGAAAAGAGCTTCATCTGGCTATATGACCCTCATAGCTTCATCTGTGATAGAAGGAAAAAGCATAAGCTATCCCCCTACATCCACCATAGGATCCCAGAGATTGAGCAATATGCAAATTAGTCTGAATGGGTGGAAGGAACTCTAATAGACTGGGATAGCACACAAGTTGAAGTTGACAATGTATGGGTAGATTTGGAAAGAAAGATTGATGAAAATTCCTTTGTACAGGTGCTAGGAGAGACTTCATCACCAAAACAATCACAAGAACCCAACACTCAACCATCAGAGCATCAAGATACATCAGACCAAGCAAGAACTTCAGGACAACAAGAAGAGTCAGAGCATCCCAAAATTTCAGAGGAGTTAGCTCAACCTCAGCAAATCATGAGCAACCCTCCAGTTTTACAAACTCCTCTCAATGAGGAAAGGAATCCTAAAAGAGACCGGGAAGAGGCCACTCCTTCCAGCAGGCCTACTAATCAAACCTTTGCTAAAAGGAAAAGGTTGAATCCCTATGCAGAAGAAGAGTTCATTGAGGAGACCACAGGCAACACAGTGGCAGAAAAGACAGAGAGCATGCAAACTATCCCAACAGGTGGGACCCCATCCACTTCACATATACAAGCATTGGAAAGACAGCAGAGCATAGAGGTGTCATCCTTCAGGGCTTCCTATGAACAGAACCTGGATATCAAGGGTAAGTATAAAGAAATAAAAGCAAGGAATGAGAAATTGAAAGCACAAACTTATGCCCATTACCTCAAAATGGCCCCAACCAACCAGACCAGACTTATGTCAGCTTTTGACATAAAGGAAGGGAAAATGTAGATGAGTTTCCTCAAGCCCACTATACAGTAGCCAAAATCCATGGCAGATTACTTTAAAACTGATTTTGAAGTATTGGAAAAGGATATTCATCCTATTGACCAAAAAATAATTACATAAGCAGACCTGGGAAATGGTTTATTCTACTTTAACTAGCAAAGCCATTGCAGCCCATCAACTGCAAAATTCATTGCATAACACCTCTGCACAACTGCAATTAGAAAAAGCTTCCTCTCAGGCTAAGGACACCAGAATAAAAGCTTTAGAAGATCTGATAATAGAATTGGGACATGATCCCAAAGATGTGAAGGCAGCTGAACTATTAATTAAAAAGAAGAATGATGACATTACTGCCTTGAAAAACCAGCTTAAGATCCCTCCACTCCATCATCCCCAAATTGTAGAAATTATAGAAAGGAAAAAGGAATAAGAACTCATGGACCTGGTTCTAAGGCTAAATGACCAGCTAAAGGAAACTGAGCATGAATTGGAAAAAGCAATATCGTCTAAGAAAAGTGAGTCAACCACTTCTCAGACTATTATTCCCATAGTTTCTACAGCTGTGCCTTCCACTCTAGCAACTGCCTTGGCACCAACACTTCTATCAGTCACAACACTACCAGTATTAGGGACCACTTCAACTACAGCTACACCAGCCATCATAGAGTCAGCATTAGAAAAGAAAGATGAAATGATCAAAGCCATGGAACAAATGAGCATCCAGGCAACTGAGTTGAAAAGGCTTAAAGAACAAATGTCAAGCTTAGAAACCAATTATGAGCTTGCATAGATTCAGAACAAAGAAGAAGAAAGGAAAATAGAAGGATGGAAGAGAGAATCAAAGTCCTGGAAAAGGACTTAACATTAGAAAAACCTTTGAGAGATATTAAAGATATCTTATGGACCAATATCATTGATTCCATCAATGATATTTAGCCTTCTATCCAAATCATCTTTTAACAGACTGAGCTAGTTAAATTAGCTGTGGAGGCCATACAGAAAGCTAGAGAAGAATTGGGAGAGAAAATTGAAGAGGCAACCCAATTGATTAACTTTTTGAATAGCGGAAACAGGCACCAGCTGGAGCAATTGGAAAACTACCACCATCTTGGAAATTAAGAAAGTTCTTAGTAAAAAGAACTTGATTCTTAATTTGGAAAAAATATGTCAAAGTATTCAGGAGGACATAGATGATTTCATGTTAAAATATGGCATTCTAAGAGACAAAGGTCCAAGCCCACTGGTCATAAATGACAAGTTAATGACTCATTACGATTACACTGAGAAACTACACAAACAAGCCAGAAGTCAAGCCAGCTCTTCTACAACAAAAGCACTACCTACAGGAAAGGTGCTCTATGATGGCTTAGAAATTATTTATATTGAACATGAAGTGAAACACCTGTTCACGGTCCAGTCTAATTTTTCAAAGTACACTGAAGCTGACGAAGTATACAGGAAATTAGTTAGAATGAAAATACCAAATGATGAATGGTGGACTAATATGAGAGAGATACTATAAGTTACTGTAGTAAATCTGTAAAGTATAAAACATTTACTGCGGTAAGATCTGGTAACACAGCTAAAGAGTATCAGAACACAGGTAAAGAGTATCAGAACACAGGTAAAAATTGTGATTAGGAGCTCAGGACCAAGTGTCATAAAATGGTCAAAAATGAAAGTGCTCAGAACTGATTTGAACTTGAACGACTGGATAGAGCTCGTCTTCTTGATTCTGGCACCGTGAACGGTTCGGAAAACGGTCGTTGTATGAGAAAGTTATGCCAAAAAGAAGAATGGTCCAATAACATTGAAATTTTGAATTTTTTCCAAAAAAAAAAATCAAAAGAGAATATTCCACAGGATATTCATTGGAATATTCTGTTTTGGGCAACGAATGGCAGGCTGCCAAATGGCAGACTCGAAGGCCACCACATGGCCTGGATGACGTCAGCAAGCATGTTGGGTGCGAATTAAAATTTTGGGAGAAACGGAGGATCAAACCCGCGACCTCCTTACCACAAGCCATGCGCCTTACCAATGGACCATGCGGGAAGTTCTTGTCATGAATGCGGAATGAACTATATTTAATGGTTGTAAAATATTTGGTCGTGGCCCGTAGGGGGCCAGCCCCTAAGTGCCAGCCCCCATACCATGGGACCCTCGCCCCATAACCGCGGGCCTTACTTAACCACCGGCGCTATTGTAAATGGTTACCGCATTGTGTTATACAACATGTTCACATTGCCACCAAACGCGGGAGTTAACACACAGTTCACCACCTATCCACTAATCCTTTAGGCGCACCATCCAAGGTAAACTACGCGTTGATAAATGCGTTTACATGTGCCATTAAAACAATCCGTTAACCGGCGGTCTGTCTAGCGGAGGATTTGGCGGAGCGCTCCAAAAATGGGGGAATTGCGTATTTGTCGGGGTTATCTGGCAGTTAGCTAGTTTTATCTGGAGTGATTCTAGGCCAAACTGGAGAAAATCTTCAATGAGCCATAACTTTGGCTAGGAAAGTCCTTTTTGGACGAATTTTTTTTTTCATTTTGGGTCTCTTCGACCTTCTGAAGCCATTGGCACAGGTTCACAGCCATCTGAGGTCGTTTGCAGGTGATTTTGCTTTGTGGAAGTTCCAGGAGCCACCAGGGCCAAATCAGTTTGGGAGCTGCATTGGGGATTGTGCAGCCAGTGAATGTGGAACGAAGGTCATTCTTGAAGTTTTTCAGCATTCTGAATCCAATCTTGGAGATCAAATTAACTTTTTCCAAGTCAATATTACATTACATGCATGGTTAAAAACAAAGTAATCAACCCTTCAAGTTAATTACACATACATGTTTAAAGTACAAGGAAATCATCATGATCCCTGTGCTCATGCATATCATTCTCATGCATGCAGTTTATCCTTCAACTTTCTCTCAAGTACAATCATAAGTACAAGATCGTCGATCACATGTACATGTACTTTCAAAGCTGAAAAGAATATAACTTTCGCTGCGATAGAGTGAGTCTCATACTCAGCTTTTCCATCCTGCAACTTGCATTCCCTTAACAAAGAAATGCATTCAATCAAAAGACATGCAACTTTATTTGGATAAGAATTCTAACCATTTCTTACCATACTCTTTCTCCAATTTCTTCAACTTTCGTGGAAGCATTGTAAGGAGGTCGCGGGTTCAATCCTCTGTTTCTCCCAAAATTTTAATTCGCACCCAACATGCTTGCTGACGTCTTCCAGGCCACGTGGCGACCTTCAAGCCTGCCATTTGGCAGTCTGGCATTGGTTGCCCAAAACGGAATATTCCAATGAATATCCTGTGGAATATTCTCTTTTAATTTTTTTTTTTGAAAAAATTCAAAATTTCAATGTTATTGGACCATTATTTCTTTTGGCATAACTTTCTCATACAATGACCGTTTTCCGAACTGTTCACGGCACCAGAATCAGGAAGACGAGCTCTATCCAGTCGTTTAGGTTCAAATCAGTTCTGAGCACTTTCATTTTTGACCATTTTACGACACTTGGTCTTGAGCTCCTAATCACACCTCCCAAATGAGAGGGCTTTTGGTCCCCAAAATATTACTGAAATGCTGAACTGAACTGTATAGCACTTGAGGAATAGAAATATCCTCTTCCGTTTAGCCAAAAGAGCATATTGATGCCCAAAATGTCATGCCTTGCCAACTGCCGTCATGGCGACTTTTTGCTGCATAAGCCAAGTACTTGTCAAATCCCGACCAAGTTCTTTCGCCAAACAAATTTGAAATTGCGGGAACCAACAATTTCTCATGAAGCACTGTGCTTTCTCTTCTATCCTCAAACAGGATCTGCACCATATCCTTCAATACAAGGAATTCACGCTTCATGTCCTCATCAAAGAACATTGTGAAGGAGGAAACTTCACTGGTAGAAGTTGTCATTATGAGGTCAATGAACAGATTAACTTCAACAATTTGTTTAAAGCTTTTCAAAACAAATGACAAAGCTTTTTACCCAGATGTCTTTACAAACATCACATTCAAGCAGCCAACAACAAATCAACTCAAGAAAAATTCTTGGAGTGATTTTAAGGTCCTTTTGGGGTAAGGAAAATACCTTCTATTCCTCTTCTCCAAGACTTAGCTAATCAGTAGCTATCCCCAAACTTCAACAAACTCAAACAACATGCAGTTTGTAAAATAGTAAAGCAATCAATCTTCAACACTGCTTTAAAACACCTTTCAAGCTATACAATCAAGCTATTGTGATGTCAATCAAGCAAACCAAGTGCTCTGATACCAACGTTTACAACCTTGAGATAGAGAACTTGAAATGAAACTCCTTCTAGGAACTGTTTCAATTGCCTTCATGGCTACTTTGGAAATTTCTACATAAGCATTGGAAAAGAATTGCATGTTCTTTTTG
Source organism: Pinus tabuliformis (assembly GCA_031772625.1). Taxonomy (NCBI): domain Eukaryota; kingdom Viridiplantae; phylum Streptophyta; class Pinopsida; order Pinales; family Pinaceae; genus Pinus; species Pinus tabuliformis. Next base: position 664,846,768 of record CM062811.1, on the reverse strand, counting down.
TGGTTTGGTTAACTATAGTGTTTCTAGATGTTGGAAAAGGATTGGGCAAACATGCACAGGGTATAGTTGAGCCAATAATGGTTGAGGTAAGGCCTAAGAATTTGGGTCTTGGCTATGGACAATCTTATGAGTCCATTTCTACAGCGCGTTTTGACTTTTGAGGCATTCTTCTCACTGTTTAGCTTCAGGGAAGCTTTCAGGGCCACCAGGGCCATTTCAGTGATTGAGCTGTGCTGGGCTAGGTTCATCTGTTTGAGGTGAAACAAAAGCCTATTTCTATTGTAAGGAACCTTCTGAATCTAATGAAGGTGTTTTCAGAAGCATTTGAAGACTTCTAAAGGACGAGATGCTAAAGAGAAGTTCCAGGCAGCCCAGAGCCATCCATGGGAGAAGGCCTAGATTGGGGATGCAGTGCTCATTTTGAGCAAATGAACAGTCATTTTTTTATGTCAGATATGTGTTGGAGATAGTAGCAGAGGTTTCAGAGACATGTGAATCATTCTGAAGGAGTTTGTGCCATTAAGAAGCTCAGGGAAGCTTAGTGCACCTACTGAAGGAATCAAGTCCAAGGGAGCCTAGATCTGCCCACACAAAGTGGACAGCCATGACAGGGATGTATATGGTTTTTCTAAACCCATAGGTTCAGTTAGAAACCTTTTGGAGTTGAGTGTGGAACTTGTAAAAGAAGAGTTGAAGTTACACCTGTACATAGATGTTGTAGGTGTATTTGTCGAACTGTATATAGTTCATTGTACATGATACATGCATAGGTGTTTGTAAATGTATCTTGTTGTTGGCCATGAAGCAAGAGAAGGAAGAGCTTCTTCAAAGATTGCTTTCCAAGAAGGTGCATAAGATTTGTACTTTTTGCCAAAAGAAGGGACATGTTGTCTCTCATTGTTAGACTTTACATCCAACTTGTTGTCCCGCACACATGCAGAAGGATGACAAGAAGATTGGCAAAGGTGGAACCACAAATTCCATTATTGATGTGGAAAGGGAAGTTTCACATGAGGAAGAATTGCAGCAGCAAAAATCGCCAGTGAAATGGCTTGGTAAGAAGTGGATGGACTTCTTGACACAGTAAGACATACTCCTTTTGTACATACAGTCAATCTCTGTATTAGAAATAAGAAGTGCACATATTTGCAAATTTAAACTTGGAGTAATTGTGTACTCATTTACATAAATGGAAATGGATACCTTGCACCCTTAAACAAGTACATTCCATTTTCAGATCAAAGTGTCAGCAGATGAAAGTAAGAAGAAGATCCAACACACAATTACAAAAGAAACTGCAAGAGGCAAATCCGAGTTCCAACATCCAGCTCGTTCATAAATAAAGGGACAACAACAATCTGTTTTCCATCTGTCTCTATCTTTATGTAAAAGATATTTTGTATTTCCTATAATAAATCTCATATGGTTATGAGATATTTTTGTGTAATTTTTGTATAAATACTTCACAAAAGGAAGTAATTAGAGTGGATTAAAAAGCATTTTCCGTATACTTTTTGTTTGGAGCTAGAGGAGCTATTGTGATCAGGACAGGACTAGTTTTGCTGGATTGAATAAAGCTGAGGACATTTCACTCGATTCATTTGCATTATGGGAAACAAATAAGTATCATTTCTTCGAGTTTAATTACTGTTCTCTTTCATGTTATAAAATCATATGTGTTTCTTATAAATCTTACAAGTAAACAAGGAGTGATATCATTAGAATTAGCTTAAGAGCTCTTATGTTGACTGGTTTGCTTGTTAAATGTTTTCTGCTAAAATTGCTTAAGTTTGGGAATTCTTCATTGCTCCTTTACTTCTGTGATCCATTTCCCCTTTGGCCCTAGTACAGGATTCTTAATTTCCCTTGCTATTTTCCAAGTTTCCCTTCTTCATCTTAATCCCTTTAAGGATTATTCATTGCCCTTAGCCCTGGTTAAGATCTCCATCCATTGAAACCTTCAAATTTGTCCTCATTGTGCTATCTTGCCTTGTGAACTCTTACCTCAGTTAGTAATAAAACCCCATTGAACCTTTCCTACTTGACTCCATAGCCCAATGGCCTGAATACCTACTTTGCCCATCTGCTCCTTAATTCCACCAAACAAATCAAAACAAATCCCTTAAGCATTAATAACTAGCCTAAGATCATATCAAAACAAAGCTAAATCATAAAGAGAGAGCCCTCTATGAGTGTAGGATGGCTAGAACCTAAACTTAAAAGATTGCTTTGTAGTTACCTTGGATCCTTTCCTTCTTTTAAATAAATTCTAAGGAAAATCTAAGTGATAACATGGGCATTGGGCCACATAAATTAGAATGAATGAGTTCAAATTTTCTATGTTCTCTGGAATGAGACTCATGAAAAGATTGTTTGTTGTGCTTTCCTAAGATACAAACATCACATTTCTTAAGTTTCCTAGTAATTGTAGGCAAACCAATAACACCATTTTTCTTAACAAACGAAGGGTTTCATAGTTCAAGTGTCCAAATCTAGCATGCCATAAAAGACTTGATGGAAATTTACCTTCACCATAGTGAGAACTATATGGGAAGTTCTATGCGCGAGTAGAGGTTTCTTGCAGCTTCAGAAGTATTTATTCTTCTATCCTCAACATGACAAGTGAGTGATCTGATGCTTTTCTGACCTCGACCTTGCCATCAAATATGTAAATGGAGTGTCCTTACTAGTGGATGTGGACCAAACACAACAAGTTTCTCCTCAGCTTTGGGAGGTATAGAACATCATGTAGAAGGAAGTATGGAAGACCAGGAAGTTTGAGCCTAATGGTTCCAAGCCCTGATGGCTTTAGTTTTGACTTATCTACAAGGTCTAATGCTCCATCAACATTATCAATGAATTCTTCAAAGAAATCTCTTCTGAAATTCATGTGGCATATTGCTATTGCATCATGAAACCAAGCATATTCCATGAAGCAAGTGAAGCATTAAATAAGTCTTCAATTACTCTAATGTTGCAATTTTCCACAACATATAGAGTAGATTTAGGTGCTTTAAATTTCCCTTTACCGGGTTTTTTACCATATTCAATGAATGATTGTTCAATGCCACATGAGGGAGAGGATTATATGCTAACAACATTTTTTTACAACGTTTCAGATCATATGTGAATGGAGAGGACTCTATGAGGGTTTTTTGAGAGGGTCAATGGTTTCTAGGATTTGATAATTTATTAGAATGGTGGCATGGGAAAGCATTATCCAATGCAATGTGGTGAGAGGAGGTGGATTCATGCCATTTTCTTCATGGTTATATGTTTGGGTTTTGACCTGTTTTGTAATGGTTTGATGCCTATCTTTGGGAATTTGAGAGATGCACCCTTTTCTAAGGGTTGTTTTATGTAGGCCTATGCGCTTAGTTTGCTAGATTGATAAGTTGTTTCCCATTGTTTGGCAATTTGATAGATGCACCCTTTTCTAAGGGTTCCTTTATGCAGGCTTGCATGTCTAGTTTTATTGATTGATGAGTGGTTACCCGTTGTTTGGGCTATGTCATGTGTTTCCGTACGAGGTTCCTTTAAGGGGCTTGCTTGCCCCATAACTTGTTATCAATCATATGTACGTTGGGGTTTATTCTGGAACATATTCCATATGCATTATTATGTAAACATATTTTTATGTTAATATACTAAAATAGGAATTATTTTATTAAAAGGATGTATTGAGAAGGGGTATTTAGTGAAAGGATTTTAGGAGGTGTTTATGAATGTCTACTGAAATTAGGCTTATTCATTATTATGCCAGAAACACATATGATACAGGTTAATTAAGTGCAAACTCAATGCCATAGGCCCATCTTCATCTATTACATGATGTGTGCTATAAATGCTCATTGAGGTGTGTCATATGATGTTTTTATTCATGAAGTGTGTTTCAATCTATCAAGCAATGTGTGTGCTTGTTTCCTCATATTGATTAGACACGTTATATTTGCAGACCAAACTATCTATACATCCATAAGTGAACCTCTTAGCATGCCACGTGCCCAAGGTAAACCAATTTCTATGCACTAACTATCGAAGTCAAAATTTATCATGTTGTGCATACTTCATCTATGCACTTATTTCTTGAAAGTATTGCACAAGAGTGTGTGTAAGAATTTTTCTTGAGAGTATTGTGCAAACAATATTCAATCATCAAGACACTTTTGTAATGAATATAACACCTGAAATACCTTTATAATCATGAGGAAATATACTCCATCCAAGGCCTACATCAATTCCATTGACAGACAAGAGACATACTATAAGACTTCTTCCTTCAACCATGCTATCTTGCTCTGATAAAATATATCAGACATGCACTATGCACATCAATTCATATAATCTATGAAAGCATCAATCATTAAGATAAGGTAGACATTATAGTAGGTTGTCATCAAGGACAACACTAGAGCCATAATTCCAACACACCAATGTTCATAAGAACTAACATCACCATACAAACACACTTATTTCTCTCCACATCAGCTCAACCCTCACAAATCCTCAATCTATAATATATAAAACTCACTCTTAACACCTTCCCCTTAAGAGACCTCAGATAGGCTCACTCTCACCTTTGTGGTTGCAAGCCACAATGTTGTTGTGTACTTTGAAGATGAAATGAGATGGTTACATGACTTATCCTATCCATGCTTAAATTGTTCTACCATGATTTGGGAAGCTCTATCACGCCTCTCTACCAAATACATGAGGAGAGGCACATTGGAACTAATTTTTCCATCACTCTCCTCCAAGGTCCACTTAAGTTATTGATTGTATGGTCACTCATCCCCAAGAATATCTGTGCTCAATCCAAATTCCTCTTTGGCATGCCTATACTAATGTTGAAAATGCACCTCATCACAAAATTAGTATGTGATCTATTCACCTATCTGGTCCTTAAATAATTCTAACATCATGTTGTCCATAGTCTTCATTTGAACTTACTATGAAAGTCATGTGCATTAGCTAGCATCTCCATGCATATAATTGTGTCCTTTAAGATATCCTCAAGCTTATCAATGTGCCACTTTAATACTGCTAATGTCTCTCAATTTGTAGTGTTAAGATTATTCAACTACTTCTTGCCTTGTCCATCTATGTCCCCATGATGCCATTAATTTCCTCCATTAATGAGTCACAGGGAAGAAACTTGCACACCTACCCTCATCATCCTAATCACAATAGGAACCAAGTGCCACTACTGCATAAAATGGAAATTTAAGACATTTAATTACGATGAAATTAGTGTTTCATCTTAAACATTTAAATTGTTATTTAGCTGAAGACTTCCTGTTTCAACTTAAGGTAGATGAGGATCTGTTGACTTTTTTTTATATTTTTTTTATTGATGGCCTATATTGATTCTCAAGGGAATATGCTTAGCATATGCTTCATCTGAATTCTTATCAATAGTTGTAGTGTCTAAGAGAGTCTGTTGGGTTGTGTGGAATTTTAATAATTTTAAAAAATTTGATGTCCAAATGAGGAGAAAGATTCATGCCTCACGACTATCCGCTCTCCAATTTCCTAGAGATTTACATCGTATGTAATGTTGATGTCCGAACGAGGAGCAAGATTCATGCCCTGGGGCTTCCAATCCACCAATTGACAAGAGATGTAACTGTGTGTCCCCAAGTGATTTTCAGTATGTGAACAATCTCTTTGGGTGATAAACTTTTGTCATCAAACTTTCCGCAATTTGGAAACGTGAAAAATTTCAATAAAGAATATATGGCAAGTGGGCGGTCTCAGCAATATAAAATTAAAAATGAAAGGTTATCATATCTGTTGATTTGTTTCACGGTTAAGTTACCTTGATGTCATGGATCTATACGATTCTAGCTGGTAACCTCTTAGGATTGTTATTTGTGTAAATGGTTAGAAATCTTGACATACAATTTTGGATGGGAGAGTGGTTTTTTGGTTTAAATTATATTTTATGATTTGGATAAAATAATAATGTTTAATTAATAATAGTGTTAAATTGATATGGTTTGCAATAGTTAATAATAATATTTTTGTTGCAATATTTTTTTTTTGTTATATATTTATCAATGCTAGATACATTGAAGCCTTCAACCACATTAATACTTTTAATCAAATTATTTTAAATTAAAAAACTAATTCTAGGTTATGTTAATTTAAGACAAAATTTGTATTTTACTACACTACTTTTTTGTTCCTTCTATTCATTTATTTTTCAATGTGCTCATTCTCTGTGGATAGAGAACAACTCCGTGCACGAGGGTTAGGAAAAAAAATCAACATTACTCCTTTGGTGTCTTTTCAATATTACTACTCATGTGCGAGATGGCGCTTCATTTTTCCATAGTAATATGATTTTCTTTGCATCATTTTACATTATGGACATCAGGTAAATTCATAACCCTTTTGATGTTATTCAATTAATTTTGTTTGAAGTAATAAAGATGACTGTCATTTTTGGGTTTTCTTGTAGGTCCCTTCAGGGGTATTTTTAGATAACCCGATGGAAATAAATTGATTTGGGGTTTTGGTGCTTTCGTTTTATCAAAGTGAAAACTCTGAAACAATACCCACGTCGATTTCCTTCCCCTAGCTAGTTAGTTCTCTAGAAATTTCTCAACTTTATTCAAATACGCTGACAGCATTGGTTGGATGGATACATATTGTATATACCAATGTGAACGCATTGAAAATTTTCGTGATTTTCACAGGACTCTATTGAACATATAGACAGGAAATTCCTCTATATATCCATTTGATTGAAATCCTTTCCGGGTTCTAGTTCTCAAAATGGTGATTGGTATGTGAAACTCCTGTGAAATCTATGATGAGAAATGAAGAAAATAACAAGATGGGGTTTTGTCACAACTCCTAAAAATTCTATGTTGGGAAAAAATCCATCCTTGAAAATCCTGCAAAATCAATGGTAGGGAAGGAAGAAAATAACAAGATGGGGTTTCTATATTGGCCCCCTAAACTACCCCAACAACATTTATTTCCTCGATAATGGTGGAGGGCTTTAGTTCCCAAGCTTTCTCTCACCTTCTCGTTGATCCACAAATTGAAACCCAGTAGGCCCGAGAGTAAAACTTGAAGCCGTTATTACTGACAGCCTTTAATGGGAGAAATAACAGTAACACGAGTGCCTAGGAGAATGATCATTTTAGTATTTCACATGGTTTTGTGAACATATCAGTGCATATGAGTAGTTTTTGGCAAGTCCATAAATCGCCTTTGAGGACTGGCGGTTGTTGTTTTGAGGAGAGATTAGCTACTCGAGGGGGATTCAATGCACCTATATTGAAAGTAGCCATGTTTAAGTGCTTTCCTTTTGTTTATTCGCTTGGTGCGGTGGGATATTTTATTTGACCACCCCCCTAGTCTCAGCCCTACTACCTTGCTAGATTCCCCTGTTATGCTATCCAAATCAGGTATGGACAAATCAAGTTTCAATTTGTTTTTGATTTCTCATAGAATTTAATATTAGAATATCTTGCTCATATTTTATATATGCTTCAGGTGAAAAAATAGGAAAAATAGTCCCCTGGCTTTATTGACATATCTTCACTAGCAACAATATATCATCCCTCTCAAGTCAATTAATTCTACACCTAGAATAGTGTGCAAAATGGAATAATCTAGCTGGATATTAAAATATCATTATTCTTAATACACTTAAATTTCACAAATTCCTCTTTCGAAAGCAAACTGAATCTAATTTTGGTGAACATCATTAGGTGCATGAAAGATTGCCACAATATCAAGACAAGGGAGATGCACACCAAAGCTAACAAATCCACACCTGGCATATAGAATGGTTTTTATCTTACCACTATTGTTGAAAATTTCATTGGGAAATTTCAGCATCTGAAAATTCCCGCACAATATTTAGATAGGTTTACTGAGTTTTGAAAAAAAACCATACATGCAAGGAAGATAGGAAATAGAGTAGTGAATAATTTTCTACTGCTTCAAAAAGATAGGTAGGCACAATGAATCTGTGAACTTAGGCCATATCTGTAGGTTAAATTATAATTGCAGAGCTCCTCCAAAAGGAAAGGTGATCCTAAATCACAAAAATCCATACTTTTGCAAGGGAAGCAATGTACTTGTCATCTATGCCATAAAAATTGATCTTATCTCCATTCACCACCATCTAGTTCTAATCTGATTTCTCCTCAGCAAGATGTGTATGAGGTATGTTTACCTTCCATCATCTCTTCTTGTAGGCCACCAAATTGGCACCCAGAGAAGAAATTAAATTAGAATTTAATGATGATACATATATCACTTGAATCTAGAAGAAAATAATAGACTCTGAGGTTGGTTTTATCTATCTTTATTTCACTTATAAGTCCCAGTTGTAGTTGTATATGGATTGAATTATGGTCCTCGTACCATATTCATGTGTAGCTTACCATATTCATGTATAACTGTCTTTTTATATTTGAGTCCAAGGCTAGCTCTGTTTTACTAATTTTATTTCACATAGATTGAAAATTTGTCCTTTTTGTTTACTTTCTTTGCATCCATTAAAATGTATTCTGATTGTCTACAGTGAGACTCAAAACTTGAAAAATTCATGGATAAAAATTCAAATGAAAAACAAAGGAGAGATAAAAGTAAATCATTCCAAATACACAATCATGGTGAAGTATTGGATTTCCCATCTTTGATGCCTATCTATAGGTGTTACTCTATAATGACATAACTATAGGAACCAATTTGAGGGGCACATAAAAACCATGTTCTATATCATATCTTATTTGCTAAGAAATATGATATCATGTTGCATTTGCAAAGGAGTGTAAATTCACATCACAGGTTTCAAAAACATTAATATTAGCAAATATTTTGGTCTAGGACATTTATGTATGAAGTTTGTATGTAGCTGGAAGAAATTGGAATATCAAGTCCATAAATCACCTCCAAAGACTAGTGGTGGAAGTTTTAAGAAGATATTGGATGTATCAGGGCGATTCAATGCACCCTGATTGAATGCAACCCTGTTTAAGTGGTTGCCTTTTTTTTTTTCGCTTGGTGGGGTGAGATATTCTTATTTGACAATTCCCCCAGTCTCCACCCTATTACCTTGCTAGATTCCCCTATTATAATCTCCAACTCAGTTATGAAAAATTAGGTTTCAAGTTGTTTTTTTTGAATACTCATGATGATTATCAAATTTCACAACATCCATATAACAAATGAAATATGCAATTAGGAGGAGAACTAGCTTAGGTTTGGTTTTGAACATATAACGTACTGAACACAAATTCATGTAAGGAAGGGAACACAGATTTCCATTAATTATGAAAGGAAGCAATACATTGCTAGACTTTTACGTCTGAGCCTCTTCTTGGTAATTCGACAGAGTTTCCCCACTATATCCAAGGGATGAACATGAATAATAGTAAAGATATGGAAAAACACCTCACAAGCTACAACAACATAATATCAATATTTAAGTCTCAATCTGAGCTCTCCAAAACTAGCCCACACTCTCAGATGATCCAATATAAATAGTTAGAAGGGAGGTCCCAGGAGGTTGTATCGAGATGCTTAGGATAAAGAGAAGTCATAGAAACTTCTAAGTTATAAGTCTTGGCAAACTTGAATAGATGAGCAATCAAACTGATCTCCTAGGGACTAAGACACTCTAGAAGGCATCCCTAGTCACTCGCACTGAAAGGGGAACAAAAGTCCCTGGTCGCTCCCACAGTGTGGGCTTGAGAGTGAATCTTGGTCTATAGTAGCTCCCATAGGTTGTTGTGTGAGTGTCTTTAAGTCAAACTGGTAGAAAAAGAGTCCTGAATATGGAAAAAGTCAACCAGAATCAAGTAATGAGGGTCGCTGACCTAGAGGAGTACAATAGGCTGATAATAGAGTTCTTTTGCAGCTGAATCTACAAGGAGATGTTGCTCTGTGATCTTATGTCCAAATCAGATCACCAGAAAAAGAATAATAGAATCAATGGAACAATAAGTCAATTCCCAACCCAAATTCTAAATCGTACAACAAACAGTTGGATCTATGCTATAAAGATAGGATACCACACCTAGAATCCTCACATGTCGTGGAAGGGTTTGGAGTTCGATGTAGATCTTGTGCTCCACTCGAGTGATCCAACATGTCCACACCAGATATCTATCCTTGCACACAATCACGATGAAATGAAGACAACACGTGATGTTCCTCAGAAGATCGTTAGATCAAAAGAAATAGATATCAACATATAACATACTAAACACAAATTCATGTAAGGAAGGGAACATATATTTCCATTAATTATGAAAGGAAATAGTACAATGCTAGACTTTTACTTTCGAACCTCTACTCCTCAATCCGACAGAGTTTCCCCACTATATCTAAGGGATGAGCATGAAGAGTAGTAGACCTATGGAAAAATACCTCACAAGATATAACAACATAATCTCAAGATCTAAGTCTCAATCCTATCTCTCCAATCCTAGTCGACCCTCTCAGATGGTCTAGTATAAATAGGTAGAAGAGAGGTCCCGAGAGGATGTATCTGGATGCTTAGGACAAAGATAAGTCATAGAAACTTCTAAGATATAAGTCATCGCAAGCTTGAATAGATGAGGAATCGAACTGGTCTCCTAGGGACAAAGACACTCTAGAAGACATCACTGGTCGTTGGCATTAAAAGGGGAACAAAAGTCCTTGGTTGCTCCCATAGAGTGCGCCTAAGAGTGACTTTAGGTCTATACTCACTCCCATAGAGTGGGCCTGAGAGTGACTTTGTGTCTATAGTCACTCCCATAGGTTGTTGTGCAAGAGACTTTGGGTCAAAATCGTAGAAAAAGAGTCTTGAGTATGGAAAAAGTCAATTAGACTCAAGTACTAAGGGTCACTAAGGTAGAGGGATAAAATAGGCTGATAACAACATTGGTAGTCTATTTGCACTTGCATTGGTCCCTGTTTCATCCAAAAAATTGCCTTTTCTTGCTTTCTCTTTGATTAAATTGGTTCAAGTTGTTCCTCCTTATGTCCCTGAGTGCATTTAGCTCTCTCATAAGCCTTTATATTGTTTTCTTTTGGTTTTGAGTACCTTTGATAATAATTTGGTTAGATTTTTCTTTGTTCTTGTCATTGGGTTATTGGAAAACTGATTTCTTGATCATTGGATTTCTTGAAGGAATTGATGTTTCATTCATCATTTTGAAAAGTGTTTTTTTATCAGTGATTAGGTGAATATCTCAGTTTTCAACTGGAAATTAAGTGGAATTGAAAATAAAAATCTTATGCATTATGCATTGTATCTAGGGTTTTGTGAGTGAAATTATAGTTAGAAACAGTTGCATTAGGGGAATGCTTAACAATATTGTTTGTTTCATCTTGTATGCTGCATATTATTTTTTCTCTTCCCTCCCATTTATAGATTTTCATTGAAAAGGAAAGTTTCATTTTATCATGCTAGTTTGCATTATAGGATATTCAGGTGAAATTCATGGTGAGTCTTGAAAACCGAAACTTAACTCAATATGGAATTTAAAATTTATTGAATCGACCTAAGGGGCATTTGTAACATTAACACAAACATCTAGAGGCCTAGGCTAGAGATGTGTTCCGACATCTATAAACATAGGAGATGTCATCTTTTTCTAGTGCTTCATTTCAGGGGTGATATCCCATTCCACTTACATAAGTGTATCAAACTATTTCCATGTACCTTCGGGTATATTGGATGGCGCTCCATGCATTAAAAGTATATGGGGTCACTCTCATCGTATGGTTACATATTAGACAACAATAACATAGAACGTGATTCCACACACCTTGAAGTATATTTCGGAAGTCCACCATAGGTCATTATCCTTGCCATAGGTAAATGATTTGACCGCCTTGTACATTGTGATACACCGAACATAGCATTCAGGGAGATTTCCTGCCCATACATAAATCCTTGGTTCTCCAAGGTTGTATATTGTAGTTCATAGTTTCTTGGTAAACATTTATTCCTAGTTTACCCTCTTTTATTTATTTTTTGTGTTAATTGTTAAAATTTATTAATTCAACGTGGAAGAACAAAACCCTTTACCCCTCACATAGAATGGAAAATAAGCCCCCTCTTCCACCTAAGGCAACTCCTGGCCATTTTTAGAAGCATAATAATGTGCAGACTACCAAATCTAGTACTTCATGAGATATTACTTTTGGTCCTCCATTTAAGATAGATCCACTAGGATCATCTTTTCTTGTGAGAATGGAGCATGAGATTACTTCTCCATTGGCTGGTGAATTTGACACAGTCTAAACTGAAGCACATGAAATCTCTTGACGTGAGGTTATTGAACCTAACTATACTAAATTAGAGACAACTCAACCTGAGGTACCTCAGGCATCTACACCTATTACTTTAGGACCCTCTCTTTCTCTTCCTCTATCTCAGACAAAACCCAAACTTTATATCTTGGACCCAATAGTGAACCCCTTCCACCTAGTCTTGTGAGTATCAAAGAGATTCCAAACGAAGAGTATCAACCCTTCTCTCCCATTCGAGGAGTTCATTTTTATCAAGCCCATCCTTTTCCTTCTCCTCATACTCCCATCTCATTCTCCTTTATCTGATTATTTTCCTTTCAACTCAGCTTTGAGTTTCCCTTAGCAATCTTCTTTGGGACAGATAACCATGACTGAGTCTTCTATGGTTTCTCAATCTGTATCTACTACAATGAATGAAACAACTCAATTTGTAACCTCATATATGTTTGTAACAACACCATAGACACATTTTTATGGTGGCACGATCATCCCACCTAGTTACAAATCTTTGTTTGGTACCTTTTCTGGTGCAACATCCAGTCCATGGACATCTTGCATGACATCTACATCTGGAATTTCATCTGGAACTACACTTACTTAATGATCACTACACAGTCTTCTCCTATTCCTCCATTTACACCTACAATTGAGCAGGAGGCTAGTCCTTATGTTAGTGTACATGGTTATCTACAACAACCCAATCCATCACCTATTAGGAACCCTCCTCTCGAGGGGAAGTTGCCTCCATCTTATCCTCCTCTTTTAGCAGGGGGAAACCTATTGTAGGTTCATTCCCATATCCTCAAGTTAGTTCTCACCCTTAAATGAGTCCTCCATATTTGTGAATGGCTTCTAAAGTTTTGCATACTACTATTCCTATCTAACCTGATCAAGTTGTGGCTTCATCTCTAGTTTCTCAACATGTTCCACCAACATCTCATATTTGTGTCCAACAATCCAGATCACAACTTGTTCAAACTCAAATGAATGTGCGCCAACCTTTTATATTTTGTACCTTTAACTCACCCTATTCCACCAGTATCTGGCACATCTCAAACCATGTATACCCATCCTCTTCAAGGTAAATTACAATCACAACATTTTGGGCAAACCATTCCTCAAACTCAAATGGGAAAAAATGTGTATGGTATGGCACAGACACAACCATAAGAAAACCCACATTATATTAGGATGATTAAAAATCTGATAGGGCAACAATATCCACTATAGAAAATTATCCCTCAAATTCCATATAGTCAGCAAGTCCAAACTAATTTGCTTCAACCTTTGCAAGGTTATCATGTAGTTGGACAATAAGGTTATGTGGATACTGGATATCAAAATCCTCCCTATCCTAGGACATAGATACCTATTTCTTAGGCTACCCCATCTTATCCAGGATATCCTTGACAGGACCTCAACAAGTAGTTTCCATTTGTAGCAAATCTCTAATTGTCGAATTTGACTAGGCTCACCAATGATCCCATTTCCCATTCTCCTTGGTGGTCGATTATTCCTACAAAGCTACCTTCTGATATTCCTAAATTCAATGGAAATTTTGGGGAAGAACCATCCATGCACATAATGACTTATCATTTGTGGTGTTCTTCGAACTCCCTCAATGATTATTTTGCTCGTTGCATCTTTTCCAACATACACTCACTAGTACGATAGCTAAATGCTATATTGAATTAATTTGAGCTTCGTTTGATAATTTTAGCACCTTGGATACTACATTCGTAGCACATTTCTAGTTTCCCATCAAATATGAAATTGGAATAGAACTCTTAACTAATTTCAAACAGAATAATGATACTCACATCTCTGAACATATTCATTAGTGGAAACATTGTCATCGTTTGGTTAAAACATTTTTTCCCGACCAATTGTTAGTTTAATGGTTCATTAAGTCTTCGTTTCCATCCATCATAGAGGATGTAGCCAAAGCTGGAGTCATAAATGAAGAGCAGGTGATTTCTCATGCCCAATACTTGGATCTCATCTATACCCAATCTAGCATGTTTTATGGTAAGATACCAGATGCTATGTGACCTACCTTTATTGTTTCTCACACTCTTGGTAAAGAATTACATGTTGTCGATGGAATGATTGGTTCTATGAGCCAATAGTTGATGAGTAAACAATCTGGTTAAACTCTTATTGTCACTGCTCAAAGCCCTCCTTCAACTCCTATGGCCTCTACTTCCAAGATAAATGTCATTTAATCGTCCAAAGGAAAATCTCCCCAATGAGGAAGTAATAAGAAAGGAAAAGGTAAGAAGAAGAAAGACAATGCTTTGCAGGATAACCAAAACAATTAGTCTCCTGAAGAAAAGTGGAAAACTAGTTACACATGTCTAATATATAATGAGGATCATTTTTCTAGTGAGTTTCCTCACAGGGCTAAGGTGATTCAATTCCTTAAATCATCCACTATGCCTACTGTGTTGACAAAACCTTTTCTGAATCAGGAGACCAATATGGTTTCCTAAGATCCAACTTCCTCTAATTCACTTTTGATGCTTTCCTCTACTAAGACCAAAAATGAAGTTATGGTGGCTATCCGAGGTAAAGACTATGGTAATATGAATCCTTTGAATGGTTAGGCAACTAATCAACCTACTAGTTTGACTGCATCTCCATCAAATCCTACTCCAAATATCGTACCTATTTAATTAACGATTAAACCTCCCAAGGGCATTATCCATAAATCGACATTTAACCCTTGTGAAAGAGCTACTCAAAATTATAACATAGTTGAAGATCTGGCTCAAGCCCCATCAACTATGTCCACTCTTGAGGTGTTGTAAAATTTCCTTCCCCAAAATAAGGCTTTTCTTTCGAAAATTGGATGTATTAATCCTTTGGATTCCAACGTAGTAGTTTTTAATCATGAGTGATCCGGATTTAAAAAGGAACACAACAATCTATAGAGATAACCATAACCACAAAGATACAGTGGAAATAATACTTCATTTCATTAATGTAAAATACTAAAATATGCTTACAAATAGAAATGGAAATAAACCAGCTAGGGCGATGGTAGCTTATCTCTTAGAAGAGATGTGACGGCTACATGCCTCTGAACTATGTTACAATGAGGCTTGAAGGCCTATTTTGTTGTTGAGAAACAATGGAAAACCCTTCAAATCCCAAAACCTAACCCTAGAAGATGAAACGCCAAATTGTGGTCCCTATCTTGGGTAAGTTGGTACATCAACTTCCCGGGATCGTAACTTTGGCATACGATATCTGTTTGATGCGTGTAATAGCTCGTTAGAAAGATATATCCGAGCACTACAACCTTGGGAAGAGCAACATTAGACCATGGACCCATGATGCTCCAAAATTTCCCAAAAAACGTCATTTAGGGCCTCAAAACGGCTTTGGAAGTTTAGGACCCGAAAAACTGCTAAAAATAGTAAATTATGCTACAATTACGGAAACTGAAAAACTGAAAGAGACAGTCATGGGGGTCCAAATGGGATAGGTGGGTGGCCACCAACATCCACCTGGATCATTCCTCCCCCCTTAGGAAGCAATGGTCCCCATTGCTTGAGTTCCTCCATCTCCTGAACTTTGTCCCTGTTGAGTTGTTCTGCAATCTCGGATGTGTGCAGTAATGGTGGGAAGCATGGTCAAGGGTGGTACACATTGAACACTTAGTGTAGGCGAATGAATGGAGGAATATTGTGCTCCAATGAATTATTTCCCACAGCCTTGGTAATGGTGTAAGGACAATGTCGGTGTGGTTGAAGCTCCTGATGGGCTCTTGTAAGGCATTCTTTTCGCAGATGCAACTAGACTTTGTTGCCCACCTGCAGCTTGTGTGGTACCCCTGTGGGTGAGGAGAAGTTGTTCCCGTGTTCTGTCATGACCATATACCTTTGCTGCTACTGCTGCGTGGAGGAACCCTTCATGGGGGTCATGGATGTGGCTATGATCTTTCCCTTACTTTGGGAGTGAACCAGACAGATAAATTTCCTAGTCTGCGAGATAAGCTTGCTGCCTTTCTTAGCAGTGATCAAAGAGGTGGTGGTAGGTGGGGCTACCTTCGGTATCCTGTATAATGAATTACGCAAAGAAATAATGATAGCACGAGGCCTTGACTCATACATAGTATGTCACCTCCACAAGTATGGCTGGCGTAATAATACATCATAAACATCCAGAGGTGTAACATCACACAATACCTTGTCTGTGAAGGGCTTGATGCTGTAGGGAAGGCGACACTGCTGGCGAACTTTGAGATCTCATCCTTCGTGAAGCCACCCAATACTATACGGCTGTGGGTGTGGTGTAGTTTGTATGCCCAACCGCTTCATGAACTCTACTAAAATGAGGTTCTTTTGGCTGCCACTGTCAACAATGAATTGCAATGGTGAACCCTCCACCCACATCTGTGAGTGGAAAAGATGTTCCCCCACCTCTGGATCTTCGGGCTCATGTTCTGGATCTTGGTAGTGGAAACAGTGACACTCGGATCTGCATCAATGATCTGCTTCGGTTTACCATTCCCCTTGTCGGGTTCTGGCTTAGGGTTGGAACATGCATCTGATTCAGAATCCTTCAACTCGGCCACCAGCAACTGCTTGGTCTGACACTCACTTGTGTTGTGAGTGGGGCTCTTGTGGAACTCACACCACTTTCCTATGTCCTTCTTCGACTTCTTGGTGTTGTTCTTTTCTCGTGGCTTCGCCGGGTTGTCTTGGGTCACCCCGCCTTGGCTTTGTCCTTTGGTCTTCGGATTTGTAGATCCAAAGTCTCGCTTCTTCTGTTTGAACTTTTGCTCAATTTTGACAGCGTATCGATACGTCGTGCTGAGAGAGGAGATGTTCAGGAACTCCATCTCTTCCTGGATGTATCTGTGTAGGCAGCCACGGTATTTGAGTACTAGATGCAGATCAGAATCTTTGATACCCAACTGTGTGCAAAGGGTATGAAAAATGTTGGTGAACTTTGGCACATCTTGGTCCCTTACCTATCATAGCATGGTCCACTTTATGTATTTGTCCTCGTAGCTTTTGATAGGGTAGTATTGCTCCTTGATGGCATCCCAGAATGAATCCCAAGTGGGTGTGGCTGAAAATAGTGAGCCTGTACTTTCATCCTTCTGCTCGCAGTAGGTTTCCCACCAGTCCTTGATGTGGGGGGCTGCTTTGAGAAGAGTGAAAATAATATTTTCCCGACTCGAAAATTCATGAACAGAAAACTACCCATCTAGTAGATTTAACCATTTATCTACAACATCTGTGTCTATTTCATGCTCGAAGATGGGGATTTCAAAATTAACTTGTACCTTAAAGGGCGTGGCATTTCCAGAGTAGCTGTTGGAAGCTGATGCGTTGCCTCTGGGTAGCCACTGAAGGATCTGCGCAAAGTTTTCCATCATCGCGTTCCTTTTTCGCTCAAGGGATTCTTCGAGCAAGATTTTGATAGGATCTCCTGCCCCCCTGTCTTTCTTCTCATCAGCCATGGGAGACCGTCAAGATTTGTGAGGCTGGTCTTGCAAAGGTTCGACCAGTTCAAGCCCTAACTCATTATATCCCGACCTCATTGGGGACATGCAAAGGAAAACAGAGAAAAAAGCAGACCGCTCTGATACCACTGATCCAAATTTAAACATGAATGCAACAATTTATAGAGATAAACATAACCACAAATATGCAGCGGAAATAATACTTCATTTCATTAATGTAAAATACTAAAATATGCTTACAAACATAAATGGAAATAAACCAGCAAGGGCGATGGTAGGTTATCTCTGAGAAGAGATGTGGAAGTTACATGACTCTGAACTGTGTTACAATGAGGCTCGAAGGGCTATTTATTTTTGAGAAACAATGGAAAACCCTTCACATCCCAAAAACTAACCCTAGAAGATGAAACGCCAAATTGTGGGCCTCGTCTTGGGTAAGTTGGTACATCAACTTCACGGGGTCGTAACTTTGGCATACGATCTCCATTTGACGTGTGCAATAGCTCGTTAGAAAGATCTATCCGAGCACTACAACTTTTGAAAGACCAACATTGGTACATGGGCCCATGTTTCTCCCATATTTCCCAAAAAAAACATTGTTTAGGACCTCAAAACGGCTCCGAAAGTTCAGGACCCGAAAAACTGCTAAAAATAGTAAATTGTGCTACAATTACAGAAACTGAAAAAATGAAAGAGACAGTCATGGGGGTCCAAATGGGATAGGTGGGTGGCCACCAAAATCCACATGGATCAATGAGAACCATATGCCTCTATTTCCGACTAAACTAGATTTCATGATCTAGGTTTTTGTTCATGGTAAGAATATTCATCATTCCATTATGGACAAAGGAGACTCAACCTATATTATGTCCAGGTATTTTTGGAAGACTATTGGTTCTCCCCAATTAAGCCAGTCACCAACCACTTTGAAAGCTTTTGATGGAAGAAATTATGAACCATGTGGGATTATGAATTTTCTACAAGTAGAATTAGGTGGCAAGACTATATGAGTAAGAGACAAAGTTATCAATGGACCTTTTGATTATAATATTCTATTGGGTCGTACATGGGTCTATGCCATGGCTACAATTGTTTCCACATATTTTAGAATGATCACTTTTCCTCACAAAAGTGGTATTGTAGCCATAAATCAACTCACTTTATTTACCACTGGTTCTTCAGCTATTGGAAGTGTCCCTCGTGTGGGGGAAACCCCTCACCCATATCATCATGTTGGGGTTGGAAAACTTAAAGATTCCTCTCTAATGGGAACGTTTTTCATTCTCCTCCTTCGTTGCCTGACAAATCTACTTAGATTGCCTGCATTAATAAGGTATATTTCTGTATTTCTCTAGTTGATCCATGGATAGTACGAGAAGAATCTAATATCAACAGTTTTGGTGACTGTATACCACTCATCCCCAATGATCTAGATTAGGAAGACATATTTTCGACTTGTTCAACTTATTCTGATCCTTTCTCTTCGATCCATTGGGTTGATCGTTCTATAGATTTTGGTACATCATATGGTTTTTTCTCTCATACATTTTCCATCGATGATAGAATCATGGAGATCATGATGCCAGATGATGCTTGGAACAACCCTGGTGAAAATTCCATGTAACAAAAGTTGAAAAAACAATAACCATGGTTGATGGGACACTTATTCCAAGCCAAATATTGGGCAAGACATCCTAGGGGGTGTTCATTTGGCTGTTTATGGCTAAGGAAATTGGCAAAGGCAATGGATAAGGCTTTGGAAAGGCAAAATGTCATTTTTGGCACAATTATTTATGAAAATAATGGAAAATGGGGGGAAATGGTAGGTGAAAGGTCACAGGTTGCATGTGAGGAGGAAAATGAAGGAAAATAATGGAAAATGAAGAAAATAGAGCCCTCATTCATAAAAAGGTTTATGAGGATCAGTTGGTAACCTTTTGTTAGTTTAGCTTTGGAGCACTCTCAATATTCTCTCTCTCTCTCTCTCACTCTTGGACACTTAGAGTTTTCTTGGAGCACTTTGGCATTGGAGCAAAAAAGGCAAAGAAGGCAAGAGGAAGCAAAGATCAAGTAGGGAAAGGCAGGATAAAGCAATTACAACAGGCTTCATTGTAGGTATCGACTTGCATGTGTATTTTCCTTGCTATATCTGGCATGCATGGGATTGGATCTAGTTTTTTTCTATCATGGCATGGGTTTTTCTAGGTGTGTCAGTGTTGTTCAACCTAAAATTCCCATTTCATGATAGCTTTGATGAGATGGTTTCTCATATTTGGTTAATGTGGGTTGGCTGGATGGATTCGAAGCTGAGTGGGGTGGATATCCGAACTGAAAAAAACATGGCCTAGTGGTCCTTGAACTGGACTATGGATCACGGTAAAGCCACTAGCTTAGTAACCCCTGAACTAGACTGTGGGTTGTGTTAAAGCTAGGATTTTGTGCCTTAGTGGGCCTAGGAATCCTTGTTGGTGAATGACAGGATATATGGTAAACCAAATAGGTGGATTTCTCTCTGTTGGGCCTAGTAGTCCCGGGATGGGATATATGGTAAAGCCTGGAGAGTGTATCTTGGTGTAGGGCCTAGTGATCCCTAGATCAGACTATGGATTACGATACATCCTGAGAGACTAGGAGGCACTCAAATTCCTCACGGTGTAGGTAGAGAACTCTGGTGGCATCCATGATTTTGTGTTTTCGGTGTGTTCTATGAGTCTCACATTCATGCTTGGAATATAGCACGGGGGTGATTGGCTGAAGAGAGACTTGGCTTAGCCAATTTATGGTCGATTGAACATGGTAGTCCCATCTTCAGTTGGTTTATTGCATTCATTAATGAGAAATTTATTCCCTTGATTTTCATGTGTAAATGTACTGATATATATGTGATTTTATGGCTGATATGTTTATGATATTTATCTCCCTATTATGCTAGTTATATGTATGTTTTATGACAGTAGCTATATATGTCTCTGAGCATGTTTTTACTTGTAAATGAATGGATAATGTGTCTATGATCTAATAGATGATAATGCGGAAAATGACATGAGGGAACATCAGTTCATAGTGATTCTCAAATAAGTATGAGATCCCTACACTTAATTATGTTGTTTAGACCTGTAGGTTACATGTTGATGATATGCTTGAAAAAATCCCTGTCATGGCTAGTAGGGGTTTGGTTAAGGTCTTGTTTAACTAATTTCTTTTGCATCATTGTTTTCCTACTCTTTTATTGATCTTAAGTTATCACTCCCTTCTGGGCAGCGACTTGGGCTTTGGGCCTAAAAAAGTGTCTCAAATCTAGGGGTCGCTAGCACAGAATTGGAAAATTGGGTCTCTAGATGTTGGTACATAAGCCTATGAGAGTGAATTTGGGTTTCTAGATGTTTTCATGCCTATAGAATGAGAGCGAATGAGGCCTAAGTTGACCAAAACTTTAGTAAAACCCAAGGGCAAGCTATCTAAAGTATTGGATTGGTTCCTGTGGGAAATAAAGCTAATGTTGGATGTCTATGTGTTATGTTTCTATCAATTCCACTTCCTTAAGGTCACATAGGAGGTTGAATCCAATCATAGTAGCCTCTCATCGCATGTTTACCCTGTTTGGTTAGTTACTTGGGTAGATGTGGGAGGAGGGTGTTACAGAGTGGTAACAGAGCATGGTTCACCCCTCAGATTGGATGGGAAGTGTTTGTTGGTCATGCATGCATGTTAGTTTCATGTGTGTCTCTTCCACATGCATTCCATGTGCTTGTTGCATTGCTTGATGTTGATCATGATGGTAGTAAGGTTGTCAGGAGGAACTTGATGATTGATTTTGTGAAATGCATCATTATGATTATATGACTGGTTTCATATGGATATATGTCACCTACTTACATCCTTGTACGTTAGGCTACATCCTTGTAGGTTTGATTACATGTATAAGTCTTGTAGGTTCGTTACAAGAATTGATCACTTATGTTCGACTACATGCATTTATGCGCAAGTGTAGTTGATTAGGCATTGCGTACACATGTTCATAGTTGCATGTGGAAATGTGTACATTGGAGTAATGGTTTTTGTCATGCATGAGGTCATAACATGCATTATTGATATGGCCTTGTATTGATGATTGGACCCCAACTAGAGTGATGTTTATGTGTTGATACATTTATTTGCGTATGTCTATATGATGTTATGTTTATGTTATACATGTATCACACTAATTTGTTGATCTTAGAGATGAGGAATCATCCTCGAATTATGCTAAGGTACATTGGTTTATTGTGATTTGGTTTATTTGACATATTATGCATTTTAGGAAAGAGACCAAATGGTTAGAAAGGTGGTAGAATACATAGAATCTCCCTATGCATTAGATGAGTAGCATGGTGCAAGCACACTTCTGATTTGGTAGATACATTGAGAAGCTTGAAGTAAGAGATAAGGAGTTGTAAGACAGATAATGACTAGATCATATAGGCACAAGAGAAGAAAGCAGAGGTTAATGCAATACTTCTTTAGAGTTTGACAAAATTGCAGTGAGGGCCACTTCAAATCAGTCAGAGATAGGATGAAAGAACTAATCGGGCATATGAAAGTAGGTCTCCCAGTAGACATAGGTTGGATAGCTTTGATACAGTGAGAGATTGAAGTTTGTTGGACACTCCAAATAGGAGGGGCGATGAGTACAGATACCATTCTAGTTCTTGTTCTGATATACATCATGATCGTCATTGTTATCATCCTTACAAGAGGAGTGATAGGGGATTAATTTTTGGATGAATTCAAGAAAGAAAAACCACCTACCTCTGATGGAGATGTGAAGAAGCCGGAAGAGTCAGAGGCTTGGATAATTTGGATGAACAAACTATTTGAGTTGCATGATTACATAGATAACATGAAGGCCAGAATAGCTATCTTCAACTTGGAAGGTAAAGCAAACATTTGGTGGGAAGATGTTAAGCGAGTTAGAGACATTAAGACAGATGAATTGAGTTGGCAGGAGTTCAAGAGGCTTTTCAAGAAGAAGTAATTGTTAGGGAGGTACTACGACAGTAAGGCCAAATAATTCTATGAGCTAAAAATGGGGTCAATGACAAATGAAGAGTACACGACCATGTTTCTAGAACTATTGAGGTATGTACCATATCTTACTAATGAGAAGGCTAAAGTTTAAATATTTGTTAGTGATTTTCCATTACCATCTAGAGATCAGATTGAGTATGATGAGCCTCGGTCACTTAAGGAAGTCATTGGGAAATTAAAGAATTGTTATGAATAGTTAAAGCATAAGAATGAATCTAAGCAAGGATGGAAAGGAAAGGACAAAGATAAAGGTAAATGTCAACCTAAGAGAACAAGGTCTCATAATGTAAATGGGAAAGCAAATAGGGCACTGCAAAAGAAGTTTATTGAAGTTAGACAGGGACATCATCTTAGAAGTGAGGGAACTAGTTGGTTGGAGTGTTGGACATGTGGTGAGGAACACCTTAGGAGTGATTGTCCATATCATCAGGGTGGTAGCCCTAAGATATACAGTGCATGGGAGGCACAAACTATTGTGGATGTTGGCGAGAGTATTCCTCGTATTTATGTGGCCATGGAAAATAGGCAGGCAGAACACCAGGCATATATCATTGAGATGGATGGTAAAATTTTTGATCAAGTTATTTCTATTTTGATTGACCCCAGATATAATTATAGCTATGTTAGTCCTAAATTGGTGGATAAGTGTGGTTTGCGTAAGGAATTTCATGTAGAGTATTAGTTAGTGTAGTTGGCTATAGGTACAAAGAAGCAATTTTGTCATTGGGTAAGAACTTGTGGATTTTATTTGAATGGTATGCCTACCACAACAAATTTGAATGTATTACCGTTGGGTTCATATAATATGTTTCTGGGCATGGATTAGTTGTATCTACATAGAGCTAAGGTAGACTGCTATGACAAAGCCATTGAGTGTGTTGATGAAAATGGGGAACCAAGAGTCTTGCAGGGTAAGAAGAAATCCATATCAGTTAGGATGGTGACAACTATGAAAGAAAATCATAGCCACAGGAAAGGGTGTATGTTATTTGTAGTACACATTTCTAGTGATAAGGATAAGGAGGTTGAGGATGCAAATATGTTGAGCAGGTACCCAGTTTTGCAATAGTTTCAGGATGTATTTCCTAAGGACATTACATAGTTTCCAACTCACAAAGAGGTAGACTTTTCCATTGAATTAGTGTCAGGGAGCTCCAGCATCAAAAACACCTCACACGATGAGCACACTTGAGTTGGTCAAGTTAAAGTTGCAATTGAAGTAAATGTTATAAAAGGGATACATTAGGCCAAGTATATCACCTTGGGGTGCACTGGTATTGTCGTGAAGAAGAAATATGGTACTCTCAAATTAACCATTGACTACAGTTAGTTGAAAAACGTGACTATCAAGAACAAGTACCCTTTTCCAAGGATTGATGACTTGTTTGATCAACTGAAGGGTGCATCAATGTTCTCGAAGATTGATTTGAGATTTGGATCCCATCAGGTACACATAAAAGAAGAGGACATTTACAAGACCATGTTCAGGACTAGGGATGGGCATTATGAGTTTTGTGTTGTTCCATTTGGCTTACTAATGCTTCATCTACATTCATGTGCTTGATGAATATTGTGTTGCATATGTACTTGGATAAGTGTGTTATTATGTTCATTGATGATATATTGGTATATTCTAAAAATGAGGAAGTGCATTTCGAGCATTTAGCAGCAGTGTTAAGTTTGTTGAGAGAGCATCAGTTGTATGCTAAGCTTAGCAAGTGTAGTTTCTTTTAGATTGAGGTACACTACTTGGGACATGTTGTCTCCAAGAAGGGAATTGAAGTAGATCTAGAGATGATAAGAGCCATCATGGAGTGGGAAGCTCCTAAGAGTGTGGATGACATGAGATCTTTCATGGGTCTGGTAGGTTATTGTTGGAGGTTAATGAGGAACTTCTCGTAGATTTCTTATCCTATCACATCATTGAAAAGGAAAGGTAAGAACTTTGAATGGATAGAGGAGTGTGAGGAAAACTTTGAGCAACTTAAGCAGTTGTTGACACATGCACCAGTGCTATAGATTGTAGATCTGAAAAAAGAGTCTATAGTATGCACAAATGCTTGCAAGAGAGGACTTGGTGGATTCCTTATGCAAGATGGACAGGTGGTATGCTATGAGTCTTGGAAACTAAATGAACACGAGAAGAACTAACCGACACATGATCTTCAGTTAGAAGTGATCATACATGCATTGAAGATGTGGAGGCATTATGTTATTGGCAGGAGGTTTGTACTTATGACTAATCATATTGGGTTGAGGTATTTGTTTGACTAATCGAATATGAATGCTAGGAAGTCTATATGGTTGGCCACAATAAGCGAGTTTTATTTCGAGATCAGGTACATCAAAGATAAAGAGAAGAGGGTGTAAAATGATCTCAGTAGGCAGGTACAGGTAAATCACTTAGCAACTATGAGCTCCTATGGGACAAACTTACAGGATAGGATTTTACAGGCAGGTTAGCAGGATGTTAGGTATATGGAGATTGTGCACAAGTTGCAGCAGGGTGTTGGTACAGGTACATGTGATAATATAGGTATAGGTATAGGTGCAGTACATGTACATGTAGTGGTACATGTACACGTGGTAGTACATGTACATGCACAGGTACAGGTGCAGGTACATAGGATATGGATTATTATCTTACAGTAGATGGATTGGTCAGGTTTCGAGACAAGATATATGTACTAGATAACAGGGAGCTCAAGAAGGTGACCTTGAGGGAGTTTCATGCAAAATCATATTCAGGTCACACAGGTTATCAAAAGAGACTTAAAGTAGTGAAGATATTTTACTATTGGCCAAATTTGAAGAAGGATGTAGCAGATTTTCTGACTAGGTATTTCAATTATCAGTGAGTGAAATCATAGTGTGAACATCTAGGTTGACTGCTACAACTGATTGTGATTCCAGAGTGGAAATGGGAGGTCATTTCCATTGACTTCATCACAGTTTTTCCGAGGACAGTGAGATAGCATGATTCCATCATGGTTATTATGGACAAGTTGACAAAGGTTGTACATTTCATTCTAGTGAAGTCTACATTCTCAGCTAGCGATGTGGCACAGGTATTCATCATAGATGTGGTCAGACCACATGGTGTTTCAAAGAATATTATGTCAGATAGGGATGCAATGTTCACTTCCAAGTTCTAGAAGGAGTTATTTGCAGGTTTGGGCACAGAGTTGGCCTTCAGCACAACTTATCATTTGCAGACAAATGGATAGGCAGAGAGGGTGAACATGATATTGGAGGACATGTTGAGGATGTATGTGATGCATCAATAGTGGAAGTGGGAAGAGTATCTCCCCTTGGTAGAGTTTTCATACAACAACAGTTATCAAGAGTCATTGAGGATGAGTCCTTTTGAGACATTATATGGGTAGAGTTGTAATGCTCCTATTAGTTGGAGTTATCCGGTTAGCAGAGTATTGATTGGACCATATATGTTGGTAGATATGGAATAATAAATGCAAGTGATCAAGAAGAATCTAAAGGAATTATAGGATAGGCATAAGAGTTATGCAGAGAGGAATAGGTTATTCAAGGAGTTCTAGGTTGGAGAATAGGTGTACTTGGGCATCAACCTAAAGAAGATATCCTTGTGGATTGGATCATGTGCAAGTTGGCACCACTGTTTTGTGGACCCTTCAATATCATTGAGAGGATTGGACTAGTAGCCTTTTGACTTTCACTTCCTCGGATAGTGAAAGTCCATGATGTTTTCCATGTATATTTGCTTAAGAAGTATATTAAAGATGTTGATCATGTGATTGAATAGTCTGTATTGCAGGTGGAACCAAATGGAGAATTCTAGCTCTAGCCTCAATGTATATTGTAGAAAAATGTGCTCATGCTCCAAAACTGAGCAATCGAGCAAGTTAAAGTGCAATGGGAGCACTTTGGGCCCGATGAAGCTACAAGGAAGATGGCAGATTAGATGCAGGCTATGTATCTTTCCTTGTTTTCTGGCCTTGGAATGAATTGGGTGTTTACACGCTGGCACATAAGCCTACATAAGCCGCGATTCAGTTGCACCCAAGGGCAAGCTGTCTTAAGTGTTGGATTGGTACCTGTGGGTCCTAAAGCTGACGTTGGATGTTTGTGTGTTATGTTTCAGTTGATTTTTTTGTCCTTTGAGATAACCCTAGGTCAGTTGGTTATGCCAAAGCATCTAAAATATTTTGGCGTTTTTGATTTTGTGGATGACCAAAGAACAGTTAATTAAAATAGGTGTTTCTAAAACTTAGAAAGATCTTAAATATAAATGAAGGGTTGTTTTTTTATTTGCACATAGTAGTTTAAATTTTATGTGTGATGGATTTTAAAAGAAAAAGGAAATGTAAATGATCATATACTTAGACAGAATACTTAATCATTTGCAAGAGGAAATCATTAAAACTGTATTTTAATTATCAACATAATATAAATAATTTATAACAGAAACCTAATGCAATTTAAGTTTCAAGAGGAAATAGTAGAGGAAAACAACTGTAACTTAGTCTCTTAATTAAATTACAATTCATAGTGAATTAAAAATGAAATTGGTACTCAATTAAGGTTTTTGATTGGATAGTTGTCTATAAGATAAATTTTATGAAGAAAACAATTATGATAAACACAAAGAAGAACTCACTAGAAGACAAGCCATGTGTAGATAACTCAAAATCCTTTATTGACATTCAAAAAGCTCTAGCTTAGTACAATTCTGTTAAAAAACTAATTCGAAGGTGCAACCCCTAATTCTTTATCAGAATGAGGTATTTATACAAAAAGAGTTTTACAATTAATGCCTCATTGACTAGGCATGCTAAAATATCTAAAACTAAAACAGAATTGAAGGATTCAATCTAGGAAGAATGCATCTGCATTCTAGCCCTGTTCTGCTGGAATCTATTGCTAAGTCACCTCTTTTTCTGGATACGCTGGAAACTGACTGATGTGCTGGAATAATATGCTGGCAGGCTTTGTTCATTTTGATATTCATCCAATTTCTCCCAACGTTCTGAATTTGGAATTGTTACCTTTATAGCGTTTTGGTAGATTTCATCTACCTCAGTGTTTTTAGTAAACGTAGGTTTTACTGGAAAAACATGTTGAATCTCATTTGAATAAAACAAATATTTTCAATTGCTTCATATAAAGCTCTGCCAGTGATTGGTCCTTTGATTGAAAATGATGCAGCAATGAAGGTTTTCATCTTTTCCTGCAGTCTTTGAATATAATTTGTTCTGTCCATCAGCTTGTCATTCAACACAAAAATAGAAGGCAGTCCTCTCTTAATCAATGCATCAATTCTTGACAGAAACCTGTTAATGCCAAATTCCAGAGTGTGGAATTTTTCTTCTAACTGTGTTGCTAAGTTCTTCTTATCAAGAACCTTTTTGACTTCAAGGATTGTTTCAGTTCTTCTTCTACTCCCAATTCTTCGAGCTCATATTTATCCTTGGAATTCAAAAATATAATGATTCTGTTTGCTATTGCAAGCATTGTTCCTAACTGATATTTTATTTCAGAAATAGCTTTGTTGGTTTTTTCTACCAGTTCTTTCTGTTCAAACATAGTCTGGATGCAGGGTTAGACGTCTTTCATTTCATTGATGGTGTTATCCCAAATGATTTGTTTAACCCGAGCAAGGGGAGTGCCAATGGCATTTTCATTTGCTGACTTCTTCCAATTCTCAATCTGAGTTTGGGCTCTTTGGAGTTATACTGAATGATTTGTGTCAGGCCTACTTTTAATGTCTTCCAGCTGCTTCATTATTTTCTCCAACTTTTGGATTTCATCAAATTGAAGTGTCATCTTCTGAACTTCTTGGGCCAGTTCTATAGCATCTCCATTAGTGACTATGGTAGGTATAGTTGAAGGAATAGCAGTGACTAGAAGTGCTTGTGGAGTAACAATTGATTTCTTGGCTTCTTCAATGAGTCTTTCTACTTGGATTTCCATCTGTCTTATTTGTGAATTTTGTTCAATAATGAGCTTCATCATATCTGCCTTTTGGTTCTCTGTCTCATTCATTTACTTAGCCAAAGGATCTTTAGTTGCTAGGAGTTTGAGTTATTTCCTTAATGCAGCAATGTCTGCATTCTTCTTTTTGATTAATTCCTCTACAACTTTAACATTTGCAGGGTCATAACCCAATATGATTACTAGGTCTTCTAGTGTTTTAATCCTAGAGTCTTTGGCATGAGAAGAAATATTCTCCATGTAAAGCTATGATCGAATGGTGGAAAATGTGGCCTGCAATCTAGACAATGTCATGGAAGTATTAGTAGCGAAGGAAAATATCATCTCTCCTAACTGTTTGTGCATTTCCATTTGATCAATTAAATGCACATCCTTAATATCAAACTCAAGAGTGGCTTTCTTGTAATCTGCCTCTCCTTTACGTTGAGGTACTTGAGCTTGGAGAAATTCCATGTGCATTTTTCCTTTCTTTGAATCAAAGGCAGTTAACAGTCTGCTCTATGTGCTAGATGTTTGCTTCCAGAATTGATTATAGATATTGATTTTTAAAGCTTCATTCTTTAGCTTGATTTCTTTGTAGATGTCCATTGTACTTTTCTCAGGTTCACTTGGTGGAGATGCTTCTTTCTGTGTGATATGCAACAGCTGATTTTGAGAAAGTGTTGAAGTATCAGGAGGATCTGTTGATTGCTCTTCTCCTAATGTAGTTTCAGGAATTTCCTTTGAAGTGTTAGGTTGCTGCTGTTTTGAATCTTTGCTGAGGTTCAACCTTGAACTAAGGTTTTTCTTTTTTCTATACACAAGTTTAAAACCTGAGTTGATGATGACAGTTTCCATGGGATACACTTCCTCTCTGTTTCTCTTTGCTATCTTCTTTTCTTGCAGGGAAGGTGTATGCACTACAGAAGTAGACACTTGCTGCTCTTCTAGTTCCTGTAGAGTATTTGGTAGCCACTCTATTTGATTTTTGTATTGTTCAATCTCTAGCCTTGTTGTATGAAAGTAAGGTGTAGATTTGGTGTCTACCCTTAACTTAGAAATGATTCCTAATGGGTCATAAGACCAAGTAAAACTCAAATAAAATTTCATGGTTTTCAATATCTTCTCTTCTTCTTCTCTTTCTGCCCTACTATTACAAATAAACTGACCAACCTATGTCTTTATTCTGAATTGTGATTTCTTTTTGGTAGATGTAAAGTGAATCTGGTCCATGTTTATCATCTGTCTGATATATTCAAGTGCAAAAATCCTCATTGGGAGGTATTTAGGCAACTTAAAAGGTGGTAGTTCACAACCAAAAACTCTAATCTCAGTGTAGTTCTCATAGAGATACCAATCTCTAGTTTGTGCCTGCTGTGTAAGGTGCAAAATTTTCTGAATTTATTCACTTATTCTGGTCTCAGTGTTGCCTCTCAAAAGTTTCATGGTAGGATGAAAAAACATGTCTACGAATTGTTTAAATGAATATTCATTTTGTTATTTCCTGACCATGGTAGTCCAAAATATTACTGATTGTTGTTCTCCTTTATCATCTAACTAATACAACGAGAGTTTCAGATGATCTCCTTGGAAGTATATGAACATGTAGATTAGAACAAAAGTATATTTAAAAACCTCTTGATTATCAAAGTTCACAAACTGCTGGTGAATGGACTCTGCTAAAAACTCACTGAAAGTAAACATAATGGTGGGTTGGGCATCATTAGAAAATATTGACAAGAATACAATAATGGCATCATTGACCCATTCATCAGAGTAGTAGCCAAGTAAGTAAGAAATCAGAGTGATAATGTGCTTGGATCATTCTAGAAAAATGGATGAAGTATAGGGAGGATTCGTTTTAGGTACAGGGGCATATTTTGAAAGGAATGACCCTAGGGTTTTAGTTCTCTTGGTAAAATCCAGTTTTTGATACAATTCAACAAAGGCTTCTTGAGAAAATGGAGTGGTATCTTTGACAGTTGGAGCTTGCATCATCTGGTCAATGGATTCAGGGGTTATAGTAAATAGAATTTGGCCCTGAGGATTGACAATGGCTTTTAGACCTGGGAGTTTAGAAGCTCGACATCTTCTGATAAAATCTGGAGCACTGAAGGTGAGAGGAAAGATGTAATAGGGAAGGTTTGATTTTCATAGTTGAATTTCATTGGTTTTGTCGATATATTTATCTTCTAGCCAACAATATAATTAAAAAAACATCAATATCACAATTGGTTTCATGAATCATATAGTCTCTATCGGCTAAAGGTGTATGGTGAATGTCAACAGAGGGAAACATGAGAGGGTTAAAATTTTCCTATGTCTTCTTTTCTTTAGGAGGCATACTAACAATAATTTGACAATAGATTTTAAATTACAAACAAAAGAACAAGGGTTTATAATGGAAAGAAAGTTCTCTGACCAGTATATGAAGACGAGAAGTGTATATCTAAACTTGAATGCTGCTCAGACAGGTGGTGGTGCTTTAAGAATCCTGTGACTAAAGATTGACAATATTTCGAGCTCTACAGACTGTGGAATGAAAATATGAAGTTCGCGGAGGGTTTGAAATGAGTTTATAACAAAATATTTTAACTGTTTATGGCGTGGGGTTAATGGACAATTGAAATAAATGGATAACGTGAATATGGAGGGAGGTGATTTAATTCTCCAATGGAAGGTCACGTGGCAGTGATGAGATGGCGGAATTGTTGTGGAGGTAAATCCCCTCTGCGGACAGAGGCGATCCCTACTAGCCCAAATGGGGTCTAGCAATAATCAAACAATGCTAACACGCAGGTTCCTAATTGCAAATCAAAGATAGATGATGACGGCCTACCTGGATTGCAACGCTAGTACTTGTAGAAGAGTCGCCGCTCCCGTTCCTTTGCTCCGGCTGGTCACAATCCCCACGATCCTCGTGAACGGACACCTGCACATGCAAAGAACGACACAAATACAAGAATACAATCCAATAGATGCAACTATATATCAGTCAGAAAGGATATAACTCAATCATCATTACAAAAGACAATAAGAGTGGAACCATAATGATAGTCGTCTATTATTATTGATAAACAAAGAAGAATACAACCATAGTTCTGACGTCAAATCCTCCTTTGGCTAGGTGATCAGCAGCACATGTCTTGCAAAGCTTGTTGGGAATGGGAACAAGCCTCTCTCTCTTTGGTTATTTGGACAAGAATCTCCTCACTTTAGATTTAGCTTCATGGGAATGAAGAAGGCTTCTTGTAGCATGAGCTTAGCAATTCTTAGACTTTGGGACTTAGAATTTGGGACTTGGAGACTAACTTGTCAAAGGCAAAAGGACAAGCTTTTATAGATAGAGGAGGAGGAGTTAGGGTCATCCACAAGATTCATGGGATTGGCTTTATCACTAAGAAGCTTCCATGAGAGGTGGAGAAATACTTCCCTTCTATGGAGATTCGAAGCCCAACTGAACTAACTCAAGATGGAATCAGTTCATGAATAGGTTAGGAAGAACCTTCGTAAGTTTGTTTGTTAAAAACTTTACCCAACTGGGCTGGCGCGCGTGCGACTCTAAGAAAGAGCGCCAACTGGCGCGCCCTCTTTGGAGGATTTCCCCCATTGGCGTGAGTGATACACAGTGAAACCGCGCCAATGGAAAAAGGGCTATTTTTATGGGTATTTTGCAGAAGGTGTCTTCAGGGCATATGAAGTACATACTCAAGGGGATACAATGCAAGTGTTTTCAGGTTATGTCACTTCTCACAGGTCCCGGAATAAGTCTTCCAATGTACGGGAGAAGGGGTAACAGGGACGGTGACAAATTACTGTGTAATAGATGCCCCCTAAAGCATGAAGCCCGAGAGAGAGAGAGGGGTGAAATGCTTTACAAGAACATGGCCAACTGAAAACACTGCCTCCGGAGAACCTGCATGAAGAAGTACAACTGATATCTCAAGTACATGAAATATGTGGTATGGGCGCAGCCATCCATAGCAGAGTACATAAAAATCTAGATCCAAGGTATGGGCGCAGCCATCCAGTAGGGATCGATAAGTAGACTCAGGCATGGTCGCAGCCATCCAGTGAATGAGTCATGTAATGATCATAATAATCCACAGAATCGCAACTTGGATCTGAACAGATAAAATCCAGGGTCTTGCGCTCCATCTCGACCCGAACAAAGTACAAGTTTAAGCATGCGAATATGGGAGTCGAAGTCAAACATGCAAGAACATTGTCTGATTACCAGTCAATAATGAAAACTGTTAACAGACGTGAGAGGTACCACCAATAATGACAATGGACCTCAAGGTACTATAGGTACAATCTACGGCGTGCGAATCAGTGAGCCAGTGTCGAACACCCGTAGAATCATTCGATCGGAGGTCAATAATGAAAATCTTGCGTTGAACACGAAGAACCTGCCATTGAGGCATGCAGGCTCCAAGGCACCTGAAGGGAGTCTCTAGATCGACGTCCTGGATAATGAGCTGAAGTCGACAGGAAGTGACCTTGATCGAAGGTGGGCCATAATGTTTCCCACATCATCGACACGAGACAGAGAAGGATAGGATGTTTTGTGTGAGGTATCAGAGAGAGGTTGAGTATTCTGCAGAGGTCAACTTCTCTTGAACATATTGGCAGCACGACAGTGGACTTGGCAGTACATGACATCAAATGATCAGGGGTCATGGTGACAGGGCAATGAGCAGATGAGAGGTCAAACAGGATAACCCAAACCCACGGAGGCAAGTGTAAAAACAAGATGAGATGTCCCCACCCAGACACGAATGCAAACAAGTGCCATGTTCAAGAGCGACATACTACCGACACGACAATGATTGTGGTTCCATTTTCCCCACCATTTCTGGTGAGTACCCCAGTTATTTTTATCAACAAGCTTGACGGGGATAACATATGCTTGTAAAGTGTCATTTCGATGGAATCCAATGTCATCAAGTTTTAACGAGCCTGACAGAGGAAGAACTCGGCGCCTTTTCATGTTTAGAGAGTTTGAAAAGATAGCAGAAAAGTAAACTCCAGGGGTGTCCTTTTTCGTAAAGTTGTGTCTCTCGAGCCCGAAAAAGTATAAAACAATGCTCGAAAGAACCGCCCGACCATTACGATCGAGGAGTACTTTTCATGAGTAGTGATTTCGACCTGAAAAAGTAAAAAAGCGATCGAAACCACGTCGCTTCGTAACCGTTAACGAACCTGAAACGACAAGGGTCCGACGATCTTTTCGTTTTTACACAGTCGGAAAAGGGTTTAAAGATGACCACCTCTCATTTACATTTAACCAGTCGAGAGGAATAACTCGGCAATCTTTTCATATTTAGACGGTCGAAAAGGAGCCGAAAGTAGACCTCCATTTTTATTCTCTTTAACGAGTCAAAAAGGAAAAATACTCGGCAATCTTTTCATCTTTTACGAGTCAGAAAAGAGATTAAAGGAGACTCGTCCTGGAGGAACGGGTGGTATAAAGGGTAGCAACTGGTTTCGGTAATGGTGGAACTGCTCAAAACATGTAATGGTCAAGAGGCTGGCTAATAAAACCACTCATTGCTGTGGTTCCTCAAGAAGGGATAAACAACCAAGTGAAAGCATATGATCGGCCAAAGAGATGGCGGCAATGGAATGAAACAACCAAGGCTCATCTAGCAGAATTTAGTGGATAGGCGGCAATCACAAGATGTGAATTAGGTATGGGTTCATTTTTACACAAGCTTGAACCATGGAGAACTCTGCTTGGATTCAGTTTCATGTTTACACAAGCTTGAAACGAAAAACTATGCTTGTTCTGCTTGGATTCGGTTTCATGTTTACACAAACTTGAAACAAAAAACTATGCTTGTTATAAGTTCGCATGCCCCGAGCATAATGATGCAAAACGAGGTACATGCCCCCCAAGATTCATTGCATTCAGCAAAGTTGATGGAATGAAGGTTCACTCTTGAGACCTATGAAAGACTTGACTTGTATTTTACGAGATCTTAATCAAAAGACTCGATTTGGAAAGGGAGTTGTTTCATTTTTTAATGAGGTTGACACAGTAAAAGAACTTATCCTCATAACCCTTGTTTCATTTTTTAAACGAGCTTGACACAAGATCAGGAACTATGCTCAAGACTCCTGGTTTCATTTTTTAATGAGGTTGATATAGGAACAAAACCATCCTCGGACACCTTGTTTCATTTTGTAACGAGGTTGACACAAGATAAGAACTCTCCTCGGACACATTGTTTTGTTTTTTAACGAGGTCGCCACAAGATCGAAACTATCCTCGTAACCCTTGTTTCATTTTTTAACGAGCTTGACACAAGATCAGGAACTATGCTCGACCAGACCTAGTTTCATTTTTTAAGGAGCTTGACATAGGAAAGGAACTATGCTCCGACCAGACCTAGTTTCATTTTTTAAGGAGCTTGACATAGGAAAGCGAACCATGCTCCGAATGAACTTAATCATAATGAACAGGAAGTCGTTGCTTCCAAGAGCGTCACTCCCGGTGGAAGGACAACATCTTGGAAGTTAGGACCCAATGCCCCCAGGACACTATGCATGACGGTATCATTACCGGATACAGGCACGGGATAAGTGTCCACGTAGTTGATCTGTGGTGGGGTAGATACAACTGGTGGGTAAAAACTAGGAGGGGATGACAACGGCGCAGGAGGGACTGGGGGACTAAAGAACGATAATTGATCTATAGTCACAATTCTTCCATCGTGTGGAAAGCAAACCACACGGAAAAGCGAAGAGACAAGGGCCCCCATGGCATAAACATAGTCACAACCAAGGAGAAGACTAAAATCTAAAACACCTTGGGTAACCAGTACGTCTATATAGATGGTTTTGCCTCCCAAAGTAATAGGGAACTTCAGGAGGAATCGTAGGGATGGATAGGCTCCTCCGTCGAAGGCCAATAGATTTTGCGTGACCGGCCCAAGCTGCGGGGAACCTAAAGCTTGCTAAGTAGTGTACGACATAAGATTGATCGACGCCCCTTCATCCAGAACAGTACCAGGTACTGCCTTAGCACAGGCATGTACTGTAATCTGGAAAGGCACACTGGATGGAAGGCGGAAGGTGGTCAGGTAATTCCAATCGAAGGAGGCGACTAGACTACTTGGTGGGGGAATCATATGATTTCCCCCATGCTCTAAAGGAACCGAAGGAGGACTTTCGGGAGCAGCTGGGATAGGAGGGTCATTTATGGACTTAGGAGAATCTGAGGAGATGAGAAGAACATGGGCATGATTCTCTTCCGAAACAGAGTGATCGACGGGTGGTGAGCTCGAGTCGACACTCTTTTCGACCAATGGTTGGCCTGGAACAGGCTTGGCACAGCCTGGTTCGGGAAGAGGATCCTAGACAAGAGAAGAATCTAAGTCAATCTCTTTTTCAATAGGAAGACGATCTGCAGTTGCATAGAGACGTTGATAACCATCGGGAAGTTGGGGTGATGAAGCTGTAAGACTTTCCAAGACAGCGGAAGCGTTATCCATGAGCGGACAAAGGTGAAGGGGATGGTTGCCTTCACATAGCCTACAAGGGATTCGAATCTTCCCTTTTTTCTTACCATTGCTAGCTAATAGGGTAGCATCGCCATGAGCGTCAAAGGACGATGAGGGGTGGGCCGGATCGTGAGACCATACTTCTAAGATCCTGGGAATGCCAGGGCAATCATGAAGAAGGTGGTCATTCTTGCACAATCTACAAGGAAATTTGACCTTCCGTGGAGGAGCAGAAGGTGGCTCGACTTGAATTGTACCTTTAACCTCTTGCTTAGGAGACTTCTTCTTCTTCGTCTTCTTCTTCTTCTTCTTAGCCACCTGGTTACTTGAATCCATACTTTCACCAGGCGAAGTAGAAGATGAGGACATAGAAACAGGCGAAGAAGGGGAGAGGTCCACCTTAGAATCAACATGATGTTGTTCGGGTGGAGGAACTGATTGACCAGCAGTTGAGACGGTAGGGACCAGAGAGGTTGAGAACAACCAAACAGGCAACCCAACAGTTAACCTAGGAAGGGACAACGTTGCCATGTAAGGAGCACCAACATTTCCAAAAGGAGGGAAATGACCAGGATTCCCATCAGAGGGGATGCCTGGGTTGGTAAACTCCGGAAAAGTTGCCATCACAAATGAGAAAGAACCCTACTCAAACTAACGCAAACAAGATCTAACTAGGTAAATGTGAATCGTGGCCGAATAAATTTTAAGACACAAGGACATATCTTGACCTTTTCATCTTTAAAGAGTCGAGAATAGGACAAAAGATGACTCTAGTCGTCTTCGAATATTTAATGAGCCTGAAGTGACAAGTGCTCAGATGGACCTTTTCTTTTAGGGAGTCCGAAAAAGAACGAAAGTGACTACTCTGGAGAAACTAGGCAAAAGGTTTACCAGACAACCCGTAAAATTGCATATACACCTTGGCAATCATATGAAAACCAAGGACTTTCTGTACGGCAGTCAATCTTCCTGAATGCTGTGTTCGGTGCGTTACGGCTTGTAAGGCGGCAGACATGGCTTCCTACGGATAAAGGATGATAACCTAGTCGGGTCTCCCCATATACTCGACAGTACGTGGGAGCTCAAATCCGTGCTAGACCACAATTGAGTCACAAAAGGAGGAATCACCCAACCTTGAGTGGAAACAAAAGTGACTAGGTTTAACGACGCCGGAGCACGTCTCTAGCCTAGACCTCTAAAAAGTGTGTGTTATGTTCCAATGTGTTGTTAGATTCATTCAGTTCATTTTAAAGTTGATCTTGTATTAGGTTTCAGTTTTCAGGCCTTACCGTATGTAATATCTCAAAATTCCCTAAATGCAAACTACATGCCAAAATATGTCATGTCATTCGATGAATGCTAGTTATGAGAGGGTTTGAGAGCTTTCACGCAAACGGAATGATCACAACACAACAAATAACTTCCCTAATGCAGATAATGGAAATTAACAAACTTTTCCTCGAGATCACTAATCACTAATCAAAATGAAAAGTTCTAATTCTCATTAACTAATACAAAGCAAAAGAGATTTTTTCCTTTTTGATGATGGAAAAATGCACTAAACAACTTTGAGAAATGACAACAAACAAATTCTATTCAATACAAGCACATTCAGTTCCCTAAATCACAAATCAAAACTCCAAAGAACAAGAAAGATCCCAAAGACACCAATGAGCCGTGTAATCTAGGCTCAAAGTGAGACGAAGCGGAATTCAAGTGAAGACAAAGAAAGTCACCCAAATAACGCAACAAAATGATTTAGAACCACCAAACAAGTGCAAGGGAGTAATCAAAGAATCAACTAGACCATTAGAAGATCAAAACACCTAAGGAAGGCTCGACACACAAAGCCACTAGATGTCCTAGGGCTAAAAATGTGACATCGATGGAAAAAAGCAAACACCCAAAGGGTAACGAACAAAGCCTGTCAAATCAAACTCCAACACACTCAAGTAGCCTAAAAAAGGTACCCAGAACAAAAACCAAGCTCAGGAGGCTCAAAACCAAGCAAACTTCAAAAGTTCCCAGGCCTGGCGCGACTGTCAGGCTGAAACTAGCGCCTTTTAGGTATTGGCGCGGGTTGTCAATGAGCAACTGGCGCCAACTGGCGTGACTGTAACCCTATAAAAGAGTGCCAGCCAAGTTTTCTATGGAAAAATAAAAAACAAACGAGCCAAAGCTAAGTCAACAGTACCCAGGTACACCAAGGGGCAAGAAGCAACACAAGGACTCAACCCAGAAGGCTAACCAAGCAGGAGAAACCAAGAAACAACCAAAAAGCAAGACAAGCTCCCCAGCGGAGTCACCAAATTGTTGTGGAGGTAAATCCCCTCTGCGGACAGAGGCGATCCCTACTAGCCCAAATGGGGTCTAGCAACAATCAAACAACGCTAACACGCAGGTTCCTAATTGCAAATCAAAGACCGATGATGAGGGCCTACCTAGATTCCAACACTAGTACTTGTAGAAGAGTCGTCGCTCCCGTTCCTTTGCTCTGGCTGGTCACAATCCCCACGATCCTCGTGAACGGACACCTACACATGCAAAGAACGACACAAATACAAGCATAAAATCCAATAGATGCAACTATATATCAGTCAGAAAGGATATAACTCAATCATCATTACAAAAGACAATAAGAGTGGAACCATAATGATAGTTGTCTATTATTATTGATAAAAAAAGAAGAATACAACCATAGTTCTGACGTCAAATCCTCCTTTGGCTAGGTGATCAGCAGCACATGTCTTGCAAAGCTTGTTGGGAATGGGAACAAGCCTCTCTCTCTTTGGTTATTTGGACAAGAATCTCCTCACTTTAGATTTAGCTTCATGGGAATGAAGAAGGCTTCTTGTAGCATGAGCTTAGCAATTCTCAGACTTTGGGACTTAGAATTTGGGACTTGGAGACTAACTTGTCAAAGGCAAAAGGACAAGCTTTTATAGATAGAGGAGAAGGAGTTAGGGTCATCCACAACATTCATGGGATTGGCTTTATCACTAAGAAGCTTCCATGAGAGGTGGAGAACTACTTCCCTTCTATGGAGATTCGAAGCCCAAATGAACTAACTCAAGATGGAATCAGTTCATGAATAGGTTAGGAAGAACCTTCGTAAGTTTGTTTGTTAAAAACTTTACCCAATTGGGCTGGCGCGAGTACGACTCTAAGAAAGAGCGCCAGCTGGCGCGCCCTCTTTGGAGGATTTCCCCCATTGGCGCGAGTGATACATAGTGAAACCGCGCCAATGGAAAAAGGGCTATTTTTATGTGTATTTTGCAGAAGGTGTCTTCAGGGCATATGAAGTACATACTCAAGGGGATACAATGCAAGTGTTTTCAGGTTATGTCACTTCTCACAGGTCCCGAAATAAGTCTTCCAATGTGCGGGAGAAGGGGTAACAGGGACGGTGACAAATTACTATGTAAGAGGAATAATCATTAGTTAATGGTAAGTTGTTTTGAGGAAAAAAATTTCGGAGGGGGGTTGAGGCTGTTTATGGTTTTAATGGAGGGGGGTCCAAAATCCTACGATGGTAACATGTAGTGGGTGAGTGGTATGGTAATACAACTCATTTCGGACCCCCCTGCTGATAAAGGTCGGATGGCGGAGGAGGTTCGAAATCATATAAGAGGCGCTGGATTAAAATTAATGGTCGGGGATAAGAAGGAAGATAGCTAGCATTTAATGGTGGGGCCCGAAATCACGTTAAAAATTTTAATCCAGTGTTTACATGAATCGGGATATATGGGGTAAAATGATAATTTTTCGGGAATATAACTTAGGAAAGTTATATGGTAGGGAGGTAGAGAATGAAATATAATGTGTCAGGAATGAAGTGTTGGGAATTAAGACTTAGGATTAAAGTATGAAGGGAGTGTGCATCGAAGGAGTGAATTAGGGAAATGAATATATAGGGGATTATAATGTAAGGAGCAGATTTTTAGTGTAAGAATGGGAACTTGGCCTCCTTCAATAAATTCTTCTGCACATGCAACATAGGATCAACATGATGATGGTGCATTTGAGCTAAGAACCTTATGCATTCCAAAACTTTTAAATGAAGCTTTTTTCCTTTCTCTTTTAGCTTCCCTAAAATTTTATTCTGCCTTCTTTATTTAAAGCAACTAACACCTAACATTTTATTGATATGGATGCTTATCATAATCAAAATTTTCTAACAATTTTTAAACAAATTTTATTTCTTTTGCATCCATATCCTACCTTAACATTTTCAAAATTTATATATCTAATATACTAACTTATCAAAACTAGATATGTTACAACATCAGCTCCATCTGGGGACTTCTTCCCCCTGTGGGATGCAGATAACAAGTAGATCCAAGTGCCTTCACCTTGGGATATGTAGTCTTTGCTGCAAAATATACTCACTTGCAAATTTGAAAATAAACTCTCTGAATATTTACATATGGTGAATGAAATGAAAAACTAA
Source organism: Pinus tabuliformis (assembly GCA_031772625.1). Taxonomy (NCBI): domain Eukaryota; kingdom Viridiplantae; phylum Streptophyta; class Pinopsida; order Pinales; family Pinaceae; genus Pinus; species Pinus tabuliformis. The sequence goes on along the minus strand of CM062811.1, from coordinate 664,806,042 downwards.
TACTGAATGTAGTGTTTCAAGTATTTCCCATTGACTAGCAATGAGGAATACTCTCCTTCCAGATTCTGCAATACAAATGTGTTGTTTCCTTTGACTTTTGCAATGTTGAATGGACCAAACCAAAGATTGTCAAATTTCTGATGCTTGCCTTTGTCTTCTCTCCTTGAATCCCATCTAAGCACAAGATCACCCTTTCTGAAATTTCTTTCTCTTGCCTTTCTGTCAAAAATCTCCTTCATCTTGTTTTGATACTTCTTCAGCTGATACTGAATTTCATCTCTATCTTCATTTAGCTCAATGATTTGATTAATTCTCCTTGAAAAATCATCCTTTTCCTCATAAGATTCTTGAAGAAATTTCATTACAGGTAAAGCTAAATGAGTGGGAAAAATAACTTCCTTACCATAAACCAACTGAAAAGGAGACTTGCCTGTTGACCTTTTAGGAGAAACTTTGTTTGCCCAAATAGCATGGATCAAATGTGTGTTCCAGCTCCTTTTGTGATCTTCAAGAGTCTTCTTTATAACCTTGACTAAGCTCTTGTTGGAAGATTCTGCCAACCCATTACCCTGTGGATAGTATGGTGAAGAATGATGCAATAAAATTGAATATTTTTGACAAAATTCAATCATTTTTAAACTATTAAAAGCTGTTGCATTATCTGTTACAATTTGCTGAGGACATCCAAACCTTGATAAAATATTTCCTCAAGAAAATTAATTAAAACAATATCAGTGGCATTCTTTACAAGTATGGCTTCTACCCATTTGTTAAAATAATCAGTAGCAATTAAAATCCATCTACATTGGTTGCTTGATGGAGGATGGATTTCCCCAATGAAGTCTAACCCCCATTGTAGGAAAGGAGCTTGAACTAACACTGGAATTAAAGGAAGTGATGCCAAATTTTCTTTCCTGCAAAAAGTTGGCATGGCACGCAACTTCTTACCCTTGCTACAACTTCTTTGAAAAGTGAATACCAATAAAAACCTGCCTTCAAAATCTTGTAGGCTGTTGCTCTCAAAGCATAATTTCCACCACAAAACCCTACATGGAACTAATCTATTATTCCTTCTGTTTCATTTTCAGTTAGACAAAGGAGGAGGATGTTTAAAGGATCTTTCCAATACAGGTTTGCATTGATGATGTAGCATTTAACTGATTTCAGCTTTAAGGCTTTGCATTGTTTTAAACTAATATTAGTTGGACATTGAAAATATCCGAGGAATTGAGCAATATCAGAATACCAATCAGAAAGAAGATATTTATGATATATATGAACAAGAATATTCTGGTCTGAAGGAAGAGGTTCTTGTGGATTCTCTCCTTCTATATGAGAAGGAGGTTCTTGTGGATTCTTCTCTAATATGAAGGAACGTTCTTGTGGATTCTTCCTAGGTGACATTTCAACAACAAAATTAGTTCTTAGTACTTTGTAATTAGATTCAGTCAACAGTTTGGCTAAACCTTGGCCCTTCACAAGGTTTATGGTTTTGATGTCAAGGTCAAATTCAAGGATCTTGGCAATCCATCCCCCCCTTTTCCCATCAGTATTTGGCTGAGTTAAAATGGTTTTTACAACATGATTAGGGACATATGCAGTAATGTGTCAATGCAGCACATAAGTTCTGAAAGCTTTGAGGACTTGAATGAGGGCATAGGCTTGTTTCTCCATGAAATCATATCTAAGTTCAACATCCCTCATGACTTTGGAAGATAATGCTATGGGTTGATCATAACCATTAATGTTTTTCTGTAGGAGTACAACAACTAAAGTGGTTTTGGATGCAAAAGAGAATATGCTGAAAGGTAGAGAGTAATCAGGACTAGCTAATGTAGGGGCTTCAGAGATGGCTTTTTTGATTTGGTCAAAAGCAAACCTAGCAAAATTTGTCCATTTTACTTCATTATTTTTCTTAAGCATGTCAGTTATATGCTTTACTATCTCTTCATAATTAGGACTAAACCTTCTAAGGAAATTAATTTTTTCAAGGAAAGTCTGTATTTTCTTCTTATTTCTTAGTAGAGACAATGTTTGAATGGATGAGACTCTTTTTGGGTCAATTATAACTCCATCCTTGGATATTATATGCTCCAGTAATTTCCCTTCCTTGACATAAAATAAGGATTTCTTAGGATTAAGGGAGATACCAAATTTCTTGAATCTGTCAAAAACCTTGCTCAAGTGCTTTAGATGATTTTCATTAGAATCAGAAAAGAAAATTAAATAATCTAAATATATAACAGTGAATTCAAAAGTATTATCCATAAGTTCTAGGTCCATGGCTCTTTGAAAAGTGGCCCCAACATTGGTTAATCCAAATGGTATACAGGCATACATAAATGTACCCAAAGGAATGATGAATGTAGTTTTATCTTGATCGACTTTGCTCACCATGATCTGGTTATAACTTGAAAAACCATCAAGCATAGATATCCTACTAGATCTTGAAACTTTTTGAAGTAAATGATCCATTTTGGGTAATGGATAATTATCTTTTAGGGATGATTTATTCAGATTCCAGAAATCTACACACAGCCTAATCTCACCATTTTTCTTTTGGACTGGAACTAAGTTAGCTACCCAATTTGAATACCTTAGAGGTAGAATAATGTGAGCATCAAGTAGCTTCTTAAGTTCTTTCTCAATAGTTGGGAGTAATATGGGATTGATTCTTCTTAATTTTTGCTGAAAGGGTTTTGCCTCTGGTTTTAAGGGAATTTTATGTTCAATCAAGGCTGTGTCATAGGTTTTTAATTCACTGTAAGACCAGGAAAACACATCTTTATAGTTTTTAAGAAGATTAAGATATTTAGCTTTTACATCCAAAGGTAAGGTTGATGATAGTTGGATATTTCTAACATCATCTGTTGTCCCAATATTACACTCTTCAATTTCTTCATCAAGTGTTTTAGACATAGGTTTCTTAAACACATCATTATCATAAAAAATATTCTCTAATGGAATCAATCCTTTAGGAATAAAATTATTAGACAGTTGTATGATTTCATGTTCAAGAATTTTTGACTCAAATGATTTATCAAAATTTTGATGAATTGTTTCATGGACCTCTTTCTGATCTTCCTCAATTTGCGTGTTTGAAAATTCTTCAATGACTTATACAAAGCATTTTAGCTGCTCATGATCTTCAAAAATCTGCCAATATTTTAATTGTCAGGTATTGGTGGTCTATATTTAACTTGGGTTTGATATTCTAACAGTGCCGGCTGAGGAGTTTTAAAAGAGCTGGCTAAACCAACAAGTGAACCAGCATGAATGTTTCGATCTCTAGAATTGTAGTAATGTTAAAACCAAAGAAAATTTGTTTAATGACATCCAAAAATTCATTCCTATAGGCTCTTAGTCTTGGGTGTTTGGTTTGACAAAGGTTTCTAGCTTGTTTTACAATAAGTTCAGAATCTGAAAACACAACCAAGTTTTTCACCTTTATATATTTAGCCATCTGAAGACCAAGTAGAAAAGCTTCATACTCAGCCACATTATTAGTTACTTATAGTTTACATGACTGAGTAATATTCTCTTTATTTGGTGATATCAAAACAGTTCCTGCTCTTGCTCCATCCTTTGAGAAAGAACCATCAAAGTAAAGTTTCCAAATATCTGATTTTTCAATTTTTGGTTTGGAAGTAATATTTTCAATAGCAAGATGAGAGTTTGATGCATTTTGTGAGGATAATTGAAAATAGTCGAGGTCTTGATAAACAACGTAAATCAGGGAATTCCTTGCTTGATCAGCTCTACAAACAGTGTGTAGGAATCTAACTTCCCTATATAACCTTAATTGTTCACCACCAAAAACTGGAATAGTTGCATAAGACATGTCCATCTGTAGAGATCCTCCACATTTGGCACAACATGATCTCGAAAGAAGCATGCCAAATTTGGGTGGGATGTCAGTGACAACAATATCTAAGATTATACTTTTAATAGGAATTTGAGCTAAGGTGAAAACTAGGTGTTTAATCAATCCTAAGCAAGGTACTTTCTTGGAATTGAACATGTAAAGGTCATGATAAGAATGTGTGACCTGTAACTACAGCTGGTCCATAATTACCTTAGGCATAACGTTGTGTGATGCACCAGAATCTTGCATACAGTTATATAACAAAAAATCATGAGCTTTCACAACCACATAGAATGGTGGAATAATCTCATCAATTATGTCAGAACTAGGACCAAAAACCACAAAAGGTTTTTCATCCTGCAAACTAATAACATCTCCTTCAGCATCAACACTCGAAGACTGGATCCATTTTGACACTTGGTTTTTGTAACCAGGATTCTTAGAAAGTTCAGCCAGGGGAATGGGAATCTTGACTTTTTCCAATTCTTTTTCAATATTGAAAGTTGTCAGAATAGTTTTATCAGATGGAAAAGTTTCAGTTGAGGAATCTGTAGTTTGAGGTGTTGGGGTTTGAGTCTGAATAGACTTTACTACAGGTTCAATGGTGGCAACAACCTTAGGAGGTCTACTAGGGCCTGCTCTTGGTCTGAGATCATATCTTTTATTTAACTCTACAATAAGGAATTCAGAGAAAGCTTGGTATTTGGAGAGTTGAGTGTCTTCTTGTTCTTGTTCCAAAGATTGAGATGAAGATGAAGGGACAATGGCCATTTGTACTAGTGAAGAATCAACAATATTGATATCTTCAGTGATTATAGGGCTTGTATCCTGTGGTTGTTGGTCATCAATCAGCAAAGGAGGCTGAATATTTGAATCTAGTCTTTGAAGAATTTGAAGTTGAGGGGATCTCCGCTGTTGATTTTGATTTTGATTTTGAGGTCTGACAGCAACTTGCTAAGAAGTTCTGGGTTGTGTTTCAATTTTGGAGATCCTATTAGACAAATTTCTAAGTAAAGATGTGATTTCATCAATTTTCTAATCTTCAAGTTTGGATTTAGAGGAGGATGATTCATTAAGTTTAGCTTTTAATTTTCTATGTTCTTTCTCTTCTTTAGCTTTAATTTTACTAGAAGCTGACCTATTAGCTTCTACCTCAATGGAATTTGTCTGCATGTCCTGTAATGTATTAGAAACTCTTTCCCTCAGCATAGCTGCAAAGTCATCATCAAATGCTCTGGAAAATATGAGTTTTGTAGCTGCCACTGGTGGTTTGCAGTCAACAGGCATCTTGTGGTAGAGTTTAATAAATATTTTAATAAATTCGGCAATTGGCTCACCAGGATTCCTCTTTAGTTCTTCAAATTAAGTGAGAAAATAGACAACATCTTTCTTTACCCCCCATTGGTTTTTAAATATAGAAATGATTTCATTCCAATTCCTAATAGAATTAGCAGCAAGTTGTCTAAACGAGACTCTAACATTTCCCTCTAAGGATTGTACAAAAAGTCTCATATAGGCATTTTCTTCCTCTATGTTCATATTGTTAGCGAAGTTTAGGAAGGCTAAAATTTGATCTTCAGCTGAGGGGCCTATTTCTCCATTGAATCTGGGTAAATGTTTAAGGTAACCATCAAGAAAAGTACCCAAATTCTGAGGAAGGACTAGTGCAGCATACCTTACCTACACAATAGGGTGAAAAGCCATGATAGCAGGAGGAGTATGGGGTGTATGAATGGATGATGAAGTCGATGATAGAGAAGAAGAAGATGGTGATAGTAGGGGTGAATTACTATGTGGGGTTGAAGGAGGAGAAAAAGAGGGTGGAGATTCCCTGAATGATTCTAAAGGAGTCTTAATAGCGAACTTGTGGACCTGAGAATGTATATCCTCTTTAGTTTCAAAGAGTAGATTTGAATATATAGCAAAGGTCCCTTCAGGTTGTTTAAAAGTAGAAGATTTAGGTTGTTCAAAAGTGGAATGAAATGATAAGTGGTGGGGGATATAAAGTTTATAGGTTTGTATTCAGGTAAATGAACACCGAGGTCAGACTCATATTTAGGTGATCCTGGTGGAAGTGGGGGTTCTGGATGAGATTCAAGTGAATGAATAAGGAAAGCTGATTTGAAATCAACTCCCCTATCTAAGAGTTCAACAACCCTTGGTGATAAGTGAGTGTACTCTGGATTGGATGGAATGTTACTATAGGGATCAAATTGTAATATATCTTTAGATTGTAAGTCTAACGTAGAAGAAGATGGTTGATGTCTTCTTCTAGAACTGGCCTTTCTCACAAGTCTTTCTAGATCTGAAAGAGGACTAACTGTGTCAGATTCAGAATGGGATCCAGTGTGCTTCAAAGGTGCCATTTTGGTATAGTGGGGTTGCCAGGTGAAAGATTTTGACCTATCTAGACCTTTAGACACCTTAAAGGAATAGGAATTTCATTGTCCCAGGAAAAATCTAGTGTCCCCAGCAATGGCGCCAATCTGATGTTGTCCTTTGAGATAACCCTATGTTAGTTGGTTATGCCAAAGAATCTAAGATATTTTGGGGTTTTTGATTTTGTGGATGACCAAAGAACAATTAATTAAAATAGGTGTTTCTAAAACTTTGAAAGATCTTAGATATAAATGAACGTCTATTTTTTTTATTTGCACATAGTAGTTTAAATTTTATATGTGATGGATTTTAGAAGAAAAAGGAAATGCAAATGATCATATACTCAGACAAAAAACTTAATCATTTGCAAGAGGAAATCATTAAAACTTTTAGAAGAGGAGGAATGACTTGTTATAGAGTTTTGTGAACCCAACATTTCTGACTATCAAGTGAGTCCATCATCAGGGGATGCATCAATAGATATTCTCCACATCTTAATGATGTATCCAAGAGCTATATTTAGGTTAAATATGTATATAGGTTGTTAAAGAAAAGATATACAAAAATAGGTTGGCCAATATTTAATTAAGTTAATTAATTTTTTATTTTTATTTTTATATGGATAAATTAATTGATTAATAATTTAAAGGGATAACTTAATTAATTGATTTTATTATTATATAAAATTAAATATTTTAAATAATTTAAATAATTGGTTTGATTGATTTATTAATTTAATTAATTTGTTAGATTAATAAATTAAAAGAATTGATTAATTAATTAATTACATTATTTATTTTTTATTGATATGTTTATTAATTTATTAAATTATTAAATTATTAATTTGATTATTTTATTACTTAATTAATAAGATGAAGGGATAAATTAGTTAAATAATTTTAGTTGATTTAATTATTATGTTTATTTCTTTTATGTGAAATTAATTATTTAATAATTTGATTAATTAATTTAATATTTTTTAATTAAATATCTAATTTGTTTGCTAGGTCGATTTAATAATTTTACTATTTATTGTATGTTAATATGTCTATTAATTTAATATTATGTATTTATATTTATATCTTGTTTAATTATTTATTTCTTTTTATCTAATTAGTTTGTTTATATTCTCCACATCTTAATGATATATCCAAGAGCTATATTTAGGTTAAATATATATATAGGTTCTTAAAGAAAATATATACGAAAATAGGACGGCCAATATTTAATTAATTTAATTTTTTTTTTAATGGATAAATTAATTAATTAATGATTTAAAGGGATAACTTAAGTAATTGATTTTATTATTATATAAAATTAAATATTTTAAATAATTAGTCTGATTGATTTATTAATTTAATTAATTAATTTGTTAGATTAATAAATTAAAATAATTGATTGATTAATTAATTAAATAAATTAATAAATCAATCAAACCAATTAAGATGTGGAGAATATAAACAAACTAATAAAAAAGAAATAAATAATTAAACAAGATATAAATATAAATACATAACATTAAATTAATAGACGTATTACCATAAAATAAATAGTAAAATTATTAAATTAATCTAGAAAACAAATTAGATATTTAGTTAAAAAATATTAAATTAATTAATCGAATTATTAAATAATTAATTTCACATAAAAGAAATAAACATAATAATTAAATCAACTAAAAGTATTAACTAATTTATCCCTTCATTTTATTAATTAAGTAATTAATTAATCAAATTAATAATTTAATAAAGTAATAAATTAATAAACATATAATAAAGAATAAATAATGTAATTAATTAATCAATCAATTCTTTTAATTTATTAGTCTAACAAATTAATTAATTAATTAATTAAATTAATAAATCAATCAAACCAATTATTTAAATTATTTAAAATATTTTATTTTATATAATAATAAAATCAATTAATTAAGTTATCCCTTTAAATTATTAATAAATTAATTAATTAATTTATCCATTAAAAAAAAATTAATTAAATTAATTAAATATTGGCCGACCTATTTTCATATATCTTTTTTTTAATAACCTATATACATATTTAACCTAAATATAGCTCTTGGATACATCATTAAGATTTGGAGAATATCTATTGACGCATCACTTGGTAGTCCGAAACATTGGGTTCACAAAACTCTATAATAGGTCATTCCTCCTCTTCTAAAACTTTCCTCACCTGTATGGATTCATTATTTAACAAAATCATTAAAACTGTTTTTTAATGATCAACATAATATAACTAAATTATAACAGAAACCTAATGCAATTTAAGTTTCAAGAGGAAATAGTAGAGGCAAACATCTTTGTAACTTAGCCTCTTAATTAAATTACAATTCACAACGAATTAAAAACTAAATTAATACTCAATTAAGGTTTTTAATTGGATAACTGTCTATAAGATAAATTATACGAAGAAAATAATTATGATAAACACAAAGAAGAACTCATTAGAAGACAAGCCATGTGCAGATAACTCAGAATCCTTTATTGAAATTCAAAAAGCTCCAACTTAGTAAAATTCTGTTCAAAAACTAACTCGGAGGTGCAACCCCTAATTCCTTATCAGAATGAAGTATTTATACAAGAAGAGTCTTACAATTAATGCCTCATTGACTAGGCATGCTAAAATATCTAAAACTAAAATAGAATTGAAGGATTCGATCTAGGAAGAATGCATTTGCGTTCTAGCCCTATTTTGCTGGAATTTTTTGCTGAGTCACCTCTTTTTTTGGATATGCTGGCAACTGACTGTTGTGTTGGAGGTTCTAGAATAATATGCTAGAAGGATTTATTCATTTCAATATTCTTCCAATTTCTCCCAACGTTCTGAATTTGGAATTGTTACCTTTATAGCCTTTTGGTAGATTTCATCTACCTCAGTGTGTTTAGTAAAGGTAGGTTTTACTGGAAAAACATGTTGAATCTCATTTTGAATAAAACAAATATTTTCAATTGCTTCATACAAAGCTCTGCCAGTGATTGATCCTTTGATTGAAGATGATGCAACAATGGAGGTTTTCATCTTTTCTTGCAGTCTTTGAATATAATCTATTCTGTCCATCAACTTGTCATTCAACACAAAAATAGAAGGCAATCCTTTCTTAATCAATGCATCAATTCTTGACAGAAACCTGTTAATGCCAAATTCTAGAGTGTGGCATTTTTCTTCTAGCTGTGTTACTAAGTTCTTCTTAGTAAGAACCTTTTTTACTTCAAGGATTTTTTTAGTTATGTCTTCTACTCCAAATTCTTTGAGCTCATATTTATCCTTGGAATTCAAAAATCTAATGATTCTGTTTGTTGTTGCAGGCATTGTTCCTAACTGATCTTTTATTTCAGAAATAGCTTTGTTGGCTTTTTCTACCAGTTCTTTCTGTTCAAACATAATCTGGATGCAGGGCCAAATTTATTTCATTTCATTGATGATGTTATCCCAAATGATTTGTTTAACCTGAGAAAGGGGAGTGCCAATGGAATTTTCATTTGCTGACTTCTTCCAATTCTCAATCTGAGTTTGGGCTCTCTGGAGTTCTACTGAATGATTGGTGTCAGACCTACTTTTAATGTCTTCTAGCTGCTTCACTTTTTTCTCCAACTTTTGGATTTCTTCGGATTGAAGTGTCATCTTCTAAACTGCTTGGGCCATTCTATAGCATCTCCTTTAGTGATTGTGGTAGGTATAGCTGAAGGAATAGCAGTGACTGGAAGTTCTTGTAGAGGAACAACTGATTTCTTGGCTTCTTCAATGAGTCTTTCTACTTGGATTTCCATTTGTCTTATTTGTGAATTTTGCTCAATAATGAGCTTCATCATATTTGCCTTCTGGTTCTCTATCTCATTCATTTCCTTAGCCAAAGGATCTTCAGTTGCTGGGAGTTTGAGTTGTTTCCTTAATGCAACAATGTCTTCATTCTTCTTTTTGATTAATTCCTCTGTAGCTTTAACATTTGTAGGGTCATAACCCAATCTGATTACCAGGTCTTCTAGTGTTTTAATCCTAGAGTCTTTGGCATGAGAAGAAATCTTCTCCATGTCAAGCTGTGATCGAATGGTGGAAAATGTGGCCTGCAATCTAGACAATGTCATGGTAGTATTAGTAGCAGAGGAAAATATCATCTCTCTTGACTGTTTGTGCATTTCCATTTGATCAATTAAATGCACATCCTTAATATCAAACTCAAGAGTGGCTTTCTTGTAATCTGCCTCTCCTTTAGGCTGAGGTACTTGAGCTTGGAGAAATGCCATGTGCATTCTTCCTTTCTCTGAATCAAAGGAAGTTAACAATCTGCTCTATGTGCTAGATGTCTGCTTCCAGAATTGATTATAGATATTGATTTTTAAAGCTTCATTCTTTAGCTTGATTTCTTTGTAGATGTCCATTGTGCTTTTCTCAGGCTCACTTGATGAAGATGCTTCTTTCTATGTGATCTGCAACTGTTGATTTTGAGAAGGTGCTGAAGTATCAGGAGGATCTGTTGATTTCTCTTCTCCTAATGTAGTTTCAGGAATTTCCTTTGAAGTGTTAGGCTGTTGTTGTTCTGAATCTTTGCTAAGGTTCAGCCTTGAACTGAGTTTTGCCTTTTTCCTATACATAAGTTTAAAACCTGAGCTGATGATGTTAGTTTCCATGGGAGACACTTCCTCTTTGTTTCTCTTTGTTGTCTTATTTTCTTGCAGGGAAGGTGTATGCACTGCAGAAGTAGACACTAGCTACTCTTCTGGTTCCTTTAGAGTATTTGGTAGCCATTCTATTTGATTTTTGTATTTTTCAATATTTGGCCTTACTGTATGAAATTAAGGTGTAGATTTGGTGTCTACCCTTAACTTAGAAATGATTCCTAATTGGTCATAAGATGAAGTAAAACTCAAATCAAATTTCGTGGTTTTCTATATCTTCTCTTCTTCTTCTCTTACTGCCCTTTGATTACAAATAAACTAACAAACTTGTGTCTTTATTCTGAATTGTGATTTCTTTTTGGCAGATGTAAAGTGAATTTGGTCAATGTTTATCATCTGCCTGATATATTCAGGTGAAAAAATCCTCATTGGGAGGTATTTAAGCAGCTTAAAAGGTGGTACTTCACAACCAAAAAATCTAATCTCAGTATAGTTCTCATAGAGATACCAATCTCCAGTCTGTGCCTGCTATGTAAGGTGCAAAATTTTCTGAATTTCTTCACTTATTCTGGTCTCAGTGCTTCCACTCAAAATATTCATAGCAGGATGAACAAACATGTCTATGAAATGTTTAAATGAATATTCATTTTGTTCTTTCCTGACCATGGTAGTCTAAAATATTCCTGACTATTGTTCTTCTTTATCATCTAACTTATACAATGAGAGATTTAGATGATCTCCTTGGAAGTATATGAACATGTAGATTAGAACATAAGTATATTTAAAAACCTCTTGATTATAAAAGTTCACAAACTGTTGGTGAATGGACTCTGCTAAAAACTGACTGAAATTAAACACAATGGTGGGTTGGGCATCATTAGAAAAGATTGACAGGAATCCAATAATGGCATCATTGACCCACTCATCAGAGTAATAGACAAGTAAGAAATCAGAGTGATAATTTGCTTGGCTCATTTTGGAAAAATGGATGAAGTATAGGGAGGATACGTTTTAGGAACGGGGGCATATTTTGAAAGGAATAACTCTAGGGTTTCAGTTCTCTTGGTAAAATCCAGTTTTTGATACAATTAAACTAAGGCTTCATGAGAAAATGGAGTGGTATCTTTGACAATTGGAGCTTGCATTATCTGGTCAATGGATTCAGGGGTTACAGTAACAAAATTTGGCCCTGAGGATTGATAATGGCTCTCAGATTTGGGAGGTAAGAAGCTCGACATCTTTTGATAAAATTTAGAGCACTGAAGGTGAGAGGAAAGATGTAATAGGGAAGGTTTGATTTCCATAGTTGAAGTTCATTGGTTTGGTCAACATATTTATCTGTTAGCCAACAATATAATTCAAAAAGATCAATATCACAATTGGTTTTGTGAATCATATGGTCTCTATTGGCTAAAGGCGTATGGTGAATGTCAGCGGATAGAAAAATGAGAGGGTTAACATCTTCCTGTGTCTTCTTTTCTTTAGGAGGTGTACTGACAGTAATTTGACAATCGATTTTAAATTATAAATAGAAGAACAAGGGTTTATAATGGATAGAAGGTTCTCTGACCAATATATGAATATGGGAAGTGTATATGTAAACTCAGACATTGCTCGGATAGACAGTGGTGCTTTAAGAATCTTGCAACAGAATATTGACAGTAATTCGAGCTCTGTAGATTGTGGAATGAAAACAAGAGGTTCACGGAGGGTTTGAAATGACTTTATAACGAAATATTTTAATCGTTGATGGCGCGGGGTTAACAGGCGATTGAAATAAATGGATAACAGGAATATGGAGGAATGATCCAGGTGGATATTGGTGGCCACCTGCCAAGTCCACCTGGACCCCCACCATTGTCTTTCTCAGCATTTTTCAGTTTCCTTAATTGTAGCACAACTTACTATTTTTAGCAGTTTTTCGGGTCCTGAACTTCCGGAGCCATTTTGAGGCCCTAAACGACGTTTTTGGGGAATCCAGGGGAAACATGGGTCCATGGAATGGACTGATGTTGCCCGTTCCAACAATGATAGTGCTCGGATAGATCTTTCTAATGAGCTATTGTACGCGTCAAACGGAGACCATATGCCAAAGTTACGACCCCGGGAAGTTGATGTACCAATTTACCCCCAAACGGGGCCCACAGTTTGGCGTTTCATCTCCTAGGGTTAGGTTTTGGAATGTTAAGGGTTTTCCATTGTTTCTCAACAATAAATAGGCCTTCGAGCCTCATTGTAACACAGTTCAGAGGCATGTAGCCATCACATCTCTTCTCAGAGATAAGCTACCATCACCCTAACTGGTTTATTTCCATTTCTGGTTGTAAGCATATTTCAGTATTTTCCATTAATGAAATGAAGTATTATTTCCGCTGCATCTTTGTGTATATGGTTATCTCTGTGATTTGTTGCGTTCTTGTTTAAATCCGGATCAGTGGTATCAGAGCGGTCTGCTTTTTCTCTGTTTTTCTTTGCATGTCCCCAACAAGGTCGGGATATAAGGAGTTAGGGCTTGAACTGGTTGAACCTTTGCAAGACCAGCCTCGCAAATCCCGACGGCCTCCCATGGCGGACGAGAAGAAAGACGAGGGGGCAGGAGATCCCATCAAAATCTTGCTCGAAGAAGCCCTCGAGTGACAACGGAATGCGATGATGGAAAGCTTTGCCCAGATCCTTCAGCGGCTACCCAGAAGCAACGCATCGGCTTCCAGCAGCTACTCTGGAAACGCCACACCCTTTAAGGTACAAGTTAATTTTGAAATCCCCATATTCGAGGGTCAGATAGACGCAGATGCCGTAGATAAATGGTTAAATCTGCTAGAGGGTTATTTTTCTGTTCATGAATTTTCGAGTCGGGAAAAGATTGTTTTTGCTCTTCTCAAAGCAGCCCCCCACGTCAAGGACTGGTGGGAAACCTACTGCGAGCAGAAGGATGAAAGTACTGGCTCACTATTTTCAGCCGCACCCACCTGGGATTCGTTCCGGGATGCCATCAAGGAGCAGTACTACCCTGTCGGAAGCTATGAGGATGAATACATAAAGTGGACCACGCTGCGGCAGGGAAGGGACCAAGACGTGCCGAGTTCACCAATCTTTTCCATACCCTTCGCACAAAGTTGGGTATCAAGGATTCGGAGCAACATTTGATACTCAAATACCGTGGCTGCCTGCACAAGTACATCCAGGAAGAAATACAATTCCTAAACATCCCCTCGCTCGGCGCAGCATACCGATATGCCGTCAAGGTCGAGCAGAAGTTTAAACAAAAGAAGCGAGACTTTGGATCTGCGAATCCAAAGCAGGGGAAAGGTGCCCCTAAACCACAGAACAAAGGACAAAGCCAAGGCGGGACAGCCCAAGACAACCAGCCGAAGCTGCAAGCAAAGAACAGCGCCGCGAAGCCGAGAAAGGACACTGGAAAATGGTGCGAGTTCCATAAGAGCTCCACTCACAACACAAGTGAGTGTCGGGCCAAGCAGTCACTGGTGGCTGAGCTAAAGGTTTCAGAATCAGATGCATGTTCCGACTCTGAGTCAGAACCCGATAAGGGGTATGAAAAAGGGAAGCAGATCATTGATGCGGATCCCAGCGCCACTGTTGCTACCGCAAAGATCCAGAAAAATGAACCCGAAGATCCAGAGGAGGAGGAGCGTCTCTTCCACTCCCAGATGTGGGTAAAGGGCTCCCCGATACAGTTCATTGTTGATAGCGGGAGTCAAAAGAACCTCATTTCGGCAGAGGTCGTGAAGCGGTTGGGCTTACCGACCACAGCACATCCACAACCATACACCATTGGGTGGCTTCACCAAGGACGAGATCTTCGCGTGAGCCAGCAGTGTCGCCTTCCATACAACATCAAGCCCTTCACGGATGAGGTATTGTGTGACATTGCTCCCCTTGAAGTTTGTGATGTATTACTAGGACAACCATACTTGTGGAAGCGACATGCTGTGTATGAATCAAGGCCCCGTGCTGTTATTATTACATTGGAAATAAGTTGTTCAGGATACCAGAGGTAGCACCACCTGCCGCCATCTCTTTGATTACTGCAAAACAATGCAGTAAGATCATTTCCAAAACCAGGAAATTTGTTTTCCTGATGATACGCCCTCAAGGAAAGAAGAAGACAGTGGCCGCGGCCTCCAAACGAGGTCCCTCTGCACGAAACTACAGATGGACAAGGTTGTGGAGGAGTACGAGGACATCTTCACCTCCCCGGCAGGGGTTCCTCTGCACTGTCAAGTCAAGCACTCCATCGATCTGACCCCAGGTGCGCCGCTACCCAATGGACCAATTTATCGGCGCTCCGTTCTGGAGAACAATGAAATCAAGAGGCAGATTCAGGAGCTCCTGCAGAAAGGTCACATCCGTCCGAGTTCATCGCCCTGTGGGAGCCCGATCGTGTTGGTACAGAAGAAGGATGGGACGTGGAGACTCTGTATTGACTATCGGGCGCTGAACAAGATCACTGTCCGTAATAGGTACCCGATCCCGCGGATTGATGACCTCCTAGACCAACTAAAGGGGGCGAAATATTTCAGCAAGATCGATCTGAAGTCAGGATATCACCAGGTACCAATCGAACCCTCCGATGTGTGGAAGACTGCCTTCAAATCCAAGGAGGCCTCTTCGAATGGTTGGTCATGCCTTTCGGATTGACGAATGCTCCTGCAACCTTTATGAGGCTAATGGATGACATCTTGCGGCCATTCACCAACTCCTTTGTAGTAGTATACTTGGATGACATTCTGATCTTCAGCCAGAGTTGGGAAGAGCACCTCCACCACATCCGACAGGTTCTCCAAACACTGCGGCAACACAAGCTATGTGCCAATTTGGAGAAATGCACTTTTGGCATGACCCAGGTTCAGTATCTGGGATACATCATTGATGAACAGGGGGTGCATGTCGATCCAGCCAAGATCCAAGTCATTCGGGATTGGCCCTCTCCAACCACTCTAACAGAGCTCCGCAGCTTTCTAGGTCTTGCCAACTTCTACCGCAGGTTTGTGTTGGGGTTTTCTCATATTTCTTGGCCCTTGAGTCAAGTCACCAAGGGCGGGGCGAAAGCAAAATTCTTTTGGTCTGAATCTCAACAGAAGGCATTCAGGGAATTGAAGGATCGCCTCTGCACGGCACCAGTGCTCGCGTTACCAGATTTACAACAACCATTTGAGGTCGAGACAGATGCCTCTGACTATGCTATTGGGGCAGTCCTTAACATGGACATCCAGTGGCATATCACAGTGAAACACTTTCAGACACAGTCCGGAAGTACCCCACTTATGATAAAGAGATGTATTCCATTGTACAGGCCTGCCGACAATGGAAGCATTACATTTTGGGGAAGGAAACGGTCATCCACACAGACCACCGACCTCTGCAGTTCATACAGACCCAAGGGAAATTGCAGAATGATCGCCATCAGAAGTGGTCTACATACCTGCAACAGTTTCACTTGAATATCAAGTATAAAAAGGGCAGCACCAATAATGTTGCAGATTGCCTCAGTCGACCACCGATCATGGCGCTAACCACCGTGCTCAACTCTTGTGGGCACGAGACTTCTGATTGGCCACTTCTCTACAAAAGCGACCCAGAATTCGGCCACACATACCAGACACTCTTGGAGGGTCGGCATGTTGCAGATTTTCACCTCCAGGATGCCCTATTATGCCACCTCGGTCACCTTTGTGTTCCTTCAAGCGAGCGTGCCAAGATGATTTGGGAAGCACACTACAGTCGGGCTGCTGGGCATTTCGGGGTCGAGAAAACAGTGGCAGTACTGCAAAATTATTTCTATTGGCCGAATCTTCGACAGGATGTTGGGAAGTACATCCGATCATGTACTGCCTGTGCCATTGCCAAACCGACCATTAAGAAGCACGGCCTCTATACCCCGTTGCCTACCCCTAGTCGACCTTGGGAATCCATCTCCATGGATTACATGTCAGGCCTTCCTTCCACTAAGCATGGAAATGACTGTGTTTTTGTGGTTGTCGACAGGTTCTCGAAGATGGCCATTATGATGGCCTGCAAGAAGAATATCACAGCAAAAGCCACTGCTAAACTCTTCTTTGAACGAGTGTGGGTGCACTTTGGGATCCCACAGTCTATCATCTCAGATCGGGACAGTCGGTTTCTCAGCACATTTTGGTCCAGTCTCTGGTCAATGCTGGACACCAAACTCACGAAGTCCACAGCCTTCCATCCTCAAATTGATGGCCAGACAGAGGTTGTCAACAGGATGATTGTGCACATTCTGCGCATGTATAACTCAAAGCATCCACGCACATGGGACGAGAGCCTCCCCTATGTTCAGCACAGCTACAACCGAGCTCTTCACAGCTCCACTGGCCATAGCCCTTTTCAGGTGGGTTTTGGATTCCAGCCACTATGCCCCATTGATGTGCCCATGCCCCTTGCAGCTACTCACATGAATTCAGCTAATGTCCAGTCCGAAATAGATAAGGCCACCAGCTTCATTGAGCGCATCCAACATATTCGCTAGCAGGTCCATGACATTCTTGAGAAATCAAATGCCAAGTACAAGCAGCGACATGATCAACACCGGGTGCCACACAAGTTTCAGGTGGGCGACAAAGTCTGGTTGCATTTGCAAAAGGAATGCCTTACTGGAGCCTATCGGAAATTGAGACCACTCCGATATGGTCCTTCCACCATTACTAAGGCTATGGGAGACAATGCATTTGAGCTCAGCATTCCCCCATTCCTTGGCCTGCACCCAGTGTTCAATGTGGACCGCCTTCGGCCATACTTTCCACCATTGCTAGACACATCCGACATTGCAGAACAACTCAAACCCACAGAATTAAATCCAGATTGCATGGAACAAGCTGCAACTGATCGGATGATGGACACACAGATCAAGAACACTCGCCAATAGAATATCCAACTGTATCGAGTTGTCAAAGCAGGCCAACTCCTTCAGCAGGGCAAGTGGCTCACCAGGGAACAAGTTCAGCAGAAGTTTCCTCATCTCATGGAGGAGCTCAACGCAATGGGGACCATTGCTTCCTAAGGGGGGAGGAATGATCCAGGTGGATATTGGTGGCCACCTGCCAAGTCCACCTGGACCCCCACCATTGTCTTTCTCAGCATTTTCAGTTTCCTTAATTGTAGCACAACTTACTATTTTTAGCAGTTTTTCGGGTCCTGAACTTCCGGAGCCGTTTTGAGGCCCTAAACGACGTTTTTTGGGGAATCCAAGGGCAACATGGGTCCATGGAATGGACTGATGTTTCCTGTTCCAACAATGATAGTGCTCAGATAGATCTTTCTAATGAGCTATTGTACGCGTCAAACGGAGATCATATGCCAAAGTTACGACCCCGGGAAGTTGATGTACCAATTTACCCCCAAACGGGGCCCACAGTTTGGCGTTTCATCTCCTAGGGTTAGGTTTTGGAATGTTAAGGGTTTTCCATTGTTTCTCAACAATAAATAGGCCTTCGAGCCTCATTGTAACACAGTTCAGAGGCATGTAGCCATCACATCTCTTCTCAGAGATAAGCTACCATCGCCCTAGCTGGTTTATTTCCATTTCTGGTTGTAAGCATATTTCAGTATTTTCCATTAATGAAATGAAGTATTATTTCCGCTGCATCTTTGTGTATATGGTTATCTCTGTGATTTGTTGCGTTCTTGTTTAAATCCGGAACAAGGTAGGTGATTTAATTCGCCAATGGTAGGCTACGTGGCAACGACGGGATGGTGGAATAATGAGCAGTCAATGGTAAGTTGTTTTGAGGAAACAACTTTCGGAGGGGGGTTGAGGGTGTTTATGATTTTGATGGAGGGGGGTCTGAAATCCTGGGATGGTGACACATAGCGGGTGGGTGGTATGGTAATACAACTCATTTTGTGTTGAAAATATTACTAAGAGGGGGGGGTGAATTAGTATTATCAAATTCTTTTCAATATATCTTCCAGATTTATACTTTAAGTTATTCTTTAGATATTGATCAGTACCATATAATAATGAGCAAGAACAGGAAAAACAGATAATCACACCAAAGAACACCAGATATAAGGTGGAAACCCAATGTGGGTGAAAACCACCTGCCGCAATATGTCTCTATCTTCTTTCAATTAGAAACTTCTTTTACAATGATTTTGTATTGGTGCAGTCCTTTACCAGTACGCAGGATGCAACCTGCAGAGAGCTACAACCCTCTCTCGTTTTCCAGTCTCTCCTAGAAGGGAGCTACAACCCCTTACTTCTTTTAAGGACCACATTTCATTAATTTTCAGACTGGATCTAAGAAGATCAAATAATCATCAAGTACATGTGAATCACCCAATCTCCTTATACAATCAACCAATGAATCACCCAACTTCTCAGAATACTGTAAACAGAAAAGTAATACCAGAAATCTAAACCCAGAACTCTGCAGCAATAGATAAAATGCAGTTAATAATTATTTCAAAAGGAGACCGTAACTTCACCAATATCAGCCTGTGGATATCTGCAGCTCTTCTGTGCCTTGACTGCGTAGATCCGCACCTTATCCTTCTGCTTCCCTGCGTACTTCTGCTTAGATCCGCAGCTATACTGTCTGCCTGACAGTGTACCTCTGCACTGTTCTTTCTTCTTCCCTGCGTACCTCCGCACTGTGCCTTCTTGTGCACAACATACCTCGCACTGCGCCTTCTGCTGAGTTGCGTATCCCCGCACTGCGCCTTCTGCTGTGCTGCGGACCCCTGCACTGTGCCTTCCGCTGTGCTGCGGACCCCCGCACCTGTGCTTTCTGCTGCGCTGCGGACCCCCGCACCTGCGCTGTAGATCACCTGCGGACTTCTGAATAGAGCCAAAATGACCGTCCGCCAATGTGCCATAGACAATTAAATCCACAGATCTGATCATGCGCTCGGGAGATGACGACCTATCAATAGATTCGCCTTCAAATACACCTTCATTTAGATCTAGCTTTTAAAACCGATTATCCAAAATTTCAGATCTTAAGATATTCAAAATTTCAGAAGTGTCTAGCCAATTGATCTCCTTTCCTTTTTATAGGCAAGCCCTTATTCACACCATGGGACAAAACCATCGAAAACCAATACAAGGGATCGAAACTGAGGTTCAATACTTTAGATCCTATACCACGGACCAAAACCATAGGATCATGATTGATAGGCTAAATACCAAGGGCCAAACACAAGAAACCCCACGTGAGCGCGCTTCTCTGCATTGGAGTGAGTGAACTGAGGTTCGCACCATGGATCACCTGCGGATATATCTGCAGTTCTTGGTCGGCGTACCTGCGGGTCCGAACCTTTTGAATGGTGCACCTGTGAACCCCTTATTTTTCATCATTATGAGGGCCTGAACAGAGTTTTTCCACTTGAGTGAGTTGCCATCAAGTACAACACCTGTGCCATAGTGCCAAACCAGAATCATAATGCCAACAATCTCCCCCTTTGGACTTGATGGCAACCCCAAGATCCTCAAAGCATTCTCCCCCTTTGACATCAAGGGCAAAGGGTTATGCTCCCCCTGAGAACATGCTGAAGTCTCTGCCCTGCTGATCATGCTCCCCCTGACTATAAACCAGATCTGCAAAAGAAACTTTCTTCAAGAAGAACCATAATCCACCAAACACCATAAATGACCTTGACAAGAGAGATAGAGACATATTAGCAGCAATATTCAGATCAACATCCATGTTCTCCTTCTGTACTTCCTCCAAGATCTTCTACCATAATGCCAACAATGCATTATTAGAAGAATATATGCTCCCCCTGAACTTGTGCCATTCGATCTTTGACCAATCTGTAACCCAGCAACTGTACGCATATACCCCATATGGAACATGCGTACAACCAACAATCTCTGAAATGGATGAGATTCAACAACAAGATGATGCATCAATAACCCCCAACTTTTACTTGAGGTATTCAAAAGTCTCCCTGGGCAATGGTTTGGTGAGTATATCAGCAACTTGTTCCTTAGAAGGAACATACTCCAACTTGACCTTTTGTTCCATCACTTGTTCTCGGAGAAAGTGATACTTGATCGATATGTGCTTGGTTTTTGAATGCATGACTGGGTTCTTCGAAATGCTGATTACACTTGTATTATCACATAAGATGGAGATAGGTGGTGTACAAGTGATTTGAAAATCCTGCAAGGTCTGCATCATCCAAAGGAGTTGAGTGCAGCAAGATGCAACAGCTACATATTTTGCTTCAGCTGTAGATAAAGCAATCGAACTCTATTTCTTGTTGAACCAAAATACTAATCTGGAACCCATAAAGAATGCACCACCACTTGTGCTCTTCCTGTCATCCACGCTTCCGGCCCAATCTGCATCTTTATAATCATGAAGAGTGAGATCTTTATTTCTAGGATACCATAAGCCATAGTTTTGAGTTCCTTGAAGATACTTGAAAATTCTCTTCACTGCCTAAAGATGAGTTTCCTTAGGATTTGCCTGAAATATTCGAACTATTCCCACTGCATGCATGATGTCTGGTCAGGTACCTGTCAAATAAAGAAGACTTCCAATCATAAATCTATAGGTTGGCTGATGTATTGCTGCTGATTCATCATTTGCACTGAGGCTGCATCCTGTAACCATGGGGGTACATACTGGTTTTGCATCTTCCATGCCATATTTCTTCAAGATCTGCTTGAGATACTTGGTTTGAGACAAAAAGATACCGTCTTCATTTTGTTGGATTTGAAAACCAAGAAAATATGTCAGTTCTCCAAGCAAAGACATTTCGAATTCTTTCTACATCACCAAGGCAAAGCTTTGACTCATAGCTTCTTCATTGCTGCCAAAGATAATATCATCTACATACACAACAAGTATTAGCAATTTGTCATTTTCAACTTTTATATAGATATTGCTATCTGCTGAACCTTTTGAAAAACCTTGTTGATGAAGATATTTGTCTAAGCAGTAGTACCAAGCCCTTGGAGCCTGTTTAAGACCATAGAGAGCCTTTTTCAGTCTGCATACAAGATTTGGATCATTCCCCATAATGAAACCATCTGGCTGCTCAATGTATACTTCTTCTTCTAAATCTCCATTCAGAAAGGTTGATTTCACATCCATTTGAAATACTTTAAACTTCTGATAGCTTGAGAGAGCAAGGAACATTCAGATGGCCTCAAGTCTTGCAACAGGAGAAAAAGTTTCTTCAAAGTCTATTCCTTCTTGTTGAGCATACCCTTTGCAAACAAGTCTGGCCTTGTTTCTAATTACTTCCCCATTTTCATTCAACTTATTTTTGAAGACCCATTTTGTCCCTATGACATTCTTATCTTTTGGTCTAGGAACCAACTCCCAAGTGTTGTTCTTTTCGATCTGCTCAAGTTCTTCATCCATTGCCTTGACCCAACATTCATCTTTGCATGCCTCTCTTACATTTTGTGGTTCAGTTGAGGAGAGTAATGCCAAACAGCTTGAAGCTTCTGCAATTGTTCTTCTCGTTTGTACACTTGCTTCTTTCTGCCCCAAAATTTGAGATTCTGGATGATTCTTCTGAACATACCTGGATGGAGTCTTCTCTTCTATCCTTATCTGTTCCTCTAGTGCCTCTTGAGGTTCTTCTTCATCATCAGGGTAATTTGGAGAGTAGTCTTCATCCTCTTCGATATTTTCATAATTTACTTGCCTAGGAATGTATCCTTTTTCATCAACCACTACATCAATGCTGTCAACAATTCTTCCAAGTATTTTATTGTAACACTTATATGCTTTGCTGTGGGGAGAATAACCAAGGAGAATGCCTTCATCTGCTCTAGGTTCAAGTTTTCCAAGCTGTTCATCATTGTTCTTAATATAACATTTGCTTCCAAAAATTTTGAAATGCTTTACCGAAGGAATCTCACCATACTAGAGCTCATGAGGAGTTTGAGTGTTGTTCACTCAGACATTTGTTTTGTTGAGAATAACAACTGCAGCAAATGCAGCTTCACCCTAGAAGGTTGCGGGAGTTCCAGACTCATCAAGCATAGCACGAGCCATTTGTTGAACCGTTCTATTCATCCTTTCCACCACTCCATTTTGCTGAGGAGTCCTAGCTGTAGAGAATTCCCTTCTTATTCCATGTTCTTCACAGAAATCGAAAAATTCATTTGAGGTAAATTCCCCACCTCTGTCAGACCTGAGACACTTAATTTTGTAATCTGATTCATTTTCAGCCAAGGCTTTGAAATATTTGAATTTTTCGAATGCTTCGTCCTTGTGTTTCATAAGTCCTAGCGAAACCATCCTGGAGAATTCGTCAATGAATAATATAAAGTATTCTTCTCCTTGAGGTGACCTTGTCCTAAATGGACCACATACATATGTATTGACTAGTTCAAGAGGCCTGCTAGCTGAACCTTCCTTCTCAAGGAAGTTGGTTCTGGTTTGCTTACCAAACTGACATGATTTGCATACGGTGTTGTCTGGAATTTTGATATCTGGGAGACCACGAACTGCTTGATATTTGCATGCTTTCCTTATTTGTGAAAAGCTTAGATGCCCCAACCTCTGGTGCCATAACCAGTATTCATCATCCTTGCTCAAATAGCATTGTTGTTGTCCTTATTCAAATATGTATAAGTTATTTTGAGTTCTTCTGCCTTTGATCACCGTTTTTCCTGTATCAAGATCACGAACACTACATCCGTTTGATCGAAATATTACCTCGGTTCCTTGATCGCACATCTAACTGACACTCAGGAGATTATGCTTCAAGCCATCAACATACAAAACATTTCCAGCTTTGACCCTTTCTTTTAAATGAGCAGTGCCTTTTCCTTTTATGACTGCAGGGGTATCATTTCCAAAAGAGACTTTCTTTCCCTTTTCTAAAACACTATATGATTCAAGTTTTTCTTTATCACCTGTCATATGCTTCGAACATCCACTGTCGATGTACCATAGATTTTCTTGTCCTTCTGCATAAAAAGTTATCCCACATCTTTCTGGTTGTGGTTCCTTCATTCTCCATGTTCTGGCATTTGGGGTTTGTTCCTTTTGAGTTGTCTTCCAAAACCTGCTCCTGCATTCAGACTCTTCATGACCAAATTTATTACAAATAGAACATTCAATTTCACTTTCGAGGGCGAAAAAATTGTTATAGGCCCTCTTCGTGATTCCAGGCATACTTCTTTGTTTTTGAGCGTCTCTAGTCATGATTGTCTTATAGGCAACACATTGAGCTGCTTTGTGACCAAAGTTATGGCAAGAGAAACATTGTCCATTGAAGAAACTTCTGCGATTATCAAATATATCATCCAATCGATTGTAGTTTCTACCAACATTCATTCTTGAGGCAAATTGGGAAGATTTTTCCTGTGGCTGGTTGTAGCTTCTGTTTGTCCTTAAGGTAGTTTGCCCCCGATTTTCTTGATAGTCTTTGTTCGTTCTTGAGGTAAGTTGTCCCTGATTTACCTAATGATTTCTATTAGGCCTTTGCTCGCTCCTCGTTGTTGCATCAAGATAAATTTTGGAGGTGGATGCTTGAGATGATTCTCCATTATATCCCAGACCTGTCTTGATTAGTGGTGAACGCTGCACATTGATAATCTCATCCAGAGTTTCAGATCCTTTAACAAATTTAAGATGAAGAGCTTTTGTTTTCTCAATCTCTTTTCTAAGACCAACAATTTCACATTCCAATTTTTCAAGATGTTTTTCCCTTTCATCCAGTTGACATTGCAGAGAATCAATAATGACATTTTTCTCTTCTAAGCAAATTTTGAGATTAGAAATCTCTTCATAAAAACCTTCTTCATCTATAGCATCCATGTAATCATCATCTTCAAAAGCCATTAAAATTTTATAATCATTACCTCGTTCATCTTCGTCGCTATTTGAAAGTCCATCACTATCTTCATGAGTGTAATAGCTTTTCTTATTTGCATTCTGTTTCTTGTTCCATCTAATAGGTTCCTTCCCCTTGTCAATCTTATCCTTATGAGGACATTTGGCAGCATAGTGACTGACTCTTCCACAAGCAAAGCATTTGAAAGGTAACTTACCTCGAAATCGTCCAGCACCCCATTGAAAATTTTTGACAAAATTTGATTCTTCTTCTTCTTCTGACACGTGTCCTGACTCATAGTAATCTCCTTTGCCGGAAGCCTTGAAGGCAACTTCTCTTCTGTCTGATGGTCCTCCTTTCCTCATTTCATAAGCAATCAGAATTCCATGCAGCTGTGACATGGTAAGGTTTCGTAGATTCTCCTTTTCTTCTATTGCAGAAACTTTAGATTCAAACCTAGGCGACAAAGATTTTAGAACCTTTTCAACCACAACAGCCTCTTTTATTTCTTCACCCAAATTTTTCATACAATTAACAATCTCATCTACACGAAGGAAGTAGTTAGCCACACTTTCATCATTGTACATTCTGATATTTTCATACTGAATCCTGAGGGTTTGAAGTTTTGCTCGTTTTACCTGTTCATCTCCTTCATAGCTCAGAACAATCTTGTCCCATATTTCTTTTGTGGATTTATACTACATTACCTTGACAAATTCTGATTGAGATAGGCATCCTAGAAGAGTATTGATATTCTTTGCGTTTGTTTCATATTTCTTCTTCTCAGCCGGATCTATAGGAGTTGCTGATGGAAAAGTGTACCATGTATCTATGATATCCCAGACTTCTGTACCAAGAGATTGAAGATAGGCAGTAACTCTTACCTTCCAATATACGAAGTTTGTCCCATCGAAAATCGGTGGCCTGATTGATGCTTCCCTCTCGTAGTTTCTCATGATGATAGATCTTCCTTCAACTGATCAAGCTTCTTCGGAAGGACTTGCTCTGATACCAATTGTTGAAAATAATACTGAGAGGGGGGGGTGAATCAGTATTATCAAATTCTTTTCAATAATTCCAGAGTTATACTTTAAGTTATTCTTCAGATATTGATCAGTACCATATAATAATGAGCAAGAATAGGAAAAACAGATAATCACACCAAAGAACACCAGATATAAGGTGGAAACCCAATGTGGGTGAAAACCACCTGCTGCAATATGTCTTTATCTTCTTTCAATTAGAAACTTCTCTTACAATGATTTTGTACTAGTGCAGTCCTTTACCAGTACGCAGGCTGCAACTTGCAGAGAGCTACAACCCTCTCTCGTTTTCCAGTCTCTCCTGGAAGGGAGGTACAACCCCTTACTTCTTTTAAGGACCATGTTTCATTAATTTTCAGATTGGATCCAAGAAGATCAAATAATCATCAAGTACATGTGAATCACCCAATCTCCTTATACAATCAACCAATGAATCACCCAACTTCTCAGAATGCTGTAAACAGAAAAGTAATACCAGAAATCTAAACCCAGAACTCTGCAGCAATAGATAAAATGCAGTCAATAATTATTTCAAAAGGAGACTGCAACTTCACCAATATCAGCCTGCGGATATCCGCAGCTCTTCTGTGCCTTGACTGCGTAGATCCGCACCTTATCCTTCTGCTTCCCTGCATACTTCTACTCAGATCCACAGCTATACTGTCTGCCTGACAGCGTACCTCCGCACTGTTCTTTCTTCTCCCCTGCGTACCTCCGCACTGTGCCTTCTTGTGCGCAACGTACCTTGCACTGCGCCTTCTGCTGAGCTACGTATCCCCGCACTGCACCTTCTGCTACGCTGCAGACCCCCACACTACGCCTTTTGCTGCACTGCGGACCCCCGCAACTACGCTTTCTGCTGCGTTGTGGACCCCCGCACCTGCGCTGTAGATCGCTTGCGGACTTCTGAATAGAGCCAAAATAACTGTCCACCAATGTGCCACAGACAGTTAGATCCATAGATTTGATCATGCGCTCAGGAGATCATGACCTATGAATAGATTCGCCTTCAAATACACCTTGATTTAGATCTAGCTTTTAAAACTGATTACCCAAAATTTCAGATCTTAAGATATTCAAAATTTCACAAGTGTCTAGCCAAGTGATCTCCTTTCCTTTTTATAGGCAAGCCCTTATTCACACCATGGGACAAAACCATCGAAAACCAATACAAGGGATCCAAACCGGGGTTGAATAATTTAGATCCTATACCACGGACCAAAACCATAGGATCATGATCGATGGGCTAAATACCAAGGACCAAACACAAGAAACCCCACGTGAGCGTGCTTCTCTGCATTGGAGTGAGTGAACTGAGGTCCGCACCTTCTGAACGGATCACCTGTGGATATGTCTGCACTTCTTGGTCGGCGTACCTGTGGGTCCGCACCTTTTGAATGGTGCACTTGTGAACCCCTTATTTTTCACCATTATGAGGGCCTGAACAGAGTTTTTCCACTTGAGTGAGTTGCCATCAAGTACAACACCTGTGCCATAGCACCAAACCAGAATCATAATGCCAACATTTTGGACCCCCCTGCTAATAAAGGTCGGATGGTGGAGGGGGACCGAAATCATATAAGAGTTGTTGGATTTAAATTAACGGTCGGGGATTAGCAGGAAGATAGCCAATGTTTAATGGTGGGGCCCAAAATCATGTTAAAACTTTTAATCCAATGTTTACATGAATTAAGATATATGGGGTAAAATGATAATGTGTCGGGAGTATAACTTAGGAATGTTATATGGTAGGGAGGTTGGGAATGAAATATAATGTGTCGGGAATGAAGTGTTGGGAATTAAGACTTAGGATTAAAATATGAGGGGAGTGTGCAACAAAGGAGTGAATTAGGGAAATGAATATGTAGGGGATTATAATGTAAGGAGGTTATTTTTAGTGTAAGAATGGGAACTTGACCTCCTTCAATAAAGTCTTTTGCACATGCAACATAGGATCACCATGATGATGGTGCGTTTGAGTTAAGAACCTTATGCATTCGAAAACTTTTATTTTTTATTTTTTCCTTTTTCTTTTAGCTTCCCTAACATTTTATTCTGCCTTCTTTGTTTAAAGCAACTAACATCTAACATTTTATTGATATGGATGCCTATCATAATCAATTTTTTCTAACACTTTTTAAGAAAATTTTATTTCTTTTGCATCGATATCCTACCTTAACATTTTCAAAATTTATATATCTAATATACTAACTTATCAAAACTAGATATGTTACAACAGATTCCACTTCCTTAAGGTCACATAGGAGATCGAATCCAATCATAGTAGTCTCTCGTTGCATGTTTACCCTGGTTGGCGAGTTACTTGGGTAGATGTGGGAGGAGGGTGTTATAATGCTCCGTGGGATGACCATCATCATCATTGCTCCTTGCCAGATTCCTTCAAGGACAATCTTAATGAAATTTATCAACTCGATATCATTGAGTTATATACGAATTTTTCATCCATATATGATGTCGATTCTGAGAATAACTTATTGAACATTGAAGAAACTATCCTTCTTAACATTTCAATTACACTCAAAATTGTTGAAAATATACATATTAGTGCGTCATGCTTTCCTAATGAGGTCAAGACTTGTAACTCCCTATTCCAAGAGTTCATAGATGTTTTCTCCTGGTCTTATGAAGAAATGCTTGGTATTGATCTGAACATCATTGTGCATGAAATTAAGATGTATCCTGATGCTAATTCAGTTCAACAACATCTTTGCCTTGTTCATTACAAGAAGGTCTCTGCTATTAAAGTCGAAGTTGAAAAACTTATCCATGCTGGCTTCATCTATCCCATACCTCTAACTGTCTGGGTTTCTAATATTGTTCTTTTCATGAATAAACAAGGAAAATTCCATGTGTGTGTCAATTATCAGGACATCAATTGTGTTTATCTAAACGACCTTTATCCGAACCCGTTCATCGACCATATTGTTGATGATTGTTCCAGTTGTGACCCAAATTTAAACAAGAATGCAACAAATTACAAATATAACCATAAACACATGGATGCAACAGAAATAGAACTTCATTTCATTAATATCAAATAACTAAAATATGCTTGCATATAGAATGGAAATAAACTAGCTTGAGCGATGGTAGCTTATCTCCAAGAAGATATGTGGTGGCTAGATGCCTCTGAACTATGTTACAATGAGGGTTGAGGGCCTATTTATTATTGAGAAACAATGGAAAACCCTAAACATCCAAAAACGTAACCTTAGGAGATGAAAGACCAAATTATGGGCCTCGTTGGGGTAAATTGGTACATGAACTTACTGGGGTTGTAACTTTGGAATACGATCTCCATTTGATGCATACGATACTTCGTTAAAAAGATCTATCCGAGGACTAAAACTGCTGACAGTGAATACCAAGTTGAAAACTCATATTTGTAGCTAATACAAGTTTTCAACTCGGTATTTACCATCAGTAGTTGTAGTCCTCGGTTAGATTTGTCTAACGAGGTATTGTATGCATCAAATGAAGATCTTATGCCAAATTTACGACCTCAAGAAGTTGTTGTAACAATTTACCCCAACGGGACCCATAGTGTGGCATTTCATCTCCTAGGGTTAGGTTTTGGATGTTTGGATTTTCCATTCTTTCTCAATAATAAATAGGCCCTCAAGCCTCATTGTAACATAGTTCAGAGGCAGTAGTCGCCACATCTCTTCTCAAAGATAAGCTACCATCGCACAAGATAGTTTATTTCCATTATGTATGCAAGCATATTTCAGTTCTTTTATATGAATGAAATGAAGTTTTATTTATGCTACATCTCTCTGTTTATGGTTATATCTTTAACATGTTGTGTTCTTTTTTAAATTCATATCAGTGGTATCAGCGTAGTCTTCTCTTTCTCGATCCCTCTTTGCATGTCCCCAATGAGGTCAGGGTATAATGAGTTAGGGCTTGATCTTGTTGAACCTTTGCAAGATCAACCTCGCAAACCTCGATCACTGCCCATGGGGGAGGAAAAGAAAGATGAAGGAGTATGAGATCCTATCAAAATATTGCTTGAGGAGGCCCTCGAGAAACAAAGGAACACGCTGATGGATAAATTTGCCCAGATCCTTCAACACTTGCCCATCGACTATGCAGCCACATCGAACAGCCTTTGTGGAGGCACCACTCATTTTAAGATACGAGTTAACTTTGAAATTCCCAAATTTGAGGGCCAATATATGCAAATGTCGTAGATAAATGGTTAAATATGCCAAAAGGATATTATTTTGTTCATGATTTTTCTAGCTGGGAAAAGATTACTTTTTCTCTTCTCAAAGTTGCCCCCCATGCCAAGGACTGGTGGGAAACCTACTATGAGTAGAAGGATGAAAGTGCGCCCTCACCATTTTCATCCACACCCACTTGAAATTTGTTTTGAGATGCCGTCAAGGAGCAGTACTACCTTGTCGAGAGATATGAGGATAAATACAAAAAGTGGACCACGCTGTGGGAGTGAAGGGACCAAGACGTGCAGGAGTTTACCAATCTTTTTCATACCCTTCGCATGAAGTTGGGTATCGAGGATTCTGAGAAAACATCGGTACTCAAGTACCGCACCTGCCTACACAGGTGCATCCAGGATGAGATGGAGTTCTTGGACATCTCCTCGCTCGGCATGACATACCGATATGCTGTCAAGATCAAGCAGAATCTTAAACAGAAAAAACTAGACGTTGGATCTGTGAATCAGAAGTAAGGAAAAGGTGCCCCCAAACTATAGAACAAAGGACAAAGCCAAGATGGGGTGGCCCAGGACAACCCAGCAAAGGCACAAGCAAATAAAAACACCATGAAGCTGAATAAGGACACGAGAAAGTGGTGTGAGTTCCATAAGAGCTCCACTCACAACATAAGTGAGTGTCGGGCTAGGAAGTCACTGGTGGCTAAGATGAAGGCTTCTGAATCAGATGCATTTTCCGACTCTGAGTCAGAACGCGATAAGGGGAACGAAAAAGGGAATCATATTATTGATGGAGAGCCCAATGCCACTGTTCCCACCATGAAGATCTAGAAGGAGGAACTTGAAGATCTAGAGGAGGAGGAGCGTCTCTTCCACTCCCAGATGTGGGTAAAGGTTTCCCCGCTACAATTCTTTGCTGACAGTGTGAGCCGAAAAACCTCATTTTAGTAGAGGTCATGAAGTGGTTAGGCTCACTGACCACAGAACACCCACAATCATACACCATCAGGTAGCTTCACCAAGGATGGGATCTTCACATCAGCCAGCAGTGTCGCCTACCATACAATATCAAGCCCTTAACGGATGAGGTATTATGTGACGTTGTTCCTCTTGATGTTTATGATGTATTATTACGCTAACCATACTTGTGGAAGCGACATGTTGTGTATGATTCAAGGCCTCGCGTTGTAATTGTTACCTCAAGAAATAAGTTGTATAGGATACCGGAGGTAGCACTGCCTACTGCCATCTCTATGGTTACTGCAAAATAATGAAGTAAGCTCACTTCCACAATAGGAAATTTGTTTTCTTGATGATACGCCCTCAGGGAAATAAGAATATAGTGGCCACAACCTCCAGACAGGGCCCCTTCACACAACAACAACATATGGACAAGGTCATGGAGGAGTATGAGGACATCTTCACTTCCAACATAGGGGTGCATCTGCACTATCAGGTCAAGCACTCCATCGATTTGACATTAGGTAAGTTCTTTCCCAATGGACCAATCTATTGACACTCTATTGTGGAGAACGATGAAATCAAGAGGCAGATTGAGGAGTTGCTGCAGAAAGGCCACATTTGGCCGAGTTCATCGCCCTGTGGGAGCCCAATCATGTTGGTACAGAAGAAACGTGGGACTTGGAGACTCTGTATTGACTATCAGGCACTGAACAAGATCATTGTCTATAATAGGTATCCAATCCTAGAGATTGATGAACTTCTGGACCAACTCAAGGGGGGAAAATTTTTCAGCAAGATTGTCATGAAGTCTGGATATCACTAGGTACCAATCGAGCCCTCCAATGTGTGGAATATTGCCTTCAAATCCAAGGAGGGCCTTTTTGAATGGCTGGTTATGCCTTTTGGGTTTACGAATGATCTTGTAACCTTCATGAGGCTAATGGATGACATCTTGCAGCCTTTCACCAACTCATTAGTAGTGGTATACTTGGATGACATCTTGATCTTCAACCAGAGTTGGGAATAGCACCTCCACCACATCTGATAGGTTCTCCAAACACTATGACAACACAAGCTGTGTGCCAATTTGGAGAAATGCACTTTTGGAATAACCTAGGTTCAGTATCTGAGATACATTATTGATGAATGGGGGGTGCATGTGGATCCAACCAAGATCCAATTCATTCTGGATTGGCCATCGCCAACAACTCTAACAAAGCTATGCAACTTTCTGGGTCTTGCCAATTTCTACCATAGGTTCGTGTTGGGGTTATCTCATATCACTTGGCCCTTGATTCAAGTCACCAAGGGAGGAGCGAAAGAAAAATTATTTTCATTCGAATCTCAATAGAAGTCATTTGTAGATTTCAAAGATCGCCTCTCCTCTGTACTAGTGCTCACATTACCATACTTGCAACAACCATTTCAGATCGAGACATATGCCTCTGACTATGATATTGGGGTAGTCCTTACATAGGGGCATCCAGTGGCATATCATAGTGAGACATTTTCAGACACAGTTAGAACGTATCCCACTTATGAAAAATATGTGTATTCTATTATGTAGGCTTTCCGATAATGTAAGAATTACATTTTGGAGAAGGAAACAGTCATCCACATAGATCGCCATCATAAATGGTCCAAATACCTACAAGAGTTCCATTTAAATATCAAGTACAAGAAGGGAAAAATCAATAATGTTGTAGACTTCCTCAGTTGACCACCGATCATGGCGTTAACCATCGTGCTCAACTCTTATGGGCACAAGACTTTTGATTCGCCACTTCTCTACAAAAGTGACCCAGAATTTGGCCACACATACCAAACACTCTTGGAGTGTCAGAAAGTTCCATATTTTCACCTCTACGATGCACTATTATGCCACCAAGGACACCTTTTTTTTCCTTCAAGTGAGCATGGCAAGATGATTTGGGAAGCACACTATAGTCGAGTCACGAGGCATTTCAGGGTCGAGAAAATAGTGGTAGTACCGCAGAAGCATTTCTATTGGACGAATATTTGACAAGACGTAAGGAAGTACATCAGATCCTACATTGCCTGCATCATTGCCAAACTGACCATAAAGAAGAAACGCCTCTATACTCTGCTTCCTACCCCTAGCCGACCTTGGGAACCCATCTCCATGGATTACATGTTGAGCATTCCTTCTACTAAGCATGAAAATGACTGTGTTTTTTTTGTCGTCGACAGATTCTTGAAGATGGCCATGATGGTAGTTTGCAAGAAGAATATTACAGCAGAAGCCACTACTAAGCTCTTCCTTGAATGAGTGTGGGTACACTTTGGGATCCCATAGTCTATCATATCATATTGGTACAATAGATTCCTCAGTAAATTTTGGTCCAGTCTTTGGTTGATGCTGGACACCAAGCTCACTAAGTTCAAAACTTTCCATCCCCAAACTGATGGCCAAATAGAGGTCGTCAACAAGATGATTATACAAATTTTGCACATGTACAACTCAAAGAATCCACGCACATGGGATGAGAACCTACCCTATGTCTAGCACAGCTATAACTAGGCTCTCCACAGCTTGATTAGCCACAACCCTTTTCAGGTGGGCTTGGGATTCCAGCCACTATGTCCCATTGATGTGGCCATACCATTTGCAGGTACTCAAGCAGACTCGGCTCATGTCCAGTCCGAAGTTGACAAGGCAAAAACATTCCTCACATCTGCCAACATGTTCATGAGTCATGAAATATTGGACAAAGCCAATGCTAGGTACAAGCAACGGCATGATCAGCATTAGGTTCCACACAAGTTTCAGGTGGGTGAAAAAGTCCGGTTGCATTTGCAGAAGGAACATCTTACTGGAGCCTATCGGAAAGTCAGACTACTCTGATATTGTCCTTACACCATTACCAAGGTTGTGGGAGACAATGCATTTGAGCTCAATATTCCCCCATTCCTTGGCCTGCACCCAGTGTTCAATGTGGACTGCCTTCGACCATGCTTCCCACCATTTTTGGACACATCAGACATTGTAGAACAACTCACACCTACAGAGTTAAATTGAGACTGCATGGAACAATACACAACTGATTGGATCATGGACACACAGATCAAGAAAACCCAATAGAAAAGGATCCAACTAATCGAGTTGTCAAAGCAGGCCAACTCCTTCACCAAGGCAAGTGGCTCACCAGGGACCATTTCAACAGAAGTTTCCTCATCTCATGGAGGAACTCAATGCAATGGGGATATTTGCTTCCTAAGGGGGGAGGAATGATCTAGGTGGATATTGGTGGCCACTCGCCTATTCCATTTGAACCCCCACCATTTTTTCTTTCAGTTCTTTTCAGTTTCCTTAATTGCAGCACAATTTACTATTTTTGGTAGTTTTTCAGGTCCTGAATTTCCAGAGCCACTTTGAGGCCCTAAATGACGTTTTTTTGGAAACTCATAGGCCAGTGATTTTCCAAAAAAATGTCATTTAGGGCCTCAAAATGGCTCTGGAATTTCAGGACACAAAAAACTGTTAGGTGTGGAGCATGATTATCTTCTTTATTTAGAGGTAGCACTGCATTGGAACCCAGTTCATAACGTTGCTACCTGTAATATTTACGCTATAGAGGGGGTCCAAGGGGGGCAACTGCGACCTTTGGGAGTCCTCTCCTGGTGGGGGGATTGGGAGCAATGCCCCTGAAGCTAAAAATAGATGTAAAATTTCCTTGTAGAATGCTGTAATTTTGTAGTCAATCTGGGCTATTCATTAGGCAGAGATCTGACGGTAGAAGTTATGTTTAATTTAGGGTTTTTTTCCCTAGAAGGCAACCCCTTGCTATATATGAGGGAATTGTATTGCATCTATGTAGATCTGTATTCTGAGCGAGAAGAGAGAGGAGATTGAGCGAGAGAGAAGAGGGAATTACAACAGATCTGTTGTAGGTTGTATCTCTTCAGGTTGTTGGATAATACAAAAAGAAGGACTAGCTGTTTCTCCATGGATGTAGCCCAAATTGTCTCTTATTTTATGCATTTTCTATGTTTATATTTCTGCAATATTTTATGTGTTCCATTGCTCTGTAATATATAATTTTCTAACAATTGGTATCAGAGCCGAAGGTCTATTTGGGTGATAAACTTGCAGGAGAGAAGGGTTCCTTGTTCTAGTGGGAGCAATGGCGGAAGATGGTATGTTTACGGTCGAAAAAATTAATGGTCAAAACTACCAGCTATGGAAGATGTAGATGGAATATTATCTGTATCAGAGAGATCTGTACCAACCATTGAGCGGAAAGGAAAAGAAGTCGATGAGTATGATAGACACATAATGGGATATTATCAATAGAAAGGTACTTGGAACAATACAGTTGTGCCTAGCAGCATCGGTAGCGTTTAATATTTCAAAGGAAATGACAAAAGAGGGTTTAATGTCGACATTGGCCAAACTATATGAAAAACCCTTGACCTAAAATAAGGTATTTCTTATGAAGTGTTTATTTAATATGAAAATGTCAAAAGATGGATCTGTTGCTCATCATTTAAATGAATTTAATACAGTTACCAGTCAGTTAAGTTATGTAGGGGTAACTTTAGATGATGAAGTTAGGGCTATGTTATCTCTATGCTCATTGCCAGAAATTTGGAATGGTTTAGTTATGGCCATTAGTAACTCTGTCTCTGGATCTAGTAATTTAAAGTTTGATGATGTTGTTAGTGCAATCCTTAGCGAGGAAATGCAACGCAAAAGCTCCGGTGAGACATCAGGTAATGCTTTGACTATAGAGACTAGGGGAAGAAAAATGGAAAGAGGAAAGAGCCCAGGATATTGCAGTAAGTCAAGGAAAGGCAGATCCAAGTCCAGATTGGAGATAGTGTGCTGGAAATGTGAGAAGAAAGGACACCTGAAGAAAGACTACAAGTCTCGGAAGGGAAAAGAAGGAGATGCGCAGCAAGAAAACAATCATGAAGTGAATGTGAGAGGTGATGTGTTGCAAGATTCTTTGATTCTTTCTTTAGAAAATATTATTGATGCCTAGGTGGTAGATTTAGGGGCCTCATTCCATGCCACACCTGATAGGAAACATTTTCATGATTATGTTCAAGGAGATTTTGGACAGGTCTGATTGGGTGATGATAAACCTTGCAAAATCATTGGAATGGGTATAGTTTTCATAAAACAATAGAATGGAAACCAATGTCTATTGAAGGAGGTAAGGCATGTTCCAGATCTGAAGAAAAATCTTATTTCAATAGGGTAGTTGGGAGGTGAAGGTTGTGTGACTACTTTTACAGATAAAACCTGGAAGGTCACTAAAGGATCCCTGGTAATAGCAAAAGGAGAAAAGGTTGGTACATTGTATTTATGCAATGGTATTTCTAATTTTGTTAATGCTTTAACCTCTACAGGAGAAGATACAACATTGTGGCATCATAAGCTCGGTTACATGAGTGAGAAGGGGATGCAAATTCTTCACTCAAGAAATTTGTTTCCAGGTTTGAAGCATGTTGATTTAAAATTCTGTGAGAATTGTGTTTATGGAAAATAGAAGAGGGTCAGATTCCTCAGAGTTGGGAAAGAAATGAAGAGCGAAAAATTAGAGCACGTGCATACAGATGTATGGGGATTTTCTTAGGTATCATCTCTTGGTGGCTCTCATTATTATGTTACTTTTACTGATGACGCAACCAGAAAAACCTGGATTTATTGTATTCGAAATAAATATGATGTATTTGATACTTTCAAGAAATGGAAAGCTTTGGTTGAAAATGAGACAGGAAAAAGGTTGAAGTGTCTCATATCAGACACTGGAGGTGAATATTGCAGCAAAGAGTTTGATAGGTTGTTATGAAACCAGCTCAAGAAAAGATAGAAAAGATAGATCAACGCCTTAGAATTCAGCCTCTTCGAGGGGGCAACCTCCTTTACATTACATGAATGAACAATTCTTCGATGATTCAAATGACAAAACCTCCTTTCTATATATAGGAGTCTAAGGAGTCACAATATAATCCAGTCGACCTAACAATAATAATATAAAGCCACAAAAATAACAATAGAGGGATTCTATGGGGCACAGAAATAACAACATGGGGGTAATAGGGGCACAACAATATAAATAAGGGGTATAACTACAATAGTAATGGGGTAATCACTAGTATTATAGGGACCCAACATGCCCCTCTCCTTCAAAAAAGTGTTGTCCTCAATGCTTGAGTAGTTCTGGATACTTCTGCATAAAATTCTCATCCTCCCATGTGGAATCTTCAGCGGATAAGTTCTTCCACTTGATAAGATACTTTGAAATTGATCGATTTCGTAGCTGTCGAGTTCTTGTTTCTGTGACTGCTTCTGGTTCCAATATAATTTTTCCTTCCTCGTCAAGTTCTGGCAATATTGTTTGAACTGGGAGCTTGTCGCCTATAACCTTCTTTAAAACATGAAACATGGAAAACTGGGTGCAATCGAGAAGCTGCAGGAAGCTCCAATTTGTATGCCATAGTACCAATCTTTTGCAACACCTTGTACGGACCATAATACTTTGGTGATAATTTATTATCCTTCTTAGCTTGCTTTAGGGACATTTGCTTATATGGTTGTAGCCGTAGGAATACCCAATCACCTACATCAAAACTTCTTTCACTGCGATGTTGATCTGCCTGTTGTTTCATTCTATTTTGTGCCAACACGAGGTTATCCTTTAAGAGTTGGAGGACTTGTTGTTGATGTTCGATGTGATGTTCCACTGCCTGAACCTTAGAATTTTCTCTTAAATATGATGTGATGGATGGTGGTTGATACCCATAAAGTGCCATAAATGGGGTCATTTTTGTTGCTGTATGGAAGGAAGTGTTATACCACCATTCAGCCAGAGGCAACCATTTGACCCATTGTGTCTGTTTATCAGATACAAAGCAACGAAGATATCCTTCCAAACATTTGTTTACTATCTCAGTTTGCCCATCAGATTGAGGATGATAAGATGAG
The DNA here is from genome assembly GCA_031772625.1 of Pinus tabuliformis. NCBI lineage: Eukaryota > Viridiplantae > Streptophyta > Pinopsida > Pinales > Pinaceae > Pinus > Pinus tabuliformis. The sequence goes on along the minus strand of CM062811.1, from coordinate 664,768,211 downwards.
CTATGAGCTAACTGAGTACCAAGACAAGAAAATAATTCTGTCCAAAAATTTCCAGTGAAAATGGGATCTCTGTCACTTACAATAATCTTTGGGTTTCCATGTAGCTTTTGAATTGTTTCCATAAATGCAGTAGAAACTGTACTGGCTTTAAATGGATGTGATAATGCACAAAAGTGTGCATACTTGGTAAGTCTGTCAACTACCACCATGATGACACTCTTTCCCTCAGACTTGGGTAAACCTGTGATAAAATCCATTGAAACCTCCTCCCAACGTTGGCTTGGAATGGATAAAGGTTGTAATAGACCCGGTGTCTTAATTGTTTCAACTTTATTTTGTTGGCAAACCAAACATTCCGCCACAAACTTTTGAATATCTGATTTAAGGCCATCCCAAAAAAATTCCTTCTTAACCCTGTGGTAAGTTTTTAAAAATCCTGAGTGCCCTCCTAAGGGAGAAGTGTGCAATTCCATAAGAATCTTTTGTTTTAGCTGGGAATTCTTACAGAGGTATAAGCGATCTTTGTACCATAACGAATCATTTTTCCAGCTAAATGTATCAGACGTACTGGAATCTTGTTGTAGCTTTCGAATAAGTGCCCACACTTCTTCGTCATTCTTCCATTCCTCCCTTGCTTCGTTTATCCAATCTGGTTGGATAATAGAAATGGCACACAACAATGCTTCCACATCCTCATCCTTTCTTGAGAGTGCATCTGCCACCACATTTTGCTTCCCTTTTTTGTAGATGATTTCAAAGTCATAACCCAACATCTTTGTGACCCACTTTTGTTGCTCTTCAGAGGATAATCTTTGTTCTAAAAAGTATTTAAGGCTATCATGATCCGTTTTTACCTTGAAGTGTCTTCCCATTAGGTAGGGTCGCCATTTCTTAAGTGCATGGAGTATTGCCAACATTTCCTTCTCATAAATAGCTTTGCTTAAAAACTTTCCCTTGATTGGACGACTTTCAAAAGCAATGGGTCTTTCATCTTGCATTAGAACAGCACCAATTCCATTTCCTGAAGCATCACATTCCACAATAAAGGTTTTTGTGAAGTCCGGTGTAGCTAAGACCGGTGCTTGGCACATTGCCTCTTTAAGATGTTCAAAGGCCTTTGTTGCTTCCGGAGTCCATGAAAATGCATCTTTCTTCAATAATGTTGTTAGAGGTGCTGCTATTCTCCCATAATTCTTAACAAACTTGCGATAATACCCTGTCAACCCAAGAAATCCTCGCAGATGCTTTATGGATGTGGGGATTTTCCATTCCTTAATGGCTTTAATTTTGCTAGGGTCTACCTTAACTCCTTCATGAGATACAATATGACCCAAATATTCCACCTCCTGGACTCCAAAGAAACATTTGGATCTTTTTGCATATAATTGTTTCTCCTCCAATAGTTGTAGCACCTTGTCAACATGTTCAACATGATCCTTCCAAGACTTGCTGTAGATTAGTATATCATCAAAAAATACTAACACAAATTTTCTAAGGAATGGTTTGAAAATTGAATTCATCAAACCTTGAAATGTTGAAGGTGCATTGGTAAGGCCAAAAGGCATGACCAAAAATTCATAATGACCCTCATGAGTTCTAAATGCTGTTTTCGGAATGTCTTCAATCTTCATTCTGATTTGATGATATCCCGAACGAAGATCCAACTTGGTGAAGTAAATTGATCCATGCAATTCATCCAGTAATTCATCAATGACAGGAATGGGGAACTTATCTTTAATAGTGAGCTTGTTGAGCTCCCTATAATCCGGACACATGCGCCATGATCCATCCTTCTTGTGCACCAATACTACTGGAGCAGAGAAAGAACTTTGACTTGGTTGAATTATACCAGCCTCTAGCATTTCTGCAACCATACGTTCAATTTCACTTTTTTGGACATAGGGATATCTGTACGGCCTGATGTTTGGAGGAACACTTCCTGGAATCAGATGAATAGCATGATCATGATCACGCATAGGTGGGAGACCTTTGGGAGTCTCAAATACCTTGGAATGATTGTCCAGGACTTTTTGGAGATCTGGAGAAATAGATGATTCCGATGTGGAAACATCTAGCGAACATAATTGTGCAATTACACCTCTTTGCTCCTTTTTTAGAAGCTTTGTCATACCATTAGAGCTGATTATCTTTCCTGGTTTCCCTGCAATACCCCTTAATTCAACTTCCTTTCCTTCCGTAGAAAATTTGATGAAAAGTTCTTGAAAATTAAAAGCTATTGTACCCAAGGATTGTAGCCATTGGACTCCTAGTACAACATCAACACCTCCCATTGGAATGGAAAGCATTGGGCTAGTCAATACATATTCTCCCATGGATAGCTTGATATTATGGCACTTTCCAGAGAAATTTATTGTTCCTCCATTTGCAATCATCACTTGACACTCTGGTGCTGGATATAGGAAGCAATTCAATTCTTTTGCTACCCTACAATGAATAAAATTGTGGGTGCTTCCTGAATCAATCAACACTATTACCTTTTTCTTCTTGATTTGTCCTTCTATCTTGATGGTTTGAGGAGTGGTAATTCCTGCCAATGCATTACAAGATATGGTCGGATTTATTTGTTCTTCATCTAGGCTTTGTTCCTGGAGTATATCTTCTTCTTTTGACCTTTCTTGCTCCTTTTCTTCTTCCTCTTCACAATCTATGTAGAATAATTTCTTCTCAGCACACTTATGACCTTTAGTGTATTTGCTATCACAACTGTAACAAAGCCCTTTTGCTCTTTTTTCTTCCAATTGTTGTGGTGTCAACCTTATAGGTTGTGGAAGACTAGGGGCAACAACACTTCCATCTTTATAGTTGTGAGTGGTATGCTTCCTGGTTGCCATAATTTTGCTTTCCATTTTTCTTGCTAACCTGAATGCCTTCTCTAATGAATCAGGTTCCCAAAGGCGAACATCATGTTGGATATTATCCTTTAAAGACCCTATGAACACATCAATCCTATGCTCCTCTGGAATATTTTTTACCCTTATGTTCAATTTTTGGAACTCCTCAATGTGCTCCATTATTGAACCCTTTTGTTTGAGACTTATCAATTGGCTAAAAAAAGTGTTGCTTTTTGTATCCTCATAATGTGCTATCAATTCTTCCGTAAAAATTGCCCAAGTGATAAATTGTTTACGAGAGCAAAGCCATTGATACCATACAAACTGATTTGGTTCCAAATATAAAGTTGCCATACGTACCTTTTGTGTGTTTTGCACATTATTGAGATCGAAGAATTGCTCCATCTGTAATATCCATGTGGCGGGATCCTTGCCATCAAACTTCCTCATATCGATTTTTGGAATATGGTGAGTCTTCGATCCAACATTAGCATCTATGGAATCATGATTAACATTTCTTTTGTTCTCATCATGAGTTTCCTTTAATACCCTTTCACCCTTAGGGACTATTTCTTGTAGCAACTTATTCATATTTATCTTCAATTCATCCATGTCTGTCTTCAAATCTATCTTCAAATCATCCATCTTAGCTTCCACGTCAATCATCTTAGCTTCTACGCCTTTCTTTAAACAGTCCATCTTAGCTTCTACACCTTTCTTTAAACCATCCATCTTAGCTTCTACATCTTTCTTTAAACCATCCATCTTAGATTCTATTCCTTTTTGTGCAAGGGACAGTTGTTGCACTTGGTTTTGTAATTTTGATATATCATGTTGCATTTCTTCCTCTTCTTCATGAGTCATGCTAGAGCTTTCAGGTTCCTTACTAGGTGTTTGCATTTTCTTTCCTCGGGGCATCAGTTACCAATAATAATGCTCTACTATGCCCTTTGAATTCCTTCAAAATAAAATTTCAACCAAGCTTAAGCAAAAATTTAAGAAAATCTACACACCTTTTTTCACTTTGTAGGAGCTCGATATTGCCTCTGATGTATCTCTGTACTTTCCAATCATATACTTCTGAATTTGTGAGTTGTAGTAGCCCTCTGTGTCCTCTTTCCAATGCCACAAGTCTGACCCAAATTGGATTCTCCAAGGAAGATTTATGTGAAATCTCCCACAGTGACTTGCTTATAGACTAGTTCAGTAGAGCTAACTTGTACGATGTGCCATGAGTCACTATTTAGACCTTTGGATCTGAACCATGTACAAAAGAAACTACAGTCCGTCGTATTTTTGTACCTTCTTACGAAATTTCAATCCGATCCCCAGAGAGAAAGTTATGATGATTTTCCCCAGGTCACCCGTTTTGAATGTAATTCAGGAGTCTGCAAAAAGACCAACTTCCTCAGATCATATATCCGCAAATATCACACAAAAAGCTCTGAAATTCGCACCCAAGGTTCAGCGTGGTTTCTTCTAAAATGGGTTTTTTTTGTGACTTCTGAAACGTCACAGAAAAAATATTATAGCGAAAATGCCACGATGACCTGTTTGGAGCAGCGAAACCCTAGAATCCAAAGCTCTGATACCAAATGTTATGAAACCAGCTCAAGAAAAGATAGAAAAGATAGATCAACGCCTTAGAATTTAGCCTCTTCGAGGGGGAATCCTACTTTACATTACATGAATGAACAATTCTTCGATGATTCAAATGACAAAACCTCCTTTCTATATATAGGAGTCTAAGGAGTCACAATATAATCCAACCGACCTAACAATAATAATATAAAGCCACAAAAATAACAATAGAGGGATTCCATGGGGCATAGAAATAACAACATGGGGATAATAGGGGCACAACAATATAAATAATGGGTATAACTACAATAGTAATGGGGTAATCACTAGTATTATAGGGACCCAACATAGGTACTGTTCAGAGAATGGAATTCGCAGAGAGAAGACAGTTCCAAGAACACCACAAGAAAATTGTGTGTCAGAAAAGATGAACAGGATAATCATGGTGCATGCAAGGTGCATGATAGTGCATGTAGGATTGCCATTACAATTTTGGACAGATGTTGTAGATACTGTTGTTTATCTTATAAACAGAGGTCCTTCAAGTTCCTTGGATGGTGGTATTCCAGACGAGGCATGGACAGGTAAAAAGGTAAACTACTCATTTTTAAAAACCTTTGGTTGTGAAGCCTTTGTCCACATTAATAAAGAAAATAGAACAAAGCTTGAGGCAAAATCAAAGAAATGTACCTTTATTGGATATGGTGTTAATGATTTTGGTTATCACTTTTATGATTATGAAAAACACAAAATCAATAGGAGCATGGATGTCATATTCAATGAAAAGGTTTTGTATAAGGATCAACTGCAGGAAAAGAAACAAGAAAAAAAAAATAGAGGATACATAGTGCTTGATGAGATCACAGAAAAAGTGATGGTGCCTGAAAATCATAATGATCAATGGCCAGAACAACAACCACAACAGCAACAATCACCTCAAACACCTGAAATTGGTGTTAGAAGATCTATCCGGATAAGTAGACCCCCTGAATGATACTCTCCTTCGTTATATTATGTAATGTTAACTAATTCTCATGACCCAGAATGTTATGGAGAAGAAGTGCAAGTAGAAACCAGGAGGAATTGGGAGCAAGCCATGAAAGAAGAGATGGACTCCTTAGCACATAACCAGACTTGGGACTTAGTCAGGTTTCCTGCAGGTAAAACATCATTGCAGAATAAATGGGTTTATAAGTTGAAGGAAGAAGATGGAGGTAGAAAAATGTATAAAGCTAGACTTGTGGTGAAAGGGTTTGCATAGAAAAAGAGTATAGACTTTGATGAGATAGTTTCTCGTGTTGTTAAAATGACTTCAATCAGAACTATTTTAAGTCTAGTAGCAGCTGAAGATTTGCATCTTAAATAGTTAGATGTAAAGACAACCTTTCTCCATGGGGATTTGGAGGAAGAGATATATATGCAGTAACCACAAGGATATGAGGTAAAAAGTATGAAGAAATTAGTGTGCAGGTTGAAGAAGAGCTTGTATGGCCTAAAACCGGCTCCAAGGCAGTGGTATCTAAAATTTGACAGGTTTATGTCTGAACAAGGTTATACTAGATGTCACTCTGATCATTGTGTGTATCTCAAAAAACAAAATGATGGAAGCTATATTATATTGTTATTGTATGTAGATGACATTCTTGTTGTAGGTTCTAACATGTAAGAAATAAATGTGCTCAAAACAAAATTGGCATACTCATTTGCAATGAAGGATTTGGGTGTTGCAAAACAAATCCTTGGTATGAGAATAACTAGAGACAAGAAGAATCAAATATCAACATTGTCTCAAAGTGAGTACATAGAAAAAGTGTTGAAAAGGTTTAATATGTAGAATGCAAAACTAGTTAGTATACCTTTGGCTAGCCATTTCAAATCAAGTAAGGAGGAGTGTCCCAAGACTCAGGAAGAAATGGCTCATATGTCTAAAGTTCCATATGCATCAGCAGTTGGAAGCTTAATGTATGCAATGGTCTACACAAGGCCTAATATTTCACATGCAGTGGGAGTTGTAAGCAGGTACATGAACAATCCAGGAAAAGAAAATTGGATGGTGGTGAAATGGATTCTTGGGTATTTGAGAGGTACCACAAATCAAGCATTATGCTTTGGTGGTTCAAACATTTCCCTATAGGGATATGTTGATGTAGATATGGCGGGTGATAGAGATAACAGGAGGAGCACGACAGGGTATGTGTTTACTGTAGGTGGAACAACTGTCAGTTGGGTCTCAAAATTGCAAAGTGTTGTTGCACTCTCAACAATGAAAGCATAGTATGTTGTTGCTACAAAGGCTAGTAAAGAAATGATTTGGTTACAAAGGTTTCTGGATGAATTGGGTAAGAATCAGGAGTTGGGCAAGTTATACAGTGACAGCCAGAGTGCCATACATCTTGAAAAGAACTCTGCATTTCATTCCAAGACTAAACATATACAACTTAAGTATCATTTCATATGGTCAGTTTTGGAAGATGGACAATTGAAGCTGGAAAAGATACACACTAGCCAGAATCTTGCAGATATGTTAACAAAAGTTGTAACCAAGGAGAAACTGAGAATCTACTCAGTTTCAATTGGTCTTCAAGTATGATGAAGAAGATGAGAAACAACCAAGTCCAAAGTGGAGTCATTATCTAGCAAATTAAGTAGTGGTGGAGTTTCTATAATCAGTCTCCAAGTGGGAGATTGTTGGGTGTGGAACCTGATTATCTTCTTTATTCAGAGGTATCAACGCATTGGACCCCAGTTCATAATGTGGTGGCAATGATACCCATAATATTTACATTTTAGGGGGGTCCATAGGGGGTTCTAGTGGGGGGATCGGGGGCAGCACCCCCGAAGCTAAAAATAGATGTGAAATTGCCTTGCAAAATGTTGTAATTTCGTAGTCAATTTGGGTCGTTCATTAGGCGGAGATCTGATGGTAGAAGTTATGTTTAATTTAAGGTTTTTTCCTTAGAAGGAAACCCATCGCTATATATGAGGGAATTGTATTGCATCTATGTAGATCTGTATTCTAAGTGAGAAGAGAGAGGAGATTGAGCGAGAGAGAAGAGGGAATTAGAACGGATCTGTTGTAGGTTGTATCTCTTTAGTTTGTTGGATAATACAAAAGGAAGGACTGGCTATTTCTCTGTGGACATAGACCAAATTGGGTGAACCACGTATATCTGTGTCTCTCTTGTTTTATTCATTTTCTGTGTTTATATTTTTGCAATATTTTATGTGTTCCATTTCTTTGTAATATATAATTTTCTAACAAAAACTGCCAAAAATAGTAAACTGTGCTACAAGTAAGGAAACTGAAAAAAAAAACTAAAAGAAACAATGGTGGGGGTCCAAGTGGAATACGTGGGTTTCCACCAATATCCACCTGGATTAGGCTGTGAAATATTTTATGTTATCGATGGTTTCTTTAACTATAATCAAATCAACATTCTCCTAGTTGACCAACATAAAACCACATTCATCTGTCCCTGAGGCACATTTTCTTATAGAAAACTCCCTTTTAGATTAAGGAATGTTGGGGCTACATTTCAAAGGGTAATTAACTATGCTTTCGATGCCATCAAATATATTTTGCAACCTTATTTGAATGATTTGTTTGCTCATTCACAACATTGGGCTGATCACCCAATGCATCTTAGGGCCATCTTTTTAGAATGTCGAAATTATAACATTCAACGCAATCCAAAAAAATCTCTATTTTGTGTAATTTTCGGTCGACTTACAGATTTTGTTGTATAAAAACAAGGAATCTGTATTGATTCATTGAAATTTCAGGTGATCATTGAACTACAAGCTCCTTCTTCCCTCCTTCACCTTCAACAACTCCAAGGGAAGGCTAACTTTCTTCAGAGGTTCATTCCCAACTACAACGAAGCAACCAAAGGATTTACTTGCTTGCTAAATAAAGGAGTTCCCTTCCACTAGGATGATGTTGCTTAAATGTTTTCGATGCCTTGAAAGATGTACTGATTTGGGCATCCTTGTTATATCCCCTAGATTACCAAGGCGGTTATTTCTTATATTTGAACCTTGTAGTTACTACCATTGCTATGGTATTCGTACAGGAACATGATGTAGGAACTAAACATCCTATTTATTACTTGAGTCAGAATCTCAATGATATCGAATTCAAGTACACTCATGTCGAAAAGTTATCTTTGCTGTTTGTCCAAGATGTCCAAATAGTTTGCCATTAAATAGTGATTCGTTAAGCTATGGTTGTTTAATATTGCAACCCCATGACATACATCTTATTGTGACAATTGCTGGGGGAAATACTCTAAGTGTATTTTCATCCTATAGTTTGATTTGGAATTCATCAAATCTAAGTCAGACAAATCCCTAGTTTTTGTTGATTTAATTTGCAACCTTCCCAATTTTGAAACATAAATGAAATCTAATGATTCTATTCTAGATGAGTCATTGTTTTTGATCTCATCATCTGATGTGTGGTCTAGAGACATTATCATATATCTCTAGACCAACACTTTTGGGTCTGATACCTCTCACTCTGACCAACAAAGTATCTGATATCAAGCCAAACATTATACTATAATTGGCAACACTCTTTATCGTTGTAGTATCGATATAATTTTTGAAGTTGCCTCACCCATGAGGAGGCCGAGAAAATATTAAATGAATGCCATTCTATGGAATGTGGCGATCATTTGTTTGGTTACGTTTGGACCACCATATTTTGCGATTCTATTCTCGCTGTCCAAAAGTGTCATGCATGCCAGATATATGATCGAAAGTTTCGTGCTCTGCCCGCTCCATTGAATCATGTTATTTCCATTGGTCCTTTTGTGAAATGGAACATTTATTTCATGACATGTAACCCTCACTTGGTTGGGGGGCATGGCTATATCATCGTAGCAGTTTATTATTTCACCAATTGGGCCAAGGCGATGCCTACATACAATAATTCCAGCGAAATAACTACTCTATTTTTCTTCAACCATGTCATTACGCGATTTGGTGTTCCACACCCTGTGGTTACAAATCATGGAAAAAAAATTTGCAATCATATGATGTCTGAATTGACTACCAAGTTGGGACTTTCCCATGAAATTTCCACTCCTTACTACCCTCAGGAAAATGGGCAAGTTGAGGAAATTAATAAAGTTCTCAAAACAATGCTTCAACGTATGATAGGGGTCCATAAATTGGACTGACATCTAACTATTTATGCGGCCTTCTAGGCATACTGAACCTCTGTTAGGACTACTACGGGTTTCACACCATTCCAATTAGTTTATGTCTAGGAAGTAATCCTTCTAGTTGAATGTGAAATTCCATCCCTCAAACTCATTGTCAAACTCCTCCCTGTCACTTCCACGAAAGAGAAACATCTCTTACATATGATGCGCTTAGATCAAACCTAACATAACGTTGTGATGGCTAATGAAGCCTATAAGAAACATATCAAGGCGCAATATGACAACAGTGTAAGGCCTCATGTTTTCTCTTAAGGAGCCCTTATTTTTTGTATTGTATAGAGTTTGATAAATTAGGATCAGGGAAGTTTGAGCCAATGTGGTTTGGTCCATATATTGTCAAATATGTTCTTGCTAAAGGGGCCTATGAGTTAGTTGATTTTTATGGAGTTCCCTTGGTGTAGCCTAGGAATGAGTTGTACCTTAAGAAATATTATGCTTGTGTTTTTGTGTAGCTCACTATGTATATATTGTATATAGGTGTGGTTGAGTGTGTTTGCAGTGTGTTCCTTTCAAAGTTTCCTAGGTTTTAATCAATCATGTTTACATTTGGTTTGTAGATGTAGGCTTCATCGAACCATACATTGGTTATGCTGATGGTGCTAGTCGTAGTACTCAAAACGTCTCTTCAGCATCTTGGGTTAAATATTCTCAAAATAGTGAGTTAGTGGGTTTACAAGGTATTTGTATCAGTCCCTCTACAAATAATATTGTTGAATATAGCGCAATGATATGTTAGGTTCCTATACTACTAGTGTAACCCCTTATTGTTATTAGTGAAACCCCCTTATTATATTGTTGTGCCCATGTAATCCCCATATTTTTATTATTGTTCCCCATAGAATCCCGCTATTGTTATTGTTGTGGCCTTACATTATTATTGTTATGTCAGCTTTGATTACATTATGACCCCTTAGACTCCTATATATAGAAAGGAGGTCTTGTCATTTGTATGATCGAAGAATTGTTCATTTGTTTAATATAAAGGAGGTTTCCCCCTCAAAGAGGCTGAATTCTAAGGCATTTATCTCTCTTTTCTATCTTTTTGTGAGTTGGTTAAATAACATTTGGTATTAGAGCTTTGGATTCTAGGGTTTTGCTGCTCTGAATAGGCCTTCATGGAATTTTCACTATAACTTTTTTCTATGACGTTTCTGAATATTCAAAAAACCCATTGGATATGAAATCGTTTTGAACCTTGGGTCCGAATTTCATATCTTGTGTCGCTATATTGTCGGAGATATGATCTGAGGAAGTTAGGGTTTCGGCAAGCTCCAAAATTCCATCTCAAACAGGTCATCATGGAATTTTCACTATAATTTGGTTCCTACGAAGTTTTAGATTCTGAAATTAAAATTCATTTGAGCTGAAATCTTGGTGAAGCTCAAGCCCGAATTTCATATTTTTATTCTCTATATTTTCGGAGATACAGTCCAAGATATTTAGGGTTTTTGCAGGCCCCTAAATTACATCCCAAACATGTGACCTTGGGAAAATCATCATAACTCTCTCTCAGAGCATCTGATTCAAATTTTGTAAAATGTGACAGAAAGAAGACAGACTATAGTTTGTTGGGTATCAATTTCAGAACCTAAGGTTGAAACAATGACACATGGCACATCGTACAATTTCTCACTACTGAATGAGTCTATAATTAGGTCATCGAGGGAGATTGGTCATAACTCTTTCTTTGGGAATCCATTTATGATCAGACTTGTGGGGTTAGAAAGAGGGCTCATAGGGCTATCACAAGACGATAGTCCATAACTTAAACATATGAAATTACAGAGTTACAGGCATTTCAAGATCGAGATACTAAAATTAAGAAAAAAAAATATGAGGAAGTTCGATGGCAAAGATCCGGTAAATTGGATACTACAGATGGAGAAATATTTTGATCTACATGAGGTGCAACTGTTAAGAAATGTATGTATTGGATCTTTATATTTAGAACCAAATCAATTTTTATGGTATAAAGGGCTTTTTTCTCCTAAATCACTTGTCACGTGGTCAATTTTTGAGGAGGAAATGATAGCACATTATGAGGATACAAAGAGCAACACCTTCTTTAGCCAATTGATAAATCTCAAACAAAAGGGTTCAATGGCAGAGCACATTGAGGACATTCAAAAATTGAATATAAGGGTAAATGATATTCTAGAGAAGCAAAGGGTTGATGTTTTCATAGGGACTTTAAAGGATAACATTCAACATGAGGTTCATCTTTGGGAACTTGATTCATTGGAGAAGGTACACAGGTTGACAAGAAAAGTGGAAAGCAAAATTATGGCAACAAGGAAGTCTACCCCTCACAATTATAAATATGGAAGTGTTGTTTTTCCTAGCCTTCCACAACCTACAAGGTTGACACCACAACAATTGGAAGAAAAAAGAGAAAAAGGGCTTTGTTACAAGTGTGATAGAAAATACATTAAAGGTCATAAGTGTGCTGAGAAGAAATTATTTTACATAGATTGTGAAGAGGAGGAAGAAAATGATCAAGAAACATCAAAAGAAGAGGATATACACCGAGAACCAGCTCTAGAGAAAGAACAAATGAATCCTACCATATCTTGTACAGCATTGGCAAGAATTACCACTTGTCAAACACTCAAGATAGAAGGACATATCAAGAAGAAGAAGGTTCAAGCAGTGAAATATTAGGAATAAAATGATCAAGAAACATAAAAAAAGAGATATTCACCAGGAACCAATCCAAGAGAAAGAAGAAATTAATCCGACCATATCTTGTAATTCATTGGCCAAAATTACCACTCCTCAAACTATAAATATAGAAGGACATATCAAGAAGAAAAAGGTAATAATGTTGATTGATTCGGATAGTACCCATAATTTTGTTCATTGTAAGATAGCCAAGGAATTTAATTGCTTCCTATATCTAGCACCAGAGTGTCAAGTGACGATTGCAAGTGGAGGAACCATAAATTGCTCTGGAAAGTGCCATAACATCAAGTTGTCCATGGGAGAATATGTTTTGAATAGTCCAATGCTTTCCATTCCAATGGGTGGTGTTGATGTTGTACTAGGAGTCTAATCACTACAATATTTGGGGAAACCAAGAAAGATAATCAGCTCTAATGGCATGGCAAAGCTTCTAAAGGAAGAACAACATGGCCTAATTGCACAATTATGTTCACTAGAGGTTCCCACATTGAAATTATCTATTTCTCCAGATCTCCAAAAAGTCTTGGACAATCATTCCTTGGTATTTGAGACTCCCAAAGGCCTCCCACTATTTGTGATCATGATCATGCTATTCATTTTCCAGGAAGTGTTCCTCCAAACATTAGGGTTTATAGATATCCCTTTGCACAAAAGAGTGAAATTGAATGTATGGTTGCAGAAGTGCTAGAGGCTGGTATAGTTTAACCTAGTCAAAGCTCTTTCTCTGCTCCAGTAGTATTGGTGCACAACAAGGATGGATCATGGTGCATGTGCCTAGATTATAGAGAGCTCAACAAGCTCACTATTAAAGATAAATTTCCCATCCCTCTCATTGATGAACTATTGGATGAATTGCATGGATAAATTTACTTCAGTAAGTTGGACCTTAGACTAATCAATGAATAGGATCATTCTTAAAGGAAAAATAACTACATCCTTGACGTCAATTTTTCCATCCTTAGTCGGTTGGGATCTTGGTCGAAAATGTGTAGTGACATAATCTTTGATTGTCTCTCCACTTCTCCTTGAAAAAGATAAAGACACAGGGGCACCTCGCCTTGACAGACCAGTCAAGAAATATATATTGCTTATCGTTATTTCCATTGTATGTGCACCAAGTCTAAATGCTTGTTCTTGAACATCCCATGCATGGGAAAGACTCCTCAATAATTCTATTATTTCCTCATACTAGGAAGCCAAAAGAATTTTAAGAGTTCATAATATCTTAAAGCTTGGATTGTGGTAGGATCATTAACTGAACTTAATTCTTGTTCTTCATGTTCTCTTTCCCTCCATACCAAGGCCCTTTTTTTCAAATAGACACTTGAAACATCATAAAAAGGATCATTAGAATGAATTTCAAGGAAACAACAAGAGAGATTTTGAGGCAAAGATACAAATCAAGATTGGGAATTGAACCAAACGCACCCTCCTAAGGGTAGACAATGTGATATAGAGCTTCTCCTAGTGTATTTATTTCTTGTTCAATGCACCTTTCAACCTTCTAGGGGTGCATTAAATATAGGGCAAGGAATTAGAGCCCTAGGGCCTTCAAAACTTAAAAAATGTGCATAAAATTAGAAAATAGAACCATGAAAGGAAAGAGAAAGGTTCTAGCTCCTACCTGTAGGTTTTAACCCTGTACAAAAATTACCTGCATACGAATTCTAAAACATAGAAAATAAACAATGAGAGAGCATAACACATAAAACACATATACATAGAGATTTTCCCCTGGATCCCAAAATCGAGACTACCGGATTGATTTTTCATTATGTTCCTTTCAATGCTACAATACATATTTATACATGTCGAAGCATCCAATACCATGGACCAAAAACCATCACGTCCAAAACCATGGACCAAAAACCATCGTGTCCAAAACCATGTGCAAAAACCATGAACACAACCATAATCGTGGAAAGAATATAAAACAACCCAACATTCTCCCACTTGTTGTTTTCTTTCCACAGGGAGGCATAGGAGAGATTAGTCATTTATCTAGCCCTACAACACCCATTGTTTCTCTACACCAAGAGAACTTCTCAGAGCTCAAATATTTTGTCAATGCATCTACAGCATTCTTCAAAGTGTCCACCTTTACTAGCAACACCTTTTTGTCTTCTATCATATCCCTCAAAAAGTGATACTGAACATCAATGTGTTTTGTATTTGAATGATAAGCAGGGTTCTTTGCCAAGAAAATTGCACTTTTTCTATCATAGTTGTTGAGCTATGGAAAAGGTATGAATTCGAAATTTATTTCCTTATCTTTTCCCTTAATCATATCTCCTTTATATTCTAAGATGATAATATATCAAAGAATTATAGCGAAAACTAGGGAGTTATTGAGTATTGCAAATTTGTTAATTATTGCCTTTTTCCATGCAGAAAATAGAAGAAATGGAACACTACCATTTTGAAGCAAAAGACAAAATAGAGTAACTGATGTTCCTTCACCAAGAAGCCGTATCCAGGCAAGCAGATCGAGATTAGAGTGCACAGCTAAGGATAAAGATGGAAAATCACAGCATCAGTGCAAGAAGACAAAGGGATTGACTGGATTTAGAGGATGGAGCATATCCCTCAGGATCTCTTGATCCTGAGGGATCGGTGTTTTACAGTCTATCTGTTATTCCTTGTTTTACCCGCCTGTCCATTATAAAAGGGACATCGCTTGTAAAGAGAAGGGGAATTTTCAATTATCATTATTCAGAACTCATTGTTGTATTTCTACTTTGATTATCTACTCTTGTTGATTAAAACAGAGTATGATTGCCTGTAACATTTTCATATGATTAATACATAAGTCGGTTGTTGTTCCATTCTTTTATACTGAAGTATTCCGGCGGTGCTTCACTAGCGGCTAAGGGCCCGACCCTGGTGGATCCACTTGTTATCTGTATCATTACTTTCAATCGTAGTTGTGTGATGGTTTGGTTTGGTTTTCATTCATTTAAATTGCATTACTTTACTATTCTTCGTTTCCAGAGCTTATGAATTGTCTTACTGTAACTAAATCGCGTTGCCGTTCCTTTTCATCATAATAAGATTATTATCTTGAGAAACTCTATTGTTATGTTGTTCATTTCAATTATAAAGCTTCGTTGTTCATACTAGTAAGTTGAATTTACTGTTCATTGCAGATTGTTGTTTGTTTCTATTAAATAAAATTGTTGTTCATTTCTGTTGAATGATATTGCTATTCATTTCTACTAGATAACATTGTTGTTCGTTTCTTTTCTGCAATTATTTGGCTTTTCCTTTTAGCATCATTACAGTTAGCACATTTATTCCATTTTCGATTAACAACATTTTTTATTTGATTCCTTTTCATTTCTCATTAGTCACTTTAGTGTGGAGTGTGAGATCAATAACTGTAAAGAACATTGGCTACTATTGTCAGAGTTCTCAGATTGTGGATCTTGTTTATATTTGATTTCACTTTCATCAGTTGACAAAGGAAAGAGTTATTGCTACTGCATCCTTGACTGATAGTTGCTGTTAATTTCCGAGCGAATGATTTAGTTTTAGAGAATTGAGTTTCTTTTATTTGAAAATGGGTTTTATTTCACGCATCTGTTTACTCTTGCATTTGAAGCATTGTACTGTAAATTAGAAAACATTACTCTTGGATTAAATTGCCGACTCAGACTGAGTACACTCTTGAAATAGAAAATCGTTCCTGGATTGATAATTATTGTAGGATAAATAGGAGTTAAAAAGACACCTATTATACCTCAACATTTTGGCACCGTTGCCAGGGAGAGGGTAGCCATTTTTTCTTCTTTCAAAGAGTAGTGTGCATCTGATGAGTGCCTGCTAGGAGAGAATTGGGTATTAAAAACGAAAGGTAAGAACCTGCATACAGAGCATGTAAAAGCCCTGCTCCCCGCCTGCTTTCCAGCAGAATTATTAAGAATTTAGGGTAGCAATAAATATTTTAGTTGTGTGTATGACTAAGAAGAAAAAACCTGAAAATAATAATCTGAATCCACTACCCAAATTCGACAAAGCTAAGGGACCGATGACCCTTGGTTGATCAACCTTCAGACGATATCCTTAAGAAAGTCGAATCTTAGCCATCGATAGGCCCTAGAAAAGTTGCTTCTAGACAACCTACTGGCTCCCTTTGGGCCACATACCCACAATCTGTAGCCTTTACTGAGGTTCATAGAAAAATAGAAGATATTGAGCAAGATTTTCAAGAAATTGAGAATTCTTGCCCAATTTCTTTACAAGAAGGGAATTCTAGTAATCTCCATAAAGGAGGAGGGGAAATAGGGGAAACAGAAGAGCCAAGATCCCCTCTTGAAATAATTCAAGCACTTAGCAGCCCAGATAAGGGGAGTGTTGTCAATATCATCCAAAATAAAGCAGGAGAACCTGAGGAACCAAGATCCCCCAAGATAGTAGTTCAGCAAGGAACACTCATTATCCCAGACTAGGGAAGTGTTGTCAAGCTTTTCCCTATTCCTTCTAGTCATCCTAGGAATAACTCTCTGGAAATCCCAGAAGGGTATTGGCACATATTTGATCAAATAGCCCAAAACCAGCAAACACCTCAAACCTCCACACTACAGTATCCCATCGTGGACACAACAGTTAATGCACCTATGAAATCCATTCCTCTCTAGAATATTCCTACATTCCATGGCCTAACATCATAGGATCTAGATGCATTTCTGTTTGAGTTTGATGTATTATGCTGGGGGTATGACTATACCACCGATCCCCAAAAATTAAAATTATTTCCTCCACCTTAAAAGGAGCGGCTTTACGATGGTTTATGGGGTTAGGTGGGGGTGTTATAAACAACTGGGATTAGATGAAAACTGCTTTTCTAAAGAAATATCAGGATTATTGTAGATCTAGAGAATTAAAGGATGAAATAATTCAAATGATAGCAAGACCTAGTGAAACACTGGAAGAATATGTATAACGCTTTCAATACAATCTCCAGAGATCTCCTTATGCATCTTTACCCTTGCCTGACAATGTGTTAAAAACCACACTAATTAAAGGGATGAAGGAACAATGGGTTGAAACATTTAATATTATGGGAAAAGGTGACATATATTAGGAAAAATTTGCTGACATCATTTATTTATGTATCAGGAGTTCAAGAGGCATCACAACACTAAAGCCAGTAGAACGAGACATGATCACAAGGGATAACAAATTTCTGGTGGAAGTATAACTCACGCATAATTTGGCAATCTGTTAGAGGATTTCAAAACTGACATTCTAGGGACTCTGACAACGCAGTTCAACATCATGCAAGCTAAACAAAAGCAAGTAGAAGCAGAGAAAAATTTGGCAATATTTTTCCCTACATGCAGAAAGAAACATAGCCACAAAGAGTGCCCACTGGATAAAGTCCAAGTCTGTGCCATCTACACGAAAGATCACTCCACAAAAAGCTACCCCTCACTCCTGGGATTGAAAGCAATTTACAAGGAAGCAGAAGAAGAAACAGAACCGGTTTACCTGCTCAATCAGCGCCGCCAGTGGCAGCCACGACAAACAGGTATGCCCGTTGATCCATCCTCTTCTTTTCAACCTCCTCAATATAATGCTCAACAATATAATGGAATATGGCAGAATTAACCTCCTTTCCCTAACTGGTCACAACATCCATTTCCCATATCATCATGGCCAAATCAAAAAAATCAAACCAATTGGCCAAACTTTCCTTATTGTCCACCATTTTGGCAAAACAATGCATATCCAACACAATGGTCACCCTCCACCTCACACAGTCAAACCTGGTAGTCGAACTAGCAAAGACCGATGAATTAGCCAGCTGGAATGATCTCTCTCCCTCAACCCACACTTCCAACACCTTATACAATGCAACAAAACCCCTAGACCAACTTAAGTCTGCAACTCCCTACCCAACCCAACCAGAACCCCAACAACAGACTGCTTCAATTTGTTCAAATAATCGAAGGACCAGAACTAGAAACCAAGTTAAGGGAGTGCAATGACATTCAATTAAGATCTGGGCGCATAATAGAAACAGAGGGAGACAAAAATGATCAAGTTGAAAATTCGTTACCTTTAGAACAAACACTACAAGAAGAGAATTTGGTTAGACAACAAACTCATGAATAAGCAACCACCTCTTCTCCATGATTCCCAGAATGACTGATCATACCTCGCCCAATAGAACATCTTGATTTTGATCTTCTAGGAGAACTAAAAAATTTATATATAAAAATTCCACTCCTCCAAGCTATCCAAGATATCCCAATTTATGCAAAAACCATCAAAGAATTATGTATAAAAAGCCAAAGAGGAGAATAATAACTAACCCAACTGTCCAAGTAGTTGGCACCCTATTTGACTTACTATCAAGAAGAGAAGCACCTGTAAAATATGAGGACCCAGGGAATCCTATAGTTATAGTGCAAATCAATGGATGCTCCTTCCCAAATTCCTTGGTTGATTTAGGAGCTGCAAATAACATTTTAACAACCACCACTTGTCAAAAGCTTGGCATTACATCATTAGACCCAACCACAACCTTATTAGAGTTGGTTGACCAATCGGTAGTCAGACCAGGAGGTACACTACATGATGTAATAGTATCTGTAGACTCCTGGGAATACCCTGTAGACTTTCTGATTATTAATCCCAAAAACCGACTAGATGGACACCCCTTAATTTTAGGTAGACCTTGGCTAGCAATTGCTGACGCTTACATTGGTTGTCGGCAAGGCAGCACGACAATAGCACGAGGGATTAATGCTAAGAATTTAGCCTTATACCATCCAGCCCAGCCAAGCCTCACAATAATTAAAACAAATAAAAAACCTGTATCATACCTGACAGAAAACATTAGATCACCATTAACCATTGAAGATGCCCTCGAATTTAAATACCAAACAGAGGACGACATCACTAACAGCTTCATTAACCAACCAAAAAACAGACCCTGTCTACCATGTCACATGATTGAGGCAACATTTGATAATGAAGTAGAAGAAGATCCCTTGAAAGACACTCATGATCAATCAATACCTACCACCTCTGTTTACAACAGTAAAACCATAGAGATTGAGCTGGAAAAAACTTTGAACATTAACAAAAACTTGATTGTTGAACAAGAAGAAAAGCTAGTCCAACTACTAAGAAAATATAAGGAAGCTTTTGCATGGGATTACCCGGACATGAAAGGAATTGATCTCCAGTTGTGTACGCACCACATTTACACAGAAAAAGATGCTAGACTTGTTCACCAACCCCAAAGGAGGATAAACCCTCATCTTAAAGATATTGTGAAATTTGAATTGCAAAAACTTTTAGATGTAAACTTCATTTACCCAATATCTGACAGCAAGTGGGTCTCTCCACTATTAGTGGTGCCAAAGAAGAATGGAAAGTGGCGGATATGTGTAGACTACAGAGAATTGAACAAAGCAACCCAGAAATACCATTTCCCCCTTCCATTCATTGATCAAGTATTAGACACATTAGCAGGAAAGAAATTCTTCTCTTTCCTAGATGGCTTTAGTGGATACAATCAGATTCAGATTGCCCCTGAAGATCAAGATAAAACCACTTTTACCTGTCCTTAGGGAACATTTGCTTACAAAGTCTTACCCTTTGGGTTATGCAATGCTCCTGCCACATTTTAGAGGGCCATCCTCAGCATTTTTTTAGTTCTAATAAATAAAGGGCTCGAAGTATATATGGATGATTTCACACCTTATGGAGATGATTTTGAGCCAGCATTACAAACACTGGAAAAAGTGTTACAAATATGTATTGCCACCAGGCTTTGCTTGAGCCATGAAAGTGTCATATGATGATGACCGAATGATTAATCTTAGGTCATTATATCTCAACAACTGGAATATAGGTAGATCCGGCTAAAATTCAGATAATTTTGTTAACACCTACTCCTACCACACAAATAGAGGTACGTGGTTTTTTGGGATTTTCTAGTTATTATAGAAGAGTTATAAAACATTTTTCTCATATTGCTGCACCTTTATATGCACTAATAGGTAATATTGAATTTATTTCGACAGATAAGTGTGACTGTGCTTTTGAGGATCTAAAAAAGCTGGTATCAACAGCCCCAATGCTAAGGGGCCTAGATTGGGATTTTCCATTCCAAATTTCATGTGATGCTTCAAACACAACAATTGGAGCAGTTCTTGGGAAGGAAGAAGATAAAAATCCATATGCAATTTATTATATTAGCAAGAATCTATCTCCTGCTGAATTAAACTATACTGTGACTGAAAAAGAATTTTTAGCTGTAATATATGCTATAAATAAATTTAGACATTATATAACTTGGTATCCTATAGTTTTATACAGATCACTCTCCCATAAAATATTTAGAAAATAAACCTGTTACAAATGGAAGAGTGACAAGATGGTTTATTCTCTTGTAGGAATTTGATATCACAATTAAGGATTGACCTGGAAAAGAGAATTTTGTAGCTGATTTTCTCTCATGAATGCCAAAGCCAACGGATGCAGCAGCAGTCGAAGATCAATTCCCGGATGAACATTTGTTTGTTGTTACTGTCAGAACACCATGGTATGTCGACGTTGCAAATTACATAGCAGTAGGCAAGTTACCTAAGCATTTAATGCCTAATGAACGAAAACAGATAGTGCAGTGCAGTACGTGATTCTTTTTGATTGGGGGCTACTTATTTCATACAGGTGCAGATATGCACATCAGAAGATGTGTCCGAGAAGATGAAATATTTGACATTCTGAAAGCCTGCCATGATGGGCCGTGTGGTGGACATTTTGCAGACCACAAGACCGGTCACAAAGTTTTACAAATAGGCTATTACTAGCCCACAATCTTTAAAGATGCTAAAAAGTTTGTTCAAGCCTGTGATAGTTGCCAGAGGGTAGGACGCCCTAGACAATCTGATGAAATGCCTCTGAACCCACAGTTAGTAATTGAGCCATTTGAGCGATGGGCACTCGATTTTATTGGTCCTATTAACCCATCATCAAATCATAAAACCTTCATATTGGTTGCAACTGAGTATGTTACCAAATGGGTTGAAGTAGAGGCACTGCCAAGAGTGATAAACCATTCTGCAATACATTTTATTTTTCAATTATTTGTGCGATATGGCCTCCCGAGGGAGATAATTATAGATGGGGGACCGCAATTTGTAGGCAATAAAATAGCTGCAACATTAAAAAATTACCACATTCGGCACAAAATTACAACCACATATCACCCACAGGAAAATGGCCAAGTAGAAAGCACTAATAAGATGATTGAAGCAATACTTACAAAAACCATGGCATCACATAGACGTGATTGGGCTTCAATATTTGGGGAAGCCTTGTGGGCATATCGCACAACGTGGAGAAACACCACTGCGTATTCACCATATCAATTAGTATTTGGAGAAGAACCCATATTTCCAATCAAATTCGAAATTCAAACATTAAGAACAACACAAGAAGTAGGTTTGAATTTAAATGAGGCCCAGACTAATGGATTACAACAAATCCATGAGTTATATGAAATAAGGCTCTCAACTCTTCAACACACTGCATTAATTCAACAACATAGAGCAAAATGGCATGACGCCCTTATTAAAAATAAGATCTTCCACGAAGGAGATTGGGCACTCCTATAGGATTCTAGGTTTCAGGATTTTCCTAGAAAACTCCAAACACGATGGCTTGGACCTTATGAGATACAGAAAGTGCATGACAATGGCACCATTACATTAACTACCATTGATGGATCTAGACATTCTTTCAGAGCAAACGGTCCTCGAGTGTGACTTTATCACAAACCGCTTACTCGGGAATCCTTTTACTAGCAATTATGGGAATATTCCACTATGCAGATTCTTGCTAAGGAAGATACCCCTCCTCAGCATTAATTCGCTGAACAATTCCGTTGTTTTTGAATTTTGTACATAAACTTTTCTTTTTAAATTTTGCTTGTATAAATTGATTTTCTTTTTTTGTTGTATAGATTTTTAATGTTGTTCCATTTTTAGGAATAGCTATTGTTCGTGTTGTTCCTCTTAAGGCACAACTGTTGTTCCTCTTAAGGAACAACAACCGTTCCTCTTAAGGAACAACATTTTTTTATGTACCATTTGGCGTTTGCATTTTTGTTGTTCCTCTTAAGGAACAACACTTCTGCATGTTTATATTTTTGTTGTTCCTCTTAAGGAACAACTGTTGTTCCTCCTAAGGAACAACAGTCATTCCTCTTAAGAAACAACATTTCTCTGTATTGTATTATTGTTGTTCCTCTTAAGGAACAACTACTGTTCCTCCTAAGGAACAGTAGCCATTCCTCTTAAGGAACATCACTTCCGCCTGACTATATTTTCATTGTTCCTCTTAAAGAACAGTTCTTGTTCCTCTTAAGGAACAACAACCGTCCCTCTTAAGGAACAACATTTTCTCATGTTTCTATTTTTGTTGTTCCTCTTAAGGAACAACTGTTGTTCCTCTTAACGAACAGCAGCCCTTCCTCTTAAGGACCAACACTTCGCATGTCTCTATTTTGTTGTTGTTCCTCTAAAGGAACATCTGTTGTTCCACTTAAGGAACAACAGTCATCCCTATTAAGGAAGAACAACTCTACGTGATTCATTCTTTTGTTGTTACATAAAAGGAACAATTGCAGTTCCTCTTAAGGAACAATAGCTGTTCCTCTTAAGGAACAACAACCCCGCATGCATTTTTTTTAGCTATTCCATTAAAGGAACAACAATTTCGCTATTTTTTTTTACTTTATACCATTCCTTTTAAGGAACAACTGTTTCGATTTGGAGTGCTTTTAGGCTGTTCTATCAAAGGGTCAGCACTTTATTTTGCGTCTGTTTTACTTGCTGTTCCGCTTAAGGGACAACTGCTATTCCTCTTAAGGAATAGTAGTTTCATGTGTAATTTTTTTCTTTTTTGCTGTCCTCTTAAAGGAACCGTAGTTTTTGCGTGCAGATGTTCTTTTTGTTGTTCCTCTTAAGGAATAGCAATTTCATGTGCAATTTTTTTCTTTTTTGTTGTCCTCTTAAAAGGAACCGCAATTTTTGTGTGCAGATGTTCTTTTTGTTGTTCCTCTTAAGGAATAGCAGTTGTTCCATCTAAGGAACAACACTTTTTGAGTGAATTTTTCGTTGTTTCTCTTAAAGAACAACATATTTTTTGAGAATTTTTGTGAATAATGTTTCACTCTTCATGATCATTCCAAGGCAAGGATACAAAATTATGCAAGGACACAAAAATTAGAGGTTACTGAAATAAGCAAATCAAAGAAAAATTGTCATATTTTATGAGATTGCTTTGTATTGATAAGAAAAAGGAAAGGACACAATTATCTATATCACTTTTATGTCCTTATCTTCACTAAAACTCAAATTGATTGATTATTTTTATCATGTTGGTTCTTCCCTAATTCTCATAATTCTCTTTGATTATTATTATTGAATAAGAATAAGGGCATTTTTTTTCTATTGAGATGTTTAGACTTCTTCCACCATCCCTACTCTTAAGGAGTGTTGAGCCACCCTCTAGATATAAATAGGAAGTGCTATATAAAAGAAAAGAAAAGAAAAAATATATCTATATGACTACTAACAATTCTATGATTTGTTAGATGGAAGATAGGGGGTCTCATTAAGAGCCAACCTACCATGATCATAAGGAAGCAGTGAAGTGGCATTCCCACTATGGCCACCACACCAGGGATATGATCCAATGGGCACATTAGAAAAATAAAAAGTCCTTGGAACAAGAGGTCTCATCCTGAGTCGACCTGCCCATCTTTCACTCCTTCCTGGTGAGTGGCATTGTGATTCAACTGGTTACCAAGCCAGCACAATGGCCTCCATTCTGACATCACAAAGCACTTTCCTAGGCATACATAAAGGATTATGGTTCCAAGGGTGAAAAGGAAACTTTGTCAAGGTTATAAACACCTGTGGGCAACAGAGCTCTACTAATGGTATTGGAGTCATATTTTTCAACACCAATAGTAATTATAAGCCCTTTTCTTATTTCATTATGTTTATTTCAAGAGAGGTTATGTTCCCAAATCCATTTTTGAACCTTTTATGCATGAATATCGTCTAAAAAAGTCAATCATAACGATTTAAGTGGAAAAATGACCGCACAAGAATTTCACCTACGTCAGCTGTCCTCTTACCCTTTTCGCATCACTCCATAACATCTCCATATCTATTCATGATTTTCATCATAAGCCTCGATTTCAGCAACCTGATACTTTTTGTGATGTTGCCATAAATATGTACAACTTTCCTTTTTTATATTGTACGATTACCATCCAGTACACTACTCCTCCATTTAAATCGGTCGACGATGACCTATCATACTTCAGGGGAGTGCGGGTGACTTCCAAACTACTCCTGCATACGTGCTAGTTTCCTATTTAGATGTACTAGACTGGATCAGATCCCTTAATGGCAAGTTTTAATGGTATTGATATTAAAAAGGGGATATTATCCGATATGCACAGTTTGTTTTTCCATTATTATCTCTGTGTATTTCCGTGTAAAATTAACAGTGTGAAAAACTTAGATGAAATGGGAGGTCGATCAGTACGCAGCGAGCCAAAGGTACTAACAGTTTTCGACACTGCATGAAAATTTTTGGTAAGAGCATGATGGATCACCTATTTTGCACGGTTATAGCAACCCCATGAAACTGTGGCTATCGAATTTCTGTAGAATTTGCAGGACAATCATTCCATAGTAAGAGGAAGGTGAATAATAGTGATAGATACAATAATTACAGAAGTATTTGGATTACCAATAGTTGGTCCCATATGGACACATAAGAAAGTGAGACTTCAAGATGCCATGGCCACCTTTCGGGACGAGGGACAGAACCTGATCGTTAAAGGAAAAGGAGTCCAGCCTTCATCTTTGGGGGAACCATGGACGGAACTAGCTAGAGTAGTGCAGAGCTACATTACATGCGACGGGAGAAAGGATGTGGTAAGACCATGCCACCTCAAATTATTATCAGTATTAAAACAGAAATGTGTCGTGAATTTGCCTGCATATCTAAATTTTTTGCTGCATGATGCTACTGAGAGCATAAAGAAATCCCGTCATATAGGCACTATCACTACAACAAAATAGGCAATTTGCGCCAGATTTAGCACCAGATTCTAGTGCATTTTTTTCTCAATTGGGATGAGCAACCTGGCGCTAAATCTGGCTCTATTGTACAATTTTTAAAGCATCCTTTTTTGCACCAAATTTTGCATCTTTTTTACGCCAAATTTTCCATCATTTTCTGCATCATATTTTGCACCAAGATTTTCATTTGGTTTTACAATAGGTTTTGCTTCTAGTTTTGTGCCTTTTTTTGCATCTATTTTTGCATCATTTTTTGCTTCCTCTTTTGTGGAATTCTTTGCTTCTATTTTTGTGTCATAATTTGCATCGATTTTTACACCATCTTTGACATCTTATTTAGCACCTTTTTTTACATCCAATT
Source organism: Pinus tabuliformis (assembly GCA_031772625.1). Taxonomy (NCBI): domain Eukaryota; kingdom Viridiplantae; phylum Streptophyta; class Pinopsida; order Pinales; family Pinaceae; genus Pinus; species Pinus tabuliformis. Next base: position 664,742,383 of record CM062811.1, on the reverse strand, counting down.
TGTGCCCTTTTTGCATCTAGTCTTATGCCATCTTTTGCTTCTAATTTTGTACTTATTTTTACATCTATTTTTGTGCCAATTTTTCTGCCTTTTTTTACACCATCTTTTCCATCCAATTTTGCACCATATGTTGAATCTGATTTAGTGCCAAATTTTGCATGCATTTTTGCACCATTTTTTGCATCCACTTTTGTATTTTATTTATCTCCCTTTTTTGCATCCTATTTTGCACCATATTTTGCATCATTTGTTGCATCCAATTTAGCATCATTTTTAACACCATTTCTTGCATCCAATTTTTCATCCTTTTGAGCATCTAAATTTGCATCCTATGTTGAACCATATATTGTATCCACCTTTGCATCCCATTTTGTGTCTATTGTTATGTTCACTTTTGAGCCATTTTTTCGTCTACTTTTGCATTTGTTTTTGCACCAAGTTTTGAATGATTTTTTGAATCATTTTACATCCAATGTTGCATCTCAATTTGCATCCAAAATTGAGCCATTTTTATGCCCATTTTTGCACCATTTTTTCTTCTTTTGTGTCCAATTTTGCACCATTTTTTATGTCCAAATTTGCATCCTTTCTGGTATCTAGTTTTTCATCCTTTTTGGCTTCCAAATTTGCATCCTTTTTTCTGCCACATTTTGTGTCCACATTTGCATCTCATTTTGCACCTAGATTTTCGTTGGAATTTTCATCTAGTTATGCATCATCTTTGACATCCTTGGTTTCACCATTTTTTAGTCCCATTTTGCATCTTGTTTTGTGTCTTTTCTTACATCCTTTTTGCATCCTAATTTTACACCATTCTTTGCATCCTGATTTTGGTGTCCATTTTTGCATCCTTGTTTGCACCCAATTCGGTATCCTTTCATATGCCCTATTTTGTTCCCTTCTTTGTGTCTAGTGTTGCACCCTTTTTTAATTTTACCTTAAAAACCTTTTTGTGTCATTGTTTGCATATTGTTTTGATGGCTAGTTTAACATCCAATTCTACTCCCAATTTTTCATCCATGGTTAAATCCACTTTTGGCTTCTTGTTTAGAGTTTTACTTTTATTTCCATTTATGACCACCTCTATGGGTTCATTTTACTAAGTTCATTTACATAGTGAAATATATTAAATTTTCTAAATATCATTTTGCTGTAGGATTTATTGCATGGTTAGATGAAAACAAAACCCTCTCAGTTTATCTCAGAAACCTAGGACAAACCAATTAAGAGAAAGGTTGTTCTAAGGCTTAGGATTCTTAGTAGATCAAGATGTAGAGTATAGATTAAGAAAAAGAGAATGAATTCTTGTGAGTCCTCGCATGCAGGTCTTCTTGGAGTTTTTCGTATAGCCAAGAAGCGCTCCTAGCTAGTTCCAAAGCTTGGTCCTACACATAAGAGAGAGAATAAAGCAACCTTCACAACATAATATCTTAATAATCAAAACTATAAAAAACATATAAATATTATTGAATAAATAAATATAAACCAAAAACCCATGCATACATTAGTTAAATAGAAGAAGTAAAGAATGAATAGAAACATATGGAAGGAAGAACAACTGATCTATATGAATAAACGAGTTGGAGGAAAGTTACAACAATAAGGTATAGTTGCAACATCACCTCCCCCAACTCATAGCTCCAAAACTCTCCCTCTCAAGACAGATCTCAAGAGCGTGACAATACAAAATTCCCATCATTTTTTCAATGACCAAGCCTCTAATATATAGGAAAGTGGAGGCTATGAAGATTTCCAAAATTCCTCATTAGTTCAATTTGGGAAAAATCTTTTGGGTGAATAATGTTTCCTCATATAAAAAAGGAATTTTCCACTTTTTAGATGCTTTTGTGCTTAGGAAAAAGCTTCCCCATGCTTTATGGCTCTTTCCCACTTTTGTATGCTTTTATTTTTTAGGAAAAAGCTAAAGATGAGGATAAAGAGATTACATTCCACCATATGTTTCCGAAAGTGACCAAGAATGCCAAATTCAAATTCTAGTTTGCTTATGTTTTAGTTTTTTTAAAAATATATATTTAGTTTTAGTATTTTTTTTTTCTAGAAAAATATATTTAGTTTTTGGTATACTTTTCTATAAGAAAAATTATATTTTGTTTTTATAAAAATGGATTTTAAACATTCCATTCATGCTAAATTTGTGATTTTATGATAGGAGTTTAAATTATATATAGTAAAGTAACTTAATGTCATGTGTCGTGTTGCTAAGATGGGTGTTATACATCTCTTTCTTGCTAAGTTATAGAATGTGCTTGGGTTTTCTTAATGCAATAAAACTAATTATGTTCTTCATGATATCTTGAAATGTTCATCTTGAACCAGGCTAATAAAACAATAAAGTTAAAATAGGTTTTCCTTTGTCCTTTATAGATCTTTGTCCCCATTAATCTTGGTCTTAATAGATTAATTGTCTTGTGGTGGCCTTGAGTGGTCACTTCCATTAGTTGCATGCTTTGTAGTTTTCAGTTAGTGACATTTTTTAGGCTTGATAATATGTTATTTAATTTATCAAAATGTGTTATTGTCCATATTATTGTTAAATATTAATATTAAATCTGCTGATTTTTAAGCATGTTTTAGCAAAACTTTCCCAAAATGTTTATAGATTGTATTTTATAATGCAATGATTCTTTGCTTGATGAAATTGTTTTGGATATTTTTTTTAATGATTCATTGATTGATGAAATTGTTATGGATATTTTTTTTAGTATATTAAATTGTATGTGATAAAGTCAAAAATCACCTCTTTTTTAGATTTTCATTGATCAATTTCCCTTAAGGCCATCAAGTTCACCATTTGGTCCCAGGTTAAGGAAATATAGGAGTCATGAAGTGGAATTGTCCAAGCACTTAAATCTTGAGACATGTTTCTTTTTAGTCACTTTATACTTTCTTTCTATGTAAATTTTTGATGAAAATAGTCTTGGAACATGAGGGGCGTCAATAGTAAGCGAAAACAAACTCCTAAAAGAAAAATGGTATGCAAAGCACCCATAAATAATGTTGATATAAGAAGCAAAAATATTAAGTGAGGTTCAACCTCATATAATTAGAAAATGGGGGAGGAATTTCCAAGTAGTAGTGATTGATGCTTAGAGATACTTGGGTGGAATGGTTATTATTTGAAATGATTAAGACATCAAGGTTACCAATATGTTTACCTCTTTTTGCATTATGACAATACAATTTTAGTTAATTGACATTGAGGACTACTACCATGTATCCAATGTCTATGACTCCAATATCTCAAATGGAAAACCTCTATTTCTCAATTCTATTTCTAGCACAAGTAATTTATACTCCCCATCTCCATGGATTGTTGGGAGTGACTTCAATATTATAAGTGTCTCGAGGAAAAGAAAGAATGAATCGAAATGTTTAACAAGATATTTTGTAAGCTATACCATTAAAGCCACAAAGTAGTCTCCATTAAAGTTGTCAAGAAATGAGTCTCCAACCCACACATGTGGATCAATGAGATTTAATACATGTGTGTGTGGTTACGAACTCAATACACCTCTATAATAACTCCACAAACTTATGTATTTCACTCTGTCACAAAATTGACAGTAGTGTGACATAAGTAAACCAAGAGTAGACATGAAAGCCTTAGGAAACAAACATTCCTTAGATCCTCAATTAGGTGCTTAAATGATGAAGTGAAAATGCAAGGAGAAAAGAAGAATTCATGATTTAACCATCACATACATGTGATCAAGTGTGACTAGGAGTGTATATATTCATATATTTTCCAAAGAGGGAGTGAATACATGAGTTACCATTTATTGGCCCTTATTTTTCTTTCTTTTTCATTTTCTTATATATAGGACTTAGGGAATAAGTTTTTCATAAGTTTGGCACAACTCATAGATATAAGATTTACATGAATTTTCACTTCAACCTTAGAGTTTAGACTTAGATAAATCAATATAGTGTATGTTTAATGATTTTGGCTTTCACTTTTTTATTGTATTTCATCACAAATACAAAAGGGGAAATATTTTGCCACAAATCTATGAATGCTTAATCATAAAGTTGTCATGTGATGAAAACAAATTAATGATGTTATTCTCTACGAAAATGATGGGTTTTCTTGAGAAAATCTTATGCTTGTGGATGTTTCCTCCCTGGTTGAGAGGGAGTGAGGGTAGACACCATGTTATCCATGTGTCATGTACTATGGCTAGGATTAACAATCGTAAGCCTAGTAAAGGCACTAGTAGGGATAATGGTGGATTGGATAAACATCTGGGACTAATATTCTTTGAGAATTTGGACATTGACTAGGACTAATTGCCATAAGTCAAGTACATTAATCCAAGATAAGAATAGTCATGAGGATTGACATTTTCTGGTGTCAAATATTATGATAGTGGATTAGGAAATGATCATGTGAGGACATACCTGGTAAACATCTTGGTGGGGTAAGTGCCTTGAAAGGCAATGGTGTCCAAATTTATGCCTCCCAACATTGTGCTCTGATCTAATGGAGAGATAAACTTGTTAGTCAAGGCCTTACTATTTCGAAAATTTTGGCTATGATGATGTAAATTATCATTGATGCTTATCAATCTAGATCCCTTCTTATATGAATATTTCAACTTGAGAGTACTTTTTTGTCTCATTATGAGTACCTCGCTAGTTTAGAGGGAGGGTCATCATCTTCATTATTGCCATCATCACCACCATCAATGTGATCATTATTGTCATCATTTCATTATGATCATAATCACCATTCATGTCTTCTTCATGATGATCATCATCATCATGATTTTGTATATTGTCGTCAATTGTTCATAATTATAGGTATCATAAGAAATATCACCAACCTTAGGACACATGATATATGAAAGAAAAATAACCGCTTTATTTTTTAGAAATGATTGATGATCATCAACATCACTACCATTATCATCGTCATTATAATTGTCATCATCCCCATCATCATAACTAATATAAGTTTTATCATAATTTTTGTCATCTTCATCATGAACATCATAATCATCATTCATGCCATTATTGTTCTTGATTATGACCAAGATGAAAATAATGATAATGATGATCAGATGATGATGACTTGGAAGATGACGCCAAAGATAATTATTATGATTTTTACCATGATAACATTTAAAAATTGGGAGGAATGGCCAAGGTCATTAGCATCATCATCATTGTCATTGTAACTCCCATCATCTTTATCATCATTGTCATTATCATAACAATCGCAATTCATGTCATCGTCATCATCTTCATTATCATCATCATTATAATTATTGACATTGTCATCAGTTGTTCATAATTTTCAATGTCATAAGAAAGATATTCAATGCAAAAGATATGATGTGTGTTGGAAAATGGATGCAAAAGTAAACCAAAAAATGGGGGTAAAAATAGACGTAAATTTGGATGAAGAGTGGACACAACATAAGTAGATGCAGAACAAGATAGAAAAATTGAACAAAAGTGGATGAAAAAGTAGATGCAATAGTTCATACAAACTTGAACACAAAATAGGACTCAAACATGGATGAAAAAGTGGAAGAAAACATGGGCACAATAGTAGGCATAAAACTTAGCATGAATTGTGGTGAAACAAATGTGGATACTCCAATGAATGTAAAAAAAAAGGGACACAAACTTGAATGCAAAAAGGAGGAAAACTTGGATGAAAAAAGGGATGTAAAGATGGGCCAAACATGGGTGCAATAGTGAACATAAAATTAGTTGCAAAACTAGACAAATCAAAAGTGGATGTAAAAGTAAATTCGAAATGGGATGCAAAAAACATAAAGAATATTTGATGCAAAATTGGACACAAAAGAGGATGCAAATATGGATGCAATAGTGGAAGAAAATGTGGGTTGCAATGATAGGCATAAGATATGGCACAAATAATAGCACAAAAAAGGTGGATGTAATAATAGACACAAAAAGTATGCAAACTTAGATGCAAGACAAGATGCTATAAGGGATGTAAAAGTGGATGCAAACACGGGTGCAACATGAGAAACAAAATTGGATGCAAAATATGGATGAAATGGAAGTACATGCAAAAGAAGATACAAAATGAGATGCAAAACCCAACACAAAAGTGGATGCAAAAATAGATGAAATATTTTATGCAAAAGAGGATGTGAAGATGGATGTAAAATTGGAAGCAAACGTGGGTACAACAGTATGTGCAAAACATGGAACAAATTTTGTCACAACAAAAGTAGATGTAATGATAGATGCAAAAAAAGAAGCAAATGAAGATGAAAAATAGGATGCAAAAAGGGATGTAAAAGTGGGTGTAAACATGGGTGCAACAATGGATGTAAAATAGCTTTTGCAACTTATTTGAAAGAGCAATTTTGTCCCAACAATTAGACTTGTAGCATAAAGAACATGGTTAATACATATGATGCGACCAAAAACTAGTTACTACCAAAATTCAACCAAAAAAAATATTACTGCATAAAAATAGAATTAAAAACAAAAAAAATAAAAACAAAAATTTCCCAAATTAAAAATAAATAAATGCAAACTTTTTTTTACCAAAATTTAGTGATTTTTTTAGTGCTAATACTAACATCACCATTACAACAAGATATTTTTTTAGTGCTAATACTGCCATTACAACAAGATATAAGAGGGATATAATGCAAAAAGTTTAATAATAATATGTATGTAGAAGATGGTCTTCAGACTGGTGAATTCATGATAATCAATGGGACTACAGTCAAAATAATTGGATGTTATTTACTTTTTTACATAGATTGTCAAAATAATTGCATAAATCGATATTTTTTTAACCAAAATTTAACAAAAACTTTGCTAGTGCTAACATTAGAACCACCATTACAACAAGATATCTTTCTAGTGTTGACAACACCATTATAGTAAGATACCTCAAGAGAGGCAAAAAATTTAAAAAGTATGATAGTAATATGTATCCAGAAGATGGTAGTGAAACTAGTAATTGTTCATTCTCATTATCATAGTCATTGTCATCATCATCACCATCATCCTTGTCATCGTTATTGCCATCATTACATTATCATCATAATCACCATTCATGCCATCATCATCAGCTCCATCATCATCATCATTATGGACATTGTTTGCAATTGTTTATAATTATAGACGTTGTAAGAAATATCATCAACCCAAAAAATGTGATCAGTGCTAGAAAAGGGTTGTTTAGGACACATTGATATACGTAAGAGAAATAACAACTCTATTTTTGAGAGATGATTGATGATCATCATCATCACCACCATTATCATCGTCATTGTCATTTTTATCATCCCCATCATCATCATTAATGTAATTTCTATCAACATTGTTGTAATCATCATCATCATTCATGCCATTATTGTTTTTGATGATGACCTAGATGAAAATGATGATGATGACACCAAAGATAATGCTTATGATTATGACAATGACAACATCTAAAATTGGGAAGATTCGCCAAGGTCATTAGCATCGTCATCATCATAATCATTGCCATCATCATCATTAATGTCATTGTAACCACTATCGTCTTTATCATCATAATCACAATTCATGTCATCGCCATCATCTTCATTTTCATCATTGTCAATATTATTGACATTGTCATCAATTGTTCATAATTGTCAATGCCATAAGGAATATCATCAATGCAGAAAATATGATGAGTGTTGGAAAAGGGATGCAAAAGCGAACATAGAAATGGGGGCAACAATAGAAGTAAAATTGGATGAAAAGTGGATACAACATAAGTAGATGCACAACAACATGAAAAACCTAACACAAAAGTGGATACAAAACTAGATGCAGTTGTCAATGCAAACTTGGATGCAAACATGAAGGCAAAAGTGGAAGCAAACATGGGTCCAATGGTAGGTGTAAAACTTGGCACAAACTGTGGTGAAACAAATGTGGATGCAACAACGGACACAAAAGTAGATGCAAAAATGGAGGAAACAAAAGTGGATACAATAGGGGATGCAAAAACATACACAATATCTTATGCAAACTTGAACACAAAAGAGGATGCAAATGTGGATGCAAATGTGGAAGCAAATGTGGTTGCAATGGTAGGCGCAAGATATGGTGCAAAAAAAGTGGATGTAACAATAGACAAAAAATATGCAAAATAAGATGTAAAAATGGATGTAAAAGTGGAAGCAAACATTGATGCAACAGGCAAAACAAAATTGGATGAAAAAAATGGATACAATGGAAGTAGATGCAAAAGTAGATACAAAACGAGATGCAAAACCCAATGCATAAACCTAACACAAAAGTGGATGCAAAAATAGATGCAATATTTGATGCAAAAGAGGATGTGAACATGGATGAAAAATTGGAAGCAAACGTGGATACAATAGTGAGTGCAAAACATGGTGCAAATTATGGCATAACAAAAGTGGATGTAATGATAGATGAAAAAAAAGAATCAAAGTATGATGCAAATGAAGATGTAAAAAGGGATGCAAAAAGTGAAATTTAAAATGGGTGTAACAGTGGATGCAAAATTGTATGCAAAAGTGGATGCAATAGAAGTCGATGCAAAAGTAGATGCAAAATGAGACACAAAACCCGATGCAAATCCTGGTCCAAAATTGGATACAAAAAGGGATGCAAAAATAGATGTAGTAGTTGATGAAAACCTAGATGCAAATGAGGATGCAAACGTGGATGCAAAATTATAATCAAAAGTGGGTGCAAAAGGAGGTGCCAAACTAGGCGCCAATTGTGGCACAAAAATATTAGATGCAATAGTGGGTACAATAATAGATGCAAAAGAGGATGTAAATATGGATGCCAAACAAGATGGAAAAGTGGATGCAACAAAAGTAGATGCAAAATTATATGCAAAACTAGACACAAAACTCGATGTAAAACGTGGCGCAAAAGTGATGCACAAATGGATGAAAAAATGGATGCAAAAAATGATTTAAAAAAGGATGCAAAAAAGGATGCAAAAGTCGATGAAAAAGTTGATGCAAGTGTAGGTGCAAAAAGTGGATGCAAATGAGGATGCAAAAGTATGTCAAACAAAAATAGATGCCAAAATTGATGCAAAACCTGGAACAAAACCTGGTGCAAAGGATGACACAAAACTTGGCATAAAATTTGGTGCAAAACGTGGTGCAAAACCTATTGCAATACCTGGTGCTAAACTTGGTGTAAGATTTGGTGCAAAACTTGATGCAAATTTTGTGTCAAGTTTTGCACCATATTTGATAAATGGATGCAAATAGCACCAAAAATGGGCTCTAGATGCAAAAAAAGAAGTAAAAAGGGACGCTAATCGCTGGTTTTGTTGTAGTGTATAGTAAGCCACCATTACTTAATTCGATTAATAGTAAGTTATAGCCTTGCTCAATAATAGACCTGTTGGGAAGAATTGGTGTTTTCCATAGATGGGGGACTAACCTTACGAGCCCCAAAAAGAAAAATAATTTCCAAAACAGTAAGCAGGCCTCTGAAACGCAAGCACTCCTCCAGATTAAGAATAGGCAGGGGAATGTTTGAGAACCTCCAGGGTAGCAGCAACCAACCCTTAGAATTACACAGTTCTGAAAATGAGCAACCTTCACAACCCAAAAGAGGAGATAACCAAGAGTCAAAATTGGAAGAAGAAACTGAACACACTAGTGAAGAAGAGAGGGAGGTAACTGAACATCCTTTAAACCATAGCACAAGTCCACCACAAAACCCATTGCAGGAGGACGAATTGGCCCAAATTTTGGCCAATATGAGTGAGTATATTCAGCGCCAGAGTTCGCTCAACCTCAATATTCATGTAGAGCAATCACAGGAACACTATGCCCGCACCAAGAATTCATCAGAAGAAATATATAACAAGGAAAAAGTAGTAGCAAAAGTAACTCAGGAAGTGGCAGACCAAACTAGGGATACCCCTCCAGAGGAACCTAGACTGGATAATGTAAACATTGAAGAGATGCTCCAAACATAGGATATGGAAACTAGCCAGGGCAAAGGCACAACCCTCAAGGAGAAAAATCCAACTGAATAGCCGAGCCCAGAAAGAATAGAGGCAGTTAGGGAAATAGTTGTTCCTTCCAAGAAGAAGAAAAGTGAAATTAAAACGCTGCGAAAGGAACAACAAAAACTACAAAATTTAGTAAAAAAACTCAGACAAAAGATAAGGACACTGAAAAGGGGGAAAATCTCAATAAGAACCCCAAAAGAGTGGATGCAGCTATGCAAATTGAACCCCATGATACAAAGGCCATGGAGATTCAAATAGAGCCCATACATATTCAAGATGGTCAGGAACAACATGCAGTTGCTCAAACAGAAAATGCATATGTCCGCAATAAAGATGTTCAAACAGAGGCACTATCCTCCAACAATATGACCACCCAGACGTTCTGTGATAAAGAGACACAGACTATGGCCACTCAGAATTGTGATAAGAGTACCCAAATAAATCTTCAACCGAAAAATGTTTTGATAGATAACCACCTTGGTATAACAAAACTCCAAGAGGATTTGGCACAAGCTCAGTGGACTATAGAGAAGCTTGAGGAAGAGACTGTTCCTCAGAAGAAATACCAAGAATTACAACAACAACTAAGGAGCATCAATGCATCAGAGAACAAAGATTCGATAAATATCGAAGGGCAGAAGAAAAAGTTGAACAGCTAAAGAACAGTTTGAAAATAGTCAGGAGTCAAATGGATACTCTCTGATATTTATATACAGATGTTCTAGCATGTATGTCAACTGCCAAAAACTATGCTTTATTTCTTTTAGAAAGATAGTTACAGTTAAAAATTAAGACTGTTAAGGTAGGGAAATCTATAGAATTAAAAATTGTTGATGATTTTATAAATTGCTGTAAACACCATGGAGTAAAAGCCCAATGATTACTCTGTGAATTTTATTTACATAATTTTGTATTGGAAGAGGAAATGGAGAAGAATCCCAGTCCTTTTATGGGAGATGTATAGTTTCAAGCATTTATTTCATTTGTTGTTAACCAGTTAAAGTGGCTCAAGGCCCATAATACTTTTCAGAGACAAGAAAATGGGTTAGATCTTTAGGTCTAGGGTGAACCGAAAGACCCATTACAACTGCTGGCTAAACATAAAATCCTGATGCAAAGGGAGGGAGTAATCCCAACCTTGGGGCCCATCCACAAGGAAATTGTCCAGCAGGGTGTAGAATATTTTATCTCTATCAAAGATAACTTTGTGGCAGCAACTAAATTTAGATGGACAGTTTCTAGCCATAATATACAGGACATAAAACCATTCAATTATAAAAATTTTAAATTGGTCACAGATCGTTTTGTTACTTATAGAAGCCTCATCTCGAGGGAAGGCCCATATTGGTTAGGCCGTCGATTCCCTAGTCCTATCGTCTAGTACCCTACAGAAGGCTATAAGGCCATATATGAATTACCTGAAGGATAGACTGACACATTCTTGAAATCTTGGTCAAAAAGCATGGCTTTAGACCACCTCATGTCAATCCCTCTCCAACCTATTCTTCAACTACTTTTCATGCAAATTATATGGTTTTCATGAGGGCATGAAAAAGGGTAAGCAGGGGAGTGTGTTGAGCTATGGAAAGGGTATGAATTTGACATTTATTTCCTTATCTTTTTCCTTAATCATATCTCCTTTATATTCTAAGATGATAATATATCAAATAATTATAGCGAAAACTAGGGAGTTATTGAGTATTGCGAATTAGTTAATTATTGCCTTTTTCCATGCAGAAAATAGAAGAAATGGAACACTACCATTTTGAATGACAAGACAAAACAGAGTAACTGTTGTTCCTTCACCAGGAAGCCGTATCCAGGCAAGCAGATCAAGATTGGAGTGAACAGTTAAGGATAAGGATGGAAAATCGCAGCATCAGCGCAAGAAGACAAAGGGATTGACTAGAGTTAGAAGATGGAGCATATCCCTTAGGATCTCTTGATCCTAAGGGATTGCTATTTTACAGTCTATCTGTTATTCCTTGTTTTACCCGCCTATCCATTATAAAAGGGACAACACTTGTAAAGTGAAGGGGAATTATCAATTATCATTATTCAGAACTCATTGTTGTATTTCTACTTTGATTATCGACTCTTGTTGTTTAAAACAGAGTACAATTTCCTGTAACATTTTCATATGATTAATACATAAGTCAGTTGTTGTTCCATTCTTTTATACTAAAGTAGTCCGGTGGTGCTTCACTAGCGGCTAAGGGCCTGGCCTTGGTGGATCCACTTGCTATCTGTACCATTACTATCGCAGTCGTGTGATGGTTTGGTTTGGTTTTCATTCATTTAAATCGCATTACTTTATTGTTCTTCATTTCCAGAGCTTATGAATTGTCTTACTGTAACTAAATCACGTTGTCATTCCTTTTCATCATAATAATATTATTATCTTGAGAAACTATATTGTTATGTTGTTCATTTAAATTATAAAGCTTTGTTGTTCATACCAGTAAAATGACTTTGCTGTTCATTGCAGATTGCTGTTCGTTTCTATTAAATAAAATTGTTGTTCATTTCTATTGCATGATATTGCTGTTCATTTCTACTAGATAACATTGTTGTTTGTTTCTTTTCTACAAGTATTTGGTTTTTCCTTTTAGCATCATTACAACTAGCACATTTATTCCATTCGATTAACAACATTGTTGATTTGATTCCTTGTCATTTCTCATTAGTCGCTTTAGTGTGGAGTGTGAGATCAACAACTATAAAAAACATTGGCTACTATTGTCAGAGTTCTCAGATTGTGGATCTTGTTTATATTTGATTTCATTTTCATCAGTTGACAAAGGAAAGAGTTATTGCTACTGCATCCTTGACTGATAGTTGCTGTAAATTTCTAAGTGAATGATTTAGTTCAGAGCATTGAGTTTCTTTTATTTGCAGGTAGGTTTTATTTCAAGCATCCGTTTACTCTTACATTTGAAGCATTTTACTGCAAATTGGAAAATATTACTCTTGGATTAAATTGTCGCCTCAGACTGAGTACACTCTTGAAATAGAAAATCATTTCTCGATTGATAATTAATGTAGGATAAATAGGAGTTAAAAATACACCTATTATACCTCAACAACAGTCTATCCTTATAGATCCCTGTATTAACCGCATACTTGAACACAATCTCTGCAACCAAACTGCTTCCTTGCTTGCATGAGTGGCTGCCATGTATTTTGCCTCTGTAGTTGATAGTTCCACTACAGATTGTTTCTTACTCATCCAATAGACTGCACCTCCAAATAGGTTAAACACATACCCACTTGTAGATCTTCTCTGATCCAGATCTCCAGCCCAGTCTGCATCAACAAAGCCACGAATATCTAACACTTTGTCCAATCCTGGTCTTCCTTGGTATCACAAACCATCTAGTGCCACACAAATACCTGAAAACCCACTTCATTTTTGTTCAATGCTCCTTTCTTGGTTTTGACATAAACCTGCTTAAGACTACCACTGCATGTGCAATGTCTAGTCTAGTATAGATGATTCCATACATCAGGCTACCGACTGCACTTGCATATGGAACATAGGACATGCCCTCTTCCTCTTCTTGTGTCTTAGGACACTGTTCAACAGAGAACTTCACACCTACAGGAATAGGAACCTTCACCGATTTACTATCCCACATATTAAACCTATGCAGTATTGTCTCGACATACTTCCTCTAGTTTAACCAGACCTTCCACTTTGCCCAAACGTTTTTAATTTCCATGCCCAAAATACAGTTTGCAGCACCAATATCTTCCGTGTCAAATTTGGAGGACAATTGGGTCTTCAAATCCTAGATAATTTCTTTGTCATTTCCAACCAGCAACATATCATCCACATACAAGACGAGATAGATAACACGGTCACGAATTAATTTAAAATACACACAATGATTTGCTTTGCTTCTGGTGAAGCCAAGTTCCTGTATAAATGTATCAAATTTCTGATACCACATCCTTGGTGACTATTTTAACCCCTACATAGACTTCTTTAACTTGCATACCAATCTTTCTTACCCTTCATCGCAAATCCTTCAGGTTTCTTCATGTAGATCTCCTCTTCTAGATCCCCATGAAGAAATGATGTCTTCACATCCATCTGTTCTACCTCAAAATAGAAAGCGGCAACAACAGATAACAGTAATTTAATAGAAGCTACCTTGGCAACAGGAGAAAAAATATCACTAAAATCAATTCCTTGCACCTGGGAATAACCTTTTCCTACCAATCGAGCTTTGTATTTCTCCACCTTTCCTTCTACATTTGTCTTCTTTTTGAACATCCATTTGCTGCCAATGGGTTTCCTTCTAGTCGGCAACTCCACCAGATCCCAAGCCTCATTTTTGTGCAAAGATTCCATTTCATCAACCATGGCCTCTTTCTAGAGTTTGCCATCCTCTGAATCTATTGCTTCCTTCACAGTTTTGGGATCATCATCAATAATAGATAAAGAAAAATTTGAACAGAAAGCAAATGGACTATACCTTTCTGGTTGCCTTCTTTCTCAAATTGATCTTCTCACACCTGGAGTTTGTGGTTCTTCATCTTCTGATTCCTCTTCTGCTGTAGAGTCTGATTCTTCCTCCTTAAGCTCAAACTCTATATTCTCAAGTTCCTTTGGTTGGACTTCATGTTTAATAACTGCTTTCACCTCGATGAACACCACATCTCGGTTGTACACAACCTTCCTTGTTATTGGGTTTTAATCTTATAACCCTTTAAACCATCCTTGTACCCAACAAAGATGCACTTTTTAGATTTACTATCCAACTTGGTGCTTTTCTCCTTTGGAACATGTAATATGCATCACATCCAAATAACCTCATATGTGAAAGAAAGGGTTTCTTACTAGTCCATACCTCTTGTGGAGTCTTATCCTCCATCACTGATGAAGGTGATCTGTTGACTAGGTAACATGTTGTCTCCATCGTCTCTACCTAGAATTCCTATCCTAACTCGGCACCACTAAGCATGATTCTTGCCCTTTCCATCAACATCTTGTTCATTCTTTCTACAACTTCATTTTTCTCAGGTGTGTATGGAGTAGTCTTATGTCATGCTATACCACACATCTTACAGAATTCTTCAAATTCCTTGCTACAAAACTCTCCACTTTTATCTAACCTCAGCACCTTTATCTTCTTCTCTATCTGGTTTCCCACTAGAGCCTTAAATTCTTTAAACCTATCAAAGACTTAAGATTTATTCTTAAGGAAATATATCCATGTATTCCTTGAGAAGTCATCTATAAATGATACATGTACACAGACTTACCCAGTGATGGAACCTTCACAGGTCCAAACACATCACTATGCACAAGCTTTAATATTTGTTTCACCCTCTTAGCACTAGAGGAGAAACTCACCCGATTCTGCTTCCCATAAACACAATTTTCACAAAAATCAAAATCCAAAGAGTTATTATGTTGGAATTATGATTCAAGTGTTGTCCTTGATGGCAACTCACTCAGAGGATGGTACAGGTGATGGCAACTTAATCAGAAGACAGATCTTAGTACAGCATGCCAAGGAAGTTCATATACGCGAGTTCGTTAAGCCCAAGTCGCGTGTACACGCTAGTTGGATTCAGAAAAAGTGCGTGTCTGTGGAAAAGTACCTTTGGTCCATGGTGGTTAGTCCTTGGAAGTTGTGCCTATGATTTCGGACCATTGTGTCTCGACGGGCGTGTCGATCCCTAGTTTTGAAGTTGATGGTATTATGTTACTATGGTTTTGGCTCTTGGTATTGAGCAAGACCTAAGGCTATATAAGGAGAAGAAGATCATTAGGCAAAGGCATCTTTGGACAAGGCTTGAATATCTAAGAGAGAGAGAGATCTGATATGCAGGTTCTGGGTTGCTTGATCTAAGCCAAGGAGAGATCACATCGGTTGATGGAAGACTAGATCTAAGGATAGATCGGGATCTAATGGTTTGAAATGCACTATCATGATATGGTTGATTATGCATACTTCTAGATCTGCATATTGTCGCAATGCTATGTTCTGGGTCTAACTAATGTCTGGTACAGCTGCAAATTGAGAAAGTTTATTTTTAGATCTGTACGCAGGTTGGCTTCGGTAAAAGCGCGTGTATACGCGGGTTTTGCTCATTGAAGTAGCGTATATCTTTTGAAGCTTGATTTTGGGTTTACAGTGGGGTCTGACTGTTATTGCAGAGTTCTGTAGTCTGCTCTGTGTTCTGGTAACTGGTGATTGACAGGGTTCAGTGGTTCAGTGATTCAAAGTTTGGTTGTTTTATGCTTCAATGATCTGTTGAGGAAATTGAATGAATTGTGGTCTTCAGATTGTAATGTTGTGCTTCAGGAATATCCAAGTCTGAAAATGTATGAAAAGTGATACCTGAAAGAAAGAAGGTTGTAGGTCAGCACCTACGTACTAGTATCTTGGCTAGTACAAGAGCAAAGGGGGTTGGAGCTCCCTTCCAAGGAAGTTTGGAGAACGAGAGAAGGTTGTAGCCTTCTGCAGGTTGTAGCCTGCGTACTGGTATAAGGCTGCACTAGTACAAAATATTGTAAACTGAAGTTTCATATTAAAGAAAGATAGAGACAACTTGCAGCAGGTGGTTTTCACCCACATTGGGTTTCCACCTTATATCTTGGTGTTCATGTGTGTGGCTTTTGATCTGTTCTGTTATACTGCACATGTTTACTGTTAATATGGTGAATAATGTCCTGATGCACTTAACTGAAGAATAAGCTAACTAAATTGTGAGTTTTCTTCTTATACGCTGTTTTACTTAGTCACAGTAGCGTGTACACGCTGGTTCACTTAACTGAAGTAGCGTATATGTTTCTGAGCATTGAAAAAGTTTGATTGATCTGATAATACTGATTCACCCCCCCTCTCAGTATTATTTCCAACAATTGGTATCAGAGCAGGTCCTTCAGAGAAGCTTGATCGCTTGAAGGTAGATCATTCATCATGAGCAACTACGAGAAAGAAGCATCAATCAGGCCACCGGTTTTTGATGGAACAAATTTCAATTATTGGAAGGTAAGAGTTACTGCATATCTTCAATCTCTTGGTACAGAAGTTTGGAACATTGTAGAAACAGGCTATGCTTTTCCTTCAGCTACTCCTACAGATCCAGCTGAGAAAAAGACATATGAAACAAATGCAAAAGCAGTCAGTACTCTATTAGGAAGTATATCCCAAACAGAATTCATGAAGGTCATGCACTTCAAATCAGCAAAAGAGATATGGGACAAAATGATCACTAGCTATGAAGGAGATGAACAGGTAAAGGAAGCTAAACTTCAAACTCTCAGGATTCAATATGAGACTCTCAAGATGTATAATGATGAAAGTGTGGCTAATTATTTTCTTCGGGTAGATGAGATTGTTAATTGTATGAAAAATTTGGGTGAAGAAATAAAAGAGACTATAGTAGTTTCAAAGATTCTAAGATCATTATCCCCCAAGTTTGAATCTAAAGTATCTGCAATAGAAGAAAAGGAAAATCTCAAAGTTCTCACTATGTCTCAGCTACATGGAATTCTAACTGCTTATGAAATGAGAAAGGGAGGTCCATCAGACAGAAGGGAAGCTGCTTTTAAGGCATCGGGAAAAGAAGATTACTATGAAGCAAGCCATGTTCCAGAAGAAGAGGAAGAAGAATCAAATTTTGTCAGAAATCTTCAAAGGGGTGCTGGAAGGTTCAGAGGTAAGCTACCTTTCAAATGCTTTGCTTGTGGAAGAGTAGGTCATTATGCTGCAAAATGTCCTTATAAGGATAAAGGAAAAGAACCTGCTAGATGGAACAAGAAACAAAGTGCAAATAAGAAAAGCTACTACACCCATGAAGATAGTGATGGCTTATCAAACAGTGATGAAGATGAACAAGGTAATAAATATAAGCTGTTAATGGCATTTGAAGATGATGATTATGAGGATGCTGTAGATGTGGATAATCTCTATAATGAAATTACTAGACTCAAGAGATGCATAGAAGAAAAGAGTGTGATCATTGATACTCTGCAATTTCAAATTGATGAAAAGGAAAAATATCTTGAAAAACTAGAAGGTGAAATTGTTGGCCTCAGAAAAGAAATTGAGAAAACAAAAGCTATTAATCTTAAGTTTGTCAAAGGATCTGAAACTTTGGATGAGATTATCAATGTGCAGCGGTCTCCTCTAAACAAGACAGGTTTGGGCTATAATGGAGAAACCTCTCAAGCATCCACCTCAAAAAGTTATCTTGATGCAGCAAGAAGAAATGAGCAGAAGAACAATAAAGATAATCAGGTAAAGCAGGGACGAATTACAAACAGAAACTATCAGGGACAATCCTTCTTAAGGGTGAACAAAAGCTACAACCAACCACAGGTAAAATCTTCTCAGTTTGGCACAAGAATAGATGAAAATAGAAATTACAATCAGTTGGCTGGTAGACTCAATAACCGCAGAAGCTTCTTCAATGGACAATGCTTTTCTTGCCATAACTTTGGTCACAAAGCAGCTCAATGTGTTGCATATAAAACAATCATGACTAGGGAAGCTCAAAAGCAAAGAAGTATGACAGGGATTACAAAGAGGACCTATAACAACTTTTCGGTTCTTGAAAATGAAGTTGAATGTTCTATTTGCAATAATTTTGGTCATAAAGAATCTGAATGCAGGAGCAGGTTTCAGGAGAAAAAGGAACAAGCCACGAGCACCAAAAAATGGAGAATAAAGGAACCTCAGACAGAAAGATGTGGGATAGCTTTTTATGCAGAAGGACAGGAAAATCTATGGTACATTGACAGTGGATGTTCGAAACATATGACAGGTGATAAAGAAAAACTTGAATCTTATTCTACTTTAGAAAAAGGAAAGAAAGTTTCTTTTGGAAATGATACTCCTGCAACTATAAAAGGAAAAGGTATTGCTCCTTTGAAAGAAAAGGTCAAGGCTGGAAATGTTTTGTATGTTGATGGATTGAAGCATAATCTTCTAAGTGTCAGCCAGATGTGTGATCAAAAAACCGAGGTTATTTTCAGATCGAATGGATGTCTTGTTCGTGATCTTGATACAGGTAAAACAGTTCTCAAAGGCAAAAGAACTCCAAATAATCTGTACATATTTGAAGAAGGACAACAACAATGCTATCTTAGCAAGGATGAAGAGCACTGGTTATGGCATCGAAGGTTGGGACATCTAAGCTTCTCACAAATAAGGAAAGCATGCAAATATCAGGCAGTTCGCGATCTTCCAGATATCAAAATTCCAGACAACACCATATGCAAATCTTGTCAGTTTGGAAAGCAAACCAGAACTAACTTTCCAGAGAAGGAAGGATCAGCTAGCTTGCCTCTTGAGCTAGTCCATACAGATGTATGTGGTCCATTTAGGAAAAGGACACCTCGAGGAGAAGAATATCTGATATTATTCATTGATGATTTCTCAAGGTTTGTTTGGTTAGGGCTTATGAAGCACAAAGATGAAGCATTCAAAAAATTCAAATCCTTCAAAGCATTGGCTGAAAATGAATCAGGACACAAAATTAAGTGCCTCAGATCTGACAGAGGTGGGGAGTTCACATCAAATGAATTTTTCGATTTCTGCGATGAACATGGGATAAGAAGAGAATTCTCTACAGCTAGAACTCCTCAGCAAAATGGGGTTGTGGAAAGAATGAACAGAACTATCCAACAAATGGCTCGTGCTATGCTCGATGAATCAGGTACTCCTGCAACCTTCTGGGGTGAAGCTGCACATGCTGCTGTTATCATTCTTAACAAAACAAATGTCCGAGTAAACAGCACTCAAACACCTCATGAGCTTTGGAGTGGTAAAACTCCTTCCGTGAAGCATTTCAAAATCTTTGGGAGCAAATGTTATATTAAGAATACTGATGAGCAACTTGGCAAACTTGAACCTAGAGCAGATGAGGGCATTCTTCTTGGTTATTCTCCACATAGCAAAGCATACAAGTGCTACAATAAAAGACTTGGCAGAATTGTTGACAGTATTGATATAGTGGTTGATGAGAAGGGATATATTCCTAGGCAAGTTCATCATGAAGAAGATGAAGGTTACTCTCAAAGGCGAAATGATGAAGAAGAAGAACCTCAAGAAGAAGAAGAATCTCAAGAAGAACCAGAGGAGCAGACAAGAATAGAAGAGAAGACTCCATCCAGATATGTCCAAAAGAATCATCCAGAAACTCAGATTGTGGGGCAGAAAGAAGCAGGAGTACAAACAAGAAGGACACTTGCAGAAGCTTCAAGCTACTTGGCTCTACTCTCCTCCATTGAACCACAAAATGTGAAAGAAGCATGCAAAGATGAATGTTGGGTCAAAGCAATGGATGAAGAACTTGAGCAAATCGAAAAGAACAACACTTGGGAATTAGTTCCTAGACCAAAAGATAAGAATGTAATAGGAACAAAATGGGTCTTCAAGAATAAATTAAATGAAAATGGAGAAGTAATTAGAAACAAGGCCAGACTTGTTTGTAAAGGGTATGCACAGCAAGAAGGAATAGATTTTGAAGAGACCTTTGCTCCTGTGGCAAGACTAGAGGCCATCCGAATGTTCCTTGCTCTCTCAAGCTTTCAAAACTTCAAGGTATTTCAAATGGACGTAAAATCAGCCTTCCTGAATGGAGACTTAGAAGAAGAAGTATATATTGAGCAGCCAGATGGTTTCATTCTTGGGAATGATCCAAACCTTGTATGCAGATTGAAAAAGGCACTCTATGGGCTCAAACAAGCTCCAAGGGCTTGGTACTATCGGTTGGACAAATATCTTCACCAACAAGGCTTTTCAAAAGGATCAGCAGATAGCAATCTCTATATAAAAGTTGAAAATAACAAATTGCTAATTCTTTTTGTTTATGTAGATGATATTATTTTTGGCAGCAATGAAGAAACTATGAGTCAAAACTTTGCCTTGGTTATGCAGAAAGAATTCGAAATGTCACTTCTTGGAGAATTGACATATTTTCTTGGATTGCAAATCCAACAAAATGAAGGAGGTATCTTCTTGTCTCAAACCAAATACCTCAAGCAGATCTTGAAGAAGTATGGCATGGAAGAGTCAAAGCCAGTATGTACACCCATGGTTACAGGATGCAGCCTCAGTACAAATGATGAATCAGCAGCAGTTCACCAACCCACTTATAGATCCATGATTGGGAGTTTGCTTTATTTGACAGGTACTCGACCAGATATTACACACGCAGTAGGAATGGTTGGAAGATTTCAAGCCAACCCAAAGGAAACTCATCTTCAGGTAGTCAAAAGAATCTTCAAATATCTTCAAGGGACCCAAAACTATGGCTTATGGTATCCTAGAAATACAGATCTCACTCTTCATGCTTACACAGATGCAGATTGGGCTGGAAGTGTGGATGATAGGAAAAGCACAAGTGGAGGTGCTTTCTTCATGGGTTCCAGATTAGTATCTTGGTTCAGCAAGAAACAAAGTTCGATTGCCTTATCTACAGCTGAAGCAGAATATGTGGCTGCAGCATCTTGTTGCACACAACTTCTTTGGATGATGCAGACCTTGCAGGACTTTCAAATCACTTGCACTCCACCTGTCTCTATCTTATGTGATAATACAAGTGCAATCAGCATTTCAAAAAATCCAGTCATGCACTCAAAGACCAAGCACATACCAATCAAGTACCATTTTCTTCGGGAACAAGTGCTTGAGCAGAAGGTCAAGTTGGAGTATGTTCCTTCTAAGGAGCAAGTTGCTGATATTCTCACAAAGCCACTGCCCAGGGAAATTTTTGAATATCTCAGACAAAAGCTGGGAGTAGTTGATGCTTCATCCTGTTGTTGAAATTTGTTTGTTCTACAGAAAAGTTGGTATACGCAGGTTACAAAAGGGATATGCGCGTATATACGCGGATTCCTGCTGGGTAAGTCACGTGTATGTTGAACGCTTGTTGCAGAAAGAATATCCGCGTACATACGCTGTTTTATACAGGAGAAATCGCGTATATGAAGTTCTGAACAGCAAGGGAAAACTCTGAAGTTCTGAACAGCAATGGGAATGTCAGAATTCTTCAGGCACAGTTCAGGGAGTGCAACAGGCACAGGTTCAGGGGGAGCAGCTTAAAAGTCTCATAAAGCATTGTTGGCATTCAGATGTTTTGGTTGTTGGTTTCAGGAGAAGGAGCTCAGAAAGAAATCCCAGTTGCTGATCTAACAAGATGTTTATCAGATGCTGTTGGTGCCTTTCCTAAGTCTTGGTCTAGATCTGTTGTCTCTATGTCATGTATCTCTCTTGTCATATCTCTTTTATGATGTCAAGGTCATGTAACGGCCTATGTTGGTTTCCCAACTATGCCTGGGATGAATGCTGTAATATAATTGGTTGGTTCTGATATGTCCCCTCTTGGTAGGGAGTATGGATGTATGTATTGAGTCTTTTGGTGATAGGAAGGTCCCTTATGGTGTATAAGTCTTGGTTCTTGTTGAAGAACATCTTTTGCAGATCTGGCCTACTGTCAGGGGGAGCACGAGTCAGCACAGACAAGCAGAGGTATCAGCATGTCCTCAGGGGGAGCAAAGCCCTTTGCCCTTGATGTCAAAGGGGGAGAGTGACTTGGTGTGGTGGTTGCCATCAAGTCCAAAGGGGGAGATTGTTGGCATTATGATTCAAGTGTTGTCCTTGATGGCAACTCACTCAGAGGATGGTACAGGTGATGGCAACTTAATCAGAAGACAGATCTTAGTACAGCATGCCAAGGAAGTTCATATACGCGAGTTCGTTAAGCCCAAGTCGCGTGTACACGCTAGTTGGATTCAGAAAAAGCGCGTGTCTGTGGAAAAGTACCTTTGGTCCATGGTGGTTAGTCCTTGGAAATTGTGCCTATGATTTCGGACCATTGTGTCTCGACGGGCGTGTCGATCCCTAGTTTTGAAGTTGATGGTATTATGTTACTATGGTTTTGGCTCTTGGTATTGAGCAAGACCTAAGGCTATATAAGGAGAAGAAGATCATTAGGCAAAGGCATCTTTGGACAAGGCTTGAATATCTAAGAGAGAGAGAGATCTGATATGCAGGTTCTGGGTTGCTTGATCTAAGCCAAGGAGAGATCACATCGGTTGATGGAAGACTAGATCTAAGGATAGATCGGGATCTAATGGTTTGAAATGCACTATCATGATATGGTTGATTATGCATACTTCTAGATCTGCATATTGTCACAATGCTATGTTCTGGGTCTAACTAATGTCTGGTACAGCTGCAAATTGAGAAAGTTTATTTTTAGATCTGTATGCAGGTTGGCTTCGGTAAAAGCGCGTGTATACGCGGGTTTTGCTCATTGAAGTAGCGTATATCTTTTGAAGCTTGATTTTGGGTTTACAGTGGGGTCTGACTGTTATTGCAGAGTTTTGTAGTCTGCTCTGTGTTCTGGTAACTGGTGATTGACAGGGTTCAGTGGTTCAGTGATTCAAAGTTTGGTTGTTTTATGCTTCAATGATCTGTTGAGGAAATTGAATGAATTGTGGTCTTCAGATTGTAATGTTGTGCTTCAGGAATATCCAAGTCTGAAAATGTATGAAAAGTGATACCTGAAAGAAAGAAGGTTGTAGGTCAGCACCTACGTACTAGTATCTTGGCTAGTACAAGAGCAAAGGGGGTTGGAGCTCCCTTCCAAGGAAGTTTGGAGAACGAGAGAAGGTTGTAGCCTTCTGCAGGTTGTAGCCTGCGTACTGGTATAAGGCTGCACCAGTACAAAATATTGTAAACTGAAGTTTCATATTAAAGAAAGATAGAGACAACTTGCAGCAGGTGGTTTTCACCCACATTGGGTTTCCACCTTATATCTTGGTGTTCATGTGTGTGGCTTTTGATCTGTTCTGTTATACTGCACATGTTTACTGTTAATATGGTGAATAATGTCCTGATGCACTTAACTGAAGAATAAGCTAACTAAATTGTGAGTTTTCTTCTTATACGCTGTTTTACTTAGTCACAGTAGCGTGTACACGCTGGTTCACTTAACTGAAGTAGCGTATATGTTTCTGAGCATTGAAAAAGTTTGATTGATCTGATAATACTGATTCACCCCCCCCTCTCAGTATTATTTCCAACATATTACTCATAAATTCTACCATACCTTTACCATGAAGTATTCGAAGGCCCTTCTCTCCAATATGTCCAAGCCTTTGATGCCATAGCATGGTCTTCTCTCCAGAGACCACTAGATTTTTTGCTCCACTTTTAGGAATCACAGAACTGTTGAACCCATCAACAACAGTCCTACCTTGCAGCTTGTATAGAGTTCTAATCCAAACTCCTTGCATCAATACTAGTGCTCCCTGAACCATCTTGCAGGCATCCTTCTTGAACACTCTTTTTACACCTGCATCATCCAGCTTGCTTACGGAAATCAGATTTCTAGCCAAAGCAGGAATATGCAGAATGATTGGAAGTGTTCTAACCCTTCCACCTTGCAACTTCAACTTTACTTTTCCACGACCAATGATTCTAGCCTTCCTGTCATCCCCTAAGAATACATCACCACCATCATATTTCTCATACTCGCAGAACCACTCTCTATGGGGAGTGAAGTGAAGGGATGGACTTGAGTCAATCAACCATGCCTCATGATCTACATGTGTACTTGAAGAAGCCAAGTACACATTCCCACTTTCATCTGAGGTGGTTTTCACCTCTACAGAAGGAGAATCATCATATCCATTTCCTTTGTCAAGAGCTTTAGATTTACAGTCCCTTTTGTAGTGCCCTTCCTTTCCACATTTCTAGCACCCCACCTTTACAGGTTTTCCTGGAGATTTAGATCTCCCTCTAGATTTAGATCTCCCACTCGATGACTTATTTTTGTTTCTGTTCTGGCTGTTGAGCCCTAGAGAAGGTATGTAACTACCACTCACTTTGTCATCTTTTCCTTGAATTCATAACTCCTTTACATTATGAAATAAGTATATGGCAAAAGATTATGATAGAATCTAGAAGAATTGATGCAACGTAAAATGACTAATAATTACCCTTTTCTTATGTAGAAAAAGGATAAAACGGAAGATCGCCATTCTAAAGGAAAAGAAAATACAAGGATAACTGTTGTCCCTTTGACAGGGAACCGTATCCAAAAAAGGCAATCTAAACTGGAGTGTACAAGCCAGGAAAAGTAAGACGAGGTACCAAATCGGCGTAAGAGAACAAGGAGATAACCGAGAACTAACAGTATGGTGAATCCCTCAAGATCCTTTGATCTTGAGGGATCGCTACCTTAACGATTCGCTGTATCATTGATCTCTCCACTCGGCTGCTATAAAAAGAGGCAGTATTGCTAGCTCAAGGGATGGAACTATTGTGGTTTTTATGAAACTTACTGTTGTAATTAAAACTTTGATCATCAACTCTCTCTAAGAGTGATTATTGTAACTCTATTTTGATGCATAATATATAAACTTTGGTTGTTGTTCTATCTTTGATTCTGGAGTAATCTTAAGTAGTGTGTCCCTGGAGGCTAAGGGCCCAGCCCTGGTGGAACACTTGCTCCTGTACCATTATTTCTGATTCGTGTGTGATTTGATTTCTTTTACCCATTCTATTCAGTAATCTGATGTTCCATACTATTTTACATATCGGTTCTGTTATATTTCGTTTCTACTTGAATAAGTAATGTTATTCTCTGCAATAGGAATGTTACACTATTCATTCTAACTTTATATCACATCATTGTTCCTTTAACAATTGGCATTATCATATAACATTGCTGTTCCTTATAGATTAGCATTGTTGTTCAATTACAAAGTGATAGTGTTGTACATTCATAAATCAGTATTACTGTATTTATCTATGGTTTACTCTTAAACGTAATTGTTGTTCCATCGTGATCACAATTTCTGTTCCTTTATACCCGAGATTCATACTTGTTATATCGGAGCTCAGATTGTTGTTCCTTTTAAAATAAGAGTGTCGTGTGTAATATTTGATCTGGTTTGTTGTACATTTACATTTGATTTAAGCTTTTGTTCCATATTTCATTTCCATGGGTTTGTTGTCCTATTTATGTTTGCTTTTCAATTCATTTCTAAAGTAAAAATTGTTACTAAATTCCTGTAGGATACAGTTATTGCTTTGTTCATTCCTATAGGTTAAGGTTTTGTTGTTCAATAGATTAGTTGTTGTTCCATTTCTTGTCATTTGAATTATCATTGCTTCAGTGTGCAGAACGATCTGAAACTGTAGTGAACATTGACATATGTTGTCCAGTTCCCAGATTGATGATCTTTTCCTTGATTTCTTTTTAATTGCATCAGTTTACAAAGGGAAGAGTTACCACTACTGTACCCTTGACTGATAAATTGTTGTAGCTTTTTGAGTACATGATTTGAGTTTTAAGTTTCTTTCTAAAAGTAGATTTTATTCCAAGCATCCATTTACTCTTGTATTTTAAGCACTATACTACTAGCATTACTCTGACAAATGACCGCCTCAAATTGAGTACACTCTTTGAAATAAAAAATCATTCCTAGATTGATAATTAATGTAGGGTAAATAGAGGTGAAAAAGACCCTTTTTACTGCTCGACATTTTTGGCACCGTTGCCGGGGAAGAGTGTAGCCATTTGTCTCGTTTTTAGAGTAGTGTAAGTACCTGCTAGGAAACAATTGGGTTTTGAAAACGAAAGGTAAGAACCTACGTACGGAGCATGTAACAACCTTGCTCCTTTGCCCGCTTCCCTGCAGATTTGTTGTTGTTTTGGGTAGAAATCAATATTTGATTTATGTGCATGACTAAGCAGGAAAAGCTTGAAAAGAACCCTAAACTACTACCCAAGCCTGATAAAGCTAAGGGGCCAGTGACCCTTGGTTGTTCAACTTTCATAGAAAAAATTATGATGAAATCAGAATCTCAACCCTTAGTAGGACCTAGAAAAGTTGCTTCTAGACAACCTACTAGTTCCCTTCAGGCGACAAGATCACCATCTGTAGCCTTTGCTAAGGTGCATAGTTAAACCGAGGAGCACGATTTTCAAGAAATTGAGAATTCTAGCCCAAAATCATTGCAAGAAGGGAACCTTAGCAACTTCTGTGAAGGAAGAGGAGAAACAGGGGAAACTGAAGAACCAAGATCTCCTCTTGGAATAATTTATCCATTAAGCAGCCCAGATAAGGGAAGTGCTGTAAAAATCATCCATAACAAAGTTGAAGAACCTCAAGAATCAAAATCCCCCCAAACAATAGGGACTCTCATGATCCCAGATAAAGGAAGTGCTATTAAGGCCATTCCTATTAAAACCATCCCTCCATCTAGCCAACCTAGGAATACCCTCCTAGAAATTCTGGAAGGTTATTGGCATATATTTGACCAAATGGCCCAGAACCAGCTAAACACCCAAACTTCCACACTGCAATATCCCATTATAGATACTGCAGCCAATGCACCAATGAAGGAAATTCCTCTCCAGCGTATCCCTACATTTCATGGCCTAACATCAAAAGATCCAAATGCATTTTTGTTTGAATTTGATGTGCTATGCAGAGGATATGACTATACCACTGATCCCCAGAAGCTGAAACTATTTCTTTATACATTAAAAGGATTTGCTTTACGATGGTTTATGGGGTTGGGTGGAGGTGTTATAAATAACTAGGAACAGATGAAAGATGCTTTCCTAAAGAAATATCAAGATTATTATAGATCTAGAGAGTTAAAAGATGAAATATTTCAGATGGTAGCTAGACCTAATGAAACACTAGAAGAATATGTTGAATGTTTTCAGTATAATCTTCAAAGATCTCCTTATGCATCATTACCCTTACCTAATAATGTATTAAAAACAACATCAATTAAAGGCATGAAGGAACATTGGATTGAAACATTGAATATTATGGGAAAAGGAGACATCTATCAAGAAGACTTTGCTAACATCATTGATTTATGTATCAGGAGCTCACAAGGAAGCACAAGGCTAAAACCAGCAGAACATGATAGGTTTACAAGGGACAACAAGATCTCTGGAGAAGGAGTAACTCGCGCAGAAATTGGAAATTTATTAGAAAATTTCAAAACTGATATATTGGGAACTCTGACAACGTAGCTCGATATTATGAAAGCCAAGCAGAAACAAGCAGAGGCAGAGAAAAATCTGGCAATCTTCTGTCCCAGATGTAGAAAGAAACACAGCCACAAAGAGTGCCCATTAGATGCAGTCCAAGCTTGCGCCATTTGTACAAAAGACCACTCTACAGAAAGTTGTCCCTCACTTCCTGGCTTGAAAGCAGTGTACAAAGAAGCGGAAGAAGAACCAGAACCGGTGTACCTACTTAATCAGTGCCATCAATGGTAGCCACGACAATTAGGTATGTTCCCCGATCCAGCTTCTTCTTTTCAGCCTCCACAATATCATGCTCAACAATATAATACAATGTGGCAAAATCAACCTCCTTTCTCAAACTGGCCACAACAACCATTTCCTTCATCATCACCATGGCC
Organism: Pinus tabuliformis; assembly: GCA_031772625.1. Classification (NCBI taxonomy): domain Eukaryota; kingdom Viridiplantae; phylum Streptophyta; class Pinopsida; order Pinales; family Pinaceae; genus Pinus; species Pinus tabuliformis. The sequence continues at coordinate 664,713,946 of CM062811.1, read as the reverse complement.
GAATCAAACAAGCCAATCTAATTGGCCAAATTTTCCCTATGCCCCACCATATTGGCAAAAAAATGCATATCCAGCACAATGGTCCCCTCCTACTTCACAGAGTCAAACCTGGCAGACAAACTGGCAAAGACAGATGAATCAGCCAGTAGGAACTATTCTGCTCCCTTAGCCTACACTACGAGCATTGCAACAAAACCCCCAATCTAACTTAAGACCACAACTCCTAGCCCAACCCGACCCTAATCCAAATAATAGGCCGGTTCAATCTATTCAAATAATTGAAACACCAGAGATAGAAACCGATATAAGGGAATGCAATGATCTTCAATTAAGATCTTTGCGCATTATAGAAATCGAGGGAGATAAAAAGGTTCAAATTGAAAATCAGTTAACTGTAGAACAACCATTACAAGACAAAGATGTGGCTACAAAACAAACTCATGATCAAATAACCACATCTTCTCCCCCATTCCCAGAACGATTAATTATACCACGACCTATAGAACATCCTGATTTTGACATTCTGGGAGAACTTAAAAACTTGTACATAAAAATCCCACTCCTCCAAGCCATTCAAGACATCACAACATATGCAAAGACCATCAAAGAGCTATGTATAAAAAAACCAAGGAGGAGAATAACAAATAATCCAACAGTCCAAGTATTTGGCACCTTATCTGACCTATTATCAGGAAAAGAAACACCCGTCAAATATGAAGACCCAGGAAATCCAATATTAATAATAAAAATCAATGGGCAAACCTTTTCAAATGCCTTAGTCAATTTAGGAGATGCAATTAATATCTTAACAACTACCACTTGTCGAAAACTGGGCATTACATCAGTAGAACCAAACTCCACTTTATTAGAACTGGCTGACCGATCAGAAGTTAGGCCGGAAGGTACACTACATGATGTCATGGTATCCATTGATTCCTAGGAATATCTTGCCAACTTTCTGATAATAAACCTTAAAAACCAACTTGATGGACACCCATTAATTTTAGGCAGACCTTGGCTTGCAACCGTTGATGCTTATATTGGCTGCTGACAAGGCAGTATGACCATAACTAAAGGGCCTAATATAAAAAATTTAGCCTTATATCCTCCAGCCCAGCCAAGTGTCACGATAATAAAAACTAACAAACATCCTGTATCATATCTTACCAAAAATATTAGATCCCAATTAACTATAGAAGATGCCCTTGATTTCAAAGATCAAACAGAAGATGATATTATTAACAATTTTGTTAACCAAGCTAAATCTAGATCTCATATACAATGTCACATGATAGAGGTAGCATTTGATAATGAACTGGAAGAAGATCCTCTCAAAGAAACTCATGAGCAGACGATACCTACTACCTCTATTTCAAATAGAAAAATTGTAGAGATTGAGCCAGGAAAAAATTTAAACATTAATAGTAACCTGACTCCTGAACAAGAACAGAAACTTATCTAGCTACTAAAACAATATAAGGAAGCATTTGCATGGGACTGTCCGGATATGAAGGGTATTGATCCCTAGTTACGTACACACCACATTTATACAGAAAAAGATGTAAGACCTATTCACCAACCCTAAAGAAGACTTAACCCTCATCTAAAAGACATTGTGAAAGTTGAACTATGAAAACCTTTAGATGCAAACTTTATTTATCCTATCTCCGATAGCAAATGGGTCTCTCCGCTTGTAGTGGTGCCGAAGAAGAATGGAAAGTGGAGGATTTGTGTAGATTACAGAGAATTATATAAAGCAACCCAAAAAGACCACTTTCCCCTTCCATTTATTGACCAGATATTAGATACATTAGCACGAAAGAAATTCTTTTCTTTCTTGGACGGCTTCAACGGATACAATCAAATTCAGATTTCCCTTGAAGACCAAGACAAAACTACTTTTACCTGTCCTTGGGAAACGTTCGCCTATAGAGTCTACCTTTTGTTCTATGCAATGCCCCTGCCACATTTCAAAGGGCTATCCTTAGTATCTTTTCAGACATAATAAATGAAGGGCTCGAAGTATACATGGATGATTTCACACCATATAGAGATGATTTCGACCTGGCACTAGATACACTGGAAAAGGTGCTCCAACGATGTATAGCTACCAGACTCTACCCAAGCCATGAAAAATGCTATATGATGATGACTGAAGGCCTCATCCTAGGTCACTATATTTCAGCAGCTGGGATACAGGTAGATCCGACCAAAATTCAAATAATCTTGTTAATACCCACTCCCACCACACAGATCGAGGTACGCAGTTTCCTTGGATTTTTTGGTTATTATAGAAGATTTATAGAACATTTTTCTCACATTGTTGCACCTCTATACACACTAACAGGGAATGTTGACTTTGTGTGGACATATAAATGTGACTTTGCTTTCGAGGATTTGAAAAGTCTTGTGTCAACAGCACCAGTACTCAGAGATCCAAATTGGGACTTTCCATTTCAAATTTCATCAGATGCCTCAGACACAGCTATTGGAGCAGTCCTTGGGAAGGAAGAAGACAAAAAACTATATGCGATTTATTATATTAGCAAGAACTTGTCTCCTGCTAAGTTGAACTATATTGTTACTGAAAAAGAATTCTTAGCTGTAATATATGCTGTAAATAAATTTAAGCATTATACCACTGGATATCCTGTTGTTTTATACACAGATCGCTCTGCCATAAAATATGTAGCGAATAAACCAATCACAAATGGTAGAGTAACAAGATGGCTGATTTTATTGCAAGAATTCGATATCACAATAAAAGACCGACCTGGAAAAGAAAACCCTGTAGCTGACTTTCTCTCACGAATTCCAAAACCAGTGGACGCAGCAACAGTCGAGGATCAGTTTCCAGCCAAACATTTGTTCATTGTTACCATCAAAACACCCTGGTATGCTGATGTTGAAAATTATCTAGCAGTAGGAAAATTACCAAAAAATCTGACTCCCAATGAATGAAAGCAGATTGTTCAGCGTAGCACCCGATTTTCTTGGATTGGAGGCTACCTATTTCACACAGGGGTAGACATGCACATCAGGAGATGCGTCTATGAAGATGAAATTTTTGATATTCTGAAAGCCTGTCATGATGGACCATGTGGTGGACATTTTGCAGATCGAAGAACTGGTCACAAAGTTCTACAAACGGGATATTATTGGCCCACAATCTTTAAAGATGCAAAGAAATTTGTTCAAGCCTGTGACAATTGTCAAAGAATAGGATGCCCTGGATAGGCTGATGAGATGTCTCTGAACCCATAGATAGTTATTGAACCATTCGAACGTTGGGCGCTCGATTTTTTGGGTCCAGTCAATCCATCATCGAATCAGAAAACATATATTTTGGTAGCCACAGAATATGTCACCAAATGGGTTGAAGCAGAGGCATTGCCAAGAGCTACAGAGGATTCCATCATCCAATTCCTATTCCACATATTTGTGCGATATGGCCTCCCAAGAGACATAATCACGGATGGAGGACCATAGTTTGCTGGTAATAAAATTGCTGCAACATTGAAAAACTACCACATTTAGCACAAAATTACCTCTCCGTATCACCCACAGGCAAATGGCCAAGTAGAGAGTACAAACAAAGTAATAGAGGCAATACTGACAAAAACCATTGCGTCATTATTCTACTAATACCAATATGATTGATTATTTTTATCATGATGGTTCTTTCAAAATCCCTATAATTCTCTTTGATCATTATTATTGAATAAGAATAAGGGCATATTTTTTTTCTATTGAGATGTTAAGACTTCTTCCACCATCCCTACTCTTGAGGAGTGTTGAACCACCCTCTGTATATAAATAGGAAAAGTGCTATATAAAAGAAAAAAGAAGAAAATAAAAATGTTTATATGATTGCTAACATGATTTGTCAGATGAAGGATAGGGGGTCTCATCAAGAGCTAGCCTACCATGATCATAAGGAAGAAAGTGAAGTGGCATTCCCACTATGGCCACCACACCAGGGATATGATCCAAGGGACACATCCGAAAAATAAAAATTCCTTGGAACATGAGGTCTCATCACGAGCCGACCTGCCCACCTTTCACTCCTTCCTGGTGAATGGCATTGTGATTCAAGTGGTTACCAAGCCAACACAATGGCCTCCACTCTGACATTGCACGACACTTTCCTATGCACACACAAGGATTATGGTTCCAAGGGTGAAATAAACAACTCTGTCAAGGTTATGGACACCTGTGGGCAACAGAGCTCTGTTGATGGTATTGAAGTCATATTTCTTATACACCAATAGCAATTATACAACCCTTCTTCTTATATATCTTTATAAATCGTTCAAATGGGATTATGTATATACCTCTTACGAACCTTTGAAACATGAAAATCAATTATACATCTATTATGATGGAAAAAGTTGATAATGACCACATCAGACCTTTTGTACACGTCAATTGTCATATCCTCCAAATTCTCGCATCATATCATGGCACTTCCTTATTTATTAAGTGATTCTATTTTACACCTCAATTTTGGTAATCCCCTCATCGCTGTAAACATGGAATCTTTGTATATTCTGTTCCTTAATGGCTCTGTACTATGGCATTTTAGCACGCTGCTCCCTCATTTGACGGCCAAGGATGGCCTATCACAATGCGGGGGGCGGTGCACAGGTAATCCCCATAATTCGCTGACATGCGTGTCAGCTCATCAATTCGAAGAATTAATGACATGGGAAAAACAATGCTTGACGGTATTTTGTTTTCCAATGTGCATGGCTTGTTACTTTGAAGTTATTTCCATGTTTCGCTCTGCAAAAATTAGCACTAAGTTTGAAATTCGAACAGCTTGTTGTTCCAACATCTTCTCTGTGCTTTTCTAATAGCCAACCAAAATTTGAACAGTCTGTTGTTCCATTATTGTCTCTGCGTTTTTATAGTGTGCTAACCATGGGAGGAAGATAAATTCACAGGGAGCCACAGGTATTGACAGTTTCCAATGCCGCACAAGAGATCCTAGCAAGAGCTGGATGGCTAGTTTATCTTAACCGCATACAGTAATCCAATGAAATGGTGGCAATTGAGTTTTTACAGAACCTGCATGAACATTATTCCATGGTGAGAGGAAGATAGATAGTAGTCATGGACGACATAATTGCAGAAATTTCAGGACTGCCGGCCACGGGATCTGTGTGGACTCTGAAAAAGGTGAGATTGCGGGACACCATGAAAATTTTCCAGGATGAAGGGCAAAACCTGACTATAAAAGGGAAGGGAGCTTTACTGGCAACCTTGGGAGAGCCATGGGAAGAATTGGCGAAGATTATCCAGAGCTACATCATTTGTGATGGCAGGAAAGACGTGGTAAGACCACGACATCTTAAACTTTTAGCTGTGTTAAAACAAAAGTGCACTGTGAATTTGCCCGTGATTTTAAATTCTTTATTGCATGATGTTGCCCGAAGCATGAAGAAGTTGTTAGGATATTCCGACACATAGGATATAGTTAAGTTCAACTTGGTCTAGTATAGAGTTAGGTTAGAGTTAGGTAAAGTGTGTTTCTTTACCGTTGTACATTTTGTAACTTACAATCCGACGGTCACGATATGTAGCGATCCGACGGTTCACTCTCACCTCGGTATTACCGACACTTGATCCGTGGCTTGACACCCGATTGGTCCATGAGTTCTATTTAAAGCGCATGGAGGGTCATTGTTCGGGTAATCCGTGCATGAGAGAAGCTTATGTAAATTTTCATTCTTTGATTAATAAATTGCCTGTAGTACCCACGTTGGGACAGGCCGTGGACTGTTTCCCTCCTTGCACTTTGAGGGTTTTAACCACGTCAAAAATACTGGTGTATTGATTTGAGATTTGGTTGTGAGCGGTGTCCTTTTGGTATTCTTTCTGAGGAACTTACCCTGTAAATTCCTACAGAAGTCTCGCCACTTAGAATCGGTAGTAAGTCACCATGGCTTAATACGGTTGATAGTTAGTCACAACCTTACCCAACAATAGAGCAATTGGGAGGAACTGAATTTTGCAATAGATGGAGGACTGGCCTTGCCAGCCTCAAAACATAAACATGATACTGATTCATCAAGCAGACCGCTGAAATGAAGGAAATCTGTTAGACTGGCAAGAATCATGGGAATGCTGAGGAATCGGTAGGAAGACAGTGGTCAACCTGTAGAAATACATGATTCTGGAGATGAAGAACCACCACAGTTGGAATGAATTAGAAGGTAATGATAAAGAACCAGAGGAAGAAACTGAACAATCCGGTCAAGAGGAAGAGGAAGTAGAGCAACGTAGTGGAAGTCCACTGCAAAACTCGCTCCAAGAAGACGAGTTGGCATGGATTCTGGCCAATATGGGAAAATATGCCCAAGCTCATAGCTCACTTAACCTCCACATCGAAGAAGGATTGCAAGAGCACTCTACTCATGGAAAAAGTGCATCTAAAGAACTGTGTGATGAAGAAGAAGGATTGCAGGAGCACTTTGTTCATGACAAAAGTGCATCCGAAGAACTGTGTGATGAAGATAAAGGAGAAGAGGATCCCTCTGCTCATAATGAGAGTGTATCCGGAAGGAAGAATGATGAAGGAGAAGAGAATCACTCTGCTCATGATGAGAGTATATTTGGGAAAGAGAATGATGCAGAAGAAGAGGAACAATCTGTTCCTAGTCAGAATACACCAAAGGAATTTCATGATGAAGAAGGGGTAGAAGAAGAGGTTACCCAGGAAGCAGCAGAGAGAGCTATGGTTTCTACCCCTACACAACCTAATCAGCATAGCATTGAAGAAGTACCCCGAGAAGATAATAAGGAAATTGGCCAAGAGGAAGCCATAGAACTTGAGGAACAAAGTCCAGGCCCGAGGAACAAATGGCTATTCCTTCCAGGGAAACAGAAGAAATCAGGAAATTGCAGAAGGAACAACAAAGATTGCTTAACGTGATTAAGCAAGTTCGGCAACAGAGAAGGGTTTTGAAAATGAGGAAGAAGATAAAAGCGAAAACAATTGCTCAAAAAAAACCTCTTAAGAAAAAGATTAAGAAGACTCACGACCATCTTGCCATTCAAAACCGAAAGGAACAACACCTGGCTGTTGCCCATGTTGAAGTGCAAACAAATGATATATCAGCCCGTGACAAGGAAATTCAGATAGAGGCATCTTCCTCTGAGGAAATTCAAACCATAAATACGAGACGATGTAATAAGAAGATTCAAGTAAATCTCTTGCTTACAACTACTATGTGGGAGAGTGACCCGAGGACAGTAACTCTGCGAAAGGACTTGGTGCAAACCCAACAGGCAGTAGAGAAACTTACAGAGCAGACTGTCTCTCGAGAAAAGTATGAGAAATTACAATAGCAGCTGAGGGATGTTAACTTATCCGAAAGCTAGGCCTTCGAAGGATGGCAAAAGGAAGAAGAAAGAGTTGAAAAGGTAACCCATAGACTAGATATAGCCATCAAACAAATGGATACCCTATGCTCTTTGTACACTGACGTTCTAGCGTGTAGGGCACCTGCTAGGAATTATGCTTTATTTTTAATGGAAAGATATTTACAATTGAAAATTAAAGCTGTTAAAGCAGGAGTCCCTATAGAAATAAACACTATTGATGACTTCATAAATTGTTGTAAGCACTATGGGGAGAAAGTTCAGCACCTGTTATGTGAATTCTATTTGCACAATCTGGTATTAGATGGAGAAACAGATCAGAACCCTGGCCCTTTTGTGGGAGATGTCCAACTGCAGGCATTTATTTTTTTTGGTGTTAATCAAATAAAGTGGCTTAAAGCCTATAATTTCTTTCAAAGATAGGAATATGGATTAGACTTATGGGTGAGAGGAGAACTTAGAGACCCACAACAATTATGGAGTAAACATAGGAGCCTAATGAGAACTAAGGGAGTAATCGAAGCATTGGGACCTATCCACATAGCAGTCATACGGCAAGGGATAGAATATTTCTTTACCATCAAAGACCTTGCCATAGCAGTAGCTAAGTTTCGATATCAGACTTCTAATCCGAACATCCAAAACCGAGAACCATTTAATTATGAGAACTTTAAGCTAGCTGCTGACCACCTGAGTCTCTATGGTGACCTCGTTTTGAGAGAAGGACCATCTTGGTTAGGTTGTAGATTCAGAAGTCCAATTATTTGGCACCCTGCACCAGGATATCAAGCCTTATATGAAATGCCTGAAGGACAGACAGGACATTTCTTTGAATTCCTAGCTAGCAATCATGGTTGTAGACCACCTCATGAGATCCCTTCTCCAGCCTATTCCCTCACTGCCTTGCATGTCAATTATAATGTTTTCATGAGGGCATGAAAAAGGGTAAGCAGGGGGGTGTGTTGAGCCCTAGAGAAGGTATGTAATTACCACTCACTTTGTCATCTTTTCCTTGAATTCATAACTCCTTTACATTATGAAATAAGTATATGACCAAAGATTATGATAGAATCTAGAAGAATTGTATGCAACGTAAAATGACTAATAATTACCCTTTTCTTATGCAGAAAAAGGAGAAAACAAAAGATTATTTTTCTAAAGGAAAAGACAAGACAAGGATAACTATTGTCCCTTTGACAAGGAATCGTATCCAAACAAGGAAATCTAAACTGGAGCGTATAAGCCAGGAAAAGGAAGAGGAGGTACCGAATTAGCGTAAGAGAACAAGAAGATAACTGATAACTAACAGTATGGTGAATCCCTCATGATCCTTTGACCTTGAGGGATTGCTACCTTAACGATTCACTGTATCATTGATATCTTCGCTCGGCTGCTATAAGAAGAGGTAGTATTGCTAGCCCAAGGGACGGAACTATTGTGGGTTTTATGAAACTTATTGTTGTAATTAGAACTTTGATCATCGACTCTCTCTAAGAGTGATTATTGTAACTCAGTTTTGATGCATAATATATAAAATTTGGTTGCTGTTCTATCTTTGATTCTGGAGTAATCTTAAGCAGTGTGTCCCTAGAGGTTAAGGGCCTCGCCCTGGTGGAACACTTGCTCCTATACCATTATTTTCGATTTGTGTGTGGTTTGATTTCTTTTACCCGTTCTGTTTAGTAATCTGATGTTCCATACTATTTTACATATCGGTTCTGTTAGATTTCGTTTCTAATTAAATAAGTAATGTTATTCTCTGCAACAGGAATGTTACACTATTCATTCTAACTTTATATCGCACCACTATTCCTTTAACAATTGTCATTATCATATAACATTGTTGTTCCTTACAGATTACAATTGTTGTTCAATTATAGAGTAACCATGTTTTATATTCATAAACTAGTATTACTGTATTTATCTATGGTTTACTCTTAAACGTGATTTCTGTTCCATCATGATCACAATTGCTGTTCCTTTATACCCAAGATTCATACTTCTCATATCGGAGCTCAGATTGTTGTTCCTTTTAACATAAGATTTCTGTGTGTAATATTTGATCTGGTTTGCTATACATTTACATTTGATTCAAGCTGTTGTTCCATATTTCATTTCCATGGGTTTGCTGCCATATTTCCGTTTACTATTCAATTCATTTCTAAAGTAAAAATTGTTACTCAATTCCTGTAGGATACAGTTGTTGCTTCATTCATTCTTGTAGGTTAAGGTTTTGCTATTCAATTTCTATTAAGTAGATTAGTTGTTGTTCCATTTCTTGTCATTTGAATTATCATTGCTTCAGTGTGCAGAACGATCTGAAACTGTAGTGAACATTGACATATGTTGTCAAGTTCCCAGATTGATGATCTTTTCCTTGATTGTTTTTTAATTGCATCAGTTTACAAAGGGAAGAGTTACCACTACTGTACCCTTGATTGATAAATTGATTTAGCTTTTTGAGTACATGATTTGAGTTTTAAGTTTCTTTCTGAAAGTAGATTTTATTCCAATCATCTATTTACTCTTGTATTTTAAGCACTATACTACTAGCATTACTCTAACAAATGACTGCCTCAAACTGAGTACACTCTTTGAAATAAAAAATCATTCTTGGATCGATAATTAATGTAGGGTAAATAGAGGTGAAAAAGACCCTTTTTACTGCTCCACACTGGGACCATCTTCATATAGACAAGGCATCACCATTCTGGCTCTCCATACTTTTCTATCTCATCTCCTCCATTAGCAAGGATGAGACTATTTTATCAAATTGAAAGGTAGTTTCATTGCTACCTATTGCAATAACCATAATATCCCACGAATCTGGTAGAGAACACAACAAAATGATGCATTTATCTTCATCTGAAATTTTAATATCAACAGATAATAACTAACTTACCACAGTATTAAATGCATTCAGATGCTCGGTCACCGAGTCTCCATCTTTCATCCTCAGGTTATACAACTTTTTCCATAGGAACATTTGATTCACCAGAGACTTAGATTGGTAAAAAGTCCCTAACTTGTCCCACAAATCCTTAGCCGTAGCTTCCCCTGATACATTAAGCAATATTGAATCTGAGACACACAATTGCATTGTGCTCTTTGCCTTCCGATCCAACTTCTACCATTCTTCATCAGACACTCCCGCTGGTTTAGTACCTGGATCTACCGCGATCCACTGATCTTTATCCACCAATAGATCCCCATATTAAGTTTCCACAACTCAAAAATCTAACCATTAAATTTCTTGATCTCTATATTTCCACTACTCACCGTCTTCTTTCACCACTAGAATCGATCCCGCAGATCTTCCATTGAACAAAGTCTACTACAAGCCTAAACGAAACCACTCAGCAACAAAGGCATCCCCTTGAAGCCAAAATGGCTTTGATAGAAAATGTAGGTTTTCACCCCGTACAGAAATTACCTGCATACAAATTCTAAAACACAGAAAATAAACAATGTGAGAGCATAACACATAAAACACATATACATAGATATTTCCCCTTGGATCCCAAAACTAGGACTACTAGATTGATTTTTCATTATGTTCCCTTCAATGTTACAATACATATTTATACATGCCGAAGCATCCAATACCATGGACTGAAAACCATCACGTCCAAAACCATGGACCAAAAACGATCATGTCCAAAACCATGTGCAAAAAGCATGCACAAAACCATAGTCGTGGAAAGAATATAACACAACCCAACACTACTTGGAAGTGATGACGCTTGAAATGATCCATTGTATTGGTGCAATAAGATGCATAAGATTGGTGTTAAACAACACTAAGAACTCAATCTCCAAGAGGTAGTTGTGAAATGGTAAAAATAAGTTATCTTTTGACTATTTTATGGTCATTTTCATCATTAATTTGTTAATTTGTCAATGTCTTGACCTAAATATGACTCCATTTATCATGAAAAAGGTATTTTGAATCATATGGTGGTGTTTTGAGCAGGATGAAAGTTGTTTTAACGGATTTGACAATGTCAGAATGGAAACAAGTCATTTTGACCAAGGAGCATACTTTTATCACTTTTTTCAGGCTTTGTAAACCTATGAAAAAGGAACACCTTGGAGTCCTCTTTCAACTCTTTTCAGACTCCCTAAAAATTAAAATATTCTCGAGAACTTGTGTTTTTGAACAAGTTAAATTAAATGAAAATAATTTACTCGGTATAAGGTTAACCCTTTTTGGGACTGAGATAAACTATTTATGAAAAAGGAATACTTTAGTCGAACATGGCTAAGAGGTTCTCCTTAGTATTGTTTTCTACCTTTTAAGACTTAAGAGACTATCTACGAAAATGAAACTTTGGATTTTTCTTTTTCGCCTCTTTTTCAAACTCATTAAACATTAAAAAGGAGTTGAGTTAGACCTTCCCTGGACTTGTTAAAACATAAAACAATGATGGACTTGTAAAAAATGATGAGACCAAAACAAGCCTTCTCAGGGATTGTTAAAAATACTCAAGAGGGATTCATCTGAGGGATGAATTTATAGATAAAGAATATGTTATCCTCTTCAATATTGTTAAAATATAAAGGGGTATAGACCAACAATGGTTGCGGAAATTGGGAAAATATGATATTCCACCTATTGATGGTAGCAAGTTGCTCTTGAACGCGACACTCTTCCACTTCATGTCTGTGGATGTTGAGTTGGGAAATTTGCTTGTATTTTGGTTTGTCACATAGTTGTAGAGCCTTCATTCTTTATTTTCGGTCAATGCTTCCAAATCCATTCAGTGTTGTCGATGTGTTTAGGAGAAGTCATTCAATTCATATCTGCTACAATACTCTTAGGCCTTCATTCCATGACTATCGTTCCTCAACCAGTTCCACATCAATATCATTCTATCTCAAATCATGATACCCATTTCCTGTAGTTGATGGGAGATACATCAAGGCCCTCCTACAACTGATCTCTTCCTGTCGACATTAGCTCATTATCCAAGAAGTTGACTTAGAAACTCTTCCTTCAGTACCTTGGGACTTGTATACATCAATGAAAATTTTCCTCACTTTCGATGACAAATTTTCATCATTGACCTTCCACTGACAAAATCTATATGGTGTCTAAATTCAAATCATTTATCACACCATGTGGATTGTACTACTGTACCTCGAGATCCATTAACATTATCAATGGTTTCTCTTGTGTCTATTAACGGCATATGTAACATCTTTGGTTAAAAATTCATGTAAAAATATATAAGATGATGGTCACAGGACACATATTCCAAGATGAATGGTAGGCAATACATCCTAGTGAGTGTTCATTTAGTTTATTATGGCTAAGGAAATTGGCAAGGCAATAAAAAAGGCATTTGGCAAGGCAAAATGGCATTTTCGGCACATTTATTTATGAAAATAATGGAAATTAGGAGAAAACAAAGGTGAAAGGTCACAGGTTGCATGTGAGGAGGAAATTGAAGGAAAATAATGGTAAATGAAGAACATAGAGGCCTCATTCATAAAAAGGCTTTTAAGGATCAGTTGGCAAGATTTTGAGAGGTTTTGGTGGAGCTCTTTTCTATTCTCTTTCTCGCTCTCACACTCTTGGGCACTTACAATTTTCTTGGAGCACTTTGGCATTGGATCAAGAAAGGAAAAAGAAGGCAAGAGCAAGGAAGGAAAAAGAAAGGAAGAGAAGAATCAAGTGGCTACAACAAGATTCTTTGTAGGTATTGATTTTCATGTGTGTTTTCCTTGCTAGATTTTGCATGCATGGTACTGAATGTGGTTCTTTACTGTCATCGTATGGTTTTTTCAAGGCGTGATAGTGTTTTCAGGCTAGCATTTCCATTTCTAGATAGCCATGGTGTGACAAGGTTCTCATGTTTTGGTTGAGTTGGATTGTCAGATGGATTCGAAGCTGAGTGAGGTGGATCTCTGAAAGAAAGAACACATGGCCTAGTGATCCCTGAAGTAAAATGTGGATGTGGTAAATCCATTGGCCTAGTGGCCCCTGAACCAGACTATGGGTTGCAGTAAAGCTAGGTATTTTGTGCCTCGGTGGGCTATAAATCCTTGACTGGTTAATTGTGGGATATATGGTAAATCCTAGAGGTGGGTGCTTTTCATCAGGCCTAGTAATCCCAGGATGGGATGTACGGTAAACCCTGGAGAGTGGAGTCTTGGTTAGGGACTAGTGATACTGGATGGATTGCGGTAAGGCACAAAGAGTGGTGTCTCGATTATGGCCTAGTGATCCCTGGCTTAGATTGTGGATTGCGGTAAACACTAGAGACTAGGAGACAAGAGAATTCCTCATAGTGTAGGTGGAGAAATTTGGTGGCATCCATGCTTGTTTTGGCCTATTGATCCAGTGTGGATTGTGTTAAATCCTAGTTTCTATTGATGAGGGTGAGGTATTTTAGCCTCGAGATTCCCTCGTTGGTTCTTTTGGTTTGCGTCCCACATTCATGCTTGGAATATGGCACGGTGGTGATTGAATGAACATACATTTGGCTTAGCCAATATATGGTGGGATGGAACCTGGTAGTCTCACACCGGGTTGCCTTTTGCATTCACTAATAATAAGTTATTTCCTTGGTATCTTATGTGTAAATGTATCTGTTTATATGTGGATTTTATGGCTGATGTATCTTAATATTTTTGTTGTTATTATGCTAGTTATAATATTGTATTATGACAGTGATGATGTATGGCTATTTTCATGTTTTTATTTGTAAATGAATGAAAAATTTATCTATGTCCTAATATATGATAATGCAGTTAATGATATAAGGGAACAATGTTCCTTAACAATTCTCAGATAATTATGAGACCCCTATGCTCAGATTTGTTGTTTGAACCTATAGATTACATATTTGTGACATGTTTTACGAAATGTCTATCATGGCTAGTAGGGGCCCAATCTAGTTCTTGTTGATGTTTTTGCAAATGTATCTTTGTTCCACTGTGAAATTTCATTTCCGAAGGTGTCGTTGAGTTTTGGGTTGTGACCTGGGCTCTAGGCCTGAAAAAGTGCCACGAATCCCATAGACACGGGCACAACCCTAGGGAAAAGAGTCCTTGGAAGCACCATTTCCCTTGTTGTGGGAGAATCCATAGCCCCTAGATGCACCCTTGTCCATATGTAGGGAGAATCCAGGGGTTTGATGCAATAAAAATTCAGTTGATCTCAGGGCTTGATTACTTGAGTGGTTGGAATGGCCCATGGGAGTTATGTTGCTGATGTGGAATGTTTGTGTGGCGTGTTTCCGTTGATTCCACTTCCATAAGGTGACTTAGCAGGTTAAATCCTATTATAGTGGCCTCTTGTCACATATTTACCATGGTTGGCTGGTTACTTGGGTAGATGTCAGATGAGGGTGTTACAGAGTGGTATCTTAGCAGGTTGCGCTCTCTTTCGGTCATATCAGATACAACAGAGTGGTATCAGAGCAGGTTGCACTCTCTTTGGGTCATATTAGATACAACAGAGTGGTATCAGAGCCATGGTTCAACCCTTGGAATGGATGGGTGGAATTTGTTTTTCATGTATGCATGTCAGTTGCATATGTGTTCTTTATGTTTTTAGACTATGTGCTTATTGTGTATGCATGGTGGTGGTCATTTTCGTCATTGTGTCGCCATGTAGGAGTTGATGATGTTGTTGTTACGATGTGTTTGTCATGAATGAATGTTGGTTGTATATGCATTTGTTATGCATGTCAGTGTCTATATGTTTTTATGCATGCATTGTCATGGTTATGGTTATGCATGTATGGTAGGCCAGACATGCATTGTGAGGTCATTGTATGAAATCAGGTCATCATGATGTTATTTGTACATTATGATGCTAATGTGTTGAATGAGGTAAAGAAAGAAATGCAGACTATTAGAGTGAGGTTACAACACTAAACTTTGAGGAAAGAGCATGTCGTTAGACATGCTTGTATGTTGGGCATGCAAGTATGTAGGTTAAGGATTGTTATATGCATTATGGTTATGTGTATGTCTTTGATTATATTGATGTTATGGTTACATACATGATCAATGCTAGTTGATTAGTGTAGTCATATGCACGTGTCAGATAGTCATGAATGATAATAACCTATGGTTGTATGCATTGTTGTCGTTGTTTTATGTTAGTTAACTTGATGATTATGTTATATGTCATTGATGAATATGTTATATTTTCACTTGTAGTTAGCTCGATGATTATGTTATATGTTGTTGATGAACATATTATATGTTAACTTGATGATTAGGGTTATAGCATTGATATATTGATGTTATATGTATCATGCTAAATTGGATTGGTCTATGCAAATGGTTAGGGTTATGACGTTCAAGTATGAGTTAATATGTTGTGATATAATTTAAAACTAATATAGATTGATGGTGCAAATGTGATTATTATGCATGAATGATAATAATTTATGAGTTTATAATGTGAACATGTTAGCTAGCTACTGTTATGGATATCATAACCATATTTATGGTTGAGTTGATATGTTGTGAAGTTATATCGTGCTAATCTACCTTGATAGTGTAGACAAGATAGCCTCCCTTGAGATACATTAAAGCATGAGTTTTCTTATGTCGTATATTTGGTGCTTAACTATTTGATTATGTTGTCTAATTGGTGTTTGAGTCTTTGGTTTCTATTATTTCATCTAGTTGATTTATCTAACATGGTACATTTATAGTTTGTTTGAATGTTTGATTAATTGCATGATATGAGTATGTGTCTATAAGATTGCATGAAGAAATGATCTTATTTTAAGATGGTTGTACTAACACATATGTGTTGAGACAGTTGATAGGTGCTTGAGTGTAACATTATGTGTTATGACTGACGAATGTGAGTTGATTTTGATTATGACATGGTTGTTAGACTTGTTGAAGGTTGATTTCCAAGTAATCGATATGTTGCCTTAATCTTTGTAACATGTGATCGACATGTGTGAATAGTTCCAGGGTAACATGCTTGGTATTAGTATGAAAAGGTTATGTAACTAGTATGTTGTTACATTTACTTATGCAATGACAATTATGTGTTTATGGAAGTATGATGCAGGGGATTGCATGGAAAAATAGATTTCCATGAAATATTAAAGAAGGCTCGGGTTGAGCTTTCACTTGGAGTCACTGGGAACCATGGTGATGGAGTCATCGTGTTTGTTGCTAGTTCTGTGCTTCTGTCTTTTGTGATTTGTTGCACTTAATTTGTAGTCTTCATTGTGTTTAGTGCGTGATCATGCTACTTTGGTTGTGTTGCCGCATTGTTATTAGTTTTCATGGTTTTCTTCTTGTTGTTTCTTTTCCTTGTCCTTGTGTTTTATGTTTTGAGTCTTGGGAATTGGTTGGGAAAGAAGAAAGTTAATGGAACTCTGGAAGAGTTGTGTGGGACCCAACAAATGATGTAAGGCCTTGATGAAGCTCAGTGCATGTATAAGGGAAAATGAAAGAAAGTGTATGGAAGCTAGTTGGATTGGTTGGGTCCATTGAGGTAAATGGATGGTGATAGGACAATCATGAGAAGAGTAATCAGGAAACATAAAGTGAATGGATGTGATTCCTTGGCTATGTTGGGAAACATTATTCTCAAGGTTGTGGACATTGTACATGGATGAAGGAAGTTCTCTTAACCTTGACCTTGAGATCTAGTAATTATGTTGTGATCATGATTATTATATGTTAGTGTTTATATGCATATATGTATGTATGTCATTGTCTGACAGGGTCACCAGGGATCGTTCATGTGGAGGAATGATTTCTTATGCAATTGAATGACATGAAGAGGTTCCTGGTTTATGAGGAATCAAGTGGGAAGAATATTCATGACAAATATATGAGGTCAATATCATATGGATATGAATTGATATTATGTCATTATACTATGTCTATATTTGTGTTATCACAAGCTATGTTGAGAGACACATCAACAGAATGAAAACAACACAATCTGCGGCATGCTAAGATAAACATGGATGAAAGAGAGACATTGAAAGCAAGGTTGCTTGGTAGAGGTTGTATGGTTTTGGATGTGTAGTTCTATTGTTGTGTATATGTTGTGCATGTTGTATATTTAGTGATTATACCTATGGTGATGTGTAATGTTCTATATGTACTGTTGTGTACATATGATGCTGTATGCATGTTGTATATATGGTGTTGTGTGTATATTACATATGCAATGTTGGGTATATATGGTGCTATGTACATGTTGGATATGCGGTGTTGTGTACATATCGTACTATGCACATGTTGGATATGCGATGTTGTGTGCATATGGTGTTGTGCGCATGTTGGATATGCAGTGTTGTGTACATATGATGCTATGTACATGTTGTATATGTAGTGCTAAGTACATATGGGGTTGTGTTGATCCAAATTTAAACAGGAACACAACAAATTATAGAGATAAACATAAACACAGAGATGTAGTGGAAATAATACTTCATTTCATTAATGTAAAATACTGAAATATGCTTACAAACAAAAATGGAAATAAAACAGCTAGGGCGATGGTAGCTTATCTCTGAGAAGAGATGTGGCAGCTACATGCCTCTGAACTGTATTACAATGAGGCTTGAAGGCCTATTTATTGTTGAGAAACAATGGAAAACCCTAAACATCCAAAAACCTAACCCTAGAAGATGAAATGCCAAACTGTGGGCCCCGTTTGGGTAAATTAGTACATCAACTTCCCAGGGTCGTAACTTTGGCATATGATCTTCGTTTGACGCACAAAATATCTCGTTAGAAAGATCTATCTGAGAAATACAACTTTGGGAAGACAAAAATTGGTCCATCGACCCATGTTGGTCCTAGTTTTCCCAAAAAATGTCGTTTAGGGCCTCAAAATGGCTCTGGAAGTTCAAGACCTGAAAAACTACTAAAAATAGTAGGTTGTGCTACAATTAAGGAAAATGAAAAAGTTGAGAGAAACAATGGTGGGGGTCCAAGTGGACTTGGCAGGTGGCCACCAATATCCACCTGGATCATTCCTCCCCCCTTAGGAAGCAATGGTCCCCATTGCGTTGAGTTCCTCCATGAGATGAGGAAACTTCTGTTAAACTTGGTCTGTGGTGAGCCATTTGCCTTGGTGAAGGAGTTGGCCTGCCTTGGCAACTCGATACAGTTGGAAATTCTGTTGGCGAGTGTGCTTGATCTATGTGTCCATGATCCGATCCGTTGCAACTTGTTCCATGCAATCTGAATTTAATTCTGTGGGTGTGAGCTGTTCTGCAATGTCGGATGTGTCTAGTAATGGTGGAAAGTATGGCAAAAGGTGGTCCACATTGAACACAGGGTGCAGGCCAAGGAATGGGGGAATGCTGAGCTCAAATGCATTGTCTCCCATAGCCTTGGTAATGGTGTAAGGACCATATCGAAGTGGTCTCAGTTTCCGATAGGCTCTAGTAAGGCGTTCCTTTTGCAAATGCAACTAGACTTTGTCGCCCACCTGAAACTTGTGTGGCACCCGATGTTGATCATGTCACTACTTGTACTTAGAATTTGATTTATCCAGAATGTCATGGACATGCTAGCGAATATGTTGGATGTGCTCAATGAAGCTAGTTGCCTTATCTGTTTTAGACTGGACATGAGCCAAATTTGTGTGAGTAGTTGCAAATGGCATGGCCACATCAATGGGACATAGTGGCTAGAATCCCAAGCCCACCTGAAAAGGGCTATGGCCAGTTGAGCTATGAAGAGCTTGGTTGTAGTTGTGCTGAACATACGGGAGGCTCTCATCCCATGTGCATGGATGCTTTGAGTTATACATGTGCAGAATGTGTACAATCATCCTGTTGACAACCTTTATCTGGTCATCAATTTGAGGAAGGAAGGTTGTGGACTTAGTGAGTTTAGTGTCCAACATCGACCAGAGACTGGACCAAAATGTACTGAGGAACTGACTATCCCGATCTGAGATGATAGACTCTGGGATCCCAAAGTGCACCCACACTCATTCAAAGGAGAGTTTAGTAGTGGCTTCTACTGTGATATTCTTCTTAAAAGCTGCCATAATGGCCATCTTTGAGAACCTGTCGACGACAACAAAAACACAATCATTTCCATGATTAGTGGAAGGAAGGCTTGACATGTAATCCATGGAGATGGATTCCCAAGTTTGATTAGGGGTAGGCACCAGGGTATAGGGGCCTTTCTTTTTGATGGTCGATTTGGCAATGGTGCAGGCAGTGCATGATCTGATGTACTTCCTGACATCCCGTCGAAGATTCAGCCAATAGAAATACTTTTTCAGTACTGACATCGTTTTCTCAACCCAAAATACCCAACAGCCTAACTATAGTGTGCTTCCCAAGTCATCTCGGCATGCTTGCTTGAAGGAACACAAAGGTGACCCACGTGGCATAACAGGGCATCCTGGAGGTGAAAAGCTAGAACATGCCAACCCTCCAAGAGTGTTTGGTATGTGTGGCCAAATTCTGGGTCACTTTTGTAGAGAAGTGGCCAATCAGAAGTCTCGTGCCCACAAGAGTTGAGCACGGTGGTTAACGCCATGATCGGTGGTCGACTGAGGCAATTTGCAACATTGTTGGTGTTACCGTTCTTATAATTGATATTCAAATGGAATTGTTGCAGGTATGTAGACCACTTCTGATGGCGATCATTCTGCAATTCTCCTTGGGTCTGTATGAATTGCAGGGGTCGATGGTCTATGTGGATGACCATTTCCTTCCCCAGAATGTAATTCTTCCATTGCGGCAGGCCTGCACAATGGAATACATCTCTTTGTCATATGTGGGATACTTCCGGACTGTGTCTGAAAGTGTCTCATTGTGATATGCCACTGGATGTTCGTGTTGAGTAAGGACTGCCCCAATAGCATAGTCAGAGGCATCTCTCTCGACCTCAAATGGTTGCTGCAGATCTGGTAATGCGAGCATTGGTGCCGTGCAGAGTCGATCTTTCAACTCTGTGAATGCCTTCTGTTGAGATGCAGACCAAAGTAATTTTGCTTTTTCTCCTCCCTTGGTGACTTGACTCAAGGGCCAAGTGATATGAGGAAACCCCAACATGAACCTACAGTAGAAGTTGGCAAGACCTAGAAAGTTGTGGAGCTCTGTCAGAGTGGCTAGAGATGGTCAATCCCAAATGACTTGGATCTTGGCTGGATCCACATGCACCCCCTGTTCATCAATAATGTATCCCAGATACTGAACCTGGGTCATGCCAAAAGTGCATTTCTCCAAATTGGCACATAGCTTGTGTTGCCGTAGTGTTTGGAGAACCTGCTGGATGTGGTGGAGGAGCTCTTCCCAACTCTGGCTGAAGATCAGGATGTCATCCAAGTATACCTCTGCAAATGAGTTGGTGAATGGCCTTAATATGTCATCGATTAGCCTCATGAAGGTTGCAAGAGCATTCTTCAATCTAAAAGGCATAACCAACCATTCGAAAAGGCCCTCCTTGGCTTTGAAGACAGTCTTCCACACATCAGAGGGTTCGATTGGTACTTGGTGATATCCTGACTTCAGATCAATCTTGCTAAAATATTTTGCCCCCTTTAGTTGTTCTAGGAGGTCATCAATCCACAGGATTAGGTACTTATTACAGACAGTGATCTTTGTCAATGCCTGATAGTCAATACAGAGTCTCCAAGTCCCATCCTTCTTTCGTACCAAGACGATCGGGCTCCCACAGGGTGAAGAACTCAGACGGATGTGACCTTTCTGCAGAAGCTCCTAAATCTGCCTCTTGATTTCATCGTTCTCTAGAATGGAGTGCCGATAGATTGGTCCATTGGGCAGTGGAACACCTGGGGTCAGATCGATGGAGTGCTTGACCTGACAGTGCAGAGGAACCCCTGCAGGGGAGGTGAATATGTCCTCGTACTCCTCCATGACCTTGTCCATCAGTAGTTGTCATGCAGAGGGGCCCTGTCTAGAGGTCGTGGACACTGTCCTTCTTTCCTTGAGGGTGTATCATCAAGAAAATAAATTTCCTGATTTTGGAAATGAGCTTACTGCATTGTTTTGCAGTAACCAAATAGATGGCGGTAGGCGGTTCTACCTCCGGTATCCTGTACAACTTGTTAGAAAATTATATATTACGGAGCAATGGAACACATAAAATATTGCAGAAATATAAACACAGAAAACACAAAAAACAAGAGAGACACAGATATACGTGGTTCACCTAGTTTGGGCTACGTCCACCCCGAACAGCCAGTCCTTCCTTTCTATTATCCAGCAAAATGAAGAGACACAACCTACAGCAAATCCGTTGTAATATCCTCTGTTTTCTCTCACAGTCTCACCTCTCTGTTTCTCGCTCACAGAATACACATCTATCACACAGCCTCAAATACAATACACTCATACAAAGAGAGGGGTTGCCTTCTAGGGCAAAAAAAACCTAAACTAAACATAAGTTCTACCGTCAGATCATCCGCCTAATGAACGGCCCAGATTGACTAGAAATTACTATACTTTTACAAGGAAATTTTACAGCTGTTTTTAGCTTCGGGGGCGCTGCCCCCGAAACCCCCCGGACCCCCCCCTAGACCCCCCCTGCAGCGAACATTTTACGGGCGGCGTTGCCGCCCCCATTTCGAATTGGGGTCCTATGTGGCGATACCTTTGAATATAGAAGATAATCAGGCTCCACACCCAACACAACTTATTTCCCAATGTAATAATAACAGCACGGGGCCTTGATTCATACACAACATGTCGCTTCCACAAGTATGGTTTTCCTAATAATACATCACAAACTTCAAGGGGAGAAATGTCACACAATACCTCATCCATGAAGGGCTTGATGTTGTATGGAAGGTGACACTACTCGCTCATGCGAAGATCCCGTCCTTGGTGAAGCCATCCGATGGTGTACAGTTGTGGATGTGTTGTGGTCGGTAAGCCCATCGGCTTCATGACCTCTGCCAAAATGAGGTTCTTTTGGCTCCCGTTGTCGACAATGAACTGCAGCGGGGAGCCCTTTACCCACATCTGGGAGTGGAAGAGACACTCCTCCTCCTCTGGATCTTTGGGTTCCTCCTTCTGTATCTTCATGGTGGCAATGGTGGTGTTGGGCTCTGCATCGATAATCTACTTCCCTTTTTCATTCCCCTTGTCGGGTTCTGACTCAGAGTCGGAACATGCATCTGATTTTGAAACCTTTAGCTCAGCCACCAATGACTGCTCGGCTCGACACTCACTTGTGTTGTGAGTGGAGCTCTTATGGAACTCACACCACTTTCCCATGTCCTTTCTCCGCTTCATGGCGTTGTTCTTTGCTTACAACTTTGGCGAGTTATCTTGGGCCGTCCCACCTTGGCTTTGTCCTTTGTTCTACAGTTTGGGGGCACGTTTTCCTTGCTTCGAATTCAAAGATTCAAAGTCTCGCTTCTCTTGTTTAAACTTTTGCTCGACCTTGACGGAATATCGGTATGCTGTGCTGAGCGAGGGGATGTTAAGGAATTCTATTTCTTTTTGGATGTATTTGTGTAGAGAGCCGCGATATTTGAGTACCAAATGTTGCTCCGAATCTTTGATACCCAAATTTATACGAAGGGCATGGAAAATATTGGTAAACTCTGGCATGTCTTGGTCCCTTCCTTGCCGCAACGTGGTCCACTTTATGTATTGATCCTCATAGCTTCCGACAGGGTATTACTGCTCCTTGATGGCATCCCGGAATGAATCCCAAGTGGGTGCGGCTGAAAATAGTGAGTCTGCATTTTCATCCTTCAGCTTGCGGTAGGTTTCCCACTAGTCCTTGACGTGGGGGCTGCTTTGAGAAGAGCGAAAACAATCTTTTCCGGACTGGAAAAATCATGAACAAAAAAATAACCCTCCAGCAAATTTAACCATTTATCTATGGAATCTCCATCTATTTAACCCTCGAAGATGGGGATTTCCAAATTAACGTGTACCTTAAAGGGCATGGCATTTCTAGAGGAGCTGCTGGAAGTCGATGTGTCACCTCTAGGTAGCCGCTGAAGGATCTAGGAAAGTTGTCCATCATCTCATTCCTTTGTTGCTCAAGGGCTTCTTCGAGCAAGATTTTGATAGGATCTCCTGCCCCCTCATCTTTCTTTTCATCCACCATGGGAGGCTGTCAGGATTTGCGAGGCTGGTCTTGCAAAGATTCGACCAGTTCAAGCCCTAACTCCTTATATCCCGACCTCGTTGGGGACATGCAAAGAAAAATAGAAAAATAAAGTAGACCGCTCTGATACCACTAATCTGAATTTAAACAGGAGCACAACAAATTACAGTGACAGCCATAAACACAGAGATGTAGCGGAAACAATACTTCATTTCATTAATGTAAAATACTGAAATATGCTTACAAACAGAAATGGAAATAAACCAGCTAGGGAAATGGTAGCTTATCTCTGAGAAGAGATGTGGCGGCTACATGCCTATGAACTGTATTACAATGAGACTCGAAGGCCCATTTATTGTTGAGAAACAATGGAAAACCCTAAACATCCAAAAACCTAACCCTAGAAGATGAAATGCCAAACTATGGGCCCCATTTGGGTAAATTGGTACATCAACTTCCCAGGGTCGTAAATTTGGCATATGATCTGTGTTTGATGTGCACAATATCTTGTTAGAAAGATCCATCCAAAAAATACAACTTTGGGAAGAGCAACATCGGTCCATGGACCCATGTTGCTCCCAGTTTTCCCAAAAAACGTCGTTTAGGGCCTCAAAACAGCTCCGAAAGTTCATGACCCAAAAAATTGCTAAAAATAGTAAGTTGTGCTACAATCAAGGAAACTAAAAAGGCTGAGAGAAACAATGGTGGGGGCCAAGTGGACTTGGCAGGTGGCCACCAATATCCACCTGGATCATGTGTGCATGTTGTACATATGGTACTATGTACATATGGTGTTGTGTGCATGATTGTACATGTTGTGCTATGTGCATGTGGTTCGGTGTACATGTTGTACATATGGTGTTGTGTGCATGTCGTGCATGTGGCATTGTGCACATGTGGTGTCATTTACATGTCGTGCATGTGGTGTTTTGTGCATGAGGTATTGTGTACACATTGTATAGGTGGTGCCATTGACATATGGCATTGTGTACACATTGTGCAGGTGGTGTTGTGTACATGTGATGTTGTGCACATATTGTGCAGGTGGTGTGGTGTATAGGTGGTATTGTGTACATGTTGTACATATGGTACTAGTGTACATGTGGTACTGTGTGCATCTCATACAAGGTTTGTTGCAGGCATGTGGTACTAGTATGTGCATTGTGTAGTCGTGGTATCATGACATGTGTATTCGTTGTTTTGTACTATGTGTACGTATGTATATTGTGTTGTACACTAGATGTAGGAGTATGTATTATGTTGTGTTGTACACTAGTTGTAGGTGTATGTGTCGTTATGTATATCAGGTGTAGGTGTATGAATTGTGTGATTTCATATGATGTGTGTGGGTGTGTGTGTTTTCATGTTCATTGTGTATGTGTATGTGATTGAAGAGAAGAAAAGGCACTAGGTGCTTGCCGGAGTGGCAACTGATTCAGTGCATGTACAGAACAAACAAAGGAAGAAGTAAAGACTAATGAAGGATAAGCATTAGTACTTTATTTCAGTTTTATTATACAAATGACCTATGATTCCGATTTATGATGGTTATATGTGATCTATGATTTTGGTTTATGATGATTGCCTGTGATTCATGATTTTAATTTATCATGGTTGTGTTTTGAGCTAACCTGATGTGATATATTTATACATAATGATTTGATCAAAGATGCTAGTTTGACTTGTTGTGACATCAATTAAATAGGATTTCAAGTGTGCCTTATTGACGAGCTACGAATAAGGTGTGATGTGAATTTATTTCAATTTATTTTAAATCTAATGGAAGTTATGGGCTTGGTATAGGAAATCATGGGAAATGCCCAGTTGAGTGGTTGAAATCGACTACAAGAATTAGCAGGAGCAACAAAAGGAATTTACACAAGCAGTAGTGTGTTGGTAAAGCACTTCAGGAGTAGGTCCATTGTGGGAAACTAGTACCCAATAGTTTTCATTGATTTCCATTACCATGCTATGATCGGTATGATGGTTTTGAGGTAGGTATATGCCTTGGTTGTTCTTCCTTCTGATTCGAGGAAACCTTACCAAGGGATGGATCACCCAGGATAGGGGATGTCAGGGAACTTGGAAGGTGAGTGATTGCATCGAAGGGGTGATTGGATTGCCCTAGGGACTGTGTAGCAGAGAAGAGAAGGTCGGGGATGAATTTGCTTTGGTCATTAGCATTTTCAGATGGAATCAGATGCATATTGGGAGTGCACCCTGGAACAATGAGTTGATAATTGTTCACTAAGAAGAAATGTAGCATGGGATTGTAGCACTAGAAATTGGATGGAGCTTTGAATTTGGCAGTGGATTATGGAACTCCTACGAAGGAGGTGAATCCTAGTACTACTTTTGAGGGTGGAGGTGTGATCCTCTAGATTTGATTGTTGATTGATATGGGAACTGTATTGTTTTATTTGCTGGTGGAAAAAATGTGTATATGTGTATATTATTGTAAGTAATGTATCAAGTTGGTTTATAAAGCTCCACAGATAGTATGGTTATTTTCTAGTTGAAGCAAATGTGATTAAGTATATGTGGTTGTTATTGTAAATACCATCATGAGTTGTGTTATATATCTCCAGTAAACTGTATGATTGTCATGTTTCAGTGGTGCCATATTGTAAATATTACAACGAGCTATATTATAAATCTCAGTGGGTAGTATTATTTGTTTTCAACGGTCTTGTTGATTATATGTGTCATTGAACATCGAGGATAGTGTTCCCCCAAGGGGGAGGGTTTTGTAACATCCCTGGTTAAAAATACATGTAGAAATATATAAGACCATGGTCATGGGACACATATTCCAAGTAGAATGGTGTGAAATACATCCTAGTTGGTGTTCATTCAGTTTATTATGGCTAAGGAAATTGGCAAAGGCAATGGAAAAGGCATTTGGAAAGGAAAAATGGAATTTTTCACACGTTTATTTATGAAAATAATGGAAATTAGGAGAAAAGGAAGGTGAAAGGTTACAGGTTGCATGTGAGGAGGAAATTAAAGGAAAATAATGGAAAATGAAGAAAATAAAGGCCTCATTCATAAAAAGGCTTCTAAGGACCGGTTGGCAAACTTTTGAAAAGTTTTGGTGGAGCTCTCTTCTAGTCTCTCTCTCTCTCTCTCTCTCTCTCTCATACCCTTGGACACTTGAGTTTTCTTGGAGCACGTTGGCATTGGATCAAGAAAGGAAAAATAAGGCAATAGGAAGGAATGAACAAGCAAGGAAGAGAAGATGAAGCAACTACAATAGGATTCTTTGTAGGTATTTATTTGCATGTGTGTTTTCCTTGCTAGATTTGGCATGCATGGTATTGCATGTGGTTCTTTGTTTTCATGGCATGGGTTTTGCCAAGTGTTACAGTGCTTTTAGCCTAGCCTTGCCATTTCTGAATAGCGATGGTGTGATTGGGTTCACATGTTTTGGTTGAGCTAGATTGTCAGATGGATTCAAAGCTGAGTGAGGTGGATCTCTAAAAGAAAGAGCACATGGTCTAGTGTTCCCTAAATCAGATTGTGGATTGTGATAAATCCACTGGCCTAGTGACCCCTGAACAAGATTGTTGGTTGTGGTAAAGTCAAGTATTATGTGCCTTTGTCGGCCTAGTAATCCTTGACTATTCAATGGGGGGATATAAGATAAATCCTAAAGGTGGATTGTCTCCATCAGGCTTAGTAATCCTAGGATGGGGTGCATGGTAAAGCCTAGAGAGTGGAGTCTCGACATTAGGGACTAGTGATCTGGGATGGATTGTGGTAAAGCCCAAAGACTGATGTCTCAGTTATGGCCTACTGATCCCTCGATCGGACTATGGATTGTGGTAAAGCCTAGAGACTAGGAGATAGTAAAATTCCTTGCGGGATAGGTGGAGAAATACAGTGCGATCCACACTTGTTGTGGCCTAGTGATCCAGTGTGGATTGCATTAAAGACTGGTTTCTATCGATGAGGGTGAGGTGGTTTAGCCTCAAAATTCCTTGGTTGATTCATTTGGTTTGAGTCCCACAATCATGCTTGGAATATGGCATGGGGGTGATTTCCTAAAGAGATATTTGGCTAAGCCAATCTATGGTTGGGTGGAATGTGGTGCTC
Source organism: Pinus tabuliformis (assembly GCA_031772625.1). Taxonomy (NCBI): domain Eukaryota; kingdom Viridiplantae; phylum Streptophyta; class Pinopsida; order Pinales; family Pinaceae; genus Pinus; species Pinus tabuliformis. Next base: position 664,686,406 of record CM062811.1, on the reverse strand, counting down.
CCACATCAAGTTGGATTTTTCGTTCATTAATAATAGGTTCTTTCCTTGATATCTTATGTGTAAATGTACTAGTTTATATGTGGATTCTATGGTTGATATATCCTTGATATTTTGTTGTTATTATGCTATTTATAAGCATGTATTATGGCAGTGATGATGTATGCCTCTCCTCATGTTTTTATTTGTAAATGAATGAACAATGTATCTATAACCTAATAGATGATAATGCAACTAATAATATTAGGGAGAAATTCTTCTTAGCGATTCTCAAATAATTATGAGACCCCTATGCTCATATTTTTTGTTTAAACCTATAGATTACATATTTGTGACATGTTTGACAAAATGTCTGTCATAGCTAGTAGGGGTCCAATCTAGTCCTTGTTGATGTTTTTGTAAATGTATCTTTGCTCCACTGTGAAATTTCATTTCTGAAGGTGTCATTGAGTTCTGGACAGTGACCTGGGCTCTAGGCCTAAAAAAGTCGCACAAATCTCAGAGTTGTAGGCACAACACTGGGGAAAAAATTCCCTGGAAGCACCCTTGCCCTTGGCTAGGTACTTGAGTGGTCGAGATGACTCTTGGATATTTTTTTGATGATGTGGAAGGTCTGTGTGGTGTTATTCCATCGATTCCACTTCCTTAAGGTGACTTAGGAGGTTGAATCCCATTGTAGTGGCCCCTCATCATTTATTTACCCTGGTTGGCTAGTTACTTGAGTAGATGTGGGATGAGGGTGTTACAACTTACATCATTGGTTTTTAATTAGATGGTGTCTCCCATGTTCGAATTCAACTCACTAATTCACATGGTTAGATTCATACATTGGATGATCAAGTAAATGAGATAGAAGACCCCGAATCTGCTTCCATCCATCCCGACTACACTTTTAGGATTAATGAAAGATTACAAAGCATGATGGATATGATCATACCATCATCCAATCATGAATCCATGCTTAATCATCGATGGACATGACATTTTTATATTTGTACATCTAATGTTAGCTTATGTGTTGAGTATGGGTATGCCTCCCTCAACAAAGATATCATGATGAAAATGTATTGTAACAGATGATGATCTAACCAATTGTTCTTAATTTGAACTTGTCACAATATAAAGCACTTCAGTCATTAGTTTCCATTTCTGACTTTGTGCTTTAGGGGGGAATATTTTATAGGCAATTTTGTCACATCTCGTCAATAGGCCTACAAACTGGATCAATCAACATCCATGAACATGTTATCCTCATCCCTACACAAAGCCCTAAGTATGACTCTTCCAAATTCTTGAGTTTCTGACATTGACTACTTCATTTAAGTGTTTTTAAGGCCCAATGCACCATGGCCCTCAAGGGACCTGCATTCACCAACAAGTTGCTCAGTTTTTCACCTGTTCTGATCAAAGTAGGTTGTCCCTTGTTGGGGGTGTGTTGATTCTAGAAATTTGGGAAAAATAAAAAGAATCCCGAAGCTTCCTCTTCTAGAAGCTTCTAGAAGTTGTTACAACCATTTACCTTAGATAAGAACTTTGAATCTTATCTCATCCTACCTTGGATATTTCACCTCTTATTGTTAATTTTTCTTAGGGATATATTGTTCTTTTCTTTGATAATTGCATTTCTTCATTAAAACATTAATTTCACCCCATAACATCATAACATTATTCATATTTACATCATTATTCATCATCATATGAAACTATGTAGAAAGAATAATATCACCATCATCATTACAACATAACATAAAGGAAGAATAGAAGAAAAGCATGCACACATAGAGACACCAGGATTGGTTAGAGACCAGGGCAAAACCCATTATGGGGAAAACCCTTGCAAATTCTTCTTCTTAGATTGTCATCAAATAATTCAGAAAAAGAGAGTACAATAATCCATATCTTCATCTATGCAACTAACCAACAAAACAACTACAACATCCATGAAATGAACCCAACAATGTATATGCTCAAAACTTTGATTCTGAAGACTGTAATGAATTGTCACTGTCTGCAGTCATTGTCGAACCATGCAGAAACTGAGTGAAATCTTCGAAAGATTGAGATTTCATATTTTAGATCTCGATCACATGGAGGAGGTGTCATGCAAATGACTATAGCTATCCTAGTCACTCCCTTAAGCTTATAAGCATGCAAGTGACTAGGGTTAGATTTTGACTACGAAAACCCTAAACCCCTAGTTTCATGGATGGAGAGTTGTCCATGCGAGTGGAAAGCTCCAGTCATATGGATGAGCTTTTTTGCATGTGACTACAATCGAATCCTTCCTATTTTTTTCTCGCGAGTGGGGCCCAAAACCCTAAATTAGAATTGTGAGCTTCAGACCCTATAATTTCACCTCATAGCAAACCTGATCCTCTGCGAATGAGCGTCATACCTATGCGAGCCAAAAACCAAGATAGAAGAGTGTCTCATCATTGTGTCCAAATGAGGTAGAGGACACTTTTACAAATATCCTTTCAAGGTGGTCCACTTTGCTTTAGGGCTGACCTTATCAAATGTGCACATGTGGGCTTTTCTTCATAAGTACTCTTTCCCTTGTCTGATTTAAGTGATCTTTAGGTCGATTTTGGTCCTCTCAAAAAGAGAAATTCAATGCAATAATTATATCATTAAACTGAGTTGTTCAAATTTTAGTTTGACAACAGTTGCATATTTTTAACACTTATCCCTTGAGCTCATCCTCCTATCAAGATTGCATCTCAAGCCTAGATTGGTGAATGGATAAGAATTCCTAAACTACCATCCTCTCATATATATTTATTTCCATCCACAAGCTAAAGGTTGGATTTTGGAGACTAATCATACCCTTATGTTGCTTCTTTGATCATAAGAGAGTTATCATTCCCATGCATTAGGGTGAATTTGAGGTGTACATTGTGGCAAGGAGGGAAAAGTCAATTTGGGGAGATTTATACAAGAGAAACTTCCATTTTTTGCTATAAAATATCTCCTTTCATATTAATACAAAGAGTATACCATTTTCCTATACGTTTTATGTTCTTTTGATATTCATTTATTTCAATGTTATGTTAATCCATTGAATAGAGTTATTGGATAATTCTACATAGGTGTCATATATCTTGGGATTGTGTTGATTGTTTGTATAGGTTCCGATTATAATGATCAGAGCTATGGTTGGACTTTACAAGCTGTTGTAGCAGCTACCACCACCCTCCAAAATTTTTTCTAAGCTTCATTTTGGAGCCTCCCTACTAAAATCCTAGTAGCTTATCTGACACTGCCCAGGTACTTGTGCTTTCATTGAGTTTTATATTTCACTTTACATCTTGTGTTTGCTTACTTGTTGTGTTATCTAACTAAAAGCTGACCTCTTCACTTGGTTGAAAGCCGGTTCTAGCACTACCTTGAGAATCTGCACAATCCTAGAGGGTAACCGGCCTTGCTCTCAAGAAATGTGTAGTTCAACCCAACAATGACCTTCAACTCCAGGATTGCACAAACCTGGATGGAAGCTTGTCTTTAGCTGGGAAATTGTGTAGAACACGAGAGGCAACCAAATCGACTTAGCCAAGGAATTACACATAAGAATTCCCTTAGTTGCTGCCCGATGCATGTGACAGTAAGTTGACCAGTTCCCTTGGAACTATGTAATTTCTCCATGCATGCATGGCATTCTTTCTTGAAAAAGAAAAAAATGAAAAAAGTGAAAAATCATCCCTAAAAATAAGGATCTATTTTTAGGAGTTGTAGTTACACTTGAGCTAATTTTAGAAATTGTCGCCAAGTGTTGCCTTTTCCTAGATTTTTGGCCTTCGCATCATAAACCCTAAATCGAGTCAATCTATTTAATGGGTTCTGCCAAAGCTCATTTGAAAATTTGAAAATGGAGATTTGGAATTCTCGAGGCATCTAGGAACCTTTGGCATGGTCTTCACAGCTTTTTTGGGTAACTTTTGCTTTTCTAGTCTTTTTCTCCTTTCTCTGCTACTTTTGTTTCCTTGGCTTATGAGAGTGTTTTTTTACCCATTTTATTGAACGATTTGTTGGCATTTTTATTTTTATTTAGCTTGTAGAATCATTGTTTTAATTTTCTCTTTACCGTTCCTAACTGTTGCATGCATAACCCAGTTTTTGCACTAGTATTCATCATTGTGGCGACACTCTCCACAAGATTCATTGTTCTACGTTTCGATTGATTATTGCACTTGTTTTGATTGCATGCATTTTTGTTAACTCAAATCTGCACCAACCTTCAATCACACATTGATATATGCTCATTTTCATGTTTCTGTTGGGAAAATTTGGGCTTCCTTGGCTCGGTTCTAGCTCTTCCTGGCATGCTCTTTGCATTTCTGGATCTCAAGGCTCTGCCTTGGCTCCAGGAATTGCGCAGAGGTTTCCAATAACTAGCTCCAACTGTGTACTTCATAGTTCTAGGAGCCAATCTTAGAGTCTTGGCCACTGGGATTGTGTAATGCCCAGTCCTAGCCAACATCAAAGCCAGACTGAACGACGTATTGTGCAGTTCCATTCATCAACAAGCCACACTGGACTGCACATTGTGTAGTTCCAATCATCATCACCTCTCACTAGTAGCTGGGACTATGCAATGTGTAGATCCAAATGATAGTCCCTCACCTCTTAAAGTCATAATTGTGCAATATTTCCTAGCAGTTGCCTAGTTTGGTGCATGGTCTTTCTTGGAGTACTTTTGATTTCAAGCTAACATTTGCATTCCATGCACGTCTGCTCTATCTCCAGGTACATCAATTGTGGAGAAACTTTTCAGCAGTACAGGTAACATGGCTTCCAAGAGAGTTGGATCAAAGGACACTGTAGAGAGAAGCATTGGAGATGTAGTTGAACAGGTGTCAATGAACTTTCCAGTCTATTAAGACACAAAGTTGTTCATAGAGAAGGACATGAAGATAACATGGCAACAAACTAAGGACATATTTGCAGGTAGCTTAATGGAATATTTGGAAGATCAATAGGTCTATGTCAACATCCACAAGTCAGGCTTATATAAGGTTGCATGTGGGTACCCTACCTTTCCATGTATAGAAATCATTCACTAGATTGTCTCACATACCGATACTGAGATGGTGAAATTCAACAGTGTCTGTGGCACATAACTTGCTACCTTCAAGACAAAAGACTATCATCAAATGTATCACTTACAACAACTGGTGAACCACAATTGGTGAACCACATGGATACACTCTTCTACGCCCCCAACAATAATGTGAACACTAGAGACATCATGAAGCGTTGGGTAAAAGAGCCATTGAAGTTCAGGTCGAAACCCAATGAGATCTACAAGACTAAGTCACTTAGAAAGGCCTACCAAATCTTGATCATCTCTTCATGTCACTTGTATGGTCAAGAGAGCATGAAGACCTTTCTGCATAATTTGGTGGTTGTGTTGGATTAATTGACAAATGAAGGAAGGCCATTCAACTAGTTGGATATGTTCGCTCTTCAGATGAAAGTGCATGTGACTAATGCCTAAAATCCGCCCAAGGATGAGCAAGTGAGATTCTATATGTTCATGTACCTACTTAATCAAATTTGTTCTCAACATCAGTTTCCTGCCATGGGATCAACAGAGACACCACTAGATAATGTTGTGAACGTTTATTTCAAGTTTCTTTCTGAGTACAGCTATCGAGGAGTCATGACGAGGCTATCTGACCACTTCATCACCCCATTTTACAATATGATCTTCGAGTAGGCTCCACCTTGGATATCCCAAGAAGCGATGCAGGCATTTCTTAACATTGTACATTGGTATGCCTCACCCAATGACACCTTCATCAAGATGTTTGGTGGAGAGAAGCCTCCATATGTGCTACCAAGGTTTGCCATGGATAATTTGGTCATGCAAGAGGTTTCATATCACATCTCCATAGGGTTATCAATAGGATTGTATATGAGGAAGAAGGCAACATGGCCTATTCTTCCTTTGTGGATAGGATTGTATGAGATCTAGAGCTTGAAGGATGTGGATGTTGAGGTCAAGGACTTAGATAATTTTGAGTTTGGAACCAAGGATTTCAATCTGTATGATCCCCACTACATATGTTAGAACCCGTGTGTGAAGATGTATTATCTATGGATCCATGGGGCATGTCATCGGCCAAAGGAGGACCCTTGGAGGTATTGTTACAAGTCCTCTAAGCTCAATTAACCGGTCAGCATGACTATATAATGGAAAGCAGCTTTCTAGGCAACAACACCATAGGAAGTAACAACAACAATAACAGTGAGCTAAAACTAGTAGAGGACAAAGGCAAGAGGAATATTGTCGAGAACTTGGCGGTTGAGCTAAGCTATTAATTCAGAGAAGATTCTATTTTTGAGAAAGTAGCTTTGAAATAGAGGTGAAGAGGCAACAACTTGTAAGGAGATTAGAACGAAGGAAGAGAGAGGAGAAAAGGTTGTACGATGTAGAGAGGAAGTTGTAGAAAATAGAGAAGAAGCTGAAAGAAGAGCATAAGCTAAGAAGAAGAGAGAGTGAAGAGAAGCAAAAATAGGACATGAAGAAAGGGAAGGTGCACTGATCGATAAAACTATGCCTATACAGGTTGAGGAGTTAGAGTAGCCAACATATGAAAAAGAGGTTGAGTAAGTGTAGGTTCGGGAAATTGCTCTGCACATTGACAATATGGTTGAAGCAATAGACATGAAGTTGGTATAGGAGCCACAGGACCAAGATAATGACCTCATATTGAAAACATCTGAGGTCGCCCCTCAGTCTCCACCACCACCAGAATTAGAACTAGTCCCGAGCAAGAAAGGAGAGATTAATATCCTTTATGATGATCTGGTGATGGATGTGTACAATTTGTCATTTGATGAGTCACAACAAAAGATTGTATAGGCGAGAAGAAAGAAGCTTCTGGATGATCACGCGTCACCTGCAAACATAGAGGAAAGGGTGATCATATCAGATGTTAGAAGACATCCAACTACCATGGATGATGCCTCTAAGGCTTATGTAGAAGCCATGAGTTCAACTGTCAAGTTCTTGTTAGCAGAGAATGATCAGATGGAAAAGGACTTGCAAGAGGCCAGGTAAAGAACATAAAAATCAGCAGGATCCTCTATGGTAGAGATGAGAAAAGCGATGATGAAGTATCAACTCTTGAGACCACCATGCAAAAACTGTATGATAGATGTGTCACCATGCACAAGGCGGTTGTCCATCTATATGGTTTTCAACAATAGTGCATGAATATTTCCCAAACTCTCAAAGACATCCATGCTATTATTACGAATGTATATCAATGGAGGATGAGGTACAATGGATCCCCACTTTACTTGCAAAATATAATGAAGCCACAGGAAGAGCTAGACAAAGCACAGATTCAGATGTTGATTCAAAATTATGAGCAACTCCCTCCACTCATCACCAGCATTGAGGCTTCCTATGCATGGTTGTTTAAGAGTCTGGATGTCATAGTGAGGACACACATGATCTCTTCAATCAGATCCATGACTCAAGCCATGAAGAAGAACCAAGTCCTTCTGGAGGTTGATAGGTACAAGGAGTAGTTGATGTGCGAGGCCATAAGTGATGACTTGAATCTAAGCAGAGAAAACATGCAGAAGTACATCGATGGTCCAACCACACTCAAAACAATTTTGTACATGATTCAAGATGAGTTGGACAAAGGTTCTAGAACCATATACACAGAAGCCATGGAGGAAAGAGTCTGTTTCCATAAAGATATCACCAAACACTATGGGGACACAATAGCGTAGCACCAAGCTTGGTATTAGTTCATCAATGAAGACCATCAAGACGATGTTGCTGATTTGGAATTTCCCTAAGATTCCAGGTGATGGTGTTTGTCTTGTTAGGCTAACCGAAGCCTATTTCATCCCACATGGGTATATGTGGAAATTGTATTATTATTTGCAAATATATTGTATGTGAAATTCCAGGTGTCAATAGTGGAATGCGAACAATCACTATGTAATGTAAAGAGTTATTTGTAAAGGATCTAAAGAGTCATGAAGGTAGTTAAAGAGCCAAAGGGGAATGTCAAGGGTGACCCCACACTTTGTTATATATAGAACTTCATAACTCATAGTACATTCTTTTAGGAGCCAAGCTTTTGGCTAGGAATTTCTTAGAGAAGGCTTGGAGAGCATTGTGATGAGCCTTGGCTTCTCCACAACATAGAGTGAGTATAATTCTTTGGAGGAGTAGGCAATGTTGACTATAATGTTCCACTATTGGGGCTAGTGGTTGTCAATGGTGTATGTATGGATGAAACTTTCACTTAATAATAATATAACAAAGCCAGAATGTTTTCATGCATATGTTGTTATTGTAGTTGGACTATTCGCGTTGCTTTAGCAATGTATGTTATTTAACTTATGCATTTGTACAAGAACTATTTTATATACAATTGTATGAATCTTGTTTCAGACGTGTTGTTCGGTTAACCCGTCACTTTGGTTTATGGACTATTCTGCTCCCAGTTTGTGATGTTATTTCGCTCGTGTGTTCCTTTCAGGTCGCGTACTATTACAGGCTTCTAAGGGACACAGTTCCTTTTACCCTCTATGTTTTAGAACCCCCATGCATCTCACTTGACTCACTACAAGATCACACACTTGCTTCCTGCCAAAGCTATATTACTTACCTCTGTGTGCTACCACAGTTAAGGCACTTCTTTACTACTCGCTTTTGGGACTCCTAATCCAAATGGTTTGAGCTATAGTTGGGACTTTTTATCGAGGAGATCCCATTGAATGCTAGAAATTCCAGCACTGTCAACATTTATGGCACTAGAAGGAGAGCTAGATGACAAGTTGAGCCCTCAAAGTTTGTTTTGAATCTCTTCACATCATTCATGAATTAAATTACAATCTCAACTCTGGCAGGTTTTTCTCATGCACATGATTTTGAAGCGCCGAAGGATGTCATTGATGACTTGTCATAAATCACATACAATGGTGAAGGTAGGATAGCTTGATTAAGACATAGAGTTTCCTTCTTAGGATTCTGTGAGAGGAATGAAGTCCCTTTCTATGAAATTTCCTATGGGTTGTTCGCTTACATGTTTGGATGGCATGTTCAACAATGGTGTCTCACATTGCCTGCAACCTCTATTCACTCTTTTGACCACATGATCAAAGAGTTAGGTAATGCTTTCTTTCATTTTGACCGTAAATAACTCAATAAAAGGATTATGGAATTATGAAAATCACTTGATGAATCTGTTGCACAATTTTGGGATCACTTTCATAATCTTGCTTTTCAATTCCCATAAGATGAAATGGATTGGAAATTTCTCAAGGAAATATTTCAGTATCTGAAAACCCTCATGAGTTAGAATCATTCGAACCCCTCCAATCATACCTCGGTGTTAGAGCTTCCAAATCTAAGATGGAAATTTTTTTTGTCAGAAGTGACCCTCCATCCTCTTCTCATCAAGTAGCTCTAGCTCCACAGGATGAGGTTGGAGAAGTTGTGAACTAATTTGTTGAACTTTCACCTCCTCCCACCCTGCCTACTGTGAACATTTGTGTAGATTTGGACTGCAACATTGATGGTTGTCGCGTGATCGCGTTTTCTCAACCTTCATGCTCTAGTTCCTTTTATCCTCTAGATTGTACTACGTTGTGTTCATTCGTTCTCCACTCAAAATTTGTTGTTCATGAGGATCAAGTTGTCGACAAAGTTGGTGTTGAGAAACCAACTTGCGCTATCATTTTTTATGAGAATGTTTGAGAATATGAAGAATAAGTTGTGGTGAAGGATGGCCTCCTTCCATCTACACCTCATCTGCTTTATCTTGACATCTTTTGTGATTCTACCGTTTCTGATTTTTCTTGTGAAAATTCATACCCAGATGTTTCTACTTTTGGTCATTCACAGAATGCATAGGCTGTCAGTCTATCATTTAATTGTGGAGAGGACAAATTTTTCTTTCCAAATCCACCCAATCTTTCATCTTTCATTTCCGGAAACTCAGAAGGTGAAATTTTTTCTTTCTCATCAACCCCTTTGTATGATTCATCAAATCATGAGGATGCCGATGCACATCTCAAGTTTTCTTATCGTGGTTGTCGTGATATTTTAATTTACTCATTTTATCACAATTATGATTCACTTTCTATTGATATTCGTAAGCCACTGGTCTTTGATGATCTATCTTTTGATGAAGTGGAAGCCCCTCAAGTTGTCGAAGCAGTTCAGCCCAAGCTAATGGTTATGTCAGGTTCTTGCATCCTTGAGGTCAGTTCTTCTCCCAATCAGAAATCTGTTGAATCATTTGAGGCTCCTCATCTCTCTCATGTTTGCATTGAAAATAAATTTGATCCACAGATTTTACATCCTCCACTAGAATCACACGATCCTATCACTCATGCGTTGGAGGAGTCATATGTAGCAAGTCATGTTGCTAAACAAAAGTTTTCTTCTTTCTGCATGTTTTCTTGTTTATCAAGATCAAAAGGATGTACATGCTTGTCGTCTATGCATAGTGTGATACAACACCATGATAGGTCCATAGAGTGTCGGTCATGCGCTTTTACTCTTTTCTTTTATGTGGATGCATTTAAACTTCGAGCGTTTTGGTTTTCATTGTTTTATGTTTCTTGCTTGCTGGCCTACCTGAATACCTTTCTTGTCAACCATGCCTTCACTTACATGGGCCAACCAACGTGCTGGTGGCTGCATTGGATATATCACTTCACTTGAGTAGGCCCATGCACTATTTAGCTTAGGAGTAGGAGTAGTGTTTTCTTTCATGTTTTGATTTTTATTGCTTGCTTTGCTTTTTTTTTTACTTATGTCCTTTGCTTGTTTACGCACCTGTAGGATTATCTTTCCCATGAAACCATGTTTGGATTCTTGAGACAAGATTGGTGAAATACAAGAGGTCTTATACAACTATCAACAATTGGTTATCTGTCTGTCCCCTCTCTTTATAAAGATCTTGTGTTTCTTAAGTCAATGATACCCTCATGGAAAATATGTTCCCTCTAGAGTGCATCTTGGTGAAAACACAACGCTTGCACTTTTAACTAGTACCATCTACTGTAATCAGTTTTCTGTATTCAATTAACCCTTGTCAACTGAGTCAAGTAGGGTAAGGTGAGGGGAAAAACCTTAACAAGTATTTCAAAGGTATATGTAACATCCTTCTCTAAAGGGAAAATCTCTTCTACTCTCAATAAGTCGGGATCCCTCTTTCACCACATGAAATAAATAAGTGCCTATGCATAGTTCTTTGAAAAATGAAAAAAATAAAATAAAGGCGAAAGAAGAGAAAGGATTCCTATGTAGAGAGGTGAGGAAATTAACTCCACCGGGGTACTGTCCAGGCTCAGTGACAGTGGAGCAATTGTTATGTTCCTAAACTGACTCTGTCGGGGTACTATCCAAGCCTAGTACTATCAGCGGAGCAACACCAGAGATGAAACTAAAACTATGATAGTCTACATTAATTGTGCATCAATATGCACCTCATCCCCAATAAAAGAAACTTAGTTGATGTGGCTTGGTATGTGTGCTGACTGATCAAGAGAATGGAAGGGACTATTTCTTTAACTCAAGCTAGTGAAGGAACCATGACAATCAAAGAATAAAATAATACTTCCAGAGGAGTTAGACTCACTTTACACAAGACAAGGTCCATACAGAGAGTTGGAGTTCTACTAATGTGCCACCAATGTTGTAGCAGCTACAACCACCTTCCAAATGTTTTCCTAAGCTTTGTTTTGGAGCCTCCCTACTAAAATCCCAAAAACTTTGTTGAAATGTGGCAACAAGAATATTCCAATTTTAATTTGTCCTTGAATTAAAATTCGAATTTAGTCTCACCAACTGCTTGAAAATAATTAACTAATTCATTATGGATTAATTAGTTGGAGAAATTCAAGTTAGAAGTCTTTCTGAATTCATGCAACAATTATCTTAAATTAAGGAGATTATCCCTTAATTAAGGTGATAATATTTGAGTTGTAATTAGTTAGCTCAGTTTACTAAGTTAAGTCAAGTTAAATTAGTTCCAAATTGTTTGAGAAACTAATTGTGAGTTATCAATCAGTTGATGCATGCACGCACTCAACTAGTGTACTCCAGATAACTAAAGATTCCCTCATCAGTAACTCATGCATGTCTATTATGAGAAAGACCCAGTTGATATTAAAGACAGGGATAGTGTACTATCAGTTGCATGTGTTCTCTTATAAAGAAATCTCATGCATGCAGTCAAGGAATCATTCCTTGAGGATTGCGTAGTTCTCACAGTGTGTTAGAGTAGTGTGTGAGATCAGTGTTACACTTGGTAACAGGAGGATCACCCAAGAGAAACTGCGCAAGGAAATAGGAGCTTGGGGGGCAGAGAGGAAGGCTTATGAGAAGTCAATTTTGCCTATGAGAATCTATGAGGATTGTTCTGAGAGCTGGATAGCTATGAGAGCTAAGGCTTTGTGTAATTCCAATATATTTCCACCTTGTATGATGATACAGATAGTGGGGTTTTTAGCTAAGGTTTTCCCTGAAGTATTCTTTTGTGTTACATGTGCATTGATTCTTCTTTAGGTTATATGTGTTCATCTTGATCTTGCTAAAATATTTTAAGATTCCCCAAATTGATTGTAGAAGTAGGTTAAAGTATTTTTCTTTAGTTATATTGCATTATCGGGTTAACCTGTAGCAGATCTATAGAGCTGGATTTGTAGATAGAATTTCTACATGGTATCAGAGCAAAGGTTATCGAAGCTATGAACAGTACACTGAGAAGAGAATTCAAAGTTTGATGTTCGGGGTTGTAGGTGCAAATTGAATTCATATCATACTTCAAGTTGGTCAATAGTGTTCTATGGCTTGAGACTCGAGTATGCCTTGGAAGGCAGCTCAAATTACATAGCATGGAAAGATAGAATGGAGGCTATATTAGAAGACAATGGCTTGAAGGATTTCATTGATAAAAAAATCCCAAAGCTAGCTATAGCTAATGCACAAGAGTTGGTTGAGTGGAAGAAGTTTGTAGCGAAGGCGAGACAGATCATCCTTGTGGGAATTTGAGACCATATTGTCTCGAGTCTCCATGGGAAGGATACTCCATTTTCAATGTGGAAGACATTGAAGGACCTCTACCAGAACAATAGCGACCAGAGGAAATTGGCGCCCAATGATAAGCTTCGAAAGACCAAGATGGAGAAGGGCAATACTATTTTCAGATATCTGAACAAGCTCACAACCTACAGAGATGAACTTGGCAGTGTGGGAATAACTACTGTTGATGATGATATGGTGAGCCTCACTCTCCTCGGCCTTCCAAAGAGTTGGAATAGCTACTAGGACTCTGTGAATGGAAGGGAGAAACTGCTGGATTAGGAACGATTGTGGTCAGATCTGATGTAGGAGGAGATCAGGAGGAGCACACAAGATGGTTCTTCATCAAAGAATGATGATGAAGAAAATTTGGCCTTAGCAAGTAAGGCAAGGAAAGGAAAGGGGAAGGCTTCCCATTCCAAATCGAATTCTTCTCATGGAGGGAAGAAGGGTGAGAAGTCTAAAGTGAGAAGCTTTAATTGTCATGATATGGGACATTATGCGACTAATTGCCCATTGAAGAAGTCTAAGAAGGGATCTGCAAAAGGATCGGAAGGTGAGGCATTAGCCTCTAAGTTCGAAATGGACTTTACCCTCATCGCATGCATGGTGTCATCGATGGTGGGTTGTGTTTTGTATCTTGACAATGGAGCCTCATTCCACATGATTGACCATAAAAATTTATTCAGTACCTTGGAGGAGAAAGACCTCAAGATGCACATAGAGATGGGTGATGACGGAAAGTACAATGTTTCAGAAGTGAGCACGGTTGCTTTTCAGAGGGAGCATGGAGCTCCTATCACCTTGAAAGATGTGAAGTATATGCCTGGACTAAAGAAGAACTTGGTATCAGTCACAATGTTGGAGGACAAAGGCTACGATGTTGTCTTCAGTAAAGGAAAGGAGTTCCTAAGACACATAGCCACGGGTCAGACCAAGAGGATTGGGATTCGGGTGAAGAATCTCTATAAACTAGAGGTAGATGATTGTGCAGCATTGAGTATGAAATCAGAATGGGTGCAAAGCCAAGACATTGGCGAGTTGTGGCACGAGTGGTTGGGCCATTTGCATCATGGGGCCTTGAAGATAATGTAGCAGATATCTAGAAGACTTCCCAAAGGTAAACTTGAGCAAGTTGACACATGCAAAGGTTGTACCTTGGGAAAGTACACCAAGTCCTCCTTTCATGATCGAGACAGTCGAGCAGAGGCTATCTTAGAGCAAGTTTATACTGATGTGTGTGGACCATTCTCAATGGAATCCACAATGAAGCAAAGATAGTATGTGATTTTCATTAATGATTATTCTCGTAATGTTGGCTTTATTTCATGCAAAAGAAGGACCAAAACTTCACAAAGTTTTATGAGTTCAAAGCTTTGGTCGAGAAAGAGTCAAGGAAGAAGATCAAGGCCTTGAGAAGTGAAAACGGTGTAGAATATGTCTCTCAAGAGTTTAAGGACTTCTATGTAGTGGAAGGAATTAAACGAGACTTGACGACACCTCATAACCCACAATAGAATGGGTTAGCCGAAAGGAAGAACAAAACTATTGTAGGGGCAGCACAGAAGATGTTGCATGACCAAGGCCTACCACTTCACTTGTGGGCTAAGGCATGCAACACAATGGTCTATTTGTATAATAGAAACCTGCATTACATACTTGGGATAAAGACACTAGAGGAACCCTTCTCTAGTAAGAGACCATATGTGGGTCACTTCAGGATCTTTGGCTCATTGGTATATTGCCATGTGATAAAGGATGCACAGAAGAAGCTTGAGCCGATAGCAAATTTGGGGATACTTGTGGGGTACATTGATGCACCCCACAACTATCGGGTGTACTTGCCTACCAGTCAAAGGACAGTGGTTCACAGAGATCTCAAGTTTGATGAGAAGAAGGCCATGCGAGTTTCCCTTGAGAGGGAGCTCCAACTACAAGTTGTGGAGGAACTGTTGGTTCCTAAGGAGGAGAAGCCTCAGACTAATGTAGAGCAGCCGCATGCAGAGGTTTCAGGAGTGGAGACATCCACTCAAGAAGAGTCTTCCAGAGATGGAAAGAAGCGCACAAGAGAATATGACAGATCGTTGACGGATGCGAGAGAGAATGTGGGAGAACCATCTTCTCAACACAGATAGAGGAGGTCACTTGAGAGGTACATTGGATACATGGCCCTTGTTGGGGAATGTGTTGAGACCGAGCCATCTTCCTTTGAGGCAATAGTGCAGTAGCCGATTTGGGTTGATGCTATGGTGGAGGAGTATGACTCCATAGTTCGTAACAGTGTTTGGTACGTGTTTCCTAGACCAGAGAACAAGTTAGTTGTGAGTTACCATTGGCTTTACAAGGTAAAGCAAGTTGTTGATGATAGTGTGGAGAAGCATAAGGAAATATTTGTTGCCCGTGACTTTTCACAAGTCGAGGGGATTGACTATGATGAGAATTTTACTCCTGTCGCAAGGTACTCATCTATCAGATCGATGTTGGCACTATCAGCACAGACAGGTTGGATGTGAAGACTACATTCCTCAATGGAAAGATTGAGGAAAATGTGTACATAGAGCAGCCGGAAGGTTTTGAGACCTTTGATTGTGAGTCGCATGTGTGCCAACTCAAGAGAGCTTTGTATGTGCTGAAGCAAGCACCTCGTGCTTGGTACACCAGGATAGACAACTACTTCACCGGAATGGGCTTCACAAAGAGTGAAGCAGATGCAAACCTATACCACATCATGGTGAAAGGTAAGTTGTTGATTATTGTAATTTATGTTGATGATCTCATATTGACAGGTGATGATCATTTGATCATGTCTTGCAAGGAGGACCTTGCAAGAGAATTTGATATGAAAGACATGGGTATCATGTATTACTTCCTTAGCATGGAAGTGTGGCAGAAGGATGAGGAGTTGTTTGTGTCTTAGGGAACGTATGCCAACGAGATACACAGGAGATTCCACACGTAGAAGTGCAAGCCCATGCAAACTCCTCTAGCAGGTCACTGGAGGAAGGAGGATGCTACTTCAGGTGAAGTAGTAGAGGCTATTGTGTACAGGCAGCTTGTGGGTTCACTAATGTACTTAGTGAACACACAACTAGATTTGTGCTATGAGGTGGAACAGCTAAGTTAAGCGATGGTTCAACCGACCAAGATGTTTTGGAAGGCGGCAAAGCATGTATTGAGATACCTCAGAGGTACATCTCAGTATGGATTATGCTACAAACGGACAAAGGGAGTGAAGCTACAAGGCTTCACTGATGCAGATTGGGCAGGGAGTCCATCATATTGGAAGAGCACATCAGGAGGGATTTTCAACCTTGGGTCAGCGGTAGTTTCTTGGTACAACAAGAAACAGAGGTCGGTTGCACTCAGCTCGGTAGAGGCTAAATACATCACTGCAAGTCAAGCAACATGTGAGGCCATCTGGATGCAGAATATCCTAGTTGGTTTGTTTGATCAGAGGATGGATCCAACTGTGATCTATTGTGATAACTAGAGTTGTATCAAACTCTCTGAGAATCCAGTATTTCATGATAGGTCCAAGCACATCGACATCTGGTATCATCATCTCAAAGACTCTGTAGTGAGGAGGATCATGTTGTTGCAGTATATTTCGACAGAGGAGAAAGATGCTGACATTTTGACAAATGCATTGTCAAAGTGTAAATTCGAGTTCCATAGAGATGGATCAGGGTGGCAAATAATCCCTTTCTTGTTGAGAGAGAGTGTTGAAATGTGGCAACAAGAATATTCCAATTTTAATTTGTCCTTGAATTAAAATTGTGGATTAAAATTCGAATTTATTCTCACCAACTGCTTGAAAATAATTAATTAATTCATTACGGATTAATTAGTTGGAGAAATTCAAGTTAGAAGTCTTTTTGAAGTCATGCAAAATTTATCCCTTAAATTAAGGAGATATCCCTTAATTAAGGAGATAAGATTGAGTTATATTTGAGTTGTAATTAGTTAGCTCAGTTTACTGAGTTAAGTCCAGTTAAATTAGTTCCAAACTATTTGAGGAACTAATTGTGAGTTATCAGTTAGTTGATACATGCATGCACTCAACTAGTGTACTCCAGATAACTGAAGATTCCCTCATCGGTAACTCATGCATGTCTATTCTGAGAAAGACCCAGTTGAGATTAAAGACAGGGATAGTGTACTATCAGTTGCATGTGTTCTCTTATAAAGAAAACTCATGCATGCAGTCAAGGAATCATTCCTTGAGGATTGCGCAGTTCTCACAGTGTGTTAGAGCAGTGTGTGAGATTGGTGTTACACTTGGTAACAGGAAGATCACCTAGGAGAAAATACGCAAGGAAATAGGAGGTTGGAGGGAAAAGATGAAGGCTTATGAGAAGTTAATTTTTCCTATGAGCATCTATGAGGATTGTACTGAGAGCTGGCTAGCTATGAGAGCTAAGGCTTTGTGTAATTCTGCTATATTTCCACCTTGTATGATAATACAGAGAGTGGGGTTTTTAGCTGAGGCTTTCCCCGAAGTATTCTTCTGTGTTACATGTGCATTGATTCTTCTTTTGGTTATATGTGTTTAGCTTGATCTTGCTCAAATCTTTTAAGCTTCCGCAAATTGATTGTAGAAGTAGGTTAAAGTATTTTTCTTTGGTTATATTTCATTATTGGGTTAACCTGCAGCAGATCTATAGAGCTGGATTTGTAGACAAAATTTCTACAAACTTATCTCACACTTCCAAGGTACTTGTGCTTTCATTGAGTTTTATATTTCACTTTATAGCTTGTGTTTTCTTAGTTGTTGTGTTTTCTAACCACAAGTTGGCCTCTTCACTTGGTTGTAATCTGGTTCTAACACTACATTAGCAATCTCCGTAATGCTATAGGGAAACCATCCTTGCTCTCAGGAAATGCACAGTTCAACCCAGCAGTAAGCTTTGGCTCCACGATTGTGTAGACCTAGCTAGCTTCTTGTCTTCAGCTAGGAATTTTCATAGAGCATGAGAGGTAGCCAGAGCCACTCAACCCAAGAATTGCGTAGAAGAATTGCCTCAGCTGTTGCTCGCTGCATGTGTTGGTAAGTTGTTTGGTTCTCCTGAAAATACACAATTTCTCCATGCATGCATGGAAACCTTTCCTGAAAAAGAACAAATTAAGAAAAGAAAAAAGCATTTGTAAAAAATATGGATCTATTTTTAGCAGTTAGAGTTACACTTGAGCTAATTTTAGAAACTACCATCAAGTGTTGATTTTTCCTAGATTTTTGGCCTTCGCGTCATAAACCCTAAATCTACTCAATATATTTAATAGGCTCTGCCAGATATCATTTGCATATTTGACATTGGAGCTCTGGTATTTCTAAGGCATCTAGGAACCTTTGGCATGGTTTTCACAACTTTTCTGTGTAAGTTTTACTTTTCTAGTCTTTTGCTGCTTTTTCTGTCTCTTTTGTTTCCTCGGCTTGTGAGAGTGTTGTTTTACCCATTTTATTGTACGATCGATGGTGTTTTGATTTATTTTAGCTTTTAGGTGTTTTTTTTTAAGTTTTGCATTGCCTTTCCTAAGTGTCACATGCATAACCCAATTTTTGCACTAACGGTCAACGTTGTGGCGACTCCTTCCACAAACTTTGTTGTTCTTCATTTTGATTGATTCCTACACTTGTTTTGATTGAATGCATCATTCTTCACTTAGATCTACACCAACCTTCACTCACACATTCATATTTGCTCATTTTCATGTTGCCCTTGGGAAGATCTGGGCTTCCTTGGCCCGAATCTAGCTCTTCTCGACATGCTTTGCACATTTCTAGATATCAAGGCTCCACCTTGGCTCTAGGAATTTCATAGTGGTTGCCAATCACTGACTCCAACTACACACTACATAGTTCCAGGAGCCAGTCCCGGAGTCTTTCCCACTAGGATTGTGCAATGTGTAGTCCCATCCAACATCAAAGCCAAACTCAACTACGCATTGTGTAGTTATAGTCATCAACAAGCCACACTGGATTGTGCATTGCACAGTTATAGTCATCAACAAGCCACAATGGATTGCACATTGCGCAGTTCCAGTCATCATCACCTCTCACTGGCAACTGGGATTGTGCAATGTGCAGATCTAGTTGACAGTCCCTCACCTCTAAAAGTTCGAATTGTGAAATCTTGCCCAATAGTTGCCCAGTTTGTGGCATGGTCTATCTTGAAGTGCTTTTGATTTCATGCTAACATTTGCATGTGATGAGTGTCCACTCTTTCTCTAGGTACATCATTTGTTTAGCATCTTTTCAACAGTACAGGTAACATGGCTTCCAAGATAGCTAGATCAAAGGATATTGTAGAGAGTAGCACTAGAGATGTAGTTGAATAGGTTTCAATGAACTTGCCAGTCTATGCAGACACATAGTTGTTCATAGAGAAGGAAATGAAGATAACATGTCAGGAAATTAAGGACATATTTGCAGCGAGCTTCAAGGATGATCTGGAAGATCGACAAGTCTGTGTCAACATCCACAAGTCAAGCTTATATTAGGTTTCATGCAGGTACCCCGCCTTCCCTTGTGCGGACATATTCACTGGATTGTCTCACATATCAATCCTGAGATGATGAAATTGAGCAATGCGAGTGGAACACAACTTGCTACCTTTAGGACGAAAGACTATCATCAAATGTATCACTTACCACAGTCTCTGAACTGCATGGATGCACTCTTCTACACCCCCAACAATAATGTGAACGCTAGAGACATCATGAAGTGTTGTGTAAGAGAGCCATCGAATTTCAAGTCAACACCCAATGAGATCTACAAGACTAAGTCACTTAGAAAGGCCTATCAACTCTTGATCATTTTTGCATGCCACTTATATGATCAAGAGAGCATAGAGACCTTTTCGTATAATTGGGTGGTTGTGTTGGATCAATTGGGAAATGTAGGAATACCATTCAACTGGTCAGATATGTTGGATATTCAACTAAAAGTGCATGTGACTAATGCCCTAAATCCACCTAAGGAAGAGCAAGCGAGATTATATATGTCCGCATACCTACTTGATGCAATTTGTGCCCAACATTATTTTCCTGTCATGGGATGGACATGGACAACATTAGAGAATGCTATGAACGTTTATTGCAAGTTGTTTTCTAAGTGCAACTACTGAGGAGTCATGACGAGGCTATCTAACCACTTCATCACCTCAATTTACCAGATGATCTTCGAGCATAATGCACCTTTCATGTCCCAAGAAGCAATGTAGGCATTATTTAGTAGATTGGTATGCCTCACTCGGTGGTACCTTCATCAGGATGTCTAGCGAAGAGAGGCCTCCACATGTGCTACCAAGGTTTTCCATGGATAAGTTGGTCATGCAAGAGGTTGCATATCATATCTCCACAAGGTTATTAGCAAGACTATATAGGAGGAAGAAGGTACCATGGCCTGCTCTTCCTTTATGGATTGGATTATATGAGATCCAGAGCTTGAAAGATTCCTAGGTCAAGGAATTAGAGAAGTTTGAGTTTAGCATGAGGGATTTCAATTCGTATGATCCCCGCTGCATATGAAAGAACCACTATGCAAAGATGTATTATCCATGGATCCATTGGGCATGTCATTGGCTAGAGAAGGACCCTTGGAGGTATTTTTACAACTCCTATAAGCTCAATGAACGGGTTAGCATGGCTATAGAATGGAATTCAGCTCTACATGCAGCAACACTATAGGAAGCAGCAAAAACAGTAGCAGTGAGCAATAGACCGGTGCAGGGCAAAGGGAAGAGGAATATTTTCAAGAACCCAGAGGCTGAGCAAAGCTATAAGTTCATAGAATATCCTCTCATTGAGAGAGTAGATTTGGAAATAGTAGTGAAGGGGCAACAACACATAAGGAGAGTAGAACGGAGGAAGAAAGAGAAGCAAAGGTTGGAGGATGCAGAGAGGAAGTTGCAGGAAATGGAGAAGAAGCTGAAAGAAGAGCAGGAGCCAAGAAGGAGAGAAAGGGAATAGAAGCAGAAATAGGAACAGGAAGAAAGGCAAGGTGCAATGACGGAGAAAACTGTGCCTATAGAGGTTGAGGAGTCAGATAAACTAGAAGATGAAGAAGAGGGTGGGCATGTCTAGGTTCGGGAACTTGCTCAAAAAATTGAGTAGATGGTTGAAGAAATAGACATGGAGTTGGAACAGGAACCACAAGAAAAAGATACTGACCTCGTGCTGAGAACATCTGAGGTCTCCCCTCAGTATCCACCACCTCTAGAATTAGAACTTGTCCCAAGCGAGCAAGGAGAGGTTGTTCTCGTTAATGATGATTCGGTGATGGATGTGTACAATCTGTCATATGATGAAAAAGGATTGTACATGTAAGAAGAAAGTAACTCCCAGATGATAACGTGTCACCTTCACATATAGAGGAAAGGGTGATTGTGTCAGATTTTAGAAGATATCTAGCTACCATGGTCGATTCCTCTAAGGCTTATCCAAAATCCATGAGTTAAACTGTCAAATTCCTGTTAGAAAGAATGATCGAATGAAAAAGGACTTGCAAGAGGCCAGGAAGAGAACAAAACAATCCACGGGATCTGCTATGGCAGAGATGAGAAAAGTGATACTTACTGAAGTATCGACTCTTGAGACCACCATGTAGAAATTGTATGACAGATTTGTCACCATGCATAAGGTGGTTGTCGATTTATATGGTTTTTAGTAGCAGTGCATGAGGATCTCCCAAAATCTCAAAGACATCCAAGATGCTATTACACATGTATAGGAATCGACAATGATGTACAAGGGATTCCCTCTTTACTTGCAGAATATATGAAGCCACAGGAAAAGCTAGACAAAGCATGGATTCAAATGTTGATCTGAAACTATGAGCGGCTCCCTCCGCTCATCACCAACATTGAGGCTTCCTATGCATGGTTGTTCAACAGTTTGGATGTCACAGTGATGACATATAGGATCCCTTCAATCAGATCACTCGCTCAAGCCATGAAGAAGAATGAAGTCCTGTTGGAGGTTGACAGGTACATGGAGCAGTTGATGTGCAAGGCCATCAGTGATGACTTGTAGGTGAGTGTAGAAAACATGCAAAAGTAAATCAGTGGTCCAACCACACTTAGAACAATGTTGCGTATGCTTCAAGATGAGTTGGATAAAGGTTCTAGAACCATATACCTGGAAGCCATGGAGGCAAGATTTTGTTTCCTGAAACACATCACCAAATAGTACAGGGATAAAATAGTGCAGTACCAAGCTTGGTATCAGTTTGTCACCAAAGACCATCAAGAGGATGGTTCTGAGTTGGTATTTCTCGAATCTTCCAAGTGATGATGTTTCTTGTTAGGTTGACTCAAGCCTATTTTGTTCTGGAACATGGGTATATGTGGAAATTGTATTATTATTTGTAAATATATTGTAAGTGAAATTCCAAATGTCATTAGTGAAATGTGAACAGTCACTATGTGATATAAGGAGTTATTTGTAAAGGGGTTGACGAGTCATGATGGTAGTCAAAGAGTCAAAGGGGAATGTCAAGGGTCACCCCACCCTTTTTTATATATAGAACCTCATAACTCATAGTACAGGCTTTCGGGAGCCAATATTTTGGCTAGGCATAGTTTAGAGAAGGCTTGGAGGGTATTGTGACGAGCCTTGGCTTCTCCACAATGTAGAGTGAGTATACTTCTTTGGAGGAGCAGGAAATGTTGACTATAATGTTCCACTATTGGGACTAGTGGCTACCAATGGTGTATGTATGGATGGAACTTTCACTTAACAATAATATAACAAAGCCAACATGTTTTCAAGCATATGTTTTTATTATAGTTGGACTTTTCTGGTTGCTTTAGAAATGTATGTTATTTAACTTAAGCATTTATGTATGAAATATTTTGTATACAATTGTATGAATCTTATAGTAGATGTGTTGTTGGATTAACTCGTCACTTTGGTTTTTGGACTATTCCGCTTCTAGATTGTGATGTCATTATGCTCGTGCGTTCCTTTTAGGCTGTGTACTATTACAGGCTTCTAGGGGACACACTTCCTTTTCCCCTCCATGTGTTAGAACCCCCATGCATTTCACTTGACTCGCTGCAAGGTAACACACTTGCTTCCAGCCGAACCTATCTTAATTACCTTTGTGCACTAATGTGGTCAAGGTGCTACTTCACTACCCATTGCTGGGAATTCTACTCCAAACGTTCTAAGGTCTAGTTGGTACTTCTTACCGGGGATATCCCCTTGAATGTTGGTGGGTCCAACACTGTGAATACAAGCCAAGAGGAGAGAAGTGCTTGTGATAGATCACAAGTAATCATCTTTCCATTCTACAATTTGTCTAAGGAGAACTTTATAATCTTTGCTTTTTGTTGTTCCAGACCACACCATTAGGTCTAGGGAAGATAATTTTCTCTGCAGTCATAGAATATGTAGAAATTTTTTTATAAAGTAAACCAATTGTCTTGCATTTGAGCTTTTCTATGAAGTGAAATATAGCACATAGTTATTTTTTAACAAAGGAAACACCTAAAGAATTAAGAAAGATGTCTTTAACTAAGACACTAGGGACTTCTCCAATATTTTCAAATAAGTGTAATTATATTGTTGCCTTGGAGTTCTTAAAATAGTTGTGCTTTGGTTCAAACTATCTCAATGGTCTTAATTTTGATTCCATGAACTACAATTAACACAATAATAGTAAGAATAGAATTTTGACATGCATTTAGTTGATCTCTTTTCTAGAAATCACATTTTACCCTCTAAACATTATTGAGCTCAATGATTTTTTCTTTTACATCTAAAGAAAATATGCAAACATTTTATTTTAGATCAATATTTCAGCAATCATATCTTAAGGTCTAATATTTACAAATTCGTTCAAAATGCGGTAGTCGTTTACAAATATGGATAGTATACCACTCAGAAGAACTAGAAAAATGTACCAATCCATTCATGAACTCTTCAAACTGCCCTCAAAATGCCTAAATGGGACCCCTCTGCAAAATACTTAGATCGCCGAATTTTGAAACTTTCCTTTATTAGATAAAAAAAAATTGTTAGAAATCCAATGCTACGAAAGACCTGCATTTTTTTACCGGAAGTCGATTGGCATTGCATTTTCTGCAATTTTAACTTCTTTCTATTTCTTTTCTAAGTTTGAGTGGAAAATTCTTTGTAACCTACAACCACATGTATGATAATATTCCCTGACTCGCTGCTCATATATGACAGGGCCAATTTCCCTTAAACCATATGATGTACTTCAATCTTAGATCTATATGTGCCCCACAGTTTTAGATTAGTTGGACTCTGTATTGGAACTCCTAAGGCTTCCATTACCATCATTATCATCTACTTCATAATTTGATAAATAAAATAATGGAGAGCTTCCCTAATATTGACTTTGAGAAAATGTATTAGAATATGGAGACACATTTTGCTAAAGGTCAATGATCGAGGAGGAACCCTTCATTTCAAATAAATTTGTAGTATTATTTTTTGTAATAGTTCTCCCCTCACTTGATGGATAATTACAATTAGGAAACTTGATTTTTCATTATGTACTGAAGAGTTCCTTTCACATTCTTTTAGCTTATTTGCATAGCTATAAGGAACACATTAATACATGTACAATTCTCGCCAAACCATGAGTTGCATGACTATTTTATCATTTAAGGCAATAAAACTAAAATAATCCTCATTTCTTGTCATGATATAATTATTTACAATGATAACGATTTATTTATAATGCACACTTAAGGTTGTTTTTGATAGCATTCATGGCCTATATAGCAAACCTATCAAATCTCAATATGTTTTAATCATGCAAGATGGATTTGATGCTTCAGATGCATAACTTCTTTGTCAATACTGTATTGGACTTAGAAAATGTTTTCCTTTCAAGATTTCAGCTACAACATCAGCTCCAACTAGCGACAGTGGTTCACTTACGAGGCACTAAGAACTGTAGACCAAACGCCTTATTGTTGGGAAAATGGAGTTAACTATGTTATTTCATTCAATTGGATTTGCAAACTTTGAAAACTAATGAATGGAATATGAAAACCTTCTGAAGCCTTGACTATATGTACTTCCTTTCATTCAAACTTGAAAACCATTTACAAGCTTGATGCAAAACCTAGTGCTAACCTAGTGAGTTTATTTATATATAACACCTATTCAAACTTGTTGCATGCCTGACTCTCAAGTGGAATCTACCTTCTAGTGGTACCAAGAAAACATCTGAATGCTTAATATAATACCAATATGCCTTGGAACTTTGAAAATAAATATATGCACGAACAAATAAAATTGTATAGACAGAAAATTTGATACATACCCCCACATTGATGTTGACTACAAGTTGTAGAAATCTACCGTATAGTCTACCACCGATCTTGAAAACCAAGAGAAAAAATATTACCTTGATTCTAAGATAAAAAATACGTATGTGAGCAGACTTTGGTGGCAGCAAGATGTTTTGAGTAGCTTCAAAATCTTCCTTTGATTTTGTATCAACTTGATGATATGATTCATATGAAGTCTCTGCGAATATCTCTTTTGACAAGTTGTAAACATCTGCTTCCATAGGACAACCAGAAATATAATCACTCAAATAATATGTATTATGTTGATTATTCAACCCTTCCGGTTTCGGCTCTCAATGAAAATATTATTGGTTGGTAGATTTAGTACTTTCAATGAAATGAGCTTGAAGACCTGCACCCAGCTCTCCATCTAAATAATATGAGTCATAGATTGGGGCTTCTGTGAAATCAATGAAAAAATACTTATAAGATTTATTTGCAGATGAATATCTTCTCTATCTACATACCTACGAGAGTCATGAAATGCATGATTTTTTTCGGGAAATTTCACATGTTGGTCCACACATTCCTTTGAAGAAATAAGCACATGACCAGAGTTTGAAAAAACTTCTTCATTCGTTCACAACTCAACAGATTTTTATTCTTCTTTCATTGCATAATATAAGAATTCCCTTTCAACCATCACTTGGGTTTGAAAGGATCCAAGAAAATTCTTCTTTGAAACATATTCACACCCACGTTCTGAGACACCTTATTGAATGTTGATCTCTTCATATTTATAATCATGGAATGGCTGCTCAAGTTGCAGGTCAGGAACTTTATTATTCTTAGAAACCTCAATTTCATCTTCAAGAGAGATAAACAAATATTTCTTATGTGTGGCTGTCAGCAACACTTTACTATAGTCTTGGGAACATTTCCCTTCAAAAGATTCATCTTTTTCTTCATAAATTCTTGCTTTATATTTTCAGATTTTTTTTAGGGAAAGGAATGAGAATTTTATGCACTTGTGTCAAGATCGTCACATATATATTTAACTTTAAGTTCTTGATAAAAAAAAATTATCGTTTTTTGGAATATCCTCCTCACTTTCAACAAAACAATTTATTTCATAATCTTCTTGAGGAGGTTCTTGATTTTTAGACTCAAACTTTTCGCCAATAATCATATTAACCACTTCATAGTTTGCATTAACACCACAATCATTATTTCTAAATATTTTCTTAGATGAAAAACATTCACAATAATATTCAAAAAGGAATTTATGTGAATATAGGGTCTTACAAAAAGAATTGAATGCAACATGGAAAGTCTTCAAAGAAGCAATTAGTCAAATGAGGCTAAGAATTATACCAAGTTTATATCTCCAATGAATAAAGGAACAATTTCATTTGTGTGTCTTCTTGAATGATTCCTTATCGTTCCATGCAAGTATGAAAATCCCTGAGGTGTTGGGTTGGACGTTCATCTTTAGCTACACAAAACCTTGGCAATTAAAGACTCCAATCATGGAATTTCAGCACGATATTTAGAAAATTGGTTATGGAAGAGGAGTTCGAAGGGGGAAATTGTTTTAGCCAAAAATGAAGGAATGACCATTGATCACCCAAAAAAATAACAATGCTCAAAGAGAAAAAAAATTAGGTGAATATTTTACGCTAAACTTGATTCTTGTCACCCTTAAGAATCAACTCTGAAATACATCAAACCCAAGGAAAATATTCAACATCAGTTCGCGGCAACAATTCTAATTGATGTTATCTCCTAGAGATAGTTCTTGGTTTTAGGGGAATGAGTGCCCAGGACATCTACTGAAAATGATAAAAACCTTTAAATGAACAACTGTAGAAGAAGACGAGGAGAACTTCAATGAACAATCTAGTTAAAAGAACTGTGTTTAAAACCAGATTGGCCAAGACAAATGAGGATTGCAATTTTTAAAGTAAATAGATGGCTAGAATAAATATGAAGAGGGACACAATTTCATAGTTTAGGCATCTAAGAATCTGAACCTAAACCCTGCAGAAAGAATGGTCAAAAGACTAGGGATATGAAGGAATTTCTAGCATGGTGGAGTGCCCGTTAAGACTTTCTAAATCACAAAAAAGGTACGATTTCAAGGTAAATTCATGATAAAAATTAAAAAATATAATGCTACATTACACTCATATCAATAGAAGAAAACATAATAATAAATACAAGAAAAAATATAATGTTGCAATTTACCCCAAGAACTAAAATAAAAAATGGTTCTTATTCTTCAGTTTTCAAGAGATTTTGTCATTACATTGGTCTGATGACTTGTACACTTTGAACCCTTACAAAAAATTTATCTCGAACATTTTACCCTATCCTTAGACTAACTATCTTCATGAGTTTCAAACTATTTTTAAATAATTATAAATACGTTTTCATTTTTCAAGAAATTTTATAATAATTTAAATCACAAAAATAATACATTGTATATAATATTATTTTCTTAATAGTGTATATAGGAAAGAAGGGTGTATTGCTGAAATTAACCCTTGTTTGGAAAAACAATGATAAAGTATACCAACTGTCCTGCGTTTGAACTTTGTTGTGAAGCGAAATATATCACATAATGTGTTTTTAGCAAAGGAAGCACCTCATGCTTGAAGAAACATGCCTTTAACAAAGACAATGAGGCCTTCTCCAATATTTCAAACAAGTTTTGTCATCTTGTTGCCTTGGAGTTCTTAAAATAGTTATGCTTTGGTTCAAACTAACGCCATAGTTATGCTTTTGTCTCCGATAATTACAATTAATACGATCCCTTTTGACATGCATTTAGTTGATCCCTTTTCTCGGAATCACATTTTACCCTCCAAACATTATTGATCTCGGTCGTGTTTTCCTTTACATTTTACTTTAGATCGATATTTCAACAATCATAGCTTAAGGTCCACAATTTACAAATTCATTTAAAATGTAGCAATTGTTTGCAAATATGGAGAGTATACCACTTAGAAGAACTGATGAAATCTCCCAAGACATTTAAATTTCTTGAAACTGCCCTCATAAAGCCTAAATGGAAGCCCTATGCTAAACACCCATATGACATAATTTTAAAATTCTCCTCCGTTTGATCAAAAAATGTGTTAGAAATCCACTGCTTGAAAAGGCCAACAATTTTTACCAGAAGTTGATTGATGTTGCATTCTCCAATGATTTCAACTTCTTTTTATTTCTTTTCTAAGTTTGAGTGGAAAATTCTTTGTAATCTATAACCAGGTGTATGAGAATTTCCCATGTCTAGCTACTCATATATGACAAGCCCAATTTCCCTTAAACCATCTCTTGCACTTCAATCTTAGATTTATATGTGCTCCATGGTCTTAGATTAGTTGAACTTTGTGTTAGAGCTCCCACAACTTCCACTACCATCATTATCATCTACTTCATAATTTGATAAAGAAAATAATGGAGAGTTTCCCTACTATTGACTTTGAGAAAACATATTGGAAAATAAAATTTAATGAAGAGTTCCTTTCACATCCTTTTAGCTTATTTGACTAGCTATAAGAAAAGCATTAAGACATCTACAATTCTTGTCAAACCATGAGTTGCATGACTATATCTTTTAAGGAAATAGAACTAAAAGCATCCTCATTCTCGTCATGATATCATTATTTCCAATGGTAAGAAGTTATTTATAATTCACATTTAATATTGTTTTTGAAATCATTCATGGACTATATATAAAACCTGTCAAATCCCAATATGTTTTAATCATGTAACGTGGCTTTGATTCTTTATATGCACAACTTTTCCAATATTGTAGACGGTAGTGGACTTAGAAAAAATTTCCTTTGAATATTTCAGCTACAATAGCCACTACTAAGGTCCAACATAATGAGCCTGAAGTTCCGAAGGAAGGTGGGTGTCTCTTCCACTCCCAAATTTTAGTGATGGGTGCACCGATACATTTCATTGTCGATAGTGGGAGTCAAAAAAACCTCATCTCAGTAGAGTTCTTTAAGTGGTTGAGCTTGTCGACAACACCACATCTTGTAGCCATACACCATCAGGTGTCTCCATCAAGGGAAAGGTCTTTGTGTCAGCCAACAATGCTACCTTCCCTACAACATCAAGCCTTTCATAGATGAGGTATTGTGTGTTATTGCTTCCCTTGAAGTTTGTGATGTTTTGTTAGTTCAACCACACTTGTGGAAGAATCATGCTATGTATGAGTCCATACCTTGTACTATTATTATTACTTTCATCTCTCCTAAGAAATGCTGTAAGATCATCTCCCAGACGGGGAATTTTTTTTCTTCCCAATTCAGTCTCAAAGTGAGGGGAAGATCGTGGCCACATCCATGGCCTCTAGAAATGGCTCCTCCGTGTAGTAGAGGCAAGTTGATAAGGTCCTGGAAGAGTATAGGGACATATTTTTTCACCCATGAGAGTACCATTGCAATGTAAGGTCAAGCATTCAATCAGCCTCACCCTTGGCACACCTCTACTAAATTGGAAAATCTATTGTTGCTTTCTTCTAGAAAACAAGGAGATTGAGTAAGAAATCCAAGGGTTGCTACAAAAGGGGAATATCCAACCAATTTCCTCACTATGTGGGAACCCAACAATACTCATGTAAAAGAAGAATGAGACCTAGAGTCTTTTCATTGATTATCAAGCTCTAAACAAAATCACAGTAACGAATAGATACTTGATTCCATAGATTGATGACCTTCTTGACCAGCTCAAGAGGGGAAAGTACTTCACCAAGATTGACTTGAATTCCAACTATCACCAAGTTCCAATAGAACCCATAGATGTGTGGATGATTTCACTCAAGTCCAAGGATGGTCTTTTGGAGTGGTTTTTCATGTCCTTCATTTTGACGAATTCCCTCGCAACTTTAATGATTCTGATGGATGATGTAACGCCTCCTCCCACATTTATCCAAATTCACAAGATTTCCAAGGCAAACATGATATTAGTGTCACTATGACATTACCCGACCTCCAACTTTCAGTTGAGGAAGTGGGGCCTACAAATTGAATGCTTACTGACATCCCACAGGGACTAGAGATCACTTAGGAGCTGGAAAAAATCCCCAAGTGATCAATCCTTGAGTTGAAACCATTTTTCTATGACCTAGATCCATAACCACACCCTTGACACTACATCTTTGTGGTTGGAAGCTTATAACCACACTCAGAGGCTTGCTTCCATGCAGCGATGACCCAATTCCTCTAGTTCAGTGTTAACAGTTTCAAGATTTGAGCCACTTTTCTAGGATAGTCTCCAGACCACTACCCAAAACTTCCTATAAATTTCCAGAAGCATAGAAAAGACAATAACAATGCTAACCATTCAAAATCAAGCAAAAACTTGACCTAGACATGCCTAATCCATGTTAGAAATTTTTTCAAACATATGGAAAACATGTAAGCTACAGGTCGTGAATGCATATTTGATCATAAATTGATAGTATTCATATGAAAATCACCAAGAAGGCTCTAAGCCCTCTCTAGATAACTTCAATAACACTTGTGAGTCCATGCATTCATCAACCATTTAATAACTTATCAAAACATGTTAAGAGTCACAGATATATTACATCATATAACAGACAATATAATCAACATATCACCAACATAGGAACCATGGAAAATTAGCCATAATGTCAAACATGATAACCAGTACAAGTCCTCATAAATCACAATAGGAAAATAGCTATTATTAACATATGAAAATTCCAACCAAGTCAAGGACTTCCACGTAACACCCGATAATAGATTAGGCTGAACCAAATCTCTCTTTCATCCAATCTACCATGTGCCATATTCCAAGCATGAATGTGGGATCTCATGGAATAAACTAAGACAAAAACAACCAGGGCTTCTAGAGGCAAAACCACCTCAAACTTAAACCATAATGATTCCACCTCTATGGTCCTAAAATCACTAACATCAACTAGATCGGTCTCTACTCAAGTTGTCCAGGGATCCAAGAACTACTAACTCAACGCACAACCTTCGAGGGCTCCAAAATATTTGTTCCAACCATGGCTCCAAGGGCTTGTAAATAAACCCACCAAGGGCTCCAAATTATTTGTCCCAACGTACGACTCTAGGAACTATAACTCAACCCAATTTGTTACAGGCTTCCAGAGTATTTGTTCAAACCCATAGCCATAGGGAGCTTGAGCACCAACTAGAGAAACAAGTGGAAACCCACAACACCATGGTTATCGAAGAAATGGAAAGGAAAAGATAAAATCACTATTTCGCTAGAAAAATATCCTTGATAATAACAACACATAACTAAGTAATCACATGCATATATCATGCATCCAAGAATCAGTAAGGAAATCACACATGCAACCTATTACCTGCAAAGTATTTTTAATTGCCTCCTCCCACATTTACCCACTTTCATTAGTTTTCTTGGGGTAAAAATGAGCTGAGGTCACTAATATAAGACTCAACCTCCTATATGAGCTTAAGGAAATGACGTCAACAACTTAAGACTTTATTGACTTCCATCAGGTACTACAGGACCTGAGGGATCTACCCAACCCCTCCAAGTGTCCAACCCTTGTGGGAACTCTCCCTTTCACTAACCTAGGTTCACATTCGCTCCCTTGTCAACTCGTCCAAGCAAATGTAACCCTCTAGTCATTGCCATAGGCCTGCTTCCCAGCAACTTTGGACTTTCCTAGTCAGTTTTGTGCCAGTGGCCCTGAATTCTAAACCACTTTTTCAGGGTTAGGAATCAAGCCTCTACCCAGAACTCAATGAAACTCTAACACCCTCCTCCCACATCTACCAAATAAACTAGCCAGCCAGGGTAAACATGCGATGAGAGGCCACTATGATATGATTTGACCCCCTAAGTCACATTAAGGAAGTGGAACCACCAGAAACACACCATACAGAAATTCAACATCAGCATTAGGACCCTCAAGAACCAATCCAACCTTGTTTCCAACTAGCCCTTGGGTTCGACTGAGATTTTGGACCACTTTACCTTTGGATGCTCTCATGTTATGGGAATTCCAACATCTAGGGACCTATGGATGCTCTTATAGGCCTACAAGCTAGCGTCTAGGGACTTTTGCACATTGTTGTGCCAACATCCACGAGATTTGAGCCACTTTTTCAGGTCCAGAGCCCAGGTAACTGCCCAAAATTGAAGGACATCTTCAGATTAGTAAAATAACAAAGAAATGACAATACAAATGAAATCACTTGAATAAGACCTTGATTAGATCTGTACTAGCCATGACAAGCATTTCATAAAACATATCACGGATATGTAATCTATAGGTGTAAATAATAGATTTGATCATAGGGGTCTCATACTTAGATGAGAATCACTAAGAAGAATTGATGCCTCGACACATCAACTACCATTTCATCCATTAGGTCATAGATACAATGTTCATTCATTTACCAGTAAAAACATGATGAGAGCCATACATAGCTTCTGTTATAAAACATACATATAACCAACATAATAGCAACAGAAATGCCAATGAAATCACAGCCATATGATCCACATATAAACCAATATAATACTCATAGAAATACAAGGACAAATAACCTCATATTGATGATGTAAAATCCAAACCCTGGATGGGAATTCAACATTCCACCCGACCGTAGAATGGTTGAGCCAAATCTCTCTTCAGTCATTCACCCTCATGCCATATTCCAAGCATGAATCTGGGACCTCATATAACACATCAATCCAAAACCATCTAGGGATTCCAAAGGACATCCACATCAACCCATAAAATAGTGAATCCACCTCATGGTTGGATATCACGAAACCATCATCAGATTGGTCTCCATCCAAGCCTTCTAGGGATTCCAGAGCATTTGTTCGAACCAAGGCTTCCAGGACTAATAACTCAACCGATAGTTGCAGAGGGGTTTCTAGATATTTTTTCCAACCAGGGCTTCCAAGACTAGTAACTCAACCCACTAAGGGCTTCTAGAGTGTGTTTCCAAACAAGGCTTCTAGGACTAGAAACTCAACCAAAGTTGTTACAGGGCTCCCAGAGGGTTTGTCCAACCAGAGCTTCTAGCAACTAATAACTCAACCCAAGCTAAGGAAATGTGAGAACCAACTCAAACAACCAAGGAAATAAATCCCACAATATCCATGGCTATCCAGTAAATGGAAAGGCTAGGCAATCCACTGTCAATCCAGGAAATCCTCCATGCTAGTGACCGATCATGACCAATAAACCACATGCATATGACATGCATGCCAAAACTAGTGAGAAAAACATACATGCAACTTGGTACTTGCAAGTAAATCCTATTGTAGCTACTGATCCCAATTTCCTCTTGTTCTTTCCTGCTCTTCCTTGTCCTTCTTGCTCCAAAAATCCATGTATGCCAGACCCTCCAAGAGTGCTCCAAGAAAACTCTAAGTATCCAAGAGTATGAGAGAGAGAGAGAATAATGAGAGAGCTCCAAAACTGAACTGAAAAAAGGTTAGCAAAAGCTTTCCAATTGATCCTCAGAAGCATTTTTATGAATGAGGCCTCTACTTTCTTCATTTTCCATTATTTTCCTACAATTTCCTCCTCACATGCAACCTGTGACCTTTCACCTCCATTTTCTCCTAATTTCCATTATTTTCATAAATAAATGTGCCAAAAATGCCATTTTGCCTTTCCAAAGCCTTAGCCATTTACTTTGGAAATTTCCTTAGCCATTAACAACCATAATTGATCCCCATCACTATGCTTTTGCCAAAAATTCATCTTGGTATAAGTGCCCCATCAACCGTAGTTATTATTTTTCCTTTATTAACTTTTATTACATCGAATTTTCACTAGGGTTGTTACAGAACCCTCCCCCTTGGGGGAAAACCATCCTCGATGTTCAACAACACCTATAACCACAAAACTGTTGTAAGCAAAATATACCACCGATGGAGCATTATAACTTAGCTTGATGCAATATTTACAATTATCAACCCGCTGAAAATAAAACCAACATGAAGACATAACAAACATAACATCATAATAAAATGACACCCATACCGCTTATTGGAGCTTTATAACATATCTCACGATGGTTTTTACATCCATATACATATGTACATATAGAAACATCACCAAAACATGTACCAAAAGATATACCAAGACATGTACCAAAACACCATACCAAAACTGCTTTGCCTCAACCAACAAACAATGAAGGATACATAACCTGCATCTGATCTGCCATCTCCCATAAAGTTTCATCAGGCCCAAACTGATTCCATTGCACCTTAACCTGCTCGATTGCTCAGTTCTAGAGCATGAGCAAATTTTTCTACAATATACACTGAGGCTTCAACTAGAATTATCCATCTGGTTCCACCTCCAATACAAACCAATCAATCACATGATCAACATCTTTAATGTACTTCTTAAGTAATGATACATGGAAAACATTATGGAATTTCATTGTCAGATGGAGTGCAAGTTGATAGGCTACTAGCCCAATCCTCTTAATGATATTGAAGGGTCCACAAAACCATGGTGCTAGCTTGGCACATGATCTGATTCGTAAGGAGATCTTCTTCGGTTTGATGTGCAAGTACACCTGTTCCCCAACTCGAAACTCCTTGAACCACCTGTTCCGATCTGCATAAATCTTATGCCTATCTTGTGCTGCCTTTAGATTTTTCTTAATTACCTAAATTTCTTGTTCCATGTCTACCAACATGTCTGGTCCAATCAACACCCTATTAACTTGATCACTCCAACTGATAGGAGTATTGTAACTCTGCCCATATAATGCCTCAAACAAGCTCATCCTCAAAGATTCCTAATACCCATTGTTGTAAGCCAATTCTACCACTCGAATATACTCTTCCCACTTCTGATGCTCATGCATCACATACATCCTCAATATGTCCTCCAATATCCTATTGACCCTCTATGTCTACCCATATGTCTGCAGATGATAAGTTGTAATGAAGGCCAACTTTGTGCTGAAGCCTGCAAATAACGACTTCAAGAACTTGGAAGTGAACTTCACATCCCTGTTTGATACAATATTCTTTGGAACACCATGCAATCTGAACACATCTCTAATGAATACCTATGCTATGTCACTAGATGAGAATGTATAATTCACTGGAATGAAATGTGCAACCTCTGTCAACTTGTCCACAATAACCATGATGAAATCATGTTGTCTCACTATCCTCGGAAAATCTCTGATAAAGTCCATGGAAATGACTTCCCATTTCCATTTTGGAAACATAATCGGCTATAGTAGTCCATCTAGATTCTTACATTCTGCCTTCACACGCTGACAATCAAAACACCTAGCCACAAACTCTGCTACATCACTCTTCAGGTTTGGCCAATAATAAAATCTCTTCACCATGTTCATTGTATTTTGATATCTTAGGTGACTTGAATAAGGTTTCACATGAATCTCCCTCAAGATCACCTTCTTGAGCTCACTACTATTTGAAACATATATCCTTTCTCTGAATCTAACCAATCCATCCAGTCTAAGACAACAATCCACATCCCATGCACTTGTACCTGTACCTATACCTGTACTATCACCTGTATCTACACATATACTATCACTTGTATCTACAGCTGTACTATCACCTGTACCTATACCTGTACTACCTCAAGTACCTATACCAGTACTCTGCTGCAACCTCTACATAATCTCCATATATCTGACATCCTACCAAACTTCCTAAAAGATCCTATCCTGTAAGTCTGTCCCATAGGAGCTCATAGTTCCTAAGTGATTTACATGTATCCACTTGCTAGGAGCATCTACCAATTTTTTCTCTTTGTCTTTGATGTGCCGGATCTCAAAATCGAACTCACTGATCGTAGCCAACCACCAAGCCTGCCTACCATTCATATTTGGTTGGTCAAATAGATACCGCAAACCATTGTGATCACTCATAAATGTAAACCTCCTTCCCAGAAGATAATGTCTCCACATCTTCAACGCATGTATAATCATTGCCAACTCAAGATCATGTGTAAGGTAGTTATGCTCATGCTCATTCAGTTTTCACAACTCATAGCATACCACCTGTCCATCCTACATAAGGACTCCACCAAGTCCTTTCTTGCAAGCATCTGTGCATACTACAAACTCTTTGTCCGGATTTGTAATCTTTAACATTGGTGCATGTGTCAACAACTGCTTGAGCTGCTCAAAACTAGCCTCACACTCCTTTGTCCATTCAAACTTCTTACCTTTCCTCTGCAACGATGTGATAGGATAAGAAATCTATGAGAAGTTCCTGATGAACCTCCTATAATATCCTGCCAACCCCATGAAATATATCACGTCATCTACATTCCTGGGAGCTACCCACTGCATGATGGCCCTTATCTTTTCTGGATCTATTGCAATTCCCTCCTTGCAAACAACATGCCCCAAGTAATGTACCTTAGTCTGAAAGAAACTATACTTATTGATCTTAACATACAACTGATTCTCTCTCAACAATCTCAACACTTATGCTAAATGCTTGGCGCTCTTCCCCATTTTTAGGGTATACCAATATGTCATTAATGAACACAATAACAAACTTATCCAAGTACAGACACAACACACTATTCATCAAGCACATAAATGTAGCTAGATCATTAGTCAAACCGAATGGAACTACAACAAACTCATAATGCCCATACCTGGTCTGGAAAGATGTCTTTTAAATGTCTTCCTCTTTGATGCGCAATTGTTGATATCCAAATCTCAAATCAATCTTCCAGAACACTACCACTCCCTTCAACTGATGAAACAAGTTATCAATCCTCGACAAAGAATACATGTTCTTGATGGTTACTTTATTTAACTACCTGTAGTCAATGCATAGTCTGAGAGTACAATCTTTCTTCTTCATAAGCAATACCGGTGTGCCCCATGGTGATACACTTGGCCTAATGTATCCCTTGTCCAAAATTTCCTTCAACTACAACTTCAACTCAACCAACTCAGGAGTGCTCATCCTATAAGGTGCTTTTGATGCTAAAGCTTCCCCTGGCACCAACTCAAGAGAAACGTCTACCTCCCTATGAGTTGGAAAATCTAAAATGTCCTCAGGAGGTACATCCTGAAACTGTTGTAACACTGGGTACTTGCTCAAAACATCTTCATCCTCAACATCCTTATCTTTGTCACTAGAAATGTGCATTGCAAATAACATACACCCTTTTCTGCGATTGCGCTTTACTTGCACAACTATCACCATCTGAACCGATGTGGCTTTCTTATTTCCCTGTAAGACTCTTGGTTCCCCATTGTCATCCATTAACTCAATGGCTTTGTCATAACAATCCACCTTGGTTCTATGAAGATAAAACCAATCCATGCCCAAAAACATATTGTATGATCCAAATGGTAATACATTCAAATGTGTTTTTGTAGGCATACCATTCAAATCAAATGCACAAGCTCTTACCTAATGGTGAACTCGCTTCCTTGTACGTGTAGCCAACTACACTAACCAAGATTATGCATGCAATTCCTTACTCAAACCACACTTATCCACCAATTCAGGACTAACATAACTATAATTAGATCCAGGGTCAATTAAAATAGAAATAACTTTATTAGAAAGCTTACCATCCATCTCAATCATAAATTCCTGATGGTCTACCTATTTGTTATCCAATGGTGCATAAATATGAGGAATACTCTGACCAACATCCCCAACAGTTTGTGTGTCCTGTGCATTGTATATCTTAGGCCTACCACCTTGATTCTTCGAACAATCTCTCCTGTGATGATCCTTGCCACAAGTCCAACACTCTATAGGCTTCTAGCCTACATCCTTATTCTGTTCTTCTGATCAAAATACTTGTCCTATGTCTAATTCATTGAAATTATTAAATGGTGTTGCATTCTCTTTATTACCTGTACCCTGAGGTCTTGCTCAATTTATGTCCCATTTTCCTTTATTCTTCACATTACCTTTCCAGACTGGCTTAGTCTTAGTTCTACACCTCGAATTCTCATATAAATTCCTTAACTTTCAAATGGCCTCCTCCAATGATCTAGGATCATCGAACTCAATCTTGTCTTTGAATACAACTGGTAATCCACTAATGAACCTCTAAATCTTGGCCTTTTCCTCTATTAGATAAAGAACATACCTCAGTAACTCCAAAAACCTGCTAGTGTACTCATCATCTATCATCAATCCCATATTTAGCTCATAGAATTCTTTTCCCTATCATCAAAGTACATTTCTGTTAGGTACTTCCTTTTGAATAGTCACTTAAACTCACTCCAAGTAAAATATTCCTCATGTATACCTCTTACGTTCTTCACATCTTCCCACCAAATGTCTGCTTTACCTTTAAGACTAAATGTAGTTACTCTGGCTTTCATGTTCTCTGAATAATCATGCAAGCTGAAGAATTTCTTCATACGAAGTAACCATGCCTCTGCATCCTGTGATTTCTTCATCTCTCCATCAAATGTAGGTGACTTTTCTTTCTTAAACTCATCTGACAAGTATCCCTTATCACTCCTCCTATAAGGATGATAACGATGACGATCATAATGCCTATCTGAATTAGAAATAGAATAATATATGTGTCTATCTCCTCTCCTATCTAGAGTGTCCAACAATCTGAAATCTCTAATTGTTTCATATCTATGTGACATGTGACCACTATGTGACCTACTACCATATGTCCCATTAGTTTTTTCCTCCTTCTCATAGCTAATCCAATGTGGTCCTTGTTGTTGCAAGTCTAAAAAACTTTGAAGTATCATTGCATTTAACTCTACTTTTTTCTCCTCTGCCTACATGTTTTTGTCATTATCTACCTTACAACTCCTTATTTCTTCCTTTAATCTTCTTAGTGTATCTACCAAATCGGAATAGTTCCTGACACCATAATTCTCTTCTGATTCATAGGGAGAGCTTTTGTAGTCTACCATCTTGCTAGCCATTTGATATTTCTTCCTACAAGGTATATCATGTAAGCTAAACAAAATCACAATAAACCAACGTACCTTAGTATAGTTCGTGGAAGATATCTTGTCTGAAAGATCAAAAAATTAGCATGATACATGTATAACATAATCATGACAGCGTATAGAAACATAACACATAATCATATAACCATGCAACCATCATTTTAGCTAGGGTCCAGTAATCAATGCATGAACTTAACAATAACACACACCATGACCTCATGCATGACAACAATCACTACACACTTTACAACATGCAAACATGAACATGCATAAGCAATGCGTAACCAACCACACACATGCATAAACACATGTAATCAAGCACAAATGAACAATACTTGTAACCAAACCTACAAGAATGATACATATAACCAAGCATACAAGAATGTAACCAAGCATACGAGAATGTAACCAAGCATAAAAAATGATACATGTAAGAGACATATAACAACATGTAACCATTCATACACTCATGGCGATGCACTCCACAATAACAAAATTAAGTTACACATGAGTACATGACTACAACCATGATCAACATCATGCAAATGCAATAAGCACATGGAATGAAAGTGTAAGAGACACACATGCAAGTGACATGCATGCATGACCAACACACAACCCATCTAATTTGAGGGGTGAACCATGATCTGATACCACTCTGTAGCCACCGTCCTCCCACATCTACCCAAGCAACTGGCCATTCGGGGTAAACATGCAACGAGAGGTCACTATGATATAATTTGACCTCCTAAGTCACATTAAAGAAGTGGAACTGATGGAAACATACCATATAGACATTCAACGTCAGCATTAGGACCCTTAAGGACCAATCTAACCTTGCTGCCGACTAGCCCTTGGGTCCCATTGAGATTTTGGACTACTTGAACTATAGACGCTCTCATGCTATAGGCATGCCAACATCTAGGGACATCTTGATGCTCTCATAGGTCTGCAAACCATTGTCTAGGGACTCTTTTGCACATTGTTATGCCAATGTACCCAAAATTTGAGCCACTTTTCAGGCCCAAAGCCAAGGTCACTGCCCATAATTGAATGACATCTTTAGAATAGTAAAATAATAGAGAAATGATAGTACAAATTAAATCACTTGAATAATACCTTGACTGGACCCCTACTAGCCATGACAGTCATTTAATCAAACATATCATGAATATGTAATCTACAGGTATAAATAAAAAATCTAAGCTTAGGGTCTCATACTTAGCTTAGAATTGTTAAGAAGCACTGATACCTCGATACATCAACTCCCATTTCATCCATTAGGTCATAGATACATTGTTCATTCATTTACCAGTAAAAACATGATGAGAGACATACATAGCTTCTATCATAAACCATATATATAACCAACATAATAGCAACAAAAATACAAATGAAATCACAACCATATGATCCACATATAAACCAGTATAATACTCATATAAATACAAGGAGAAATAACCTCATATTAATGATGCAAAATCCAAATCTGGGATGGGACTTCCACGTTCCACTAGACCGTAGAATGGATAAGCCAAATCTCTCTTTAGGCATTCAACCCTGTGCCATATTCCAAGCATGAATGTGGGATCTCATAAAACACATCAATCCAAAACCATCAAGGGCTTCCAGAGGCCATCCAACTCAACCAACAGTGATTCCACCTCACATTCGGACATCATAAAACCATCGTCATATTGGTCTACATCCAAGCCTTCTAGGGCTTCCACGATTTTTTTTTCCAACTAAGCCTTTGAGGACTAGTAACTCAAGCCATATTTTTCGATGGGCTTGCAAAGAATTTTCCAACTAGGGCTTCTAGGACTAGTAACTCAACCCACCGGAGTGTTTGTCCAACCAAGGCTTCCAGGACTAGTAACTCAACCTAAGTTCTTATAGGGCATCCAGATCGTTTGTCCTACCAGGGTTTCCAGGAACAAATAACTCAACCCAAGTTAAGGAAACATGAGAACCAACCAAAACAAACAAGGAAATAAAACCCACAATCTCCATGGCTATCTAGGAAATGGAAAGGTTAGGCAATCCATTGTCAATCTACGCAATCCTCCATGCCAGTGATAGATCATGACCAATAAATCACATGCATATGCCATGCATGCCAAAAATAGTGAGGAAAACATACATGCAACTTGATACCTGAAAGTAAATCCTGATGTAGTTGTTGATCCTGATTTCCTCTTACGCTTTCCAACTCTTCCTTTAGCTTCTTGCTCCAAAATTCCAAGTATGCCACACCCTCCAAGAGTGCTCCAAGAGAAACCTAAGTATCCAAGAGTATGAGAGAGAGAGAGAGAGAGAGAGAGAGAGAGAGAGTAATGAGAGAGATCGAAAATTGAACGGATAAATGGTTAGCAAAAACATTCAAACTAATCCTCAAAAGCCTTTTTATGAATGGCCTCTATTTTGTTCATTTTCCATTATTTTCCGTCAATTTCCTTCTCACATGCAACCTATGACCTTTCACCTCCCTTTTCTCCTAATTTCCATTATTT
Organism: Pinus tabuliformis; assembly: GCA_031772625.1. NCBI lineage: Eukaryota > Viridiplantae > Streptophyta > Pinopsida > Pinales > Pinaceae > Pinus > Pinus tabuliformis. Next base: position 664,644,582 of record CM062811.1, on the reverse strand, counting down.
TCCTAACTAAATGTGCCAAAAATGCCATTTTTCCTTTCCAAAACCTTAGCCATTTCCTTATCCATTAAACAACCATAAGTGATCCCCATCACTATGCTTTTTCCCAACATTCGACTTGGAATAAGTGTCCCATCGACCGTGGTTATTATTTTTCCTTTATTAAATTTTATTACATGGAATTTTTACCAAGGTTGTTACATAAACTTCTAGAGATGATGAATAACATAAAGACAAATATTCTAAAACAAAAACTTGAACAATGACTTGACCTGACCCCTCCCAACTAGGACTAGAATTTTGTCAAACACATGATAAACATGAAACCTATAGGTCATGAATGCATATTTGAACATAATGGTCTGAAATTTATCTGAGGTTTAACAACAAGGACCAATGCCTTCTCACAGTAGTTGTCATAATGGTAATTAGCTCATGCATTCATTAACCAGAAATTTATTAATTGAAATGTGATAATAGCCATACTTAAATTTGTCATATAATCGTGCTTATAACCAACATATAACTAGGTAGATAACAATGATATAAAAACCATTAAATCCACATAATAAAAAATTATAATTACTCATCAAAGACAAGATAAACTTAGCTCTTATTAACCATATTCAAAATCCAACCAAGTCAGGGATTTTTGCGTACCACCCGACCATAGTTTGGGCTGAACCAAATCTATCTTTCATCGAATCACCCCGTGCCATATTCCAAGAATGAATGTGGGATATCATGAGATAAACAAATCCATAAAAATATAAAGGAATCCAGAGGTTAAACCACCTCCACCCTCACCATACCATGATCTCACCTAAACTGGTCCCAAGATCACAAAACCAAATTGAGCTTGGATGCCTCAAAATTCCTTCACCATCCCTTGAAATTTTTTTCTGTCTCCACCCACATGGTGAGGGCTTCTCAGAGAAAACCATCTCCACCCCCAGCCCTTGGGATTTTCTTGATACTACCTCACTCGAATCCAAAACCTTCCATCAATCCAAATCTCAACCAAGAAAACATCCCATCACACCATGGCTATCCGGAAATGGAAAGGAAAGGATAAAACCTAACAAAACCCATGTGAATGACAACAAATGAACCAAATACACACATTCATATACCATTCATACCAAAACCAGCTAGGAAATCATACATACAACCTGTTACCTGCAAGAATACCCATTGAAGCCCCTTAATGCAACCTTTTTTTGCTTGATCCTTTCTTCCCTTGCTTTTATTGTCCTTCTTTTGCTTGCTTACTTTCCTTCTCCTCTTAGTTCTCTTCTCCTCTTTGAAACCAATTCTGGAACTAAACTAACAAAATCCTCCAAACAAATGCTCTGATGTCTTTTTATTATTAATGCCTCTATTTTCTTCATTTCCCCTCTATTTTCCTTCAATTTCCTCTTCACATGTAACATGTGACCTTTTACCTCCCTTTTCTGCTATTGTCCTTTATTTTCATAGGATAAAATGCCAAAATTTTGTTTTTTCCTTTTCAAAGCCTTTGACATTTCTTTTTCAAATTTCCCCTTAGCCATAATACACAACAAGTGATGCCCACTAGGATATTTTTCCCAACATTTAGCTTGGAATAAGTGTCCCATGAACTTGGTCTTATTTTTCCTTTGTTAACTTTATTACATGAACTTTTAAACCGAGGTTGTTACAATATCCCTGTTGTAGGTGTTGATCCAATTGTTCCCTTTCATTCCCTTTCTTTCCTTTGTCTTCTTTCTCCAAATCCAAGTGTTGATGGTGTTGCACCCGCCAACATGTCAAGGGATCTCCCCGGTAAGAAGTCCTAACTAGACCTTAGAGCTTTTGGAGTAGGATTCCTAGTAGTGGGTAGTAAAGTAGTGCCTTGACTACAGTATCGCGAAGACATAAGTATGATATCTTTGTCGAAAGAAAGTGTGTGACCTTGCAGCAAGTCAAGTGAGATGCATGGGGGTTCTAACATATGGAAGGGAAATGAAGTGTGTCCCTTAGAAGCCTGTAATAGTATGTGGCCTAAAAGAAACACATGAGCCGAAAGACATCATGAGCTAGAAGTGGAATAGTCCATAAACCAAAGTGATAGGTTAAACCAAAAACACATATGCAACAAGATTCATACAATTGCATACAAAATAGTTCATACACAAATGCATAAGTTAAACAACATACATTTCTAAAGTAACCAGAATAATTGAACTATAATAACAAAATATGCATTAAAATGTGTTGGCTCAGTTATATTATTAATTGAAAGTTCCATCCATTCATACACCATTGACAACCACTAGCCCCAATAGTTGAACATTACAATCAACACTGCTTGCTCCTCCAAAGAGATGTACTCACTCTACATTGTGGAGAATCCAAGGCTTCTCACAATATTCCCCAAGACTCCTCTAAGGAATGCCTAGCCAAAATATTGGCTCCCAAAAGCCTCTACTATGAGTTATGAGGTTCAATATATAAAAAAGGGTGGGGTGACCCTTGACATTCCCCTTTGACTCTTTCACTACCCTCATGACTCTTCACATTACATAGTGATTGTTCACATTCCACTAATGACACTTGGAATTTCACTTACAATATATATACAAATAATAATATAATTTCGACATATACCCATGTGGGACAAAATAGGCTCGAGCTAGACTAAGAAAAAACATCATCACTTGGGGCTTTGGAGAAAGACCAACTCGACAACATCCTCTTGATAGTCTTTGGTGACGAATTGATATCAAGCATGGTACTGTGCTATTGTGTCCCCTTACCGTTTGGTGATTTCTTTCTTGAAGCAGACTCTTTCCTCCATGGCTTACAGGTATATCGTTATGAAACGTCTATCCAGCTCATCTTTAAGCATGCACAAAATTGTCCTGAGTGTGGCTGGACAACCGATGTAATTTTGCATGTTGTCTATGCTAATCTCCAAGTCATCACTGGTGGCCTCGCACATCAACTTCTCTATGTACCTATCAACCTAAAGCAGTACTTGGTTCTTCTTCATGGCTTGAGTGAGGGTTTCGATTGAAGGGATCATGTGTGTCCTCACTATGACATCGAGAGTCTTGAACAACCGTGCATAGGAAGCCTCAATGCTGGTGATGAGCGGAGGGAGCTTCTCATAATTCTGAATCAACATCTAAATTTGTGCTTTTCCATCTCTGCCTGTGGCTTCATTATCTTCTGCAAGTAAAGCAAGGCACCCTTGTACCTCATTGTCTATTCCTATACATGCATAATAGTAGTGTGGATGTCTTTGAGAGTTTTGGCTATCTTTGTGCACTGGTGTTGAAAACCATATAGATGGACAAACGCCTTATGCATGGTGAAAAATCTTCCATACAGTTTCCGCATGGTGCTCTCAAGAGTTTATGCTTCAGTGGGTATCACTCTTCTCATCTTTGCCATAGCAGATCTCATGGATTGTTTTGTCCTCTGCCTATCCTGTTGCAAGTCCTTTGCCATCCGATCATTCTATGCTATCAATAATTTGACCATTAAACTCGTGGATTTTGCATAATACTTAGAAGCCTTAGGCATAGAAGCTAGATGCCTTCCAACATTTGACACAATCACCCTTTTGTCTATGTGTGCAGGTGATGCATGATCATCCAGGAGTTGTTTTCTTCACGCCCGTACAATCCTTTGATGCAACTCATCAAATGAAAGATTGTACACATCCATCACTGGGTCATCATCAAGAAGAGCAACCTCTCCTTTCTCGCTCGACACTGGTTCTGATTATGGAGGTGGCAGAGATTGTGGGGTGACCTCAGATTCCCTCGACATGATATCGGTGTCATGGTCCTGTGGCTCCTGTTCCAACTCCATGTTCATTTCTTCAACCATCTACTCAATTTGCTGAGCAAGTTCCTGAACCTACACCTAATCACCCTCTTCTTCATTTGTTGGCTGCTCTGATTCCTCAACCTATATAGGCACGGTTAGTTATGTCATTGTGCCTTGCCTTTCCTCTTGTTCTTGTTTCTGCTTCTCTTCTCTTTCTCTCCTCCTTAGCTCCTACTCTTCCTTTAGCTTCTTCTTTGTTTCCTGGAACTTCCTCTTTGCATACTCCAACCTTTTATTCTCTCTCTTCCTCTATTCTACTCTCCTTTTGCATTGTCACCTATTCACCTCTATTTCCAAAGCTACTTTCTCAACAAGAGGATCTTCTATGAACTTGTAGCTTTGATCAACCTCTAGGATCTCGGTAATCTCCTCTTTCCTTTGTCTTGTGTTGTTTTGTTGCTCACTTCTGTTGTTGTTGTTGCTTGCTATCGTACCGCTACCTATAGAGTTGTTTTCCATTCTAAGCCATGATGAGTAGTTCATTAAGCCTAGAGGAGTCATAGCAATACCTCCAAGGGTATTCCTATGGCCAATGACATGGCCCATATATCCATGGAGAATACAACTTCGCACAGTGGTTCTTGCATATGCAGTGGGGATCGTACGAATTGAAACTCTTGGTGTTGAACTCAAACTTCTTCAAGTCCTCGACCTTGGCAACTACATCCTTCAAGCTCTGGAACTCATACAATCCAATATGTGAAGGAAGAGCAGGCCATGGTGTCTTCCTCCTCCTATGAAGTCCTGCTGATAACCCTATGTAGATGTTATATGAAACCTCTTGCATGACCAACTTATCCATGGCAAGCCTTGGTAGCACATGCAGAGGCTTCTCTCTTCCGAACATCCTGGTGAAGGTGCCACCAGGTGAGGCTTACGAATCTGCAATGTTAAGTAATTCCTGCATCGCTTCTTGGGACATGTAAGGTGGATCCTGCTCAAAGATCAACTTGTAAACCGGGGTGATGAAGTGGTTAGATAGCCTCATCATGAATCCTTGGTAGATGCACTTAGAAAGAAACTTGCAATAAATGTTCACAACATTCTCTGATGGTGTCCATCTCCAACCCATGCCAAGAAACCAATGTTGGGCACAGATTGCATCAAGTAGGTACAAAGACATAAATAATATTTCTTGTTCATCCTTAGGTGGTTTCCAAGCATTATACACATGCACTTTCCGCTGAAGAGCCAACATATCTGACCAGTTGAATGGCCTTCCTTCAATTTCCAACTGATCCAACCTAACCACCCAACTCTGCAGAAAGGTATTTGTGCTCTCTTGACTATACAAGTGGCATGCAAATATGACGAAGAGTTGGTAACCTTCCTATGTGACTTAGTCTTATAGATCTGGTTGGGTGTCAACCTGAACTTTGATGGCTCTTTTACCCAATGCTTCATGATGTCTCTAGTGTTCACATTGTTTTTTGGAGTATAGAAGAGTGCATCCATGCGGTTCACCGGTTGTGGTAAATGATACATTTGATGGTAGATTTCCACCCTAAATGTAGCAAGATGTGTTCCGTTGGCACTACTCAATGTCATCGTCTCGGGATCAGTATGTGAGACAATCTAGTGAATGATATCCATGCATGGGAAGGTGGGGTACCTACATGCAACCCTGTTTAAGCCTGACTTGTGGATGTTGACATAGACCTATCGATCTTCTAGATCTTCCTTGAAGCTACCTGCAAATATGTCCTTTATTTCATGCCCTGTTATCTTCATGTCCTTCTCTTGAACAACTATGTGTCGCATAGATTGGAATGTATATTAACACCAATTCAACTACATCTTCAGTGCTTCTCTCTACAATATCCTTTGATCCAGCACTCTTGGAAGCCATGCTACCTATACTACTAAGAAGTTGCTCAGCAACTGATGTTCCTGGAGATAGAGTCGACACTCATGGCATGCAAATGTTAGCTTGAAATCGAAATCCCTTCAAGACAGGGCATGCAACAAACTAGGAAACTTCTAGGCAATATTGCACAAATCTGATTTTCAGAGGTTAAGGATTTTCAGCTAGATATGCACATTACACAGTCCCAGCTGACAGTGAGAGGTGATGATGACTAGAACTACGCAATTCGCAGTCGAGTGTGGCTTGCTGATGACTAGAATTGCACAATGCGTAGTTCAGTCTAGCTTTGATGTTGGTATGGATTGCACATTGTGCAATCCTAGTGGGAAAGAATCTAGGACTGTCTCCTGGAATTGCATAGTGCACAACTAGACCTAGTCACTGGCAGCCTTCACGCAATTCCTAGAGCCAAGGCAGAGCCTTGAGTTCCAGAAATGTAAGGTGCATGCCAGGAAGAGCTAGATCCGGGCCAAGGTAGCCCAGACCTGCCCAAGGGAAACATGGAAATGAGTAGATATAAGTGCATGAGTGAAGGATGGTGTATATTTGAGTGAATGGTGATGCATGCAATCAAAACAAATGCAAGAACCAGTCAAATAGAAGAACAATGAAGCTTGTGGGGAGAGTCGTCGCAACAACGACCTTAGTGCAAAAGATGGGTTATGCATGTGATGCTTAGGAAATGCAGTGAAAAACTTAAGACAACACTTATACAAGATAAAAAAAATCAAAATGCAAGTGGTTGTTCAATAAAATAGGTAAAACAACACTCACACAAGCCAAAGAAACAATAGTGACAGAAAAAGCAGCAAAAGACTCGAAAAGAAAAAGGAAAGTTGTGTCGATCATGTCGAAGGTTCCTAGATGCCTCAGGAATGCCAGAGCTCCAATTTTGAATGTTAAAATGAGCTCTTATGGTGTCCATTATATATATTTGATCGATTTAGGGTTTGTGATGTGCATGCCAAAAATCTAGGAAAAAGCGACAAGTGGTGACAGTTTCTAAAATTAACTCAAGTGTAATTCCCACTGCTAAAAATAGATCATTGTCTTTTTTAGGGATACGTTTTCACTTTTTTTCTTTTTTCTTTTTCGGGAAGGACTGCCATGCATGCATGGAGAAATTGCATAGTTCTGGGGGGAACCTAGCAACATGTCGGCACATGCATCAGGCAACAGCTGGGGGAATTCTTCTACGCAATTCTTGGGTTGAGTGGCTTTGGATGACTCTCATACTTTGTGCAGTTTCCCAGCTGAAGACAAGTTGTCAGCTGGGTCTACACAGTTCTGGAGACAAATCTCATTGTTGTATTGAACTCCACATTTCCTGAGAGCAAGGATAGCTACTCTCTAGGACTATGCATATTTCCAAGGCAGTACAAGAACCGGTTTGCAACCAAGTCAGGCGATTAGCTTGTGGTTAGACAACAAATAATGTAAGAAACAAAAGCTGTGAAGAAAAATATAAAATCAAATGAAAGCACAAGTACCTAGGTAGTGTAAGACAAGCTATTGAGATTTTAGTAGGGAGGCTCCAAAACAAAGCGAAGAAAAAATTTTGGAGGGTAGTTGTAGCCGCTACAACATTGGCGACACACTGGTAGAAATCTAGCTCTTTGTATGGACCTTGTCTCATGTAAAATGATTCTAAATCCTCTAAAAGTATTGTTAGATTCTTTGATTGGCATGGCTTCCTCACTAGCTTGAGTTAAAGATGTAGTCCCTACAAAAAGCTCTTGATCGATCAACACACATACCAATCCAAATCAAATGAGTTGTTTCGATTGGGGATGAGGGGTATATTAATGCACAAGTAATATAGACTATCAGATTTTAAGTTTCATCTCTAGTGTTTCTCTACTGCCAGCAGGCCAAGACAATACCCCGACAAAGTCACTTCAGGAACACAAGCATTGCTTCACTGCCAACGAGCCTAGACAGTACCCTGGTGGAGTTACTTCACCTCCCTCCACAAGAAGCCTTTCTCTTCTTTCTTCTTTCTTCTATTTTTTTCTTTTTTTATTTTCCAAATAACTGTGCATAAGAACTTATTTATTTCATGAGGAGAAAGAGGGATCCCAACTTATTGAGAGCAGAAGAGGTTGTCGCTTCAGAGAAGGATGTTATATATTGCTCTAAAATATTTGTTAAGGTTTTCCCCCTCACCTTACTCTACTTGACTAAGTTGACAAGGGTTAACTGAAAATAGAAAACCGATTAGAGTACGCAGTACTAGTTAAAAGTGCAAGCATTGTGTTTTCACCAAGACTCACTCTAAAGATAACGTATTTTCCATCAGGGTATCATCGACTGAAGAAATGCAAGCTCTTCATAAAGAGAGGGGATAACAGATAACCAAATGTTGATAGTTGTACAAGTCCTCTTGTGTTTCACCCTCCTTGTCTCAAGATCCAAACATGGTTTCATGGGAAACTAATCCAACGGGTGTCAACAAGCAAACAAACAAGCTAGCAAAGGACAAAAGTAAAACAAGAGCAAAGAATGTAAGAAAAGAAAAATAGGAAAGAAAATCAAACACTACTCCTACTCCTAAGCTAAACAATGCATGCGAATACTCATGCCAAATGATATTTCTAATGCAGCCATCTACACTTTGGTTGGCCCATGTAGGTGAAGGAATAGTTAACAAGAAAGATATCTAGGAAAACCAGCAAGCAAGAAAGATAAAAGCATGAAAATCAACACACTCAAATTTTAAATGCATCCATCGAAAAGAAAGGAGTAAAAGTGCATGACAAACACTCTACAGACGTATCAAGGTGTTGCAACACATTGTGCGGAGATGAAAAACATGTGCTCCCTTTCTACCTTGAGAGATGAGAAAACATGCGTAAAGAAGAAAACTTTCACTTAGCAACATGACTTGTTATGTATGATTCCTCCAATGCATGAGAAATAGGATTGTGTAATTTTGGTGGAGGATGTGAGATCTATGGATCAAATTTATCTTCAATGCAAACAAGAGAGTGATGAGGAGCTTGGGGTGTTTCAATAGATTTTTTATCAGGAGTGGAACTGACCTCAAGGCTGTGAGAACCTGACATAACCATCAGCTTGGGTTGAAGTGCCTCGACAACTTAAGGGGTTTCCACTTCATTAATAGGTAGATCATCAAATATCGGTGGCTTAGAAATATCAAGAGCAACTGAATCAGAATCATGATCAAATGAGTGAGTGAAGAGATCATGACAACCACGATAAAAAAATTCGAGATGAGCATCGACATCCTCATGATTTGACGAATCATATAGAGGGGTTGATAAGAAACAAAATTTTTCACCATCTTAATTTCCAAAAAGAAAAGATGACAGATCAGGTTGATTTGGAAAGAAATATTGGTCCTATCCACAATCAAATGACGGACTGAAATCATGTGTGTCCTGTGAATGATTGGAAGTAGTAACATCCAGGAATGAATTTTCACAAGAAAAATCAGAAATGGAAGAATAAAAAATGATGTTAGGAAAAAGTGGATGAGGTGCGGACAGAAGGAGGTCATCCTTCACCACAACTTATTCTTTAGATTCCCACACATACTCATCGAAAAATGATAGTGTAGGTTGACTACTCAACACCAAGTTTGTCGACAACTTAATCCTCATGAACAACAGATGTGGAGTCTAGAACGGATGAACAAAACACAGTACAATCCGGAGGATCAAAGGAACTAGAGGAAGGAGGTTGAGAAGACAAAACCACATGACAACCATCAAGGTTGCAGTCCAAATCTACACAGATATCAAGAGCAAGTGGGATGGGAGGATACGATAATTCAGCAGATGGGTTTGCGACTTCTCCCACCTCGTCCCATGGAGCTAGATTTGTTTAATGAGAAGACGAAGGAGGGTCACTTGTGATAGAAACCTTGTCCATCCTAGATTTGGAAGCTCTGTCACTGAGGTATATGGGAGGGGTTAGAATGATTCTAACTCGTGAAGATTTTTAGATACGTGAAGAAGATACTGAAACCTTTCTTTGAGAAATTTCCAATCAATTTCATCTTCAGGTATTTGAAAAGTGAGATTACAGAAGCGGTCCCAAAATTATGCAATAGATTCATCAAGTGCTCTTCGTAATTTTAGAATATTATTATTGAGTGCTTTATAGTCATAATGATATAAAGCACTGATTAACTCTCTGATGATGTGATCATAAGAGTGAATAGAGGTGGCAGGAAATGTGCGACACCATTGGTCAACATGCCCTTCAAACGTGTTAGCAAACAACCCATAGGCAATGTCGTTTGAGGGGACTTCATTCTTGTCACAAAATCTTGTTGTTGTAGCCGCTATAGCCACCCTCCAAAATTTTTCCTTAGCTTCATTTTGGAGCCTCCCTACCAACCTTTCAAAGCACCTTGTCTTGCTTCGTCAATTACACAAGCTTTAGTGTTTTTCCTACAGAAAGACAACCTGTCTATCAAAGCTTGATGCATTCCCCTAATAGGATGTTCCTTCGGACTTGGTCCAGCTACAGGCTAAGCAAATCCCTTAATAAATTGCACAATTTTAAGGGAAACCAGCCTTCCCTCCAGAAATTGCACAATTCTAGAGGGCAACCAACCTTCCCTCCAGAAATTGCACAATCTTGTCTAGTAGCCTAATGGGTTCCATAATTGTGCAATTCTTCCAGTCGGGCTTCATCTAGAAAATTGCACAATTCTTCCCAATAGGGTTTTTCAGCCCAAGAATTGTGCAATCCTCACCAGTAGTCAACTGCTCTCCCCAGAAATTGTACAAATCTCCTAGGCATCTGGGCCAACTCCCATCTCGAAATGCGCATTTTCTTCTAGCAGTTGAGCAGCCTCTTGCATGTGCAGTTGGGTTGACTATTTCCACCAGGGACCAAGGAAAATTGACTGGCATGCATGGCTTACTTTTTCATGGAATAGCAAAAGGAAACATGCAAAAAGCATCCCTTGATTCAGGGAGCTATTCTTAGCAGCTAGAGATTACATGAAAATATTGTTTTAGAATCTTCTCTCCAAGTGTCGCTTTCTCCTAGATTTGTGGCATATGCATCATGAGCCTATGATTATTTATTCGATGCATCAGAGCTCATTATTTCACATTGATCTTGGAGCTCTGACATCCCACAACACATCCAGGACTCTTCGATACATCTGGCTCATTTATTCACGGGTAAGTGGTCTCAACTTGTCTTCTTAGGAATTTCTGTCGCTTTTTGTGTTTTCTCTTATGTGAGTGCTGCTTACTTGATTTATTTGAATGCTTGTTGTCATTCACATGAATACTAGCTTGTACTAGCACCGTTTCAATTTTTGTTGTTATCTCATTGTTGTTGCATGCATGAAACTATTTTGCACGAACGGTCGTCGATTCGATGACTCGCCTCACCCACATGCATGTTGATCTGTTTTCTTAATATTTCATTCAATGTTTGCATGCACGATCAATCACTTCTTCTTACACTTAGTATCGCCATGCATTCACTTTCACATTTGGGTTTAGTTTCCCATCGGTGAGTCTGGCCAACCTTGGCCCAGACTCTGCCTCATCGAGACAACATTGTGCAATCCGGGGAAGGTAGGCTCTGCCTTCCTCTCTAGAAATGCACATTTCTTCCCAGGAACTTTCCTCTAGGACTTCTTTGCGAATTTTTGAGGGACAATGACTGATGGCCCAGAAAATTACATAATGCAATCACTGAGCCTGCAGTCATTGCCAGCTGGAATTATGCATTGCACAATTCCAGCAGTCATTAGTCAGCCAAGATTGCACATTGCAAAAATCCAGTAGCTAGTCAGGCTCTCCAGACAACCCAGACTAATTTTTACGCAAGTCTGGTAGCCAATCTCCCATCCTCCGAGAAGAAATTGTGTAATATTTGCCTATCAATCCCCAGGTATGTGTTATGTCATTCCCCGAGTTTTCTTTGGTTTTCGCTGATAGATTTCTTGCCATGCATGTTGCTTTATCTCCAGATCTTTCAGTTTTTCATCCACCTCTCAATATTATATGATAAATGGCCTCCAAGAAAGTAGGATCAAAGGAGACTAACGGAAGAGAAACTGGAGCAACAATTGAACGGTTGTCCGCATGTCTACCAATCTATGAAGATACAAAATTTTTTCTAGACAAGGACATCAAGCTGAAATGGAAAGAGGTCAATGAAGCATTTGTAGGTACTTTTGGGGAAGACCTCAAAGACCGCCAGGTGTATGTGAACATTCACAAGTCCAGCTTGTACCGGATTGCATGTAGACACCCCGCATTTCCACACGCAGACATGATACACTGGATCATCTTACACATTGATCCCAAGACGATGAATTTCAGTAGTGTTAGCGGGATGAAGCTTGTAACATTTTGGGCACAGGATTATGATGAGATGTATCAGATGTTGGAGCCTGTGACTATCATGGAGACTCTCTTCAACTTACCTAGCAGCACTGCCAACTCCAGAGACATTGTGAAGAACTGGGTAAAGGAGTCAGTTAGATTCAGGATGACACCCAACCAGATCTACAAGATGAAGATACTGCGGAAGGAATATCAATACTTGGTCATATTTGCATGTCGACTGTATGGAAAAGAAAGCATAGAAACTTTCCCATAGAGTTAGGTGATCGCGTTAGACCAACTGGCCAGAGAAGGAAAAACATGTAACTGGTCCAGCATGTTCGCTCACCAGCTGAAGGAGCAAGTAGAAAAGGATTGATAGTTTCCCGGAGGTATACAAGAAGAGATATACATGTCTCCCTACATCTTAGATGTAATATGTGCCTGACAGGAGTTCCCGGGCTTGGAGTGGGCATGGTCACCAACGGAGATTGTTGTGATCACATATTGTAAGTTGTTGTCTGAATGTAGCTTCAGAGGAGTATTAACACACCTGTCCAATCATTTTGTCACCCTAGTTTACAAGATGATATTCGAATAGGATCCACCCTGCATGTCGAAGGCAGCAATGGAGGCACTGATGGACATTGTTGATTGGTATCCCTCACCATTCGACACCTTCACATGGATATTCAGCGTGGAGAATCCTCTGCATGTTCTATGGAATTTTGCCTTGGACATACTTATCATGCAGGAAGTTGCATATCATATCTCGGCAGGACTGACAACTAGAGTACACCAGAAGAAGAAGGCACTTTGGCCCACTCTTCCATTGCATATTGGGTTATAAGAGATCTGAAGTTTCAAGAACGCAGATGTCGAAGAAAAACATATGAAGAAGTACCCATTCAACCTCCGAAGTTACAATTCGTATGACCCACATTGTATTATGAAAGATCACTGCACAAGAGTATAGTTCTACTAGATGCATGGGGAATTTCATTGGGCCAAGGAGGACCCATGGAGATATTGCTACAGTTTCTCCAGACACAAGGAACAGGTCGGCTTCACTATGGAGTGGTTAGCGAAGCAACATGAAGCAGCATCCCGGAGAGCACAAACACCAGAAGTAGCAACAACAGTAGAAGTAAGAATATGTTGACGATGTTGGACCTGAAAACATGTCAGGGGATCGGTAAGAAGTCCAAATGAGACCTCAGAACGTTTGTTGTATGAGTCCCAGCTGTGCGTCATATGGTAATTCCTTAACCGCGATTTCCCACAGAGGAAAGTAAGATAACTTTGTTGCTAGCAAGGGTGTGACAGCTGCAGTAAGTCAAGGAAGGTGCATGAGAAGTTCTAACACATGGGGGTTGAGATGAGTGTTCCCCTTTGAAACTTGTGATAGCACACAGTTAAGAAGGGAACACACGAGCGAAGATGCATCACAACATGGAAGGCAAGTTAGCGAGCAATCCAAAGTGATGGTTAAACCAACAACACATTTCAGAAAGATTCATACATACTTACATAGAATAGTCTATACATGCATGCATAAGAAAACAAATACATATACCATTTAGAGTAAACTAGATAGAATATAATACAATACAAAATATGCATGAAACATGCTATCTCTTGTTATGTTAAGAAGTGTAAGTTCCAGTCATACAATACATCCATGTCAAACGACTAGTTCCGATAGCGGAACGTTACAGCCACAACAACCTACTCCTCAAAAGAGATGTACTAACTCTGCGCAGTGGAGAAGCCAAGGCTCATTACAATACTGTCCAAGCTCTCTCCAAGATAGTCTTACCAGAATCTTGGCTGACCAAAATCCTGTAGAATGAGAAATAATGGACTATTTATAACAAAGGGTGGGGTGACCCTTGAAATTCCCCTTTATGATAGTTCAACTACCCTCATGACTCTTCATCTAATCTATGATTGTTACATCCAACTATTGACACTTGAATTACACTTTACAAGACATTACATTACAATGCACATGTACCCATGTGCGAGAAATGGCTTGAGAAAGCCATGCTAGACATCACTATGACTTAGACAACCATGGAAGACCAACTCCTCAATATCCTCGTGTTGATCAACAGTAACATAATGATGCCAAGATTGGTAGTCCTTGATGGTGTCTGTGTGCTCCAAGGTGACATCTTTTTGGAACCTGACTCTTGCCTCCATAGCATCTGGGTACATTGCTCGGGCACCTCTATCCAACTCGCCTCTAAGCATGTGCATCATTCTCTTCAATGCGGCCAGACCAACAACATTCATGTGCATGATGTCTGCACTAATGGGCAAGTCTAGGCTGGTGGCAATGTGCATCAACTCGTCGAAGTACGAGTCAAGCTCTAGTCGGACCTATGCCTTTGTCTTCACCTGGGTGAGAGTTTGAATAGCTGGGATTGCATGTGCGTACACCACAACATCCATACTTTTGAATACACATGCATGGGAAGCCTATATAATAGTGATAAGCTGTGGGAGATCTTCATAGTTTCGAATCTGACTCTAGATACGTGCCTTCAGCTCCACTGCATTGACCTTCATCATCTCAGGCAAGTGAAGCGGGGCTCTCTTGTATCTCATCATCCATGTTTGCATGTAATCAATAGCAGCATGCAAGTTCGTCAAGATACATGCTCTTCTATCACATCACTGCTGTTATCCATTGAGATAGATGATTGCCCTATACACGATTCCAAACTTGGAGTACAACGCTCGCATGACTGTGTCAAGGGACAATACTTCATCTAGTATTGCCTTCTTCAGTTCAGCTCAGGTGCATGCTCTCACCAACTCTCTGCATTTCATGTCCATCTGAAGTTCCTTAGCCATTCACTCATTCTCAGCTATCGTAAAGTGGTCACTTGAGCTAGTGGCTTCAGAATACACTTTGGTAGAATCGGCCAAGGCTATGAGATGTTTGCGCACGTTAGACATGATCATTCATTCCTCAACTTGCGCAGGATATGTATGATCATCCAAAGTTGACAGTCTATGAAACTGTACAACTCTATGTTGAGACTTGTCGAATGAGATGTTGTGCATCTCTCCTTTTGGCTGATCTCCAAGGATCTCAGTGCCTTCTTGGTCACTTGAGACTTGCTCATCATCTCGATGCGGTGAAGTAGGTAGGTCGACCTCTTGGTGATGAGGCATGAAGTCGGTGTCCTGTTCCAATTCCTGCTGCTCCATGTCTGTATCCAACTATTGAAGTTCTTACTCTATCTCATGAGAAAAGTATTTCTCTTGTGATGTTTCACCCTGTCTGCCTGATGCCAATTGTTATGATGAATCCATTACTTGTACGGGCACTATTCGATCTGTTTGCACATGTTGTGCCCCCTGCTATACCTATTGCTATTGTGCTTCCCTCTCCTATTTGCGCAGCTCTTGTTCCTTTCGGAGTTGCTCCTTTAGCTCATGCAACTCCTTCTATGTTTCCTCCATTCTTCTCTTATCCCTCTGCCTTTGCATGATTTTCTTGTCACGCTGTTGCCTCTTTGCCTCTATAGCCATAGCTTATTTCTCTAAGATCTGCTTAGAATCTGCATCTTTGCTCTTCCTCCATGAGATCGACAATCTTCCTCTTGCCCTTGTCACACATTGTATGCTTGCCTTTGTTGCTACTACTACTGGTGCTGGTGTTCTCTGGGATGCTGCTTGATGTTGCTTCACTAACCACTCCACAGTGAAGTCGACCTATTCATTCGGTCTGGAGAAACTGTAGCAATATCTCCATGAGTCCTCCTCGACCAACTGAAATGTTCCATGGATCCAGTTGAACTGTACTCTCATGCAGTGATATTTCTCAATGAAATTTGGGTCATACGGATTGTAACTTCGAAGGTTGAATGGTTACTTCTTCACCTGTTCTGCTTCGATAGCCGCTTGCTTGAAACTGCAGATCTCATATAACCCAATCTACAACGGAAGAGTAGGCCAAGGTTCCTTCTTCTTCCGGTGCAGTCTAGTTGTCAATCCTGCCAAGATGTTATATGTTATTTCCTGCATGATGAGTATGTCCAAGAAAAACTTCGGTAGAACATGCAGAGGCTTCTTTGCGCTGAACATTCGTATGAAGGTGCTAGACGGTGAGGCATACCAATCAACAATGTCTATTAGTGCCTCAATTACTTCCTTTGACATGTACGGTGGATCCTATTCGAATATCATCTTGTAAACTGGGGTGACAAAATGTTAGAACAACCATGTGATAACTCCTCTAAAGCTGCCTTCGGACAACAACTTACAATATGTGTTCACAACAGTCTCCATCAGTGACCATGCCCACTCCAAGCCTGGGAACTCCTGTCGAGCACAGATTACATATAAGATGTAGGCGGACATGTAGATCTCTTCTTGCATACCTCCGGGGGACTGTCAAACCTTCGTTACCTATTCTTTCAGCTGATGAGCCAACATGCTGGACTAGTTACAAGGTTTTCCTTCTTTGGCCAGTTGCTCCAACGTGATCACCCAATTCTATGGGAAGGTTTTCATGCTTTCTTGGCCATACAGGCGACATGCAAATATGACCAAGTATTGATATGCCTTCCACAGTATCTTTGTCTTGTAGACCTAGTTGGGTGTCATCCTGAATCTAGCCAGCTCCTTTACCTAGTTCTTTAGAATGTCTCTGGAGTTAGCACTGTTGTTGGGTAAGCTGAAGGGAGTCTCCATGATAGTCATGAGATTTGACATCTCATACATCTCATCATAATCCTATGCCTAGAAGGTTGCAATCTTCATCCCAATGACACTACTCAAAGTCATCGTCTCAGGATCAGTGTGGAAGATGATCTAGTGTATCATGTCCATGCATGGGAACACGGGGTATCTGCATGCAATCCGGTACAAGTAGGACTTATGAATGTTCACATACGCCTGACGGTCTTCAAGGTCTTCCTGAAAAGTGCCTGCAAGTTCTTCATTGAACTCTTGCCATTTCAGCTTGATGTCCTTGTCTAGAAATAGCTTGGTATCTTCATAGATCAATAGACATGCGGACACCCATTCCACTGCTGCTCCAGTTACACTTCTGTTAGAGTTCTTTGATCCTTATCTCTTGGAGGCCATTGATCCTGTATTGCTAAGAGCTAGATGAACACTTGAAAGATATCGAGACAAAGCAACATGCATCGAAAGAAATTTGTCAGCGAAAACCAAAGCAATTTTCTTTGAAACGTTGGCAAAATGAACAAGAAACTGTGGATAATCCGGGTCATGAAGCTACAAGAAACCTCCACAGAAGCCTAAAATCTGACATAACACATACCTGGGGATTGATAGGCAAAGATTACACAATTTCTTCTAGGAGGCTGAGGACCTGGCTACCAGACTTGCACAAAAAGCAGTATGGGCTATCTCGGGAGGTTGACTAGCTGCTCGATTTACACAATGCGCAACCTAGGCTGACTAATGACTGGTGAGATTGTACAATGTGCAATTCCAACTGGGAATGATTGCAGGCTTAGGGACTGCATGTGCAGTTTTCTGGGCCAACAGTCACTATCCCTTAGAAATGTGCAAAACAATCCTGGAGGACAGTGCCTGGGCATAAATTCACATTTCTGGAGAGGAAGACAGAGCCTTCCTTCCCTAGATTTCATAATGTTGTCTCGGTGAAGGTAGAGTTTGGGCCAAAGTTGGCCAGACTCGCCAATGGGAAACTGAAAGAAAATGTGAAAGTGAATGCATGGTGACACTAAGTGAAATCAGAAGTGATTGATCATACATGCAAACATTGAATGAAAGATTTAGTAAACATATCAACATGCATGTGGGTGAAGCGAGTCATTGAATCAGCGAGAGTTTGTGAAAACCAATTTCATGCATGCGACAACAGTGAGTCAGCAACGAAAACTAAAATGATGCTAGTACAAGCTAGTATGCATGTAAACGATAGAAAGCATTCAAAGAAATAAAGCAAACAACACTCACACAAGTGAAAACACAAAAAGCGATAGAAATGATGAAAAAGACAAGTTGAGACCACTTACCCTTGAATAGCTGAGTTAGATGTGTCTAAGAGTCCTGGATGTGTTGTGGGATGTCAGAGATCCAAGATCGATGTGAAAGAATGAGCTCTGATGTGTCGAATAAATAAGCTTGGGCTCATGACGCGCATGCCACAAATCTAGGAGAAAACAACACTTGGAGGAAATATTCTACAACGATCTTTGCATGTAACCTCTAGCTGCTAAAAATAGCTCCCTAAATCAAGGGATGCTTTTTTGATGTTGCCTTTTTCTATTCTAGGAAAAAGCAAGCCATGCATGCAAGTCAAGTTTCCTTGGTCCCGAGTGGAATTGGTCAACCCAACTGCACATGCAAGAGGCTACTCAATTGCTGGGAGACAATGGGCATTTCTAGATGAGAGATGGGCTGGCTGCCCAGGAGGTTTGTGCAATTTCTGGGGAGAGAAGCTGATTGTTGGCTAGGATTGCACAATTCCTTAGTTGAGAAGCCTTGCTAAGAAGAATTGTACAATTTTCTAGATGAGGCCTGACTGGTAGTATTGCGTTATTCTAGAGCCCAGTAGGCTGCCAGATAGAATTGTGCAATTTCTGAAGCCCAGCAGGATGCCAGAAAGAATTGCACAATTTCTGGAGTGAAGGTTAGTTTCCCTCTAGAATTGTGCAATTTCTTGAGGGATTTTCTCAGCCTGCAGCTGGACCAAGTTCGAAGGAACAACTTGTGATGGGAATGCATCAAGCTTTGATAGGTAGGCTATTTTTCTACAAGAAAAACACTGAAGCTTTTGTACTTGACAAATCAAGTCAAGGGGCTGTGAAAGGGTGGTAGGGAGGCTCCAAAATGAAGCTAACGAAAAAATTTGGAGGGTGGTTGTAGCTGCTACAACACTTGGCGAAACAGTGGTAGAACTCCAGCTCTCTAAATGGACCTTGTTCGTGAAAAGCAAGTCTAACACCTACGAAAGTATTGTTTAGTTCTGAGTTTGTCTTGGTTTCACACTAGCTTAATTGTAAGATGTAGCATCTGCCAAGCTCTTGGTCAATTGACACACATTCCATGCCAAGGCAACACAGTTGTTTTGATTGGGGTTGAGGGGTATATTGGTGCATAAGTGGTATAGTAGTTAGAGTCTTGGTTTCATCTCTGGTGTTTCTCCGTTGCCAATGGACCCAGACATTACCCCGTCGAAGTCACAAAGGAACACAAGCATCGCTTTGCTGCCAGTGAGCCTAGTCAGTACCCCAGTGGGGTTACTTGCATCACCTCTCTGTGTAGGAAGCTTTTCTCTTCTTTTGCCTTATTCATTTTTCATTTTAAATTTTTTCACTTTTCATTTTTTCAACTGTGAATAACACTTATTCATTTCAAGGGTGGAAGAGGGATCCCAACTTATTGAGAGTAGAGGAGGTTGTTCCAGCAAAGAAGTAGTTTATTATATCTCTAACGTGCCTGTTAAGTTTGTCCCCCTCACCTTACTCTAGTTGACTGAGCTGACAAGGGTTAACCCAAAAACAACCAACTTGAGTAGGTGATACTAGTTAGCATGCAAGAGTTGTGTTTTCACCAAGGTTCACTTTGAATAGTACGTATTTTCCTTCGACGTATCATGGACTAAAAGTAACAAGTTCTTCATATAGAGGCAAGATGACAGATAACCAAGTAGTGATAGTTGCACAAGCCCTCTTGTACTTTACCCAACTTGTTTCAAGAGTCATACATGGTTTCATGCAAAACTACCTACAAACAAAACAAGCAAACAAACAACAAAGAAAAGTAAGAGTAGAAGAAAAAGCGAAAGCAAAGCGAGTAAGAAAACAAGCAAGCAAACAAACAAACAAACAAAGCAAGTAAGTAAAAAAGCATGCAAGAAAACTGAGTGAAAGAAAACACTATTCCTACTCTTAAACTAATGGTGCATGGGCCTCATCAAATGAAGTGATATTTCCAATGCAGCCACTGGTGCATTGGTTGACCCATGTTGGTGAAGGCTTGGTCCGCAAGAAACTCAGTTGTGCGAACCAGCAAGCAACCCAGTTGTGCGAATCAGCAAGCAAGAAAGATATAATAGTGAAGAAAACCACACTTCTTGTTTCAAAGTGCCCACAGGACATGAGTGAGTGCAAGTGCATGAAGAGTAGTTTGTGGATTTATCACGGTGTCATGTGACACTACATACAAATTTGAAGCATATGCAAATTCTTGACTTTGACATGCAAGAAAAAGAAAGAAACAAATATGGCTTGCATCGTGCACGTGTGCTTGCAATGTAAGACTCCTCCAATGCATGAGCAATAGGATCATGTAGTTCAAGTGGAGGAGGCATGATCTGTGTGTGAGATTGATCTTCAATGCATACAGATGAGTGATGAGGAGCCTTGGGTAATTGAATAGTTTCATGATCGGAAGTGAAACCAACCTCAAGAGAGCGAGGGCCTGACATAACCATCAGCTTGAGCTGAAGTGCCTTGACAGCCTTGGGTGTTTCAACTTCATTGTTAGATAGATCATCATAGACCGGTGGCTTCGAAAAATCAACTGCGATAGGATCATGATTGTGATCGAATATAGGAGTAAATGGATCATGATTGCCACGATTAGAAAAATCAATGACTTCAAGGGCATCCTCATGATCTGATGAATCAAATAGAGGGGTAGATGAAAAGCGAACAAATTCATCCTCTCTGTTTCTGGAAAAGGCAGATGAAATATCAAGTGGATTTTTAATGAATAACTTATCCTCTCCATTTTTGAATGATGGACCAACATCCGGTGTGTCTTTCGAGTGATAAAAAATGGGTTCATCCATGGATGGAGATACACATGTGAAATCATGGATGGAAGGTTCACCAAAGATTTCAGGAAAGAATGGAGGAGGCTCGAACGAAAGGGAGTCATCCTTCGCCGAGTGTTGATGCTCAAGCTCCCACTCATATTCTTCATGAATGACAATGCATGTTGGTTGTGAAAAACCAACTCCATCAATGGCTTTTTCCTCATTCACAACAAGTGTAGAGTCTGAAATGGAAGAACATAAGACAATATCATCCAGAGGAACAACTGAGTGCGAAGACGAAGGTTGTGGAACAGAATGCACATGAAAACTCGATGGACTCACAACCAAATCTGAGCGAAAATTAAGAGAAGTGATGTTGGGAGGATGTGACAGCTAAATAGGTGTGTGAGCATGATCCTCAACATCACTCTGTAGTGATGGAGATGTTTGATGAGGGGATGGTGGACAGTCACTCGTGAAAGTGACCGCATCCGTCTGAGATTGCATAGCTCCATCAGTGAAGAATGTTGATCGAGGTTTGATTTAAAACTTCTTCTTGGGACGAGAAAATTTCTTAACGCAATACTTGATTCGGTCCTAAAGATGGAAAAATTTCATCTGGCTCTTTTGAGCTTGAAATTGCAATTCATGGAAGCGCTACCAAAAATCCATAATTGATTCATGTAGAGCCTTCCATTGTTGTAACAATTTTTGGTTAAGATGGTCTGGATCAAAATGATAGAAAGTGTCTTCAATGAGATCATAGAAGTGCTCAAGTGAGTGCACGTTGTCAGCCAGTAGGCTGCACAACCATTGAAGTGGAGATTCGCAAACTATGTGTGCAAGCAACAAGTTGGCCTGGTCATTAGAACACCCATCTTCCTCATGAAGCATCGAAAGAAAGTGATGTTAGAACCCAGTCCATGCCACTTCGCCTTCACCATCATACGTGTAAGTGGAAAAGTGATCAAAAAACTCCCTCGTGATGGTGACATCTTCATGGTTTGAAAAACATCATGTTACACTAAAAAATGTCACCATGACTATTCGCAGTTAGTATGGCTCCATCCACTGTCATACTATCCTCCTTGGCAAGTCTCATGCCTCTGCCTTCCATGTCAAACTCAAAGAAAGAGAGAAAAGTCATTTAAAGTCAAGTTATCTCTGGTACGCAGTTTCTCTCGGCCTTACCTACGTATACGCAACCAAAGTTCACAATACCTGCGTACTTGTATGCTCTGTATGTAAAGGTATGGGTGCGTACTCTTGTAAAGGTCAAAAGGCGCAAGTTTCATCTTAAAAAAGTTACTTGTGGTCATTTCTAGAGCATTCTAGAAGCTTGTTTGACGTGTATGAAGCGCCTCCAGATGGTTCATGTATCCCTATAGAAGAGGAACTTATCCCATCAAGAGGGGAGCTAACCCACCCAAAAGAGGGGCTTATCCCATTGATGGTGGACCTGATTAACTTCTTCTATAGCACTATAAATACATGCATTGGACCAAAGGGAGGGGAGGTTGAAAGCTGAACATTCCTAAGGGTAGATGCTGCTGGAATTAGGACTTCCTTGTGAGAGCTTGTGAGGAGAGATTACCATCTTTACTTGTTTCCATTGGGAGGTAGGTGAGCTGACCAGAGTAAAGGAGAACTCTTGTGGACCCTGGGAGGAACTTGCACAACACCAAGGCTCAGGTTGTAATGGTTCCTTTTTTTACCTTTAATACAAATTAGTCCATTCTTCTCAACAATTTGTTATTTATGAGTTGTTTCATATACTCCTTGGTCTATATGTTAAATGTGTTTTATTTTATGTGATATTCAGGTGCTATTTAATTGTGTGACTGTTGGTGAATGCAGGTTTCGAAGAGAAGGAGGAGCTCATCCGGATCAACGAAGCTGGACTACTACAACAACGTTGGGTTACAGGTAAGATCTAAACACTTGATTTCTCATATTGTAATGCATGTTTAGAGAAGGATTGCTCTCATTTGTCTTGTTTGTCACTAGAAAGTCTTAGGCTTCTAGGGAGGTCGGTTGTGTCCGCACCGTCGACTCTTTCCGTGTGACAAAATGGCGACTCCGCTGGGGACTCCATGAATGTGTTTGAGTTCTTTTTGATTTGATATTTTGGTCTGAGAAAAATCGTTTGTTTTCTGATTTTTGGCTGTCTGACTGTGTGTTTGGGTGGGTTAGCTTAGAGTTATTTTAGATTTTCATTTTTCTTAGCTTTGCCAGTAGTACGCAGGCTTTGAGTTCAGCACAGTGCGTACTTGTACGCACTGCGACTGTGTGCACAGAGCGTACCCGCGCCTGTGTCAACAGATCACCTGCGTACCCCTGTCAAATTTGAGAAAATTTCATTTTTTATCTTTTTGCTCTTTAGATTTTGTTTTTACTTTGTTTTTACTGCCCAGATCCATTAGTTTACTGTCAGAGATCTTCACCTGGACTTGTTCCGTTAGTGTCGAGGGTTTTGGTGGAATTCATAGAGATTTTGCCTTAGGGTTTGATTTTTAACTGGCCCTGTAGTGACTTTGGCATTAGAGGTTGTCAAACTTTGGATCTCCCTGGTTTTGTCCAATCCTCTTACGAGTCGGGCCTGTCACAGAAGTCACCCTTGTGAGAGACCTACCTTCGTGTCTTCTCTTTGCGAAGCTCAAACAGTTTGTTTGTTAAAGCCTTGAATTCCATTCTTTAGAAAAAGAACAAAAAGATTTCGATTTTGTTTTTTGATCAGTTTATGATTCTGCATGGACTGATCCTTAGTTACATTTTGACTGAGTAAAACATCCGGGAATCATCCTTGTAGGCTTTTGTCCTCATTAGTTTTACTTTTAGGTAAATTTCCCTTTAATTTGCTTTTGAGTGATTTTGATTTGATTGCCTTAGATTTGTTAAACTTGGTTTTCGATAAATAGTTTTACGTGCTTGATTAATATAGGAAAAATACAAAATTCTTTGGAAAAAAGTTTGCTTTGGAAGCATTTATAGTCTTTTGAAGAAAGGAAATTTCGTGATAATTAGTGGTCATGAGTTGCATGTTTTGAAAAGATAAAGAGAATTGTTTCTTTGATTGTCTTTGTTAAGAAAGTTGTTTTCTATAAAATTTGCATTCTCTCAACTCTCTTAGCTAGGAGATTCATTGAAAAGGGAAAGTAGTGTAAATCATCGTAGGTGCATCTTTGCAGTGGTTGCGAGTCGAGTCTACACACCACCAGTTTCATCTCCACTACCTTTTGTCTTAAAGAAAAACCATAAAATCAACGCTTAAAGTAAAATCAACTTAGTAACTTTTTATTTACTAGGGTTCTGAAACACCAATATAGATCAGGCTAGTGTCTTGGAGTAGGTGAGTAATTAACTCTCCAAGAAAACAAAACCAAACAAGTAGCTTATCTTGTGATAGATTAAATCCAGTTGTTTCATTTATACTCTGGGAAAGCTCCTCTTAAAGGAGAAGCACGAGCTCGTGTCCGAACCAGTGAGGGGATCAATCCTCCCTCGTTGGGAACGACGCCAGACACGCACGTATTACAAACGGTAAACCTCGGATTAACCATTGTCGAGGAGCCAGGGGTCACTTGTCGGTAAACCTTGGATTATTGTCAAGGAGCCGGCAAGGGGATTGAGCTTGATACTCTGCCCTTGCGTGCTGTCAGAGTGTAGACTGTTCCCCCAGGTGTATTTGTTGCTGTTGGTAACCTTAGTGACCATTATCTTTAGGATTCTACCCGAGGTGACGGTGGAGGGAAGATCCCACTGTACCTGGAGCAGACGTCGGCTAGACTCACTTGGATTTTCCGGGGGGTTCACTTCACTCGAGACGGTTAAAGTGGAGGAACTTGTGCCGGTCTATTCATTAAGCAGGTTGCCGGGGTAACTGTTCCACCCGCCACTTCTGTATTGAATCCAGCGATGTTGGGTTTCATCTCCAACTAGCGTTTTCGATCCGGAAGGCTACTGTTTGTGCTTGGTTTGACGCCCTAGATTCTTTAGGTGTGTGCTTCAAATTTGTTTGGTTCTTTAAAGACTTTAGGTGGTTTGATTTGAGATTTTACTTTGTTTTCGTCTGTAGTAGTTAAAAGTTTTTAGCTGTCGCGGAATTACCGAGACAGTCCCGTAGACTTCGGGGCAAGTCACCTGAGATTGTTACCGGAACCGATTTGTTGAGGAAACTCCGTAGATCATGGGGTGGACCTCCTGAGGACGTCCCGGGTCATTACGAAGGTTTGAAAGTCCTCGTAACTCCTCCTAGTGGCAGTAGAGTAGGTTCACCTGAAGAAGGAGAGTCTTCATTGGTAGTCCATCTAGATTACCAAAGTCTAGAGATAGGTTACAATCCTGAAGCTGTTGCAGTTTCTGAGCTTGCTGGTAGTTTTTCATCTACTAGTGATATAGGCGAAGAACCTGAAATTTATGAACCTGTTACTCCAACTTCTAGTGTTCCTGATTCACCTAGGATTGAAAGAGTCATAACTGAGAATCTTCCTTATGGTTTGTTAGCTATTGAAGAACTTACTCCAGAAGAAGAAGTAGGCCCTGTTCTTGAAAATCAACCTACTCTTGACTTAAGAGAGCGTGAATCTATATTTTACAGTCCACCTAGAAGTACTACTTGGTACCTTTCGTTAACTAATTACTTAGACAACTCAGGGATAGGTTTTTCTCCACCTCGTACTCCTTATCCACCCGGAGGTATTTATACTCCTATAAATATGTCTAGTCAGTCGTCCATGTCTACTCAATCTCCTGAATCTTTCTTGTATGGTGGTCCTTCTGTTCCTACTGGGTATCAATCACTTTCTGGTACCTTTGCGGGAGCATCTCCTCAACCCATTGGACATGGGTCATTAGCTGGAAGCAATGGTAATAGACCGTTGGGTGTAGGAGACGTTTATATGATGTCAGGTTCAATTCCCAGTTCTCAACCTCAAGGTGGTCAATTACCGCCTGGGGGGCAGCCTCAATTAACGCCTGGGGGGCAACCTCAAGGTACTCAAGTTGCGGCTGGTGGGCAACCTCAAGGATAGTATGTACCTATGGTGCAATATGTTCCTCAAGGTCAACCCCAACCTCAATATGTACCTCAAGGTCAACCTCAGTATCAATTTATGAATCAAGGTCAACCCCAGTATCAGTACTTACCTCAAGGGTATCTACCCCAGGGTCAGTACTCGAGTCAAGGTTATCAACCACCTCAAGGTCAATCTTACGTTCAAGGTATGGGAAACGTACCTTTCAATTATCAATCCTACCCTCAACCTGGTTACGGATCTCAGTATCCTCAACCTGTTACGGGTCAATACCCCGGAATGATAGTGTGGGATCCATCACAAGGTCAACAGGTGTTGCAGCCAAGTATACAGTTGTTACCTCAAACTGGACAACCTGTAGTTTCTGGTCCACCCCAACAACCACAACCTGTCCAGTCAAATGTTCAAACTTCTGTAACTTCGGTAGTTACTCAGCCGCCAATCGCACCTAGTACTCCATCTCAAACGGCTGCTGCAACTACCGCAACATCTACCACGCTTACTTCTGGAGTATCGATAGCTCCGGTTTCTACTGTCTCTGCAACCACCCCTCAGACATCTTTACCGTTGTCCGGATCTACGATTCAAACCACGGTCTAGATGCCTGTAGGGCAGCCTGGTTTAAGTACTGTTGTAACAAGTCAACCACAATTTACTTATCAACAGCACTAGGGACAGTATCAATACGGGCCTGCTGTCCAACAATCGGTTTACCAGTATCAACCGTACCCTGGGTATACTTATCAACAACCTCAACAACCCCAGTACGGTCCGGTTAATCCTGGTTTTCCAGGAGGATATAATATCCTGAATGCGATTCCTGTTCCAAGTTATCCTGGATATCCTCCTCCTGGGACTGGTCTTGTGACCCAGAGTTTTAGAGATCCTAACCGGCAATTGCCGTTTATCGCAACTTTGGATTTACCCGACTTGACGCGCCTAACGAACGATCCAATAGATTATCTTCCGTTCTGGCCGCCAATGCCAAATAAGTTTCCCAGCGATATACCCAAGTTCGAAGGTAAATCTGGAGAGGATCCATCAAATCACGTGATGACTTACCACCTCTGGTGTGCTTCGAATTCTATCTCGGATGATTCGATCCGTTTACGTCTTTTCCAGTG
This sequence comes from Pinus tabuliformis, assembly GCA_031772625.1. Classification (NCBI taxonomy): domain Eukaryota; kingdom Viridiplantae; phylum Streptophyta; class Pinopsida; order Pinales; family Pinaceae; genus Pinus; species Pinus tabuliformis. The sequence continues at coordinate 664,617,598 of CM062811.1, read as the reverse complement.
TACGCTCATTGGTCTCACGGCCAAGTGGTATATTGAGTTACCACGGGCCTCTTTTTATAACTTTAGCCAGTTAGCTACCTCGCTCCTAACTCATTTTCAATTGCCGGTCAGATACGATAATGGTACTGAGTTATTAACTTCATTAAAACAATCGACGTCCACTTATATTTCTGATCATATCCATGAATGGAGACGTCGAAGACGTTTAGTAAAAGTTTTTATCCCGGACCAAATCTTAGCTGAATGGTTTGTCAAATCATTATTACCGAAGATTACTGAAGATGTAGCTAAGGCTGGAGTAGTTACTGAGGAGCAAGTCATTGCTCAAGCCCAGTCTCTTGATTTAGTTTACACTCAGTCGGGTACGTTGCACGAGAAGATCCCAGATCTTCCTAAGTCGAACCAAATTGCTGCTGCTCCTTCGGGGTCTCATGCTACTTATGGCATGATTGGTACGGTGAACACCAAAAGTAAGAAGAAGTCCTAAAAGAATTCTTCTCCAATCATAACCTTACCGGATTCCCCGACAGGAGAGTCTTCTCCTGAAATTACTGCCGACGTTCACGCTGTAGAGTCATCTACGGCTAAATCAAAAATCGGTGGTAAAAAGAAAGGCAAGAAGAAGGATAAAGCAGACAAGGCTCCAAAGGAGAAAAAAGAGAAGTCGGAATCTAACGACGAGAAACGCAAACCTCGCTATCCTTGTTTAATTTGTGAAGAAGATCATTTCACAAGAGATTGCCCTCATCGGGCAGAGGTTGTGAAAATCGTTAAAGGTTCCCCAACTCCTGCTGTTTTGAAAGATCCATTTCCAAAGCAGGAGAGTAAGATGATAGGTTCTTCCTCGAGTGCCAGTGAAGAACCCATATTGATGATGTCTCATGTACGGATTGCGACTCGATCACACGATTATGGTAGTAAGAGTCCTGTTGATGGCAAAGAAGCAGAATCTTCTCATTCTAATCCATCAACCTCAGCTCCTGGTTCCGATCCACTACAGATCGAGAAACCTAACCCGGACTTAGTAATCAAACCGCCCGCCAAGGGTATACTTCAAAAGTCTGCTTTCAATCCACATGCGAGAGCAGCTCAGAATTATAACATTGTTGAGGACTTAGCTGTTTCACCCTCAGCAATGTCGGCCTTAGAAGTGCTGCAATCATGCCCAGCACAACGAAAATTACTTTTGTCGGCTATAGGAGCTGTTGATATTCAGGACCCGAACCTGATAATCTTTGATCTAGAAAATAGTACACCACGTCTCCCTCATTAGATGGCTTTCCAGATTCCAGTGATAGTCAAAAACAGGTCTATTCATCGGACTGTAATTGATGAAGGAGCTTCTACGTGTATTATGTCGATTCAGTTTTGGAGATCGCTTGGTTCTCCTTCGCTGAACCAATCCCCGACTATTCTTAAGACCTTTGATGGCCGTGGGTTCCATCCGTTTGGCATTCTACAGGATTTGCCTATAGGGGTTGAAGGAAAAACCGTTAGACTGGATGTGGAGGTGGTTGATGCCCCTCTAGATTACAACCTTCTCTTGGGTCGAAGTTGGTCTTACGCTATGACAGCGGTCGTCTCATCGGTCTTCAGAGTTATAAAGTTTCCACATAATGGTAAGATCGTGACAATAGACCAGCTGAATTTCTTTTCATCCGACCCAGCCTCTTCAGAGAGTATCCAGCATGTCGGTAAAACGACTATCCCTTATAGGGATGTTGGCGTAGGACTAGTTAAAGATTCCGGTTTACTGGAAACTTTTCCTTTTCCTCCAATCAACGCAGACCCTTCATTCGCTTCCATTCATATGATTACTTCAGACACTATTATTTATGCTGATCCTTGGATTGTCCCATCTGAATCCGAGATAGACTCATTCGGTAATGCTATGCCTTTGAGTCCATATGAGATTGCTTATGAAGTCGTGCAGTCTTTTACCGGCTCGCGTTCAACCCAAATTGACCAAATGAATGTGGTCGGTGAAGAATCACTTTTCACATCAACCTCAGAACGGATAGCATTTCTTGAAGTTGTGTCATCTGACGAACAACTTCGCGAAATCCTAAGTGTAGACGATCTACCATGGGAAGATCTCCATCATAGATCTTCGTTTTTACCTGAGGATGATGGCTTTGCAAATGATTTTTCATCAATTTTTACGACTGAATATGTTAAGGACGCTCAGAATCCCACGAAACATCCTGATTCAGAGTTGAATTTGGGAAACATTTCCCGAACTATTGCCATTGACATTTCAGTCAAAGCTGGAATTATTGAGAACATTCATATAGGTGCCTCGTGTACAGATGACGAAATTCAAACATACAAGGCCCTATTTCAAGAATTTCGTGACGTGTTTGCCTGGTCCTATGAAGAAATGCCAGGAATTGATCCCTCCATCGTTGTTCATGAAATCAAGACTTACCCGGATGTTAAACTCGTTCGGCAACGTCTGCGTCAGATACACCCTAGGAAAGCGGCTGCAATTAAAGCCGAAGTAGAGAAGCTGTTGAAAGCGGGTTTCATTTATCCGATCCCGTTAACGGATTGGGTATCGAATATTGTTCCGGTGAACAAGAAACAAGGAACAATAAGAATATGCATCGACTATAGGGATATTAATCGTGCTTGTCCAAAAGACAACTATCCCACGCCCTATATCGATCAAATAATTGATGATTGTGCCGGCAGTAATATATTTTCCTTTATGGATGGTTTTTCCGGTTACAACCAAATCAATATTCTACCTGCCGATCAACCAAAAACGGCTTTCATTTGTCCTTGGGGAACATTCGCTTATTGCAAATTACCTTTTGGACTTAAGAATGTCGGAGCCACTTTCCAACGGGCTATGTCTTATGCGTTTCACGACATCAAGCACATTGTGCAGCCGTATCTCGATGATTTGCCTGCTCATTCTTTACATCGAGCTGATCACCTTGTCCACTTACGAGCTATTTTTATGAGGTGTCGGCATTATTGAATTCGGTTGAACCCACACAAATGTGTCTTCTGCATAGAAGTGGGACGATTGCTAGGATTTGTCATTTCAAAAGCCAGTATCCGCATCGATCCCTCGAAGGTAGACGCTATCATCAAATTGCCTCCTCCTTTGAGTCTGCGTCAACTCCAGAGTTTGCAAGGGAAAGCAAACTTTTTACGTCGATTCATTCCTAACTACGCCGAGGTTACAAAGGGTTTCACCCGGTTGTTAAAACAAAATTCTCAATTCTCTTGGGATGAGATAGCTCAAAAATCTTTTGATGCACTTAAGCACGCGTTGACCCATGCACCGTTGCTGCATCCTCCCAACTACAACCAGGATTACTTTTTGTATCTCGCCGCCTCCCACTCCACCATTGGGATGGTCTTAGTTCAGGAAGATGAATTCGGAACGGAACATGTGATATATTACCTTAGTCAGACGTTAAATCCAACTGAGCTCAAATACTCGCATGTGGAAAAGTTGGCACTGGCAGCCGTTCAAGCTGTCCAGCGTTTTCGTCACTACATTCTTCTCCGTAAAACTACAGTGATTTCGGATTGCAACCCTATGATCTATATTCTGACAAAACAATTGCTAGGGGGCAAGTACTCCAAATGGATCGTTATCCTGCAGGAGTTCGATTTGGAGTTCGAGAAGTCCAAGTCTAAGAAATCCTTAGTCTTTGCCGAGTTAATGTGTGATTTCCCGTGTGTTGACACAGAAACAGTGGTAGAGGAGCCCATTGCGGACGAATCTTTGTTTCTTATCAGCACTTTAGATCCATGGTATGGAGATATAATTGTCTATCTCCAAACCCAATCCTTTCGGCCCGAAGCTTCAAAGTCAGAACGTCGAAAAATTCGATTCCAGTCCCAACAGTACAAAATAATTGGAGATACTCTTTATCGTCGTGGGCAGACTTGGTTTTCCGACGTTGCTTAACTCACGAAGAGGCTGAAAGGGTTTTGAATGACTGTCACTCTGGGGCGTGTGGCGGTCATATGTCTGGGTATGCCACAGCTCAGAAGGTGTTGCGTGTTGGCTATTTCTGGCCGTCCATGTTTAAAGATTGTATCATTGCGGTCCGAAAATGCCGCAACAATCAAGTGTTTGATCGTAAGATGCGCGCACCACAAGCTCCTCTCCATCCTATAATTGCCGTTGGTCCTTTCGCCAAATGGGGTATCGACTTTATTACTTGTAACCCTCACTCGGCCGGGGGGCATGCGTATATCATCCTTGCGGTTGATTATTTTACTAAGTGGGCCGAGGCGATGCCTACATTCGAGGCAGACGGCAAGGCAGCAGCAATTTTCGTATTCAATCATATTATTGCTAGGTTTGGTGTCCCACAAGCGATAATCACTGACCATGGGCGTCATTTTCGAAACATTATGATGACAGAACTCACAGGCCAGCTTGGTTTACGTCACGATAGTTCTACTCCTTATTATCCCCAAGCGAACGGTCTGGTTGAGGCTATCAACAAAGTTCTAGTTATCATGATTCGACGGATCATTGGTATTCATCGGTCGAATTGGCATAACATGTTATTTTCAGCGCTTTGGGCATACCGAACTTCAGTGAAAACATCAACAGGGTTCACTCCTTTCCAGCTAGTTTATGGTTTGGAAGCCGTGCTGCCCATTGAATGAGAAATCCTGTCACTGCAAATGGCCATCGAATTACTCCCAGCTACTTCCGAAGAAGAGAAGCATCTGTTATACTTAGCTAAATTAGATGAGACTCGACGTGAAGCTGCCTTAGCAATCGAGACTCATGCAAAATGAATGAAAGCTCAGTATGACCGGAATGTGACCCCTCAAAATTTTTCGGAAGGAGACCTAGTGTTGTTGTATGATCAAGCTAATGATAAGTTAGGTGCTGGAAAATTCGTTCCTATGTGGCATGGGCCCTACATTGTCAAGCGAAAGCTAGCAAAAGGGGCCTATGAGCTGGTAGACTTTGACGGGGACTCTTTGGGTAAACCCAGAAATGGCCTTTACCTAAAGAGGTATTATGCTTAAGTGATGGGTATGGAGATTTTAGTTAGGATAGTTTTCTCTTTCTAGCTGCTATGTGTGCTTAGTTTAGACTGTGTGCTTAGTTTAGACAGTGTGCTTAGTTTAGAAAGTGTGTTTTTCGTCGTTATTTTGGCTTATCTTGGTTTTACTCTTGATATTGTAGATGTTGACGCCTCTCCAAACGTACATTGGATTTGCTGATGGTGCTTGTCGTAGTACACAGAATATCTCTTCCGCAGCTTGGGTTATTTACTCGCCCTCTGACGAGTTAGTTTCTATGCATGGGGTGAGCCTCGGTCAAACAACAAACAACATTGCAGAATACAGTGCAGTGATTGAGTTATTATTTGAATCTATTTCATTTGGGATTCGGAGTTTGATAGTGAGGTTAGATTCTGAACTCGTTGTATTACAGCTTAATAGAGTCTATGCCATTAGAAATCCAGTGTTATTAAGATTGTTTTTGAGAGTGCGTCTCTTGGAACGTGAATTTGATTACATTGAATATCAGCATATTCCAAGGTCTTTAAACACATTAGCAGATGCAATGGCGTCTCGAATGTTAAATAGACATTTGTAACAATCATAAATGTAAATTTATAAACATTTCATCATACATGTTTAACAAAATAAGCCGGTAATAATGATATATATATATAGATAGGAGTGTGTCAAAAAATATTCATCGTCTTCGATCATAGGTTGAAAAAACACCTTATGATCGGCAAAAATGATAAGTACAAAAAACCAAAATGTCACATGTGTCTACGAAGTGACTAGCCAATCACTGGTGATGCTCTCTATACGACACCACTGCACGGGCTACTCTACACAAAAAACTCCTAAAGGGTCCCGGGACTGCGACTACATAGCGCTGCAATCTGATAGGAATATCATCTATAGTCGTCTCTGGTATACCCGCCGTCAGACGCTCTAGATCCTGCTCCAACTCAGCTAGTGTCTCTGCAGCCGCGTCCTGTGGGGCCGGTGCCGGTGCAACTGGTTGTCTCCTCTCAAAAGCCCGGAGATTGGCCGGACGCCGTGGACCTACATCTGCATTTTGAAACATTTTACTGTCAGTTTGAGACGATATGTATAAAAAACAAAAAAATAGATAATTTAAAAACTTGTGAAAAATGAAAGTACCTCTGTCATCCCATTGTTCTCCCTGTGGAAGAACCATGTCCGGATCATTCCGAAAATCCATTCCGGCATAAGGAAAATCCTGAATCGCAAAGACCTGGTTTTCCAACCAGTGAAAGTAACCGTCAGGAAATCGAACAACTGCTGCTCCCTCATCAGGATGTTGGGCCATTACCGCAACCCATCTTGTCAACTTAGGCTCCCGAGGAGGCCCAACTGGAACAGTAAGATGCTGGGGGATCAGCATTGGAACTCTCTCTAGGGCAAAGCTCACAACCAAAGGCCCATATCCAAAGGTCTTCAATCGTCCGGTCTTTGCCCTAGTCAGTTGGCCCTTCATATTGGCCAACACAGCATCACACTAGTTGAAAATGGTGCCTTGGAAGCAATCTATAGCCATCCGCATTTGGGACCCGGTGGCATGGTGCAAAGAGGCTGCGCCGCAAAGTCTGGTAACAGTAAAGGCTATCACCATAAGTTCAGGTCAGGATATGTATTTGATTTCTGTCCCCTTCTCCTGGTTTTGATTGTTGCACCACTCTAGCCGGAGACTAGTAAGGGATTGGCCACCCGGCCTAGTCCCGAATAGAGAGAGTTGCTCGCCCCTGTTAGGCAAGCCAGTGAGAAAATATATGTCGGAGGGCTCTATCTCGAGCTGGTGCTCTCCGATGTAGAAACACTGATCCTGAATGTTCCACCTTTCAACCATCCAGTCAAGGAATGGCACCTGGGCCCTCATGCCAGGTATGGCCCAGTACTTGTAGAGACCGCATGCCTTTAACGCATCAATATAAGGTTGATGACCTATTGCGGCCAAATCAACGTCCTCGTGTTCTCTTTCACGCCAATCAAGCATGGTGTGCACCCTGCACATCATAAAACATCTATTAGAGTGCATAAAATTTGAAATTTTTGGTCCATTTTGGAGAAATGAGGATGTCAAAATGCGTTTTGCGGGGTACGCACCCCGGCTTTTAGGAACAGAGCATCCGGACGCAGCTTCCCTTAAGGCCGGGTGCGTACGCCCGGTATTTTCCCCATTGAGAAAATATCGGGGTACGCAGGTCAGCAGTGCATGACCTGCGTACCCCGAAGGGCGCATCTTGAAACCCCAAGACCTCCAAAAAATAAAATGAAAACCTAAAAATGAATTTTAAACGGATGGAAAGCAAGAGAATGATGTTGTAGAATACCTGATGAGACGGCGTTCGATTCTGGCGGTCGGATTCTCCGCAATATCCACAGGAAGTTTCTTGTCAAAAGCCCTTTTCTCAACCTCAACAGTGAAATGGTAAAAATGACATGGTAAAAGGTCTTTTTATAGGTTTTTTGGATAAATGAATGCTAAGTTTGTTTATTTTTCACCATGAAAGGATATTTTTCAATGTATTTTTGCCCATCTTAAACAGGTATGAGTAATGTGTTGTTTTTGTGCAGGACAAAGGGACTTTAGGGTAAATTATCATTTTTCACGTCAGAGTCATCTTTTAAGCCCTTTTTTGACTCCTAAAACATGAAAAGATTGCCGAGCGTTTCTTTTACACTCGTTAAAATGGAATTAAAAGATGGTCCTCTTATAGCCCTTTTCTGACCGTAAAAACACGAAAAGATTGCCGGGTTTTTGTCGTTTCAAACTCGATATTGGAAATAAAACGACGTGTCCTTGATCGCTTTTTACTTTTCAGGTCAACGGCACTAAACATGAAAGTACTCCTTGGTCGCAAGATCAAGCGGTTCTCTCAGGTATTATTTTATACTTTTTCGGGCTTGGGAGACACAAATTTACGAAAAAGTTCACCTTGGAGTCTTCTTTAGTTTTTTCAGACTCTCTAAAATTGAAAAACGCCGAGTTTCTCCTATACTGGACTCGTTAAAATTTCACAGTAAAGGACCTGTTCGATTACAAACAGGAACGGACCACTCCTTCTTAGGGTCCGAATCTAAACTAAGTTGGACTCATCCGAAGGATGAGCTTATAATCAAGCATATGTTATCCTCCTCAAGCTTGTAAAAAATAAAGAGGTACTTGCCAAAAATGGTGGGGGAAAAGAGAGAAGAATGAACCTATTTGTTATCCTTTGTTACAGAAGAACCTTATTACCGCTCTTGAACACGTCACTTTTCATTCACCTGGGTTGGGAAATCCTTTGCCTTAAAGTTGATCAAACCACTTTGAAAGACTTCAACCGTTTCTGGGTATTAACTTTGGGTCAATCGTCACCAAGCCATCTGTCGTGTCGTTATGTGTTCAAGAGGTCTCTGCAAATAAACCATTCATATGCAAAATACTTGTCATCCATTTTGACCATCCTTGAGTCAGTCCTTACAACAACATTTCTTCAACTTGAACAATGATTTCGTGTTGTGGGCTTGCCTGCAGCGAGTCGCTTTCTATCGACATCAACACATTATCTAGAAAGATGACTTAGAGATCGTCAGTACCTTGAAGTCTGCATGCATCAATGGCAGTTTTCTCGCCTTTGACGACAGTTTACATCATTGACTTTCGATCAAAGGACTCCGTGACGTGTTCGACATCAACCCATTCATTCACATTTCATGGATTGTACTGGGTACTTTGAGAACCATTGACATCACTGGTGGTCTCTCTCACACTTGTTAACAGTTTACATCATCGACTGGTAATCAAGTGGTTTCTACCATGTTCGACATCGACTCATTTATTCACATGGATAGAATCGTACCAATTCGGGAAGTAGAAATGAAGACCCTGGATCTAGTTTCCACCATCCAGGCTGCGAGGAGTTTTGTATTCATTATATAGTAGACTAATCATAAACAGATGGCTGCGTCCATACTGTGTCTACAAAAGTCTATAATTGTGATGTACTGCAAAATCATTCCTGTGTCAGAGCAGTAGTTAGATTGTTAGTTAAAGTTTTCAATCTTAGTATGGGAATGCCTACCTCAGTGATGATATGATATTATATATATTTTGTGTTGAATATTTGCAAGTTCTGACCAGGCTCTCCGCAAGATACTCCTTGAAATGATAAAGTACTTCACCCTTCCTAGATCATATAAAACCCTGATCTACTACAGGCTTCGCACTTTAGGGGGCAATCTGTTACACTAAAAAATGTCACCATGACTATTTGCAGTTAGTATGGCTCCATCCACTGTCATACTATCCTCCTTGGCAAGTCTCATGCCTCTTCCTTCCATGTCAAACTCAAAGAAAGAGAGAAAAGTCATTTAAAGTCAAGTTATCTCTGGTACGCAGTTTCTCTTGGCCTTACCTACGTATACGCAACCCAAGTTCACAATACCTGCGTACTTGTACGCTCTGTATGTAAAGGTATGGGTGCGTACTCCTGTAAAGGTCAAAAGGCGCAAGTTTCATCTTAAAAAAGTTACTTGTGGTCATTTCTAGAGCATTCTAGAAGCTTGTTTGACGTGTATGAAGCGCCTCCAGATGGTTCATGTATCCCTATAGAAGAGGAACTTATCCCATCAAGAGGGGGGCTAACCCACCCAAAAGAGGGGCTTATCCCATTGATGGTGGACCTGATTAACTTCTTCTACAGCACTATAAATACATGCATTGGACCAGAGGGAGGGGAGGTTGAAAGCTGAACATTCCTAAGGGTAGATGCTGCTGGAATTAGGACTTCCTTGTGAGAGCTTGTGAGGAGAGATTACCATCTTTACTTGTTTCCATTGGGAGGTGGGTGATCTGACCAGAGTAAAGGAGAACTCTTGTGGACCCTGGGAGGAACTTGCACAACACCAAGGCTCAGGTTGTAATGGTTCCTTTTGTTACCTTTAATACAAATTAGTCCATTCTTCTCAACAATTTGTTATTTATGAGTTGTTTCATATACTCCTTGGTCTATATGTTAAATGTGTTTTATTTTATGTGATATTCAGGTGCTATTTAATTGTGTGACTGTTGGTGAATGCAGGTTTCGAAGAGAAGGAGGAGCTCATCCGGATCAACGAAGCTAGACTACTACAATAGCGTTGGGTTACAGGTAAGATCTAAGCACTTGATTTCTCATATTGTAATGCATGTTTAGAGAAGGATTGCTCTCATTTGTCTTGTTTGTCACTAGAAAGTCTTAGGCTTCTAGGGAGGTCGGTTGTGTCCGCACCGTTGACTCTTTCCGTGTGACACATCACAGAGGGAGAAGAGTGCAAGAATCCATGATAGGTATTCAAAGGTTCAAAACAGGTTGAGAGGACACAACTTGTCATTAGGCTCTCCTTCTAGCACCAAAATTTTTGACAGTGCTAGAACCGCCAACATGTCAAGGGATCTCCCTGGTAATAAGTCCCAATTAGACCTCATACTGTTTGGTGTAGGAGTCCCAATAGTGGGTCGTATGGTAATGCCTTGACTGCGATTTCACACAGAGGCAAGTAAGATAACTCTGTTGGTAGCAAGGGTGTGACAGTTGCAGTGAGTCAAGGAAGGTGCATGAGAGGTTATAACATGTGGGGGTTGAGATGAGTGCGCCCCTTAGAAACCTGTGATAGCATGCAGTTAAGAAGGGAACACACGAGCGAAGATGCATCACAACATGGAAGGCAAGTTATCGAGCAACCCAAAGTGATGGTTAAACCAATAACACATTTTAGAAAGATTCATACATACTTATACAAAATAGTCTATACATGCATGCATAAGCAAACAAATACATATATCATTTAGAGTAAAATAGATAGCATAGAATACAATACAACATATGCATGAAACATGCTAGCTCTTATTGTATTACGAAGTGTAACTTCCAGTCATACAATAAATCCGATAGCGGAATGTTACAGCCACAACTGCCTACTCCTCCAAAGAGATGTACTAGCTCTACACAGTGGAGAAGCAAAGGTTCGTTATGATATTATCCAAGCTCTCTCCAACATAGTCTTATGAGAAGCTTGGTTGACCAAAATGCTGTATAATGAGTTATGAGGGAATATTTATAGCAAACGCTGGGGTGACCCTTGACATTCCCCTTTGTGACAATTCAACTACACTCATGACTTTTCATCTACTCTATGGTTGTTACAACCAACTATTGACACTCGAATTACACTTGACGAGACATTACATTACAATGCACATGTACCCATGTGAGAGAAATGGCTTGAGAAAGCCATGCTAGACATCACTATAATTTAGACAACCATGGAAGACCAACTCCTCAACAGCCTCATGCTAATCAACAATAACATACCGATGCCAAAATTGGTATTCCTTGATGGTGTCCATGTGCTCCAAGGTGACATCTTTTTGGAACCTAACTCTTGCCTCCATAGCATCTGGGTACACTGCTCGGGCTCCTCTATCCAACTCGACTATAAGCATGCGCATCATTGCCTTCAATACGACTAGACTAGCAACATACTTGTGCATGACGTCTGCACTAATGGGCAAGTCTGGGCTGGTGGCAATGCGCATCAACTCGTCGAAGTACGAGTCAAGCTCTATTCAGACCTGTGCCTTTGTCTCTACCTAGGTGAGAGTCCCAATAGATGGGAATGTGTGTGCGTGCACCACAACATCCATACTCTTGAATACACATGAATGGGAAGCTTGTATACTAGTGATGAGTTGCGAGATCCATTCATAGTTCTGGATCTAACTTTAGATATGTGCCTTCAACTCGACCTCATTGACCTTCATCATATTAGGCAAGTGAATTGGGGCTCACTTGTATCTCATCGTCCATGTTTGCATGTACTCAACAACAGAATTCAAGTGCATCAAGATACATGCTCTTCTAGCACATTGTTGCTGCCATCCATTGAGATGGATGACTGCCTTATGCATGGTGCCAAACTTGGAGTACAACACTCACATAACTATGTCAAGGGACAATACTTCATCTATTATTGCCTTCTTCAGTTCAACTCGGGCAGATGTTGTCACCAACTCTCCTCCTTTCTTGGCCGTTTGAAGTTCCTTAGCCATTTGCTCATTCTCAGCTATCAGAAAGTGAACACTTGAGCTAGTGGCTTTGGCATACACTCTTGTAGCATCAGCCAAGGCTGCTGGATGTTTGTGCACCTCAGACATGATCATTTGTTCCTCAACTTGCGTAGGAGATGTATGATCATCCGGAGTCAACACTCTATGAGACTCCACAACTCTACGTTGAGACTTGTCAAATGAGATGTTGTGCATCTCTCCTTCCGACTAATCTCCAAGGATCTCAGTGCCTCCTTGGTCACTTGAGACCTACTCATCATCTAGATGCAACCTACCTTTCTTCTTCTTTCTCTTCTTGGACCTACTAGCTACTGCTCTTGCTTTCCACACATATCATGATGCACTTAAGTATTTGATTAAGAAACCGGGTAGGTCGACCTCTTTGTGGGGAGGCACGAGGTCAGTGTCCTGTTCAAATTCCTACTGCTCCATGTCTGTATCCAATTGTTGAAGCGCTTGCTTTATCTCATGAGAAAAGTCCTACTCCTGTGATGGTTCATCCAGTCTTCCTGACGCCAGCCGTTCTGATGAATCCATTACTTGTACGGGTGTTGTTTCATCTAGGCACGAGGTCGGTGTCTTGTTCCAATTCCTACTGCTCCATGTCTGTATCCAATTGTTGAAGTGCTTGCTCTATCTCACAAGAAAAGTCCTGCTCCTGTGATGGTTCATCCAGTCTTCCTCACACCAGCTGTTCTAATGAATCCATTACTTGTACGGGTGTTGTTTCATCTGTTTGCACATGTTGTGCCCCCTGTTGTACCTGTTTTTACTGCACTTCCTTCTCCTGTTTGCGCAGGTCTTGTTCCTTCTAGAGTTTCTCCTTTAGCTCATGCAACTCCTTCTCTGTTTCCTCCATTCTTCTCTTATCCCTCTACCTTTGCATTATTTGCTTGTCGCACTGTTGCCTCTTCACCTCTATAGCCATAGCTGCTTTCTCTACCAATGGATCTACTCGGAAATTTCAATTTTTCTCAAGTTCCTCCATGTGATCAACAATCTTCCTCTTGCCCTTGTTGCAAATTGGTATGCTTGCCTCTGCTGCTATTATTGCTGGTGCTGGTGCTCTCAAATATGCTGCTTCATGTTGCTTTGCTAACCACTCCATAGTGAAGCCGACCTGTTCATTGGGTTTGGAGAAACTGTAGAAATATCTCCATGGGTCCTCCTCAACCCATGAAATGCCCTGTGGATCCAGTTGAACTGTACTCTCGTGCAGTGATCTTTAACAATGCAATATGGGTCATATAGATTGTAACTTCGAAGGTCAAATGGGTACTTCTTCATCTGTTATTCTTCGACATCTTCTTTCTTGAAACTCTAGATGTCATATAACAAAATCTACAATCAAAGAGTGGGCCAAGGTGCCTTCTTCTTTCGGTGTAGTCTAGCTGTCAATCCTACCGATGTGTGATATGCTACTTCCTGCATGATGAGTATGTCCATGGAAATATTTGGTAGAACATGCGGAGGCTTCTCCGCGCTAAACATTCGTATGACAGTGCCAGATGGTGAGGCATACTAATCAACAATGTCTATCAATGCCTCCATTTCTTCCTTCGACATGCAGGGTGTACCCTATTCGAATATCATCTTTTAAATTGGGGTGACGAAATGATCATACAACCATGTGATAAATCCTCTGAAGCTGCATTTAGACAAAAACTTACAATATGCGTTCACAATAGTCTCTGTCGATGACCATGCCCACTCCAAGCTCGGGAACTCCTGTTGGTAACATATTACATCTAAGATGTAGGTGGACATGTAGATCTCTGCTTGCATACCTTTGGGTGACTTTCGAGCCTTTGTGAGCTGATGAGCTAACATGTTGGATCAGTTACAATGTTTTCCTTCTCCGGCCAGTTGGTCCAGCGGATCACCCAACTTTGTGGGAAGGTTTCTGTGCTTTCTTGGCGATACAGTCGACATGCAAATATGACCAAGTATTGATACGCCTTCCACAGTGTCTTTGGATTTTAGACCTGGTTAGGTGTCATCCTGAATCTAGTTGACTCCTTTACCCAGTTCTTTAGAATGTTTCTGGAGTTAGCACTGCCGCTAGGTAAGCTGAAGGGAGTCTCCATGATAGTCATGGGCTTCGACATCTGATACATCTTATCATAATCTTGTGCCCAAAAGGTTGCAATCTTTTTTCCACTGACACTTCTCAAAGTCATTGTCTCAGGATCACTATGGGAGATGATCCAGTGTATCATGTCCACGCATGGGAACGTGGGGTATATGCATGAAATCCAGTACAAGCCAGACTTGTGAATGTTCACATACACCTAAAGGTCTTCGACATCTTCCTCAAAAGTTCCTCCAAATGCTTCATTGACCTCTTTCCATTTCAGCTTGATTTCCTTGTCTAGAAATAACTTGGTATCTTCATAGCTCGGTAGACATGCGGACACCCATTCTATTGTTGCTCCAGTTGTACTTCCATCAGTGTCATTTGATCCTACTCTCTTGGAGGCCATTGATCCTGTACTACTAAGAGGAAGATGAACACCTGAAACATTTGGAGACAATGCAACATGCATGGAAAAAAATTTATTAGCGAAAACCAAAGAAAATTTGGGGAATGACATAACACATACCGAGGATTGATAGGAAAATATTGCACAATTTCTTCTTGGAGGTTGGGGGACTGGATGCCAGACTTGTGCAAAGAGTAGTATGGGCTATCTGAGGAGGTTGACTAGCTACTCAATTTTCTCAATGTGCAATCCATGCTAACTACTGACTTCTAGGATTGCGCAATGGACAATTCCATCTAGGAATGATTACCTGCTCAGAGACTGCATTGCGCAATTTTCTGGCCAGCAGTCACTTTCCCTTAGAGATGAAAAAAACAGTATTGGAGGATAGTGCCTGGGTAGAAATGTGCATTTCTGGAGAGGAAGACAGAGCCTTCCTTCCCTAGATTGTGCAATGTTGTCTCGGTGAAGGCGGAGTCTGGGCCAAGGTAGGATAGACTCATTGAAGGGAAACTGAAAGAAAATGTGAAAGTGAATGCATGGCGAAACGAAGTGAAAGAAGAAGTGATTGATCATACATGCAAACATTGAATGAAAGATTCAGGAAACAGATCAACATGCATGTGGGTGAAGTGTTTCGTTGAATCAGCGACCGTTCGTGCAACACAGTTTCATGCATGGGACAATAGTGAGATAGCAACAAAAACTGAAATGGTGCTAGTACAAGCTAGTATGCATGTAAACAACAACAAACGTTCAAAGAAATCAAGCAAACAACACTCACACAAGAGAAAACACAAAAAGCAATAGAAATGATGAAAAAGACAAGTTGAGACCACTCACCTGTGAATAGTTGAGCCGGATGTGCCGAAGAGTCTTGGATGTGCTATGGGATGTCAGAGATCCAAGATCGATGTGAAAGAATGATCTTTGATGTGTCGAATAAATAAGTTTGAAGTCATGACGCGCATGCCACAAGTATAGGAAAAAGCAACACTTGGAGGAAAGTTTCTAAAATAACTTTGCATGTAACCTCCAACTGCTAAAAATAGCTCCCTGAATCAAGGGATGCTTTTTTTCATGTTGCCTTTTTCTATTCCCGAGAAAGAGCAATCCATGCATGCAAGTCAAGTTTCCTTGGTCCCGGGTGGAACTGGTCAACCCATCTGCTCATGCATGAGGTTGCTCAACTACTGAGAGGAAATGTGCATTTTTGGATGGGAGCTGGGTTGGCTGCCCAGGAGATTTGCACAATTTATGGGTAGAGAAGCTGACTGCTACCCAAGATTGTGTAATTCATGGGCTGAGCAGCCCTGCTGGGAAGGATTGCGCAATTTTCTGGGTGAAGCCTGACTTGCACGAATGCACAATTTTGGAGCCCAGCAGTCTACCAGATAGAATTTTGCAATTTATTCGAGGAGCTGCTCAACCTACAGCTAGACCAAGTCTGGATGAATAGCCTATGAGGGGAATGCATCAAGCTTTTATTGACACGCTTTATTTGTGCAAGAAAAATAATGAAGCTTTTGTACTTGACGAAGCAGGACAAGGTTGTTATAGACATATTTGGGCACTGCAACCCCAATCACATATGTCCATAAACCAAGGGCTTCTGAGTCCCTAAAAGTGTTGTTTTATGTCAGCTGATTACATCATCTCCGAGAAGTTCTTCACAGAAAACTACTTAGAACTAGTCAAAACTGGACCATACATATTGCTCAGTGCTAAGGGTGCGATGCATCTCAACTGCTCAGTGAAAAAAGTTCGATGCATACTGAAAAGCCCTTTTGTAGGGTGCGATGGACGAGAGTAGACAAATGGCAGAGACAGTTTCCAAGGTGGATGATCATGGAATCTTCCAGAAACTTCTCTTTTGACACTTGCATCTCTGAATTCTCCTAGGGATGAGTAATATATCATCAATCTCCAAGTGGAATCAAGAACTATCAGAGAGAAGACACTAATAAAAATCCCAGAAGCTGACTCACCCCCCTGCAATCATCTATATACGGATCCCTCATCCCAGAGATCCAGAGGCTGGAATTTTGCATCTTGTAAGGAAGTGTTATTGGTTTCCTGGTGGAACATCATAATTTTGGGTGATCTAAGATTTTCATGAGGTGAAGAAGGGCTTTAATGCTGAGAGGATGACGTTGGGTCAGATCAATGGGTTGTAATTCTCTCTTCTAATCTTTATATCAATAAAGATATTCAAGTTTTCCTCCACATTCTTGCATGTTTGATGATATATGAATTTGTGTGGCCAATATATATCTGGTCCTATATTGTTTATGATTATAGATCTCTGTACTTCGATAGTATTATGTTTCTTTGACTTTACATGTACTCTTTGAATCGGGGTAAGCAAGGAAGGAGTGGCAAAGATCTGTCAGAAGGGAGACGAAACGGGCAAGGAACCAAGCGAAAGACAGAGGTTGGTACTCTTTCTTTCTTCTCATCTACTTCTCATAAAGGAAAACGAAAGTAACTTTAATTTGTTTGCTTCTAAGATAGCTACCCATCTTAGTGGGACTAGCAGCTCTGCATAGACACTAGATTTCCCGATAACGAAATGGCGACTCCACTGGGGAGCAAATAGCTTGTTTGCTTGTCTATATTTGTTTGCTTTATAAACTTACAGACGGAGCCTGAAGTCAAGCCAACTAGCCTTCCAACTGCATTTGCTATGCGAGTGCAAAGTAGATCAATGCTGCTTCAGTCTATCTCCGGGTTTTGTTTATAAACTAAACGATTGATTTGCAAACATCCTAATTGCCCTGGTGGTGGCTCAAGTAGCCTCATTAGATCAGCCCCTGTGATTTGCATTTACTGACTATCATTAGCTTGGCCTAAATCCCTGAACTAAGCTACAAACTGTGACCAAGAACCAAGTTGAAGTCTCATCCCTGGACCATCGCACCTTCTCCTCTTGGGAATTTGGATGCATCACACCTCCCATATGTAGTAGGTGAGATGCATCGCTCTTTCCCTGTGTTATAGGTGCAATGATCAGATAAGACCTCTTCTGCTTCCAAATTTTGGTTTTTTGTTCACTCTCTTCAGCTTTATTCAGGAGTTTTTGTTGTCTGTGATCAGTATACCACTGTGGAAACTCCCTTCCTTTGCATGATTCAGCTTCCATAGTACAAAGAACTGTAAATGTTTTTATGTATTGTTCGCCATTCATGGTTCTCCTTTACAAAGAAGTAGCGTAATCAAATTGTCGTCTTTTGATTTGGAAGTGTCGTAAGTGTCGTTTTCAGTTAAAGAAAAGAATCCTACTATTTTGGATGGTCGATTACACTGTTACTCTTGTATTTGATTTGAATTAATTGTTTTTCAAGTGTCGAAAGCAGTTTTCAATTCAAAATCGCAAAGTGTCGTCATTATCTTCCTTTCATCTTTTGAAAAGAAAATCATTAGTACTGTCGCTTGAAACGATTCAGATTTGTACTTAGTATTCTTTTTGTCATTCACACATTAAGAAAGCAAAAACAAATACATGCATGTGCATTTGCATTTAGACTGCCTTTTGATTTTGATTTAGGATAGTGCATCTAGTGTGTGCTCTCTGCTCTATGTTGAAAGAATCCTGCTTCTCTTTCCTTAGTAGCTAGGATTTTCATTGCAAAAAGAAGATTAAACAATTGTTAATCATCTTAGATTGCATTTTAGGAATTGTATATCTACATCACGCGGTGAACCTGAAAGGCAAACTTCTTAAGAAAGATCAACTGTAAAATAAATTCAATGAACATAAAAATGCTTTGGAACCTAATGCACAACATTTAGAAGTCTAGGCTAGAGATGTATTCCGGTGTCGTAAAGCCTGGTAACTATCGCTTTCATCGTAGGTTGGGTGATTCCTCCTCTTTGAGACGACAAGTGCTAGTATGGACTTGTGCTCCCATGTACCGTCGAGTATATATTGGGAGACCACAATAGGCTATATCCTTTATCCTTAAGAAGCCATGTCTATCGCCCTATCGATCACAATGCACTGAACACAACATTCGCGAAGATTGACTGTCGTACCGTAAAAAGTATTCTGTAGTTTTGTGATTGGTTTGGTAATCCCCCTGTCTAGATTTCCAGAGTAGTCTCTTTCATTCCTTTTCAGACTCCTTAAAGGAAAAGGTCCATCTGAGCACTTGTCACTTCAAGCTCATTAAAAATTGAAGGCGACTAGAGTCATCTTTAGCTTTTTCTCGACTCTTAAAAATTGAAAAAGCAAGTTGTGTCAAAGTGTCTAAAATTTATTTTAATCAGATTAACATCATTGTTCCCTCGTTGATCTTAGGTTGAGAAAAATGGAGTCCACCAACCAAGTATTTCCCCTTGTGGGAAATCCTAGTCCTTTCTCCTCTTGGGGAGATGTTGGTGCACCTCATATGGCCACATTGTCCCTCCCAGGACTGACAATCGGCTTGCCAATATGGCTCTTCTCGACCTCTATCATTCAAACCGCCGCAATTCCTGAGTGATCAAATCAGCAACTAGATGATACTAGAGTTACCCCCCAACCTTCTGCTTTGCTTGTTTCTCCCTCCCCTCCTTCCACTTTGCTTGGTGAAGTTGGTAAAGCTAAAAACCAAGTAACTGAGAAGAAGAAGAAAGGGAAGGAGAAAAAGAAGAAGGAGCCAAAGGCGAAAAGGGGCAACCATACGTCGTCTAGCAAAAATCCACACACTGCATCATCCAAGCCTAAATCTCCATGTTTCATTTGCAAAGGGGACCACTATCATCGAGATTGTCCTTGCATCCCTCAGATCTTAAGGGACTAGTCTCCTCATTTGCACAATCCGGTGTCATCAACCTCTGATGATCATGTTGAAAGTACACCGTCAACTAGTGAAAATGAAGTCTCTGGACAGAAAGGAAAATGTAAATTTCCTTGCAAACTGTGTGAAGGCAATCATGCCGTCCACCGTTGTCCCTTCCTGGATGAAGCTAAAAGAGTCTTGGATAATCGTCCTGCTTCACCGCTACGGCTTCCTCCTGGGTACAAGAAACTCTTGCCGAGTCCATCGCTAGTTGAAAATCTAACTGACACAACTTTGTGGTCAGTCGAAGCATCTATCATTGAAGATAAACCCTCTGAATCCATACCAGACGAAAGTCAAAAGGTTGAGGCGGCAGTCGACCCGGTCTTGTCTTCGGAAGGTCCATCTTCAGATGATACGGTCACCAAAGAGAATGAGAACGACACCGTTCAAATTCTTTTTGTAAACACAGACTCCGATGAACATGGGGGCAATCTACCCGTTCCTTTACCGCAGGAAGGAAGTTCGTCAGGGTCATATCCGGTCATTTATTCGGTCCCACCTCTGAGAAACCTAGTCGTTTCCTTCGATTGGAATCTACTAGGCAGACCCCATTTACCGTCTAATGTACCATTCCGAATCATTGTACAAGCTTACAGAATGGTCATGGTTGGTACCATCATAGATGAAGGGGCTTCTATGAGTACCCTTTCCTCAACTGCTTGGAAAGCACTTGGTTCGCCATCGCTTCTGCCTGAGATGCGAAATCTAACAGGCTTCAACAAAGGAACCAGTTGACTGTTAGGGATCCTTCCAAGTTTTCCTATAAATTTGAGAGGGAAAATCGTGTATCTGAACGTAATGGTAGTCCAAGGACCTTTAGATTATAATCTTCTCCTTGGGCATGACTATATTTATAGCATGGGAGCCATTGTCTCCTCACTCTTTCGATTAATGTGTTTTTCACATGAAGGCCGAGTGGTCTAGCTTGTAGACCAACTTTCATTCCCTGGCTCACACATAGCTAATAGTCAATTGCCATCCCTAACTGGTCTTTTCACACAAGGAATGTCTCATCAATCTCCAATTCGTCCACCTGAAGAACGCGAGTAATTCAGTGGCCATGACTGAAACCAAGGGGGCATGCACCCTGGTCTGCTTCGGCAGGGAAACTTTGGGTATAGGGTAGGTTTCCGTGAAGGATATATGACTAGTCTGACACCCGTCCGTTGAGGAAAATGGGATTAGACCAGAATAAGATTCCATCGTCAAGGTTAGGTGGTTGGAGCTAGAATCACCTTTGTCCAAATGGACTAAGCTGGGAAGTGTTTCTGTCTGCTACGCAGATGGAAACTATCTTGCAAATGCGAGAACTTCTATATGGTAGCCTGGAAACTCTATTTCACTATACCTAGGGGCATGCAAACCTTTTTGCATGCAAGTGACGAGCGACCATTTATTTTCTTAGTTTGTAGATTATCAACCCTTTAAACTCGTAGGATTGGTCGTTCCTAGCTTGCATAACGAAAGGATATAGAGAAAATCTTGGAATGGTGCAAGCTCCAAGAAAATGGAACCTATCGATGAGACATCCTTATTATGCGACTGGCACAAGCAGTTTTTATGTGAAGTTCAAGCTCGTTAAAAATTAAACCTAAGAAATGAGCAAACGTTCCCCCAAAGTTTAAGCTCATTAAAAAATGAACCAACCGCTAGTAAATAACCATTGCGAATGCATTATCATCAGCTTTTGAGCCCTGGTCATGTTCTTACCATCACCTCCACTCTGTTTTAGCCGATCATACACCTCCATTTGATTGTTTACCTTTTTGAGGAACAACTGTGACGAGTGATTCTGTTAGCCATCCTTGTGACACTACCATGATTGGAAAATTCCAAACCTTACCTGGAATTAGCAGCTACCCGAAAATATCACTCGTTCCTCAAAAACGAGTCTCCTTTAAGCTCTTTTCATCTATCTCGTAAAATATGAAAAGATTTCCGAGCAATTGGCCTCTCCAACTTGTTAAATCTATTGGAAGTGCTATCCATCCTCTAGATTTTAATCTTTTTGGACCTGAGGGATTATTACACAAAAAGATCAAGCGCTTGTCTTGTTCGGCTCATTAAAACTATCGAAAATTCATCCCTTTCATATTATTTTATACTTTTTCAGACTTAAGGGATTATATGACGAAAAAGGATTACTGGAGTTTCCTTTCTATCCCTTTTCAGACTCTCTAAAATTGAAAAAGGACTGAGTTGTCTTTGTCGTTAAACTCATTAAAACCAATAGCGACAAACTTGTCCATAGAGACAAGAATGAGTTTCATTATTGCTAGGCTCGTTAAAACATAGCGACGGGTTTGCTCGAAGGGAAAATTATAGAACAAGCATATGTTATCCTCCTCAAGCTTGATAAAAATAAAGAGGTACTGGTCAGCAATGACTGGGGAAAATTGGGAAGAAAACTTGAAGAAACTTTATTGGTAGTGAGTCGCTCTTGAACATGACACTTTCACTCCATCACCATGATTGAGTCAGGTTGGGTTATTTCGTTCACCAATCATACTACCATTGGTCCACCGTACCATCCATATTTGGGGTTAACGCTACCAATCCATTTCAGTGTCGCCGATATGTTCAAGAGAAGTCGATCAGAGAATTCACCAACCCAGCTTGTGTCTCACCCACTGCAATACCTTCATGCTTCATTCTTTCATGACTGCCACCCTGAACCCTGTATCATCAGATTGTTTTCACCTCCACAAAATCATTTTCTCCATTTCGTGTTGTAGATGTGGGATTCATTAAGGCCCTCCTACGATGGGTCACTTCTGATTGACGACAGCTCATTATCCAAGAATTTGACTTAGGAACAACCCTTCCAGTACTTTGAAGCTTGCATGCCTCAATGGCAAGTTTCTCACTTCCGACGACAGATTTACATCAATGGCCTTCGACCGAGAGATTTTGCGTGGTTTTCGATGCCAAGTCCCTTTTTCACATCACACGAATTGTACTGTAGTACCTTGAGGGTCATCATCATTATTGTTGATTCCTCTCGCGCCTGTTAACAGCTTACATCATTGGTTGGTAATCAGGTGATGTCTTTCCATGTTCGACTCCAAAACATTTTTCACATGGATCGACTTGTACTTCGGGCAAATATTGTACGAGTTTGAAGACCCCGGATCTAGTTTCATCCATCCGAGCTGCGATATATTCATGAAAATAAAGACATCAAATGTACATCATTGCTGCATAGATGATCATCCGGATCAATGGATGATGGCTCTATTAGAATCATCAGTCTGCCACATAGACGGTTTTCTGTCCTATTTACATGAAAATGAATTTATAAAGCTGAGCATGGGAATGCCCACCTCAGCTAGATCATGAAAATGTTATGAAGATAATGTATTGTATCTTATCTTATTACAGGTCGCCTTCCGGTTCGAAAAACCTTGGATCCTTATGATAAAGCATTTCACCCGACATCAAAAGATTTTCGACCTCATGCTTTAGGGGGCAACTATTATATACAGATTTGGGCACTGCAACCCCAATCACATATGTCCATAAACCAAGGGCTTATGAATCCCTAAAAGTGTTGTTTTATGCCCTAAAGGAACAAGGTCAGCTAATTACATCATCTCCCAGAGGTTGTCCACAGAAAACTGCTCGTTTTGATCAGTGATAAGGGTGCGATGCATCTCACCTGCTCAGTGAAAAAAGTGTGATGCATACTGAAAAGTCCTTCTATAGGGTGCGATGGGTGAGAGTAGACAAATGGCGGAGACAGTTTGCAAGGTGGATGATCATGGAATCTTCCAGAAACTTCTCTTTTGACACTTGCCTCTCTGAATTCGCCCAGGGATGAGTAAGAGATCATCAATCTCCAAGTGGAATCAAGAACTATCAGAGAGAAGACACTAATCAAAATCCCAAAAGCTGACTCACCCCCTTGCAATCATCTATATATGGATCCCTCATCCCAGAGATCCAGAGGCTGGAATTTTGCATCTTGTAAGGAAGTGCTGTTGGTTTCCTGGTGGAACATCATAGTGTTGGGTGATCTAAGCTTTTCACGAGGTGAAGAAGGGCTTTCATGCTGAGAGGATGATGCTGGGTCAGATCAATGGGTTGTTATTCTCTCTTCTAATCGTTATATCAATAAAGCTATTCAAGTTTTCCTCCACATTCTTGCATGTTTGATGATATATGAATTTGTGTGGTCAATATATATCTGGTCCTATATTGTTTATGATTATAGATCTCTGTACTTCGATAGTATTATGCTGCTTTGACTTTACAGGTACTCTTTCAATCGGGGTAAGCAAGGAAGGAGTGGCAAAGATCTGTCAGAAGGGAGAAGAAACGGGCAAGGAACCAAGCAAAAGACAGAGGTTGGTACTCTTGCTTTCTTCTCATCTACTTCTCATAAAGGAAAACGAAAGTAACTTTAATCTGTTTGTTTCTAAGATAGCTACCCGTCTTAGTGGGACTAGCAGCTCTGCATAGACACTAGATTTCCCGATAGCAAAGGTGTTGTGAAAGGTTGGTAGGGAGGCTCCAAAATGAAGCTACCGAAAAATTTTGGAGGGTGGCTGTAGCCACTATAACAGCATACCAGTGCACAACAAGAGCAAGAGGAATATTTTCGATCACATGGAGGAAGAGAAAAGTTGCAAGTTCCAAGTAGATCCACTTGTGGAGAAAGCAGCTATGGCTATAGAGAAAAGGAGGCAACAATGCGACAAGCAAATCGCACAAAGGCAGAATGAGAAGAGAAGAATGGAGGAAATAGAGAGGGAGTTGCATGAGTTGAAGGAGAAAATCTGGAAGGAACAAGAGCTATGCAAATAGGAGAGGGAAGCGCAACAACCACAAGCAATAGGGGATGCAACATGTGAAAATAGATGAAACAACGCCCGTAAAGGTAGTGGACTCATCAGAACAGTTGGCATCAGGCAGACAGCATGAACCATCGTAGGAGTAGGACTTCGCTCGTGAGATAGAGCAAGTACTTCAACAGTTAGATACAGATATGGAGCAACATGAATTGGAACAGGACACCGACCTCATGCCTCATCACCAAGAGCTCAACTTACCCTCTTTACCGCATCCAGATGATGAGAAAGTCTCAAGTGACCATGGAAGCACTGAGATCCTTGGAGATCAACTGGAAGGAGAGATGCACAACATCTCATTCAACGAGTCTCAACATAGAGTTTTGCAGTCTCACAGAGTGTCAGCTCCGGATGATCATACATCTCTTGTGCAAGTTGAGGAATGAGTGATTGTGTCTGATGTGCACAAACATCCAATAGCCTTGGTCAACGCTACCAGAGTGTATGCCAAAGCCACCAGCTCAAGTGTTCGTTTTCTAATAGCTGAAAATGAGCAAATGGATAAGGAGCTACAGACAGCCAAGCAAGGAGGAGAGTTGGTGACATCGTCTACCCGAGGTGAACTAAATAAGGAAATACTAGGTGAAGTATTGTCCCTTGAGATAGTTATATGAGCATTGTACTCCAAGTTTGGTACCGTGCATAAGGAAGTTGTCCATCTCAATGGATGGCAGTAGCGATGTGCTAGAAGGGTATGTATCTTGGTGAACTTACATGTTGTTGTTGATTACATGCAAACATGGATGATGAGATACAAGGGAGCCTCACTTCACTTGCCTAAGATGATGAAGGCCATTGTGGTTGAGCTGAAAGCATGTATCAAGAGTCAAATCTCGAACTATGAAGAGCTCCCACAGCTCATCACTAGTATATAGGCTTCCCATGCACGTGTATTCAAGAATATGGATGTTGTGGTGCACGCACATGTGATCACATCTATTGGGGTTCTCACCTAAGCGAAGAAAAAGGCACAGGTCCGACTAGAGCCTGACTCATACTTCGACGAGTTGATGTGTATTTCCACTAGCGTAGACTTGTCCATCAGTGCAGACATCATGCATAAGGATGTTGTTGGTCCAGCCACATTAAATAAAATGATGTGAATGCTTATAGATGATTTGGACAAAGGAGCCCGAGCAGTGTACCCAGATGTTATGGAGGCAAGAGTGAGGTTCCAGAAAAATGTCACCTTGGAGCACACGGACATCATCGCAAACTACCAATGTTGGCATCAATATATACTATTGATTAGTGTGAAGATGTTGAGGAGTTGGACTTCCATGGTTGTCTAAGTCATAGTGATGTCTAGCATGGCTTTCTCAAGCCATTTCTCTCACATGGGTACATGTGCATTGTAATGTAATGACTTTTCAAGTGTAAGTCAAGTGTCGATAGTTGGATGTAACAGTCATAGAGTAGATGAAGAGTCATGCGGGTAGTTGAACTGTCACAAAGGGGAATGTCAAGGGCCACCCCACCCTTTGCTATAAATATTCCCTCATAACTCATTGTATAGGCTTTTGGTCAGCCAAGCTTCTGATAAGACTATCTTGGAGAGAGCTTGGACAGTATTGTAATCAGCCTTGGCTTTTCCACTGCGTAGAGCTAGTACATCTCTTTGGAGGAGCATGCGGTTGTAGCTGTAACGTTCCTCTATCAGAACTAGTGGTTGGACATGGATGTATTGTATGACTAGAACTTACACTTCTTAATATAATAAGAGCCAACATGTTTCATGCATATGTCGTATTGTACTCTATGCTATCTAGTTTACTCTAAATGATATATGTATCTATTTACTTACGCATGCATTTATAGCTATCTCTGTATGTGAATCTTTCTGAAATGTCTTGTTTGTTTAACCATCACTTTGGATTGCTTGTTGACTTTCCTTCCATGTTGTGATGCATCTTCTCTCATGTGTTCCCTTCTTAACTACGTGCTATCACAGGTTTCCAAGGAGCGCACTCATCTCAACCCCCATGTGTTAGAACCTCTCATGCACCTTCGTTGACTCACTACAGTTGTCACACCCTTGCTACCAACAGAGTTATTTTACTTGCCTCTTTGTGAAATTGCGGTCAAGGCATTACCATATGACCCACTGCTGGGACTCCTACACCAAATGGTCTAAGGTCTAATTGGGACTTCATACGGGGGAGATCCCCTGACATGTTGGAAGGTCCAACACCGTCAAAATTTTTGGGGCTAGAAGGAGGGCTAGTTGACAAGTTGTGTCTTCTCATCCTATTTTGAACCTTTGCATATCTTTCATGGATTCTTTCACTCTTCTCCCTCCACGATGTTTTTCGAATTATGAAGATGTCACCATCACGAGGGAATTTTTCGATTTCTTGTCCACTTACATGTATGATGGTGAAGGTGAAGTGACTTGGACTGAGTTCTTACATGAATTTCTTTCCATGTTCATGAGGAAGATGGGTGTTCTGATGAACAAGACAAATTGTTGCTTGCATACACACGTCACAAATCTCCAGATCAATGGCTTTGCAGTCTATCGGCTGACAACGAGCACTCACTTGAGCACTTATGTGATCTCATTGAAGACGATTTCCATCATTTTGATCTAGACCACAGTAGAGTGATGTTGAGGATCATGCTCACACACCTATTTAGCTGTCACATCCTCCCAATATCACTTTGATTAATTTCCACGTAGATCTGGTTGTGAGTCCATTGAGTTGTCATATAAATTTTTTTCCACAACCTCTGTCTTCGCACTCGGATGTTCCTTTGGGTGATATTGTCTTGTGTTCTTCCATTCTAGACTCTACACTTGTTGTGAACGAAGAACAAGCCACTGACGGAGTTGGTGTTGCAAAACCAACATGCGCTGTCATTCATGAAGAGTATAAGTGGGAGCTTGAGCATCGACACTCGGCGAAGGATGACTCCCATTCATCCAAGCCTCCTCCATTCTTCCCTGACATCTTTGGTGAACCTGCCATCCATGATTTTGCATGTGTATCTTCATCCACAAATGCACCCATTGTTGATCACTCGCAGGACACACCAATGTTAGCCCATCATTTCACAACGGAGAGGATAAGTTATTCATTGAAATACACTTGATCTTTCATCTACCCTTTTTGGAAACATAGAGGATGAATTTGTCTGCTTTTCATCTATCCCTCTGTTTGATTCATTTGATCATGAGGATGTCGATGAAATCATTGATTTTTCTGATCATGGCTATCGTGATCCATTTAATTCTATATTTGATCATGACCATGATCTATTGTAGTTGATATTTCGAAGCCATCAGTTTATGATGATCTATGTAACGATGAAGTTGAAACACCCAAGGCTGTCAAGGCACTTCAACCCAAGTTGATGGTTATGTTAGGCCCTCGTCCTCTTGGGGTTGGTTTCCATTTCAATTAGGAAATTGTTCAATCACCCAAGGCTCCTAATCACTCATCTATATGCATTTAAGTTCAATCTCACACATAGATCATGCTTCCTCCACTCGAACTGCATGATCCTATCATTCATGCATTGGAGGAGTCTTACATTGCAAGCACATTTACATGACACAAGTTGTCTTTTTTTCTCTAATTTGCTTGCATGTCACAGTCAAGAGTGTGCATATGCTTCAAATATGTACGCAGTGTCACACAACACCGTGATAAGTCCACAGACTTCTCGTCACACTATTCCACTTATTTATGTCCTGTGGTCACTTTCAAACACAAAGTGTGGTTGTCTTCATTGTTATATATTTCTTGTTTGCTGGTTCGCACATTTGGGTTTCTCGCGGACCAAGCATTCACCAACATGGGTCAACCAATGCACCGGTGGCTACATTGAAATGTCACTTCACATGATCAAGCCCATGCATCGTTAGTTTAGGAGTAGGATTAGTGATTTTTTCAGTTAGTTTCTTTGCATGCTTGTTTTCCTACTTGCTTTGTTTGTTTGTTTGCTTGCTTTCTTATTTGCTTACTCGCTTTGCATTTGCTTTTTCTTTTGTTTCGGCTTTGCTTTATTATTTGTTTGTTTACTTCTTATTTTGTAGGTAGTTTCGCATGAAACCATGTATGACTCTTGAAACAAGCTGGGTAAATTACAAGAGGCCTTGTACAACTATCACAACTTGGTTATCTATCATCTTGCCTCTATATGAAGAACTTGTTACTTTTAGTCCATGATACTGATGAGCCCCAGAAATGGGTAATTATATGGGCTCATTTGGCCTCCTAACTCAGCTTAATCCACCATTATAATTACTTTATTGCATGTTTTTTATTATATTTATGCTAATATAGTGAATTGGGTTAGTCACTATGCCATGAAATCTAATGTGTGCTTTATGCAGATTTTTGGTCAATTTTGGGACAAAATCAAAGGATAAATGAGCATTTGGCAGCCAATATTCAAGGAAAACAAGGGAGGGGATTTGTAGGATGGTGTCCCCCTCATTTATGACTCCCTACCTCGAATCCTCCATCAAGAAACTCAGAGCATAAGCAGCCACATCAATGCATCAAAGGGGCAGCCGAGTAAGTGAAGAAGAATTGTTGTCTATCTCTAGTCTTGGGAGCTAAGCCTCCTTGATTTTAGAAGAGTTGTTGGAGGCTCTAGTTGTATAAATAGGAGGGCTTAGGTGCTCAATAGTTTATTTGGTTGTTAGTCAATTTTTCGCACTTTTGTTGTTGTTCTTTCTCAGCTCATTTTCGAGCTTACTCTTGTGACAGTTTATGTAATGTGACTATTATTTTTTATAATGGAGATGAAATATTTTTTGAGCCAACACTAATTTCTTATAGAGGGTTGAAAATCTTGTGTTAGGGCCCAACCCAAGCTGCCCAACACCTCTTTATTTGTACTTATGTGTTTTTGCTTTAGTTCATGAATTAATTTCTGTTAGATAGATTCATTTTCTCTTGGTTAGAATAAGTTGCTTTTGTTGGTTTACATAGTTGTTTCCATTTCAGTTGCTGAAGTAGGTTAAATAGTGGTAAGATAAAAATACAAAAAGGCCATCAACAGAGCCTGACCTCCCTTCCTCCTTTGGGGACTATGAATTGAGGTCAAGATCTGCTTACTGTCACTAAAAACATAGTTTTGCTTTCCCCATGCAATTTCTAGTGTTATAGTGATTAAGAGGTTAATGTTTTGTTTCAGATCCATTTTGCCATGGTCATTTATGTTTCTGCAATAGATTCCTTTACATGCTTTCTTGTTCATATAGCATTGTTCAACATTTTCATCTTCTAGGTCAGAATTTAGGTTAACATAAGAGATATTTATGCTCTTTTGGTACAACTAGTTCTTTTCTTGCTCAAATTCGGTATTTTGACTTGCAACTCTCTTACAACACGCCTCTACTCATAATACATCAATAAAGCAGCCATCATCATCTCTTTCCTCACAGTTTTCACAATTCATTCACAGTCCTTCACGAATCTGCCCTAATTTCTGCATTTTCCTTATAAGCTTTCCTCTTGCCTCTTGAACAAATCCAACCATCATATTCTTTCTTAATCACCTTTGATGAGCTTCAGACACCTTGAAACCTCCCTCTAATCTTCAGCTACCCTTTCCCACCATTTTTCCACCTTTAAAACCTCTAAAAATAGCTCTCAGCATCCTCTTGTAGATCCTCCTGTAGATCCCCTGCAGCCTCCTGTAGAATTTCCTGAAAGTGACTTTTTGAAGTCCGATTGCAGAGAAAGTCTCCAGAAGGTTACCAGAGGCTTCTTAGGACTCCCCCACACCTTCCTACACCTCTGCAAACCCCAAGGTCGCCTTCCATCGCCACCAAATCTCTACCACAACCACAAACAGATAAATTACAAGCATAACAATTTCACATAAAACACACAAAAACCCAAAAAGATGTTTTTTTCTCATTTCCTTCCAGAAGTAGCTTGAATAGATGTAATTTACTTCCTTAGTAGTCAATGGCACTCATTTCATCAATTTTCATCTCTTTTTCTGCAAAAGTAGGGTTAGTTGGAAGAATTAGGGTTTGCGTTACACTCCAGTCTTTTTTCTCTTTCTGCAAGTAGAATAGCCTCTTTAGAGTTAGATTTCTTTCATCACAGCTAAAAGCTTCTTTTGAGAATTCATAGAAGTTGGCTTGAGCTCCTAGTGAACTTGTGCCAGCTGACTAAGTGACAACCTGCAGTAAGAGCTAGTAATTGTGCATACAACACCGTCGCTTCCAAGTTTTCTACGAACTACCGGGTTGATAAAAGTAAAGTAAAAAGCCCCAGTAGTTGCAACATTCTTGCCGCAATACTAGTAATCACCACTTTTTGGTGCCGTTGCGGGGGAAGCGTCAGAGTATTTTGTGATTACTTCTTTTCTTCTATTTTCTACTACAACAGTCTGCCAAGTAGTTCATTTAAGCAAAAGTAGAGTAGTTGTTTCTTTCAAATTCTACATTTCCTTGCTTTCATTTCAATTCTGCAATTTCCATTTCAGCAAAAGTAGATTAGTTCTTTCAATTCTGCAATTTCCATTTCAGAAAAAGTAGATTAGCCCTTTCAATTCTGCAATTTCCATTTCACCAAAAGTAGATTAGTTCTTTCAATTCTGCAATTTTCACTCCAGATTAGTCATTTCCTTGCTTTCATTTCAATTTTTCAATTTCCTTTCAGCAAGTTCATTCCAGTTAGTTGCAATTTGTTTTTTCAATCAATTTCAGTTTTGCAGGTAAAAGCAGTCAAAAAAACAAAAATCACCCAAAAAAGAGATTCCCTTTCATGCCTCGTAGGAACAGAGATAATTCAGGGAAATTCCTACCCAACACCCCCACCACATCACAAATCCACCCTTCTCTCTTCTTTAGTGGTAGTGATCCAGAAGATCCTTTAGGAGAACAACCTGAAATATTTGAAGAACCTATAGGAGAAGAAGAGGAAGAAACCATCCCTCCTGAGACAATGGCTAAAAATAGAAATGCTAGGGGGAATGGAGAAAGAGTAGAGGGTACCTTTCCCATCCGAGAGACCAATGGGGACACTAAAATGAAGAACATAAGCCCTTCAGCCCTACCTCACTTCCATGGATTAACTACAGAAGATCTTGACACCTTCCTATTTGAGTTTTCTATTATCTGTCGAACCTATGACTATGCAGAAGACGAGCAGAAGTTGAAATTGTTTCCTTCTACCCTCAAGGATGCAGCATTGCACTGGTTCATGGGGTTACCTGGCAACAGCATCACAACTTGGGCTCAGATGCAACAAGCCTTTAATAACAAATATCGGGACTACTGTAGGTCAAAAGACACCAAGGAAGAAATATTCCAAATGACCATGGGAAGTGATGAATCCTTGGAGGATTATGAAGAGAGATTCCAGCTTAGTTATAAAAGGGCTAGGTGCACACTTGACCCCGAATCTTTGAAGTTGGTCCTGCTCAAGGGAATTCCGGAAGACCTTCTAGACACCCTCCATTTACTGGCTGGGGAAGACATCTACCAACTACCTTATGAAGACATCAAGACTGTCTTTAGAAACCATTCTAGGGCAGCCAAAAAGAGAGGTAGGGGGAGTCAACCCATGGCCAGTACCTCCTCATCCAGTTCATCCCTCAAAGGTGAATTTGGAAACATGATGGAAGATTTCAAGATTGAGATGTTGCAGACTCTTTCCATGCAAATGGATACCTTGCATATCAAAAGGAAACAAGAGGAAGCAGAGAGGGCTTTGGCCATTTTTTGTCCTAGGTGCACCAGAAGGCATCCTAGGAATGAATGCCCATTGAACTCTATAGAGGTGTGTTCAGTCTGTGAAGAAGATCATCCTACAAATAAGTGCCCTTCCTTGCCCGGACTTAAAGTTGTATACCAAGGGGTTGAAGGAGCCACTGAACCACTCTATTTCATAAACCAAAGGAGGTTGCATGGACCTAGACCTTACCAGCAGGGAATGCAAGGGACATCCCAGGCATACTACAACCCCAATCAAGCCACTTCCATGCCTTCTTGGGGCCCCCCTGCTCATCCTTCCTGGTCCACACCTCCTCCTTGGTCATATCCATCTCAATATCATGCTCAACTAGCTGCTCATTCATTTCACTCCTATGCTCAGCCACAGCCTCAGTGGAATGCACCTCATTAGGGGTGGAGGCCCCAGTACAAATCTCCTCCCACTCTTTTGCCTCCACCACCTGCTCAACCACAACCATTACCTCCTGCTCCACCAAGGCAACCCCAAATGCCTGCTCAACTGAACTCGAACCCGAATAACAGATAGGCTCAGCAAGTATATAGTGGGGAACCATCATGCCCAACCTATGCTGTGGAGATTCAGGAGATTAACCTATGATCTGGGAAGGTTCTCCCAGATAGCCAGCCTCCCCCTAAGGAGGATGAGGAAGATAAAGAGGAAAGTGAACCGAAATCAATTCCACCCTTTCCTGAGAGATTATCTGGAACAACACAACCTACCCCAGAAGAAAATGAACTTCTGGTAGAATTGAAACAATTATGTGTAAAGATACCACTTCTCCAAGCCATAAAGGATGTGCCTATATACAACAAGATGATCAAAGCGAAGTGCTTCAGACATCTAGGCATGCGCAAGAGAGATACCCCAACCATCAATGTCATAGGACAACTGTCCAACCTGATGTTGGGGAAAGTAATCTATCCGAAGTATCTAGATCCTGGAAGCCCAGTAGTCGATGTCCACATCAATGGCACCATGATCCCCCATACCTTGATTGATCTGGGGGCTACCATTAATGTGATGACCAAGGACACTATGCTCAAGCTCAACCTCCAGGGCTCCCTGAGAAAGACCACAACAGTACTGCAGTTAGCAGACTGCTCCACCGTGACCCCTGAAGGGATTGTGGAAGATGTAATGGTCTCCATCGATTCTTGGGAGTACCCTGCTGATTTCCTGGTTCTCCAGCCGAAGGCAAAGCTCACTGGGTATCCTCTCATCTTGGGAAGACCCTGGTTGGCTACTGCAGATGCCTACATCAGCTGTCGAGCTGGGAACATGACAATCAAGAATGGGCATATGTCCAAGTAGCTAGTCCTATACCCTCCTGCCCAACCTTTGCTAGAACATGATCTACCTCTCTAGTTGGAGGAGGAAGATGAGGATGAAGTCTATTCTGCACCACTGTGTGCAGTAGAAACTACCATGGGGGTGGGGACCACAAACTGAGGATGATATCATTGAAAACTTAATTTAGAATCCTCCTCCAGTATGTTGCCATTAGAAGAGCTAGCGAAAGAAACCCAAGACAATCCTTTAGCTGATTTTTGTGTGGCCAACCTGACCTCTCTCCGAGTTAAGAATATAGAGTTCAACCTAGAAAGAACCTTGAAAATCAACTCATCCCTATCCACC
Source organism: Pinus tabuliformis (assembly GCA_031772625.1). Lineage (NCBI taxonomy): Eukaryota > Viridiplantae > Streptophyta > Pinopsida > Pinales > Pinaceae > Pinus > Pinus tabuliformis. Next base: position 664,583,989 of record CM062811.1, on the reverse strand, counting down.
TTCTAGGAGAAGGAACTATGTAGCTTATTGAGAACCCATTTGGATGCCTTCACCTGGAGCTATAAGGAGATAAAGGGAGTGAACCCTTTAGTTTGTACTCATCACGTTTACATTAAGGAAGATTGCAAACCAATCAAGAAGCCTCAAAGGAGGATGAATTCAGCCCTTAAAGACACTGTCAAGGAAGAATTGCAAAAGTTAATGGATGTAGGATTCATCTACCCCATCTCTAATAGTGAATGGGTCTCTCCTTTGGTGCTAGTGCCAAAGAAAAATGTTAAGTGGAGAATCTGTGTCGATTATCAGGAACTGAACAAGGCCACCAAGAAGGACCATTTTCCTTTGCCTTTCATAGATCAAGTGTTAGATGGTCTGGTGGGGAAAATGTTTTTCTCCTTCCTAGATGGGTTCAGCGGGTATAATCAGATCCAAATCATCTCAGAAGACCAAGATAAGACCACTTTCACTTGTCCTTGGGGTACCTTTGCATATCGGGTCCTTCCTTTTGATTTGTGCAATGCTCCCGCCACTTTCCAGAGAGCAGTATTGAGTATATTCTCTGAACTATTTCATGATGCAGTGGAAATATATATGGATGATTTTAATCCTTATGGTTCTAACTTTCAGTAAGCTTTATCTAACCCGGGGAAAGTTTTGGACAAGTGTATTAAAATGAACCTGTCCCTCAGTTCGGAAAAATGTGAATTCTTGATGATTGAAGGGATCGTGCTAGGTCATGCAATCTCTCAGCAAGGATTACAGGTGGACCCCAACAAAATTTCCATCATCCAAAGGGTTCCACCTCCTCAAAGGGTGAGAGATGTCTGAAGTTTCCTAGGCTTATCGGGATACTATAGAAGATTCATTAAAGATTTTAGTAAGATAGAATTTCCATTGTTTGGTCTTTTGGGGAAAGATGTCAAGTTCATATGGACTGGCAACTGTCAAGAAGCCCTAGATACCTTGAAAAGTAAACTTGTGACTGCCCCAATTTTGAGAGGTTCAAATTGGGCCCTACCTTTCCACATTCACACAGATGCCTCGAACAAAGAAATAGGAGCAGCCTAATGGAAATTTGATGAGAAGCTACCTTATGCCATATACTTTATAAGTAAAAACTTGTCAAAGGCAAAGCTAAACTACACTGTAACCAAGAAGGAACTCCTAGCTATAGTCCATTCCTTAAATAAATTCAGACATTACATCACAGGATATCAAACCTTTGTACACACTGATCATGCTGCAATTAGGTATTTAATGAACAAACTATATGTAAATGCTCACATCATTAGGTGGTTGCTTTTATTGCAGCGGTTTGATTTAACCATTGTTGATAAGCCTGGTAAAGAAAATGTTGTTGCTGACTTTCTGTCTAGAGTAAATCTACCTGTAGGTGAGGAAGGAATGGTGGATGATCAAATGCTAGAAGAACACCTATTTGCTATCTCAGTACTCTCTCCATGGTTTGCTGATATAGCAAATTACTTGGTTTCATCACAATTCCCACCACACCTGTCCTCAAAGGAGAAGAGCAAGGTGATGAAGAAAAGTGCCCCTTTCACTTGGGCTGGGGGTAATCTCTTCAAACTTGGCCCAGATCAGATTTTGAGATGATGTGTCAAGGAGGAAGAAGTTTTTGACATTCTCTTGACATGTCATGATGGGCTTTGTCGAGGCGATTTTGCAGCAAAGAGGACTGCCTTCACAATTCTGCAAGCAGGATACTATTGGCCCACTCTTCATCAAGATGTGAGGAGATATATCAGTTAATGTGATTGGTGCCAGAGGATGGGGAAACCTACTCCAAAGGATGAGATGCCCCCTCAACCTCAAGTGACTTTTGAGCCATTTGAGAAGTGGGGTATGGACTTTGTGGGTCTTATCAACCCTCCTTCAAACCAGAAACAATACATCATTGTGTGCACTGATTACCTGACAAAATGGGAAAAGACAAAGGCAATCAAGGCAGCAACAAAAGAAAAACTAGCAGAGTTTTTAAGAGGGAACATATTCTATAAGTTCGGGTATCTAAGAGAACTGGTCACAGATCAAGGCAGTCAGTTCACCTCCAATTTGATTGAAGACCTACTCACACATCATAAAATCAAGCACAAGACCTCAACCCCTACCATCCACAAGCCAATGGACAAGTGGAAGTCACCAACAGAGCTTTAGAGGGAATTTTGACTAAGGTACTGAGGAACAGCAGGAAAGATTGGGTAGATTGATTTGTTGAGGCCACTTGGGCCTACAACACCAAATGGAAGACCACCATAGGGTTCACACCCTATGAGCTAGTCTATGGGAAGAAGGCTTTGTTTTCAATAGAATTTGAATACAATACACTAAGGATGGAAGCTCAGTTGGACCTAGATATCAACCATGCACAAAAGGAAAGGTTACTCTAGCTAAATGGATTGGATGAACAAAGATTGCAGGCCCTTCTCCACACAGAAGTAATCCAACTTCAGAGGAAGATATGGCATGACAAAAAAATCAAGGAGAAGCAATTCCAAGAAGGAGATTGGGTGTTGTTGTGTGACTCAAGATATAAAGATTTCAAGGGAAAACTAAGGACAAGATGGCTGGGACCCTACAAGGTAGAAAAGTGCAATGCCAATGGTTCAGTTCTGATCAGGACCATCGATGAGGAAGCCATCCCTATTCTTGTCAATGGGCATAGGTTGAAAATCTACAAAAGCCCCTCTCACCCTCCTGACCCTCCATCCCATCCTAACCCTCCATCCCACACCTACACCACCTCATTTCGAATTATTTCTTTCCTTCCAGCAAATAAATCAAAGAAACTTGTCTCTAAAAAAAAAAAAAAAAAATCGAGGAAATAAAAAATAGCACCCCTACAACTCACCTACAGCCTACCAAATGCTTCTCCATTACCATTAGATTCTTCAAGAAGCCTCCTCACAGCCCTTGCATAAGACTCAGCTAAAATTTTTTGGGGGAGAAGAAGCTACAAGAGCTCCTGTAGGACTCCTGTAGCAGCTGATCCCCTTAAAAATCAAGCCCCAACAGCAGAATATGTGCAGCTAGAGGTATGCAAAAGATTTCTGAAGAAAGATCCAGCAAATAAGCACCTGTACAAAGCAACTGATCCACATATCAAGAAGCCACAAGCATATGGCAGTAGGAATAAGGATATGCAGCACCAGAGTTTGAGCATGCAATGGCAGCAAAGCCACACAACATTGTAGCATGAACATTTCGACTTGCAGGTAAGTGTCTAAACCCGTTCCTCTTTTGCATCTGTATGATTCAAAACTACATAAATGAATGGAATTGTTGGGATTAAACCAGAAAGGGGGCCAGTTAACTAGCCACCCTCGTCCAGTTTGATTGCGCTCATCCAGAGATCACGCTGCACGTGTGTCTAGTCAACTCACGGAAGAATCTAAAAAGACAAGTAGTGGTGGATGTTTTGGACTCCAACGCCAATGATGGTAAGTGATTGTGGGCAGAAAGCATAAAGTCTCATGATGACACTATAGTGGGGACCAACGGCCTGAATAATGGTAACATACCCTTTTCGCCACCTCACCTCGTCGCCAGAAACCTCTCCCGTAAGCATAAGTACACTCTCTCGAACTTATTCACCACCTTTGTTTCCATTTTTATCATCGTGCCCTCAATTGTAGTGAGCTCCCTACCACCTCTAGAGCCTCGAAACCATCGCTCTCTGTGATTTTCATAATTCCTCCGCTTATTGGGTTCTACAAGAGCACTATCGGGTTCTACAGGAGTAGTAATAGGTCGTACAGGAGCCCTTTCTATAGGAGGATCAATAAGCAGTCTTGTATAAGAAAAAACAGGATTTTCATTCAAATTCGGGCTTGAAGAGGTAGGCTTGGTGCAAACCCACTTTGTATTTTCATATATATGAGGGGTGATGTGATTTTAAGAAGGAATTGAGCTTGAAAAGGAAGAGGAATTGCATTCAAAAGCTCTACCTGCTTCTTGAGAAAAAACACAGTTTTTGTCTGTTCTCTGTTTCTAAAGTATTGTCTCCTTCTCCACCTTGGTACTCACATATATGAGGAGTGATGCAATTTTAAGGAGAATTAAGCCAAAAAGAAAGAGAAATTGCATTAAAAAGTCTGTCTGTTTCTTAAAGAAAAATATAGTTCTTTTCCTCTGTTTCCTGGTTTTTGAAAATTGCTATCTCGTTATCCACCTGAGGCATTCTGAAGAGTCTAAAGATAATGACAGGAGGATTTATGTGGAAGGAACCTCTAAACTCAACTAGGCTACATGAACACCCTGAGGTAGTAGCCCTTTTTACCAGAGCCAATTGGATGCCATTCTTTGAAAAACTTCATGGGTATGATGAAGAAATAACGCAGGAGTTTGCCCTGTCCTTGATACCTCACTCAAAAACCCATGCCATTTTTAGTTTTAGGGGTCTCACCATGGAAATCACCCTAGAGTTCATCAGTAGGGTTACCAGTCTCCCACTTGGACTACCCTGGAGCAAGGAGGAAAAATCACTGGGTCAAGTTGCCAAGAAAACCTTCTTCCAGCTAGATGAGCACCCTATAGAGAACAAAAATGGCATCAGGAGAACAAGCATACCTTACCCTTGGGATGAGATCAGTTATCAGATTATCAAGTACATCTCTTATGGAGGAAGGTACAACATAGTTTATGGGTACCATTTTATACTTTTGCATGAGTTAAGATATGGCATGGATCATCTTGCACCCCAGAAACTCAGTATTCCCTATTTTCTCCTCCAATCCCTAATAGGTTCCAGCATCAAATTGAAGGCAGGAGTTCCAGACCAATTGGCTCACCATGGGCTAATTAAACTGTTGGTGGAAGAGGCCCTCCACACCTTCACAATACCCATAGCCTAGGATATTTTTAGAAATATGACAAGGGAAGATGATGTAAAAGCCCTCACATATGTCCTCAGTCCATCTGAAAGTGAGGGAGAAGAACAAAAAGGGGAAGATGAGGAGGAAACCATAGAAGAGGAAGAGAAAACACAAATAGAGAAAAAGCAGCCTAAAACAGGGAAGGAAGAAACCTAAATAGAGGAAGAAAAACATGAAACAGAGAAAGATAAGACCACAACAGAGAAGAAGAAGGAACCTAGGATAGGAGGAAAAATGACTAAAATAGAAAGGAAAAAGACTAAATCAGTGAAGACAAAGACTACAGCAGCGAGGGTATAAACTAAACAAGAAGAGGAGGAAATTAAACTAGGGATAGAAGAAACAAAACCTTCAGAGGAAAAAAAGACAAAAGAAAAAGAAACAGAAGCAAAGAAGGCAGAAGTGTCTCCTGAAACACTGGAAAGGGAGGCAACAGCTGTTCTTGCTGCACTCAGCACCCTAGTTAAGCCCAAACCAAAGAGAAAAAGGAAACCATCCATGTATTTCAAGGCTCGAAAAAGCACCAAGATAAAAATAGGGAAGCCCCAGCCACCCTCAAAACAACCTATCACCATTGAATATTCTCCTACTACCAAAAAGGAGGAATCTCCATCCAGAACCCCCATCACCTATGAACAAGGAAGCCCTAGATATTCCACTTGGAGGGAAAGGATAAAACTACAGAACTCCAAAACTATCCTACAGGAGGCTCATACTGCTCTACAGGAGATCTTGACAAAGCTACAAGAGACTGAGAAACTTGAGAAAAGGGCAAAAGAGTAGACCAAGGCGAAGGATGAAACAGTAGGGATACTAGAACCTGACCCACAGCCTAGTTTAGGCTCTTATAACAACCTTCTGGAAGGAGGGAAAATCATTCCACAGAAGTTTGCAGTCCCTCTTTTCTTTGAGTTGGAAAAAGAAAGAGTAAGGAGCCACAGATGGATGCAAATTGTAGATTCCAAAGGGTTGGAAAACATTGGCCATATGGAGAGCAAGCTTAGAGAGATGGGCAGAGAGCTGGCCACTGTAAAACATGTAGAAGCAATCAAAAGATCTCACTTGGAAGCAGAGAATGAAATGTTAAGAAAATAGCTGCAAGAAAGGGGAACCTCGGTAGAAACTGAAATGTTAAGAAAACAGCTGCAAGAAAGGGACACCCAGGTAGAGACTGAAATGTTGAGAAAACAGCTGCAAGAAAGGGAAACCCAGTTAGCATGCATGGCCAGCTGGGCTATGGAGGCACTTCAGTGTAGGAAGCCAGCCAAATCATATGGAGTATACCTCAAAGATCAGTGGCTCCAGTTCCAGATCAAGACTCTGGCCCAGAGAGGCACCATACCTTTTCAGGATTATGGACAATTCATGGATCTATGTGACCACAGTTCAGCAGAGGACAAGGCAAAGTTGGTAGAGTTTTATTTACATAACATGGCCCTTACTGATATGAACCTATGGGATCCCAATGCTGGGTTAGGAGACTTGCAGCTGATGGCCATGGCATCTTGGATGAGTCATGAGGAGAAAAGGGCAACAGAAATCAAGAAGTTAATGGAAAAAGAGCTAAATGAACCCTTAATGATCCAAGCTGAGCCAGTAGACCCCATGGCTCTCATCAGTGCCCACCAACACCTTGCAAATAATCCTCAAAGTGTCCCTAAGTATATCAATGAGCAGGCCTAGGCTATTGCACATTTTGAGGACATGGAGAGATTGTTTGGAGATGACTGCATTCATGCCTACATGAGAAGGTGGAACACATTGCTACACAGCCTATAGATCATGGAGTATCACCCCCCAAACAGGATTAGAGAAGCATTGAGGAGAGTGCCACTGTATAAGCACTCTATGCAAATTTTGAAGGCCAATTGGATTGGCCTCAAATTCAGTCCTCCACTACTGCTAGGACTACTGGAAGGTGTAAAAGAAGAAGAAGAACAAAAACAGTGGTAAGAGGTGGATAGAAAGGTAGGATTCCATGATAAGGAGAAGGATATCACATCATAAGCATGGGATGTTAGGGAATCCATCCGGGCCATCAAGGATGAGGAGATAGACTAGTTTCTCAGAGGATGAGTAACCTATTCAGTAGGGGGTGATGATGAGCGCCAGAAATGGGTAATTATATGGGCTCATTTGGCCTCCTAAATCAGCTTAATCCACCATTATCATTAGTTTATTGCATGTTTTTTATTATATTTATGATAATAGAGTGAATTGGGTTAGTCATTATGCCATGAAGTCTAATGTGTGCTTTATGCAGATTTTTGGTCAATTTTGGGACAAAGTCAAAGGATTAATGAGAATTTTGCAGCCAATATTCGAGGAAAACAAGGAAAAGGATTTGTAGGAGGGTGTCCCCCTCATTTATGACTCCCTACCTCGAATCCTCCTTCAATAAACTCAGAGCACAAGCAGCCACATCAATCCATCAAAGGGGCAACCGAGCAAGTGAAGAAGAGCTATTGTCTATCTCTAGTCTTAGGAGCCAAGCCTCCTTGATTTTAGGAGAGCTGTTGGAGGTTCCAATTGTATAAATTGGAGGGCTTAGGTGCTCAGTAGCTTAGTGGGTTGTTAGTCAAATTTTCACACTTTTGTTGCAGTTCTTGCTCAGCGCATTTTCGAGCTTACTCTTGTGACAGTTTATGTAATGTGACTATTATTTTTGATAATGGAGATGAAATATTTTGTGAGCCAACATTGATTTATTTTATAGGATTTAAGCTCTTTGGTTAGGGTTCAACCCAAGCTTCCCAACACCTCTTTCTTTTTATTTATATGTTTTTTCTTCAGTTCATGAATTAATTTCTGTTAGCTAGATTCATTTTCTCTTAGTTAGAATAGGTTGCTTTTGTTGGTTTACATAAATGTTTCCATTTTAGTTGCTGAAGTAGGTTAAATAGTGGTAAGATAAAGATAAAAGGAAGCCATCAACAGATCCTGACCTCCTTTCCTCCTTTGGGGACTATGAATTGAGGTCAAGATCTGCTTGTTGCCACTAAAAACACAGTTTTGCTTTCCCCATGCAATTTCTAGTGTTATAGTGATTCAGAGGTTAATGTTTTGTTTCAGATCCATTTTTCCATGCTCATTTATGTTTCTGCAATAGCTCTATTTACATGCTTTCCTATTCGTATAGCACTGTTCAACATTTTAATCTTCTAGGTCAGAATTTAGGTTAACATAAGAGATAATTCTGTTCTTTTGGTACAACTAGTTCTTTTCTTGCTCAATTTCAGTATTTTGAATTGTAGCTCTCTTACAAAACAACTCTTCTCATAATACATCAATAAAGAAGTCATTATCATCTCTTTCCTCATAGGTTTCACATGTCATTCACATCCCTTCACGAATTTTCCCTAATTTTTGCATTTTCCTCATAAGCTTTCCTCTTGCCTCTTGAACAAATCCAACCATCATCTTCTTTCCTAATCACCCTTGATGAGTTTTAGCGACTTGACACCTCCCTCTAATCTTTAACTACCCTTTCCCACCATTTTTCCACCTTTAAAACCTCTAAAAATAGCTCTTGGCATCCTCTTGTAGATCCTCCTGTAGATCCCCTGCAACCTCCTGTAGAATTTCCTGAAAGTGACTTTTTGAAGTCCGGTTGCAAAAAAAGTCTCCAGAAGGTTACCAAAGGCTTCTTAGAACCCCCCCACACCTTCCTATATCTCTGCAAACCCCAAGGCCGCCTTCCATCGCCACCAAATCTCTGCCACAACCACAAATAGATAAATTACAAGCATAACAATTTCACATAAAACACACAAAAACCCAAAAAGATGTTTTTTTCTCATTTCCTTTGAAAAGTAGCTTGAATAGACGTAATTTACTTCCTCAGTGGTCAATGGCACTCATTTCATTAGTTTTCATTTCTTTTTCTGCAAAAGTAGGGTTAGTTGGAAGAATTAGAGTTTGCTAGGGTTTGCGTTACACTCCAGTCTTTTTTCTCTTTCTGCAAGTAGAATAGCCTCTTAAGAGTTAACTTTATTTCATCACAGCTAAAAGCTTCTTATAAGAATTCATAGAAGTTGGCTTAAGCTCCTAGTGAACTTGCGCTTGCTGATTAAGTGACAACCTGCAGTAAGAGCTAGTACTTGTGCATACATCACCGTCGCTTCCAAGTTTTCTACGAACTACCGAGTTGATAAAAGTAAAGTAGGAAGCCCCAGGAGTTGCAACATTCTTGTTGCAATATTGGTGCTCACCAGATACGTCAAAGGAAAATAAGTACTATTTGAAGTGAACATTGGTAAAAACACAACACTTGCATGCTAACTAGTGTCACCTACTCTAGTTGGTTGTTTTTGGGTTAACCCTTGTCAGTTGGGTCAAGTAGAGTAAGGTGAGGGGGAAAACCTTAACAGGCACGTCAGAGATATAATAAACTACTTCTCTACTAGAACAACCTCTTCTACTCTCAATAATTTGGGATCCCTCTTTCACCTCTGAAATGAATAAGTGCTATGCACAATTATGAAAAAAATGAGTAATGAAAAAATGAAAAGTGACAAAATTCAAAATGAAAAATGAATAAGGAGAAAGAAGAGAAAGGCTTCCTATGCAGAGAAGTGATGCAAGTAACTCTGCCAGGGTAATGAGCTTCATCATTGGGTAACTATATGGACCTTAATACACCTCCAAGCTTATTAAAATCAACTCTTCTCATAATTCCTTACATATTTTAATCATATTTTGCTTAATGAGATGAGTAAAAGTAAGATGTTATGTATAGTGGTCTAATGTGCATTGATTGCAGGTTTTTGAGATAAAATCATGGCAATTTTGGCTAATTAAGGGAAGAAACTCGAATGAGACAAGGAGGAGAGATTATAGGAGATAGATCCTTCTCATTTAATCCTCACTCATTCGAATATTCCTCCATAAAATCACACTAGCTCGGAGTTGCAAGCAGTCGAGTCATGAAGATCAAAAGGCAGTTGAGCCAGTGACAATTAAGAGCCAGTTCATATTGAGTTTGGGACCCAAGCCTCCATAGATTTAAGGAAGTCATTGGAGACTTCAATTGGATAAATAAGGAGGCCTAGAGCCTCATTAGAATTCAGATTTTTTTATGTAAGAGAACTAAGAATTTTCTAGTTCAAGACTTGTGGAAGACATTGTTATGTAATTTTTCTGATAGGATAATGAGAATGAGCATTTCCTTGATCCAGCACTGCGTTGACTCAAAGGGATGAATCTCTTGGGTTAGGGCCCAAACCTATCATAAAAGGCTCCTATTCTTGTACTTGAATGCTTAGTTGATTTCATAGATTAATGGTTGAATTGGTTTTAGCATTATTTCAATGAAAGTAGTTGTGAATTTGATTAGTTTGCTTCCATTTGTGCATTGCTTCAGCAATAGCTTAGAAAGATAAATGAATACCAAAAATATGATAGTAGGTAGGTTTTGCCTCACTCCTCCCTTCAGGGACCATGATTTGAGGAAAGAACTCATATGCAGCCCCAAAAGGAAAAAAATCTGATTTCTTATGGAATTTAGGGTTTTCTGCTACTTAGGCCATCATCCTGTTAGTTTTCAGGAATAGGATTCAATTTTCATTTATGATATCTTCAGCCTTGTATTAGATCTCATAGTGTTTCACATCATTATGCAAGTATTTCCATGCATAAACTAGGCAACTAGATAGTGAAATTATGTTTTCTCAAGTTGATTGAAAATCTTTCTTATTTGACATGATTCATGGATAAATGCTAGTGATTGATGTAGTGCCAGAGTTTCAATAGTGTAGGAATATCTCATGACCAGCAACCCCAACCTAACCTCATCTATCATGATCAGCAAAAGCCGCTAAGTCCCTCACCCAATTCATCATTCCATAAGAACAACTTTCCAGGTTTGTTAAGCAAATCCAACCATCTTACAAACTCTGGTTTGAGCTCTGAAGAAGTCCTAGCCACTCCCTTGCCTTATTTATCCCACCACTCACCTTCCCTAAGGCCTATACCACCTTCCAAATCACTCCCATTTCTCTCAGTCGGATCCTGTAGGATCACTAAGACATCCTGTAGGAACCATTAAGACCACCTGTAGGACGACCTGTAGTTGTTGGATGTGGAGCATGATTGTTCAGAGGTCTTTGTTTCAGCTGGATGTATACCCTAAGAAGTTTGTACACCCCTCCACGTGTGGGGGTGCGGGGGGGACTTTCCCCCCCCAACAGAGGTCCGAGGGTTTCGGGAGTAGCGCCCCCGAAGCTAAAATAGATGTAAAATTGCCTTGTAAAAGTATAGTAATTTCTAGTCAATCTGGGCCATTCATTAGGTAGATGATCTGATGGTAGAACTTATGTTTAGTTTAGGGTTTTTTGCCTTAGAAGGCAACCCCTCTATTTGTATGAGGGCATTGTATTTGAGGCTGTGTAATAGATGTGTATTCTCTGAGTGAGAAGTAGAGAGGTGAGACTGTGAGAGAAAACAGAGGATATTACAGCGGATCTACTGTAGGTTGTGTCTCTTCATTTTGTTGGATAATAGAAAGGAAGGAATAGCTATTCAGGGTGGATGTAGCCCAAACTGGGTGAACCACGCATATCTGTGTCTCTCTTGTTTTATGTGTTTTCTGTGTTTATATTTTTGCAATATTTTATGTGTTCCATTGGTCTATAATATATAATTTTCTAACAACTAGTATCATAGCCGAAGGTCTATTTGTTTGATAAACTCGCAGGAAAGAAGGGTTCTTCGTTCGAGTGGGAGCAATGGTGGAGGATGGTAAGTTTAGGGTCGACAAATTTAATGGCCAAAACTTCTCGCTATGGAAGATGCAGATGGAAGATTATCTGTATCAGAAAGATCTATACCTACCATTGGGTGGACAAACAACAATGTCGATGGGTATGATAGATGAAGAATGGAACCTTCTCAATAGAAAGGAGCTCGGAACAGTACGGTTGTGCCTCACAGTGTCGGTTGCCTTCAACATTTCAAAGGAAACAACAACAGAGGGTCTAATTAAGGCATTGGAGAAACTATATGAAAAACCCTCGGCCTCAAACAATGTATTTCTTATAAAACGGTTATTTAATATGAAGATGTCGGAAGGTGGATCTGTTGCAGACCATTTAAATGATTTTAATAATGTTACAAGTTAGTTATGTTCTGTAGGGGTAAACTTTGATGATGAAGTTAGAGCTCTGTTATTCTTGTGCTCATTACCAAAAAGTTGGAATGGTTTACCAATGGCCATTAATAACTCTGTTTTTGGATCTAGTACTTTAAAGTTTGATGATGTTGTCAGTGCTATTCTTAGCGACAAAATGCGATGGAAAAGCTCTGGTGAGACATCGGGTAATGCTTTGAGTGCAGAGTCTAGGGGAAGAAAAATGGAAAGAGGAAAGAGCTCAAGATATTGTAGTAAATCAAGGAAAGGCAGATCCAAGTCCAGATCGGGGATAGTGTGCTGGAAATGCGGAAAAAAAGGACACCTAAAGAAAGACTGTAGATCTCAAAAGGGAAAAGAAGGAGATGCACAACAACAATCATGAAGAAAATGTGATAGGTGAGGTGTTACAAGATGCTTTGATTATTTCTTTCGAAAATATTACTGATTCCTGAGTGGTAGATTCAGGGGCCTCATTCCATGCCACACCTGATAAAAAATACTTTCATGACTATGTTAAAGGAGATTTTGGACAAGTTCGTTTGGGTGATGATAAACCCTATAAAATTGTTGGAATAGGTAATGTTCTTGTAAAACAGTAGAATGGAAACCAATGGCTACTAAAGGAGGTAAGGCATGTTCCAGATCTAAAGAAAAATCTGATTTCAACAGGGCAGTTAGGAGATGAAGGTTGTGTGACAACTTTCACAGATAAAGCTTGGAAAGTTACCAAAGGAGCCCTGGTAATAGCAAAAGGCGAAAAGGTTGGTACATTGTATTTATGCAATGGTATTTCTAACTCTGTTAATGCTTTAACTTCCAAAGGAGCAGATGCAGAATTATGGCATCATCGGCTCGGACACATGAGTGAAAAGGGGATGAAGATTCTTCACTCAAGGAATTTGTTGCCGGGTTTGAAGAATGTTGATTAGGACTTCTGTGAGAATTGCATTTATGGAAATCAGAAGAGAGTCATATTTCTCAGAGTTGGGAAAGAAAAGAAGAGCTAAAAATTAGAGCTTCTGCATACAGAGGTATGGGGACCTGCTCAGGTATCATCTCTCGGTGGCTCTCGTTATTATGTTACTTTTATTGATGATGCAACTAGAAAAACTTGGATTTATTGTATTAAGAATAAATTTGATGTATTTGATACTTTCAAGAAATGGAAAGCTTTGGTTGAGATTGAGACAGTAAAGAAATTGAAGTGTCTTAGATTAGACAATGGAGGTGAATATTGTAGTAAAGAGTTTGATAGGTACTGTTCAGAGCATGGAATTCATAGAGATAAGATAGTTCCAAGAACACCACAAGAAAATGGTGTGTCAGAAAGGATGAACAAAACAATCATGGAGCGTGCAAGGTGCATGAGATTGAATGCAGTATTGCCTTTACAGTTTTGGGTAGATGCTGTAGATATTGTTGTTTATATAATAAACAGAGGGCCTTCAAGTTCCTTGGATGGTGGTGTTCCAGAGGAAGCATGGACAGGTAAAAAGGTAAACTACTCTTTTTTAAAGACTTTTGGTTGTGAGGCCTTTGTCCATATTGATAAAGAAAATAGAACAAAGCTTGAGGCAAAGTTGAAGAAATGTACCTTTATTGTATATGGTGTTAATGATTTTCGTTATCGCTTATATGATTACGAAAATCACAAAATCATTAGGAACAGAGATGTAATATTCAATGAAAAGGTCTTGTATAAGAATTAGTTGCAGGAAAAGAAACAGGAAAAATAAAACAAGGAATACGTAGTTCTTGATGAAATCACTGAAAAAGTAAAGGTGCCTGAAAATAATAATAATCAACAAACACAACAATAGCAACCACCGCAATAGCAATAGGCACCCCAAACACCTGAAAGTGGTGTTAGAATATCTACTAGGATAAGTAGACCCCCTGAACGATACTCTCCTTCATTATATTATTTATTGTTGACTGATTCTGGTGAACCTGAATGTTATGAAGAAGTAATGCAGGTTGAAAGCAGGAAGAAGTGGAAGGTAGCCATGGAAGAAGAGATGGACTCCTTAATGCATAACCAGACTTGGGACTTAGTCAGGTTTCTTGTAGGAAAAACTACATTGAAGAATAAATGGGTTTATAGGCTGAAGGAAGAAGATGGAGGAAAACAGAGGTACAAAGCTAGACTTGTGGTGAAGGGGTTTGCACAAAAGAAAGGTATTGATTTTGATGAAATATTTTCTCCCTTGTTAAAATGACTTCAATCAAAACTATTTTAAGTCTAGTAGCAGTTGAAGATTTGCATCTTGAGCAGTTAGATGTAAAGACAGCCTTTCTCCATGGGGATTTGGAGGAAGATATATATATGCAGTAGCCACAAGGATATGAAGTGAAAGGGAAGGAGAAACTAGTGTGCAGGTTGAAGAAGAGCTTGTATGGCTTAAAACAGGCTCCAAGGCAGTGGTATCTAAAATATGACAAGCTTATGTCTAAACAAGGTTATACTAGATGTCACTCTGATCATTGTGTTTATCTGAAAAAGAAAAATGATGGCAGCTATATTATATTGTTATTGTATGTAGATGGCATGCTTGTTGCAGGGTCTAACATATAGGAAATAAATGTGCTCAAAAGAAAATTGGCAAATTCATTTGCAATGAAGGATTTGGGAGCTGCAAAACAAATCCTTGGTATGAGAATAACTAGAGACAGGAAAAATCATAAATTAACATTGTCTCAGAATGAGTACATACAAAAGGTGTTGAAAATATTTAATATGCACAATGCAAAACCAATTAGTACACCTTTTGCTAGCCATTTCAAAATTAGTAAGGAAATGTACCCAAAGACCCAAGAAAACATGGATTATATGTCTAAAGTTCCATATGCATCAACAGTTGGAAGCTTAATGTATGCAATGGTCTGCACAAGGCCTGATATTGCACATGCACTGGGAGTTGTAAGCAGGTACATGAACAATCCAGGAAAAGAACATTGGATGGCAGTGAAATGGATTCTCAAATATTTGAAAGGTACCACAAATCAAGCATTATGCTTTGGTGGTTCAAACATTTCTCTACAGGGCTATGTTGATGCAGATATGGCAGGTGACAGAGATAACAAGAGGAGCACTATAGGATATGTATTTACTGGAGGTGGAACAAATGTTAGTTGGGTTTCAAAAATCCAAAGTTTTGTTGCACTTTCAACAATAGAAGCAGAGTATGTTGCTGCTACAGAGGCTAGTAAAGAAATTATTTGGTTACAAAGGTTTATGGGTGAATTGGGTAAGGAGCATGATATGGGCACGTTATACAATGATAGCCAAAGTGCCATTCATCTTGCAAAGAACTCAGCATTTCATTCCAGGACTAAACACATACAGCTCAAGTATCATTTCATACGATCAGTGTTGGAAGATGGAGAGTTGAAGCTGGAAAAGATACACACTAGCCAGAATCCTGCAGATATGCTAACAAAAGTTTTAACCAGGGAGAAACTAAGAATATGCTCAATTTCAATTGGTCTTCAAGGATGACGATAAAGATGAGAAACAACCAGGTCCAAAGAGGAGTCATTGTCCAGCAAATGAAGCAGCGATGGAGTTTCTACAATCATTCTCCAAGTGGGCAATTGTTGGATGTGGAGCATGATTGTTCAGAGGTCTTTGTTTTAGCCAGATGTATACCCCAGGAAGTTTGTACACCCCTCCACATGGGAGGGTGCGTGGGGGACTTGTCCCCCCCGCGGGGGTCCGGGGGGGGCGATGCCCCCCAGCTGGGGGGTCCGGGGGCCAGCAGTCCCCCGGTGGGGGTTTCGGGGGTAGCACCCTCGAAGCTAAAAACAAATGTAAAATTGCCTTGTAAAAGTATAGTAATTTCTAGTCAATCTGGACCGTTCATTAGGCGGATGATCTGACGTTAGAACTTATGTTTAGTTTATGTTTTTTTGCCTTAGAAGGCAACCCCTCTCTTTGTATGAGGGCATTGTATTTGAGGCTATGTAATAGATGTGTATTCTCGGAGTGAGAAGCAGAGAGGTGAGACTGTGAGAGAAAACAAAGGATATTACAGCGGATCTGCTATAGGTTGTGTCTCTTAATTTTGTTGGATAATAGAAAGGAAGGACTAGCTGTTTGGGGTGGACATAGCCCAAACTGGGTGAACCACGTATATCTGTGTCTCTCTTGTTTTATGCGTTTTTTGTGTTTATATCTCTGTAATATTTTATGTGTTCCACTGGTCCGTAATATATAATTTTCTAACAGTAGTGGCCTGTTTTGAGGCCAAATTGTGGAAAAAGCATCCAGGAAGATAGGAGAAGACCCCTACTTGCCTCCCAAGCCATCTGACCTTTCACCACCATCTCTAACCCACCTACCACATCACCAAGAGGATTTAGTATTCATATTTTCATACAAAAAAGGACAAAAAGGAAAAAGAGTTATTGTGTTCATTTATTTCAGATTGCATGCCTAGGACAGTAGGATTACACACATGTTAACTTAGCATTATTTTGAGGCAAAGCCTCTTAGCAATTAGTTAGATGAGTGGTGTGTTTAAGAATTTGATTTCAGTCTTTCCTTACTACAGTAGACAATATTTCAGTTAGTGTAAATTTCCTCTTTCCTCATTGGTAATCAAGCCTCTTTTGAATTAATAGAAGGATGGTTTGAGAAACCATAGTGGTCTATCACTAGCTTAGCAGCGACAAAGAGTGGACCCATCGCATATGCTTGTGTATATAACACTGTCACCTCCAAGTTTGGACGAACCCTAGGTTGATAAAGTAAAGTTGGTATCCCCAAGAGTTGCAGCGTTCTTGCTGCAATACTGGAGCTCATCACTTTTTGGCGCCATTGTCGGGGAGGTGTCTGAGTAAGATGTAATTTCTTCTCTCTTTCTAGAATTTCTTATCTTAGACATTCTAATATTAGCTTCATTTCTACAAAAGTAATCGTAAGTTGGTTTGCTTTATTTTCTATTTTGCAAGTGAGATTTTCATTCAGCAATTAGTTTCCATTCAGTTTGTTATTTCATTTCTACAATTAGTCTCAAAGCTTGAAGAAAACCACAAAACAAAACAAAAACACTTCTTTCATGCCTCGTAGGAACATGGATAACTTAGGAAAATTTCTACCAAATACCCCCACCACTTCGAACAACCAACCTTCCCTCTTCTTCAATATCTGCGAATTGGAGGACCCCTTAGGTGAACAACCAGAGATATTTGAAGAACATGCAAGGGGAGAAGAAGAAGGAGAACCTATTCCAACTGACCTAATGCCTGAAAATAGAAATGACAGAGGAGATAGAGAAAGAATTGAGGGTGCCTTTCCCATAAGAGAAACTAATGGGGATACCAAGATGAAAAACATAAGCCCCTCTGCTCTTCCTCATTTCCATGGCCTAACCTTTGAAGATCCAGATACTTTCTTGTTTGAGTTTGCTATCATATGCAGAACTTATGATTACACCACTAATGAGCAGAAGTTGAAATTATTCCCATCCACTCTCAAGGACGCAACTCTACGCGGGTTCATGGGTTTACCTAGGGATAACATCACAACCTAGGCTCAGATGTAGCAAGCCTTCAATAACAAGTATCAGGGCTACTGCAGGTTCGAAGACACTAAAGATGAAATTTTTAGGATGACCTTGGGGCATGATGAATCCCTAGAGGATTATGAAGAAAGATTCTAGCTTAGTTACAAAAGGGTGAGGTGCACACTTGATCTTGAGTCAATGAAGCTAGTCCTCCTCCGAGGGGTAAGGGAAGATCTTCTGGATACCCTAAACCTACTAGCAGGAGGGGCCATCTACCAAATACCCTATGAAGATATCAAGACTTCCTTTAGGAACTATTCTAGGGCAGCTAGGAAAAAGAGTAGGGGTATTCAAACAATGTCCAACTCATCCTCTTCCAACACATCCATAAAAGGTGAAAATGGAAATATGTTGGAAGATTTCAAGAGTTAAATGTTGCAAACCCTTGCCCTATAGATGGACACTATGCACATCAAGAGAAAGCAGGAGGAAGGAGAGAGCATTAGCCATATTTTGCCCTAGATGCACAAGGAGGCACCCTAGGAATGAATGTCCATTAAACCTGATTGAAATCCGCTTGGTCCGTGAAGAAAACCAGTCCATGGACAAGTTCCCTTCTCTACCTGGACTAAAGGTTGTGTATCTGGGAACTGAAGGGGTGACTAAACAACTCTGCTACATAAATCAAAGGAGACCCCATGGGCCTTGGCCATACCAGCACGGCATGCAAGGGTCATCCGATGCATATTACAACCCTAACCAGAACACATCCATTCCCTCTTGGGGCCCCCCTACTCATCCCTCCTAGTCTACACATCTTCCTTGGTATTTTGCACCTCAGTGCCATTCCCAGCAGACTAGCTAGCCATTTCAGCCATATACTCTGCCAGAGCCTCAGTGGAATGCACCATCCCATGGGTGGAGGCCCCCATACAACAATGCTAAAGATTTATTTCCTTCAGCTCCTACTCAACCATAGATTTTACACCCTACACCACCTAAACAACCTTAGATGCCTACCCAGCAAAATCCGAACCCGAACAATAGATAGGCACAACAAGTATACAGTGGAGAGGCATCCTATCCTGCTTATGTTGTGGAGACTTAGGAAGTCAACCTAAGGTCTAGGAGAGTACTCCCCGACAACCAACTTCCATATCCACCTAGGGAGAGCGAGGAGAAGAGAGATGAAAGCATGCCTAGAGTGAATCCACCACCCTCTCCTGAAAGATTAACTCATCTAGTCTAGCCTATCCTAGAAGAGAATGAACTTCTGGGTGAATTGAAAAATATATGTCAAAATTCCACTTCTCCAAGCCATCAAGGATGTACATATTTACAGCAAATTGATTAAAGAGAAGTGTTTCAAACATCGAGGGAGGCGAAAAAGGGACACCCCTACCATTAATGTCATTGGATAGTTGTTCGACTTAATGCTAGGGCAGGTAATTTTCCCAAAGTATTTGGACCGTGGAAGCCATGTAGTAGATGTGCACATCAATGGCACCGCTGTCCCACACACTTTGATTGATCTTGGGGCTACCATTAATGTAATGAATAAGGACACCATGCTCAAGCTCAATCTCCAGGGTTCATTAAGAAATACCAGAACAGTCTTCCAACTTGCAGACCATTCCATAGTATCCCCTTAGGGGATTGTTGAGGATGTGATGGTCTCCATTGACTCTTGGAAGTATCTTGCAGACTTCCTAGCTCTCCAGCCTAAGGCCAAGCTTAGTGGTTACCCTCTCATACTTGGTAGGCCTTGGTTAGCCACTATCAATGTCTAGATCAGTTGCAGGGCTGGAAATATGACTATAAAAGATGAGTATATGTCCAAGTAGCTGGTCTTGTACCCTCCCGCTCAGCCATCTCTAGAACATGACTTACCTTATGGGTAGAAGAGGAGAAAGAATTTTAAATCTACTCAGTTCTCACTCCATGATTTGCAGACATAGAAAATTTCCTGGTTTCTGCACAGTTTCCACCAAATTTGTCCTTCAAAGAGAAAATCAATATTGTGAGGAAGAGTGCCCCATTCACTTGGATTGGGGGAAACCTCTTCAAACTAGGCCCGTATCAAATTCTGAGAAGATGTGTCAGGGAGGAAGAGGTCTTTGAAATCCTTCTAACCTGTCATGATGAGCCTTGTGGAGGTCACTTTGCAGCCACAAGGACAGCATTCAAGATGCTACAAGCTGGTTATTACTAGCCCACTCTTCACCAGGATGTGAGGAGGTATACTTGTCAGTGTGATCGGTGCCAAAGGATGGGAAAACCTACCCCAAGGGATGAAATGCCTCTAAAAACTCAAGTGACTTTCAAGCCATTTGACAAGTGGGGCATGGATTTCATTGGACCCATTGACCCTCCATTCATGCAAAAACAACATCATTGTGGCACTGACTATTTAACCAAGTGGGCTAAAACCAAGGCCATCAAAGAAGAAACAGAGGAGAAAGTGGTTGAGTTATTAAATGGAAAATGTATTTTATAAGTTTGGGTACCCTAGAGAATTGGTCATTGATCAAGGTAGCTAGTTTAGATTTTACATGATTGATCAATCATATAACATCTACTTCTTACCACCCACAAGCTAATGGGCAAGTGGAGGTAACCAACAAAGTGTTGGAAGGCATTCTGACCAAAGTGATTAGCAGTAACAGAAAGAACTAGGAAAATAGATTAATTAAGGCCACTTGGGCCTACAATACCACTAGGAAGACCACCACTAGATTCACTCCTTATGAACTAGTCTATGGGAAGAAGGCCATGTTGTCCATTGAATTTGAATACAACACCTTAAGAATGGCAGTACAACTAGATCTAGATATCACCAGGGAACAACAAGAGAGATTGCTCCAGCTGAATGGGTTAGATGAGTTTAGGATGCAGGCTCTTGCACACATAGGTGACTCAAGTTCAAAGGAAGATTTGGCATGACAAGAACAGAAAGGACAATAGTTTCAAGAAGGCGATTGGGATTTGTTGTATCATACCATATACAAGGATTTTAAAGGTAAGTTAAGGACTATATGGTTAGGGCCTTATGTCATAGAAAAATGTCATGATAATGGCTCAATACAGGTAAGAACCATGGATGCAAAGGCTATTCCTTTACTTGTCAATGGGTACAGATTAAAGGTCTACAAGAAGCCCTTGTGAAAGCAAGAATTCATCAATGGCATCAACAAGATAGTCATGGTGGTGGATAAAGTCTCAGCTTCTACCCCATCAAGTCCCTGAAAAAAGAAAAAGAAATAATAATAAAGAGACTCAGGTGAAAACCTCCATGAGGCACTTGAGTCCGGTTGTTGGGTTGAAAACCTCTTGCGGCAGCCCAATGGTGTTGAAAAAAAAGAAAAATATCTCTAGGTGAAAACCTCTTTTGAGGCACTAAGGGAAAGAAACTAGGATGAAAACCTCTTGGAGGCAGACTAATTGTTTAAAAAAAAAAACAAAAAACAAATAATAAGAAAAGAGAGAAAATAAAATTTTTAAAATGTTGTTTACAGGTCAGCAAGAGGAGGATCAGAGCAACTAGAGAGGAGCAGAAGGACCTATCCAATTCATATTTTCATTCCTCCATCCCATATTCTTTATTATCCCATCAATCCCTCCATTTATGAACTCCTCCAGCTTAGTTTACATAGACTCTGTGTTTTCTATAGTATTCCTTGTAATCCTACAGGATTCCCTGAAAACCTAGAGTTTCCTGTAGGAATTACAATGGCTTGGGAATCCCAAGAAAAGTAACCCTAGATCAAGGGGATGACCAACCTGTGTCAAAAAATAAAATCTTTACTCCACCAACTCATCACCATGCCTCTCACCACCATGTTACCCCTGCATTCATCCAATAAATCAATTCCAAAAAGATTACAGTTTTCAAAGAAGAAAAAAACAAATAGAAGAGGGTGAGAACAGAGGACAAGGGGACAATACCTAAAGGCTATACCTCTCACCTACCAATCAATAGACCCCTTATCTACCCATGAAAACAATCCTTATGCTCCAAAAGTGAAAAAAAGAATGAAAATTTAGGGGAGAGGCAGCTACAGGACATCGTGTAGGTTTACTGTAGGAAATCCTATAGCAGCCTATCCCATAAAAGGAAATTTCACAGGGTTGTAGTCATCTTCAGCATAGAGATCCCAATGTCAAAGGATGCTCCTCCAGAACTCAAGATAAACAACAGGATTATCAACATCACTCTCCAATACCTGCACATCAAAGGAAACAAGCATCAAAAGAGGGAAATACAAAAAAATATGAAACAAATACACAACACATGGCCATCATTCTTCAACAAGCAGCAACATCAAAGCATCTTACCCACTTGTATTTCATCTTGCTTATGCTCTCTCGTTAGCACGATATGATAAAAAATGTAGTATTATGCAAGAGTTGGTTTTATAAGCAAAGGTGGCCAGTTAACTTGGCCACCTTCTGCTAGTCGACAAAGAGAAAACAGTTAGACCAATCCATACGTGGAAGCAGACAAATCAGAGGAAAAAGGAGATAAGGCCAAAAATGGTTAAATTACGGATGATCAAAGTGGGAGATGATTATAAGGTAAGGAAGAATGATGGAGTGATAGTGGGACCAATGGTCCAAAAGTGGGTGCTCGTACTTAGGTAGCTAGCACACCATCCCACACGGTAACCCATATGAGGAAATAAAACACTAATTTCCATGCAAAGGAAGCATTCAAAATCTTGAGGATTCATCGAAAAAGGTTTATCTTGACCTCTTGAACCAATATCTATAGGAAATACAGTGAGCATTTTGCAGAGGCGGAGCACCTACAAGATCCTACAGGATCCTACAAGGAGACCTATAGGATACAGAGCAGTCACCTACAGGATTATCAGTGGGCATTTAGGGAGGAAAGATCAAAGGTTGTCCTCATTAGATAGTAAGTAGGAGGTAGGAGCTATACCTTCCCATATTTTCTAGTTAAAAAATAAAATAAAATCCTCCATTTGGTTAAGGAAGTTGCAGTCTAGGGGAATTATATTGCAGAGTTATCATTTAAATATCTCACCCACTAGAATTCTCAATTTATACCCATACAAGCCTCCACAATTACCAAAGAAAAAATTATAGGGGATTTTAACGAGAGGGAACCCACAAACACAGTAAGAATTCATCAACACCCTCCTGTAGTAGAAAGTTTCACAAGACACAATTGGATGGGTTTCTTTGAATGAATGAGAGGCTACGATGATGAAGTGGCTAGAGACTTTTCTCTCTCACTCATTACCCTCGCTAGGACCCATGCCACTACTGTGGTAGTCATAAGAAGAATTGCCACACTTCCCTTAGGGTTTCCTTTGATAAAAGATGATAAGGGTAACAACATCCTTGCAAAGAAGAAATTATTTTTGGAAGGGAATGAGGCAATGGAGGACAAAAATGGGGTCAGAAGAGAAATCCTTCCATACCCTTAGAACGAAGTTAGCTACCACCTCATTAAATATATATCATGTGAAGGGAGATATAGTGTGGTGTATGGATACCATTTCAGGCTTCTCCAAGAACTAATATTTGGAGCAAACACACCTCCTCAAAACAAACTAAGTATACCCTACTTTCTTCTTCAATCAATGATAGATATGAGCATCAAAGTGCCGGAAGGAAAACATCAACAACTAGCCCATCGTGGGTTAATCAAACTTATCCTAGAAGATGTTCTCCAAAACCAAAGACTCCCTATTACATGGACAACTTTCAGAGACATGCAGGCAGAGGGACAAATAAAATATATTGAATATGATAAAAGACCCATTGCTAGTGAGAGGGATGAAGAGGAAACAGAGGAGGAAAAAGAGGAAGAAAAGGAGGAGGAAAATGAAGAAGAGACAGAAGAAGAAACAGATGAAGAGAGTGAGTAACTGGAGGAAGAATAGTAAGAGACGGGCAAGGATGAGAAGGAGAATGGACAAGAGGAAACAAAACAAAAAGAATAATAGAGGTCTATAGTTCGAGGAAAAGAAAGGAAAGAATCACCAAGGGCACTGAGAAAGAGGAAACAACTACTCTTATTGCCCTAAGTACACCTATCAAGTCAAAAGGGAAGAGACAAAGACAAACCCCATTGTACTTTAGGACAAGGATTAGGTAAGGAAGACCTCAAACACCCACCAAAATTCCTATTGTCATTGAAGACTCACCAAAGCAACAAGCGAAGATAACTCCTCTTGAGAAAAATCAAGGAGAAGGATCATCATGACAAGTCTCGACCAAATCTCCCATCACCTATGTTAGGAGGCCTATCACAAGGTTTGCCTCATCAAAGGGAAAAGGTCTCCTACAGGAGACACAGAAGGACCTATAGGAAGCAGAAGCCATCCTATAGGAAACTCTACTAAACCTATAGGAAACTCAAAAAATGGACCAAGAAGGTATCACTCAGCAAGAAACAAAGAAGGAAGACCCAGAGCTGAGAGAACCTAGTCTTGAACCCAACCTCGACTCTTACTACAAGTTCATTGAAGGGGGTAGGGTCATACCACAAAAAATTTCCATCCCCTTATTCTTTGAGCTTGAAAAAGAAAGGGCAAGAACACACAGGTGGATGCAAATTGCCAAATATAAAGGAGTGGAGGATGTAGGCCACACTGAGGAGAAAGTAAAGGAGATGGGCAGAGAACTGAGCAACATAAGGGACAGATAAGCAATGATGAAAGCTCATTTGGAAGCAGAGAATGCATGGCTAAGGGGATAGTTACAAGAAAGGGAAATCCAGTTGGCAGTTATGGCTAGTTTATTCTTAAAGGCAATCTAGTGCACGATGCCAGCAAAGGCTTATGCCTTGTATCTTAAGGAACAGTGGCTACAATTCCAAGTTAATAATTTAGCTCAGAGAGGCACTATGCTCTTCCAAGACTACAAACAATTCATTGATCTCTATGATCAAAGCCACTAGACAATAGATAAAAAATGTCTGAGTTTTACCTACACAACTTGGCCTTGAAATATTTGAATGTGTGGGACCCAAATTCAAAACTAGGGGACTTACAATTGATGGCCTTAGCATCATGGATGAATCATGAGGAAGAAAGATCTACAGAGATGAAGAAGGTAATGACCAAAGAAGAGACAAAACACCTCATGATAAGATCTGATAAATCTAACCCAGTGGCTATCATTAGCACCTACAACCTGATTACAAATGATCCTAAGCTTGCAACTAGGTACCTTGCTACCCAAGAGCAAGCAGTCACACTCTTTGAAGACATGTTTAGGTTGTTAGGAGATGACATCATGCAAGCTTTCTAGAGGAGATGGAGCACCTTGCCCTATAGCTTGAAAATCAAAGAATACCATTCTCCTCAAAGAATGAGAGAGGCACTAAACACAACATCCATGTACAAGAAAGCTCTACAAGGACTCGAAGTCAATTGGATTGGCTTGAGTCTCAGTCCACCACTAATCTTAGGAATGTTGGAAGGAAGGAAAGAAGTGGAAGAAGGAAAGCAGCGGGAATAGGTAGAGAGGAAGGTAGGATTTTATTCACAGGAAGAAGAAACTACCCCAGAAGCATGGGATGTCAAGGAGGCCACCAGAGCAATGAAGGACATGCATATAGATTGAGTTGCTCAAAGGATTAGCCTCATGATTGGGTAACTATATGGACCTTAATGCACCTCCAAGCTTATTAAAATCAACTCTTCTCATAATTCCTTACATATTTTAATCATATTTTGCTTAATGAGATGAGTAAAAGTAATATGTTATGTCTAGTGGTTTAATGTGCATTGATTGAAGGTTTCTGAGAGAAAATCATGGCAATTTTGGCTAATTAAGGGCAGAAACTTGAATGAGACAAGGAGGAGAGATTGTATGAGATAGATCCTCCTCATTTAATCCTCACTCAATCGAATATTCCTCCATCAAATCACACTAGCTCAGAGTTTCAAGCATCCATGTCATGAAGATCAAAATGCAGTCGAGTGAGTGACAGTTAAGAGCTAGTTCATCTTGTGTTTGGGAGCCAAGCCTCCCTAGATTTAAGGAAGTTGTTGGAGACTTTAGTTGTATAAATAAGGAGGCCTAGAGTCTCATTAGGATTCATATTTTTTATGTAAGAGCATTAAGCATTTTCAAGTTCAAGACTTGTGGAAGACATTGTTCTGTAATTTTTCTAATATGATAATAAGGATGAGCATTTCCATGATCCAGCACTAAGTTGACTCAGAGGGCTGAAGCTCTTGGGTTAGGGCCCAACCCTAGAAGCAAAGGCTCCTCTTCTTGTACTTGTATTCTTAGTTGATTTCATAAAATAATGGTTTAATTGGTTTTAGCATTATTTCATTGCAAGTAATTGTGAATTTGATTAGTTTGCTTCCATTTGTGCATTTATTTAGCAGTAGCTTAGAAAGATAAAGGAATACCAAAAATTTGATAGTAGGTAGGTTTGGCCTCACTCCTCCCTTTAGGGACCATGGTTTGAGGAAAGAACTCCTATGCAACCCCAAAAAGATAGAATTTTGATTTCTTGTGGAATTTTGGGTTTTCTGCTACTTAGGCTAGCATCTTGTCAGTTTTTAGGAATATGATTCAATTGTCATTTATGATATCTTCAACTTTGTATTAGATCTCATAGTGTTTCACATCATTCTGTAAGTATTTCCATACATAAAATAACCAACTAGATAGTGAAATTATGTTTTCAATAGTGCAGGGAGATCTTATGACCAAAAACCCCAACATAACCTCATCCATCCATGATCACCAAAAGCCACTAAGCCCCTCACCCAATTCATCATTCCATAAGAAGAACTTTCTAGGTTTGTTGAGAAAATCCAACCATCTTACAAACTTTGTTTTGAGCTTTGAAGAAGTCCTAGTCACTCCCATACCTTATTTCTCCCACCATTCACCTTCCTTAAGCCCTACACCACCTTCCAAATCACTCATATTTCTCTCGGTCGGATCTTGTAGGAATACAGGGGATCCTGTAGGAGCATTAGGACATCTTGTAGGAAGCATTAGGACATCATGTAGGACAACCTGTAGTGGCTTGTTTTGTAGCCGAATTGTGGAAAAACCATCCAGGAAGATAGGAGAAGACTCATACTTGCCTCCCAAGCCATATGACCTTTCACCACCATCTCTAACCCACCTGCCACATCACCAAGAGGATTTAGTATTCATATTTTCACACAAAAAAGGAGAAAAAGGAAAAAGAGTTATTGTGTTCATTTATATGCATAGCAGTAGATTGTTTGGTTATTCCATATTTCATGCCTAGGACAATAGGATTACACACATGTTAACTTAGCATTCTTTTGAAGTAAATCCCCTGAGAAATTAGTTAGATGAGTGACGTGTTTAAGCATTTTATTTCAGTCTTTCCTTACTACAGTAGACAATATTTTAGTTAGTGTAGATTTCCCCTTTCCTCATTAGTAATCAAGCCTCTTCTGAATCAATAGAAGGCTAGTTTGAGAAACCATACTTGTTTATCACCAGCTTAGCATTGACAAAGAGTGGACCCATCACATATGCTTGTGTATATAACACTATCACGTCCAAGCTTGTACAAACCCCAGGTTGATAAAGTAAAGTTGGTAGCCCCAAGAGTTGCATCATTCTTTCTGCAATACTAGTGCTCATCACGAGGTACTGACCAAGCTCGCTGACAGTGGATCCATGCTTGTTCCTATGTGACTCTGTTGGGGTACTGTCCAAGCATGCTGGTAACGGAGCAACACCAGAGATGAAGCAAAGACTCTGACGACTATACTACTTGTGCATCTATAGCCCTCAACCCCAATCGAAACAATTGTGTTGCCTTGGTTTGGAATGTGTGTCAACCAACTGTGAGCTTGGTAGATGTTACATTTTACAATCAAGGTAGTGTGAAACCAAGACGAATTGAGAATTGAACAATACTTCTGAAGGTGTTAGACTTTCTTATCATGAACAAGGTCCATTCAGAGAGTTGGAGTTCTACTAGTGTGTCATCAAGTGTTGTAGCGACCACAACCACCCTCCAAAACTTTTCCTTATCTTCGTTTTGGAGCCTCCCTACTAGCCTTTCGTAGCATGTTGTCTTGCTTCGTCAATTACACAAGATTTTATGTTTTTCTTGCATAAAGACAACCTGTTTGTCAAAGCTTGATACATTCCCCTCATAGGTTGTTCCTCTGGACTTGGTCTACATGCAGGCTAAGAAACTCCCTCAAGAAATTGCACAATTCTGGAGGGAAACTAGCCTTCCCTCCAAAAATTGCGCAATTTTGTTTGGTAGCCTATTGGGCTCCAGAATTGTGCAATTCTGCCAGTCAAGCTTCATCTAGAAAATTGCGCAATTCTTCCCATCAGGGCTACTCAACCTAGGAATTGCGTAATCCTGGGTAGCAATCAGTTTCTCTGCCCAAAAATTGCACAAATCTCTTGGGCATCAAACCCATCTCCCATCTAGAAATGTGCATTTTCTCCCAGCAGTTGAGCAACCTCTTGCATGTGCAGTTGGGTTGAACAATTCCACCCAGGACCAAGGAAACTTGACTTGCATGCATGGCTTGCTTTTTCCTAGAATAGCAAAAGGCAACATGCAAAAAGAATCCCTTGAGTCAGGGAGTTATTTTTAGCAGCTGGAGGTTACGTGCAAAGATTGTTTTAGAATCTTTCCTCCATGTGTCACTTTCTCCTAGATTTGTGGCATGCGCATCATGAGCCCAAGCTTATTTATTTGACGCATCAGAACTCATTCTTTCACATCAATATTGGAGCTCTAACATCCCAAAGTACATCCAAGACTCTTCAACACATCCGTCTCAGCTATCCATGGGTAAGTGGTCTCAAATTGTCTTTCTAAGGATTTTTGTCACTTTTTGTGTTTTTGCTTGTGTGAGTGTTGTCTACTTGATTTCTAGAAATGCACATTTCTGCCCAGGAATTGTCCTCGAGGACTTCTTTACACATTACTGAGGGACAATGACTACTGGCCCAAAAAATTGAGTAATGTAGTCACTAAGCATGTAGTCATTGCCAGCTGGAATTGTGCATTGTCCAATTTCAGTAGTCAGCAATCAGCCTAGATTGCGCATGTCAGCCTCTTCAGACAGTCCAGACTGCTTTTTGCACAATTATGGCAGCCACTCTCCCAGTCTCCTAGAATAAATTTTGCAATCTTTGCCTATCATCCCCAGGTATGTGTTATGTGACTCCTCGAATTTGTTTTGGTTTTTACTGAAAAATTTCTTGCCATGCATGTTGCTTTGTCTCCACATATTCTAGGTGTTCATCCACCTCTTAGTAGTACAAGATCAATGGCCTCCAAGAGAGTAGGATCAAAGGACACTGACAGAACTACAACTGGAGCAGCAGTTAAACGGGTGTCTGCATGTCTACCGATCTATGAAGATACCAAGTTGTTTCGAGACAAGGACATCAAGTTGAAATGGCAAGAGGTCAATGAAGCATTTGCAGACACTTGTGGGGAAGACCTCAAAGACCTCCAGGTGTATGTGAATATTAACAAGTTCGGCTTGTACTAGATTACATGCAGATAGTCCGCGTTCCCATACATGGACATGATACACTGGATCGTCTCGCACACTGATCTCGATACGATGAATTTGAGCAGTGTCAGTGGGACGAAGCTTGCAAACTTTTGGGCACAGAATTATGATGAGATGTATCAGATTTCGGAGCCTGTGACTATCATGGAGACTCCCTTCAGCTTACCCAGTAGCAGTGCCAACTCCAGATACATTCTAAAGAACTGGGTAAAGGAGCTGGCTATATTCAGGATGAAACCCAATTAGATCTACAAGACAAATATACTGCAGAAGGAGTATCAATACTTGGTCATATTTTCATGTCGACTGTATGGCCAAGAAAGCACAGAAACATTCCCACAGAGTTAGGTGATTACACTAGAATAACTAGCCAGAGAAGGAAAAACATGTAACTGGTCCAACATGTTGGCTCATCAACTGAAGGAACAGGTAACAAAGTCTTGACAATTTCCTGGAGGTATGCAAGTAGATATCTACATGTCCGCCTACATCTTATATGCAATCTGTGCCCAACAACAGTTCTTGGGATTGGAGTTGGCATGGTCACTAGCGAAGACTGCTATGAACACATAGTATAAGTTGTTGTCTAAATGCAACTTCAGAGGAGTTATCACACGGCTGTCTGATCGTTTTTTCACCCCAATTTACAAGATGATATTTGAACAAGATCTACTCTGCATGTCAAAGGCAACGATGGACGCACTGATGGACATTACAGATTGGTGTGCCTCACCGTCTGGAACCTTCATACGGATGTGCACCATGGAGAAGCCTCCGCATGTTCTACCGAAGTTTTCCTTGGACATACTTGTCATGCAGGAAGTAGCATATCACACCTCAATAGTATTGACAGCTAGCCTGCATCGGAAGAATAAGGCACTGTGGCCGGCTCTTCTGTTGTGGATTGGGTTATACGAGATCCGAAGTTTCAAGCAAGTGGATGTCGAAGTAAAATAGATGAAGAAGTACCCATTTGACCTCCAAAGTTACAATCCGTATTACCCACATTGTATTGTGAAATATCACTGCACGAGAGTACAGTTCAACTAGATCCACAGGGTATTTCATTCAGCCAAGGAGGATCCATGGAGATATTTCTATAGTTTCTCAAAACCCAATGAACATCATGGCTTCGCTGTGGAGTGGTTAGCGAAGCAACATGAAGCAAGATCTCAGAGAGCACCAGCACCAGAAGGAGAAACATCAATAGAAGTAAGCATACTAGTGCGTGACAAGGGCAAGAGGAAAGTTGTCAATCGCATGGAGGAAGAGCAAAGCTGCAAGTTTTGAGTAGATCCACTTGTGGAGAAATCAACTATGGCTATAGAGGCAGAGAGGCAAGAGCGCGACAAGCAAATCGCGCAAAGGCCGAAGGAGAAGAGAATAATGGAGGAAACAGAGAGGGAATTGCATGAGCTGAAGGAGCAACTCTGGAAGGAACAAGAGTTGTGCAAACAAGAGAGGGAAGTGCAATAGCAACAGGTACAGCAGGGGGTGCAACATGTGAAAATAGATGAAATAATACAGGTAGTGGACTCATCAGAATAGATGACATTAGGCAAATAGGGTGAACCATCATAGGAGCAGGACTTTTCTTGTGAGACAGAGAAAGTAATTCAACAGTTGGATATAGATATGGAGTAGCAGGAACTGGAACATGATGCCAACCTCATGCATCATCACCAAGAGGTCGGCTTACCCACTTCATTACATCCAGATGATGAGCAAGTCTCAAGTGACCAAGGAGGCACTGAGATCCTTAGAGATTAGCCAGAAGGAGAGCTACACAACATCTCATTTGACGAGTCTCAACATAGAGTTGTGCAGTCTCTTAGAGTGTCGACTTCGGATGATCATACATCTCCTGCACAAGTTGAGGAACGAGTGTTTGTGTTTGACATTCATAAACATCCAGCAGCCTTGGCCGATGCTACCAGAGTGTATGCCGAAGCCACTAGCTCAAGTGTTCACTTTTTGATAGTTGAAATTGATAAAATGGCTAAGGAGCTATAGACGGCCAAGCAAGGAGGAGAGTTGGTGACAACACCCACTTGAGTTGAACTGAAGAAGGAAATACTAGATAAAGTATTTTCAAGTGACACAGTTATGCGAGCATTGTACTCCAAGTTTGGTACCATGCATAAGGCAGTCGTCCATCTTAATGGATGGCAACAATAATGTGCTAGAAGGGCACATATCTTGGAAAACTTGCATGTTGTTGTTGCTTACATGCAAACATGGATGATGAGATACAAGGGAGCACCGATCACTTGCCTAATATGATGAATGCCAGTGCAGTCGAGCTAAAGGCACGTATCCAAAGTCAAATATGGAACTATGAAGAGCTCCGACAGCTCATCATTAGTATATAGACTTCCTGTGCACATGTATTTAAGAGTATGGATGTTGTGGTGCATGCACATGCAATCCCATCTATGGGGACTCTCACCCAGGTGAAGATAAAGGCATAGGTCCAACTAGAGATTGACTGATACTTTGACGAGTTGATGCGCATTGCCACCAGCCCAGACTTGCCCATCAGTGCAGACATCATGCACAAGTATGTTATTGGTATGGCTGAATTGAAGAAAATGATGTGCATGCTTACAGACAAGTTGGAAAGAGGAGCCCGAGCAATATACCTGGATGCTATTGAGGTAGGAGTTAGGTTCTAGAAAGATGTCACCTTGGAGCACACAGACACCATCGCAAACTACCAATCTTGGCATCAGTATGTTACTATTGATTAGCATGAAGATGTTGAGGAGTTGGACTTCCATGGTTGTATAAGTCATAGTGATGTCTAGCATGGCTTGCTAAAGTCATTTCTCTCACATGGGTACATGTGAATGGTAATGTAATGACTTGTCAAGTGTCATTCAAGTTTCGATAGTTGGATGTAACAGTCATAGAGTAGATGAAGAGTCATGAGGGTAGTTGAACTGTCACAAAGGGTAATGCCAAGGGCCACCCCAAACTTTTCTATAAATATTCCCTCATAACTCATTGTAGAGGCTTTTGGTCATCCAAGCTTCCGGTAAGACTATCTTGGAGAGAGCTTGGACAACATTGTAACGAGCCCTAGCTTCTCCATTGCAGAGTGCTAGTACATCTCTTTGGAGGAGCTAGTACATCTCTAGGGTTTGTGGGAAAATGATGAATTTGAAGGATATCAGTGATGGGAAGTGCTTAAGAATGTACATTAAGGATAGGAGAAGGTGTATGAGCATCAGGATACAAGTTTTGTTGATGATTTGACCATCCAATTACCTTCAAAACCCTAAGAGAGGGAAATGACCCTTACCCAAGTACAACTGAAGCACGAATAAGGTGTAAAATGACCCATTGGAACCTGAAATGATGACGAAAACTCTCTGAATGATGGTACACTCAGCTAAATGGTGACATGGACCAACACTTGGAAAATTTTGGAAGGAGTGAAAACAAATCCTAGACCTAATACCTAGTGACCAAATTTTACTTGAAGACTCACTAAAATGACAAAATTTGACTTTGTCACCCTAAGACCACTTTGTAAGAGCATGTTTTATCGCTGGTGGAAGGCTTCAAAGACTGACACTAATAGATGTATTGTGTGACTGAAAATTACAATTCTTAATATAACAAGAGCTAGCATGTTTCACGCATATGTTCTATTGTACTCTATGCTATCTAGTTTACTCTAAATGATATATGTATCTGTTTGCTTACACATGCATGTATAGCTATCTGTGTATGTATGTATGAATATTTCTAAAATGTGTTATTGGTTTAACCATCATTTCGGATTTCTTGCTGACTTGCCTTCCCTGTTGTGATGCATCTTCGCTTGTGTGTTCCCTTCTTAACTGCCTGCTATCACAGGTTTCCAAGGTGCGCACTCATCTCAATGTTGGAAATAATACTGAGAGGGGGGGTGAATCAGTATTATCAGATCAATAAAACTTTTTCATTTCCATACTTAGATACATATACGCTACTTCATTCAAGGGAACCCGCATGTATACACAGCTATGTCTAAAGCAACTAGCGTATATCCAAAATACTTATGATTCAGTTAATCCATTAAATGTTGATCTTTAGTTAGTGCATCAGAACTTCATATGAACAATAAGCAGGTGCAGTAAAAACAGAACAGATCATCATACACAAGAAGCACACATGAACACCATGATATAAGGTGGAAATCCAATGTGGGCGAAAACCACCTGCTGCAATTCGTTTCTATCTTCCTTTATTAAGAAACTTCTTTTACAATGTACTAGTGCAGTCCTTTACCAGCACGCAGGCTACAACCTGCAGAAGGCTACAACCTTCTCTCGTTCTCCAGACTCTCCTAGAAGGGAGCTCCAACCCCCTTTGCTCTTGTACTAGCTAAGATACTAGTACGTAGGCACCGGCCTACAATCTTATCTCCTCCAGGTACCACGTTTCATACATTTTCAGACTGGATACTCCTGAAGCACAACACATAATCTGAGGCCATGTTTCATCAAATTTTCATACTGGACCCATAAATATCATTGAAGCACAAAACAGTCAATACTAGCATCATCAATTTCTGAATCACTGAAACACCGAAACCCTGTCAATAACACAGTCACCAGAACACAGAGCAAACAACAGAACTCTGCCATAACCATCAGATCCATCTGCAACTTCAAATATTATCCTTCATAATGTATACACTACTATAATGAATCAAACCCGCGTACATACGCGCTTTTGCCAACAACAACCCGCGTACAGATCTAAAATTATTTTCTTATAACTTTGCAGCTTTACCAGACATCAGTCATACTCATAACATTTATAGAATATTACATGTGTTAGTATGCAAATCTAGAATAAGCATCATAAAGATAGTTCATTTCAAACCATTTGATCCCAATCTCTCCTTAGATCTTGTTCTCCATCAACCGGTGAGATCCCCCCTTAGCTCAGATCAAGCAATGCATCATCAACCCATAACCTGCATACTGGATCTCATACTTCATCAGATATTCTAGTCTTTTCAGATACACTTGCCTAATGATCTTCTTCTCCTTTTATAGTCTTAGGTCTTGCTCAATACCATGTTCCAAAACCATAATAAATCAATACCAAGGGAACAATACTTGGGATCAACACACTTGTCGAGATACCACGGTCCAAAACCATAGGTTCAAATACCGAGGACTAACTACCACGGACCAAAAGTAAGCTTTCCGACATGTATGCACTTTTCCATGCATGAAACTGCGTGTATACCCTACTTGGTATATAGCGAACCTGCGTATACGCGACTTGGTATATAGTGAACCTGCATATATACCCTACTTGGTATATAGTGAACCTGCGTATACGCGACTTGGTATATAGTGAACCTGTGTGTATACCCTACTTGGTATATAGTGAACCTGCGTATATACTCTTCTTTCTTCATTCTTTGTAGTCTGATCATCAATTCTTTGCTACTAACCTGCTGCACTCTAATCTGTCATCTGTGTGATTTGCCATCAAGGACAACACTTGTCTCATAATGCCAACAATCTCCCCCTTTGGACTTGATGGCAAAGCTAACTTGTCACACTTAGAACTATCATCTGATTCCTTTGAGCTGTCCTCCATCAGTCACATCTGATATCTCTTCTGAAGATTCATCCAGTTATAAATAAGTGAGATGTTCTTCTATGAGTGGGTTGCCATCAAGTACCACACATGCATCATAATGCCAACAATCTCCCCCTTTGGACTTGATGGCAACAACACCAAATCAATCTCCCCCTTTGACATCAAGGGCAAAGGGTGGACCAAGATATTCTCTTCCTTTGCTAAACATTCCGTTGTCCATACTCCCCCTGAGTATCTGTTGAAATCTATAAATGAGCTCCCCCTTTGTATATGCCAAGGTGTACCAATCTTTCCATGCTCCCCCTGAGTACATGCTGAGTCTCTGTACTGCTGAAGTGTGTTGTTCATGCTCTTCCTAACTGTAGGCAAGATTTGCAAAAAGGTGTTCTTCAATAAGAACTATGACTTATACATCTTAAAAGACCTTCCTATCACCAAAAGACTCAATACATACATCCATTTCCCAACCAAGTGGGGATATACTAGAATTGACTCATCCACCCAACCAAGTGGGAATACATCATAAGTTTAGACATGATAAAACAAGAACATTACATCCTCATCCCAGGCATAGTGGGGAAACCAATATAGGCCGTTACATGACCTTAACACCATGAAAGAGATACCACAAAAGAGATATATGACATAGAGACGAAATATCTAGAGCAAGACTTATGAAAGTCACCAATAACTACTATTAGCAGCATCTGACAATCACTGTATATATCAGCAACCATGTTCTCCTTCTGTTCTTATTTCTGCAGCTAATCCACCTGAACCAAAAACAGCTTGAGTACTTGAACCAAAAGCTTCTAAGGTAATGTCAACAATACATTATTAGAAGATTATCTGCTCCCCCTGAACCTGTGCCAGATGGACTCTAACAGACCCATATCAGACTCTCTGCAACCAGAGTCTGTCCCTGCTGATTTCCTTCAAAACTCCATATACGCGTCTGCACCTGCATAAATCAGCGTATGTATGCAGATACCCCTCATCCAACTCGCGTACACTAATTTCCATATCAACAACCTGTAAATGTCCTGTAACAAGGTATGTCTGAACATAGATGTCAACTCATCCTTTTAAAACATCATCATGAAATCATTCACATTATATCATATGTGAAACCACCATAGCCATTTTATCAACATCAAGCTCTACATGATCCAAGTATCATTACTTTGGAACATTTGCATCAATCAACATATGTAAGTATCAACCTATCATCATATAGATATGAACTCATCATCATGTCTCCAACAAAGCGACTTTGAGTAGTCATCCATGTATCAGTACTATGTATCTTGAGCTCAAGCTCTTTTAACAAAACTTCTTGATATCATCAAAAACAACAATCCTTATCCACATGAGTGCCTGCATCATAACTGTATGATCTTTATGCATATGACAACAGCAGTATATGAGTGACTCATCATCAAGTGAGGAAGATGTGTATTCAAGCTTTGTACTTCTCCTTATCCTTATGAAGATCACCATGTAAGCACCATATATGCATCATCAAAGAATCAACCATAAATCTGATCTGAACATCTACTATGTAACTTCAAGAATCATATGAGAGTTTATCATAGACAACTCACAACCACATCATAGCAAGATATATCATTTAGCCATATAAGTATCATCACCAAGGACTATTAATCCATAATGCCAACAATGCATTATTAAAGGCATATGCTCCCCCTCAACCTGAGCCATCTGTTTACTGTTAGATCTGATCATGCATATATCAGTAATAAGCATCAAGACATCATCATCAAGTTAGGATCAAACCCTTCTAAACATCTTACAAGTATCAAGATATTTCCACACATCCTCAGCAGACTGTAAATATTATCAAACAGAGAAAATAATGGACTGAAACATAACAAATCCTTTTCCTAAACCTGTCCCTACTGCATTTCTTCAGATAATCATATACGCGACTGTGAAGCATCCAAATCGCATATATATGCGCCTTCCCTTTATGGAACTTGCGTATGAGATTCAGGACACTGAATTTTTATACTTTCAGCTCCCTCTGAGTCTGTTATGTCTGTGCTGTGATGTGTCTAAGTACATTGAGTTGTGCCACATCTTTCTGACTGTACTTCCTTCTTCTTCCATATCTTCAAGTGTGATGTTGTTTTCTCCTTTCGGTGTGATGTCCGTGCTTTGTTCCTGCATTCCTTTGCTATATGTCCAAGCTTGTTACATGCATAACATCTTACATGTTTCATATTTGTCCTATAGCAATCAGCAGCTTTGTGACCAAACACATTGCAAGCAAAGCAATATCCATTAAAGTACCTTGAATGTGATGATCTTTCTACATGATGGTCTTGAACCCTTCTTCTTCCACATCTAGCTACAACATGTCCAAGATTATGACATACATAACATTCAACATTATTCATAGGAGGAGTAAAATATTTTCTTTGAGAAGTCTCTTTCCTTGATTTTTGATGGGGTTGACCTTTCATCTCCTTGTTGATCATTTTAGATTTCTCTTTAGAGTTCCTTGCCTCACCTTGTGAACTAGATTCACCTTCAACAGATTCATGAAAACCAAGAACAGTCTTGATAGCAGGAGACCTTTGACTACTAAGAATATCATCCAAGGCTTTAGTACTATCTTGAAATCTCAACAGTTTATCCTTTTCTTCTAATTTACCTTTCAAGATATTTACCTCAACTTGAAGTTGTTCCTCCTTTTCTAGACATTGCTTCTTCATGTCTTCTTCAACTTTCCTTCCTTCTTACAACTGATTCCTTAGTTTGAGAATCTCCTTTTCTTGTTCTTCATTCAGATCCTACTGCATTTGACGAATTCTGAAGGCACATTCCAGTTGAGATTTTAAGCTAATATCTTCGTTTACCTGTTTTTCAATAGCTTGGAGTATATCTTTATTCTGCTTCTTTGATTCTTCAAGATCTTCCTTTAGCGAGCGGATCGTGGCTTCAAGACTTTCATATTAACTGAATCTATCTATGAGTTTCTTGATGGTTGTGTTTCTTTCATTGATTTCATTTCTTAATGATGTCACTTCACCCTGCAACTTTTGACATTGATTTTCCTTGTCCTTGAGTAACTTTCTTACCTTGTTTCCTTCCTTTGATTGAGCTTTTAGTTTGGTAAATTCTTCTTTGAAAGCACATTCCCTTTTGTTCAATAGATCTTGTTGATCTTTAATTTTGTCTGTAAGCCTTCTAAATACTGCCTCTATTTGATACTTTTCTTGCTCACCCATAAAAGCAAATTCAGTTGCTTCACTATCACTTTCATCTTTTCCAAATGGATAGATAGCTGGAACATCAGAGGATAGCAAATTCATACCTGATAGTTCATCTTCATTCTGAAATGATTCTGAATCTGAAGAGCTTCTTATACCTAATCCCCAATTGATTCTCCCACTTATTAGTTCTTCTGAGATGTCTTCTTCTTCTTAGGTGCTTTCTTCTTAAGCTTCTTTCCCATATTAGATATCATTTTTGGGATTCAACTGCGTTAAGTAAGTCATTCAAACGTATGACCATTTCCATGAGAGGTAGTCGTAACTGACTAATTTCTCATGATTTTTGAATAGTTCACTTAGCACTCATTGCATCGGGTGATGCTCACAGGGGTGAAGAAGTGGGATTGAAACTAGTGAAATGTGGAGAACGAATCACATAGCATCAATCATCACTTCCGGGGCTTGCACCCGGTAACCAGGACTTCCCAGGAGGTCACCCATCCCAGAACTCCTTTGGCTCAAGCGCGCTTAACTGTGGAGTTTTCCCCACAATCAAGCCCACTTAGCTTGCTACCCCATTTGCAAAACCTTAGCAAGTATTGTGCCTCATGAACCATTCAAGTAGAGATCCCTTGACTCTTTTTGAATTTAAGTAATTTACACAGTGCATTATATTAGATATCATTTTTGGGATTCAACTGCGTTAAGTAAGTCATTCAAACGTATGACCATTTCCATGAGAGGTAGTCGTAACTGACTAATTTCTCATGATTTTTGAATAGTTCACTTAGCACTCATTGCATCGGGTGATGCTCACAGGGGTGAAGAAGTGGGATTGAAACTAGTGAAATGTGGAGAACGAATCACATAGCATCAATCATCACTTCCGGGGCTTGCACCCGGTAACCAGGACTTCCCAGGAGGTCACCCATCCCAGAACTCCTCTGGCTCAAGCGCGCTTAACTGTGGAGTTTTCCCCACAATCAAGCCCACTTAGCTTGCTACCCCATTTGCAAATCACCTCAAATAGCCCACCTTATTTTAAGGGAGAGGGTAAAAAAGGTAAATTAGCCCTTGAAATTAGGACTTACAACCTTCCATTCGCCCATTTTCAAGAATAGGTTTTATTTAAGTGAATCCATTCGTCCATTTTCAAGAATAGGTTTTATTTAAGTGAATCCTATGGGCCAAATACCATATTTATAAAAGAGGTATGGTAAATTAATAAAAATATAAATAAATGAGAGGTATGGTAAATAAATAAAACATTTTTTATATTTACTCCATAAGTCACCTTATATACATGTAAGGGTGTAAACAAATAAAAATATAAGTAAAGTGGAGGTATGGTAAATAAATAAAACGTCTTTTTATACTTACTCAAAAGGTATGGTAAATAAATAAAAATATAAATAAACTAAACGTATCGTAAATAAATAAAACCTCTTTTTATATTTAGTCCATAACCCTCGTTCTATTTATGAAGGCTCAAGAAAGACGTTTTATTTAAGTGAATCCTATGGGCCAAAT
This sequence comes from Pinus tabuliformis, assembly GCA_031772625.1. Taxonomy (NCBI): domain Eukaryota; kingdom Viridiplantae; phylum Streptophyta; class Pinopsida; order Pinales; family Pinaceae; genus Pinus; species Pinus tabuliformis. The sequence continues at coordinate 664,544,542 of CM062811.1, read as the reverse complement.
ACCATATTTGTAAAAGAGGTATGGTAAATTAATAAAAATATAAATACACGAGAGGTATGGTAAACAAATAAACATTTTTTTATATTTACTCCATAAGTCACCTTATATTTACGAACTCTCAAAAAATGGGTTATATTTAGGTGAAACCTATGGCCAAAATACTCTAGGACAAATACCATGGACTAGATTGTTATTAATACCATGCAAAAAACCATTATTAACCCTAATATTAGAATTAATGAAAATAAAAATGGCACATGGTATTGACCCATGGTATTCACCAAAATGGCATATGGTATTGACCCATGGTATTCACCTGGAATGTAGCCTATTTAAATGGGGGAATTAAACCAGCGTGTAGCCTATGCTAAGATTCACTAGGACTTTACAAAGTTTTATTATTTAGTGAAAGACTCGCCAAGATCTTACAAGATTTTATAATTGAGTAAAATATTCACCATGCCTGGTGAGAGATTCGCCAAAAAATTATATATATATATTATATTATTGATAAAATCGCCTTCAATTTTTCTTATATACCATGGAGATTCGCCCATTTATTATATTTATAAATTTAGGGGGGGTTCTTAAAATTTTCCCTGGTTTTTACCAGTACCTCATTATTTTTAATCAAGCTTGAGGAGGATAACATATGCTTGTTGTATAATTCCACCCTTTGGGGGAATCCATCGTTATTTGATGTTTTAACGAGTCTAGCGAAGGTGAAACTCGGTCTTGTCTAGATGGACAAGTTTGTCGCTATTAAGTGTTTTTAACGAGTTTATCGACAAAGACAGCTTGGTCCTTTTCACATTTAGAGAGTTTGAAAAGGGACTAAAAGAAAACTCCACAAGTTCTTTTTCGTACATTTGTCTCTCAAGCCTGAAAAATCATAAAACAATACAAGAGAGAACCTATTGATCATGTTTGACCAACGAGTACCTTTTTTGTAGTTAATCTATCTCAGCCCCAAGAAGGGGTAAAACTATACTGAGTAGATATCGATTCTAATCCATTAGCGAGCTAGAAATGACAAGCGCTCGGCAATCTTTCATGTTTAGAGAGTCTGAAAAGAGCTTAAAGAGGACTCCAAGGGGGTTCCTTTTTTATTTTTAACAAAGCTCAAAAAAGCAATAAAAGTTTGCTTTGTGTTCAAAGATATTCAATTTACACGTAAGCATATCATAACTACTTTCTAGTTGTTAATCCTGCTCAAGATACCATCAAAAGATTAAACAATACATGTTCATGGATTAAACAAAATAAAAAACCAATGTTTACTCGATTAATGTGCAAGAAATAAACATAAAAACTGGTTCTTACCATTCATTTTTACCATCCCGTTTTTACCTTCTGATCTTTGGAGAAATCTTTCCTGAATTTCACCAGTTGATTGTAGAGGATTGAAGGGATCATTCCTTGTGTTGTTTGTACCAGGTAGGAACTAAGTCAGTTCTCTTTCATTTCATTTATCTCCTGTTTTAGTCAAGAACATTTTAGGGTTTTGAGGTCCCTAGGGTTTCTTTTTCAAATTCATGATTTTGAAATGGTACTCATATGGAGAGAATGAGAGCATGAAGAACAAGATATCATAGCCTTGGATTTGGTCGAGACTCTGGCTGAGTTGCAAAATCACATAGAGGGTTTAACCCTAGGTATTCCGGATATCCAGATCGAGGAGCTACCTATGCAATTGCAACGCCACACCATCGGTGTGTCGGGTCATTGGATGAGACTTTTGCGCATGATAGCACAGGCAGTGACCTGCTATCATGAGCACCACTAGCTTACTAAGATCATTTCTGCATACATTTAGTTTTTGGGTCAGATGACCAATTTTTGTCTTGGACACAAAATGTTTGTAAAAACTTTTTACAATTATCTTTCAGGGTTTTATTATGGTTGAGTGATGCAATCCTATTCAATTGATGATGCTAATTGAAAATATTTACTTTACATATGTTGCAAATGTCTATTTAACACATAATTTGCTAAAGAGTCAGTTAATGTGTTTAGACTTCTAGAAATATGTTGATATTGAATAAACTCGAAATACCTTTCCAAAATACAAACTCTAAGGAACATACGATGAATTGCTGGGTTTCAGACAATATAAATGCTAGTAACTTGTAGCACAATGAGCTGTGAGTCCAGCCTAATGATAATTCGGCGAATGCCAAGTGAAATGGCATCAGAGAGAAGTTCAATCAATGCGCTATACTCAGCGATATTGTTTGTTGACCAACCAATACAAATCCCTCTAAAACTCATTAACTCACCGCTCGGAGCGAAAATGGCCCATGCTGCAAAAGATAGGTTCTGCGTACTATGACTAGCACCATTGGCGTAACCAACACATGGTTCCGAAAAGTTTGACATCTGCAATAAATGTGAAGTGGATTACTTAACCAAATAAAAACCCTAAAAGAAACACACTCACACATGCAATCCAAGCATATTTACATGAGTTTTACCATACTTAATTAAGCATAGTAACGTTTTAAATACAACCCATTTCTGGGCTTAGACAATGGAACTCTGTCATAATCTACTAACTCATAGGCACCTTTCGTCAAAATGCGCTTAACAATATAAGGGCCCATCCAAAGTGGTTCGAATTTTCCTGCTCCAATTTTATCAGACTCCTGATCGTAAAGTAGGACCAGGTCACCTTCCAAGAAGACACGAGGCTTGACATTTTGATCATATTGTGCCTTTACCCATTTCTTGTGTGCTTCGTTAGTCAATGCGGGATCACGATGGGTTTCATCCAGATGGATTAATTCCAAGAAACATGCTTCTTCCTCATAAGTGTCAGGTAGCAGGTCAATTGTGATTGTAAGTGACGAAATTTCACATTGAATCGGTAAGACTGCTTCCAAACCATATACCAGCTAAAAGGGTGTGAATCCGGTATCATTTCTCACCGAGGTTCGATATGCCCACAAGGCCGAGAACAGGATTAAATGCCAATTTCTTTGTGAACTCCAATCATTCGTTGTAACATGCACTTAAGGACTTTGTTGATGGCCTCAACTTGTCCATTAGCTTGTGGATAATATGGAGTAGAACTATCATGTGACAATCCTAATTTGGCAGCTAACTCAACCATCATGTGATTGCGAAAATGCAACCCATGATCTGTAACTATAGCCTGTGGTACACCAAACCTGGCAACCACATGGTTGAAGAAAAATAATGCAGCCGTTTCGTCGTTGTTGTTTAATGTAGGCATCACCTCAGCCCATTTGGTAAAATAGTCAACGGCGACTATAATATACCCATGCCCCCCAGTCAAGGTGGGGTTACATGTCATGAAATCTATGCCCCATTTTGCGAATGGTCCAACAACAACTACTAGATGCAAAGGTGCAGGTGGTAATCTAGTTTTCCGATCAAATATTTGACATGCATGACAACTTTTGATAGCAATTATGCAATCTTTGAACATTGTTGGCCAAAATTATCCAGCGCGGAGAATTCTCTGGGTTGTTGCATATCCGGACAAATGTCCATCACAAGCACCTGAATGACAATCATTTAAAGTTTTCTCGGCCTCCTCCTGAGTGAGGCACCTCCGTAAACTTGTATCGATACCATGACGATAAAGTGTGTCACCAATAATCAGATAATTTTTGGCTTGGTATTTGATATGTCGCTGTTTAGAGCGAGAGGTATCGGGCCAAAAAGCTTGGGTCTGGAGATAGATCAGTATATCTCCATACCATGAATCACTTGACGAAATGAGAAACAGAGACTCATCCACGATTGATGTTTCTGATGTTGAATCATTGGAGGATGAGGGAAGATCGGAAAGTAGCTCGGCAAATACGAGAGATTTCTTTGATTTAGACTTAACAAATTCCAAATCAAATTCCTACAATATAACTATCCACTTTGAATACTTTCCCCCCAGCAATTGACGTGACAAAATGTATGTCATAGGGTTGCAATCAAAGATAATTGTAGTTTTACGCAGTAGAATATAGTGACGAAACCTCTGCACAGCCTGAATGGCTGCCAAAGCTAACTTTTCCACATAGGAATATTTTCTTTCTGTATCATTGAGATTTCGACTCAAATAATACACAGGATGTTCTATTCCATCTTCTTCTTGGACTAAAACCATTCTGATGGTTGTATCTGTAGCGGCGAGATACAGGTAATAGTCTTGTTGATAGTTTGGGGCATACATTAATGATGCTCTAATTAGGGAATCTTTAAGAGCACTAAAGGAAGCTTGCGCAACCTAATCCTAATGGAAGGGTACCTCTTTCTTCAATAGATGTGTAAAACCTTTAGCCAACTCAGCGTAGTTTGGAATGAACCTCCTCAAAAAATTTGCCTTCCCTTGAAGTTTCTGTAATTTTAATAAATTTGAAGGTGGAGGCAAGTCAAGTATTGCCTGAACCTTAGTTGGATTGAGTCGAATTCCATATTTTGAGACCACGAATCCAAGAAATCGACCAGATCCAACACAAAACACACATTTGTGCAGATTGAGTCTTATTTTGTAGTGTCGGCACCGCATGAATATTGCTCTAAGATGTTGCAGGTGATTAGTCCTCTTTCGTGAATGTGCAGGCAAATCATCAAGATATGGTTGTATGATGTTCTTAATGTCATGGAAGGCATAATTCATTGCCCTCTGAAATGTAGCCCCTGCATTATTCAAACCAAAAGGTAGGTTTCTATAAGCAAATGTGCCCCAGGGACAGATAAATGCAGTTTTTGACTGATCCTTTGGGCGGATATTGATTTGATTGTAACTGGAAAATCCATCCATGAATGAAAAGATTTCACATCTAGCACATTCGTCAATAATCTAGTCAGTGAAGGGTGTAGGATAATTGTGTTTTGGGCATGCTTTATTTACATCCCGGTAATCAACACACACTCGGATTGTTCCTTGTTTTTTCATCACGGGAACAATATCTGATACCCAATCGGTAAGAGGTACAGGGTAAATGAAGCCAACACGCAAAATTTTTCAACCTTTGTCTTAATGGCAACAGCTTTCTTTGGATGTACAGGACGAAGCTGCTGTCGTACTGGTTTGACACCAGGGTACATTTTGATTTGATGTTCAACAATGCTTGAATCAATGCCTAGCATCTCCTCATAAGACCATGCAAATACATCTCTAAATTCACGAAACAGAGCACGGTAAATAACGAGTTCCAAAGGAGAACAAGATTTGCCGACATGAATATTTTCCACAACTTAGGCCTTGTCGAAATGTCTATAGAAATGGTTTCCTCTATATTAGGCAAATTATGCTCAGAATCTACCGAATCTATTTTAACAGAATTCGAAAAGAAATCTACAATCAAAGGGTGTACTAGTTCATCTGAATAATCTTCCCTAGAATCTGGAGGAAGGGAACGATGATGATAATCTTCCCAAGGTTTTTCTCCTATCATCATTGATTCGATGATTTCCTCATCTGTAGAATATATACAAGCAAAAGGATCAAAATAAATATTGTATTCAAGTAAACGATCCACCCATACAATTAGTGATTGTGGATCTGGAAATGCCGCACAAGCAAGAAAAATTGATTGTTATGTGAGTTCGATGGGACTTAGTGGTATAACCTCAACAAAACTCTCATCTTCAACACTATTGGTGATCCTCTTTAAATTAGATGAAGTAGAGGATAACATATTACATGTCTCGACTCTCGCAACTTCCAATGTTCCAGATGGTGGAGGAAGTGTGAAAGTACCCATTAAGGAGGGATCTTTAAAAAGACCTACACCAACAAATTGAAGTGAAAGCGGGGGTTCGTTAACAAATGGAATGCTTCCCATAACTTGAGAACTAGAGGCAAAAAATGAGGTTTGGTCGATAACTGTTATTCCACCTTTATGAGGAAATGCAATCGTACGAAAGTACGTGGAAACAACAACAGCCATAGCATAAACCCATGGTCGTCCAAGTAAAATGTTGTAATCAAGGGGTCCATCAACCACCTCAATTTCAACAGTTACCATTTTTCCCCCTAGTTCTATTTGCAAGCTATTCAAAATCCCACATGAAGTATAAGTTCTTCCATCAAAAGCCTTCAATGTGGTTGGTGATCTTGACAACGTAGATGACCCCAGTGTTTTCCAACAGCTCATTGACATAATACAGGTAGAATCTCCCTCATCTACATTGGTTCGATGAATATTTGTTGAGAGCTTTAACCTAAATTAGGAAAGCTAATTGAGCTGGTAACTGTGGTGTATATCCTGAGTGATTAAAAACCACAAGATTAGAATCCGTTGGATCTATTCCACCTATTGCCGACAGTAAAGCCTGTTTCTGGGAGGGGCAATTTTGTAATACCTCAAGCGTTGACATAGTAGAAGGAGACTAAGCAAGATCTTCTACTATGTTATAATTTTGAGCAGCTCGAGCTTGAGGGTTAAACGTTGATTTATGCACAACTCCCTTAGGTGGCTTTATTGTTAATTCTGGTGCAATAGGTAGTGGAATATTTTCCAATGCGGTCGAAGTTGAAGAACCAGGTTGATCAGTGGCCTGATTATTTGATGACAATGAAGGATTACCATAATCTTTACTACGTGTCTGAACCAAAACTTCATCTTTAGGTTTTGCAATGGATAACATTAATACCTGGGATGTGGAAGCATTTTCAGTTGCAACCATATTGGTATCCAGGTTCAGAAACGAATCTGTCAACACTGCAGATGCGGTAGAAGCTTTTAACAGTTTAGAAACTTCCGAGCGGTGAGGACAATCCCTTGTAAAATGCTCATCATTACATATCAGACATGGATAACGAGGTTTCTTTCTTGAATTAGAGGAATCAGATGATTTCTCTTAAGGAGGGTTTTTATTTTTCCCTTTCTTCTTGCTTCCTAGTTGCTTTTGATTCTTACCTTTATCAAATGACACGGCATTAATCTCAGAAGTAGGAGCCTCAGATGCATTTACAGTTTGATTTTGGGCAAGTGATTGACCAAATGGTTTACTTGCCATTTGTGTGCTCAAGGAACCGATCACACCGTCTCCAGTATGAGAGTCCCTATTCGATGATGGAAGTGGAATGGGTTGATTTAGGCGCAGTGCATCTGCAATTTTGTCATAGAGCGTGCTGGATTGCGTGTAAATTAAATCCAAATATTGGGCACGAGCAATCACTTGCTCTTCTGTAACAACTCCACCTTTAGCCACATCCTCAATGATAGATGGAAGTAACGACTTAATGAACCACTCAGCTAAAAGCTAATTAGGAACATAGGTTTTAACCATGCGACGATGACAATGCCACTCATGAATATGATCTGATATGTGAGTAGAAGTTGTTTGTTTAAATTTGGTCAAAAGTTCCATTCCAGTTTCATATCTGATGGGTAACTGGAAGTGGGTCAAAAAGGTAGTGGCTAAATGGGTGAAATTATTAAAAGAAGCTCTCGGCAATTCAATATACCACTTAGCAATCGAACCAATGAGCGTTCTTTGGAAAAGATGGAGTCTTACCGAATCATCATTCAAGGAGTTCGAAGAACACCATAAATGATAAGTCATAACGTGATTTGACGGGTCTTCTCCAGGATTTCCATTAAACTTTGGAATATCGGAAGGCAACTTATGAGGAATTACCAGCCACAATGGTGAATACAAAATTGGATCATTGGTGAGCCGGTTTAAATCCGGTAATTCTAGGGTTGCCACAAATGGCAACTGCCGATTCAGATCAGGTTGAGCATATCCGGGATAAGACGGAATTGCCTGTGCCATAGGCCTTTGCATACCCGCATAAGGTAGATATCCTTGATAGGGCGGTGGGACATATCCGATATATGGATTAAAACTAGGTTGACCTTGCATTTGTCCGTAACCGGGTTGGGCTTGATACACAGGACCTTGATATGCTTGATATTGTCCTTGCCCAGGCTGAGCTTGGAAAGCAGGCCCATACTAAGGTTGGACATTCTGAAAAGGAGGTTGTGGATATTGTGGCTGCCAAGGTCGTTGGGGTATTGGTTGTGAAGTTTGATATTTCCCACCAATGCTAGTTTGACTAGGTTGAGAATAAACTAAACCTATAGCAACTTGAGTCACTCCAGATAATGGCACACTAACCTGAGGTAATTGTACCCCAGAAACAAGCAGTTGTTGCATAACAACCTGAGAAGTTTGGGTTTGCTGACTCGAAACTTGTGGTTGCGAGGTAGTAAAACTAACTTGCACAGGTTGAGATACAACAAGTTGAGCTTGTACCTGTGGTTCCATAGTTACGATGGGTTGGGTTGATATAATCGGCTTAGTTTGCATAGGTTGTGTTGGATACACAAGCCTTGGTTGTGGTGGCATAGTTGGCTGCCACTAACAGACTCTCATTTCAGGCTGACCTAGATACGGTGGGACATAACCATAGGGTTGTCCTCCTTGATAGGGAGGATGTTGTGAATAGGAATACTGCTGACCATATGGTGGCAATCCAGTGTTCAAAGGATATACGGGTCTTTGTTCACTGAATTGCCCAGTTTGATACTAATAAGGAGGATCAAACTATTGTCCTTGATCAGAAGAACCAGGTAAAATTCTTGATGACGACATGGGTGATGACCATGGCAACGAAGAAACCCCTGAGTGGATTCCAAACATAGATTGGTAACTAGCCGAGACAGATGGCTATCCATATAAATGTGACTCAGGTGTCGTAGTAAACATCGAAGAAGTAGCAGCAAAGGATTTTGTCGCAGCTACATCAAATGAAGCAGTCTGGGATGTTTGCGGTTGTTCTGCCATGGTTAACTGACACAAAAGTTGACCTAGTGAATCAAGTGGTATCTCAGAGGCAGCAGCAAAACGAGGAAGAGATTCAGAATAAAGATATAAACCAGGTCCAAAATGATGTGGAGTCCCAGGGGTAGAATCTTCTTCAGCTTCTTCCTCTACAGCAATTAATCCAGGTGGAAGGATTTCACCGTTAGGTCCAAAAAAGACTTCTGGTGTTAAAGATGGAATTTCAGGAACTACAGATGGCTGAGGTATTTTAATAACAACTTCGGAATGTTCAAGGTCAAAGTCCAGATGTTCTGGTAAAAGAACTTCAGTTTCAAGGGAAGGTTCGTGAACAACTTCAGGTTCAGAAATGTCTTCGGTTTCAACTGCTATGGGTTCTGGATCAAATTCCAATTGAACTGGTTCAAGTTCTAAAGTAACTTCTGGTTGATCAACTTCATGTACTTGTTCACTTGTTTCTGTTATTATGGCCTTAGGTAGTTGAGTAACTTCTTCTTGTGTAACAGATGTACCAGAAATAGTTGGAGTAACTTGAGGTTCAGTACTAGCCGTGATAGGTGGCTCTGGTAATTCAGATGAAGTACCAGAAACTCTTGAAGTACCAGACTCAGTTTGACGAGTCCGCCTTGACTAGATTGGTGTCGCTTCCGGTGGCAAGGGCGGTTTGCTCATAACTCTCTTCGAACAACTGAGTGGAGGTTGATCTTCCTCCAGAATTGTTGATTATTCTTATCAATCTAAACTCAACTAAGGAATAAGGGTGTTTTCCATGGTCAATTAACTTTTACAACACTAGAACTTAACTTTGCTTTTTCATTTTTTAAGAGTCGAGAAAAAGAAAAAGATGACTCTAGTCGCTTTCGTTGTTTAATGAGCTTGAAAGGACAAGCGCTCAGATGAACCTTTTCTTTTAAGGAGTCAAAAAGGAGAAAAAGTGACTACTCTGGAGATACTAAGCAAGAGGGTTTACCAAACTAATCACAAAACTACAATATACACCTTGGTGGTAAATTAAAGAGAAATTACCAAGGATTTACCGTACAGCAGTCAGTCTTCCTGAATGCTGTGTTCGGTGCATTGTGATCGGTAAGGCGGCAAACTCGACTTCCTAGGGATAAAGGATTTAAGCCTATTGGGGTCTCCCACTATATACACGATGGTACAGGGAGCACAAGTCCGTACTAGTACTTATCGAATCAGAGAGGAGGAATCACCCAACCTCACTGAAAACAACAGCCACTAGGTTTTAAAATGTCGAAACACATCTCTAGCCTAGACAACTCTAGATGTTTGCGTCAGGTTCCAATGCGTTATTAGGTTAATTTAGGTTAATTTTAGGTTGATCTTGCTTAAAATTTGCCTTTGGGTTTCACCACGAAATGTTTTCCAAATTTCCTAAGAATGCAACTAAATGAGAAGCACTCTTTCCATTTGTTTTCAACAATGAAAATCCTAGCTACAAGGGATAGAGCAAACAAGTACTTTTTGGATCAAACAACAAAGAGCACAAACTAATGCACTTCCCTAACCATTCCTCTTAAGCACACACACTCAAACTCTAACATGCAATTACATGTATTTCTTTTTCTTTTGGGTTCCTCTTAATGTGATGATGTGCTAAGAAGAACTAATGCATAAATGATTCAAAAACTCTTTTCACAAAAAATGTTGATTTATGACAATTTCTCTTAAGGGAAAGGAAGATTAAACAACACTTTCATATTTTTAAAGAAACGAATATTTTCAACACTTTAAACGAAAACATGAATCAAATGCACAAATAGATCAATCGATTATTTTATGAAGGAAGACTCTACAACACTTCATTCTAACAAAACAATCGACCGAAACTACTTTTCGACAATGGACTACAAATGATAAAACAAATACATAAAAAACATTCAACAATCCAATCTAAATTGGGTCGGAACAAGGAAACAAAGACTGTTTTCAGAGACAAGAGCTCATCTATTTCTAATAGGCAATTCAAACAACTAAAAATTGACTAAAGGCTTCAGCTCCTAGATAGGAAAACTGATCCTAAAGGGATCAGCGCAGGCCAGAGATAGGGATAGTGCGATGCATAGCACTGTCTCTATGCAGAGGGTGCAATGCAGTGCACTATGTCAGTTACAGAGGTGCGCTGATTACAGAATGACAATTTTATACTCAAAATTGACTCAATTTTCAGTGAATTGAACTTGAATTCGATGAAAAACAGAAAGTACAATATGTCAAAGTGTTTTAAGAGATTGATAAGCTACTATAAGGGATAGGATCGTTCCCCAGCGGAGTCGCCATTTTGTTATGGGCAAATTTAGTGTTTCTTCAAACAACTAACCCCTAGGCCTAGTAGCAAGTCTAGAACAACTAAAGTAATTCCATTGCTTTTCCTATAGTTAACAAATAAAAGAAAGAGGAACAAAAGAACCAACCTGGGTCTCTCACTCGATCCTTCTTCCCTTTGACCACTTTCGTCGCTCCCTTCCATACTTAACTCACTTGGAAGGTACCTGCACACAAGAGACAGAAAACCATCAAAGCATACATATCGATCTGTTAACTAAACATATTATAGAATCGAAAGTACAATATACATCACATAAACACATGAATGGGAAAAACATAGAACTCTTTATTGATAGAGGAAGGATTACAACCCTTGAAGCCATGTTCGATCCAGCACTCTCCTTCCAATTTCAAACCCTTCTCTCCTCATGGAACAACAATTTGACATGATAACATTACTTTCTCACAAGTCTCACTCAAACAACATTTCCTTAGCCTAAGAAGCTCCAACCTCTCCAAGCCTTTGAATGCCTCCTCCATTTATAGCTGAATGGAGGAGGTTAAGCCATTAATGGCCTTCATAAATGCTTTACCATTTTTGGGAGGTGGTTCCATGGAGGAAGGGATAATGGATTAAGGTTCATTCATCTCCTTCCTCATCCAAATGCGAGCCCAATCCATCTGGAAACTTCCAGAAGGATCCATTGGATGAGGAATCCAATGGATTCATTTAAAAAATTCGATGAATCCCGCTCAGCGTAGGTAGAACAAAGGCTAGGTGAGATGCATAGCCCCGTAGCCCCGAGACATTCCTGCAATGCATTACAGCCTGATAAGCCATAAGCCATCTGGGCTGATCTCTCTAGGGGCATTTTTTGGATGAATGGTGACATGAAACTCTTGGGAGGTAAGCATGATGTAGGTTTACCTCACTAGGGACTGAAAACAACTGAATTAGGGATTGATGGACCCTAATAACATTGATCTGGAAGCCAGGGTTGATGTGCCCAATTTTTCCTATAACAGTGGTACTCTCTATTTTCATTGTTACAAATATTAGCAGGAAAAAACCAAAATAGTGCAAATATTTTTCGAAGGAATGACCAACCAATTTGTGATTCATATTTTTTCATCTTTTATTTGATTTGGTCATCCAAGGGTTTAAGTTGTCATATAAATTGTTGCTATCATTCATTTCATTCTTGGGAATTATAGGATATTTTTTATATACAGTTCGAGTTTAACTCAAGGTTGAATATCACTCTTTCGCAATTAGGATTCTGAACTATTTCTATAGGGATGAATTTTTAGACAACAATATATGTTCAAATATGAAAGAAAAAAGAGAAAATATTTCTTTTGTATTGTTATCAATAATGTAAATATTGGTACTGATTTTCAATTTTATCAAGTTCAAGAATGAAGGTACTATTTTAATAGTACAATAGATCATGCTCCACTTTTCAGCAAAATAGAGGAGAACATAATGCAACTAAGATGAAGTCCTTTTGGTGACATTTTGAAGTTTCAAGTTATGTATGGCAATATTTGTTTGATATGAAACACAAACAATGCAGAGAATAGACAATCAAGATTCAAGTGACTTTGTGAACTATGTAGCTATCCTGGAAGGTAAAAGGAGTGTATCTATTGGCTTCAACGTACAAGGAGCATATTTACTGTCTTCATCACACACATGCCTAAGAATTTTTTTGCACACAATTGGATAATGATTATGAATGATGACTGGGTGAACATTGATTGTTCCATTTAGTTTAACAAAACACTGTTTATACTGAGATGAAATTGGTAGCGCAGGTTTTCTTGAATTATGTTGAGTTCAACTCCATTATTATTACCTTGGCCTGGTGAATTTTAGAGTGAGTCAATCAAATAGTTTGGCTTAACCTGATTTCAGCAACGGAAACCAACAAGAAATCGGCGATTAGCTTAAGAAGATTCTGTAGGACCTTGTAGCAATATTTTGGTGTGCATGATTCAAAATTGGTAGGATAATGACTAACATAGCTATTATCAAAGTATGTCATCACTCTATTATCAATGACATAGACGTACTCCCAACTTTGGAGGACATGAAAAAGAGGGTTAACCATGAAAATATCTTTTGACGTCTTTGCAGAGGGGGTGATGACTCAGGAAGAAAATCCATTTTCATAAATGGGTCATGACACTATTTTTCGAGGATATGTAAGTTTTCGACGTAGTTCTCACTTTTGTATGCACCTTAAAATTTTGAAAACATTAGTAACCAAATTTGAGGATTGAGTTGCATTCCCCGAAGATTTATCTATTTTTCTATAATGGCCATTGAAAAACTCACTTTTGTGATATCGTTTACCTTTTTAGAAGTTTGATAAAAAAAATTGGAACCCAAGTTATTGACTTATAGGACATGAATGGTTGTGCCATCTACGGTAAGGGCCTTTGAGAAACAATGTTTGATCCTCCAATGGATACTGCAAAAAGCAATCTGGAGATTGAGTTTTGCACAAGTTAATGACATCTTTCAGGGAACTGAGACATTAGATGAGGTACGATGAACACTTGCAATCCAGATGCTCGAATTTGGTGCATGGGAGATTAGTTTTGACTTATAAATGTAATGCAAGTTATGTTATTTTAATTAGCAACTTGTTGTACAAATTGTCTTGCATGTGACCAAATGAGTGAAAATAGGTGTTTCAACTTTCAAATGAACATCAATATTTGTTATGTAATTTGAGTATTTGCAAACAATGATAAGCTCTTTTGTGGGAGGTTAGGAAAGATTTGCAGTGCAAGCATGAGATGGATTCCTGCAGTTTCCTGACAATTGTTTGCTATCTGGTATTCCTTAGTGTCATAGCTTCTCTCTCTGCCTTCTTTCTCATGGCTTATTTTACTTCATTGTCAACGGTTTACCCATTTTGGGGTTAACTCGACTTTATTTGGTAGATATCTTAGGAGATTATTACTTTATTATTACTTACTGAACTTCATTCCATTGCCTATTTTCCTCATTAGTGGAAATTTATGTAATTACTTTATTATTACTTACTGAACTTCATTCCATTGACCTATTTCCTCATTAGTAGAAATTAATGTAAAATTTTATTTCATTTCTATGATTGTTGCTTTTTGCGAATATAGTTGACCATTTATTTGACAGCAGAATATGATCCCTGATGAACTCTCACACCAAAATATAACCTTGGGTGTTTCCCAAAGGCTCGAATACTTTTTGGCATGATGCTCACATGATTGAAATGAGTTCTAATAACAAAGTATGATCTGAGAAGGCTCAGATGTCAAAATATGATCCGCTTATCATTAAATGAATCCATTCCTAGCTTATGTAAATCCTTTTATTGATCCCCTGATAAAAAAAGTGAATTTCAAGACAAAGTGAGTCATTCATCTTTAATGATGGGGACATATGACAAGATAAGAAGCACATGAAAATAGAACAGTCTGAAATCAATTCATGTGACAATCTCCTGCAGCAAACAAAACTTTGTTGGACATATGTAACATGTTTTATTATATATGTTTATCCTTATATGAAGAATGCAAGATGATCTTTGATTAACTAGCCATACAACAAAGTGCATGTGAAAGAAGAAATTATTTGGTGCATCAATATTGTCTTCATCTCATTTTAAAATTTGTTGTTGGGATTGAGTTTGAAATTTTGATATTTGGATTATTATATAATGTTCCATTTTTCAAAAGAATTGTTAGAGGATTTTTATTAAAAACAAAATCTGGTTTTCGGGCCAAAACCCTTACATAGTTCATCCAGTTCCACCATAATCCTACTTTCTGAGGTCCAGTACATTTGCAACCTATGCTTGTGGCATTTTTTTTATAATTCTAAATAGATTCCTATTGTATACCATGTAGTAGATGCCTAGATACAAACATAATTTGCACAATATTAGAAACTGAAATTTAAGTGAAAACTACCAAAAATTTGCTGCCAAAGATGCATATTTATATTTTTTTTGTTGTTGTTGTTATGGAGCTTAAACCAACTTCTTATTTTTGGAACTGCATCTTCACAAGAATCATCCTCCATTGGAACTAGTTGAAGGTCTGCAACATGTTGAAAATGCAGCAAGCAAGGTCTTATGGCTTTTGTCTTAACTAATGAAGACTTCAAAGTGTCCTTCTATCTGTGTGAGTGCAAGCTCACTAGTTAGACTTTAGTTAGAATGACTTATTTCCAGTTTACTAGAATACTCATCAAGTTAGCATGCTTAGAATTGGAGTTTCAATTAAATGGAATCTTCATTATTTTGACTACAGAACAAGGTAGTAGTTACAAGTTTAGTTAGAATGAGTTAATCTTCGGTCTTGATTGAAAAAAAGATGAGTTAAAACTTCAAATTACCAACATGCTTGCTAACATACATTTTTCTTAATAGATAATATTTGGAACTGTAAGGAAGGGGATAGTTAGAAAGCTAGGCAAGTGCACGGAGGACATTGGGTTCATCACCATAGAAGTAACTCGCAACATGCTTGCTAACATACATTTTTTTTAATAGATAATATTTGGAACTGTAAGGAAGGGGATAGTTAGAAAGCTAGGCAAGTGCACGGAGGACATTGGGTTCATCACCATAGAAGCAGGAACTCGCAATGCAATTATATTTCATGGAAAAACTATATACATAATGGACACAACTGTTGGGAAGTGTAAGTGGTTTTACAGTTTTCTTCTGCTAAATGCAAGATCGGAGAGAAGACGCAGGTACCCAACCATGTTTTTTTTTGCTTATTTTAGGTACCCATAATGAAATATTAACTATGATGTTAGAACAATTATGGAAAGAAGTGAGGCTTTCATATTTGTGCCTAAAACCACCCAGATTTTGAGTCCATTTGCTCGTGTAGAATAAAATTTGAGTTTGTTTAGCTGGAAAAAATTATCCACAAACTGCAAAGCAGAGGATGGTTATAGAACCTGTACCTATGGATCTACTTCTACAGCTATGTTGTCGAGAGTAAGTTTTGAGTACTCTGATTCGAAGGTTGGGGGAACTGGTTTGGGAGCACTTGTAAGTGATAATGAGGAGAAAGTCGTGATTGTCTTGAGCGGGTCTCTATTATACTACTGTGTTGTGGAAGTGCCAGGATATAGAGAAATGAGTGTGCTAGATATTCATGGCTCAATGTATATTCCTGTTGGTGCTTGGTATGCACTTGTTCCTGCTTCTCCATACACAAATGCATTTGTTTCTATCCGTTGGAGGAGCAGGAAGATGGTGACCAAAAAAGTATTTCTGGCAATTGTGGGACCTTTTAGGTCCTGAACGATTGTTCTGCAAAGAGGGCGGGCATACGATCCCTCCAACAAAAATAATTGTGCTCTAATTTTGGTTATGCTTTATGGAAATTATTTGCAAATGCTTCCTTCTGAAATATTTCTGCAGGAATCTCAGAGTATATTGATTTCAGAAAGTGAACCATGTCTCCCGTGGAGTATTGGAAAGGCGCTAGTGGCTTTTGTTGCAATACATGTGTGTGGGTATGATGAGCAGATTTACTGGTTGTTCAATGGAGACCCAAATGATTCGTCGTACAATAATGTTGGAGGCAGAATCATGAGGAAGAGTTGAATGATCTAGTGAGATTTTGGATTCAAATCAGTGGATTTGACAACATTACACCCTTTTTTTAAACCCTGTTTATGTTGTGAAAAAATATTCTTCTCATGGGTTTCAAGTCTGGAGTCGGACAAGCAAGCAATTCCTGTTGGGAATAAATTCAAAAGCTTAATATTTATCTTAGTGGCCACCAATTCCTGTGAAGATAAGTGTAAAGTTCCGTCTTAATTGTAATGGTAGTACTCATAACCAAATTGTGCAACCCCATATTTGAGTTTTGGGAAGGGGAGATTATAGGTATCAGGTTGGTAACATGATACAGCATTCAGAAAATCATTCAATTTTGACTCCATTTATTCGCCTTTAACAAAAATATTCATGTAATCCTTTTATATATAAGGGATGCCTCAATAGTGACTGAAATAAATCAATTTGGGAACTTTTGGATAGGGTTTAGTTATAGTAAAAGTAAAACAGATCGTTGTTTGAGTCAAGCTGTTAACAGACCGATTTGCATATATGGGTACATTTTTCTGCCTTCACGAGATCTTTTTTATTTCTCTGTGGGAGTTGAATGATACTACCCGAGGTGAGAATCAACAACAATGTCTTATGAGAACTATATGATTTTGATATGGAATTTCAAGCAACAAGAAGAGACTTCATGCTGCCAAAACAAGGTTGTACGCAGAGGAACTGGGTACACAGCCTTTATTTTGCACCCCATCTGTCGCAATGTGAAAGTGTTGGGAATATCCTGCCAGCATCTTCTGCATCCAAGGAAGTTGATTGGCTTGCATGTTGTCATAAGTCTGACAACTGCAAAATGTGTACATCACATCCAATTTTTTGCATAATAAATGAGTGAGTTGAAGTGTTGAGTGTATAAATGGTTTAAAAGTTGATGCTGTTTGCACTTTATGGAGACAGATAATTTTCTCTCAATTAGTTCAAGTTTCTTGCTACTTTAGACGATTTGTTTTCAGATGCTAGATTAGTGGTTTGGTTAAGTTCTATTCTCCCGTGACCTGTCATTTCATGAAAAGGTGTTAAGTTCCTCTTCCTTTCTCAAACAATCTCCAATCCTCATATGGTTGTACTCTCTATTTTCATTGTTACAAATAATAGCAGGAAATAACCAAAATAGTGCAAATAGTTTTCGAAGAAATGACCAACCAATTTGCAATTCATATTTGTGCATCTTTTTGTTTGATTTGGTCATCCAAGGGTTTAACTTGTCATATAACTTGTTGCTATCGTTCATTTCATTCTTGGGAATTATAGGATATTTTTTATATACAGTTCGAGTTTGACTCAAGGTTGAATATCGCTCTTTCACAATTAGGATTCCTGAGTCTTCCTATAGGGATGAATCTGCATACAACAATATATGTTCAAATATGAAAGAAAAGAGAGAAAATATTTCTTTTGCATTGTTATCAATAATGTAAAGATTGGTACTGATTTTCAGTTTTATCAAGTTTAAGAATGAAGGTACTATTTTAATTGTACAACAGATCATATTCCACTTTCCAGCAAAATAAAGGAGAACATAATGCAACTAAGGTGAAGTCCTTTTGGTGACGTTTTGAAGTCTGAAGTTTTGTATGGCAATATTTGTTTGATATGAAACACAAACAAAGCAGAAAATAGACAATCAAGATTCAAGTGACTTTGTTTGATATGAAACAAAAACAAAGCAGAAAATAGACAATCAAGATTCAAGTGACTTTGTTTGATATGAAACACAAACAAAGCAGAAAATAGACAATTAAGATTCAAGTGACTTTGTGAACTATGTAGCTATCCTGGAAGGTAAAAGGGGCGTATCTATTGGCTTCAACGTACAACGAGCATATTTACTCGCTTCATCACACACATGCCTAAGAATTGTTTCCACGCAATTGGATGGTGATTATGAATGATGACTCGGTGAACATTGATTGTTCCATTTAGTTTAACAAAACATTGTTTATACTGAGATGAGATTGGTAGCGCAGGTTTTTTGAATTATGTTTAGTTCAACTCCATTATTATTACCTTGGCCTGGTGAATTTTAGAGTGAGTTATTCAAAGAATTTGGCTTAACTTGATTTCAGCAATGGAAAGCGACGAGAAATGGATGATTAGCTTAAGAAGATTTCGTAGGAGCTTGTAACAATATTTTGGTGTGCATAATTCAAAATTGGTAGGATAATGACTAACATAGATATTATCAGAGTATGTCATCACTCTATTATCAGTGACCTAGACCTACTTTCAACTTTGGAGGACATGACAAAAAAGGTTAACCATGAAAATATCTTTTGAGGTCTTTGTAGAGGGGATGATGACCGGAAGAAAAGCCATTCTCATGAATGGATCTTGATACTATTTTTTGAGGATATGTAAGTTTTCAACGTAGTTCTCACTTTTGTATGCACCTAAAAATTATGAAAAAATTAGTAACCAAATTTGAGGATTGAGTTGCATTCCCTGAAGAATTTATCTATTTTTCTATAATTCCCATTGAAAAACTCACTTTTGTGATATGGCAACATATCATCTACTTGTTCAGAAGTTTGATAAAAAAATTGGAGCCCAAGCTAATAACCTATAGGGCATGAATGGTTGTGCCATCTATGGTAAGGGCCTTTGAGAAACACTATTTGATCCTCCAATGGATACTCCAAAAAGCAATATGGAGATTGAGTTTTGCACGAGTTAATGACATCTTTCAGGTAACTGAGACATTCGATAAGGTAGGATGAACACGTGCAATCTGGATGCTCGAATTTGGTGCATGGGAGATTAGTTTTGACTTATAAATGTAATGCAAGGAAAATTCTTTCAATCAGCGGCTTCTTGAACAATTTTTCTTACATGTGACAAAATGAGTGTGTTTTCAACGTTCAAATGAAAATCAATATTTGTTATGTAATTTGGGTATTTATAAACAATGATAAGCTCTTTTGTGGTAGGTTGGGAAAGATTTGCAGTTCAAGCATGAGATGGATTCCTGTAGTTTCCTAGTTTCCTGACAACTGTTTGCTATCTGGTATTCCTTAATGTCATAGCTTCTTTATGCACTCTTTTGCGGTTAAATCCACTTTATTTGATAGATATCTTAGGAAATATTTACTTTATTACTTGCTGAACTTTCAAGTCCCATTGACCTAATTTTGTAAAATAGGATTTTTGGCACATACTATTGGATTGGATTGAGTCCAGAAAAAAAAACATAAATATATTATTACATGATATCATATTGTCTTACCACTGGTGAATAGATAGAGGTGAATTTAATATATTCAATTGTTTTTGTATAGATAGAGGTGAATTTAATATATTCAATTGCTTTTTGTGATTTTTTTAAGAGGATTTGTTGTTCGGGTTGGATAAAAGGTAAATGGATGGAATTTTATGGGTTTTGATTTATTTATTTTTTATTTTTTTTAATGGTGATGGGTAGTTATTTGTTTTTATGTGTTTTTTGGTATGTTAGTTTTTGGTTTTATTGAAGTTTTTTTTGTTTTATATTCTCCTAACATGATTCTCACCAACAAATTTAGTAAAAGAGATGAAGACAAAATTTTACACGATGGAAGTCAATGATGTAATATTCCTGTGAATTAATATAAACACCTAAATTCATGAGAAAAAAAAAAGGTAGTTTGTGTGGACTTTACTTTGTGGTAAATTATTGATTTAAATTTAATGTGGATGAGGTGAGGATGGGAGTCATTTATATGGGTTAAAATTTCTCTAAATCAGAGTTTTAGTGATAGGGTCTCATGTGTAGACAAATAGTTCTTCCATACAATATTGGAACTAGCCTTAAATCATATAAGTGATTTAGTGAGAGCATCTCACATGTGGATAGATATTTCTTCCATACAATATTGGATCTCACTTTAAATCGACCTAACAAGAAAATATATGTTATCATTTTGAAAGTTTTCATTTGTATGAAATGTAAAGCTAATATTAAAGTAGCATGGAATTTTCATCCTAATTTTATATATATAATTTTAAACCTCCTGCATTTGAAGATCAATCTCATCATTAATCTTTTTATTTATATTATAATATTTCACCTAACTTTAAAAATATATAACCCATTAAAATAATTTAATGACATCTACTCACACATTAGAATCTATTAAATCTAAATTAAAACATCATAAAACACACATATATATTCATTATATATATATATATGTTTTTCACATTATCTTATTATCAAATTAAAAAACATTTATCATAATCTTAAAACTTATTTGAGCTTTAGAAACCCTATAACTATTACATTATTAAATGGATCACATAATTAGTTATTAATTTTTTCACACATTAAACAAATTCAAAAACATTATATATATATATGTGTGTGTGTGGGGGGCGGGGAGTAAACAATATTTATCATAGATCTTAATAATAATAAAAAAAAAATCATAATTTAAAATTTATGTAATTTAGTATCTCTAAATGATTAATACATTATTATTTAATATATCTCAATATTATTTAAAATATTTATTTTCATTATCATAATTTATAAAAAAAAAAAAAATTAACTTTAATATCCAATACTTTTCTAAGTAGTGATAGATTTACAATTTTAAGGTTATTGTCATTTTATTTTTACTTCCTTTATCTATTTATTGATAAAAATTGGTGGATCAATCTTTCATCCACAAAATAAACCATAATTGTTGATTTGAAACTTCAATTATAAAATAGTGAATACCATATAAATCCCTAAATTTATTATCAACATAATTTTAAAAATATTTAAAAAATAAATAAAATAAATCAATAAATCAAAATATAAAACCAAATTACAATTTCTTCAACCTAAAAAAAACCAACCTCTCTAAGTTTCCTTTCACTTTTTGTGACAATTGCTAGTATTATTAAAAATAGTATTGCTAATATTATTGTTCTATAGTTAAGTAAAAAAAAAACATAAACACAACTTCTTTTGTTAAAATAATCCGTCAAAACAAAATCAATAAACTAATAAGAGATGATTACATTAAAGTATAATTTGCAATTTGAATATAAAAATGATAGGATTTTAGAAATTAATATTTTTTTACAATTATAACATTTACTAAATTCAAAAGTAAATAAATACATGAATTTTAAATTTTAACAGAATAAATAATTATTTTAACTCGATAAACCAAAGCGGTTCGAGCTTTGCAATTCCTGGTCTATGTGGAGACAAAGAGACTGAAATATAAATTTCTCCCCGCAATGAAGAATGTCATGATTACATATTTCTTGCACGATGAGGAAAGTTTACGTATTTTATATAATTTATTCCCTGAAAATAAAGACAATGAGTTAATATTTTGTATTTTCTTTAATTTTAAATTTTAACAAGACAAAATTTTTTTTTAAATATAAATCAGAATGGCATATCTTTTAATAATATTGTGTTATCTTCGAAATTAAATTGAAAATGGTGAGTAAATATTTTCCCATTTTATATAATTTTAAATTTTATTTAAAAAAAATCAGAATGATACCTTTTTAATAATATTTTACATTGTGTTTTGAAATTAAGATATACGTGAGAAAAGGTAAGATAACTTTTCACATGTTAAAGCATATTTAATGAAAAACCTAATCAAAGAACATTTAATTGAAGAAAATTTATTTTAAAATATTAATGGTAATGCAACTGTTTTGGTCGCTGACATCCCCTCGAGCGACAACTACATTCACCATGAAGCATTTTTAATGAAAAACTTAAACACAAAACATTTGATGGACAAAAAAAAAGACATTTAAAAATATTTTGGTAAGAAAACCTGCTTTAAAATATTATTGATAATGTAACTGTTTTGTTCGCTGACATCCCCTCAAGCGACAACTACATTCTCCAAGCCCAATGTATAGATGGGTGGAAGGCCATTGTTTACATAAGATGTTACAGAGTCCTCAAATCCGCGGACACGCACTTTATAATAGCGGCCGTAAAATATGGACCCACAATTATTCTCTGCTATGCATGATATCAATGATCCACAACCATTCTGTGCTATGCATGAAACCAATGTAATTATGTGCCTGAAAGCATCTACATTCTCACACGTCACGTAAAACACACTAATCGTGGGAGCCGAAATTTCACACAGGTGATGTTCTATAACATATATGCACTTAATGTCAATGTCAATGTAGTGACAATGAAAGTGCCTTTCGATAACACCAAAAGCAGGTGCAAGCTCCATTTCTAACCAAGGCACCAAAACTGCACCTTCTTTCTGGACTTTTGCACCTTGAGTGATAATTGCACACATATCGCCCCTTACGACCTTCACTAGTATGTCATTGCAAGGTGCTAAGTTCTCTACCCATTTTCCTAAAGAGTATACTTGTCGCCTCCATGAACGAGGCAATGGATCACATATGAAATGCATTACATGACGTAACAACACATTGAATATGGTGTAAAGGAACACCCTCAATCTTGTGCAGAACTCCAGGAGTGCTGATATAACGCTCAGTGATGTCGGAATGAGCCAATGGAACTTCTTCTTGCTTTGTAGGAAAAATGCAACCAAATTGAAAATTTTCAGAAGTTTCTCCTCTGAAACTGACAAGTTGACAGGTAATAACCAATCATCACTTACACGTACGCTTACATGTTGATTATAAAGTATGATTGCATCTGATACTTCCTTGAAAGACATGACACCGCCGGTGATCACTTCTTTCCAAAACTCTTTCTTACCTTTCACAAACAGCGTACTGCCTGCCCTAACGGTGGCGTCGCTAATGGCAGCGTTCGCGACGTTCCTGGCTTCGCGGGCGGTGTCGGCAGCTGCGACGGCGTTTGCGGCGGCATCGGCGGCCCCCGGCGGGTGGGCGTAGGCTTCTCCTACATTGCAGACGGCGCGGTCGGTGTAGGGATCGGAGGCGGCGGCGGCGGCGGCGGCAAAGTAACTGACCAGCTGTGGGTTGCTCCTGACGCCGCTCCTGACAGCCCTAGCGGCGGCCTCGAAACGCAACGCGTCAGCCTCGGCACGTTGGGCGGCGGCGACAGCGACAGCAGCTCGAGCGCGGGGAGGGCCGTCGAGACCGTAGCGGAGAACCTGCTCCAAGTTCTGCAGTTCCTCCCAAATTGCCTGAGTGATATAATAACACATTTTGTGGTTGATGTATAGCATGTTGCCATTGTCTCCCTTTCTCTCGAGGAGGAAGTCGCTGCCCAAGTACCGCAACTCCATCGTATTGACCACAGGGCTCAGTACTATACCCCTCTTCTCATTGGGAATATCTGCCTGGAGAGCAAAACAATTCGCTCTCTTGAAAACTCGACCCTCACAAGGTTGCAAGCGAGAATAGGTCGGGGAGAGTCTCAACGGTCGCACCAGCCACCCAAATACTCCTTGTATGAGCGCGCCCAGAGGTGTGAGCTTAGAGAATTGCCACAACCCCAGGCACAGTTGGCATGCTAATAAAACATTATTTAAAATCAATTCCATATCGTCCCTCGACATACTTGCTCCAAATGACGAACAATAGCACGCTGAGTCCGATAGCCCAGTCTGCTAATCTTCCTTCTCTCAACAATCTTCATCCATTTTCATTTTCTTACCGAGGCATGCATTTCCTTGTTCTTCAATTTTTCAATGAGCATATTCTTCTTTTTATTTGGATATTGATATACATGACACCTCTTACCAGTTACATGCCATCGAAGCCCTCAAGATGAATGGCATCATTTCCTTTTGTTGCAGGTCCCACATGATATTCTCACCCATGTACTGTGCATGTCAATTGAGGTTTGATGTTGATAGCTCGATGCCTTACGTTTATCTTCGGATTTCTCTTTGACAGAAAAAGCAAAAGATGTATTCCAGGTGGGAAACACTAAATCCTTAAAAGATAAAGACAGAGTACAAGAAGGCCGTCTTGCTCTTCGTCACCATTTTATCACGGGTCGCTGGTTTGCATGTAAATCAAGGAAAGCATTTCCTTTTCTCCGGCATCTTGACCTTCTTTATTTCATGTATTGGTTTGCAAGCTATTGAAGGTTTAATCTTTAATGATGGGCTTGGGTTTTGGGTTTTGCTTTTCAAAAGATGAATTCCGGACGCAACAATCATATGAGAACTGAATTCTTTTTCACGTATCATACCTAACTAATACGCCCACCGCCATCACTCAAAAGAAAGGGGAGTTCCCTAAATGTTCTCCCGATTAGGACATGGATGCCATTAAAAACAAAAGATATTAATAGACGATAAAAATCACTCTAAATTCCAAGATATTTCGATAGTTCAAAAAAAAAAAGAGTTTGCATAAATCTTTTACTATTTATATTTATATATAATAAAAAACAATTGGGTGACGACTAAAAAATATGGAATATTATCTTCTACCTAAATATTATATAATGAAATTTGGTTAATTTTATAAAATGTTTAGATAATTAATTTTTAAAAATGAATGGTTTAAATCCCAGTTTAGATCTGTTTTAATTCTTAATTTATAAGCGCTAAGAGGGATCAAATCTCTTGAGGTGTACATCTATTTTTTGAGTGCAAAATTTGAGAAAAGTTTATACCTTGAGAGATTTGATCCCTCTTAGTGCTTGATAGATATAAGGTTAAGTTGGATCTAGGTTGATTATATAATACTATATAATATCCATATTTGTATCTATGTGTCTCATTCTTATTCCGTCTCGCTATCTCACCCCTCAAACATACACATTCTCTCTCCATATCTATGTATCTCTCACTCCCTCGCTCTCTCACTCTCCTCTCCCTCTCCCCTCCCACACTCCTCTCTCCCTCACTCTCTCTCCATTTCTCCCTTGCCACTCCCTCTATAAGGACCTGCAGTTCCGCCGAAGTGCGACCGCGACCAAACGGAGGGCGCACGGTTGGAGATTGAACAAACAGCGTGAGGTGCGAGCTCGACTTGGTGTGCGAAGGTGTTATGATATAATGCGAAGGCATAAGAGTTGGGCGCGTTGTTATATAGGCGTGGGAGTGTAATGAAACACCCACGGGCCGACCATACTTGGACACAAAGCCGACGGGGTAAAGTGTGATGAAGTGTGGGTGTGTAAGGCATGGAGGACGAGTCGGCCGGGTAGGCTAACTCGCCCTGCCACCCGTATAAACAAGTGATGCGTTGGAGGCATTTTGACCATCACTCATCGCTCAACATCTTTGCTCATGAGAAGAAGTGTGCAGATTTACAGGTGGACGCAGCAAGGAGTAAAGGCACATAACTTGGTGATGCGCCCGTTCTTGGGCAAGGTCGCACGAAGGTGAAACGCACATCTTGGGTTTGGGTGAAGGGCATGGCAGGGTCGCCCGCTGGTTGAAGAAAGGCGTGCACGGTGTGTGTGGCGCCCGGGTGATGTGTAGGAGCGCCCGACGGTGAAAAGTTGGTGAGTGCCCGGTTTGTGCGACGACTTGGCACGGGTTCTTGGGTGACTCGAGTGAGCACCCGCCCGTCGTGCAAGTGTGCACAGTGTGACTTTTGGTTAAGTGTTGAGATTGTGAATGGAGATGTGTCTTGCGCAGAGGCACCCGTGTGTGGCAACTTGGAGGCGCGTCCAAGTTGGGCAAACAACACATTCGTGCGACAAGGTGAACGAAGGGTTGGTGAGTCGTGCAGCGACCGTGCAGAGGCACCGACAAGCTGGGCAACTGAGTTTGCCGAAGATTGTAAAATTGGCTAAGTATGAAACTTGGTGTTTCCAAGTATACTTGTAAAGCTTTGTAATATTGAAAGACTGTATAATATATTATTCAGGCAGACTCATTGTTCAGGGAGTTGCCCCTCCCTTTATACTGTGCAATTGTGTTTTTCATGTATAATTGCTAATGTTAATGAATGTGTATGGGTGTTCATTGGTATAAAGGAAACATTAATAAAGGTTGGCTGCGAAACACAAACTAAGTAGGATAAGTGGTTAGGCGTAGTCCACGAACATAAGTATTGGTGAAAAGAAAGTGTTCGGTGGTGCCGCACCTCGCCTAGAACGGTTGAAAGACTACCGCAGGCTTGGGGGCGTGACACCCTCTGTCAGGCCCACGAGTTGAGTCGGACGCGCCCATGTGTGCAACGGGCGCCCGAGCTTAGTTTTATGCGACGATGGGACAACTTCAGTTAAAGGCAGTCGTGTTAAGTCAGGCGCACCCATGTACGACGGGTGCTCGTACAGACTCGGGTCGTGTGCGACGAGTGGGCATGCCCCGACGATGTGTGACGGGCGGTCGACATGGGTGAGTGCACTAGGGGACCCACATCGGGCGACCAGTTGGACGCGCGCCCGAGTAAGCCAACACTGATGGCGAGACAAAACGAGAGGCGAAAAACCAAAAGTGCGAAATTCGACTAAGTGTTGGACAAGTGCGACCATGAGAAGTTTATAGGCGGTGGTCGAGTATGTTGGCGAGCTGACGTGGTTAGAAGGGGTGTAACACGACAGTTGCACGGGTCAGCTTGGAGTAAGCCAAGCCCCTCCACATGTGTTGGCAACCATATATATGAGAGATGACGTGGAGGTGAGATTCATCCAAGAAACCAACGCATAAGCATTGGAAAACAAGAGAGCAACAAAGGAATCGAGCAAGGAGCGAAGGCAAAAGGCAAGCAAGGCAAGGGCCAAGGACCGAAGTTTGTCGCAGCCGAGTTCAGGGTTTCCCAACGAACCAAGGAGACCAATAGAACATGCAGAAGTCAGGGATCAACATAGATGTCCTGTAACAAGGTATGTCTGAACATAGATGTCAACTCATCCTTTTAAAACATCATCATGAAATCATTCACATTATATCATATGTGAAACCACCATAGCCATTTTATCAACATCAAGCTCTACATGAGTATGTGCGGGCCCTCGACTTCATGATGCCCTTCTACCTCTAGAATGTTAATATTTCTTGGATCTTCATCCTCCTTTTCAACGGTCACATTATAGCATTCCAGCACATGGTGCATTTGGGTGCTCCAATCTGGTTGGACCCACTCCATAGGTTCTTGAGGCATTCTGAAGATAACAGCCTTAATATCCTGCAAGGCTTCATAACTGAGAATGCCTCAAGAACCTATGGAGTGGGTCCAACCAGATTGGAGCACCCAAATGCACCATGTGCTGGAATGCTATAATGTGACCGTTGAAAAGGAGGATGAAGATCCAAGAAATATTAACATTCTAGAGGTAGAAGGGCATCATGAAGTCGAGGGCCCGCACATAGACAACTCAGACATCACTGTGTCATTGAAGACAAATGAAGTAAACATTGGTACTAAAGCAGAACCAAAGTTTGCAAAGTTTGGAGATTATTGAGACGATGCTATTGTGGATAAAGTTGCTAAGTTACTTTGCGAATACCATGATCTATTCCCTACCAAGTTTTCAAATTTGAAGGGCATAATTGGTGATTTGGGTGTTATGAAGGTCACTCTGAAGCTAGATGTGTAGCTTATTAAATAGAGGCCATATCGCCTTAATCCTATATACAAGGAAAAGGTTCACTTAGAGCTAGATAAGATGCTTGAAGCAGGCATCATAAAACTAGTTGAGGAATCTGATTGGGTGAGCCCGATGGTGGTTCAGGAGAAGAAGCAGAAGGGCGAGATAAGGATTTGTGTAGATCTACGGAAGATTAATGATGCATGTGTCCATGATCCATTCCTGATGTCATTTATTGATGAAGTATTAGAAAAATTTGGAGGGTAGGAGGCCTACTTATTCACTGATAGGTTTTTAGGGTACCATTAGATCAACATCGTGCCTGAGGATAGGAGCAAAAAAACCTTCGCGATAGAGTGGGGTTGTTTTCAAAACACTGTGATGCCATTTGGACTCAAGAATGCACCTACAATATTTTCTCATGTAGTCATTGCAGCATTCAAGTAGTTCATTCATAATTTCTTGGAAGTATACTTTGATGATTGGACAATGTTAAGATTAGTAAAGCGCCATGTAGCAAGTCTACGCTTGATGTTGGATACATGTCGCAGATACCAGATCGCACTAAATTTAAAGAAATTCATCTTCTATGTTCCCTTTGGAATCCTACTAGGTCACATGGTGTCCAAACAAGGGTTGATGGTGGAACTTGCGAAGATTGCGGTGATAGTGAATCTAGACGCCTCGAGGAATGTTAAGCAGTTGCCTGCGACACTGGGAAATACGAGATATTACAGAAAATTTATCAAATCATATGCTCAAATTAACGTGCATATGGAGAAACTGCTAAAGAAGGATGCAACATTCTATTGGGACGAAGAATGTTAGTGTAGCTTAGATGTATTGAAGTAAAAGATGGTCACTGTGCCGATCTTGGTATTCCCTGATTGGAAAGAGGAATTTAACGTACATGTGGATGCCTCTTGCATTGCATTGGGTACAGTGTTAATGCAAGCAAGTGAAGGAGAAATGGACCATCCTATAGCCTTTGCGAGTAGGAAATTATGAAATGTCGAGAAGAATTACTCGATGAGTGAGCGTGAAAGATTGGCCATGGTGTACGTGCTATAGAAGTTCAAGCACTATCTGTTAGGTGGACATTTCAAAATGTACATAGAATAAGCCTATGTTGGGGGGGAAGATCTACAGATGGTTTCTACTATTCCAAGAGTATGACTTTGAAGTAATTGTAAAACTAGGGAGGTTAAATTCAAGACCTGACCATCTGTCGCGGATCGAAACAAGAGAAGAGCCCAATAATCTGGAGGAAGGGTTGCCAAACATTTTGAAGATATTATTCACTTCTTGTCTATGGGGATGGCACTGAAAGGGTATACAAGTTAGCAAAAGAATGAATTAGTAGTGCGCACAACAGATTTTTCAGTTATTGTGGGACATCTGTATAAGATGGGTGCAGATGAAATATTGTGAAGATATGTGCCAGATTTTGAGAGAGATAGAATTCTCACTGAAGCTCATGGAGGGGCTACGAGAGGACATTATGCAAGAAAGGCGACTGCGCAGAAGATTTTGCACGTAGGTCTATGGTGGCTAATGCTACACAAGGATTCCAAGGCATATTGGAAGGCATGCGATGCATGTCACAAAACAGGGAGACCATCGAGAAGGGATGGATTTCCATTATAACCTCAAGTATCTTTGCAGCCCTTTGAGAAATGGGTGATTGATTTCGTTGGGGCAATTTAACCCCAATGGAAGAAAACTGGTGTGTGCTATATCATCACCACAATGGAATATCTAATCAGATGGGAAGAAGCACAACTGATTAAGGATTGTATAGGGGATATGGCAGTAAATTTTTTGTTTGAATATGTCTTAACCAGGTTCTTCTACCCCAAAGGGTTGATGAGTGACAGGGGAATGAACTTTTTGAATGAAAAAATCAATGCGTTGACTAAAGAATTCCAGGTCTACCATCAGAAGAGTACACCATATCACCCGCAGGCCAATGGAACTATTGAAGCCTTCAACAAGATTTTGGAGAACGTGCTGATGAAGATATGGAACACGCGCCGAAATGACCGGGATGTTCACGTACCTAGAGTGCTATGGGCTTATAAGACTACTTGTAAGAAACTGACAGGGAAAACGCCATTCACATTCATATATGGTGTCTATGTTGTAATGCTGATGGAGTATATTGTGCCTAGTCTGCGCATAACAACTCTCACAAGTATGGCGTATCACGAGGCCTTGGAATAACATCTCACGTAGCTAAGTATAGAAGGAACGTGAAAAATCATGGCACAATTGCCACATCAAGCTTCGCATGTTCAATGCAAATGATCTTGTCCTGTTATATGATAGTACGTTCACTAAGTTTCCAGGGAAATTGCAGATGCATTAGCTAAGACCATATATTATCAAATAAATTACAGATGGAGGTGCAGTTCAACTCGCAAAAATTAATGGAGAACCTTTTCTGGGAAGAGCAAATGGGAGCCGATTGAAGTTGTATACAGGGGATCCTGCGCAATGGATATATGGCGGCATGATAGTTGTAGTGCTACAAGAAGTTGCAAGGGAGCGCGAGATTATAAACTACACTACCTAGTTTGGAGGAAAATGTAGCAAACAGGCTGTGTAGACAATGACAGAGATGCAATCCAGGGAGATGCGTTCAGGAAGCTGTGCCATGGAGGGAGGTGCCACACAACACAGCGGAAAGTGACCATTGGAGTCACTTTTCATGACGACAACCATAAGATGTTTAATAGGAGCGGGCTGGCGGCATTTAAGGCAAAAATATTTGAATATCTTCTGCCAAAACAACATTAATTGTCAGAATTTGGGGGGAACGATCAGATTTGAATTCAAAAACCACTATAAATTATGCATGTCATTCTAATATAGAACACTTTTCACTCTCAGAATTTCTAGAGAGATTTGTTGTCTGTCACTTATGAACTAATCGTATTGGGAGGATTTAGTCGTTAGCCCTACATTTTCTAAGTTATCTGAGCTAAATCAGAAGTTCATTCTAGACAAAATGCTTGGAAAAAGCCCTGCAGAAACCGTGAGTACTAGTAGTGATGTCGCCTCTGAAGGACCTTCCTCAGAAGTTGTAAGTATGGAAGCTCTAGCTTCTATGCCTATGGCGCCGAGGTCACCTAGGCCGAAGCCTACCCCTAACAGAGAAACCCATACAACTAAACCAAAGAAGGACAAGCAAAAAAAGCTACTACTGATGCGTGAATCACCAAGAAAGCACTCCATAGCACAAGCAAAAAAAGAAAAGAAAGACAAGCAGTCGGAGAAAGTCATGGACTTGTAGGTGGAAGAAGCTCAGGGAATGAAAGAGATTGACATTGAAGGAGTGGAACCTATAATGAAGCTACCTGAAAATATCCCTCCATGGAAGGGAAAGGAAAGGATCACAAAGGACCCAAATTCGAAGAATTTAACCAGTTCCACGCCCCTACTACCTGAGCAGGTTCCCTTTCAAGGTTCCGGCTCACGCAGATCCCACTATTAAAACTAGAGGATTGGGACCTCATGGGTCACTCTAGGTTTCCACACTTATTGACGGATAAGTACATGAGGCATGTCTACTATGCGGAGTCAGGTGTTACCGCATTAGAAATGGAAGAATGGGTCTGCGGTGTCAAGAACTTAGGGTTACTTAATCTGTTGTGGGTGCCCCATTATCATCACACCCCCATTAACACAATCTGTATGCGTCAGTTGTTCACTCTGGTTCACGATGAGTGTTTATGGCTAGGAGGTCCTATCCCCATCGCTAACATGTTGATTCACATAATCACACACCTGCCATATGAAGGCCTGAACTTGGCTAAGGAGTTTGGTATAAAAACAGGAGAAAAGGACCTCGCTGAAAGAATGAATAGATATTATGGCCTAGTGAAGAAGTCATGAGGGTATTCTATCCTGTCTATCACAAACATAGCAGTTTAATTAACCACCCAGATCTTAACTGGGGAGGTGATGAGAAAATTTCACACGGATAAAGTTTCAGCACCTGTGGTTTCCCTAGCTGCCAAGTGCATGAAGGGAGTACAATTCAATTGGTCCAGATACCTCTGTTAGGAGTTCCTCACAAACTGTCGAGAGGCCCAGGTTGAAACCAATCTGTTTCATTACCCTTGGTTGTTTCTTTCCATTGAACATGTCACGTGGGTATTGCCAGACGACAGCCAGTTTCCTCTGCTTGAGGAAGGATTGACGGAGGCAGTAAAATTCGCTTCCTTATGGGCTACAAAGGACCCCATGCAGATCACAGAGATGAAAATATTTTGGGTCCTTATGGAATCGAGTCTCTGCATGGCCATTAACCAGTGTTTGAGGTTGTCCCCAACCTTGTACATGTAGTTGTCACCCTACGCAGCATTCAAGGCTGACTTCCACATAGTGTACATTCAAGCGCAGAAGGATCCACAGAAGAAATGGCATGAGTTGCCATATTTGGTCACAGAAATAAATGTGCAGTAGGTGGTAGCGAGATGGCCTATAGAGTGGTATGCCCCCTCACACTTAGATGCTGGAACAAGCATAGGCGCGGGAAGTTTTGCTGCACAGAAGAGGAAGGAGGCAGCTAAGCAGTCTACATGTAACCTGGCTGCACAAAAAATAAAAGGAAGCCACAGAGAAGGCTCGAGTGGAGCAAGGGTGCATTGCCAAGGAGCAGGAAGAACAGGAACAACGCAAGTCACCTTCACTAGAGACAGAGGAGGAAGAACTTGAAGAGCAAGGTGGTAGAGGATATGAGGGGCAAAGCACCCCATTCATTTAAAAAAAACGTGACAATGAACAATAGGAGGGTCCAAGGAAAAAGCAGAAATCAGACAAGTCATAGGTGGATCCCATGGTCTTAACAAAAGGCAATATCAATGAGATCGGGGATAAAATCATGGATACCATAACCAAGGTGCTATAGTAGTTTGAGCAGCAGTACATGTAGATGCTGGGGAGCGTCCAAAAGGATCTGCACGAGCTCCAGATCCAGGCAAGAAAAATACAGGTGGGCACCAAACAAGCGAGTGCGGAACAAGTGAGCCTGGAACTTGGGATGAGCCAACTAGTTGAGTTGGTAAGAACCCTAGAACTTAGGACTATTGCATTGTCAGATGGATCCCTTTGTGTGGAGTCAGCCGATGATCGCATCATCCTGAGCACTATTAATAACATCGGGTTGAATATAGCAGTGCTCTCCAATGATAGCCTCCACGCGCTGCATGCAGGGGTGGTAGATGAATTGAGATCCTGGGAGTAGCGCGTCCTCAACCTCATCAGCAAGTACAAAACTGTAGTTTTTAACCCGATACAAAAATTACTTGCATACGAATTCTAAAAAACTTAGAAAATAAATAATGCAAGAGCATAACACATAAAACACATACACAAAGATTTTCCCCTCGATCCCAAAATCGGGACTACCAACTTGATTTTTTCATTATATTCCTTTCAATGTTACAATACATATTTATACATGTCGAAGAATCCAATACCATGGACTGAAAATGATCGCATCCAAAACCATGGACTGAAAACCATCGCGTCTAAAACCATGTGCGAAAGACATGCACAAAACCATAGGTAGGTCCGCCCAACCTAATATAGGGTCCAAAACCAAAGCTGCCTCGAACCCCATAGAGTGGGGTTATATGCACCCCTCAAACCCCCTATGACTCCCCCCGCTATGCAATCGGTGCAATTAAGGGGGGGCTCCACCACCCTTCTAATCCCCTAATTAACTATGTGGGCTAGTCATGGAAAGAATATAACACAACCCAACATTCTCCCACTTGTTGTTTTGTTTCCACAGGGGGACACAAGAGAGCTTAGTCATTTATATAGCCTTGCAATGCCCATTGTTTCTCTACACCATGAGAACTTCTCAGAGCTCACAAATTTTGTTAATGCATCTGCAGTATTCTTCAAATTGTCCACCTTTACCAGCAACATCCTTTTGTCTTCTATCATACCCCTCACAAAGTGATATTGAACATCAATGTGCTTTGTCTTTGAATGATATGTAGGGTTCTTTGCCAATAAAATTGCACTTTGGCTGTCATAGTCTATCCTTATAGCTCCTTGTACTAACCCCATACTTGAACACAATGTTTGCAACCAAACTACTTCCTTGCTTGAATGAGTGGCTGCCATGTATTCTGCCTCTGTATTTGATAGTGCCACTACAAATTGTTTCTTACTCATCCAACTGACTGCACCTCCAAATAGGTTAAGCACATACCCACTTGTAGATCTTCTTTGATCCAGATCTCCAGCCCAGTCTGCATCAACAAAGCCACGAATATCCAACACTCTATCCAATCTTGGTCTTCCTTGGTAACACAAACTAAAATCACTAGTGCCACGCAAATACTTGAAAACCCGCTTCATTGTTGTCCAGTGCTCCTTCCCTGGTTTCGACATAAACCTGCTCAATACTCCCACTGCATGTGCAATTTCTGGTCTAATATAGACCATCACATACATCAGGCTACCGGCTGCAGTTGCATATGGAACACGGGACATGTCCTCTTCCTCTTCTTGTGTCTTTGGACACTGTTTAGTAGATAACTTTACACCTACATGAATAGGAACCTTCACCAGTTTACTATCCTGCATATTAAACCTCTGCAATATTGTCTTGACATACTTCCTCTAATTTAACCAGAGCTTCCTCTTTGTTCGATCTCTTTTAATTTCCATGCCCAAAATATAGTTTGCAGTACCAAGATCTTTCATGTCAAATTTGGAGGACAAATGGGTCTTCAAATCCTGGATAATTTCTTTGTCATTTCCAACCAGCAACATATCATCCACATACAAGACCAGATAAATAACATTGTCACCAATTAATTTAAAATACACACAGTGATCTTATTTGCTTCTGGTGAAGCCAAGTCCCCATATAAATGTCTCAAATTTCCGATGCCACAACCTTGGTGATTGTTTTAACCCATACATAGACTTCTTTAACTTGCATACCAGTTCTTTCTTATCCTTCACCGCAGAACCTTCAGGTTGCTTCATGTAGCTCTCCTCTTCCAGATCCCCGTGAAGAAATGATGTCTTCACATCCATCTATTCTACCTCAAAATCAAAAGCAAGAGGAATAGATAAAAGTAATCTAATAGAAGCTACCTTGGCAACAGGAGAAAAAATATCACCAAAATCAATTCTTGACACCTGGGAATAACATTTTGCTACAAACAGAGCTTTGTATTTCTCCACCTTTCCTTCTGCATTTGTCTTCTTCTTGAACACCCATTTGTTTCCAACGGGTTTCCTTCTAGCTGACAACTCCACCAGATCCCAAGCCTCATTTTTGTGCAAAGATGTCATTTCATCAACCATGACCTCTTTCCATAGTTTTCCATCCTCTAAATCTACTGCTTCCTTCATAGTTCTGGGATCATCGTCAGTAATAGATAAAGAAAAATTTGAACAGAAAGCAGATGGACTATACCTTTCTGGCTGCCTTCTTTCTCGAACTGATCTTCTCATACCCAGAGTTTGTGGCTCTTCATCTTCTGATTCCTCCTCTGCTATAGAGTCAGATTCTTCCTCCGTAAGCTCAAACTCTATCTTCTCAGGTTCCTTTGGTTGGACTTCATGTTTAATAACATCTTTCACCTCTCTGAACACCACATCTCATCTGTACACAACCTTCCTTGTTATTGGGTTCCAAAGCTTAACCCTTTAAACCATCCTTATACCCAATAAAGATGCACTTTTCAGATTTACTCTCCAACTTGGTTCTTTTCTCCTTTGGAACATGTACATATGCATCACATCCAAATACCCTCAGATGTGAAAGAGAGGGTTTCTTACCAGTCCATACCTCTTGTGGAGTCTTATCCTCCAATGCTAATGAAGATGATTTATTGACCAGGTAACATGCTGTCTTTACCGCCTCTGCCTAGAATTCCTATCCTAACCCGGCACCACTGAGCATGATTCTTGCCCTTTCCATCAATGTTTTGTTCATTCTTTCTGCAACTCCATTTTGCTGAGGTGTATATGGAATAGTCTTCTGCCATGCTATACCACACTTCTTACAGAATTCTTCAAATTCCTTACTGCAAAACTCTCCACCATTATCTATCCTCAGCACCTTTATCTTCTTCTCTGTTTGGTTTTCCACCAGAGCCTTAAGGTCTTTAAACCTGTCAAAGACTTCATGTTTCTTCTTAAGGAAATATATCCATGTATTCCTTGACAAGTCATCTATAAATGATACATAGTACATAGACTTACCCAGTGATGGAACCTTCACAGGTCCAAACACATCACTGTGCACAAGCTCTAATATATGTTTCGCCCTTTTACCACCAAAGGGGAAACTCACACGATTCATCTTCCCATATACACAATTTTCACAGAAATCAAAATCTAGAGAGCTATTACGCATACCTTATACCATACCTTTACCATGAAGTATTCGAAGGCCTTTCTCTCCAATATGTCCAAGCCTTTGATGCCACAGCATGGTCTTCTCTCCAGAGAGCACTAGATTTTCTACTCCACTTTCAAGAACCACAACACTATTACACCCATCAACAAAAGTGCTACCTTGCAGCTTGTACAGAGTTCCAATCCGAACTCCCTGCATCAATACCAGTGCTCCCCGAACCATTTTGCAGGTATCCTTCTTGAACACTGTTTTTACACCTGCATCATCCAACTTGCTTACAATAATCAGATTTCTGGGCAATGCAGGAATATGTAGAACACTTGGAAGTGTTCTAACCCTTCCACCTTACAACTTCAACTTTATTTTTCCATGACCAACGATTCTAGCCTTCTTATCATCCCCTAAGAAGACATCACCACCATCGTATTTCTTATACTCGCAGAACCACTCTCTATGGGGAGTGAAGTGAAAGGATGCACTTGAGTCAATAAACCATGCCTCACGATCTACATGTGTACTTGAAGAATCCAAGTACACATCCCCACTTTCATCTAAGGTGGTTTTCACCTCTGCAGAAGGAGCATCATCAGATCCTTTTCCTTTGTTAGGAGCTTTAGATTTATAGTTCCTTTTGTAGTGTTGGGTGTGGAGCCTGATTATCTTCTGTATTCAAAGGTTTCAGCTAGATGTATACCCCAGGAAGACTGTACACCCCTCCACGCGGGGGGGTGCCGGGGGGACTTGTCCCCCTTACAGGGGTCCAGGGGCCAGCGGTCCCCGACGAGGGTTTGGGGGCAGTACCCCTGAAGCTAAAAAATAGATGTAAAATTTCCTTGTAAAAGTCTAGTAATTTCTAGTCAACCTTGGTTGTTCATTAGGAGGATGATCTGACAGTAGAAGTTATGTTTAATTTAGGGGTTTTTGCCCTAGAAGGCAACCCCTCACTATATATGAGGGAATTGTACTGCGTCTATGTAGATCTGTATTCGGAGTGAGGAAAAAAGAGGAGATTGAGAGCGAAGAGGGTGTTACAGCGGATCTGATGTAGGTTGTATCTATCCAGTTTGCTAGATAATACAACAGGAGGGACTAGTTGTTTCTCGTGGACGTAGCCCAAACTGGGTGAACCACATAAATCTGTGTCTCTTGTTTTATGCATTTTCTGTGTTTACATTTCTGCAATATTTTATGTGTTCCATTGCTATGTAATATATATAATTTTATAACAACTGGTATCAGAGCCGAAGGTCTATTTGGCTGATAAACTCGTAGGAGAGAAAGGTTCCTGGTTCGAGTGGGAGCAATGGTGGAAGATGGTAGGTTTAGAGTCAAAAAATTCAACAGCCAAAACTACCATTTGTGGAAGATGCAGATGGAAGATTATCTGTATCAGAGAGATCTGTACCTACCATTGAGCAAAAAGACAAAGAAGCCGACGAGTATGATAGACATAGAATGGGATATTCTCGACAGAAAGGCACTTGGAACAATACGACTGTGCCTAGTGGTGTCGATAGTGTTTAATATTTCAAAGGAAATGACAACAGAGGGTTTAATGTTGGCATTAGCCAAACTATATGAAAAACCCTCCGTGTCAAATAAGGTATTTCTTATGAAGCGTTTATTTAATATGAAGATGTTAGAGGGTGGATCTGTTGTTGATCATTGAAATGATTTTAATATAGTTACAAGTCAATTAATTTCTGTAGGGCTAAAGTTTGATGATGAAGTTAGGGCTTTGTTATTTTTGTGCTCATTGCCAGAAAGTTGGAATAGTTTAGTTAGGGTCATTAGTAACTCTGTCTCTAGATCTAGTACATTAAAGTTTGATGATGTTGTCGGTGCAATCCTCAATGAGGAAATGCAACGGAAAATCTGGATGAGACATCAGGTAATGCTTTGACTGCAGAGACTAGGGGAAGAAAAATGGAAAGAGGAAAGATCTCAAGATATCATAGTAAGTCAAGAAAAGGCAGATCCAAGTCCAGATTGGGGATAGTGTGCTAGAAATGCAGGAAGAAAGGACACCTAAAGAAAGACTACAAGTCTCGGAAGGGAAAAGAAGGAGACGCACATCAAGAAACTAATCATGAAGCGAATGTAACAGGTGATGTGTTGCAAGATGCTTTGATTCTTTCTTTAGAAAATATTATTGATGCCTGGGTGGTAGATTCAAGGGCCTCATTCCATGCCACACCCGATAAGAAACATTTTCACGATTATGTTCAAGGAGATTTTGTACAGGTTCGATTGGGTGATGATAAACCCTGTAAAATCGTTGGAATGGGTACAGTTTTCATAAAACAGCAGAATGGAAATCAATGGCTATTGAAGGAGGTAAGGCATGTTCCAGATCTGAACAAAAATATGATTTCAACTGGGCAGTTTGGAAGTGACAATTGTGGAACTACTTTCACAGATAAAACCTGGAAGATCACTAAAGGATCCCTAGTAATAGTGAAAGGAGAAAAGGTTGGTACATTGTACTTATGAAATGGTATTTCTAATTCTGTTAATGCTTTAACCTCTACAGAAGAAGATACAACATTTTGGCATCATAGGCTTGGGCACATGAGTGAGAAGGGGATGCAGATTCTTCACTCAAGAAATTTGTTGCCAGGTTTGAAGCATGTCGATTTAAAATTCTGTGAGAATTGTGTTTATGGAAAATAGAGGAGAGTCAGATTTCTTAGAGTTGGGAAAGAAAAGAAGAGCAAAAAATTAGAACTTGTGCATACAGATGTATGGGGACCTGCTTAGGTATCATCTCTTAGTGGCTCTCATTATTATGTTACTTTTATTGATGATGCAACCATAAAAACCTGGATTTATTGTATTCGAAATAAATCTGATGTATTTGATACTTTCAAGAAATGGAAAGCTTTGGTTGAAAATGAGACAGGGAAAAGGTTGAAGTGTCTCAAATCAGATAATGGAGGTGAATATTGCAGCAAAGAGTTTGATAGGTACTGTTCAGAGAATGGAATTCACAGAGAGAAGATAGTTCTAGGAACACCACAAGAAAATGGTGTGTCAGAAAGGATGAACATGACAATCATGGAGCGTGCAAGGTGCATGAGATTGCATGCAGGATTGCCTTTACAATTTTGGGCAGATGCTATAGATACTGTTGTTTATCTAATAAACAGAGGGCCTTCAAGTTCCTTGGATGGTGGTATTCCAGAGGAGGCATGGATAGGTAAAAAGGTAAACTACTCTTTTTTAAAGACTTTTGGTTGTGAAGCCTTTGTCCACATTAATAAAGAAAATAGAACAAAGCTTGAGGAAAAATCAAAGAAATGTACCTTTATTGGATATGGTGTTAATGACTTTGGTTATCACTTTTATGATTATGAAAACATAAAATCATTAGGAGCACAGATGTCATATTCAATAAAAAGGTTTTGTATAAGGATTAGCAGCAGCAAAAGAAACAAGAAAAAGAAAACAGAGAATACACAGTGCTTGACGAGATCACAGAAAAAGCGATGGTGCTTGAAAATCATAATGATCAATAGCTAGAACAACAACCACAACAACAACAAGCACTTCAAACACTTGAAAGTGGTGTTAGAAGATCTACTAGGATAAGTAGACCCCCTGAACGATGCTCTCCTTCATTATATTATGTATTGTTGATTGATTCTGGTGAACCGGAATGTTATGAAGAAGCAGTGTAGGTAGAAACCAGGAAGAAGTGGGAGCAAGCCATGAAAGAAGAGATGGACTCCTTAGCACATAAGCAGACTTGGGACATAGTCAATTTGCCTGCAGGTAAAACATCATTGCAGAATAAATGGGTTTACAAGTTGAAGGAAGAAGATGGAGGTAGAAAAAGATATAAAGCTAGACTTGTGGTGAAAGGGTTTGCACAGAAAAAGGGTATAGACTTTGATGAGATATTTTCTCCTGTTGTGAAAATGGCTTCAATCAGAACTATTCTAAGTCCAATAGTAGCTGAAGATTTGCATCTTGAGCAGTGAGATGTAAAGACATCCTTTCTCCATGCGGATTTGGAGGAAGAGATATATATGCAGCAGCCACAAGGATATGAGGTAAAAGGGAAGGAGAAACTAGTGTGCAGACTGAAGAAGAACTTGTATGGCTTAAAACAGGCTCCAAGGTAGTGGTATCTAAAATTTGACAGGTTTATGTCTGAACAAGGTTATACTAGATGTCACTTTCATCATTGTGTTTATCTCGAAATGCAAAATAATGGCAGCTATATTATATTGTTATTGTATGTAGATGACATGCTTATTGCAGGTTCTAACATGCAGGAAATAAATGTGCTCAAAAGGAAATTGGAAAACTCATTTGCAATGAAGGATTTGGGTGCTGCAAAACAAATCCTTAGTATGAGAATAACTAGAGATAGGAAGAATCACAAATTAACATTGTCTCAAAGTGAGTACGTAGAAAAGGTGTTGAAAAGGTTTAATATGCAGAATGCAAAACCAATTAGTATACCTTTGGCTAGCCATTTCAAATTAAGTAAGGAGGTGTGTCCCAAGACTCAGGAAGAAATGGCTCATATGTCTAAAGTTCCATATGCATCAGCAATTGGAAGCTTAATGTAAGCAATGGTCTGCACAAGGCCTGATATTGCACATGCAGTGGGAGTTGTAAGCAGGTACATGAACAATCTAGGAAAAGAACATTGGATGGCGGTGAAGTGGATTCTCAGGTATTTGAGAGGTACCAAAAATCAAGCATTATAATTTGGTGGTTCAAACATTGCTCTACAGGGATATGTTGATGCAGATATGGCAAGTAATAGAGATAACATGAGGATCACTATAGGATATGTATTTATTGTAGGTGGAACAAATATCAATTTGGTTTCAAAAATCCAAAGTTTTGTTGCACTTTCAACAACAGAAGTAGAGTATGTTGCTGCTACAGAGGCTAGTAAAGAAATGATTTGGTTACAAAGGTTTTTGGATGAATTGGGTAAAAAGCTGGAGTTGGGCAGGTTATATAGTGACAGACAGAGTGCCACACATCTTGCAAAGAACTCTGCATTTCATTCGAAGACTAAACATATACAACTCAAGTACCATTTCATACGGTCAACATTGGAAGATGGACAGTTGAAGCTGGAAAAGATACACACTAGCCAGAATCATGCAAATATGTTAACAAAAGTTGTAACTAGGGAGAAACTGAGAATCTGCTCAGTTTCAATTGGTCTTCAAGTATGATGAAGAAGATGAGAAACAACCAGGTCCAAAGTGGAGTCATTGTCTAGCAAATGAAGCAGTGATGGCGTTGCTATAATCAGTCTCCAAGTAGGAGATTGTTGGGTGTGGAGCTTGATTATCTTCTGTATTCAAAGGTTTCAGCAAGATGTATACCCCAAGAAGATTGTACACCCCTCCATGCAAGGGGGTGTGGGGGGGATTTCCCCCCCCCCCCTCTCGTAGGGGTTCGGGGTGGCTAATCCCCCACGGCTGGGGGGTCCGGGGGCCAGCGGTCCCTCGGTGGGTGTTTGGGGGCAGTGCCCCTGAAGCTAAAAAATAGATGTAAAATTGCCTTGTAAAATTCTAGTAATATATAGTCAATCTAGGTCGTTCATGAGGCAGATGATCTGATAGTAGAAGCTATGTTTAATTTAGGGTTTTTTTCCCTAGAAGGCAACCCCTCACTATATATGAGGGAATTGTATTGCGTCTATGTAGATCTGTATTCGGAGTGAGGAAAAGAGAGGAGATTGAGAGAGAAGAGGGTGTTACAGCGGATCTGCTAGAGGTTGTATCTCTTCAATTTGCTAGATAATATAACAGGAAGGACTGGTTGTTTCTTCGTGGATGTAGCCTGAACTGGGTGAACCACGTAAATTTGTGTCTCTCTTGTTTTATGCGTTTTTTGTGTTTACATTTCTGTAATATTTTATGTTTTCCATTGCCCTATAATATATATAATTTTCTAACATGTAGTGCCCTTCCTTTCCGCATTTCCAGCACACCACCTTTATAGGTTTTCCTTGAGATTTAGATCTCCCACTCGACGACTTATTTTTGTTTCTGTTCTAGCACCGTCCTCGTACAGACAAGGCATCACCATTTTGGCTCTCCATATTTTTTCGTCTCATCTCCTTCATCAGCAAGGATGAGACCATTTCATCAAGCTGCAAAGTAGTTGCATTGCTAGCTATTGTAATAACTAGACTATCTCACGAATCTGGTAGAGAACACAACAAACTGATGCACTTATCTTCATCTGAGATTTTAATATCAACATATAATAACTGACTTACCATAGTATTAAATGCATTCGGATGCTTTGTCACCAAGTCTCCATCGTTCATCCTTAGGTTATCCAAATTTTCCCGCAGGAACAGTTTATTCACTAGAGACTTAGATTGGTACAAAGTCCCTAACTTGTCCCACAAAGCCTTTGCCGTAGCTTCCCCTCATACTTTCAACAATACTGAATCTGAGACACACAATTGTATTGTGCTCTTTGCCTTCCGATCTAACTTATTCCAT
Organism: Pinus tabuliformis; assembly: GCA_031772625.1. Classification (NCBI taxonomy): domain Eukaryota; kingdom Viridiplantae; phylum Streptophyta; class Pinopsida; order Pinales; family Pinaceae; genus Pinus; species Pinus tabuliformis. The sequence continues at coordinate 664,501,549 of CM062811.1, read as the reverse complement.
TCTTCATCGAACTCTCCCATTGGTTTAGTGCTCAGATTTATTGCAATCCACTGATCTTTATCCACCAACAGATCCTCCATCTTGAATTTCCACAACTCAAAACTCTGACCATTAAATTTCTCGATCTCTATCTTTCCACTGCTCGCCATCTTCTTTCACCACCAGAATCGATCCCACATATCCCCCAGTAAATAGGGTCTACCATAGGCCCAAGCAAAACCCTTCAGCAACAAAGGCATCCCCTTGAAGCCAAAATAGCTCTCATACCAAATGTAGGTTTTAACCCCGTACAGAAATTACTTGCATACGAATTCTAAAAAACACAGAAAATAAACAATGCAAGAGCATAACACATATACACAAAGATTTTCCCCTGGATCCCAAAACCAAGACTACCAGTTGATTTTTTCATTATATTCCTTTCAATGTTACAATACATATTTATACATGCTAAAGCATCCAATACCATGTACCGAAAACCATCATGTCCAAAACCATGGACCGAAAACCATCGCATCCAAAACCATGGACTGAAAACCATTGCGTCCAAAACCATGTGCGAAAAACATGCACAAAACCCCTCAAACCCCTCAAACCCCCTGTGAGTCCCCCCACTACGCAATCGGCGCAACGAAGGGGGGGCTCCGGCCCCCTTCTAACCCCTTGATTAACTACGTGGGCTAGTTGTGGAAAGAATATAACACAACCTACCAAGAACAATGAGTAGATGTTCACTGAGAAGACACAAGATTTAAAGGAAAAGGAGGCACTACTGGCGCATAGCTCATGGCTAGAGTCAATAGTCGCAGAGGCATGCAAGACAGTTCTTGAGCTTCATATCCCTGAGGATGCACAGCCAGAAGCAAAGATTAGAAAACTAGCTGCTGGTGTGTCTGAAGCTAAAGCAGAGGTTGGCCGAGTTCAGTTTAAACTCAACATGAAGATCATCGAGCTGTAATTAAAGTTACAACCCACGACTCTGCTTGAGGTCTGGGAGCAGCGCGATGCTGCAATAAAAGAAGGAATGGCCACTCTGGATGCCATAGATGCTGACTGCATGACATTATTAGAGAAAGCAATGGATTTCGTGACCAATCTGTAGGAGGATTTAAACCTGAAGACATTGAATACAAAAGTAAGGGAGTTGCAGTGACATCATGATGAAGTCAGGGCAACCACATGCTTCATTACATTTGCATAGCGCCTTGCTCAACTGCAAGAAGGAAAGAAACTCCTAGCTCAGGTGGAGGAGGCACGGAAAAAGGAGGCCTTTCTGAAGACCAAGATGCATCCATGGTTGGACGAAGCTTATCAAGTCACGACAACCATCCCGGATAAGCTTAAAGGCATGCAACAGACACAATAGATGTGAGGTTGGTCGCAAAAGGACCAGCTACAGAAAAATTAGTTGAGGAAGTCAAGCTGGCAGCAACTAAGAGCATTTCCAAAGTTGATGTGATCTAGGAGGAGTTGGGGCATCTTCGTAGTAAGATTGCAACACCTCCGAGTGAATCGAGGGTGAGTCACGATCTTTATGTTGGGGGGCTGTTGGGAGTGGGTCCCCTGGGGTAGTTTTAGTGTTAAAATAACCCAAGTTTTGATATTTTTTGTAACTAATGTAAATTCTCCACGATTTGTGGATGCGGAGCTCATAGATGAATAAGAGTCAAAAGGGTTTAGCCCCTTGTTTTATATAAAGTATGAGTCGGCTTTGAGATCCACCCATGGTTCAAAGACCATGGTATTGTATGTAAAAGGCTATAAATAGGTGTGTCTTAGAGAGTTTAAGGCATATGATGTTTCAGGATAATGATGGATAGGCAGCGATAGTGAAGAGAAGTGGGTAAGAGTTTGCAGCTGAGTGCGCGGACCCCTGTAGCTAATTGCATAGGGTAGTTTTGATTCTGTAAATCTAAATTGAAGATCAATAAAGACAATTACCAAAAAATTATTATGTGTTTATGTTTATTGTTGTTAATTTTATATGTTGTTGATTAATGATATGTTTTATGAAATATTGGTTGAATTTTGCACGATTCTACTGAATAAGTGTTAATGATGTACGCAATGTATTTTTATGTGTTTTCATAAAGAATCTGATGCATTCTCTAAAGTTTACGAATAACTTAAGTAAATCTGCACAAACTCTAATTTAGGACTACTTTTTGATGTGCATAAGTAGATATATTGACTGTTAAAGGTCCGCAAAGACTAATCGTAGACCTTCCAAAGGTCTAAAGACCATCTGGATAGAGTTGCAACATTGATCCCTAAGAGTGTATAGATCTGCACGAAGGCAAGTCTGAGGTGCTAAAAGATGTCACACTAGTATTTGGATGCAAAAACTCAGTTCTAGCATCCCCCCATACTGCTTCGAGTGAGACTGCAACCTGCACTATGTGGGTTGTTGCCGAAAGGGCTAGTAGTGTAGAGATTTTTTGGTTGGCGCAACTAACTCTGTACCTGGGTCAGGACCCCCTAAGCTAACATTTTCTCTACCTTCACCATTGTACCTGATTTGTGACAAGTCATCGATGACATCCAATGACACTTCGAAATCATGTGCATGATAAAAACATGCGGGAGTTGAGATTGTAATGTAAGTCATGAATGATGTGCAGAGATTCATAACAGACTTTGAGGGCTCAACTTGTCATCTAGACATCCTTCTAGAGCAAGAAATGTTGATGGTTTTTGACCCACCAAAATCTCAAGGGATCTCCCCGGTAAGAAGTCCCAACTAGAACTCAAACCATTTGGAGTAGGAGTCCCAATAGTGGGTAGTAAAGTAGTGCCTTGATCGTAGTAGCGTGCAGAGGTAAGTATGATAGCTTTGTCTGAAGCAAGTGTGTGACCTTGCAACGATTCAAGTGAGATGCATGGGGATTCTAACACATGGAGGGGAAAGGAAGTGTGTCCTTTAGAAGCCTGTAATAGTATGCAGCCTAAAAGAAACACACGATTGGAAAGACATCACAAGATGGAAGCGGAATAGTCCACAAACCAAAGTGATGGGTTAAACCAACAACATGTCTGCAACAAGATTCATACAATTACATAAAAATTAGTTCATGCACAAATGTGTAAGTTAAACAACATACATTTATAAAGTAACCAAAATAGTCAAACTATAATAAAAACATATGCATGAAAATGTGATGGCCCAGTTATATTATTAAGTGAAAGTTCCATCCATACATACACAATTGATACCCACTAGCCCCAATAGTGGAACATTACAATCAACACCACCTACTTATCCAAAGAGATGTACTTTCTCTACACTGTGGAGAAGCCAAGGCTCGCCACAATACTCTCCAAGCCTCCTCTAAGTAATACCTAGCCAAATTATTGAATCCCAAAAACCTCTACTATGAGTTACGAGGTTCTCTATATATTAAAGGTTGGGGTGACTCTTGACATTACCCTTAGAATCTTTGACTACCCTCATGACTCTTCACATTACATAGTGACTGTTCACATTCTAGTAATGACACTTGTAATTTCACTTACAATATATTTACAAATAATAATACAATTTCCACATATACCCATGTGGGACAAAACAGGCTTGAGTCAGCCTAATAAGACAAACATCATCACTTGGGGTCTTGGAGAAAGACTAACTTGGCAACATCCTCCTGACGGTCTTCGGTGATGAACTAATACCAAGCTTGGTACTGTGCTAATGTGTCCCCGTACTATTAGGTGATGTCTTTATCGAACCAGACTCTTGCCTTGATGGCTTCCTGGTATATGGTTCTGAAACCTCTGTCCAACTCATATTGAAGCATGCACAATGTTAGCACTCTGTAATTATCTCCAAGCTGAAAGGAGAAAGCTCTGAGGTAACCACAAACCTCCTTAGGTTGTGAGACTAGTCTTGTCCAAGCGAAGGGGGATCCCTCAACTTATGAAAACTAAAGATTTCGACTATATGACATACTGAGACTAGATCTAAAGGGATTTTTAAAATATCTTGTTGGGGATTGGTTGAAATTTCTGAGATATGGTGTAGGTGATGGTGGAGTACTGATGAAGGTATGTTTTTATTATTTATTTTGTCATCTTTTCTTTAAAACCCATAACCTCTTTGCATCATGAACTAGGTAGATAATAAGAAATGATGACAAAATCTAAGGGATTTAGATGCAACACAAAACAACTAATAATTGGCATTTTCTTATGTAGGAAAAGGAGAAAACGGAATATTGTCATCCCAAAGGAAAAGATAGGACAAAGTTAACTGCTGTCCCTCTAGCAGGAAACTGCATGTAAACAAGACGATCCAAATTGGAGCGTATCAACCAGGAAAGGGAAAAGGAGATATCAAATTGGTGTAAGAGAACAAATGGATAACTGGGAATTAACAGTGTGGCGAATCCCTCAAGATCCTTTGATCCTGAGGGATCGCTATCTTAACTATTTTTGCATCATTGATATCTCCACTTGGCTGTTATAAAAAAGGGTAGCACTGCTAGCCCGGGGGACGACCTGTTGTTATTTTTATGTAATTCTCCTTTGTATTTGAAACTTTGACCATCGACTTTCGTTGAGAAGTGATCCACTGTAACTCTGCTTTGATGTTTTAATATAAATCTGGTTGTCGTTCCATATTTGATTCCGGAGTAATCTCAAGCAGTGTGTTCCTGGAGGCTAAGGGCTTGGCTCTGGTGGAACACTTGCTCCTGTACCATTATTTCTAATTCGTGTGTGGTTTTCATTATTAGCTATGTTCGGTAATCTGATGTGTTTTGCTCTTTTACATTACGGTTCCATTATATTTCATTTATGCTCAACTGGGTAATGTTGTTCTCTCTGGTAGGAATGCTACGTTGTTCATTTTGACTTTGTAACGCATTGTTGTTCCTTTAACCATTTATATAACATTGTCGTTCCTTACAAAATGCTATTGATGTTCAATTACAGAGTAACCGTGCTGTAACATTCATAAGTTGATATTACTATATTCATCTATGGTTTACACTTAATCGCAATTGTTGTTCAACTGGCATTGCTGTTCCATTGCAAATTACAATCATTATTCTTTATAACTGAGATTGATACTTGTTGTATCGAAGTCAGATTACTGTTTCTTTTAATATTAAGCGTGCCGCATGTGTTATTTATCTTGGTTTATTGTACATTTATATTTGACTCTAGTTGTTGTTCTATATTTCATTTCTGATTAGTTGTCGTTCTATTTCCGTTTGCTGTTTGATTTATCTTTAGAGTAAAGATTGTTATCTGATTCTTGTAGGATACAATTGATGCATTTATTTCCGTAGACTAAGTTTTTGCTATTCAATCTTGTAAGACTAGTTGTTGTTCCATTTCCTGTTATTTGTGTTATCATTGCTTTGGTATGCAGAATGATCTGAGACTGTAGTGAGCATTGACATTAATGTTGTCTAACTCCTAGATTGACGGTCTTTTCCTTGATTGTCTTTAGTTACATGAGTTTACAGAGGGATGAGTTACCATTACTGTACCCTTGACTGATAAATTTCTATAGTTTTCTGAATGCATGATTTGAGTCTTAAGGTGCTTTTCTGTAAGTAGATCTTATTTCAAGCATCCATTTACTCTTGTATTTAGAGCACTATACTACTAGCATCACTCTGACAAATGACGCCTCAAACTGAGTACACTCTTTGAGAGAACAAATCGTTCCTGGATTGAAAAGTTAATCTAGGGTAAATAGAGGTGAAAAAGACCCTTTTTACTGCTTGACATTTTGGTGTTGTTTCCAGGGAAGAGTGTAGCCATTTGTTTCTTTTCCAGAGTGATGTAAGAACCTACCAGGAGAGAACTGGGTTTTAAAAACAGAAGGTAAGAACTTGCGTACAGAGCATGTAATAGCCTTGCTCCCCTGCTTGCTTTCCTGTAGAGTTGTTGTTGTTTCCTTTAGGTAGAAATTAGTGTTTGATTTGTGTGCATGACTAAGTAGAAAAAGCCTGAAAAGAATCCTAAACCTCTACCCAAGCCTAACAAAGCTAAGGGACCGGTGACCCTTGGCGGATCAACCTTTATAGATGAAATCCTTAAGAAAGCAGAATCTCAGCCTTCAGTAGGACCTAGAAAAGTTACTTCTAGATAGCCTACTAGTTCCCTTCAAGCCACAGGATCACCATCTGTAGCCTTTGCTGAGGTGCATAGTAAAACCGAAGGGAAATATTTTCAAGAGATTGAAAATTCTAGCCCAAAATCATTGCAAGAAGGGAACCTTAGCAACCTCTGTGAAGGGAGAGGAGAAACAGGGGAAACTGAAGAACCAAGATCTCCTCTTGGGATAATTCAACCATTAAGTAGCCCAGATAAGGGAAGCACTGCAAAAATCATTTATAATGAAGTTGAAGAAACTCAAGAACCAGAATTCCCCCAGACATTAGGCACTCTCATCATCCCAGATAAAGGAAGTGTTGTTAAGGCCATTCTTGTTAGAGCCATTCCCCCTCGACAACCTAGGAATACCCTCCTAGATATCCCAGAAGGCTATTGGCATATATTTGACCAAATGGCCCAGAACCAGCCAAACACCCAAACCTCTACACTGCAATACCCCATTGTGGATACTGCAACTAATGCACATATGAAAGAAATTCCTCTCCAGGATATCCCTACATTCCATGGCCTTACATTAGAAGATCTAGATGCATTCTTATTTGAATTTGATGTGTTGTGTAGAGGATATGACTATACCACTGATCCCCAGAAACTGAAATTATTTCCCTCTACATTAAAAGGGGCTACCTTAAGATGGTTTATGGGATTGGGTGGTGGTGTTATAAATAACTGGGATCAAATGAAAGGATCTTTTCTAAAAAAAATATCAGGATTATTGCAGGTCTAAAGAGTTAAAAGATGAAATATTTCAGATGGTAGCTAGATTGAATGAAAAATTAGAAGAGTATGTTGAACGTTTCCAGTATAATCTTCAAAGATCTCCTTATGCATCATTACCCTTACCTGATAATGTATTAAAAACAACATTAATTAGGGGAATGAAGGAACAATGGATTGAAACACTAAATATTATGGGAAAAGGAGATATTTATTAGGAAAATTTTGCTGACATTATTAATCTATGTATCAAGAGCTCGAGAGGTAGCACAAGACTAAAACCAGCAGAACATGATCGATTTGCAAGAGATAATAGAATTTCTGAAGAAGGAGTAACTCATGAAAAAACTGGAAATTTATTAGAAAATTTTAAAACTGACATATTGGGGACACTCACAACACAACTTGATATTATGTAGGCCAAACAAAAGCAAGCAGAGGGAGAACAGAATTTGGCAATCTTCTGTCCCAGATGTAGAAAGAAACACAACCACAAGAAGTGTCCATTAGATGCAGTCCAAGTTTGCGCCATTTGTATGAAAGACCACTCTACAGAGAGTTGTCCCTCACTTCCTAGATTGAAAGCAGTATACAGGGAAGCAAAAGAAGAGCCAAAACCGATGTATCTACTCAATCAGTGCCGTTAATGGTAGCCGCAACAATCAAGTATGTTCTCAGACCCAGCTTCTTCTTTTCAGCCTCCACAATATCATGCTCAACAATATAATACGATGTGGAAAAATCAACCTCCCTTCTCGAATTGGTCACAGTAACCATTTCCCCCATCATTACCATGGCCAAACCAAACAAGTCAACCCAATTGGCCAAATTTTCCCTATACCCCACCATATTGGCAAAACAATTTATATCCAGCACAATGGTCCCCTCCTACTTCACAGAGTCAAGCCTGGTAGACAAACTGGAAAAGACCGATGAATCAACCAGTAGGAACCATTCCGCTCCCTCAACCTACACTGCCAACGTTACAACAAAAACCCCAGTCTAACTTAAGACCGCAACTCCCAGCCCAACCCAACCCTAATCCAAATAACAGACCGGTCCAATCTATTCAAATAATTGAAACACCAGAGATAGGGACTGATCTAAGGGAGTGTAATGGCCTTCAATTAAGATTAGTGTGCATCATTGAAACCGAGGGAGATAAAACTGCTCAAGTTGAAAATCAGTTACCTATAGAACAACCACCATAAGAAGAGGATGTGACCAAACAACGAATTCATGATCAAGCAACCACATCTTCTCCCCCATTCCCAAAATGATTAGTTATACCTCAACCTATACAAACCTGATTTTGACATTCTGGGAGAACTAAAAAATCTGTACATAAAAATCCCACTCCTCCAAGCCATTCAAGAAATCCCAATATATGACAATACCATCAAAGAGCTATGTATAAAGAAACCAAGGAGGAAAATAACAAATAACCCAATATTCCAAGTAGTTGGCACCCTATCCGACCTATTATCAGGAAAATAAACACTCGTTAAATATGAAGACCCAAGAAATCCAATAGTAACCATACAAATCAATGGACACACCTTCTCAAATGCCTTAGCTGATCTAGGAGCTGCAATCAATATCTTAACGACCACCATTTGTCAAAAAATGGGCATTACATCAATAGAACCAACTTCCACTTTATTAGAATTGGCTGACCGATCCGTGGTTAGGCCAGAAGGCACACTACATGATGTCATGGTATCCGTTGATTCCTGGGAGTGTCCTGCCAATTTTCTGATAATAAATCCCAAAAACCGAATTGATGGACATCCATTGATTTTAGGTAGACCTTGGCTTGCAACTATCGATGCTTATATTGGCTGCTGACAAGGCAGTATGACCATAACTAGGGGGGCTAATATCAAGAATCTAGCTTTATATCCTCCAGCCTAGCCAAGTGTCACAATAATAAAAACTAACAAACATCCTGTATCATACCTCACCGAAAATATTAGATCTCCATTAACCATAGAAGAGGCCCTCGATTTCAAAGACCAAACAAAAGATGATGCCATTAACAATTTTATTAGCCAAGCTGAATCCAGATCCCACATACAATGTCACATGATAGAAGTAGCATTTGATAATGAATTAGAAGAAGATCCTCTTAAAGATACTCATGATCAAACAATACCTACTACCTCTGTCTCAAATAGCAAAACTGTAGAAATTGAGCCAGGAAAGACTTTAAACATTAATGCCAACCTGACTTCCGAACAAGAAGAGAAGCTGATCCAACTACTGAGGAAATACAAAGAAGCATTTGCATGGGACTATCCTGACATGAAAGGAATTGATCCCTAGTTATGTACACACCACATTTACATAGAGAAAGATGTGAGACCTGTTCGCCAACCACAAAGGAGACTTAACCCTCATCTAAAAGGCATTGTAAAAGCTGAACTTAAAAAACTTTTAGATGTAAACTTCATCTACCTTATCTCCGATAGTAAATGGGTCTCTCCACTTGTTGTGGTACCAAAGAAGAATGGAAAGTGGAGGATTTGTGTAGATTATAGAGAGCTAAATAAAGCAACACAAAAAGACCACTTTCCCCTTCCATTCATTGACCAAGTATTAGACACTTTGGTAGGAAAGAAATTCTTTTCTTTCTTAGATGGCTTCAGTGGATACAATCAGATTTAGATTTCTCCTGAAGACCAAGACAAAACCACTTTCACTTGTCCTTGGGGAACATTTGCCTATAGAGTTCTACCTTTTGGCTTATGTAATGCCCCTGCCACATTCCAAAGGGCTATACTTGGCATCTTTTCAGATTTAATAAATGAAGGGCTCGAAGTAAACATGGATGATTTTACACCATATGGAGATGATTTTGACCTAGAATTGGACACACTGGAAAAAGTGCTGCAGCGCTGCATTGCCACCAGGCTTTCTTTGAGCCATGAAAAATGCTATATGATGATGACTGAAGGACTTATTCTAAGCCATTATATCTCAGCAGGTGGCATACAGGTAGACCCGGCCAAAATTCAAATAATTTTACTAATTCCCACTCCTACCACTCAAACAGAGGTACACAATTTTCTTGGATTTTCTGGTTATTATAGAATATTTATAGAACATTTTTCTCATATTGCTGCACCTCTATATGCACTGACAGGTAATGTTGACTTTCTTTCGACAGAAAAATACGATCATGCTTTCTAGGATCTGAAAAATCTTGTGTCAACAGCCCCAGTCCTTAGAGGTCCAAATTGGGACCTGCCATTTCAAATTTCATCAGACACTTCAGATACAGCTATTGGAGCAGTTCTTGGGTGGGAAGAAGATAAAAAAACCATATGCAATTTATTATATTAGCAAGAATTTATCTCCTGCTGAATTGAATTATACTATTACTGAAAAGGAATTTTTAGTTGTAATACATGTTGTCAACAAATTCAGGCATTACATTACTAGATATCATGTTATCTTGTATGCATATCACTCTGCCATAAAATACTTAGCAAATAAACCAATCACAAATGGTAGAGTAACCAGATGGCTTATTTGATTGCAAGAATTCGATATCACAATCAAGGATCGACCTGGAAAAGAAAATCCTGTAGGTGACTTTCTCTCGCGAATGCCAAAACCAGTGGATGCAGCAACAGTTGAAGATCAATTTCCAATGAGCATTTGTTTGTTGTCACTGTTAAAACACCCTGGTATGCTAATGTTGCAAATTATTTAGTAGTAGTAAAATTACCAAAACATCTGACCCCCAATGAATGAAAACAAACTGTCTAGCGAAGTACTCAATTTTCTTGGATTGGGGGCTACCTGTTCCATATAGGGGTAGACATGCACATCAGGGATGCGTTTGAGAAGATGAAATTTTTGACATTTTGAAAGCTTGTCACGACGGACCATGTGGCGGACATTTCGCCGATCGAAGAACTGGTCACAAGGTGCTGCAAACAGGGTATTATTGGCCCACGATCTTCAAAGATGCAAAGAAGTTCGTTCAAGCTTGTGACAGCTGCCAAAGAGCAGGACGCCCTGGACAGTCCGATGAAATGCCCCTAAATCCATAGCTAGTTATTGAACCATTCGAGTGATGGGCCCTCGATTTTTTTGGTCCAGTTAACCCATCATCGAACCAAAAAGCATATATTTTGGTAGCAACAAAATATGTCACCAAATGGGTTGAAGCAGAGGTATTACCGAGAGCTACAGAGGATTCCATCATACAATTCCTGTTCCATATATTTGTATGATATGGGCTTCCAAGAGATATAATTACATATGGTGGACCATAGTTTGCTGGTAACAAGATTGCTGCAACACTAAAAAACTATCATATCCAGCATAAAATTACTACTCCATACCATCCACAGGCAAATGGTCAAGTAGAAAGCAGTAATAAAATAATAGAAGCAATCCTAACAAAAACCATTGTGTCACACAGACGCGATTGGGTTGCAAGATTTCCAAAAGCCTTGTGGGCTTACAGAACAACATGGAGAAGCACTACCAGCTATTCACCATACCAACTGGTATTTGGAAAGGAACCCATATTTCCCATAGAATTCGAAATACAAACACTGTGAATAGCACAAGAAGTCAGTCTAGATCTAAACGAGGCATAGATTAATAGATTACAGTAGATCAATGAGCTAGATGAAATCAGGCTCTCTGCCCTTCAGCACACTGCATTAATCCAACAGAAGCGAGCTAAATGGCATGACACTCTGATTAAAAATAAAGTCTTCCACGAAGGAGATTGGGCGCTCCTATATGATTCCAGGTTTCAGGATTTTCCCGGGAAGCTTCAGACTCGTTGGCTAGGGCCATATGAAATCCAGAAGGTACATAATAATGGCACCCTTACTCTAATTTCCATAGACGGATCTAGACATACCTTCAAGGCAAACAGCCACCGAGTTCGACTATACCGCAAACCACTTACTCGGGAACCCTTCTACCAGCAACTCAGCAAAGACTCTGACATGCAAATTTTGGAGGAGGAAGAGAAATCTTCCTCGCCTCTGGTTCATTAAGTGATTCAACTGTTCTTACATTCTGTACATAATTCCTTTTTTTTGTTAGCATAAATTAGTCTATGTACATATTTTTTTGTATTTGCACTTTGTTTTTCCTCTCAGGAAGAAACAACATTCTCACCACCTTGCTATTCATTTTTCAAGGAACAGCACCCCTGCATTTTGTTGTTCCTTTTTGAAGGATCAGTAGTTCCATTGTTTTTGTTGTTCCTTTCAAAAGGAACAGTATATTCATCGTGTTGCTGTTCCTTTTTCTAAAGGAACAATGCTTGCATTTTTTTTTTCTATTGTTCCTTTTTCTGAAGGAACAACACTGTCGTTTTTGCTGTTCCTTTTCTAAAGGAACAACACTTGTGTGCACTTTTATTTTTTTGTTGTTCCTTTTCCAAAGGAACAACAGCTGCATTTTTCTATTGTTCCTTTTTCTAAAGGAACAACACTTTTGTTTCTGCTGTTCCTTTTTCTGAAGGAACAACAATTTTTTTTTGGCTGTTCCTTTTCCACTTTCGTTTTGTTGTTCCTTTTCCGAAGGAACAACACTTTTGTTTTTCTACTATTCCTTTTTCCGAAGGAACAACACTCTCATTTTTGCTGTTCCTTTTCCCAAAGGAGCAACACTTGTATTTTCTGCTGTTCTTTTTCTAAAGGAACGACACCTTTGTTTTTCTACTGTTCCTTTTTCCGAAGGAACAACACTTCGTTTTTGCTGTTCCTTTTCCAAAGGAACCGCACTTTTGGTTTCTTTTGTTCCTTTTTTTTTTTCCGAAGGAACAACACTTGTATTTTTTGTTGTTCCTTTTCCAAAGGAATGACACTTGCATTTTTTCTGCTGTTCCTTTTTGAAATGACAACATTTTCATATTCCTTTTACTTATTCTTGTTCTCCTTGTTGTTCCAATTAAAAGACAACTCCTCTTCCTCTCAATATACAACAGTTTCGAGTCTTTTGGAGCACAACTATACACTTATGAAATGGATACAAAATTAGAGCATACTGAAATCAGTGAATTACATAAAATTGTTATTTTTACAAGACATTGCTTTGAATTGATAGGAGGGAAGAAGAAAGGACACAATTATTCATCACTTTGCTATCATTATTCTACTAATACTTATATGATTGGCTATCTTTATCATGGTGGTTATTTTCTTAAATTTCCATAATCTTCTTTGATCATTATTAAGGAATAAGAACAAAGGGTATATTTTTCTATTGAGATGTTAAGACTTCTTCCACCATTCCTACTCTTAAGGAGTGCTGAACCACCCTTTGTGTATAAATAGGAAAGTACTTTATAAAAGAGAAAAAAAGAGAAAAATGTTTATATGATTTACTAATATGGATTGTCAAATGAAGGATAGGGGGTCTCATTAAGAGCCAACCTACCATGATCATAAGGAAGAAAGTGGAGTGGCATTCCCATTATGGCCACCACACCAGGGATATGATCCAAGAGGCACATCAGAAAAATAAAGAGTCCTTGGAACAGGAGGTCTCATCACGAGCCGGCCTGCCCACCTTTCACTCCTTCCCGGTGATTGGCATTATGGTTTAACTAGTTACCAAGCCAGCATAATGACCTCCATTTTGACATTGTACAACACTTCCTAAGCATACACAAAGGATCATGGTTCCATGGGTTAAACAAACAACTCTGTCAAGGTTATGGACACCTGTGGGCAACAGAGCTCTGTTGATGGTATTGAAGTCACAATCCTTATACACCAATAGCAATCATCAATACCTTTGTAATAGGTCAAATGAGATTATGTATATAACTTCCCCGAACCTTTAAACACATGAAAATCTATTATAACCAATCATGATGGAGAAGTTGATAATGACTGCATCAAACTTTTTGTGCATGTCAGCTGTCCTATCCTCCCAGCCTCGCATCATATCATGGCATTATCTTATTTGTTAAGCGATCCTATTATACACCTCGATTTCAGCAACCTGCTCCTTTTGTAAACATGGCATTTCAGTAAACGTTGTTCCTTTATGACTCTGTACCATGGTAGTTTGGCACGCTGCTCCCTCATTCGATGGCCGAGGATGGCCTATCACATTACAAGGGGAAGCAGGTGACCTCATAATTTGCTGGTATACGTGTCAGACTGTTAATCAGAAAATTTTCACTTGGGAATAGCAAGGCTTAATATTCAGTATATCGTTTTTCAATTTGCATGGCTTGTTGTTCCTAAGCTATTCCCGTATTATGCTCTGCAGCAATTAGTAAGTGACTCAAGATTTGAACGAGCTTGTTGTTTCGTTATTTTCTCTGTATTTCTAACAGTTTGAATATCTTGCTGTTCCATTTCCATCTTTGTGTTTTTACAGTGTGCTAAAACATGGGAGGAAGATCAATTCGGAGAGAACCACAAGTATTGACAGTTTCTGATGCTGCACGGGAAATCTTAACAAGGGCATGATGGATAGTTTATCTCAATCTGTTACAAGAATCCAATGAGACCATAGCAATAGAATTCTTGTAGATCTTGCAAGAATATCACTCCATGGTAAGAGGGGAACACGTAGCAGTCACCGATGACATAATTGCAGAGGTCTCGGGACTACCAGCCACTGGACCTATGTGGATTCTAAAGAAGGAGAGACTACGAAAAATCATAAAAATCTTCCAAGATGAAGGCCAGAACTTGATAGTAAGAGGAAAGGGAGTTCTACCAGTAGCATTAGGAGAGCCATGGGTATAATTGGCAAAGATCATCCAGAGCTACATCACCTGTGAAGGTAGGAAAGACGTGGTAAGACCACGACACCTTAAACTTTTAGTCGTATTAAAACAGAAATGCTCTGTGAATTTACCTACATTTTTAAATTCTTTACTACATGATGTTGCCCGAAGCATGAAAAAATCACGACACGTAGAATCGGTAGTAAGTCACCATGGGCTGATATGACTGATAGTTAGCTACAATCTTACTCAGCAACAGAGTAGTTGGGAAGAACTAATTGCCATGATAGATGGGGGACTGACTCTGCCAGCTCCAAAATGAAAACATGCTACCAGTACATCGAATAGACCATTGAAACAGAGGAAATCAGTTAGATTGGCAGGGATCAGAGGGAGGCTAGAAAATTCCCAAGCGAATACCAGCCAACTGGTGGAGATAGATGATTTAGGGCTTGAGCAACCCCCATAATTGGAAGGAGAGGAGAATGAGAAAGAGATGGAGGAAAATGAGGAAGGAGAAATAGAGGAAGAGACTGAGTAGTCTGGGCAGGCGAAGGAAGAGATAGAGCAACACAAAGAGAGCCCATTGCAAAATCCATTGCAAGAGGACGAATTGGCCCAAATTCTATCCAATATGGGCGAATATGCTCAACCTCTCACCCCGTTAGAGCTCCATATCGAAGAAGAACCAAAGGAGCATTCTGCTCAGGACAAAATTGCATCCGAAGAATTGTGCGACGTGAAAGAAGAAGAAGAGAATCATTCCATTCATGATGAAAGTATATCTGGAGAGAAGAGTGATGAAGATATAGAAGAGGAACAATCTGTTCCCAGCCAGACTACACCAGGAGAATTTCATGGAGAAGAAGGGGTGGAAAAAGAAGTCACCTAGGAAGTAACAGAACCAACTAGGGTTCTTACTCCTGAACAACCCGATCAGAAAAAATAAGGAGCACCACGAGAAGAAAACCAGGGAATTGGCCACGACAACATTCCAGGCCCGATTAAACAGACAACTGTTCCTTCTAAGAAAACAGAAGAAATTAAAAGATTACGAAAGGAACAACAAAGACTACTGAATGTGATAGCACGAATTTGACAACAAATCAAGGTTTTGAAAATGGGAAAGAGAGAAAAAAGGACCTCGGGGGTAAGACAGGCAACCACTTCGGCAAGACCCCTCAAGAAAAAGGTTAGGAGGACTCAAGTCTAGCTTGCCGTTCAAAACCAAAAGGAACAACATTCAGCTATTGCCCATGTTGAAGTGAAAACAGATGATATATCGGCCTGTGACAAAGAAGTTCAGACAGAGGCACAGTCCTCTGAAGAAACTCGAACCATAGTTACGGAACGACGCAATAAGAAGATTCAAGTGAACCTCCTGCCTACAACTACCATGTGGGACAGTGATCCGAGGACAGTAACCCTATGAGAGGGTTTGATGCAAGCTCAACAAGCAATAGAAAAACTTACAGAACAAATGATTTCTCGAGAAAAGTATGAAGAATAACAACAACAACTAAGGAATGTCAATTTATCTGAATGCCAAGCTTTTGAAGGATGGCGAAAGGAAGAAGAAAGAGTCACAAAGGTAACTCATAGGTTAGATGTAGTTATCAAACAGACGGATACCTTATGCTCTTTGTACACTAACGTCCTATCATGTAGAGCCCCTGCTAGGAATTATGCCTTGTTTTTAATGGAACGATATTTGCAATTGAAAATTAAGGTTGTCAAAGCAGGAGCCCCTATACAAATTAATACTATTGATGATTTCATAAATTGTTGTAAGAACTATGGAGTAAAGGTTCAAAGATTATTGTGTGAATTCTATCTGCATAACCTTGTGTTAGATCAAGAGACAGAGCAGAACCCAGGCCCTTTCGTTGGGGATATCCAACTACAGGCATTTATTTCATTTGGAGTTAATCAAATCAAATGGCTTAAAGCCTATAATGCCTTCCAAAGACAAGAAAACGGATTAGACTTATGGGTAAGAGCTGAGCCTAGAGATCCATTACAGTTGTGGAATAAACATAGGAACCTCATGAGGACTCCGGGCGTGATTGAAGCATTAGGACCCATTCATACAACAATCAATCGGCAAGGGATAGAATACTTTTTTACCATTAAGGACCTTGCCATTGCAGCTACTAAATTTCGATATCAGACCTCTAATCCGAATATCCAACTCAGGGAACCATTTAATTATGAGAACTTTAAGTTAGCCGCTGATCGCTTGAGCCTTTATGGTGATCTTATTTTGAGGGAAGGGCTATATTGGCTAGGCTGTAGGTTTCGCAGTCCGGTTATTTGGAACCCTGCACCTCGATACCAAGCCTTGTATGAGATGCCTAAGGGTCAGATAGGACATCTTTTTGAACACCTAGCTAGGCATCATGGCTGTACACCACCACATGAGATCCCATCTCCGACCTACTCTCTCACGACCTTACATGTCAACTACAATGTTTTCATGAGGGCATGAAAAAGGGTAAGCAGGGGGGTGTGTGGAGTACTAAAGAAGGTATATTTTTATCGTTTATTTTGTCATCTTTGCCTTAAAACTCATAACCTCTTTGCATCATGAACTAGGTGGATAATAAGAAATGATAAAAAAATCTAAGGGATTTAGATGCAATGCAAAACAACTAATAATTGCCATTTTCTTATGTAGGAAAAGGAGAAAATAGAATATTGTTGTCCAAAAGGAAAAGACAAGACAAAGTTAACTACTGTCCCTTTAGCTAGAAACCGCATGCATACAAGACGATCCAAATTGGAGCATATCAGCCAGGAATGGGAAAAGGAGATATCAATTTGGCGCAAGAGAACAGATGGATAACTGGGAATTAATAGTCTGGTGAATCCCTCAGGATCCTTTGATCCTGAGGGATTGCTATCTTAACTATTTTTGCATCATTGATATCTCCGCTCGGCTGTTATAAGAAGGGGCAACACTACTAGCCTGGGGGATGACCTGTTGTTATTTTTATGTAATTCTCCTTTGTATTTGAAACTTTGATCATCGACTCTTGTTGAGAAGTGATCCACTGTAACTCTGCTTTGATGTTTTAATATAAATCTGGTTGTCGTTCCATCTTTGATTTTGGAGTAATCTCAAGCAGTGTGTCCCTGGAGGCTAAGGGCCTGGCCCTGGTGGAACACTTGCTCCTGTACCATTATTTCTAATTCGTGTGTGGTTTTCATTATTAGCTCTATTCGGTAATCTGATGTGTTTTGCTATTTTACATTACGATTCCATTATATTTCATTTATGCTCAACTGGGTAATGTTGTTCTCTGTGGTAGGAATGCTACGTTGTTCATTCTGACTTTGTAATGCATTGTTGTTCCTTTAACCATTGATATAACATTGTTGTTCCTTACAGAATGCTATTGCTATTCAATTATAGAGTAACCATGCTGTAACATTCATAAGTTGATATTACTGTTTTCATCTATGGTTTACACTTAATCGCGATTGTTGTTCAACTAGTGTTGCTATTCCATTGCGAATTACAATCGTTATTCTTTATAACTAAGATTGATACTTGTTGTATTGAAGTCATATTACTGTTTCTTTTAATATTAAGTGTGCCGCGTGTGTTATTTATCTTAGTTTATTGTACATTTATATTTGACTCTAGTTGTTGTTCTATATTTCATTTCTGATTAGTTGTTGTTCTATTTCCGTTTTTTGTCCGATTTATTTTAGAGTAAAGATTGTTATCTGATTCCTATAGGATACAATTGCTGCATTTATTTTCGTAGACTAAGGTTTTGCTGTTCAATCTTGTAAGACTAGTTTCTGTTCCATTTCTTGTTATTTGTGTTATCATTGCTTTGGTATGCAGAAAAATCTGAGACTGTAGTGAGCATTGACATAATGTTGTCTAACTCCCAGATTGACGATCTTTTCCTTGATTGCCTTTAGTTACATTAGTTTACAGAGGAATGAGTTACCATTACTGTACCCTTGACTGACAAATTTCTATAGTTTTCTGAATGCATGATTCGAGTCTTAAGGTGCTTTTCTGTAAGTAGATCTTATTTCAAGCATCTGTTTACTCTTGTATTTAGAGCACTATACTACTAGCATTACTCTGACAAATGACCGCCTCAAACTGAGTACACTCTTTGAGATAACAAATCGTTCCTGGATTGATAAGTTAATGTAGGGTAAATAGAGGTGAAAAAGACCCTTTTTAGTGCTCGACAGTGATCCAAATTTTTTTATCTATAATGCCTTTGCATATACCAGGTCATCACAAAGGGCTGTTAGTGATACACATTTTGGAAAAAATAGAGAGTATGTAGTATAGTGGGAAAACTAACAAAACATTCTTTTAAACATGTAGGAAAATAGTGAGAAACTGATTTCAACATATACTCATGAGACAATATTTAAGAGAAACATTTGACGAACAAGGACGCAACATGCTCCATTTGCAACTGAAACACAAGAACACAGTGAACACTAGAGAAAAACTAATTGAATTATAGAATTACTGAGTTCTACCTCCAATTTCAAAGAAGAATTTCAACATAAAAGACACACAGGAAAACACAGATCCAAAATGTCATACCATAGTATCCTTTGCAATGATTACTGGGAAAAATTGTGCGTTTGAACCTTTCTTTCATTAAACTAAAATCACCAAAAACTACACCAGAGACTCATAGTCGATACCAATATTGTCCAACCTCTTTTCAATCTAGTTTACAATCTTAAATAAACATATGCCAAAATACCAAATTATGTCTGGATGCAGTGCACCCTAGATCCATGGAGTGGATCAAAACAAATTAAAAAGAGGAAACTTGATGCTAATTACAGTCCTTTTTATTAAATAAAAAAGCAAAAAAAAATCATGCTCATTATCACCTTATCCTATTACAAAGCATCTAAACCTATAACAACTATCCATATCCTCGAATCATGTCTTTTTGGACAAAAAAAAAGTAAAAGCAATGAACTGTTGGATTTGTGCTCCCATGTTTTCCTCCCAAAGGTGACACCTGGATGATGAATGGTTGTCTGATCTAGATCCCAACTCAGAAACACCTCATTCCACTTAGTCTCTAATAGTTTTTACCCTCTAAAAGCTCGTGAAGACCTATGTGCAGCACTTGTGCAACAACTGCGTAGCGACTTTGTAGTGCTTTTACAACGGGCCAATGTTTTGGGTATATCTCCCAAACAGTAATACCTGTGTAAAATATGAAGGATATTATTGTAGATGATAATTTTTTGAAGATAAACCTCTCCAAGTTTCTCCAAATTCTTCTCTAGCTTCCCAGAAAATGCTCTGCAAAACAATGACTTAAAAAAGAAAATTTACGAATTGCAAACAATGAGTTTTGAAGATGCATTATAAAATCTCAATCTATTACACCTGTGAAAAAACTAGAAGAATTTATTGTTATTTGGCCTATCCTTGAGAAACAATCTTTCTGTTTCCCAAAATTCTCCTCCATGTGGTGCAAACCATTTTGAAAAATGGTGGCTAAAACAGAGTATTTGTGTAGCAGATTCCCACAGTGAGTGTGACCTGATTTCTTACCAACTGCTAACTGGAGATTGAATTGTGCTTGCCTGTGTGGATAGTATGTCTGGTGATTAAGGAAGTGAATGTACCATGCATAAGATTAAGGCAACATAACCATTTGAATTACCCCTTATTCTTTGTCTTGTAGCACAATAATTTGTATTGAGGACTTGGAGCACTTCACTTCATATGGCATGAGCATAGGAGTATGGGGAAACATTAAAGTATGATTGATATGGTGTCTCTTAGGTATGGGGGGTTGCATATTATGCATAAGGGAATACATGGTGTGAGTATGGGAAAGTAGTGGCGTTATGGGGGAATAGGTTTAAAATGAAATGGGAGTGAAAGAAATGTAATATGAATGATAGGTGGGAAAGGGAGTAGGATGTAAGTTATAAATGAAAGGGTATAAATGTAAGGGAAATGGGGAAAATAGGACATGAAATAAAAGGAAGAACGATTTGACTATACAAGCACACTTGACCATGACTCCAATTGACTGAGACCCTTTTAGAATTTGAATGAACCCTTCATGCAAGACACTCAAATATGTCGGGTATCAATCTAGAGGCTACAACAGTAGTAGTAGTCATAGCCTCAACTACTCAAAACTGAAAATTAAAGGATAAGGAAAAGACATTTGACAATAAAACTTATGACCCTAACATTTGCTCCAATGGGGATGGCAGCCTCCTTGTGAGGTGCCAAGAACAACAACGCAGATTAGTAGCCTATCCATTGGGAAAATGAAGTCAAACGCTCAAAACTAAAAATATGACTGACAAGACTAAAAATTTAACTATTGACTGACTAAACTTATGGCAATAGATCACTGAGACCTTATGGCCTTCACCTCGGGCTTCAAATCTTAGTGCCAACCACCCACACTTGCAATATTGAAAGTAACATGGTATGTACAGTGGAATCTTGCATATGTTGAAAGTATGTACACTAGGTAATCACCTCTTTCCAATATAGCCAGTCAAGCAAATGACCATTTGATTGAAGCTTGCATTCAGCTGATGAAAGTTCAATATGATAACTGAAATGAATCTTTGTGTTCATGAATAACACCAAATCCACCTTTACAACTGCTTCCAACATGTTTTCAAAAAGGTCCTTGAAAGCATGAATTAATAGATATTGTTTATTAGAAAGAAGGAAAAGACATTCTCAACTTACAACTATGGCTTGATCCAAGTTTTCTTTTTCACCATAAAACTCATAATTATTTCTAAGTGAAATAATGGTAGTTTTCTCACTCTTCTCATCCACAGGGAAAAACTTTGAACTTTCTTGAAAGACTGTAAATGGAACAACTGCATTATGTATAATGGAAGTGTCAAAAATTAACCCTTTATGTGCTTCAGCAAAATCATGATCTTGATCTTCAAAATATTCTGTGTTTGTTACTTCAAGAGACACATTTTATTGAATATAGACTTCATTTTCAACAGGCTCTAGATCAACCTTTTATTTTTCATTATTTTGAAGCCTAGCATCCTCAAAATCTAAAGCTACATGCATATCTCCTTGAGAAAATGGATTCATGAGTAATCCTTCATGTGAGTTTGAATTGAGAGTTTCTAGAGTAGTAGATTCATCAGATATTTGAAAAGATTAACTTTAATGCACTCTTCAATAACTGGCACAATAAGATGCAATTCTATGTCACATACCTTTTCAATCTGTTTGTCTTGGGATGCATTCTCATTTTGTTGAGAATAAGAATTTTCAAAAGGATTTATAATCTACTTTTCTTCAATCACTGACCCAGAAAATGAATAAACCAATGGACTGTCTATTTCCTTTTCTTGATCATTTGAAATTTGTTGAATATATCCATCAAGCCCATGAGGACAAACTAGATGAGAATCCACTTGAATATCATGGACACTGTCCTCATCATTTACCATTTCCTTCTGTTGTTTAAATGAATACTGACAAGAGTGTATATATTCCTGGTGATGAAAAGGGTTCTCGTGCATAACTTCTAGGATTTCTTCATCCATGAACTCTTCATCAACATAAAAAAAAATTCCATATTTTGAATGAAATTCTCAATATGGTTGCAGCAATTCTCAACCAACAACAAAAAAGGATGATATTCTTTGTATTTCTCATAAAATTCTAAATGAAAATCCTAAGTGAATACAAGCTATCGGATGGAAAAATTTCATACCAAGACCACACTTGTCCTTCCAGAGTAGCCATGAACATCTTCATGAGACAATCTTCATGAAATTTAACCTTCAACTTGCATGCATGCATATGAAATTTAACTAGATGGCGAGCATGATCCTCTAGGTTCTCATCTTTGAATCTTGGTAGATAAGTCTGCCAATCTACACAAGGCATGCGGTTTGGAAATCCTGGAATGTGATGTCGATTAATGGGAGCATACCTCACAGCTGAATTCATTTTGAAAACGTGGAGACACTAGTGGAACTTGAAAATATGGGTTCTTTTTTATTAGATTCGCCAGGTGAATGGTTCAGCCTTCTTATGTCTGATTGTTTTCCACCATCAACAACCAAATATGAAACTTTGAAAATATTTCCCGGGGAAGATGAAGCCTTTCGATCCTCGGCAATGGAACCAATATGTTAGCACTCTGTGGTTCTCTCTAGGTTGAATGGAGAAAGATCAAAGGTCACCAAAAACCTCTTTGGGTTTAGAGACTAGCATTCTCCAACCAGTGGGGGCTCCCTCAACTTATGAAAACTAAATATTTTTACTATATGGCATATAGAGATCATATCTGAAGGGTTTTCTGAAATATCTTGTTGGAGATTGGTGGAAATTTCTCAGATATGGTGTAGGTGATCCAATTTATTTTTAAATATAATGCCTATGCATATACCAGGTTAGCACAAAGGCTTTCTATTGATACACGTTTTGGAAGAAATAGAGAGTATGTAGTACAATGGGAAAACTGACAAAACATTCTTTTAAACATGTAGGAAGATAGTGAGAAACTAATTTCAACATATACTCATGGGATAATATTTAAGAGAAACATACGATGAATAAGGAGGAAAAATGCTCCATTTGCAACTAAAACACAAGAACACAGTGAACAAAAGAGAAAATTTAATTGAATTCCAGAATTATTGAGCTTTTCCTCCAATTTCAAAGAAGAATTTCAACATAAAAGACACGCAGGAAAACACAAATCAAAAATGTCATAGCACAATATCCTTTGCAATGATTACTAGGAAAAACTGTGCATTTGAGCCTTTCTTTCATTAAACTAAAATCACGAAAAACTACACCAGAGACTCAAAGTCAATACCAATATTGTCCAACCTCTTTTCATTCTAGTTTACAATCTTAAATAAGCATATGCCAGAATCCCAAAATATGTTCGGATGCAGTGCACCGTTGATCCATGAAGTGGATCAAACCAAACTAAAAAAGGAAAATTGATGTTGTTTACAGTCCTTTTTCTTAAATAAAAAAATAAAAAAACATCATGCTCATTCTCACCTTATCCTACTACAAAGAATCTAAACCTATAATAATTATCCATATCCTCGAATCATGTCTTTTTGGACAAAAAAAGGTAAAAATAACGAACTGCTGGATTTGTGTTGCCATGTTTTCCTCCCAAAAGTGACATCTGCTTGATGAATGGCTGTTTGACCTAGATCCCAAATCAGATGCACCTCATTGCACTCAGTCTCTAGTAGTTGGCACCATCCAAAAACTCGTGAAGACATGTGTGCAATAGCTGTGCATCAACTGCGTAGTGACTACATAACGCTTGTACAATGGGCCAATGTTTTGGGTATATCACCCAAACAATAATACTTGTATAAAACATGAATGAGGTCATTGTATATGATATTATTTTGAAGATAAACCTCTCTAAGTTTCTCCAAATTCTTCCCCAACTTCCCAGCAAATTCTCTACAAAACAATGACTTAAAACAGGAAATTTACGAATTGCGAAAAATGAGATTTGAAGATGCATTTGAAAATATTGAATTGTTACACTTGCTAAAAAATTGGAAGAAATTATTTTTATTTGGCATGTCTATAATAAAAACCTCTTTCAGTTTCCCAAAATTATCCTCCATTTGGAAACCATTCTCGAAAATGATGGCTAAAACAGAGTATTTGTGCAACAGATTCCCACAGTGTGTGTGACATGATTTCTTGCCAACTGCTAACTGGAGATTGACCTATGGTTGCCTGTGTGGATGGTATGTATGGTGATTAATGAACTAAATGTACAATGCATAATATTATGGCAGCATAACCATTTGAATTACTCCCTGTTCTTTGTCGTGTAGTGCAATAATTTGTATTGAGGACTTGGAGCTCTCCACTTGATATGGCATAAGCATAGGAGTATGGGGAAACATTGAAGTATTATGGATATGGTGTCTCTTATGTATGGGGGGTTGTGTATTATTCATAAGGGAATACATGGTGTGAGTATTGGAAAGTAATGGTGTTATGGGGGAATGGGTTTAAAATGAAATGGGAGTGAAAGAAATGTAATATGAATGATAGGTGGGAAATGGAATAGGATGTAAGTTATATATCAAAGGGTATATATGTAAGGTAAATGGGGAAAATAGGATGTGAAATAAAAGGAAGCATGAGTTGACATTACAAACATACATGACCATGACTCCCATTTATGGAGACCCTTTCAGAATTTGAATGAACCCTTCATGCAAGACACTCAAAGATGTCAGGCAATGATCTAGAGGCTATGAAAACAACAATATTCATAGGCTCAACTACTCAAAAGTAAAAATTAAAGGATAAGGAAAAAAAAAATTGATGATAAGACTTGTGACCCTAACAAGAAACATTGTCCTAAGTGTGGTTGGACCACCAATGTACTTCTGCGTGTTGTCTATGCCCAGCTCCAAGTCATCATTGATGGCCTCATACATCAACTGCTCTATGTACTTGTCAAACTCTAGCAGGACTTAGTTCTTCTTCATGGCTTGAGTGAGGGTTCTGATGGAAGGGATCTTGTGTGTCCTCACTATGACATCCAAAGTCTTTAACAACTGTGCATAGGAAGCCTCAATAATGGTGGTGAGCCAAGGGAGATGCTCATAATTCTGGATCAACATCTGAATCCATGATTTTTCTAGCTTTGTATGCATCTTCATTATCTTCTACAAGTAAAGCAGGGCTCCCTTGTACCTCATTGTCCATTCTTGTACATGCGTAATAGCAGCATGGATTTCTTTGAGAGTTTGGGCTATATTTGTGCACTACTGTTGAAAACCATATAGATGGAAAATCACCTTGTGCACAGTGACAAATATTCCATAGTTTTTCCGCATGGTGGTCTCAAGAGTTGATACTTAAGCGAGTATCACTTTTCTCATCTCTACCATAGCAGATCCCGTGGATTGTTTTTTCCTTTTCTTGGCATCTTGCAAGTCCTTTCCCATCCAATCATTCTCTGCTATCAAGAACTTGACCGCTAAACTCATGGCTTCTGCATAAGCCTTAGATACTATGACCATGGCAAGTGGATGTCTTCTAACATCTGACACAATCACCCTTTCATCTATGTGTGCAGGTGATGCGTGATCATCCGAAAGCTGATTTCTCCATGCCTGTACAATCCTTTGATGGGACTCATCAAATGAGATCTAATACACATCCATCACTGAATCATCATCAAGGAGAAAAACGTCTCCTTATACACATCAATCACTGGATCATCATCAAGGAGAACAACCTCTCTCTCGACATGATATCAGTGTCTTGGTCTTGTGGCTCTTATTTCAACCCCATGTTCATTGCTTCAACCATCTGTTCAATCGACTAAGAAAGTTCCCTAACCTACACATGTTTATCCTCTTCTTTATTTGTTGGCTTCTTTGATTCCTCAACCTGTATAAGCGCAATTTTCTTTATCATCCTACCTTACCTTTCCTCTTGTTCCTGTTTCTGCTTCTCTTCCCTTTCTCTCCTCCTTAGCTCCTACTCTTTCTTCAGCTTCTTCTCTATTTCCTCCAACTTCCTCTCTGCATCCTCCAACCTTTGCTTCTCTCTCTTCCTCCATTCTACTCTCCTTTCATGTTGTCACATCTTCGCCTCTATTTCTAAAGCTAATTTCTCAACAAAAGGATCTTCTTTGAACTTGTAGCTTTTCTTAGCCTCTGGGTTCTCGGCAATCTTCCTCTTACCTTTGTCTTGTGCTACTTTGTTTCTCACTACTATTGTTGTTGCTACTTCTTGTGGTGTTGCTGCCTATAGAGCTACTTTCCATTCTATAGCCATGTTGACTGGTTCATTAAGCCTAGAGAAGTTGCATAAACACCTCTAAAGGTCTTCCTCTGGCCTGTTGGCACTCACTACTTTTTCAATCACCAGTGGCTTTAGAAGCTAAATAGAAGTGATGTTTGATGCCAAATTTTGAGCCACAGAAGTTGTCAAGGCCAAATCAGACCCCCTCTAGTGCGTAGTTCTTAGAAAGAGATTTCCAATGATATAAACAAGTCCAGAAAAGGGTTCTTGGATCAAAATATACACTCAATTGAAGAATCACTTTGGAAAGCCACGAAAGCATGAAAATGAGAAAAATGGCTAAGTGTTGGAGAGAGAGATCACAAGTGGGATGGTGGAGGCATATTGGCATATCAGATATCGGCAAAGTTAAGGGGCACTCACTTAAGACTTATCAGCAGAGACAAAGGTCAATTGTGATATGGAAAAAACTGCTGGGGGAGGCTGATTTCTGAAATAGAAAGAAAAAGGACTGCAAAACAAGGTCTGGGCCACTCCTTCTCTCACCTCCATGTGTCTCTCCACCAACAAGATCGCATATCGGCCATCGGTGAAATCAAGAGGCACACACTTAAGGTTTATCGGTGGATGCTAGGGCTGATTGCGATTTGTGAGATTTCCCCCAGATGCGATAAAAGGTCATAATTTGGTTAATAAGGAACCTACATCTACATTATCAGCGATATCAAAATCCCACATATCGGTGTTCCCTAGGATTCAGACTTAAGATTTATCGGCGGTTCGGAAGGCCGATTGCGATTTGCGATCCCACATATCACAATCAGTGATTGGTGAGTTATAAGAGTTCAATGACCGCAGCGGGGGCCGATATTTCGATATGCGAGGTTTCTCCGGGATGCGATAAATTATAAGCTGCAATCTATAAATATTTTGGGTCTGGGAAATCTGCCAATAAGGGTTTCATTGTGATATAAGGAAAAAGCCTTCCCCACACATTATGGAGATCCTTAAGCGCTTTATAGATGGGTTCTTGGTCTCTGCCTGTGATCATATGCATAAATTCATTAAAGGGGTTATCAAAGGGGCCTGAGACTTATTTAAAAAGAAAAAACCGACCTGTTAACTGGTTTTCCTGTTCAAAGCCGCCTGTTTGCTTGTTTTGAATTAAATTCCTATGACCAAGATAAAACATTGCACAAAGAGATTTTCATAGATCGAGGGGGCGGCTACTGAAATTAATGAAGTATGGGCATAATTAAGAGAAAAAATGCCTGTCATAGCTTATCATTCAGCGTCAAACAAAATTTCATTGATGAAATGACTCAAAATCCATCAAATCGCCTTAAACCACTGAAGGAAGCTCAAAATAGCAAGAACGTGGATAAACAAGCGGCTTCCATTGAAACATCAACAAGACACCTCCTCCTTCCTTTCTCAATTCTCTTCCTCTTTGTATTAATGATTGATTTTTTCAAAAGGGGGATTTAACCCTATTGTAATTACTTTTCATGGGGCAGAGCTTGACAGGACCTCAACAACTCATTCTGCATGATAGTTGAAGGATCAAACTTGGATTTTTGTAAACATTAATGGAAGCCTCCCCTTCTCCTCTTATAAAAGGGACGAAGCGATATGTAACAAGGGAGGCTGGTATTTTTGGGGGTTGGGAGTTCTAGTTGCAAAGAATATTAGACCCGCGAGGGCTGATCTCTGTGAGCCGATTTAATTCAATATGCTTGTAATAAGGGCTTCGCTCACTTGAGGACTTAATAAAGGACTGGTTATTGGACCTTAATGCATATGGCATATTCTTCTATTGATTATGAACATGTGAATTTACAGTAAGTCCTCCCTTTGTGATTTCATTTCAACATGTTTCATTTCTTAAAAATATAAAGGAAGTGATATTTACTTCTGGCTCATTTGTGGATTTACCTTCGCTGTGAGATTGCCAACAGTACCTGCATAGCTACATATTTGTTTAAGTTGCCTACTAACAATACAACACCTGTTTTCCATATTTTCTTCCATTAAGTAACAATTTAAAACACCTATAACTATTCACATTTACCCTTGACTATTTAACAGAGTCTGGTACGCATCATACATAGCTTGAAGTATTTAACAAGTCTCTTTGTAGCTCCCCTTCCACCTTATTCTTCTTTCATATTTCTGCCAGAAATAAGTAACTGAAGATTTTGTTTCCACAGCCCTCTCTAGTTGATTTCTTCCTTCTCCTACCATTCTTCATCACCATATAAATTTCAGTTTAAATTGTTCCATTTCAATGTGTAGGACAACAGAAGAAGAAGCCATCCCTCTTTGAATTTGTCTCATACACCCCCTGCATTTAAATCCTTAAATTAGCCTGAAATTCCCTCATTAAAGGTACATTGAACCGAAGCTAAACCCTGTGACCACCATCTCTATTTCGTGACAACTGGAGTGTTGCACACCACTTTCAAACCATTTCACAAGCGCTCCTCTACCCAAGATGTCTTAAGCACTGGTCTAAAATCAACCTGAGGCTATCTCTAGGAGGTTAACCTTTGCCTTGTGTTGCAAGGTGTAAGATTTAGCCACAACATGGCCAATCACATGCCCCGTGGATCCTTGGATAATACACCTTCGCACAGTGGTTCCTGCATATGCATTGGGGATCATATGGATTGAAACTCTTGTTGCCGAACTCAAACTTTTTCAAGTCCTCGGCCTCGATATATGCATCCTTCAAGCTCTGGATCTCATACAATCCAATCTACAAAGGAAGAGCAAGCCATGGTGCCTTCTTTCTCCTGTGAAGTCCTATTAATAACCCTGTGAAGATGTGATATGAAACCTCTTGCATGAACATCTTACCTGTGGAAAATCTTGGTAGCACATGTGGAGGCTTCTCTCTGCCAAAAATCCTAATGAAGGTGCCACCAGGTGAGGCATACGAATCTGCAATGTTTATTAAATCCTACATCTCTTCTAGGGACATGCAAGGTGGATCCTGCTCAACGATCGTCTTGTAAACTAGGATGATAAAACGGTCAGATAGCCTCACCATGACTCCATGGTAGATGCACTTAGAAAGAAACTTTCAATAAATGTTCACAACATTCTCTGATGGTGTCCATGTCCAACCCATGCCAGGAAAATGATGTTGGGCACAAATTGCATCAAGTAGGTATGCAGACCTAAATAATTTTGCTTGTTCATCCTTAGGTGAATTTCAGGCATTATAAACATGCACTTTTAGTTGAAGAGCCAAAATATTTGAATAGTTGAATGCCCTTCCTTCATTTTCCAAATGATCCAACACAACCACCCAAGTCTCTGGAAGGGTCTCCATGCTCTCTTGACCATACAAGCAACATGCAAAGATGACGAAGATTTTGTAGGCCTTCCTGAGTGACTTAGTCTTGTAGATCTAGTTGGGTGTTGACCTGAAATTCGATGGCTCTTTTACCCAACACTTCATGATGTCTCTGGTGTTCACATTACTATTGGTAGTGTAGAAGAGTGCATCCATGTGATTCACTAGCTATGGTAAGTGATACATCTGATGATAGTCTTCTGTCCTGAAGGTAGGAAGTTGTGTTCCACTGACACTATTGAATTTCATCATCTCAGGATTGGTATGTGAGACAATCCAGTGAATGATTTCTGCACATCAAAAGGCATGGTACCTGCATGTAACCTTATATAAGCCTGACTTGTGGATGTTGACATAGACCTGTCAATGTTCCAGATCTTCCTTGAAGCTACCTACAAATATGTCCTTAATTTCCTGTTATCTTCATGTTCTTCTCTATTAACAATTGTGCGTCTTCATTGACACCTATTAAACTACATCTCCAGTGCATCTCTCTAGAGTGTCCTTTGATCCATCTCTCTTGGAAGCCATGGTACCTATACCGTTGAGAAGTTTCTCAACAACTGATGTACCTAGAGACAATGTGGACACTCATGGCATGCAAATGTTAGCTTGAAATCGAAAGCACTTCAAGACAGACCATGAAACAAACTGGGAAACTGTTGGGAAAGACTACACAAATATAACTTTCATAGGTGAGGAAATGTCGGCTAGAGCTACACATTATGCAGTCCCAGCTTCTAGTGAGAGGTCATGATGACTAAAACTGCGCTAGTGTGGCTTGATGATGGTTGGAACTGCGCAATGCACAATTTAGTTTGGATTTGATGCTAGTTCGGATGGTGTATTGCATAATCCCAGTGGGTAAGACTTTGGGATGGCTCCTGGAACTATGTAGTGCATAGCTAGATCCACTCACTGGTAGCCTATGCAAAATTCCTAGTGCCAAGGTAGAGCCTTGAATTCTAGAAATGAGTAATGCATGCTAGGAAGAACTAGATCTGGGCCAAGGCTGCTTAGACCTGCCCAAGGGAAACATGGAAATGAGTAAATCTAAGTGCATGAGAAAAGGATCATGAAAATATGAGTGAATGGAGATGCATGCAATCAAAACAAATGCAAGAATCATTCAAATAGGAGAAAAATGAAGCTTGTGGGGAGAGTCGCCACAACAACGACTGTTAGTGCAAAAACTGGTTTATGCATGTGATGCCTAGGAAAGGCAATGAAAAACTTAAAACAACACTTCTGCAAGCTAAAAAAAGTCAAAAATCTAGTGCTATTTCAATAAAATAGGCAAATTAACACTCGCACAAGCTAAGGAAACAAAAGCGACAAAAAAAGCAACAAAAGATGTGAAAAGCAAAACTTCCCCGAAAAAGTTTTGTCGATTGTGGAAAAGGTTCCTAGATGCCTTGGGAATGCCAAAGCTCCAATGTTGAATGTCAAAATGAGCTATTGTGGTTTCCATTAAATAGATTTGATTGGTTTAGGGTTTATGATGTGCATGCCAAAAATCTAGGAAAAGGCGACAAGTGGCTGCAATTTCTAAAATTAACTCAAGTGTAACTCCCACTGCTCAAAATAGATCCATGTTTTTGAGGGATGCATTTTCACTTTATTTTTTATCTTTTATTTTTCAGGAATGGTTCCCATGCATGCATGGATAAATTTCACAGTTCTGGGGGGAAACGTGCAACTTGTCGCACATGAATCGAGCAGCAACTACGCAATTCCTGGGCTGAGTGGCTCTGGTTTCCTCTCATGCTTTGCATAGTTTCCCAGCTGAAGACAAGTTGTAATCTATATCTGTGTAGTTATAGAGCTGAATCTCACTACTGGGCTGAACTACACA
Source organism: Pinus tabuliformis (assembly GCA_031772625.1). Lineage (NCBI taxonomy): Eukaryota > Viridiplantae > Streptophyta > Pinopsida > Pinales > Pinaceae > Pinus > Pinus tabuliformis. The sequence continues at coordinate 664,469,979 of CM062811.1, read as the reverse complement.
TTTCCTAAGAGCATGGTTGGTTTCCCTCTTAGATTGAGTAGATTACCAAGGCAGTGCAAGAACCGATTTGCATCCAAGTCAGGGGGTCAACTTGTGGCTAGACAACAAAGCAAGTAAGCAACACAAGTTATGAAGCAAAAGATAAACTCAAATGAAAGCACAAATACTTGGGTAGTGTAAGACAAGCTACTAATATTTTAGTAGGGAGGCTCCAAAATAAAGCGAAGGCATGCTCCAAGAATGATCTAAGTGCACAAGAGTATGAGAGAATGAGAGAATGAGCTAGAACTCCACCACAAAACTATCAATAGCTAAACCAACAAAATCTCAACTAAAAAAAGCTATGGACTGATCCTTTGATGTCTTTTTTATCATTGATGCCTCTATTTTCTTCATTTTCCTTCATTTTTCTTCTAATTTCCCTTACATGAAAATGTGTCTCTTCACTTTCCTTTTCTCATATTTCCTTTATTTTCATAATTAAAATTCCAATTATTGCCTCTTTTCATTTGCCAATTTCCATAGCCATTATTAATCACAATTTATGCCCACTATAATGTTTTTTGCAGCATTCATCTTGGAATACATGTCCCATGACCTTGGTATTATTTTTATTTACATGGAAAATCAACTAGGGGTTGTTACAAACCCCTCCCCCTTGGGGGAATAATATCCTTGGTGTTTAGTGACAATTATAGCCAACAAAACATGTTTCCCACGTAGATTTTTAATATAACTCAATGCAACATTCACATCATACCAAACTATTGGAACCATGAACACCATACTTCTTATTGTAGCTTTATAACACAACTCGATGAAGTATTTACAACACACTACTGATTGGAGCTTTATAAAACAACTCATTGCAGTTATATAATACAGATATGCATAAAAATAAACCAAAACACATAAATCAAACACATATCTTCAAGCAACAAATAAAGAAGGATTAATAGCCTACATTTGATCATTGTACTTTAACCTACCCTATTGCTCAATTTCAGAGCATGAGATGTTTCCTTTGCAAAATGCACTATGGATCTAGATAGAATTCTTCCTCTGGCTCCACATGAAACATAGAACAATCAATCACATGATCAACATCCTGGACATACTTCTTAATTAATGAAACATGGATATCATCATGGACTTTCACCATTGGTGACAGTGCAAGTTTATAGGGCACTGGTCCAACCTCCTCAAGGATCTCAAAAGGCTTGTAATATTGAGGGGCGAACTTCGCACATGAACCAATCCTCAAGGAGCTCCTCTTGGGCTTGATGCACAAGTACACATGCTCTCAAACCTAAAACTCCTTGAATGCTTTGTGTTTATCTGCATAACTCTTATGTATGTCCCGCGTCGCCTTTAAATTCATCTTGATAACCTGCATATTCTGCTCCATCCCAACTATCATATTCGGTCCAATAAGCACTCTATTCACTACAGCTGATGGGAGGATTACAACTTCACCCATAAAGAGTCTCAAATGGACTCATCTACCAGGATTCCTGATACCATTGTTATACGAAAACTCCACCAGTGGAAGATTCTCTTCCCATGTCCTCTGTTGATGTATGACTTACATTGTTAGCATCTCCTCAAGAATCTTGTTAAACCTCTCTATCTATACATCTATCTATGGATGATAAGCTATGTTGAAAGGTAACTCTATCCCCAAGCCTGCAAAAAAATCCTTCCAAAAAATGGAAGTGAACTTCACATCTCTAGCTCATATGATCTTCTTGGGAACACCATGTAACTTCATGATCTCCTTGATGAATATCTGAGCTACCTCACTAGCTAAATTAATAGACTTCACTACAATGAAGTGAGCTACTTTATTCAACCTGTCAACCACAACCATGATGTAATCATATTACATTGATGTCCTCAGAAAACCTATAATGAAGTCCACGGAAATGACCTCCCATTTGCATTCTAGAATTAGAATCAACTATAATAAACCGGTTGGGTGCTTATAGTCAAATTTCACCTCCTAATTTTCCAAAGATATAGCAACAAGTCTGGCCACCACTTTCTTCAATTTTATCCAATGATAGAACTTCTTAATTTCTATGAAATTCTTTTGATATCCTGGGTGACCTGAATATGGCTTGACATGAAACTCCCGTAATATAAGCTTCTTGGTCTCATTGTTATTTGACATATAAATCCTATTCATGAATTTGATGAAGCCATCTATCGTGAGGTGATACTCCTTATCCCTATCACCTTCACGCTGTAGCTACAAGTTGTACTTTAGCTACTAGTACCTGTCATCATGATGCCCTACATACAAGATCTGCTATTGCAAATTTGTCTCATAAGAACTTACTGTTGCAATATGGTTCAAGTTAACTCTCCTATTGAAAGAATTGACAACCCTATTGTACTTGCCCTTGATGTATTTGATTTCAAATTCATAGTTGCTGAAGGTAGCCAACCATCTAGCTTGCCTGACATTTAGATTAGGTTGGTCAGACAATTACCTTAGCCCCATGTGATCACTCATCAATACGAACCTCTTGCCAACAAGATAATGTCCCCACATATTCAATGCATGAATGATAGTTGTCAACTCAAGATAATGAGTCATATATTTTTTCTCATGCTCATTCAATTTCCTTGACTTATAACATACCATCTATCTATCTTGCATTGGGACCCCACCAAGTCCTCTCTTACAAGCATTTGTACATACCATATTATTAGGATATGCAATATTCAAGACTGGATCAGCTGTACGCAAATTCTTCAACTATTCAAAACTAGTTGTGCACTTCTCAGTCCATTCAAATGTCTCTCCTTTTTTATGCAAATATGTAATATGATAGGAAACATGTGATAAGTTCTTGATGAACCTCTTGTAATAACCTTCTAGTCCCATGGATGATCTAAATTCATCCACATTCCAAGGATTTGGACACTCCATGATAACTTTAGTCTTTTCTGGGTCCACTGTTATACCTTCCTTGGAAACAACATGTCCCAAGTAATGAGCTTCAGTCTAAAAGAAACTACACTTGCTAAGCTTGGCATACAACTGATTCTCTCTCAACAATATTAACACTATTGTTATGTTCTCTACATTATCTTCCTCATTCTTAGAGTATATCAATATACCATCAATAAACAATATCACAAACTTGTCTAGGTAAGGATGCAAGAAATTGTTCATTAAACACATGAAAGTAGTTGGAGCATAGTAAGACCAAATGGAACCACCCCAAAATAATAATTCCCATACCTAGTATGGAATGTGGTCTTGCAAATGCTTTCTTGTTTAATGCACACCTAATGATATCCTGATATCAATTCAATATTTAAGAACACTGTTTCTCCCTCCAGCTGATCAAACAAGTCATTAGTTCATTGAAAATGATACCTGTTCTTGATAGTCACCTTGTTCATGTGCCTATAATCAATGCACAAATTGAGAGTAACATCCTTCCTATTTACAAACAATACTGGTGCACCCCAAGGAAACACACTTGGCCTTATGTATCCCTCATCAAGAATTTCCTTAATATGCAACTTCAATTCCACCAACTTTCGATTTCTCATCATGTAACGTTCCTTTGTTGGTGCTTCTCCTAGTACCACTCAATAGATAAATCCACTTCCCTATGAGGAAATAACTCTAAAATCTTTGTTGAAAACACATCCTGAAACTACTACAAAATAGGATACTTCTTCAAGACTTCATCATCCTCAACATCCTTCCCTTTTTCACTAGAAAAATCCACTACAAATAATACACACCCTTTCCTACAACTACGCTTAGCTTGCATAGTTGTAACCATTCTCATTGATGTAGGATTCTTCTTTCCCCGCAAGATTCTTATTTCCCCATCAATGTCCAAGAATTCAATAGACTTATCATAGAAATGTACCTTAGTCTTATGAATGTAGAACCAATCCATGCCCAAAAGTAAACTATATGAACCCAAAGGAAGCCCATTTATATGTGTCAATGTAGACATACCATTTAGCTCCAATGCACAAGAGCTCACCCAATTATGAACTCTTTCCTTGGTCCCTGTAGCCAACTGCACCAACCAATATTCTGCATGCACTTCTGTATTCAAGCCACACTTTTCCACCAAGTTAGGGCTAACATAACTATAATTAGATCCAGCATCAATAAAAATGGAAACAAATCGATCACTGATCCTACCTTCCATTTCAATAATGGATGCATGATGATCTTCTTACCTATTATCAAGTGTTGCATAAATCTAAGAAATGCTCTCCCCACCATCTCCAATTGTTTGTGTCTCCTTAACACTATAAATCTGAGGTCTGCCAACTTAGTTTTATGTATAACCTCTCCTATGATGATCTCCACCACAAGTTCAACACTACAAAGGTTTGTTTCCATCACCTTTTTTTCCTCCTTATGATGAGACCCATGTCCTCTGTCAACTACATTAAACTTCTTGTACGGTGCTAAATTTTCCTTATCACTTGCATCTTGAGGTCTTCCTCACTCCTTAACCCACTTTCCTTTAATCTTGTCATTCCCTTTCCAATCATGCTTAGGCTCATACTTACCCTTAAACTTCTTGTAACAATGCTTCAGCTTCGTGATGACTTCCTCCAATGACCAAGGCTCATCATAGTCAATCCAATCCTTCTATTGCTAGTCCGCTGATGAACATTTGAACCTTTGTATTCTCATCCTTGAGGTATGGAACATACCTCAATAGATGTAGAAACTTGGTCGTATACTCTTCATGTGTCATAGAACACATATTTAGTTCATAGAATTCCTTATCCTTCCTATCGTAATATCTCTCGAACAAGTACTTATTTCTGAAGAGTATTTTAAACTCATACCAACTCAACTCCTTTTTATTGATGTCTCAAACATGATGCACATTTTCCCACTAGATATTCAAATTTCCCTTGAGACTGAAAATATATATCTTATCTTTCATATTCTTTGAAGAATCATACAATTTGAATAACGTCTTCATCCCAAGTAGCCATGCTTCCGCATCTTGTCGTTTCTTCATCTCTCCATCAAATGTAGGAGGCTTGTCTTTCTTAAACTCATCTAGCAAGTACTTCTTCTCACTCCTCTTATAAGGATGATGGTAGTAATGATGATTTTGACCTCTCTCTAAACCAGAGCCAGCATGGAACCTATAAGCACTACCCCTCCTATCAGGTGTGTCCAACCATCTAACACCTGTGATCATTTCATCCTTTTCCATCTTGTATCTTGATCAAGATCTACTACCATATGCCTCAATATTAGTTTCCTTCTATCCATGACTGATTCATGGTTGTCCCAATCTCTACAACTTTGATAAGCTCTAAAGGATCACTGCATTAACCTTTGCTTGATTTTCTTCAGCTCTGACAAGTATTTCCCATGAAAAAATTATCCTATCATTATTTTCCTTGCAACTTTTTATTTCTTCCTTCATAATTATAAGTATATGCTATATCAAGAGAGAACTCATCTCCTTACTACCCATCTGATCTATAGGGAGAGTCACGTGAACTGTAATCCACCATTTTTCTCGTCATCTCTGATCTTATATTTCTTGAAAACATGTCATATTAGATAAACCAAATATAGACATAATCAAATTCATACCTTAGTGTAGGTCAAGGGAGGCTATCGTGTTTGCACAATCAATGTAAATTAGCATGATATATGTATATATAATGACATCAACATGTCCGCATCTTAACATCATAATGATGACACAAGAATGCAATAATAACCATCACAATGCATGCATATAAAACATATCGACAACTAACATGCATGCATAACAATCACATCTAGGCCATCTAGTCCAAGTGTTTGAAACTAGAAGCTCTGATACCACCCTGTGGTATCAGATATCACCTAAAGAGAGCATAAAGCCAATTTGATTCCACCATATGATACCTCCTCCCACATTTACCCAAATTCACAAGCTTTCTAGGGTAAAAATGAGACGAGAGTCACTATGACATGAATCAACCTCCAAGTTCTATTTGAGGTAGTGGGGCCTACAAACCAAACACTTACTAACATCCAACAGGGACTACAGATCACTCAGGAGCTGGAAAACCTGTCCGCTGCCTCGCCTTGCTATCTGTCCTTCAACCACTGCTATTGAGACTGCTCTTACGGGTGCTGCTAGCTAAGTTACTTAATCAAGGTAAACAACTCGCTATAGGACAGGAACTCGATCTCGATCTGCTTGAACTCAATCTGGATCTGCATTTGGGTCCGTACATGTAACTGCATCTGTTTTCGATACGGGATATGGGTAAACTACGCTACAGGATCATTATCTGGGCGCCACCCTAGGTGATCAATCCCTGACCTACAACCTTTTTTCTCTAACTTAGCTCCATAATTGCACCCTTGACATTATATCCATGTGATTGGAATCCTATAACCATGCTCATAATTTTGCTTCCATGCAATTATGACCCAAGTCATTCAGTTCAATGTCAGTAGTTCCAAAATATAAACCACTTTTCTAGGCTAGTCCCGAGACCACTGCCGAAAATTCCTGTAACTTTCCAGAATCATAGAAAATATGAAAACAACTCTAAATATTCAAACTCAAGAAATAACTTAACCTAGGCATGCCTAATCCATGATAGAAATTTCATCAAACATATGAAAAACATGTAAGCTACAAGTCATGAATGCATACATGATCATAAATTGATATTCTTCACCTACGAATCAACAAGAATTCTCTAAGCCCTCTCTAGCTAGCTACAATAACACTTGTTAGTCCATTCATTCATCATCCATTCAATAATTTATCAAACCATGTCAAGAGCCATAGATAGATTACATCATATAACTAGAAATATAACCAACATATCACCAACATAGAAACCATGGAAAATTAGCCATAATGTCAACATGATAACCAATATAAGTGCTCATAAATTGTTGGGCATGGAATCCCCCCCACAGTAGGTTTTTGGGCTCAAAGCCCAAGTTTTGGTCAAAGATGGTGTAGAACTCCGCGAATTGCGGGCGCAGAGTGCGAAGTGTACAATTGATTCATAGGGTTGTCCGCCCTAAGCTTTGTATTGCAAATTAGTGTAAAGTCAGCCTACCCATGGTCTGTGGACCATGGGATTCTATAAATAGAGTAAGGCTCTATGTTGTAAAGGGGGAGATGAATAGGGAAAGTAGCGAAGGAATGGTTTGAGATTAGAGTAGAAGTCTAAGTGTCTTGGGTTGTAGTAGTAGGAAGAGGCTCTGCAGTTGAGTGTGCAGAGGCCTAGTAGAGTCCGCAACTGAGTGTGCAGACCCCTACAACTAAGTTCACAGGGCAGAGTCGAGTCTGTAATCGGGACAGAAAGCTAATAAAGAGAAGTTGATTCTTAATTCTGTGTACTTGTTGTGCTTATCTTCTTTATGTTTATGATCATTTATGTATCACACTCACTAATATAAATGTTGGATATGCTGTAATAACCCTAAATCTTACACACATAAGCTAAGTAAATGGTTAATAAGCGAGGAACTTGGGTATTATACGGGTCATGCTTAGAACAGGGTTGAGCAGAAGCTGCACCGCAGGTCACGAAGGGATCGCAAGTGCATGCAGCGATAGGTCAAACCGCGGACCTCTAGAAGCCCATCAGACATCCCAAGGGTGCAGAAACCTAGTTCTAGCACCCTCCCATACTACTTCGGGTGAGACCTCAGTCCGTGCTCCATGGACTATTGCCGAAAGGGCCAGTAGTACCGGGATTTGCTTAGCTAAATCATCTCCGAACCTGGGTCAGGCCCCACTAAGCCAACAAATGGTTTCGTTGTCGGGACCAGGATCTACATAAAGGATGTCTGATGTCGTGCCACTAGAACCCTACAAAGAAAGAAATTGAAGAGTGGTTGGACAAGAAGATTCACGAGTTCATGGCAGAGGAAAACAGAAATCTGCAAGTATCTAAGGAGCACTGGTTGGATCGCTACTTGTACACTGAAATCCACAAAATATACTTTGCATCCTTTCCATCTGAGCTATATGAGTGGATCACAAAATTGGTAGACAACCAGGGAAGGTGTAGGCTCAACAAACCAATAGTGTGGACTCTAAAACTAGTGTGCAGACTAGAAGCCTCGGAAGATAAGATAGCGTGAGTTGTGGACCACTGGCTCGACTGAATAATAGGAGGATTTATCACTGAGTTTGCACTAGGCATGACCATCAGATACAGTGAGAAATAGTGATGTTTTCTCAAGGGACCATGAGATAAGTATGTTAAATATTTGAACACTTGGATTAAGATGCTATTGTGTGAAAAGCGGGTTATGCGAATAAATTAATGTTTGGGACTACACAGAGCAGAAGGATCTACAGAAGTGGAAGTAGTGGAGAATTAGAAAATAGTCCCTTAATTTCACCCTGACATGAGAGCAAGGACCAGCTCACGAAGGTTTCTCTGAGAAGCGTGGTTAATTTGATAAGACAACAAATTCTGCATTTACCACCTCCACCCACACCACCACTCGCTTCACCCCTCTCACCTCCATCTCCACCCACTCCACCTTCACCACCTCCACAGTTTAGTATGGTGAGCGTGATCAAACTACCAGTATTCAAATAAGTAGGGAATGAAGATCCAGACCAATTCTGGTTTGTATTAAGAGTAGTTTGGGAAGCACAGGGTGTCGTGGATGATAATATCAAAAATGCTATGCTGGTGAGCGCGCTGCAGGATCACACATTAACGTGGTATATCAAGCATTCTAATGACCACCTAAACACAGGAATTATAGAGATCTAGAATGCATTGAACAGGGAATTTAGCAGGTCAAAATCATAGATGCAGTCAATCATCGGGTTTAAAGAGATCGCAATGCTCTCGGGAGAGACCACTTGGGATCTGGACCAAAGGCTGAAGAGTACTATCTGCGAATCCAATATGATGCTAACGGGTGCACACCATTGTTATATAAATATTTGGGCACTGCAAACCCAATCACATATGTCCATAAACCAAGGGCTTCTGAGTCCCTAAAAGTGTTGTTTCATGCCCTAAAGGAATAAGGTCAGTTGATTACATCATCTCCCAGAAGTTCTCCACAGAAAACTGCTCAGAACTGGTCAAAATTGGACCATATAGATTGCTCAGTGCTAAGGGTGCAATGCATCTCACCTTCTCAGTGCAAAAAGTGCGATGCATACTGAAAAGCCCTTCTGTAGGGTGCGATGGGCGAGAGTAGACAAATGGCAGAGACAGTTTGCAAGGTGGATGATCATGGAATCTTCCAAAAACTTCTCCTGTGACACTTGCCTCTCTGAATTCGACCAGGGATGAGTAAGAGATCATCAATCTCCAAGTGGAATCAAGAACTATCAGAGAGAAGACACTAATCAAAATCCCAGAAGCTAACTCAACCCCCTACAATCATCTATATATGGATCCCTCATCCCAGAGATCGAGAGGTTGGAATCTTGTATCTTGTAAGGAAGTGTTGTTGGTTTCCTGGTGGAATATCATAGAGTTGGGTGATCTAATCTTTTTATGAGGTGAGGAAGGGCTTTCATGCTGGGAGGATGACGCTAGGTCAGATCAATGGGTTGTAATCCTCTCTTCTAATCTTTACATCAATAAAGCTATTCAAGTTTTCCTCCACATTCTTGTATGTCTGATAATATGTGCATTTGTGTGGTCAATATATATCTGGTCCTATATTGTTTATGATTGTAGATCTCTGCACTTTGAAGGTATTATGCTACTTTGACTTTACAGGTACTCTTTGAAGCAGAGTGGTCAAGGAAAGAGTGGAAAAGATCTGTCAGAGAGGAGAAGGAACAAGCAAGGAACCGAGCGAAATATTGAGGTTGGTATTCTTTTCTCCTCTCCTATCTACTTGTCGTAAAGGAAAATGAAAGTAACTTTAATCTGTTTGTTTCTAAGATAGCTACCCGTCTTAGTGGGACTAGCAGCTCTGCATAGACACTAGATTTCTCGATAACAATATGGTGACCATACTGGGGAGCGAATAGCTTGTTTGCTTGTCCATATTTGTTTGCTTTATAAACTTACAGACAGAGACTGAAGTCAAGCCAGCTAGCCTTCGAACTACATTTTCTATGCGAGTGCAAAGTAGATCAATGCTGCTTCAGTCTATCTCCGGGTTTTGTTTATAAACTGAACAATTGATTTGCAAACATCCTAATTGCCCTGGTGGTGGCTCAAATAGCCTCATTATATCAGCCCCTGTGATTTGCATTTACTGACTATCATTAGCTCGACCTAAATCCCTAAACTAAGCTGCAAACTATGACCAAGAACCAAGTTGAAGTCTCGTCCCTGGACCATCGCACCTTCTCCTCTTGGGAATCTGGATGCATCGCACCTCCCATGTGAAGTAGGTGAGATGCATCACTCTTTCCCCGTGTTAAAAGTGTGATGATCAGATAAGACCTCTTCTGCTTCCAGATTTTGGTTTTTTGTTCACTCTCTTCAGCTTTATTTAGGAGTTTTGCTGTCTGTGATCAGTATACCACTGTGGAAACTCCCTTCCTTTGCATGATTCAACCTCCATAGTACAAAGAACTGTAAATTTTTTTATGTATTGTTCACCATTTACGGTTCTCCTTTACAAAGAAGTAGCGTAATCAAACTGTCGTCTTTTGATTTGGAAGTGTCGCAAGTGTCGTTTTCAGTCAAAGAAAAGAATCCTACTATTCTTGATGGTCGATTACACTGTTACTCTTGTATTTGATTTGAATTAATAGTTTTTCAAGTGTCGAAAGCAGTTTTCAATTCAAAATCGCAAAGTGTCGTCATTATCTTCCTTTCGTCTTTTGAAAAGAAAATCATTAGTACTGTCGCTTGAAACGATTCAAATTTGTACTTAGCATTCTTTTTGTCATTCACACATTAAGAAAGCGAAAACAAATACATGCATGTGCATTTGCATTTAGACTGCTTGTTGATTTTGATTTAGGACAGTGCATCTAGTGTGCTCTTTGCTCTATGTTGAAAGAATCTCGTTTCTCTTTCCTTAGTAGCTAGGATTTTCATTGCAAAAAGAAGATTAAATGATTGTTTATAATCTTAGATTGCATTTTAAGAATTGTATATCTACATCACGCGGTGAACCTGAAAGGAAAACTTCTTAAGAAAGATTGAAATTGTAAAATAAATTCAATGAACATAAAAATGCTTTGGAACCAAACACACAACATTTAGAAGTCTAGGCTAGAGACGTATTTCGGCATCGTAAAGCCTGGTAGCTATCACTTTCATCATAGGTTGGGTGATTCCTCCTCTTTGAGACGACAAGTGCCAATACGGACTTGTGCTCCCACGTACTATCAAGTATATATTCGGAGACCACAATAGGCTATATCCTTTATCCTTAGGAAGCTGTGTCTGCCGCCCTATCGATCGCAATGCACTAAAAACAACATTCAAGAAGATTGACTGCCGTACCGTAAAAATTATTTTTCAGTTTTGCGATTGGTTTGGTAATCCCTATGTCTAGATTTCCAGAGTTGTCTCTTTCATTCCCTTTCAGACTCCTTAAAGGAAAAGGTCCATCTGAGCACTTGTCACTTCAGGCTCATTAAAAATCGAAGGCAACTAGAGTCATATTTAGCTTTTTCTCGACTCTTAAAAATTGAAAAAGCAAGTTGTGTCAAAGCCTCCAAAATTTATTTTAATTGAAATAACATCACTGTTCTCTCATTGGTCTTAGGTAGAGAAAAATGGAGTCCACCAACCAAGGATTTCCCCTTGTGGGAAATCCTAGTCCTTTCTCCTCTTGGGGAGATGTTGGTGCACCTCATATGGCCACATTGTCCCTCCCAGGACTGACAATCGGCTTGCCAATATGGCTCTTCTTGACCTCTGTCATTCAAACTGCCGCGATTCCTGAGCTATCAAGTCAGCAACTAAATGATACTAGAGTTACCCCCCAACCTTCTGCTTCACTTGTTTCTCCCTCCCTCCTTCCTCTTCACTTTGTGAAGTTGGTAAAGCTAAAAACCAAGTAACTGAGAAGAAGAAGAAAGGGAAGGAGAAAAAGAAGAAGGAGCCAAATGCGAAAAGGGGAAACCATGCGTCGTCTAGAAAAAATCCACACATTGCACCGTCCAAGCCTAAATCTCCATGTGTCATTTGCAAGGGAGACAACTATCATCGAGATTGTCCTTGCATCCCTCGGATCTTAAGGGACTGGTCTCCTCGTTTGCACAATCCGGTGTCATCAACCTCTGACGATCATGTTGAAAGTACACTGTCAACTAGTGAAAAAGAAGTCTCTGGACAAAAAGGGAAATGTAAATTTCCTTGCAAACTATGTGAAGGCAATCATGCCGTCCACCGTTGTCCCTTCCTAGGTGAAGATAAAAGACTCTTGGATAACCGTCCTGCTTCACCGCTACGGCTTCCTCCTGGGAACAAGAAACTATTGCTGAGTCCATCACTAGTTGAAAATCCGACTGACACAACTTTTTGGTTGGTCGAAGCATCTATCATTGAAGATAAACCCTCTAAATCCATGCCAGATGAAAGTCAAAAGGTTGAGGTGGCAGTTGACCCGGTTTTTTCTTTGGAAGGTCCATCTTCAGATGATACGGTCACTGAAGAGAATGAGAACGACACCGTTCAAATTATTTTCGTAAACACAGACTCCGATGAACATGGGGGAAATTTACCCGTTCCTTTACCACAGGAAGGAATTTCGTCAGGGTCATATATGGCCGTTTATTCGGTCCCACCTCTACGCAACGTAGTCGTTTCCTTCAATTGGAATCTACTAGGCAGACCCCGTTTACCGTCTAATGTACCATTCCGAATCATTGTACAAGCTTATAGAATGGTCATGGTCAGTACCATCATAGATGGGGGGCTTTTCTGAGTATCCTTTCCTCAACTGCTTGGAAAGCGCTTGGTTCACCATTGCTTCTGCTTGAGATGCGAAATCTAATAGGCTTCGACAAAGGAACCAGTAGATCGTTAGGGATCCTTCCAAGTTTGCCTATAACTTTGAGAGGGAAAACCGTGTATCTGAACGTAATGGTAGTCCAACGACCTTTAGATTATAGTCTGCTCCTTGGGCGTGACTATATTTATAGCATGGGAGCCATTGTCTCTTCACTCTTTCGAGTAATGTGTTTGCCGCATGAAGGTTGAGTGGTCCAGCTCGTAGACCAGCTTTCATTCCCCAGTTCACACACAACTAATAGTCAAATGCCATTCCTAACTGGTCCTTTCACGCGAGGAATGTCTCATCAATCTCCAGTCCGTCCACCTGAAGAATGCGAGTAATTCAGTGGCCATGAATGAAACCTAGGGGGCATGCACCCTGGTCTGCTTCAGTAGGGAAACTTTGGGTATAGGGTAGGTTTCCGCGAAGGATATATGACTAGTTTGACATCCGTCCGTTGAGGAAAATGGGATTATACCGGAATAAGATTCCATCGTCAAGGTTAGGTGGTTGGAGCTAAAATCACCTTTGTCCAAATGGACTAAATAGGGAAGTGTTTCTGTCTGCTACGCGAATGGAAACTATCTTGCAAATGCGAGAACTTCTATATGGTAGCCTGGAAACTCTATTTCACTATACCTGGGGGCATGCAAACCTTTTTTCATGCAAGTGAAGAGTGACCATTTATTTTCTTAGTTTGTAGATTCTCAACCCTTTAAACTCATAGGATTGGTCATTCCTAACTTGCATAACGAAAGGATACGGAGCAAAGCTTGGAATGGTGCAAGCTCCACAAAAATGGAATCTATCGATGAGACATCCTTATTATGTGACTAGCATGAGCAGTTTTTATGCGAAGTTCAAGCTCGTTAAAAATTAAACCTAAGAAATGAGAAAATGTTCCCCCAGAGTTTAAGCTCATTAAAAAATGAACCAACCTCCGGTAAATAACCATTGCGAATGCATTATCATCAGCTTTTGAGCCCTGGTCGTGTTCTTACCATCACCTCCACTTTGTTTTAGCCGATCATATGCCTCCATTTGATTGTTTACCTTTTTTGAGGAACAACTGCGATGAGTGATTCTGTTAGCCATCCTTGTGACACTACCGTGATTGGAAAATTCCAAACCTTACCTGGAATTAGCAGCTACCCGAAAATATCACTCGTTCCTCAAAAACGAGTCTCCTTTAAGCTCTTTTCATCTGACTCGTAAAATACGAAAAGATTGTCGAGAAATTGGCCTCCCTAGCTCGTTAAAGCTATCTGAAGTGCTATCCATCCTCTAGATTTTAATATTTTTGGACTTGAGGGATTATTACACAAAAAGATCGAGCGCTTGTCTTGTTCGGCTCATTAAAACTATCGAAAATTCATCCCTTTCGTATTATTTTATACTTTTTAGGACTTAAGGGATTATATGATGAAAAAGGATTACTTGAGTTTCCTTTTTGTCCCTTTTCAGACTCTCTAGAATTGAAAAAGAACCGATTTGTCTTTGTCGTTAAACTCGTTAAAACCAATAGCGACAAACTTGTCCGTAGAGACAAGAACGAGTTTCACTATCGCTAGGCTCGTTAAAACATAGCGACGGGTTTGCCCGAAGGGAAAATTATAGAACAAGCATATGTTATCCTCCTCAAGCTTGATAAAAATAAAGAGGTACTGGTCAACAATGACTAGGGAAAATTGGGAAGAAAACTTGAAGAAACTTTTTCTGGTAGCGAGTCGCTCTTGAACATGACACTTTCACTCCATCACCATGATTGAGTCAGGTTGGGTTATTCCGTTCACCGGTCATACTACCATTGGTCCACCGTACCATCCATATTTGGGGTTCACGCTACCAATCCATTTCAGTGTCACCGATATGATCAATAGAAGTCGATCAGAGAATTCACCAACCCAGCTTGTGTCTCACCCGCTGCAATACCTTCACGCTTCATTCTTTCATGACCGCCACCCTGAACCCTGTATCATTAGATTGTTTTCATCTCCACAAAATCATTTGCTCCATTCCGTGTTGTAGCTGTGGGATTCATTAAGGCCCTCCTATGACGGGTCACTTCTTGTTGACAACAACTCAATATCCAGGAAGTCGACCTAGGAACAACCCTTCCAGTACTTTGAAGCTTGCATGCCTCAATGGCAAGTTTCTCACTTCCGGCAACAGGTTTACGTCAATGGCCTTCGACCGAGAGATTTTGCATGGTGTTCAATGCCAAGTCCCATTTTCACACCACGCGAATTGTACTGTAGTACCTTGAGGGTCATCATCATTATCGGTGATTCCTCTTGCGCCTATTAACAGCTTACATCATTGGCTGGTAATCAGGCGATGTCTTTCCATGTTCGACTCCAGAACATTTTTCACATGGATCGACTTGTACTTTGGGTGAATATTGGACGAGTTTGAAGACCCCGGATCTAGTTTCATCCATCCGGGTTGTGATATATTCAGGAAAATAAAGACATCAAATGCACATCGTTGCTGCACAGATGATCATCTGAATCAAAGGATGATGGCTCTATCAGAATCATCAGTCTGCCACATAGACGGTTGTCTGTCATATGTACATGAAAATGAATTTATAAAGTTGAGCATGGGAATTCCCACCTCAGCTAGATCATGAAAATTTTATGAAGATAATGGATTGTATTGTATCTTATTATAGGTCGCCTTCCGGTTCGAAAAACCTCGGATCCTCATGATAAAGCATTTCACCCGACATCAAAAGATTTTCGACCTCATGCTTTAGGGGGCAACTTTTATAGACATATTTGGGCACTGCAACCCCAATCACATATTTCCATAAACCAAGGGCTTCTGAGTCCCTAAAAGTGTTGTTTCATGCCCTAAAGGAACAAGGTTAGTTGATTACATCATCTCCCAGAAGTTCTCCAGAAAACTACTCAGAACTGGTGAAAACCGGACCATACATATTGCTCAGTGCTAAGGGTGCGATGCATCTTACCTGCTCAGTGCAAAAAGTGTGATGCATACTGAAAATCCCTTCTGTAGGGTGCAATGGGTGAGAGTAGACAAATGGCAGAGACAGTTTGCAAGGTGGATGATCATGGAATCTTCCAAAAACTTCTCCTGTGACACTTGCCTCTCTGAATTCACCCAGGGATGAGTAATATATAATCAAGCTCCAAGTGGAATAAAGAACTATTAGAGAGAAGACACTAATCAAAATCCCAAAAGCTGACTCACCCCCCTGCAATCATCTATATATGGATTCCTCATCCCAGAGATCAAGAGGCTAGAATCTTGTATCTTGTAAGGAAGTGTTGTTGGTTTCTTGGTGGAATATCATAGAGTTGGGTGATCTAAGCTTTTCATGAGGTGAAGAAGGGCTTTCATGTTGGGAGGATGACGCTGGGTTAGATCAATGGGTTGTAATCCTCTCTTCTAATCTTTACATCAATAAAGTTATTCAAGTTTTCCTCCACAATCTTGTATGTCTGATAATATGTGCATTTGTGTGGTCAATATATATCTGGTCCTATATTGTTTATGATTGTAGATCTCTACACTTTGAAGGTATTATGATGCTTTGACTTTACAGGTACTCTTTGAAGTGTAGTGGTCAAGGAAAGAGTGGCAAATATCTGTCAGAGAGGAGAAGGAACAAGCAAGGAACCGAGCGAAAGATTGAGGTTGGTATTCTTTGCTCCTCTCCTATCTACTTCTCGTAAAGGAAAACAAAAGTAAATTTAATCTGTTTGTTTCTAAGATAGCTACCCGTCTTAGTGGGACTAGCAGCTCTGCATAGACACTAGATTTCTTGATAACAACCATTGCACATGGTTTATGACCTCGCTTATGCCACACTTAAGGATGATGTTGTCACAACAAAAACTTTCTACCCAGGACGAAGCGTTGGAGATGTCAATGAGGTTGCATGAGACCCCTATACAAGACCCTGGATTGGGAGCCCAACAAATCCACGTGCAGCTACAGAATCTATGTCTGAAAATGCAGAGTTTGAAACAGGATAGGGCACCTCGGCTAGAGGCGCGTGAGGAAGTATGGTGCATAAAATGCAAAGGCCAGGTCCATGACAAAGATCACTATCCAGTATTTGCGAACTACTTAGCAGGAGGAGGGCCAATGCCATTAAGATCGGAGGCACATGCAGGGCTGAGTGTAGCATCTACATTATGGTGTGCGATCTGCCAGATAGGAGGAAAACATACCACGAATAATTGCCACATGTTGTAGAAGTATACACAGATGTCCCAATAGTTGTTTTGTAATTTCCGCAAGTTAGTGGGCCATGATGAACGCACCTACCAAAGCTATGAACTAATGATGGATTGGACTCCTCCCTACAGGGTGCAGGCTGAAACGCAAGCCCTTGACCCAAATACAGGGATGGCGCATGCTGGGTTTCAAGGGCGCGGTCGGGGTCAAGGTGGAATGGGTCCAGGAAGGGGTCGCGGTCAGATAATTTGCTACAATTGCGGAGGGCCAGGAAATTATGCTTGCGATTGTATGAACCCAACTAGGATATCATGTTGGTACTATAGTCAGTTTGATTATGAGGCAGAAGATTACCCTTTGCTGATAACAAAGATGTGCGAAAGGGGGGTACTCTAGCCCCCTCCGACCCAGAATTTACAATTGATGAGGTTTGAACCGCGCGAGGAAGACCCAAATGTAAACATGATGCTTAGAAGCAGTATGAAAATGGGATATGATAAAAGGAAGCAACCAGAAGAAAGCACGTGGGTTCACAAGGCTCCTACAAAGGAACCGAAGTTTGATTTAGAACGCGCAAAAGAGACATTCATGGAATCTAAGAAGAGCTTCATGGAGGCCTCCACTTCAGGTACTAAGGATCAACTAGAACTAGATATGCATCCTTCCATGCTCACTACCTTTTTGGAGACATGCATGAAACTACTGCATGATAGCAAGGCAGTCAAAGGGCTACATGAACTTATCACTAGGTGCGCGGGGTCAAGAGAATCGCGCATGGTTCGAAAACTAGGAAAGCATGCATTGTGCACAGGAAGAGAGATGAGGTTGACTGTGCAAATAGGCGAGTACGAAATGGATCAGGTAATCCTAGATCTGGGCTAAAACGTGAATATACTACCGAAGCAAACATGGGAACGCATTGGCAAACCTACGTTACAATTGTCCCCTATTCAGTTACGAATGGCGAACCAACAAAAGATTTTTCCCATGGGTAGATTGCTAGGGGTAATAGTAGATATTGAGGGTGCAAGTGTGCAGGCAGATTTTGAAGTGATAGATATTGTCGATGACAAAAATCCATATCCTACGTTACTAAGAATAGACTGGGCTATTGATATGAATGGAGTCATAAATCTGAAGAAGCGCAAAATGACCTTTGAGAAAAATTCACTACGTGTAGTAGTACCTATTAGCACTCTAGGAAGCTCTCCTAGGTTGTAGCTTGGAGATGCCTGGAAACATATATCTTCAATATTGTTCTCGGAACTATTGGAATGGATGATGGTTTGGATCAAGTCAGATGACCGTTTCAACTCTATTTCACTCAAAACATGCATGAACACCCTCAGCTAGACAAGGCTTTCAACCACTAATGTTCAATAGATTATAGATTCAATGGATAAATGGAGAATACTAACTATACCATCAGATGCATACATAAACACATATGAATGGCTAGCTACAGAAAGAAAATGAGGCTTACAAATCTAATTTATCAATGTAGAGATAAGATGACAGTTATCTGGCATTCGACACAAAAGAAAACATGAATAACACATTCAAGTGCAAGCTTAGAATAGAGGGAAAGATGGGGATTGAACATGTAACAACAAAAGAAGCTTATATTGTTGGAATGAAGATGAGACGCTGAGAGGAGCAGAGTCTCCATAGTCTCCAAATGTTGAACCCCTTATCCCTCTTAATTTCAGCCATTTATAGGCTTTTTATAATGGCCTCAAGCTCTCTGAGGCTTGAGGTCTCTTAATGTATCCCTTATATCTTTTTAACCACTTGATGCCATAACTCGACATACATGAGCTCAGAGGTCTCTTTTTCTAACAACATTGTAACCGATTCTGGTAAACTCGTTGCGCTAGTAGGTGGCTTGCTTGTGCCAACGATGCTCCATGATCACTTCTATTGGTTTGGCACATATTGCTGTGGCTTTTCCCCTTCCAGCCATCTGTCTCCCAAGCTCTGTCTCCCATCCTCTGGCTGGGTGAGTGCATATGCCCTTTGAAATCCCTGAAATGTCCGCTTTCTATTTTACACAGAGAAACACTACAACACTGTGAAATTCCACCACGAACACTGTTCATTCAGACTTCAAAAGTCCTTACATCTGGTTTATTCCTCTATCAAGTCTATCCTTATCGCTATCACAAGTCGCAAATGGCCTGTTCCCAGTCTTCCCGTTGTATTTTGAAATACGTTAAAACATTGAAAATACATTAAAAATGGCCTTCATGTGGACTGGAAATATTATGAAATTTCATTTCGGAACCCTTTCGGGTCTGGTTTTCATCGCATCGTGCTTCCCCTTTGTATTTTGTTTAATAATGAAATATACAAAAATACATTGAAAAATGCCTTTTGGCAGATTTAAAAATATATATAATCCAATTCGTATTGCCGTCGGGTCAGGCTATCGTATCGCATATATACCATATCTCCGCTCCTCTACAATGCACCGACACGATATTGCGATGCAACAAGTCGCCATTGCAGATCGCACAAGCCTGAGGCCTTCCCATATAGCATGGTTTATGCCAACACCAATTGTGATATCGCCGATATTGGAAATCGGCATATTGCTCAACTCGATCCCATCGCAACTCTACCTCTGATTGCCTCTGATAGCCACCGCTGATTACGATTGCTGATTGGATCTGGACCATTGATCAACCAGATCTGACGACCCCTGTTCACTGTTGACTTAAGCCTCTGATAGGCTTGATTTCATGGTTTTCTCCATGTTTTTGGGTTCCGATAGTGTTATCCTTCAAATCTAAAACTTATCCTTTTGTACTAGTTTTGAATATTTAAGAGGAATTTTAGAAGACATGAAGATTTCGAGAGTGTTTTGGATCCATTTTGGGCCACATGTAAACTGAGATAACACTGGCTCCTTTTGGGGATGAAAGCCTCCCTATGAGGTTTCAATAACCACAGACCAATTCCTTTCCAACAAAACCAAAATCACATCTATCTCCTAGTGTTCCATTGGGCATGGAGTTTATTTTGCATAAAAAAACACTGAAAAACATATTTACAATATCAAGGATCTAAAGCCTTAACTGAAATAAAGTTTTAGGAACCGCCCGTTGATTGGGCCACCAAAAACATCTCCCCCCTCCAAATTGTGTAGAATGAAAGTATTGCTCATCTGAACTGGAGAAATGAAAAGCGGTCCTGTCCATAAGGCATCAAATTTACCATGGTTGCCCTTCTTTTCCTTCAATGCATCCCATTTGAGAACCCAGTCACCAACCTGAAAACTGTCCCTTTTTTCCTTTCTATCAAAGGTTTCTTTGATCTTCTTCTAATGAATTCTTCAATTCTAAACCAGTTGTTCTTTGATCTGATGTAATTCAACCAAGTTACTCATTCTCCTCGCTATGTCATTATCTTCATCCTATTCTTCTTGCAATAATTTGGCCACAGGGAGAATCATCTAGATAGGAAAAATAGCATTAGTGCCATAAACCAGCTTAAATGGAGAATTTACTATGGACTTCTTGTTGGTAACTCTGTCAGCCCACAGTGAAAACTTCAACTTGGAATCCCAGTTCTTTTTGTTGTCCTCCAGTAGTTTTTTGATTATCCTAACAAGACTTTTTTTAGATGATTCTGCCAGGCCATTGCCTTGAGAATAATATGAGGTAGAATGCACTAATTGAATGCCCATGGATTCACATATGTCCACCAATTCTTCTACCCTGAAAGCTACTGCATTATCAGTGACTAGTTTGGTTGGGCAACCAAATCTAGTGAAAATATTCTCATTCAAGAACTTTATGATAACCTGATGATTAGCATTTTTAGTGGGTATAGCCCCAATCCATTTGGTGAAATAATAAGTGGCTACCAAGATCCATTTGTGACGGCCGCTAGAATGTGGATTAATCTCACCTATGAAGTCCAAGCCCCAATGCTGGAAGGGACCATTGACGTGTATTGGTTTCAAGGGTAGAGATTTTCGCTGTTGTCTACCTGTAAACTTCTGACATTTGTCACAAGATTTCACAAAAGAAAACACATCAGAGAACAGAGTAGGCCAATAATACCCAACTCTCAGGATCTTGTGGGCTGTGATTTTCCAATAATGATGCCCTCCATAGATGCTAGAATGGAACTGGTGTGTGACTTCCACAGATTATCCTTTGTCTATACATCTCAAGAGGATCCTGATAGGTCTTTCCAATAGAGCAGGTTTTCATTAATGCAGAATTTGGTTGATCTGAGCTTAATTTCCCGGGTTTGACTCGAGCTAAGCCCTGGAGGGACTTCTAGCTTCTGTAAAAAATGAACTATGCTGGAATACCATTCACATGTGGCTAGATTTTTAGCCAAATACTAATTCTGCTCTCGCTCTACTGCTGCTTCCTCTGTCCACTCACCACCTGAATTTGAACCCATGCAATTGATGTCTAACAAACTGCATTTTTCCTCAGCCATAAGCTTAGCCAAGCCCTAGACTTTGACAAGCTTTGTGGGCTTCACCTCTATGTTGAACTCTATGAATTTTTCAATCCATTTAGCTCTCTTTCCATCAATATCTGGCTGAGTTATGACATATTTTATTGAGGCTGAAGGTACATATGCAATCACTTTGGAATGCAGGACATAAATTCTAAATGCCTTTAAAGATTTTATGAGAGCATAAGCCTGCTTTTCAATAAGGCCATACCTTAGTTCAACATCCCTCAGAGTTTTGCTAAAAAGGGCCATAGGGTGCTCTATGCCTTCATCATTTTTCTGTAATAGAACTGCTGGAAGTGTGTCATAAGAGGCAAAAGAGAAGATATAAAACTCCTTGGTGTAATATGGGTTGATAAGAGTGGGAGCTTCCATGATAGCTTGTTTGATGGCTTCAAAAGAGATTCTTGTAGCATCTATCCATTTTATTTTTGATCCTTTCTTTAGCATGGAATTGATGTGCTTCACTAGTTCTGCAAAGTTTGGAATAAACCTCCTTACAAACTTAATCTTACCTAGGAAGGATTGAATGTCCCTTTTTGACCTTGGGATGGACAATGTCTAAATTTCTTGAACACTTGTTGGATCAATCTTCACACCTTCAGCAGAAACAATATGTCCCAAAAGTTTCCTTCTTCTAGAGAAAACTGTGACTTTTTTAGGTTCACAGAAATTCCAAACCGTCTGCACTTTAGAAACACCTTATTCAAATGCTGCAAATGTTCCTTGTGAGTGTTGGAAAGTACTGTTATGTCATCAAGGTAAATAAGGACAAACTTGTCCTTCTCTCCCACAAAGGCTATGTCCATGGCCTTCTGAAAAGTAGCCCCAACATTCATCAGTCCAAAAGGCATCTTGGAGTACATGAAAGTGCCCCAAGGAGTAGTGAAGGCAGTCTTTTCTTGATCTTATGTATGTACAACAATCTGATTGTAACCTAAAAATCCATCTAAGAAAGACATGACTCTAGCTCCTGATACTTTTTGCAGCAAGTGTTCCATATTAGGCAGGGGGTAGTTGTCCTTTTTAGAGCATTTGTTCAAATTCCTGAAGTCAACACAGATCCTGATTTCTCCATTCTTCCTTCTTACTACCACAAGCTTAGCTATCCACTTTGAATACCTTAGGGGAACTATGATCTTGGTATCCAATAGCTTCTTGATTTCTTTCTCAATCAAATGCAATAAGAGAGGGATGATAGGTCTTAATTTATGCTTAAAAGGGATGGTGTTCTTCTCTAGTGGGATCTTATGCTGAATGATGTTTGTGTCATAGGTCTTAATATCACTGTACTCCCAAGAAAAAATATCAGCAAATTGCCTCATCAAGGTGCAATACTCAGAACTTTGGGCAGAAGACAAGTGAGCAGACAGATTTATGTATTTGGGATAGACTGGGCTCCCTACATTATGTTTATGAACAACAGACTCATTTTCCTTTTTGGCAGGCTTATAAGGAACATCATTATCATCGAACAGCTCCTCTAGGGGCACCAATCATTTGGGTATATGGTTACTAGGCAGCTGAACAATGTTATTCTGACCCATCTTGTCCTTTAGCTTGGACTGGTTGTATTCTTCAATGGTTTCACTTTCTTGGTCAATGTGCATTTTAGAAAATTCATCAATGACTTGTAAAAACCTATTAATTTCATCATCATCTTCAAAAAATTTCCAATATTTGACATTGTTAGGCAGAGATGGTCTATATTTCACCTGAACTTCATAAGTCAATTTAGGAGGCAAAGGAGGAATAAACATGCTAGCAGACACAACAAGGGCATCAGCAAGTTGGTTCTTCATTCTTGGGATGTAAGAAATGTTGAAAATATTAAAAGAATCCTTAAGCTTACATAACTCATCTCTGTATGCTTTCAGCCTTGGATGCTTTGCTTAGAAAGTTTTGTTGATCTGCTGAATGATAAGCTCTGTGTCTCCAAACACTTTCAGACCTTTGATGCCCATTTCTTTAGCAGCGTTTAAGCCAAATATTAAGGCTTCGTACTCTGCTATGTTATTTGTGGCCTGAAAAGTTAATTTGAAAGACAAATGAATGCATTCTTGTGTGGGGGACACAAGGACTACACCTTGCCCTGCAGCTTCCTTAGAGCAGGCTCCATCAAAGAACATGTCCCAAATTTGTGGGCCTTCTTCCTTTGTGATCTGACAAATTGTTTTCTTACGCTGCATGGAGGCCAACTGGGATTCGTCAATCTGAAGAATACAAGATCCAAAATCAGTTTTGACAACATAGATGGGATGATTAATGGGATTCCTTTTATCACTGATGATATAAGCCAACTGAGCTTCTCTGTATAATCTCGTATTCTCACCTCCAAAAACTGGGACGGTAGCATAAGACAGATCATTTTGCAATGTTCCACCTAATCTCTTGATCCAACCTCTGGAAAGCAACATGCCAAACTTGGGGGTACATCTGCCACCACAATATCCATCATCATGCTCTTCATGGGCAGCTGAGACAAGGTGATGGATATGTCTTTGATTAATCCCAAACATTTCACTTTTCTAGAGCCAAAAGAAAACATGTCATGATAAGACTTGGTAATGTCAAGACCCAACTCATCCATGACAGCCGTGGGCATTAGATTATGGCTGGCTCCTATGTCCAGAAGGCAATTGTGAAGGATTTTGTCATGAATAGTCAAAAAGACATAGAATGATGGGGAGTTGTCATCACAATTTTCAATCATTGGGCTGAGAACAATGGTTGGCTTGTCGTCTTGTAGATTTACATAGTCAGTGGAGGCTTGGATGGCTTTAGGCTCAAGGGCCTCAAGGATAGATATCTTGAAGGACTCATTTTTCCCTAGTTCAGTCAGAGGTATAGGTATGCTTAGCTTCTGATATTCTAATTGAAAATTGAAAGGAGAAGGAGACTTGTCAAGGCTTCTTACCTCGTGAGCTGGAGCTTTGAGGATGATGGGATCAATTGCTGGTCATTTATGCTTTTTAGCTTGTTGTATTACAAGGACAAAGACTCTCTAAACAGGAGTTTCCTTGGCATTATTCATTTTCAACCTTAGATCATATATGTGCCGATCATCAATTTGCAGAACAACTTCACCATCCCACTCTTGGCTGATCTGGTCATTGAATAATGACTTTTCATAGGCAGCTAAGGTAAGAAACAAGGCACTACATTTGTCTTCCATACAATGGATCTCATCATCTTCTTCAAACTAATCTTCTTCCATGACTACATTTTGGAAAGGGGTCTTCACCCTTTGGTTTTCATTGACATCTTTGCTTCTTTTCAAAATCTGCAACTGCTCATTAGTTCTTCTATATGGATTTGAATTTCTAGGAACAAAGGTGTTAGGAATTGTTCATTTCCTAGGGTGCTACTCAACCTTTAATTTGGAGATTTTAGAGGCTAATGACTCTATCATCTTGGTCATTTTATCTATCTTGGGATCTAAAGATGATGAAGATTTGCCCCTTTGTCTCCTTCTATCAATATTTCCCTTGAACTTCTCTGCAACCATGATGTTTGATTCTACTTCCAACGCTGCATCCTGCATATCAGCCAAGGTAGCACATCGTCTCTCCCTCAACAATAGAAAAAAGTTAGAATCAAAGGCATTGGCATAGGTGAGTTTAGCAGAGGTAGTAGTGGGTTTTACTTCAGCTGGTATCTTACTGTACATGCGGTTAAATCTCTTATTAAAATCAAACAACAACTCACCATTTTCCCTCTTTAAGTTCCAAAACTCACTGTGGTAGTAGAGTAGATCCTTCTTATCCCCTCAATGCTTTAGGAATGCATCATCTAAAGCCTCAATATCTGCTATAGACCTTGGGGTCAGTTCTCTGAACCATTTTCCAGCCTCTCCATCTAGGTTTTGGACAAAGACTCTCATCCACACATCATCTTCACTAATGTCCAGGTTATCAGCATAGCTATAGAATGATTCAAGATGTTCCTCAGCTGTAACACCTTTAGTCCCAATGAACTTAGGCCTATACTTTTGATATTCTCTAGTAGGCAAGGCATTCAAGGGAGTGGGTAGTACTAGAGGTCCATACATAGCAGCTATGATTCTTTACATTTTGGTAGGTGCTTGTGGTCCTGCCATAGCTTTGGTGGCTATAAGGGTACTGGAAGTTTGAATGACAGAGGGTTGAGGAGTGACTAATAAGACTAAAGGAGTATGGTGGATAGGAGGTGAGGTTTCCTTTGGGCTTACAACAAAAGGAGAACCTAAAGAATAAGAAGCTTTATGAATCTTTGAGATTTTTTCTTCACTGCTAGTATTAGATGAAATACTCTCAACATGTATTTGCTCTATTATAGGATTTTCTTGCAGAGATATAGAATATTGTTTAGAGTTATCTGAACCTAATCCTCCTTTTTGCAACACCTTTCTTTCTTTGATGATTTTTTTAGGGTCAGTCACTGGGTCAGCTTGTGGCTTCTAAGGATTTCTCTGAGTATGCCTTACAGACTGAGCCAAAACTATGAAGTGGAGTTGCCAAAAGGTTCGTCCTCTAGTAGAGTCGCTAGATAGATGATTACAACCGAAAAAGTGCCTAGACTTTGTCTATCATCAAAGTTGGACATGTGTCGTTTCCTAGGGAAGCTGAGCTTTAGTTTCCTCTCCCCGGCAACAACGCCAATTATGTTAGCAATCAAGGAAGATCTCCTAGGTTGTAGCTTGGAGATGCCTGGAAACATATATCTTCAATATTGTTCTCAAAACTATTGGAATGGATGATGGTTTGGATCAAGTCAAATGACCGTTTCAACTCTATTTCACTCAAAACATGCATGAACACCCTCAGCTAGACAAGGCTTTCAACCACTAATGTTCAATAGATAATAGATTCAAAGGATAAATGGAGAATACTAACTGTAACAACAGATGCATACATAAACACATATGAATGGCTAGCTACAGAAAGAAAATGAGGCTTACCATTCTAATTTATCAATGCAGAGATAAGATGGCAATTATATGGCATTCGACACAAAAGAAAACATGAATAACACATTCAACTGCAAGCTTAAAACAGAGGAAAAGATGGAGATTGAACATATAGAAACAAAAGAAGCTTATATTGCTGGAATGAAGATGAGACGCTGAGAGGAGCAGAGCCTCCACAGTCTCCAAAAGTTGAACCCCTAATCCCTCTAATTTCAGCCATCTATAGGCTTTTTACAATGGCCTCGGGCTCTCTGAGGCTTGAGGTGTCTTAATCTATCCCCTCTATCTTTTTAACCACTCGATGCCATAACTCGACATACATGAGCTCAGAGGTCTCTTTTTCTAACAACATAGTAACCGATTATGGTAAACTCGCCGCGTTAGCAGGTGGCTCGCTCGTGCCAGCAATGCTCCATGATCACTTCTGTTGGTTTGGCGCATCGTGCTGTGGCTTTTCCCCTTCCGGCCATCTGTCTCCCGGCCTCTGGTCGGATGAGTGCATCTGCCCTTTGAAATCCTTGAAATGGCCACTTTCCATTTTACACAGAGAAACGTTGCAACACTGTGAAATTCCGCCATGAACACTGTTCATCTAGACTTCAAAAGTCCTTAAATCTAGTCTATTCCTCTATCGGGTCTATCCTTATTACTATCGCAAGTCGCAAATGACCTGTTCCCAATCTTCCCGTTGTATTTTGAAATACGTTAAAACATTGAAAATACGTTAAAAATGGCCTTCATGCGGACTTGAAATATTATGAAATTTAATTTTGGACCCCTTTTGGGTCTGGTTTTCATCGCATCGCGCTTCCCCTTTGTATTTTTTTTAATAATGAAATATACGAAAATACATTGAAAAATTCCTTTTGGCAGATTTCAAAATATATATAATCCAGTTCGTATTATCGTTGGGTCCCATTATCTCATCGCATATATACCATATCTCCGCTCCTCGGTAATGTGCCGACACAATATTGCAATGTGACAAGTTGCCATCGTAGATCGCAAAAGCCAGAGGCCTTCCCATATAGCATGGTTTATGCCAGCGCTAATTGTGATATTGCCGATATCGGTGATTGACATATCGCTCATCCCGATCCCATCGCAAATCTGCCTCTGATTGCCTCTGATAGCCACTGCTAATTGCGATTGCAGATCAGATCTGGACCATTGATTAGCCAGATCTGATGGCCCCTGTTCACTGTTGACTTATGCCTCCGATGGGCTCGATTTCATGGTTTTCTCCATGTTTTTGGGTTCCAATAGTGTTATTCTTCAAATCTAAAAATTCTCCTTTTACACTAGTTTTGAATATTTATAAGGATTTTTAGAAGACTTGAAGACTTCGAGAGTGTTTTGGATCCATTTTGGGCCACATGCCAACAAGGTTAACAGTACCATTGGACCCAGCTGAGGGAACGTGATACACTGAACCGGTGCACGACAATGATAGTGATGACGATCTCGACTGTATCTACAAGATAACTGCACAAGGAGAGGATTGGGTGAATCTGACTGTGGATGGAAGGATTTCATGGGAGCGCTAAAGCTCCTACATTTCATATTCAGATGAAGAAATAGAGCGATGGTAGAATCAACTGC
Organism: Pinus tabuliformis; assembly: GCA_031772625.1. Lineage (NCBI taxonomy): Eukaryota > Viridiplantae > Streptophyta > Pinopsida > Pinales > Pinaceae > Pinus > Pinus tabuliformis. The sequence goes on along the minus strand of CM062811.1, from coordinate 664,441,807 downwards.
ACGAAGTAACAACGTTGAACTGCAACATGATGATCAAGTCATTGTGTTGCGTAAAAATAGAGGCAAGGGAACTACCGACATATGATGGATTGTCAGTGGTAGATGAATTCCTGAGCAAGTTTGAAAATGCAGTACCAACTGGGGAAGAACAACTTGCACGCCCACCTTTCTCGATGTGTATAGACATATGTTGTACAATCTGCACAAGCGCACAGCCTAGAGAATCGGAACAAACCACAATGGCAGGAAGGACTACACGTGTTACCAATTCCCCACGACGAGGCATTCGATAGGGTGTGCGGAGTACTGAACAAGATTTACCAGATGAAATGAACTGATTAAGACCTGCGTGTGCAAATGGTTCAATGGGCTTATAGAACCAAGTGAAAAAATCTAAGCATAGAGATGATTCCAAAGGTGTGAAATGGAGTAGAACTTGAGATCTCTAAAGGAAATACCAAGAAGAATCCACACGTAATAGCTCCCACAGTAACGACAGCATGCAAAGACCAGGATGAAGGAATCACACAGCTATGAGAGGATGATAATAGAAGGATTCGAGAAGCCATTCAACAAGGGAAACTTAGGCTTCGCGAACTTGAAGAAGATCGGGTACGATTAAGGAAGAGAAGCATGTTGATGGATGCTAAGATCAAAATACTGGAAAACAGGGTCACACAAGCATGTCTTGTTTATAAACTAAGGAAGACAAGGAAAGATACGGATGGCCATACCACTACATTGGAAGATTGCTGCTGAGAACTTATGATTTTGTCACCATGGCTAAGACCGCACCTTACCAAACACAGTAACAAGGGAAGCGCACCACATAAGGTAAAGTACGCGATGCCAGCTGTCGTGAGGGAAAGTGAGGAGTGTCCATGCACTATGCTCGAAGGCGAGTTATAGTCTCGCACATGTGGGGCGACCACCTGACTAACTGTAGTGAGCACAATCTCATCACTCCAGATGGTTGAAAGAGAGTGCAGGACTCTAAATGAGTCTATTTGGGAACTACATAGCAAGGGAGGTACGTGCAGACTCAACATGGTACAAGGTTCATGCCCATGCATGGGGGGCTGTGCTACTGCGCGAGTAGGTTGGGAAGTAACCGTTGACATCACTGTTCATGACGAGATGTCCAATTTAAGGCAAAAGGGAGTAGGTAGTGGGCAATTAAGATACGAATTAAGAGCTAGATTTGGGACAATCTACCACCAAGGATGCATTAATGACTTAGAAGTGGGGGGAATGGCCGAATTTAAATTCAAAAGATGCTATAAAACTCCAAGAACTAACCACGAGACAACACTTGGTTCTTTGAGATTTGAGCAATTGTAGAATATTGAGCGTCGAGCAACCTTACCATCTTTAAGCATGCGATAGAGCACATCCCATGCAAACATGATGACTGCTACTAGGCCAGGTGTGAGATTTTCCGAAGATACTACTGAGGAGCCTAGAGATGCGGTGGTTGCGCTAGAAGTTCCAAAATCATCACGGACGCCGTGATTGAAGAAAGATAAATAGACTATGGGACCAGTCCGCGTGTCCCCAAGAAACCCACGATTCGACAACATATCAATGGAAGAGAAAGTCAAAGGCATCACTATTGAATCGGACAAAGAGGAGGAGGACTTACTGTTTGGTCAATTTAGTGAGGTCTAAATTGCTACTTTAAAATGTCAACCCGGGGTTCGTAAACTGACGAAGTGAAGTGTACTATATGTACTAGATAACCATTTCCTTAATCTTTTGTTGTTTTCGCTTTTTTTAAGTTTGTTTTTGGATTTATCTTTCCCTAATGTGAGATGATGAAAATGTGATAAAGCAAGTGAAATATGGATGATTATGGTGATTTCTAAGTGGTTTTTCAAAACTTAAAAGAAAGCAAGCTTTAAAGTGACTGAAATGAAATCAATTCTTAAAAAGAAATAAAGACATCAAACAATGAACTAATGACATCGGCCCAGTATCTTTGTTGCTGAATGAAAATGAAAGTGAAATCTACACTAAACTCAATTAAAAGTAAGAACAACTAATCCACACTATTTCAACTCTTCAACTCAATCTTCCTTGTGAAAAGATATCATGAAATGTTAAGCAATGTGAAATCTAAAAGAAGTTAAACTGCATAAAAGAAGCTAATCACACTACTTTAACTCTCTTGACCTTTTGCCTTTCAGCTTAATTTACCCTGTGAGAAACAATCATGAACAAGTCAAGCAATGTGAGGTCTAAAGCAAACTAAATCAAGCTATAATAAGTGATATTCTGGTTCCTAATAAAGTTACTTGATTATAGAAAGAAACCATTAACAGATGAATAGCATGATATCTAAGAACATAAAATAAATGTACTACTCAAGGAAATGACAGTACTGGAAATCAAACTTCAGAAAACAAGAGTCAGCGACAAAGACAAGATGATCTCGTATGCCAATAGTGATAAAAAGAAAAGGTGAAAAATTGCCCCGGGCTGCCTAAGAAAACCTGCAGAAAACACTGATCAGTTGTAACCATAAAAGAGCAGCAATGAAAATATAAATCAACAGAAATCAAAAATCTTTGTTATGTACAGCTAATATACATGATGAAATAAAACGCAGCATTTAAATGACAACTGTACAGCTAATATACATGAACAGAAAAAAAAGTAATGCAAGAGTTGAAAGACAACTGTACAAGGCTTTAGTAAGCAAGGGCCCTCTGCCACTTCAACCAATTCAACGAACAGCTACAAGCGGAAGTTTAAACCAGTCTTCTCATATATTAAATAGCAACGTAAAAGTGCAGTGGGGAAATACAACAACTTTGAATTACATTAACAAAGATTAACTTTACAGCGTTCATGGACGCGTTATTTATAAGGAAAGAAAGCTAAACAGATTAACTACATCTACGCTATTAACCACGCTGCCAGAGACACGTAAATCCTCCTCAGCCCGGATCTAGGTAACTGTCATCATGTTTATTAAATCCGAGAGGTATGGCTGTTCGATTCACGCTACCAGGATGTTTTCGTGGCTAAAGACTGTGCCACGTAGCTTCACATTCTCAAAAACAGAGCTACGCAGAGCCGTGCCACCGCTGAACACTTCCGTTGACTATCCTTTGCCCCCTGTTTGACCGCGGGCTTTTATGGCCGTGCTGGATGATCTGGAGGGACACGTTCCATGTCCTTGACTCCTGGAACTTGCCCATGTGGCTCATTCCTTCAAAGGACACCTGTAGCATGGTGTTTGACAAAACGGCTGCGGAATCCTGTGTCGGCTGCAGAATCCTGGGTCGGCTGCGGAAAGCTGTGTCGGCTGCGGAAACTGAGAAGCTTCCGCAGCTGTCTGAACAAAATTCTAAACCAAACAACAGTCATCAGTGTAGTTAGAAAATCATGTCAAAAGCTCCTTTTTAAACTAAAATACAATGATTTAATCAGCTAGGTGGATGACATGAGTGGAAAAAGAAGGCTGAGAGGGTGTATAGGAAAGTGCAGGTTCGAGGCTCAACATACCCCCATTGTGAAGGTGTTGCATGTCCTCATGCAAACAAAACTTAGTTATTTTCCTTTAATCCATGTGCTCTGAGGCTTCTGCAAGAACATCTAGCTCTCTTCTCTTTCTCTTTGATGTTAAAACAGTCCTTGGTTTCCTGACTAGACATTTGAACTTAAGATTAATCAATGCCCTGCTCAACTTTTTACGCTTTCTCTTCAGCTTCCTGTTCTTCTTTTGCCATAGTCCTAAATGGAGCATAGTGTTATCATGGACAATCTTGTCTACCTTACTCTTCTCTTTGAGTGCTTCGTTTTCCTGTTTAATGTGCCTATTTAGGACTTCCAATTCAAACACTTCCTGTTTTAAAGACTGTACTTGTGCATCAAGTGGCAAGGTGGTGCTTGGTCCTGCAGCTGATTGTTCCAAGGACTCTAGGTAGTTATATACCTCTTTCTGATTAGGATCTAGTTCTGGTGTCTTTCTTAGGCTAGGCTCAAAATCAAAATCTCGTGGAGGAGGAAGACTGTCCTCTCTTTCTGGCCGAAAAGGGCTTTCATCACATGGAGGACTTGACTCAATGTCTGGCTGAGCTGGAGCTTTTTCAGGTGCTCCTTCACCTAAATCAATAAAGTGTGATTTTTTTTCTTGGGTTACACTTTTCTTTCCTTTTAGCCTACTGCTCCTCCTCACATGTGGACTAGTGCTCTTTTCCTGTGCACTCTGTTTTCCTTTTTGTTTCTTTGCTATGGCAGCAGCTTGAAGATGTGCTAATCTTTCTGCCAAAGTTTGAGGATCTTCCTCTATGGATGGTTCAGGGGATGGATAGGTTTCTTGAATGATTACTTTGCCCTTGTCCTTCTTCTGTTTCTTGTTTTTAGCTCCCTCTTCTTCTTCTTTCTGAATAGTTTCCTGAATGTCTATTGTAGGAGAGTCTTGGGCTGTAATATTCTTTTCTTTCCTCCTACTTCTCTTTGGAATTTTTGGGGGACTGCTTCCAGAGGCTTCAGTTAGTTCTTGGAAGTGGTTTCTTGTCAAAAACTTTTCCCAAGTATCCTTAGTGTTTTTCAACTGTTCTTCAATAAGGATTTTTATGAACCCGTGATGGTAAATATGGGGTTCAATATTGCCTACGTGTTTTTGAACAGTAAAGCTCATTTTCTTCAAGCTTGATAACTGAAAATAAGGCAAATTAAGGGTATAACCTTCCATAAAATTCATCATTAGCCTGGCATGATACATGTACATGGAGCCAAAACGACCCTCGCATGTGATAAATTTCTGGATAAGTAATAACAGAGGGGACCATTCTTCTTTTATTGTATGCACAGGGATTCCTTTGGTAAATATAGAGGTATCCATACCTGGGTTTTGTAGCATTGTTCTCCATATTTGATCTTCCACACTTCTGTTTTTGAACCACCTTTCACCTTCTTGCGGAAGACTTGTTGCAGCTGCTATTGTGGCCTCGGTCACTGTAAATTTCAGGTCTCCAACCTCCACTGTTTGTCCATTAAAAGACCTTGCAAAAGATTTAGTCACTTCTTTGTTATAGCCCCTGAACTTTTGAATGAATCTCAGCCACCTTGCTTTCTTCAACGACTCCTTCGTTTGAGGATAACCCTCCAGATATTTTGGTCCTTCCGGTTCAGCTCTTAGCAGTTTTCCCATTCTCGGCTTTAAATTCCGACTGGAAATTCTACTGCGTATGACGGTTCAGGAAAAATGGGCTGATTACAGGGTTCTTAGGGTAACTGGAGTGGCCGTAATCGAACTTCGGAATGTATGTGGTGACTGTGGCCAGGGTTTGGAGTAAGCTGTAGTGGAGGCAGCGGAAATGGAGAACAGGGAATGGTATGAGTACCGAGGGAGTAAACAGTAACGAGTTCAACATCGAATGCATGCGGGAGTGAAGTGATAAATGGGCAGAATAACGGCTGAGTCCTTTTGGATCGGATGACTTGCGCACACGTCTCAGCAGACGCCTATAGGAATTATGGTGAAGGAGAGTCGTAGTACAGTCTGTCACGTCTCCAAAGTACGGTCAATAAATGGGAGAGTAGTCCATAAATTTAGAATGATTATGGGACCGTTAGAAATGAATAAGGTGTATATGGAATGACATCGTGGAAGAGGAGTGGTATGGGGCTTGCCGTATCAAATCATTGCATTTAGTGGAACTTGCCATGGTTTAATAATGACATTAAATTGTTATTTGGTAGAGATTTTTGATCATACCTTTGGAAGTTTATCATTTCTTGATTAAGGTTTCTGACCCATTGTTGTTCTCTGACCTTGAAGATGCCCCATGTCTCTGCTGCGCTTGGTGATGATGAAACTAACCTTTGACTGTGATTTTTTTGAAAACAGAGTGATGCCGGCTGTAAAGACAGAGTGATGCTGGCTGCGGAAATCGTTTCTAGCTGCGGAAACTGGTTCTGGCTGCGGAAACGGTTTCCAGCTGCAGAAACTAAGACAATACTCCTTTAATTGCACAAAGATAGTTAGAGAAGAACAAACTAAATAAAATAGTCCTGAGAGAGACTTTTATTGATGGAATGAAATGAGATGAGTGGAATGAGATGGAAATGAAGTGGAGTGAAGATGGAGATGAAAATGAGATGGATGAACTGAAATGGCAAATGAGGTGGAATGAAGATGGAAAGAAAGAGAGACTCTTTTTTTTTTTGGAAAATATAGAGTGTCAGGTGCCCCTGATTTTCACTCTACATTTTCTGTATAAGACTGCCAATCTATGATTGGTTTTCAGGCTTATACAAAAGATTTTTATTTTTTTTCAACTAAAGAAATAGAGACTAGGCTGATGGAGGAGAAGGATTCCTCTCCACCAGCCTCATTGCAGAATTTTCTTGAAACATTTTGACAAATTCCTCTTTTGAGAGTGGCTTATGATAAATTTTCAATCGATGGCCATTCACAATGAGAGGAGTTTGAAACTCATCAATGGTCTTGACTCGAACTGCTCCATTGCTAAAGACTTCGTCAATCTCATATGGTCCAAGCCAATGAGTCTGAAATTTTCCTTTGAAGTCTTTAAACTTGGAATCAAACAGTAACGCCCAATCTCCCTTTTGAAACTTTTTCTCTTTGATATATCTGTCATGCCACTTAGTTCTTTGGTGCTGAACTAGATCAGTCCTTAAAATTGCATCTTGTCTTATTTCATCTAGCTCATTTAGCTGCTCCATTTTGTGCTTTTGGGCTTCTGATAGATTCATCCCCAACTGAACTGCCATCTTGAAGGTCTTGACTTGAAACTCAATGGGGAGCAGGACTTCTTTCCCATAAACAAGTTCATAGGGAGAATGTCCTGTTGTATTCCTCCATGTAGTTCTATAGGCCCATAAGGCTTCAGGAAGCCTTTTTGCCCAATCTCTTCTATGTAGATGAACAGTTTTGGTGATGATGTTCTCAAGGACTTTGTTTGTAGACTCCACTTGGCCATTTGCTTGCGGATGGTACGGAGTAGATTTTCTATGCTTGATTTTGTATTCCTCCATCAGCTTCTCCATCAAATTAGATGTGAATTGTCCCTGATCTGTTACAATTTCTCTTGGGACACCAAAACAAGTAAAAATATCCTCAAAAAGAAATTGAACAACTGAATTTTCAGTGGCAGAAGGCAATGCCTTGGCTTCTATCCATTTAGTAACATAATCAGTGCAAACCAATATATACTTCTTTTGTTTAGATGGTGGATTAATAGGTCCAATGAAATCTAAAGCCCATTTTTCAAAGGGTTCGATGAGTACCTGTGGCTGTAATGGCATTTCAATTGAAAGAGTTGGTCTCCAAACTCTTTGGCAGCTGTCACACCTTCTAACATATTGTTTTGCATCTTTGAAGAGAGAAGGCCAATAATATCCTAAAGAAAGGATTTTATAGGCCGTCCTCTTGTCAGCAAAGTGTCCACCGCATGGTTCATCATGACATGCCTTAAGAATGTCAGGCATTTCATCTTCCCGAACACATCTTCTGATCACACAATCTAGCCCTGTTTTAAACAATTCATTAGAAATCCATGAATAATTTGAACTCTCCTGAATAATTTTCCTCTTCTCATTAGGAAATAAGTGTGGAGGTAGCTTCCCTGTAACCAAATAGTTAGCAATATCTGCATAACAAGGAGTTTTAGTAGTTACTGCAAACAGATATTCTTCTGGAAACTTATCCTCTACAGGAGAATCTTCGTTAGTATTTTGGATTCTAGACAAGAAATCAGCTACTGTATTTTGTTTCCCTGGTCTATCTAACACAGTAATATTGAATTCTTGTAAAAGTAAAAGCCATCTTGTAACTCTGCCATTAGTAACAGGTTTGTTCATGAGATATCTAATTGCAGAATGATCAGTATGGACAAAAGTTTCATAGCCTGCTATATAATGTCTAAACTTGTTGATTGCATGAACAACAGCTAAGAACTCTTTTTCAGTCACAGTATAATTTAACTCAGTGGGGGTCAAATTTTTACTGGTGTAGTAAATGGCATAAGGAACTAAATCCTTTTGACCCAACACAGCTCCTAGAGCTGTATCTGAAGCATCTGTAGAAATATGGAAAGGAAGTTTCCAATTCGGCCCTCTCAAAATGGGTGCTTCAGATATTCTTGTTTTTAAAGTTTCAAATGCAGATTGACAGTCAGGATCCCAATTGAATTCACAGTCTTTTGTAAGTAATTTGAAAAGCGGAGATGCTATCTTAGTGAAGTTTTCAATAAATATTCTATAATATCCAGTAAATCCAAGAAAACTTCTAACATCTCTTTGACAATTTGGAATAGGCAACTTGGAGATGACTTCAACTTTTGATCTATCAACTCTAATCCCATCTCCTGAAATATGATGTCCTAAAACAATCCCTTCAGTAAACATCATAAAGCACTTCTCATGACTTAATGAAAGGTTTGTTTCTTTACATCTTATAAGGACTTTTTCCAAATTCTCTAATGCCTCTTCAAATGAATTACCATAAACTGTAAAATCATCCATATAAACCTCTACACAATCATGAATTAGATCAGAAAAGATTCCTAGTACTGCCCTTTGAAATGTTGCGGGTGCATTACATAATCCAAAAGGAAGTACTCGGTAAGCAAAAGTTCCCCATGGACAAGTAAATGTGGTCTTGTCCTGATCTTCAAGTGCTACTTGAATCTGATTGTAACCACTAAAACCATCCAAAAATGAGAAATACTTTTTGCCTGCTAAAGTATCTAATACCTGATCAATAAAGGGTAAAGGGAAGTGATCCTTCAAAGTTGCTTTGTTTAATTCCCTGTAATCAATGCAAACCCTCCATTTACCATTCTTTTTAGGTACTATAACCAAGGGAGAAACCCACCGGCTATCTGAAATGGGGTAAATGTTGTTTACATTAAGTAACTTTTGGAGCTCTTCTTTCACTATCTCCCTAAGGTTTGGAGTCATCCTTCTTTGAGGTTGTCTGATTGGCCTACTGTTTTCCTCAATGTAGATGTGATGAATGCAGGTCTTAGGGTCAATACCTTTCATATCAGTATACTCCCATGCAAATGCAGTAGAATGTTTTTGCAAGATTTTGGTTAGCTCTTCCTGTTGTGATTTTTCCAAGTTTTTGTTGATATTCGATGTTTTTCCTGGAAAGATCTCAATGGCAGAACTACCAAATTCTTCCATAGAGCAAAGAGACATTTTTCTAGATGATAGACACTCGATGTCAGAATCCAACTGAAATTGTGTGTGGTCATATTCTGAAGATGGTTCAAAGTTTTCTAATGTGTTCAGAATTTGACTATCTTCACTGATCTCAGAAATGGTAAAGATAGGTTGTATAGTATCTTCATCATCAACCCACCCATTATCTCCTATTTCTGTAATTGCTTTTGTTGGAGGATACAGATTGAACTTCTTTGTCGAATTACCATCAAAAATATACATATCCCCAGACCTACAACTTATGAAAGCATCAGCTGTGGCTAGCCAAGGTCTTCCTAAAATAAGAGGATGTCCTCCTAGATTACTCTTAGGAGTTAAAATCATGAAATCCACTGGATATTCCCAAGAGTCTAAGGAGACTGGAATGTCTTCTAATACACCATCTGGTTTGATAATTGATTGATCTGCAAGTTGCAATAAAGTAGGTGTAAAGAGAAGGTTAGGAAGTTTTAGCTGTTCCATAGTCTGTCTACTCATGATGTTGATAGCAGCCCCTAAATCAATCAAAGTATTTGGTATTTCTACCCCATTGATATGTGTTTTGACAATTGGACTACCGGGATCTACATATTTCTGCATAGTAATTTTTCCCATCATGATATCTGCAATTTTCCCTACCAGGTGGATTCTTCTGGTATCTCTTGGTTTCCTTCCTGGTCTTTTAAGACTCAACTCCTTTATTGTTTTTGCTAGAATAGGAATCTCTTTAATGGCTTGTAACAAGGGAATCTTGATACAGACATTCTTCAATTCATCTAGAAAATTATAGTCAAGCAACCAAATTTGTTTTTCCACTCCTTTGTCAATCTGTAAACTTTCAGGAAAAGGAGGTGTGGATAAAGATGCAGGTTGCTCAACTATGGGAGTTGTGGGGGTTAATTCTTTTTCTTTTTCTTTTTGAGTGTTTGGGTTTTGAAGAGATGCTTCAGAACCTTTATTGGCTTCAAGAGAATCTTCCTCAAAAATGCTTTACTTTTGAGCATTTATAGAAGGTTTATCTAGGACTCTACCTGATCTGAGTTATACATCATTGAGAGGAACAATCATATAGGCAGGAAATTGTTGACCTTCCATCATGTAAGCATTTTGAGGGTTTTTGTTATTGGGGTTTGGCAATGGCTGAGAAGGAAGTTGATTTGACTTCTGTTGGAATGGAAGCAAGAGTTGAGAATTTGGATTCTGTTGAGAAGGTTGTTGTTGTGGTGGAAATGGAAATGATAGTTGTGGATTTTGATTTGGAAGTTGTGGAGCTTGTTGGTTTTGAAAAGATGGGGTATATTGATAAAATTGAGCAAATCTCCCATAAGGATTTTGCATACCTTGTACCCATGATTGAAAAGTATTTTGAGGTTGGGACCAAGGTTGTTGCCAAGGATTCCAATTTGGTGGGGGTTGAAAATTCATAGAGTTGCTAAACCCTTGATTTTGTTGCGCCTACCAAGGTCTCCTTGCAACAAAACAGAGAGATTCGATTGTATTTGGATCTTCTTGAAAGACAGCTTTGAGCCCAGGAATTGAAGGACAATCCTTGGTCTCATGATTCTCTGAACAAATTACACATGTTTCTACAACTTTTGCATCCAAGGGACATTCCCTTAGAGCATGTTTCTTCCTACACTTTGGGCAAAAGATGGCCAAAGCCTCAGCTTCTGCTTTCTGCTTATTGTGAGTCTTAAGGGTGTCTAGTTGCTCACTAAGACTCCCTAAGATGTCAGTTTTGAATTCATCAAGCATGTTTCCAATCTCAACCCTACTTACTGATCCAGTTGCAGATTTGTTTGCTCTGATGAGAGAAGGATCTCTAGGCCCTTTTTGAGTTTTAGATTTCCCCCTTGAGAGATGGACACATAACTCTGCTATATCAGGAAGTGGAAGTTGAGATATATCTCCCTTTCCCATCATGTTCAAAATATCTATCCATTCATCTCTAATGGCTTTTAATAGAAGGGCTTTCAAGGTCTCCTCATCTAAGTTACTCATTTTTTCTCTTTTCGGGTTGTATTGAAATCTTTCAAGTAACTCCTCCAAGTTTTCATCTTCTTTTTGCATCATTTTGAATACCTCATCCTTGTGATTGGTGGGCATACAATAGTCCAGGTACCTATCCAAAAATGCTTGTTTCATATCATTCCAAGACCTAATGGATTGAGTGAGTAATCCCATGAACCATTTCAAGGCTGCTCCTTTCAATGTTGAAGGAAACAATTTGAGTTTTTGAGAGTCTTCCAGATAATCATAAGTTCGACACACGACTTCAAGCTCAAATAGAAATGTTTCAGGGTCCTCATTCCTGAACCCATGGAAGTTTGGGAGGACAGATGGTGAGATGTTTTTCATTGTGGCTTGGGAGTCCTCGTCAACTATAGGAAATCCGAATGAGTTATCCCCATCCCTATTTCCCCCAATGTTACTTCTACCTCCTCCATTGTTTCCTCCTCCTCCTCTACCTCTACCTCTACCAAATCCAGTTGCTCCTTCCTCTGTCATGATAGTTTCCCTGGAGACTTCAGAGTCTTCTGGTTCTTCTACTAAGGGTGAATGGGAAGGAATTTCTCCCTCTTCTTCAGATGATTCTACTTCTTCAATTACAATTTGTCTCTCTGTAGAAGGAAGGAAAGGATCTCTTTCTAGTTCAGATTCGATGGAAGGTGTGGGAGAGTCGACTCCTGCCTCTTGAATTCCAGGAATCCTAGGGCTAGGAGTGTAAGTTGGAGATGATGGAGGTGTCTCTTGTCTATTCCTTGAAGTAGATGGAGTTGTAAAAATCTAACTCTTGGCTCTAGCTAAAAACCTTCCCCTAGAATCTCTTGCTCTATGCATGTCATTTTTTTTTTTCTTCAAGTCGGGATAATAATTCTCTTTCTGATCTTCCAGTTCACTCTAGGTGCAAGAAGAGAGCATACTCAAGAAACTATTAAACCAATAACTTTCTCTTTTCTGATCCTCCAGATCACACTAAGTGCAAGAGGAGAGCATACTTTGAGAGGTTATCAATTTTCCTTTCTTGAAATTTTCTTGTTTTTTTTTTTTTTTAGAAATTGGCTACCTAATTTCACTTCCCCGGCAACGGCGCCAAAATGTTTGGTCAATTTAGTGAGGTCTAAATTGCTACTTTAAAATGTCAACTCGGGGTTCGTAAACTGACAAAGTGAAGTGTACTATATGTAATAGATAACCATTTCCTTAATCTTTTGTCATTTTTCATTTTTTTTAAGTTTGTTTTTGGATTTATCTTTCCCTAATGTGAGATGATGAAAATGTGATAAAGCAAGTGCAATATGGATGATTATGGTGATTTCTAAGTGGTTTTTCAAAAATTAAAAGAAAGCAGGCTTTAAAGTGACTGAAATAAAATCAATTCTTAAAAAGAAATAAAGACATCAAACAATGAACTAATGACATCAGCCCAGTATCTTTGTTGTTGAATGAAAATGAAAGTGAAATCTACACTAAACTCAATTAAAAGTAAGAACAACTAATCCACACTATTTCAACTCTTCAACTCAATCTTCCTTGTGAAAAGATATCATGAAATGTTAAGCAATGTGAAATCTAAAAGAAGTTAAACTGCATAAAAGAAGCTAATCACACTACTTTAACTCTCTTGACCTTTTTCCTTTCAGCTTAATTTACCTTGTGAGAAATAATCATGAACAAGTCAAGAAATCTGAGGTCTAAAGAAAACTAAATCAAGCTATAATGAGTGATATTCTGGTTCTTAATAAAGTTACTTGATTATAGAAAGAAACCATTAACAGATGAATAACATGATATCTAAGAACAAAAAATAAATGTACTACTCAAGGAAATGACAGTACTGGAAATCAAACTTCAGAAAACAAGAGTCAGCGACAAAGACAAGATGATCTCGTGCCAATAGTGATAAAAAGAAAAGGTGAAAAATTGCCCCGGGCTGCCTAAGAAAACCTGCAGAAAACACTGATCAGTTGTAACCATAAAAGAGCAGCAATGAAAATATAAATCAACAAAAATAAAAATCTTTGTTATGTACAGCTAATATACATGATGAAATAAAACGCAGCATTTAAATGACAATTGTACAGCTAATATACATGAACAAAAAAAAAAGTAATGCAAGAGTTAAAAGACAACTGTACAAGGCTTCAGTAAGCAAGGGCCCTCTGCCACTTCAACCAATTCAACGAACAGCTACAAGTGGAAGTTTAAACCAGTCTTCTCATATATTAAACAGCAACGTAAAAGTGCAGTGGGGAAACACAACAACTTTGAATTACATTAACAAAGATTAACTTTATAGCGTTCATGGATGCGTTATTTATAAGGAAAGAAAGCTAAACAGATTAACTACATCTACGCTATTAACCACGCTGCCAGAGACACGTAAATCCTCCTCAGCCCGGATCTAGGTAACTGTCATCATGTTTATTAAATCCGAGAGGTATGGCTGTTGGATTCGCGCTACCAGGATATCTTCGTGGCTAAATACTGTGCCACGTAGCTTCACGTGCTCAAAAACAGAGCTACGCAGAGTCGTGCCACTGCTGAACACTTCCGTTGACTATCCTTTGCCCCCTGTTTGACCGTGGGATTTTATGGCCGTGCTGGATGATCTGGAGGGACACGTTCCATGTCCTTGACTCCTGGAACTTGCCCATGTGGCTCATTCCTTCAGAGGACACCTGTAGCATGGTGTTTGACAAAACGGCTGCAGAATCCTGTGTCGGCTGCAGAATCCTGGGTCGGCTGCAGAAACCTGTGTCGGCTGCGGAAACTGAGAAGCTTCCGCAGCTGTCTGAACAAAATTCTAAACCAAACAACAGTCATCAGCGTAGCTAGAAAATCATGTCGAAAGCTCCTTTTTAAACTAAAATACAATGATTTAATCAGCTAGGTGGATGAAATGAGTGGAAAAAGAAGGCTGAGAGGGTGTATAGGAAAGTGCAGGTTCGAGGCTCAACACTTACAGGCCCTAATTGATCAAATAGAGGCGCAAGACGACATGGAGGAGGGCATCCCACCAATGCCTTCCGCAGTGAAGTTACCCATGTACGTCCCTCTGTGGAAAGGGAAAGTTTGTTGAGAATGCAACAAGATGATGGAGCTTAGTGGAAAGGAGTCGCCTTCACTAAGTGAGCCCGCAGGGTATTTTTGGAGCAAAGTCTATTTTTAGACTGTGTCTATTTTTAGACATATGGATCATGGTATATGAGTTGCAGAATGTTGTTTATGGATGATTGGTCATGTTGGGAAAAAATAGATGGACTTCTATTTCTGGTTCACAGCAGGAGTGATCAAAGTCTATTTTTAGACTGCCAGGCTAAAAGTAGAAACAGTCAAATATTATTAGCCCTTAGTAATATTTGGACTATAAACTTTATCTTATTCTCTTGGAGCACTTCATTTCGAGCTTTGGATGTGGCACATGCATCTTTCAGAAGGAAATACGCTTTCTTTGTGGTCCAGTTGAGTTATTGCATGAAGGACTTTAGTTAGAACTCATGCATGTGAGTTCTGTGGAGTTGGATGTGGAGTTGATGGAGTTGTGTTCAGTTGAACTAGTTGTATTCAGTCTAATTGGAGAATACACTAGTGATGAGTTGTGTGAATTTATTGTTAATTAATTCACTAATTATTAACTCATAAAGTAACTGAAGAATACACCAGTTAACTCAGTGCATGGACAGTTCAACAAAGACAGGTGTTAGAGGTAAGTGAAAGGGTGAGTTGTGACTATCAGTTGTGCATGAGGATTTGCACAAGCATGGATTAAGTTATGCCAATGAGAATTGCATAGTATATGCCCAGTAGAATAGCCTGTGCTCACGTGATTTCCAGTGTGAATGATTCTCAGCAGGTATTGTGCAGTGGAGGTAGGCAAAGCAACGGAGAAGATTTGAACCTGTGACTCGTTCGGATCTGAGCTAGTTTTGTGTGTAACAGGTGGAGATAGTGCTGGATACTTGTGAGGAGTATTGTACTATGTAATGTTACATGTTCTCAATCATTAATATACAGATAGTGTGGGGTTTTCAACTATAAGCTTTCCCCGGGTTACATACTGTGTTAATGTGTGCATGCTATTGATGTTTCATTGTTTTTGATGCTGCTAAGTTGATGATCAACATAGAGGAGCTTATGTATTGTGCACGTATTCTGCAATAGTGCATGATTAGGATAATCTCTGTTGAATAAGTGTCATATTATTCAAAAGTTCTACATGGTATCAAAGCTGTTGATCATCAGATCTATTATTCAGAAAGTGTTTACATCTTATTTCTTTAGGCAGAGTCTGTAAACGGGCCATGTAGCCTTTGGATTCATCCTTCCTTTGGAAGGTGAGATATCCAGTAAAAGCCCATACAGTCAATCTTTGTACTAGAAATACTTTGTTCTCACGAATTCTAGATCGGAGGCTGTTGAGTTTGGAGCTAGTGGAATTCGAATTTGCAGCAGTGTTTTCTTGGTATCAACGTGGCAATGTCTTTCAATGGATTGCGATTGGAGTATGCTCTTAAGGGCAACTCGAACTATATTGCATGGAAGGACAGGATGGAGGCAGTGTTAGATGATAACGGGCTGAAGGAGTTCATATAGGCTGAGGTCCCAAAGCCTACTGATGCTGCGCAGGTTGATGCTTGGCAAAAGAAGACAGCAAAGTGTCAAAGGATTCTGTTGGAGGGCATAAAGGATCACATTGTGTCCAGACTGCATGGTAAGACTTCTCCATACTTGATGTGGAAAGTGTTGATAGATATATTCCAAAGCAAGAGCAATCAGAGGAAGCTGGCACTCAAGGATAAACTCAGAAACATCAAATGTGAGAAGGGAGATAGTATGCCCAAGTATCTCATGAATTTCACTCAGTGCAGAGATGAGCTGGGAAGTGTGGGGGTGACTGTCGATGATGAGGACTTGGTGAGCTTGGCTCTCCTTAGTCTTCTGAAGAGTTGGAATTCCTATCAGGACTCTGTCAATGGTCGAGAGAAATTGCTAGGATGGGAAATACTTTGGTCAGATCTTGTGCAGGAGGAGATCAGGCGGAATACCAGGGACGGATCTTCATCAAAGGGACCTGATGAAGAAAATTGCGCTTTGGCTACCAAAGCAAAGAAGGGGAAGAGCAAGAAAGCTTCTCAGTCTGGGGTGAAAGGCAAGAAGCAGGACATTTCCAAGGTGAAGTGCTTTCACTGTCACCAGCACGGACACTATGCCACTAATATTCTGCGGAAGAAGAAGAACAAGCAAGCTGCTGGATCTGCAGCAAGAGAGGCTCTCACCTCGCAGTTTGAGCTTGATTTTTCATTGATCGCATGCTTGGTTTCAAGTGTGATGGGATCGGTGTGGTTCTTGGACAGTGATGCGTCTTTTCACATGGCAGGAGATCGAGATTTGTTTTCTGATCTAGAGGACAAAGATCTTGGAGTGCACATCGAGATGGCAATGATGGTAGATACAGTGCGACCGGTATTGATACCATTTCCTTTGAGAGGAAGTCTGGTAAACCCTTTGTATTGAAGGAAGTGATGCATGTTCCAGGATTGAAGAAGAATGTTATCTTTGTGGCGATGTTAGAAGACAAGGGATATGATGTTGTTTTCAGTGAGGGAAAGGTTTTCCTGCATAGCAAGACAACTGGAGAAACCCGGAAGATAGGGGTTCGAGTCAGGAACCTTTATCAGTTGCATGTAGATGGTTGTGCAGCAATGGCATGCAAGGCGGAAGGATTGGTCAGCCGGGATGATGGCGAGCTGTGGCACAGGAGATTGGGTCACCTTCACCATGGAGCCTTGAAGATACTATAGCAGATCACTACAGGGCTTCCTAAAGGCACTCTTGCGCAGTCAGATCAGTGCAAGGGGTGTACTTTGGGAAATTTTGTGAAAGCCACCTTTCACGAGAAGGATAGTCGCACCACGACGATCCTTGAGAGAATTCACACAGACATGTGTGGACCTTTCTCAGTAGCTTCGACAACAAAACACATGTATTATGTGATTTTTGTTGATGATTTCTCTCGTAAGTGTTGGATCTTCTTCATGCAGAAGAAGAGCGAGACATAATCAAAGTTCTGTGATTTCAAAGCACTGGTCAAGAAGGAGTCGAGGAAGAAGGTGAAGGCTCTTACGAGTGATAATGGTGGTGAATACATCTCTGGCGAGTTCAAGGATTTCTGCAGTGCAGAAGGGATTCAAAGAGAGCTCATAGCTCCCCATAGCCCACAGCAGAACGGGGTTGCTGAGCGGAAGAACAGAACAATCGTGGGTGCTGCACGGGCAATGTTGCATGATCAGGGCTTACCCCTTCAACTGTGGATGGAAGCATGCAATATAGAAGTTTATGTGCAGAACCGTTGTCCTCACAGGATACTTGGCATGAGTATACCCAAGGAGGCTTATTCTGGTAAGAAGCTTGATCTTTCTCATTTGAGGATTTTTGGTGCTAATGTTTACATGCATGTGACGAAGGATGCCAGGAAGAAGTTGGAGAAGACCGGAGAGGTTGGGATATTTGTGGGGTACACTGATACGCCCCATAACTATCGTGTGTATTTTAAATATAGTGGAAAGACTGTTGTGCGACGGGATATAAAATTTCAGGAGGAGAAAGCCATGAAGTGTTCGCTTGAGAGGGAGCTGTTGAGCCTCAGACCTGCACTCCTTTTCACAACCTCTCAGCCTCCTTTTCCATTCATTTTCTTCCTTTATCACTCATTTCCTTCATCAATTTGCTTAAATCATTGTATTATAGGACTTTTACATGGTTTATTAATTATGCTAATGACTGTGTTGTTGGATTAGAATTTTGGTTCAAAACCTGCACTTTCCGCAGCTGATCCCAGTTTCCGCAGCTGTTTTGTTAAACGGCATGATCCAGGTGTCCTCCGGTCAGAAGGGCCACATGGGCAAGTGCGTGGCACCAAGGACATGGTGTGTGTCCTTCCAACTCAGCCATAACAGTCGTAAACACCCATGGTCAACGAGGGGGCAACTTCGGTCAAACAAAGGTTATTGGCGGTGGCACGGCTCTGCGTGTTCGGTTTAGAGCACGTGAAGCACAGCTGGCCTCTTCCTCAGCCACACAGGTGATGGGGAACACGAATCCAACTAGAGATTTAATGCCCACCTTGACCGTTACCTAAATCCGTGGGCTGTGCTAGATTACGTGTTCTTCACACAACTGTTAGAATAGTGTAGTTTGTGATTAAGTTAGTTTTGTTTTTCTGCTATAAGTAAAGCGTATCTGAACGCTGATTAGTTAGCTGCTAATATGTAATTTTGAACCCCACTGTACTTTCCATTTTGCTACGTAATATATGAGAAGACTGTTCTTCATTTGAGCGTGTAATTGATCTTTGAGTTGGCTGGAGTAGGCAGAGGGCCCCTGTTTACTTAAGGCCTGTACAGTGTTTTTCATTTTATGCATTTCTTCTTATCAGTTTATGTATAATAGTTGTACAGAATGCTTTCGTTTGCTATGCTTTGATCATGTAAAATAGCTGTATATAACTTTGAATTCTGTCCATTTATATTTCTGCACTTTTCCATGACTGATCAGTGTGCTTTTGCAGATTTCTTAGGTGCCCAGGACAGTTTCTTCTTACGTTTTTTTGCAGCTAGTGGCACTTGTGGCTGTCTTATCTAAACTTCTGACCTCTGTTTTTGATTTCCATTAGCATCACTGCTTTAGTTGCACTTTATTTTCTGCTCATAGCTTATCAAGTTGTTTATCTTTTAATGGCTCTTTTATCATAATCAACTAACTTTTCAAGGAGCCAGAACATCACTTAAGTGCAGCTTGGTTATTTTGTTTAAGACTCACATTGCTAACTCACTCATAACTCTTTCTTATATGATCAATCCAGCTGAAGGCAGAAAGGTTAAGGGAAAATTAAGTAGTGTGATTTGTCACTTAGATTGTACATTGCTTGAGATTTCAATGAAGAATTAAAGTAGTTGCTCTTGTTTTTAAGTTAATGTAGATGTCATTTTCAATCTCATTTTTATCAGCAGTATAGGTACTGGGCCAATGCCATTGGTCTTTTATTTGATGCTTTCATTTTTCCTTTAAGAGTTAATTTCATTTCAGTTGTTGTTCAAAGCTTTCGTGTAGATTACTTTTAAGCTTTAATAAATCATCTAGAACTCATCACAATCACACACACCTCACTCACTTTATTTCATTTTCATCACATCACTGTAAGGAGAAATAGACTTGAAAACAAACTTAAAAAGTTAAAAACGACAAAAGCTTAAGAAATAGTTGCCTAAGTACATACAGTACCCATCACTTCATCAGCTTACGAGCCCCGGGATGACATTTAAAAGTTGCAAGTTAGACATCAGTAAATTGACCAAACATTTTGGCGCCGTTGCCGGGGAAGTGAAATTAGGTAGCCAATTTCTAAAAAAAAATTAAGAAAATTTCAAGGAAGGAAATTGATAACATCTCAAAGTATGCTCTCCTCTTGCACCTAGAGTGACCTGGAGGATCAGAAAAGAGAAAGTTATTGGTTTAATAGTTTCTTAAGTATGCTCTCTTCTTGCACCTAGAGTGACCTGGAAGATCAGAAAGAGAATTATTATCCTAACTTGAAGAAAAATAAAAAATGACATGCATAGAGCTAGAGATTCTAGGGGAAGGTTTTTAGCTAGAGCCAAGAGTTCGATTTTTACAAGTCCATCTACTTCAAGGAATAGACAAGAGACACCTCCCTCATCTCCAACTGACACTCCTAGCCCTAGGATTCCTGGAATTCAAGAAGCAGGAGTCGACTCTCCCATACCTTCCATCGAGTCTGAATTAGAGAGAGATCCTTTCCTTCTTTCTCCAGAGAGACAAATTATAATTGAAGAAGTAGAATCACCTGAAGAAGAAGGAGGAAATCCTTCTCATACACCCTTAGTAGAAGAACCAGAAGACTCTGAAGTCTCTGGGGAAACTACCATGACAGAGGAAGGAGCACCTGGATTTGGTAGAGGTAGAGGTAGAGGAGGAGGAGGAAACAATGGAGGAGGTAGAGGTAACATTGGAGGAAATAGGGATGGGGATAACTCATTCGGGTTCCCTATAGTCGATGAGGATTCCCGAGCTACCATGAAGAACATCTCACCATCTATCCTCCCGAACTTTCATGGGTTAAGGAATGAGGACCCTGAAACATTTCTATTTGAGTTTGAAGTCGTATGTCGAACTTATGATTATCTAGATGACTCTCAAAAACTCAAACTGTTTCCTTCAACATTGAAAGGACAAGCTTTGAAATGGTTCATGGGATTACTCACTCAATCCATTAGGTCTTGGAATGATATGAAATAGACATTTTTGGATAGGTACCTGGACTATTGTATGCCCACCAATCATAAGGATGAGGTATTCAAAATGGTACAAAAGGAAGATGAAAACTTGGAGGAATTGATTGAAAGATTTCAATATAATCTGAAAAGAGCAAAAATGCGTAACTTGGATGAGGAGACCTTGAAAGCCCTTTTACTAAAAGCCATTAGAGATGAATGGATAGATCTTTTGAATATGATGGGGAAGGGAGATATATCTCAACTTCCACTTTCTGACATAGCAGAATTATGTGTCCATCTCTCAAGGGGGAAATCCAAAACTCAAAAAGGGCCTAGAGATCCTTCGCTCCTCAGAGCAAACAAATCTGCAACTGGATCAGTAAGCAGGGCTGAGATCGGCAATATGCTTGATGAATTCAAAACTGACATCTTAGGAAGTCTTAGCGAACAATTAGACACCCTTAAGATTCACAATAAACAGAAAGCAGAAGCTGAGGCCTTGGCCATCTTTTGCCCAAAATGTAGGAAGAAACATGCTCTAAGGGAATGCCCCTTGGATGCAAAAGTTGTAGAAACATGTGTAATTTGCTCAGAGAACCATGAGACCAAGGATTGTCCTTCAATTCCTGGGCTCAAAGCTGTCTTTCAAGAAGATCCAAGTACACTTGAATCTCTCTGTTTTGTTGCAAGGAGACCTTGGCAAGGGCAACAAAATCAAGGGTTTAACAACTCTATGAATTTTCAACCCCAACCAAATTGGAATCCTTGGCAACAACCTTGGTCCCAACCTCAAAATTCTTTTCAATCATGGATACAAGGTATGCAAAATCCTTATGGGAGATTTGCTCAATTCTATCAATATCCTCCATCTTTTCAAAACCAGCAAGTTCCACAACTTCCATATCAAAGTCCACAACTATCATTGCCATTTCCACAACAACAACAACCTTCTCAACAAAATCAAAGTTCTCAACTCTTGCTTCCATTCCAACAGAAGTCAAATGAACTTCCTTCTCAGCCATTGCCAAACCCCAATAATAAAAACCCTCAAAATGCTTACATGATGGAAGGTCAACCATTCCCTACCTATATGATTGTTCCTCTTAATGAAGTACAACTCGGGTCAGGTAGAGTTCTAGATAAACCTTCTATGAATGTTCAACAGCCAAGCATTTCTGAGGAAGAGTCTCTTACAGCCAATAAGGGTTTTGAAGCATCTCTTCAAAACTCAAACACTCAAAAAGAAAAAGAAAAAGAATCAACCCCCACAACTCCCATAGTTGAACCTACATCTTTATCCACACCTCCTTTTCCTGAAAGATTACAAATTGACAAAGGAGTGGAAAAACAAATTTGGTTGCCTGACTATAATTTTCTAGATGAATTGAAGAATGTCTGTATCAAGATTCCCTTGTTACAAGCCATTAAGGAAATTCCTATTCTAGCGAAAACAATAAAGGAGTTGAGCCTTAAAAGACCAGGAAGGAAACCAAGAGATACCAGAAGGATCCACCTGGTAGGAAAAATTGCAGACATCATGATGGGAAAGATTACTATGTAGAAATATGTAGATCCCGGTAGTCCAATTGTCAAAACACATATCAATGGGGTAGAAAAACCAAATACTTTGATTGATTTAGGGGCTGCTATCAACATTATGAGTAGACAGACTATGGAACAGCTAAAACTTCCTAATCTTCTTTTTACACCCACCTTGTTACAACTTGCAGATCGATCAATTATTAAACCAGATGGTGTATTATAAGACATTCCTGTCTCCTTAGATTCTTGGGAATATCCAGTGGATTTCATGATTTTAACTCCCAAGAGTAATCTAGGAGGACATCCTCTTATTTTAGGAAGACCTTGGCTAGCCACAGCTGATGCTTTCATAACTTGTAGGTCTGGGGATATGTATATTTCTGATGGTAATTCAACAAAGAAGTTCAATCTATATCCTCCAGCAAAAGCAATTACAGAAATAGGAGATAATGAGTGGGTTGATGATGAAGATACTATACAACCTGTCTTTACCATTTCTGAGATTAGTGAAGATAGTCAAATTCTGAACACATTAGAAAACTTTGAACCATCTTCAGAATATGACTCCACACAATTTCAGTTGGATTCTGACATAGAGTGTCTATCATCTAGACAAATGTCTCTTTTCTCTATGGAAGAATTTGGTAGTTCTGCCATTGAGATCTTTCCAGGAAAAACATTGAATATCAATAGAAACTTGGAAAAGTCACAACAGGAGGAGCTAACCAAAGTCTTGCAAAACCATTCTACTGCATTTGCATGGGAATATACAAATATGAAAGGTATTGACCCGAAGACTTGCATTCACCACATATATATTGAGGAAAACAGTAGACCAATCAGACAACCTCAAAGAAGGATGAATCCAAACCTTAGGGAAATAGTGAAAGAAGAGCTCCAAAAGTTACTTAATGTAAACTTCATTTACCCAATTTCAGATAGCCAGTGGGTTTCTCCTTTGGTTATAGTACCTAAAAAGAATGGTAAATGGAGGGTTTGCATTGATTACAGAGAATTGAACAAAGCAACCTTGAAGGATCACTTTCCTTTGCCCTTTATTGATCAAGTATTAGATACTTTAGCAGGTAAAAAGTATTTCTCATTTTTGGATGGTTTTAGTGGTTACAATCAAATTCAGGTAGCACCTGAAGATCAGGACAAAACCACATTTACTTGTCCATGGGGAACTTTTGCTTACCGAGTACTTCCTTTTCGATTATGTAATGCACCCACAACATTTCAAAGGGCAGTATTAGGAATCTTTTCCAATCTAATTCATGATTGTGTAGAGGTCTATATGGATGATTTTACAGTTTATGGTAACTCATTTGAAGAAGCATTAGAAAATTTGGAAAAAGTCCTTATAAGATGTAAAGAAACAAATCTTTCATTAAGTCATGAAAAATGTTTTATGATGTTTACTGAAGGGATTGTTTTAGGACATCATATTTCAGGAGATGGAATTAAATTTGATAGATCAAAAGTTGAAGTCATCTCCAAGTTACCTATTCCAAATTGTCAGAAAGATGTTAGAAATTTTCTTGGGTTTATTGGATATTATAGAAGATTTATTGAAAACTTCACCAAGATAGCATCTCCGCTCTTCAAATTACTTACAAAAGACTGTGAATTCAAATGGGATCCTGAATGTCAATCTGCATTTGAAACTTTAAAAACTAGAATATCTGAAGCACCCATTCTGAGAGGGCCAAATTGGAAACTCCCTTTCCACATTTCTACTGATGCTTCGGATACAGCTCTAGGAGCTGTCTTGGGACAAAAGGATTTAGTCCCTTATGCCATTTATTACACCAGTAAAAATTTGACTCCCACCAAGTTAAATTATACTGTGACTGAAAAAGAGTTCTTAGCCGTTGTTCATGCAATCAACAAGTTTAGACATTATATAACCGGCTATGAAACTTTTGTCCATACTGATCATTTTGCAATTAGATATCTTATGAATAAACCTGTTACTAATGGCAGAGTTATAAGATGGCTTTTACTTTTACAAGAATTCAATATTACTGTGTTAGATAGACCAGGGAAACAAAACACAGTAGCTGATTTCTTGTCTAGAATCCAAAACACTAACGAAGATTCTCCTGTAGAGGATAAGTTTCCAGATGAATATTTGTTTGCAGTAACTACTAAAACTCCTTGGTATGCAGATATTGCTAACTATTTAGTTACAGGGAAGCTACCTCCACATTTATTTCCTAATGAGAAAAGGAAAATCATTCAGGAGAGTTCACATTATTCATGGATTTCTAATGAATTGTTCAAAACAGGGCCAAATTGTGTGATCAGAAGATGTGTTCGGGAAGATGAAATACCTGACATCCTTAAAGCATGTCATGATGAACCGTGCGGCGGACACTTTGCTGACAAGAGGACGGCCTATAAAATCCTTTATTTAGGATATTATTGGCCTTCTCTCTTCAAAGATGCAAAACAATATGTCAAAAGGTGTGACAGCTGCCAAAGAGTTGGGAGACCAACTCTTTCAAATGAAATGCCATTACAGCCACAGGTATGCATCGAACCCTTTGAAAAATGGGCTTTAGATTTCATTGGACCTATTAACCCACCATCTAAGCAAAAGAAGTATATATTGGTTTGTACTGATTATGTTACTAAATGGGTAGAAGCAAAGGCATTGCCTTCTGCCACTGAAAATTCAGTTGTTCAATTTCTTTTTGAGGATATTTTTACTCGTTTTGGTGTCCCAAGAGAAATTGTGACAGATCAGGGAAGTCAATTTACATCTAACTTGATGGAGAAGCTGATGGAAGAATACAAAATCAAGCACAGAACATCTACTCCATACCATCCGCAAGCAAATGGTCAAGTGGAATCTACAAACAAAGTTCTTGAAAGCATCATCACCAAAAATGTTCATCTCCACAGAAGAGATTGGGCAGAAAGGCTTCCTGAAGCCTTATGGGCCTATAGAACTACATGGAGGAACACAACAGGACATTCTCCCTATGAACTTGTTTATGGGAAAGAAGTCCTACTCCCAATTGAGTTCCAAGTCAAGACCTTCAAGATGGCAGTTCAATTGGGGATGAGCCTATCAGAAGCCCAAAAGCACAGAATGGAGCAGCTGAATGAGCTAGATGAGATAAGACAAGATGCAATTTTAAGGACTGATCTAGTTCAGCACCAAAGAACTAAGTGGCATGATCGACACATCAAAGAGAGAAAGTTTCAAAAGGGAGATTGGGCACTATTGTTTGATTCCAAGTTTAAGGACTTCAAAGGAAAATTTAAAACTCATTGGATTGGACCATATGAGATTGATGAAGTCTTTAACAATGGAGCAGTTCGAGTAAAGACCATTGATGAGCTTCAGACTCCTCTCATTGTGAATGGCCACCGATTGAAAGTATACCACAAGCCACTCTCAAAGGAGGAATTTGTTAAAATATTCCAAGAAGATTCTGCAATGAGGCTGGTGGAGAAGAATTCTTCTCCTCCATCAGCCTAGTCTTTATTTCTTTCAGTTAAAAAAAAAAATCTCTTGTATAAGCCTGAAAACCAATCTTGGATTGGTGGTCTTATGCAGAAAATATAAGGTGAAAATCAGGGTCACCTGACACTTTATATTTTCCAAATAAAAAAAAAAATCTCTCTCTCTTTCCATTTCATTCCACTTCATTTCCATTCCATTTCATTCTTTTCATCTCATTTCATTTTCATCTTCACTTCCACTTCCATTTCTATTTCCACTTCATTTCATTCATCTCACTCCATTTCATAATAAAATTCCCTCTCAGGACTATTTCATTTAGTAAGTCTTCTCTAACTACTTTTTGTATAGACAGAAGGGTGTTGTTTCAGTTTCTGCAGCTGAGAACTGTTTCCGCAACTCGCACCAGTTTCCGCAGCTCGCACCAGATTCCGCAGTCAGCACATTCTGTCTCCACAGCAGCAGTACTCTGATTTCAAAAATCACAGTCAGAAGGCAACAAGGATGGAAGGCACCTGTAGGATCAAAAGGCAATCATGGATCAACAACCTTAATCAACAGATGGTAAACCCATAAAGGTATGATCAAAATTTTTCTCCAAACAACCATTTATGTCATGTTGTGCATAATTATTAATCGTGGACAGAGCCACTAAATGCAATGATTAAGCAAAGATCATCCCATTTCTCCGCCATGATCATCCTTCATCCACCTCAGATCCTCATAACAGTCTCATAATCACACTTATTTTAAACTCAATTCGAGACTACGCTTTCATTAATTAGCCGTACGAGGAAGAAGAGACCTATCGTACTACGTCTCTTCTCCACCACGATCTCCGCAGCCAAAAACTGAAACATGTATGAAAGTCGTCCGACTCCAAGGGATTTGGCCGTTATTTCATTCCCTTATCACTCCATTTCGCACGCATTTGAACTCATTCTCATGCTTGTCTTCCACTCCTTCACCTTCACACCATTTCCACTCTCGTTTTTGCTGTAAACCCCGCAGCTCTGTTTTAAACTCCACGTCTCTGTTTTAAACCCCGCAGCTCTGTTTCAAGCTCCACAGTTCCGTTTCCAACCTGTATTACCTCGCATTACAGTGCGGCTATTCCACCTACAGCCGTAGTCTATCTGTCTTTCCCGTGAGCATCCTCCTTGAGTATCCATATACAGTCAAAGCTTCAGCCGAAGATTGAGATGGGGAAATTGCTTCGAGCTGAGCCTGAAGGTTCAAAGTATCTAGAAGGATACCCATAGACAAAGGAAGCGTTAAAAAAGGCAAAATGGTTGAATTTCATTCAGAAATTCAAAGGATATGATAAGGAGGTAACGAAAACGTTTGCTCGTTCATTCAATGGAAATACTATGGAAATAGGAGATCTGAAATTCATAGTCACAGAAAACTCCATAGCAACAACAACTAATTTACCTATGGTGGGAGACCAATGGTTCAAGAACAGAGGGGTTGAAGATCAGGAATGGAAAAATATGCTAAAGAATCCAGGTATGGACACTTCAATATTCACCAAAGGGATTCCTGTACATGTTATTAAAGAAGAATGGACTGCATTGTTGTTATTAGTTCAAAAGTTTATAACATATGAAGACCGCTTTGGCACTATGTATATGTACCATGCTAGAATTATGATGAACTTCATGGAGGGCCATGCCATCAATTTACCCTATTTTCTGATAAGAAGCCTAACAAAAATGAGTTCTACTGTCCAAAAGAATATAGGCAATATCGAACCTCACTTGTATCATCATGGCCTCATTAGAATTCTTATAGAGGACCAATTGAAAAACAACAATGATACATGGGAAAAGTTTTTAGTCAGGAATCATTTTCAAGAGGTCATTGAAGCTTCCGCTAGTAGCTCTCCTAGAGTCCCAAAAAGAAGTAGAAGAATGAAAAAGGATGTTGTAGCCCAGGATCCTCCCATTATAGAAACTCAGGAGACTACTCAAGAAGAAGAAGTGGAGAGAGATAAAACTAAGAAACATAAAAAGGATAAAGAGAAAGCAGTTGTCCAAGAATCATATTCATCCCCTGAACCTTCAATATAAGAGGACTATCAAACCTTGACTGATAGACTAGTAGAACTCCAAGCTACTGCCCTCTCCAAGAAGAAACAAAAAGAAAAACAAAACAGTCAGCAAAAGAGTACTAGTGTAAAAGTGAGAAGAAGCAGTAGACTTATAGAAAAGAAGAGTGTGATTAAAGAAAAATAGTCACATTTCATTGATTTGGGCACACCTGAAAAGACTCCAATCCAGCTAGATATTGAGCCAAGTCCTCCACGAGAGGAAAGTCCCTTCCAAGAAAAAGAAAACAGTCCTCAAGAATTCAAATTCAGGCCAAGACAAACACCTGACATTGACCCTGACCAGCAGGAGGCATATAATTATTTGGAGACCTTGGAGCAATCTGTTGCCGGTCCAAGCACTATATTACCTCTTGAGGAACAAGTCCACTCTCTAAAACAAGAGGTATTTGAGCTAGAAGTCCTGAACCGGCATATTAAACAAGAGAATGAAGCATTGAAAGAACAAAGCAAGGTGGACAAGATTGTCCATGACAACACCATGCTTCACCTTGGGCTCTGGCAGAAGAAGAACAGGAAATTGAGGAGAAAATGCAAGAAACTGAGCAGGGCCTTGATCAATTTGAAATTCAAGTGTTTAGTCAGAAAACCAAGGACAATTTTAGCAACAAGGAGAAAGAGGAGAAGGTTGGATGTTTTGGCAGAAGCATCTGAGCACATGGACTGAAAAACACTGACAAAGTTTTGGTTGCATGAGGACATCCAACATCCTCACAGTGGGCGTATGTTGAGCCTCAGACCTGCACTCCTTTTCACAACCTCTCAGCCTCCTTTTCCATTCATTTTCTTCCTTTATCACTCATTTCCTTCATCAATTTGCTTAAATCATTGTATTATAGGACTTTTACATGGTTTATTAATTATGCTAATGACTGTGTTGTTGGATTAGAATTTTGGTTCAAAACCTGCACTTTCCGCAGCTGATCCCAGTTTCCGCAGCTGATCCCAGTTTCCGCAGCTGTTTTGTTAAACGGCATGATCCAGGTGTCCTCCGGTCAGAAGGGCCACATGGGCAAGTGCGTGGCACCAAGGACATGGTGTGTGTCCTTCCAGCTCAGCCATAACAGTCGTAAACACCCATGGTCAACGAGGGGGCAACTTCGGTCAAACAAAGGTTATTGGCGGTGGCACGGCTCTGCGTGTTCGGTTTAGAGCACGTGAAGCACAGCTGGCCTCTTCCTTAGCCACGCAGATGATGGGGAACACGAATCCAACCAGAGATTTAATGCCCACCTCGACCGTTACCTAAATCCGTGGACTGTGCTAGATTACGTGTTCTTCACACAGCTGTTAGAATAGCGTAGTTTGTGATTAAGTTAGTTTGGTTTTTCTGCTATAAATAAAGCGTATCTGAACGCTGATTAGTTAGCTGCTGATATGTAATTTTGAACCCCACTGTACTTTCCATTTTGCTACGTAATATATGAGAAGACTGTTCTTCATTTGAGCGTGTAATTGATCTTTGAGCTGGCTGGAGTAGGCAGAGGGCCCCTGTTTACTTAAGGCCTGTACAGTGCTTTTCATTTTATGCATTTCTTCTTATCAGTTTATGTATAATAGTTGTACAGAATGCTTTCGTTTGCTATGCTTTGATCATGTACAATAGCTGTATATAACTTTGAATTCTGTCCATTTATATTTCTGCACTTTTCCATGACTGATCAGTGCGCTTTTGCAGATTTCTTAGGTGCCCGGGACAGTTTCTTCTTACGTTTTTTTGCAGCTAGTGGCACTTGTGGCTATCTTATCTAAACTGCTGACCTTTGTTTTTGATTTCCATTAGCATCACTGCTTTAGTTGCACTTTATTTTCTGCTCATAGCTTATCAAGTTGTTTATCTTTTAATGGCTCTTTTATCATAATCAACTAACTTTTCAAGGAGCCAGAACATCACTTAAGTGCAGCTTGGTTATTTTGTTTAAGACTCACATTGCTAACTCACTCATAACTCTTTCTTATATGATCAATCCAGCTGAAGGCAGAAAGGTTAAGGGAAAATTAAGTAGTGTGATTTGCCACTTAGATTGTACATTGCTTGAGATTTCATTGAAGAATTAAAGTAGTTGCTCTTGTTTTTAAGTTAATGTAGATGTCATTTTCAATCTCATTTTTATCAGCAGTATAGGTACTGGGCCAATGCCATTGGTATTTTATTTGATGCTTTCATTTTTCCTTTAAGAGTTAATTTCATTTCAGTTTTTGTTCAAAGCTTTCATGTAGATTACTTTTAAGCTTTAAGAAATCATCTAGAACTCATCACAATCACACACACCTCACTCACTTTATTTCATTTTCATCACATCACTGTAAGGAGAAATAGACTTGAAAACAAACATAAAAAGTTAAAAACGACAAAAGCTTAAGAAATAGTTGCCTAAGTACATACAATACCCATCACTTCATCAGCTTACGAGCCCCGGATTGACATTTAAAAGTTGCAATTTAGACATCACTAAATTGACCAAACAGGAGCCACACTTGCATGTAGATGAGGAGATATTAGTTCCTAAAGATGAGCTTTAGGATGTGGATCAACCACAGGACGACGTTCATGGAGTGGAAGAGACCACTCATGTAGCGCCAAGCATCAGAGGGCGAAAGCGCTTGACAGAAGCTGACCGACTGGCTCAGGATGCAGAGAAAGTTCTAGGACCACCTACAGCCCAACGCAAGCAGAGATAGTCACCTGATCAGTACACTGGATACATGGCTCTTGTGAGCAAATGTGTTGTGACTGAGCCATCCTCTTTCGAGGAAGCTGTGGAGGATCCCGCATGGGTAGACGCCATGGTGGAAGAGTATGATTCGATTGTCAGAAAAAGTGCATGGGAGATTGTTCCTAGACCAGAAGGGAAATCAGTGGTGGGTTCGAGATGGATCTACAAAGTTAAGCAGGTAGCTGATAGGAGTGTGGAGAAGTACAAGGCAAGATTTGTTGCCTGAGGCTTTTCACAGATAGAGGGGATCGATTATGAGGAGACCTTTGCACCCGTCGCAAGGTATTCTTCCGTACAAACGATTCTTGCTCTCTCAGCGCAGATGGGGTGGCACATTCATCAGATGGATGTGAAGACTGCATTCCTCAATGGAATCATTGAGGAGGAGGTGTACATAGAATTGCCCGAAGGTTTTGAGATCTTCAGCAGCGAGTCGCATGTGTGCAGGCTCAAGAGAGCACTGTATGGGTTGAAAAAAGCACCACGTGCTTGGTACACACAGATAGACAATTATTTCACCGGACTTGGATTCTCCAAGAGTGAGTCGGATCCAAACCTATACCAGATTGTGGTGGAGGGTAAGTTGCTTATCATTGTACTTTATGTAGATGATTTGATTCTAACGGGTGATGAGTTGTTGATACTTTCATGCAAGGATAATCTTGCTAAGGAGTTTAAGATGAAGGACTTGGGCCTCCTTCATTATTTCCTAGGATTGGAAATCTAGCAGCACAGTGATGGACTATTTGTTTCTCAGGGTAAGTATGCTCGGGAGATACTGGAGAAGTTCAAGATGCATGGATGCAAGCCTGTTGATACTCTTCTTCCTGGAGGTTGGAGGAAGGAGGGTGCCACTTCAGCAGAAGAAGTGGATGCCACTATTTATTGACAGTTGGTGGGGTCACTTATGTATCTGGTCAATACATGACCCGATATATGCTATGCTGTTAACCAGCTTTCACAAGCTATGGTTAAGCCAACCAAGCTCTTCTGAAAGGCAGGCAAGCATGTATTGCGTTATAAGAGAGGCACATCGGCATATGGATCTTGGTACAGATAGGAGGATGCATATTGGGCAGGGAGCTCAACGGACGACATCAGGTACCATCATATCAGAGATTGTGTGCAGTGGAGAATCATGTTACTTTCATACATTCCAACGGAGGATCAGGATGCTGATATCTTGACAAAGGCGCTCACCAGGAGAAAATTCGAATACCACCGAGGTAGGATAGGGGTTGCTGATAATCCATATCTTGTTGAGAGGGAGTGTTGAGAATGCAACAAGATGATGGAGCTTAGTGGAAAGGAGTCGCCTTCACTAAGTGGGCCCGTAGGGTATTTTTGGCGCAAAGTCTATTTTTAGACATATGGATCATGGTCTATGAGTTGCAGAATGTTGTTTATGGATGATTGGTCATGTTGGGAAAAAGTAGATGGACTTCTATTTCTGGTTCATAGCAGGAGTGATCAAAGTCTATTTTTAGACTACCAGGTTAAAAATAGAAACAGTCAAATATTATTAGCCCTTAGTAATATTTGGACTATAAACTTTATCTTATTCTCTTGGAGCACTTTAGTTCAAGCTACGGATGTGGCACATGCAGCTGTCAGAAGGAAATACACTTTCTTTGTGGGTCAGTTGAGTTATTGCATGAAGGAATTCAGTTAAAACTCATGCATGTGAGTTCTGTGGAGTCGGATGTGGAGTTGATGGAGTTGTGTTCAGCTGAACTAGTTGTATTCAGTCTAACTGGAGAATACACTAGTGATGAGTTGTGTGAATTGATTGTTAATTAATTCACTAATTATTAACTCATAAAGTAACTGAAGAATACATCAGTTAACTCAGTGCATGGACAGTTCAACAGAGACAGGTGTTAGAGGTAAGTGAAAGGGTGAGTTGTGACTATCAGTTGTGCATGAGGATTTGCACAAGCATGGATTGAGTTATGCCAATGAGTATTGCGCAGTATATGCCCAGTAGAATAGCCTGTGCTCATGTGATTTCTAGTGTGAGTGATTCTCAGCAGGTATTGTGCAGTGGAGGCAGGCAAAGCAGCGGAGAAGATTTGAACCTGTGACTTGTTCGGATCTGAGCTAGTTTTGTGTGTAACAGGTGGAGATAGTGCTGGATACTTGTGAGGAGTATTGTACTATGTAATGTTACATGTTCTCAATCATTAATATACAGATAGTGTGGGGTTTTCAGCTGTAAGCTTTCACCGGGTTACATACTTTGTTAATGTGTGCATGCTATTAATGTTTCATTGTTTTTGATGCTGCTAAATTGACGATCAACATAGAGGAGCTTATGTATTGTGCATGTATTCTGCAATAGTGCATGATCATGATAATCTCTATTGAATAAGTGCCATATTATTCAAAATTTCTACAAATTTTAGGCAGCCAAAGACCTAGAGGCCATGGAGAGTGCGCTCTAGACCCTGATCCTCCCTGATGGAATTACTTTTGAAGGTTCGCCCCTAGGCCAGGTGCCTATCCTAAAATTTGAAGATTAGGACCTCGCAGACAGTGAGAAGTTCTTGCACCTGGTGATGGAAAGATTGATGAAACAAAATTTGGAGGGGCCAGTAATCATGTTGGAGCTACAAAAATGGTTGCGCAATGTGGGGAAGGCTAGGTTACTTCATCTACGATGGATACCCCACTTTCACCGCGTGCCCATCACCATTTTCATCATTAGGCAGTTGTTGTTCCTGGTGCATGATGGTTATCTATGGCTGGAGGAGCCTATTCCCATCATGGTAGAGCTTATTCATAGGATTTCTCAGCTTCCCTATAAGGGAAGGGACCCCGCGGAGATAGCTAGTAAAAGCAGCGATTTGGCACTCGTAGAAGCCATGAAAACTAAGTACAAGTTGGAAAAGAAGAAGTGGGGTTATGCAATTGTGAGTATCAAGGAAAAAGGCGTGCACGTAGCCACCCAGATCCTAGCTGGAAAATTAATGCGGAAGTGCCATGCCAATGAAGTACCAGCGCCTGTGGTTGCGCTAGTCGAACAGTGTGTGGAGGGGGTCCAGTTCAACTGGGCTGAGTTCCTCTGTCAGGAATTTTTTATGAACAACAAGGAGGTCCAAGAGGAGGGTAAGACCTTCCACTACGTGTGGTTGCTCTTATCCATCTTGTTGGTAGTAGGTGAACTACCGAAGATATCCAGTTCCCGCCTATCGACTAGGACCTACCTGAGGCCACAAAGTATGCTTCGCTCTGGGCCACTAAGGACACGAAGTGGATTCATGCAACCAAGGTTTTTTGGGCACTGATGGAGGTGAGCATCTGGATGTGGATCAATCTAAGACCACGGTTTTCTCCCACAATGTATGCCACACTGTAGAACTTTGCAGAGTTTAAAGTGTACATGCACAACATTCATGTCTGGGCGCGGAAGGATCCAACAAAGGAATTGAGAAAGCAGCCTCCCATTTATAGCTACTGATGAAGCCATCTTCACAGCATTGGAAACATGGCCTCCGGAGTGGCACACCCCAGAAATGGTAGGAATGGAAAGGGCCACAACTCAACAAAGGAAGAATGACACCAAGCTGCACATCACACAACTAGCCGAAAGGAGGTGCCAGGAATAAGCAATAGCAGAGGCAGCTGCACAACAGAAGCCAACCGATCCAGCAGCAGCAGCAGATACAAAAACAACACCAATGGAAGAGGCCGAGGAGGGCCATGACATGTCCACAGGACAGGGGGCTGAGGACATAGACCTGGTCGAAGAGTGCGCGGACCCAGAAACCACTTCACAACAGTTGAAGCGGCTGCACGTCCCTGAGAAATCGGTCCCTAGAAAGAAGGTTAAAGCATCAAAGACATCTATCGACCCGATCACGCTTACAGAAGGTGATCTTTTTGACATCAGCGAAACGGTTCGCGATGTCACCAAGGACGTGCTCCAAGAGGTGATGATGGAGCAGAACATTGTGTTGGGGGTGCTAAGAGCGCAAGTACAAGAACTACAGGTGAAACCCCCACAGACAAGAATGATGGCCCCTTATGTTGCCACAGGTACGTCAGAGGCGGAACAGATGTTGTACGCCTAAATGACCAACACATTTGTATTCCCTAAAGGTGCGTTAACCATAGAAAATGAAGTTGACCAAGTTATGGTGGGTAGGATTAAGGGATTAAGCTTAAACTTGGTTACCCTTCCATGGGAAAACTTGTATTAGTTGCAGGATGGGGTCACAGCCGAGCTCCATGCTAAAGAAGGTTGCACGCTACAGGTCTTTGGCGAACAAAAGATCAATATGGAACAGCTCAGTTAATAGCATGATGAACTGGTTGCGCAGACTCAAGGACTGGAGCAGGTAGTAGACAATGTGTGTAGAAACATCGCGTAATTGGCCATCCCGGTAGATCTACCAATAGCAGAGTGGATCCACCGATTGACGACGAGATTTCACGAGGCAAAGGAGGAAGAGACAAGGGTAAAACTGGACCTCAACCTTCAAATTGTCGAGCTGTGATTAAAGGTTTAGCCCTCTACACCCCCAGAAGTTAGGGAATAGTGTGCTGGTGCTATTCAGAAAGGGTTGGAGGAAATAGGATAGGCAGTACAGAACTGCACCAATATGTTGGAAGAATCCTTCGCGGTCCTCACTTCATTACAGGAGGACCCCAACATACAACACCTGGAAACAGAGGCATTGGAGCTTCAAGTACTGTATGACAATGTTTGTGGAACAACGCAGACAGTTGTCCTAACCTAATGGCTTGTGAAGCTACAGTAGGCAAAGGCGTTGAAGGAATAGATGGATGTTGCGTAGCAGAAAGAGGTAGTCCTGAAACTGCGCGTCCAGCCTTGGATTGATGAGGCCTTCCTCATCACTGCAGACATCAAAGGAAAGCTTGCCCAGATGAAGGTGATGCATGCCTTAAGGCAGGGAGCTACCCTTGATAGTGAGACCTTGGTTGAGAGAGTAGAGCAGATCTAGCAGACTGCAGATCAGTGCGTCGCGAACCTCAGGGAAGAGAAGGAACGGTTGGAAGGGCTCCATGTCAAGATCGCCACACCAACAGAGTGACTCAGGATCAGTCAT
Source organism: Pinus tabuliformis (assembly GCA_031772625.1). Lineage (NCBI taxonomy): Eukaryota > Viridiplantae > Streptophyta > Pinopsida > Pinales > Pinaceae > Pinus > Pinus tabuliformis. Next base: position 664,406,411 of record CM062811.1, on the reverse strand, counting down.
GTTGATTGTTTTGGGAGCCTGTTGGGCATGGAATCCCCCCCACAGTAGGTTTTGGGGCTCAAAGCCCAATTTTTGGTAAAAAATGGTGTAGTACTCCGCGAATTGTGGGCACAGAGCACGAAGTGTACAATTGAGTCATAGGGTTATCTGCCCTAAGCTTTGTATTGTAAATTAGTGTAAATTCGGCCTACCCATGGTCCATGGACCATGGGATTGTACAAATAGGGCAAGGCTCTAAGTTGTAAAGGGGGAGATCAATAGGGAGAGTAGCGAAGGAATGGTTCGAGCTTAGAGTAGAAGTCTAAGTGTCTTGGGTTGTAGTAGAAGGAAGAGGCTCTGTAGCTAAGTGCGTAGAGGCCTAGTAGAGTCCGCAGCTAAGTGCATGGACCCCTCCAGCTAAGTACGTAGGGTGGAGTCGAGTCTGTAATCGGGACAGAAAGCTAATAAAGAGAAGTTGATTCTTAATTCTGTGTATTTGTTGTGCTTATCTTCTTTATGTTTACGATCATTTATGTATCAGACGCACTGATCTAAATGTTGGATATGTTGTAATAACCCTAAATCTTACACAAATAAGCTAAGTAAATGGTAAATAAGCAAGGAACTTGGGTATTATATAGGTCATGCCTCGAACAAGGCTACACGGAAGCTGCACCGCAAGTCGTGAAGTGATCGCAAGTGCGTGTAGCGATAGGTCAGACCGCAGACCTATAAAAGCCCATCAGACATCCCAAGGGTGTGGAAACCTAGTTCTAGCACCCTCCCATACTACTTCGAGTGAGACCTCAGTCCGCGCTCCACGAACTGTTGCCGAAAGGGCCAGTAGTATCGGGATTTTCTTGGCTAAATCATCTCCGAACCTAGGTCAGGCCCCACCAAGCCAAAATAAATCACAATAGGAAAATGGATATTACTAACATACAAAAGTTCCAACCAAGTTAGGGTCTTCCATGTACCACCTGACCATAGATTAGGCTAAACAAAATCTCTCTTTCATCCAATCACCCTCATTCCATATTCCAAGCATGAATGTGGGATCTCATGGAATAAACCAAGACAAAACCAACTAGTGCTTCTAGAGGCCAAACCACCTCAACCCTCAACCACGATGATTCCACCTCTATGGTCTAGAAATAACTAACATCAACCAAATTAGTCTCTACCCATGTTGTCCAGGGCTCTAGGAACTAGTAACTCAACACACAACCTTTGAGGGCTCCAGAGTGTTTCTTCCAATTGCGGCTCTAGGGACTAGTAACTCAACCCACCAAGGTCTCTAGATCATTTTTCCAAACCTATGGCTATAGGAACTAGTAACTTAGCCCAAAGTGTTATAGGGCTTCTGTTGAACCCCAGAATTGCTTCTTTTTGACAACTCTTTTTCACTCCATTCCTCCCTTTTTGACATTCATAACTCCAATTTGGGTATCAATTTACAAGTTTGATAGCATAGCATGAACATAATCACATTCTATTTCATAAATATCATTTTTATTTATTATTTAACGTAATATCTACCTGAGCTACTGAATTACAGTGATTCTGCAGTTGATGTATGTTTCTGTAGCTAAGACCAAGGTTCGATAGGTTGCAGAGCTTTAGCCAAGAAATAAGGCATATGCGTAGTTGGAAATTAGCTGGGACAACGATTTGTTCCTACTTTCAGAGCCTGGATCGATAGAGAAGACACCCTATCAACCCGGTCGAAGTGCAAGTCAACCACCGAAGAAGGTGAATCAAGCGAGCAAGATGTAGATATTTAGCCTCATGATTTGCTGCATTGATAAAAAATCATGAGAAGATCACATTCTCTTATATTTTATAGTTAATTATAGCTCATGTCGATTAGCATAAGGCATAATTCTTTGAAAAATTTATTACGTAAGGGTCTATAGATATGCCTCTCGACATAGCAGACACAGACTTGAATTCTATTTTGTAAAGACTTTGTTTCTATGTAGAAATGTTGTTTCATTCCATTTTCTTTTTGTGTGATCTCAATGTGTGGTTAATCATCTCATGAATGAGTTCTAGTAATACTTGCTTCTCGTAGGATGGACCCCTCGAGATAGTAAGGTTTTCTTTTATTTACAGTTAGCATTTCATTTTATGTTTCCTGTAGATTTCTGTGAGTTCATTTAATCATTTAAGTTTTTATTTTTAGATATAGGTTTAAGATTGTTTTGTAGCATGTTATCTAATCATTTCATTTTTCAAGTGAAGAGAGATTTCTAGTGCACATGGATAGAGTATAATTTAACATAGAGTAGAAACATAGCCTTACATTGTAGTGATTTAGACAGAATTTTCATTTGCAAAGCTAATATTTATTTTTGTTGAATTAAGATTCATTTATAGTGTGATTTTATTGTAGGTGTGATTTTGATTTAAGCAAGTCTAATTTTATTTATAAGCAAGAGTTATTTAATTTTAAAGCAAGTGTGTGAGTGATCTTATTCCCAGCAAAGTGTGACTTTGATTTTATTTTAGGTGTGAGGCAAGTGTGAAGTTTATTTCAAGAAGAGTGTGATATTTATTTTAAGAAATAGAAATCGAATTGATTCCTTTTATGAGTGATTTATTTACTTACATAGCTATAGAAAAGCATGTGCATTTCGATATCTCAAATTAAATTAGGAATTGCATGAGTGACAAAGACTCCTAGCACATATAGTGCACATACATTTCATCAATTTACTAGCCCTGGTTGATAATTCATGTAAGTAATTTAACATCAATTAAATTAACAAACATCTTCCAAAGAATTTGTTCCAACCCATAGCCATAGGGAACCTGAGCACCAATCAGAAGAAACAAGTACAAAACCCACAACACCATTGTTATCTAGGAAATGGAAAGGCAAGGCTAAAATCACTATAAATCTAGGAAAATATCAATTCCAATGACAACATGTAACAAGGAATCACGTGCATATACCATGCATCCAAGAATCAACAAGGAAATCGCATATGAAACCTGTTACCTGCAAAGTATCTCTGTTGTAGTTTTTGATCCAATTTTTCCCTTGCTTTCTCTTTCTTCCCTTTGCATTATTTCTCCAAATGAAAGTGAATTCTAGAGTGCACCAAGCATGCTCCAATAATGCTCTAAGTGTGTCTTGAAGGTGGGAAAATATTTTCCTCAACATCAGGGAATACCACTCGGTTGAGAACTTAAGACAACTCCATTTCTGTTGGAATTGGTGGTTCTGAATGGAGATAATGGGACTAGTTTCCAGTGAAAGAAATATAAATGAATCATGGAAATATAATGACAATAATGGAGCGATTTAAATCGAAAGATGATATTAATAAATAAACATATTCTATGTATCTCCCGCGATAATATTGCTTTACATGTGATTCATAAAAATATTTCACAAAGCATGCAACAATATAGATCAGTAAACAATTTATGAAAAGAAAAAAAACAATATAAACTAAATTGATTAAATTAGTTGATTAAAACTAATCAAATATAAGATATTGTTATTTCATATATGACCACAAATGATACAATCCTACACATCAATAGTGATAATGTCTGACTGTTTGCAAAGCATACAAATAATCGAACAACTTATAGAAAATTTGCTATCTATCTCAATGAAACATAGCAGCAATATAAAGATAATAGTACCCGATACATCAATACTTTGCTCATGAAAAATATAGCTTCCAGTTCAACTATTATATTAGATAACCTTGGAATAAACAATAGTGCAACTTCAAAGCTTTCTATCAAAAATTTAGAACCCCTCTCTTAAAACATGAGAGGGGATTAAATAGTCTATTAATATTACAAAAATAGTAAAATCAAAATAAAGGTCTTCAAAATAGTTCTAACAAACTAAACTAAGATAAAGATAGCATTATGTTGTAACAAGAATTTCATGACTGTGTTGTAGGCTGATTCTCCATTCATTCTCAAAGTCCACATATGTCTGTCATTGGCTTTATTTGGGGGGATGAATCGGTTGCATGTGCATCTGCCCCGTAAATATTGCATCGTTGAGTGTTGGAAGAAGTTGATTTGTTGCAATAGAAAGACACCTCAGCACGATCATTTGACTATGTGGATTTACCAAGAAATGCCAATAACTTTCGAGGTTTACTTTTGATAAAATTATGTCTTCAACCTTTTTCTTTGATGTTTCCTGCCATGACTTCTTTAGAGATTTGACATCTAGTAAAGTGTCTCTCAGGCATTCCTATATTAGATTTTCTTGAAATAGGTTATCGCTGATATATTCAGTGAGATTAGAAGCGATATTTCTGGCTCTGATGATAGCCATTTCCCTTTGATTCATCATTATGTCTCATTCACCGAAAACAACATATTTTTGAGATTCTTCGATTTGAGGAATATTAGTTGATCTTTCTTGAGCACTATCTTGCCAATCTATATGCTTAGAGATTTTATCATCAACCTCTTCATATAATGTCCTCATATTGGACAACTGGTTAACCAAGGAATCACTAGTCTTACACAAATCATGAATTAAAGTTAGTTTATGACAAAATATAACCTGTTGTTTAGCAAGGAGTGTATCCAATTATCCTTCTTCCTTTTGAACTTCATTAATTTCTGGATTTTCTTTAAACTGGTTAATATTTTGTTGTAGCTGCTGCACCTGTGCATCTCTATCTTTGATTTCAAATTCATATTGTAGTTCAAATCATTGAAAATTTTCTGTAACTCAACAAGTTTTTCTTTCCATTACTGTTCTATCACTTGCCTTTCATTCTGGATACTTTGTTCTAAGTGAACAATACTTTGGTCCTTCTCCTTTATAGCAGTTGGACCTTTGTTTCCTTATTGATAGTTTCACTGGCATAAGCCCTTGCAAACTGTTACAATATATTTAATTCTTCATCAGGGGCTAATTGGGCTTCTTTCCAGAGAAGCTAAAAAGGAGTCCCATTTGAAACTAATGCCTATGCATGTTCCAACTTTATTTTCTTTCTTTGAATGCTCATAACTGCTTTGTGTTTCATATTGTAAAACACATCTAAAGGAGGGATTTCTTCAATTTTTAGAACTATCTCCGACGTATGAAATGTTGGGATAATTTCCATATCTTCAACAACAATAGTTTTCTCGGGAGCCTCAGCAGTGAAAGAGCTTGTCCTTTTAGTTTCTGGAATCTCCATTATTTCTTTGTTGACTGTAGTGTTTACATCTTAAGTTTTTCCTGTCGATAAAACCCGATTAAATTCCTCCCAAACTTCATCGAACTTATTGTCTTCTTGAACTTTATTTATTTTCTTGACAGCTGAAGTAGCTATCTCTGAGGGTTGAGAAATATTTGGATCCTTTGATGAGGAGGCTGATGTATTTGGAACTTCAGGAATTTTTTGAGAATGTCTCAACAAATCTTCTGGAAAATGGGCTATTCTCTGACTACAGTATTGATTGAGCTCAACAAAGTATTCATGGGTTAGTTGGTATGCTGCTAACTTTTCAACCATGGAATACTCTGGAACCATCTCGAACAAATCATCAAATTTATCAAGCTCGCTTGTGAATTATCTAATTCTAGACTATGTTGTGACATCTTTTGCAACCACATTGGGATCATACTATCTGTTTGGGATGGTTGGGAAATTTAAAGCTTTAATTTGGTCAATTTCAAGAAGAGCATGTCTAAAATTTTCCATTGTATAGATACCACAAGAAATAGGAAAAGAAGGCCTAATGTTTTTCTTGGCATCTTTGAGTACTTTGTTCAAACCATTCCCAACTATTTGGTACACAATTTCTCTGGACAATAATTTATCAAGGACAAAATGAGGAAAAACATGAGGGCTAGAAAGACTATCCAAAACTCAAATATAAGTAAATGAAGCCTCCCCGAACCACCTTCCTAATGACATTAAGTCATTATTAGATGTTGTAGAATTTCTAAGCACTTTGTTGCCAAAAACCTCTTGGTGAATAGGGAGGATGATTTCATGACAAATTTTATAAAAATGAGAATGATACTTGGATTCCCATAAGATATCATGGTAAATATGAATGGGGGTAGGGTATTGAATTTTCCATTTCCATCCTATAGATGGAATATCATATGAAAAATAAATAGTATCCATGACATAGGCACTCATAAAGAAAGCGGAAGAGTTCTATCATTAATATTGTGCTTCTGTTTGTAGTTATCAATTTGAGTAGTTAAAGCATTAGACAATATATTAGCCCAATCGATAATATAACCGTTAGAAGAAGCCTCTATTAACGATACCCATTATTCTGATAACTTCTGTGTATTAGGGTAACCGTATAAACAACACATCATAGTAGCGACATGAGAGAAAGGGCCAACAAGAGAAGCTAAAGAATACATAACCCTGTCCTTGTTCTTGTGATTGTTCATGTCCCTTCTCCATTCTCTGATAGGCTTTGCTGGATTTGGATTCTTATTCATAAACTTCTAGACAAATTGAGTGTCATACTTTTTCTGCAATAGAGGCAAGTGGTAATTTTCCTCAAATCCTTGGCCTTGAATGATCTAATGATTGTCTTCTTCGAAGTCATAAAAACTCTGTCTATAATTTCCAAATGGTTAATGACCCACCTTACCATATCTGTATATGGAAATATTTTGGGACGAGCGGCAATTCTATGTAAAAAGGAATTACCCACATCATTCCATGTAGAGCCAACATCCAGAGTCTTAGCATCTATAGTAGCACTTTCCTTCTCAATTACCCTTGGGTTTTCATCTTTGAACAATTTTTATGTTGCCTCCTAAGAAGAGGACCTCACGTCTAGAGTGCATGCCGTATCTGTCAATAAAGGTGATATCTCAGCAACTTCTTCAGGAGGAGAAACTGTTTTTGTTTGAATTACATACTTCTTCTTTGCTTTGATAATTCTTGACATCTCCTTTAACTGTTGTGTATCAGGATTTACCTATTAAGAAGAAAATAAGGATGAGCAGCAAGAACTCATAAATGCAGATAGTATTTTCAATTGAATGCAATATTTAATGAAGAAATCCTTCCACATTACATCAAAATCATAACAAATCATTTAAAACCTAGAAACTATAAATCACATAAAGTGGTTATTTAATTTTTGAATGTTTGTTCACGTGGATTTGACACCTGTCACTGTATTGTCAAATTGTGATCAACAAAACTTTATTGGTGTTTCGATATTGGGTGATATGGATAGAACCTTGCGATATGTGAATTATGATATCGCAAGTCATTGGATTATTCACAAATCGGGATGCGGGATGTGCGATATCGGATGGTCCAGACCTGACAGATCATGATCTCGACTATTGGCACTTGATAGACCGTGATATTGGATATCAGCATTTTCTTATGGTACTTACTTTGAAATCACTAATGTCGATAAGCGGATTAGTGCTTCACGTGTGGTTTTAGTGGGACCAAATTTTTATAATATTTCTGTTTATTTGCTTGAAAAACCTTTAGGAACTTTTGCAATGTTATTCAAATGTTTTATGATGGAAATAGAGTTATCAGGGTTTTATAATTTGCATACTATTCCCTAAGAAACTATAGAAAGACTTTTAAATCTAGAAAAAAGACTACGCTTTGCTATATATTCTTTTAAGAGATTTTTTGTTTTATTTATTAAAATACAAAGGTAAAAATATGAAACTTGTACTATTTTATTAAAACAAAAAGGATTCTTTTCTAAAAATCAAAGGTTCCCCATTATTTATTATTCTAAGTCTAATGATAATGGGGGTTATTGAGTACTACAACAATTGGTGACACACTAGACAAAATAGTTAATGTCATTCATAAATAAGGTCTTGATCTTACCAAGAAATATTAGAAAGTTTAAAAATAATTGTAATTTAGATTGATAAAGATAAATTTGAATTGAAAGAACTCATTTTTTGTAAAGATTCTTAGATTTTGATGTAGATGAAAATCTTCATTGTGTAAATCGGCCATTAATAGATTGAAAAAGTGAAGTAAAAAATGTTTGAAGCTTAGCATATTGAATAAACTTATTTGTCACTGGTAGAGCCACTACTGTCAGTAGGCATCTATAGCCTCGACAGGGTTACCATTTAACCAAAAATGAACCAGTATCTCATCTACTTAATAATAGCATTCTTAGAGGTAATAAATCTCTTTTTTATTATGAAAAAATGATTTTTTGAATTTTTTACTTAAAATCCATTACCCTAGTTTGGTGGCCAAATGATGATAATGTAATTCACAAGTTCTAATAAAATTAAACAAGTTGCCTTGTAATGAGACCTCTTGTCTTTTATTCTTGTAACTATAAGCCATCATCTTGGTCTAGTTGCCAATAGTGATAATGTAAATGTCATTAGTTTCCTATGATCATGGTAAGTAGGCTAGTGATGAGAACTCTCATCTTTTAATTTTTTTTTTTTATATTTCTGAATTAAACTTCTAAAAAAAAAGATAATGGATGGGGAGGTATCATTAGCTCCTTAAGAGCTCTGGATGACCATTTAAGTAAAAGATGCTAAAGATTCAAAATAATTTCTACTTTATAAAAATAACTTTTCAAAACCGATTTACAGACAAACATATTTTTTAAGGGTTCCAAGCCAAAAGATTTCACAATTAAATGGTTATCACATTTCAATGTTTTGGAATAGATATAATACTAGATTTCAATTTACAGTTTTGCTTTCTAAATTATTTCTTGAGTAAGTTAACACCTTAATAATGAAGAGAAACTTCCAATGTAAACTTCAAAAGTGTACTACTTGACATTATTTAAAACTAAAAACATTGTTTTGTAATCATGATTATTTACACATTTTACAAGAGAGCAAATGTTCTTTAAGAAAAATATTTTTTTGAGAATAAGTCCATTAACAGGAAGAGTATCTTTCTTCCCTTGTAAATATTGCAAGATAAAAGTTGATGGACCTACCTTCTCAAAAATTTGAAATGGACCAAGCCAGAGTTTTTGAAATTTAGTGTGTTTTCCCTTATCCTCATGAGCTTTATCCCATTTCAGAACTAAGTCTCCAATTTCAAAAATTTTATTTTTGACTGAATTTATATCAAATGAAGCTTTGACCAATTGTTGATGGTGAGCATGGACTTGTTTAGCTTTATTCCTTTCTTCTTCCAATTTAAGGATTTGGGACATCCTCAATTGTAGAGCAGAAGATGGCTTTTCTTCAATGAATTGTACTAGGGCCAATGAGGGAAGTGCTAGGTTAGATGGTAAGATAACTTCTTTCCCATATACTAGATGAAAAGGATAAGTACCTATAGAGGTCTTCTGAGTTATTCTATCAGCCCATAAAGCAAATATTAAATCCTTATGCCAGTTCTTTTGATTTTCGTCAATGGTTCGTTTGATAACTATTATAAGATTTTTATTAGTGGATTCTGCTAGACCATTTCCCTCGGGGTAGTAATTTGCAGAATACTTAAGCTTGAATCCTCTTTTTAGAGAAAATTTAGTCATTACATTTCCAGAAAAGTAAGAAGCATTTTCAAAAGTAAGAGCATGAGGGATACCAAACCTGTTAATGCTAAATTGATCAATGAATTCAATAATGCTCTCATATTTGGATAGCTTCATAGGTATTTCATCTACCCATTTCGTAAAGTAATCCGTTGCAGTAAAAATGTATTTATGCTCTTTTGAATAATGAGGAACAATCTCACCTATTATGTCTAGTCATAATTACTTAAAAGGTTACTTAATGTTAACTAGCTGCAAAGGCATGGATGGTTTCTTCTGTCTTCCTGAAGAAGTTTGATAAAATTTTCATTTTCTCACATACATGTGAGTGTCTTTGAACAAAGTTGGCTAGTAATATCCAGCATGTAGGATCTTATGAGCAGTTGTATCTCCATTGTAGTGCCCACTAGCTGGTCCATCATCGAGTTCCTGTAAAACGTTTTATTCTTTAGCTCTTTCCAAACATATTAACAAAGCATAATCATAATTATTTCTAAACAAAATATGATTGATGAGGTTATATTGATTAGCTTTCAATCTCAAGGCTATTTTTCTTTTAAAATCAAGCTCAAATGGAGCATAACCATTTTTCAAATAAAATATTAAGTCAACATATTTAGATTTGGTATCAACATGAAATACCTCTGTGATTTGAACATTATTACATGTACCTATATTAATTGATGCATCATTCATTCCTGTAATCGATCTGCAAAAATCTTAACCTTTCACAATTTTAGCAGGGTTTATTTCTATGTCATATTCTTGTAAGGAAGTAACCCAGTTAGCCCTTTTCTCTCCTAATTCTTTTTGAATAAGTAATTTCCTAATCGCTTAGAAAGTAACAATCACTTTAGTATGAGTTTTCAAAAGAAACGGTCTGAAATACTTGATTGCTTTGTAGAGGGCAAACTAGGCTTGATTTTCTACTTCAGAATAATTTAATTTATCTCCTTGAAAGTTTGAACTGGAGAAAGAAATAGGAGCTTCAATTTTTTGTTTGTTTGGTCGTGTTAAGACTGTCGCATATGATAGTTTAAGGGCAAAAGTATATAAAATGAATTTATCAAAAAAATTAAGAGCTGATAGAGAGGGAGCATCAATAACATCTTGTTGATTGCTTTAAACAACTCTCTTTCATTGTCTCCCCATTTGAAAAGTGAATTTTTATTGATCATGGTTTTTAATGGTAGAACGATTTGAGAAAATTCAAGGACAAATCGCTTGGCAAAATTAATTTGGCCAAGAAAAGATTGCATTGATTTTTTGGTATGTGGCAAAGGAATTTCAGAAATTGCCTTAATTATTTATGGATCAATACAAATTACATTTTTGTATACAATAAAGAAAAGGAGTTTTCCTTCACTAAGAGGAAAAAAATGATTTTTTGGGCTTTCCTTTTGCATATTTCAAATATCTGTGTTAAATCCTGAAGATGATTACTTCTCTTTTTGGAATATATGGTAATATCATCTAGATATACCTCAACAATTTTATTTATGAAACCCCTGAATGTGATGTCGATTGCTCTTTGAAATGTGGATCTTGCATTCATTAATCCGAAAGGCATTTTTTGATATGCGTATGTTCCCCATTTTTTTATGAACCTAGTCTTTAATCTATCTTCTGGATGAACAAGGATTTGATTATAACCTGAGAATCCATCTAGAAAAGACATTAGTTTAGAACCAACAACTGATTGTAAAACTTGTTCCATTGGTGGGAGGGGAAAATTATCTTTTTCACATGCCTTATTTAAATTCCTAAAATCAATACATATGCAAATATGACCATTCTTTTTCCTAACTAGTACGAGATTAAAAAATCATTTGGAATATCTTTCTGGAAAGATAATTTTGGCCTTTAAAAGCTTGTTTAACTTGCTTTTGATTTGACTTTCCAAATTTGGATGAATTTTTTTGAGTTTTTGTTGAATGGGTTTCACATTTCGTATCATTGGAATAATGTGTTTGATGATAGAAGTATCATAGGTTTTGAGATCTTCATAATTCCAAGCAAAACATTCTTATATTTCTTTGATAGATGAATAAATTCATTTCTTTCCTATGATGAGAGCCTAAGGCCTAAGCTAATATTTTGAGGCTTGATATCAATTCCAACGTTAATGAGTTCAAATCTCAAAGTTGAACTTTGAAGTTTACAGTTGGTGACCTTCTTAAACCCGTCTTTTAAATCATAAAGATCCTTAAGATTGCGTTCTGTTCATTAGATTTATTCAATTTTCTATCAGGTTCATCTTCATTAGTTACTTGGTTAAAATTATATTCTTTGGTGTCAAAAAATCCAATATATCTTCATCGTCATTAAACACTCGGCAATTGGTGATGTTGTTAGGAATGGAAGGGAAAAAACTAAATTCTATAGAAAACCTATCTAAACTAAAATCTTCAGGTGGGATCAGTTTAGATGCAACATTGGTGAAAACATTAGCAATGGCATTATGTAGCATGGGTATTGGAGAAATGTTAAATTCAATGAAATGTAAAGTAATATTTTGAATGAAGGACTGATAATGTGTAAGATTATTAGAAACAAAATGAATATTGTTTCTAACTTGTTTTATAAAAAATTCTGAATCACCAAAGATTTGAAGGTACTCAACATTAAGACTTATAGCTTTATGCAATCCTTGTACTAATGCTTCATATTCTGCTATGTTATTAGTACATTCAAACTCTAATCTACATGCCAACATAGTTTTTTTCACCATTAGGGCTTATCAATATGCATCTAGCCCCTGCACCATCATTAGATTTAGAACCATCAAAATAAAGAGTCCAAAATAAAGAATCATGTAAAATTATAGGTGTATCTACAACATTTATACATTTAGTAAAATTTGTTTGTGAATAATTTTCAACTTGAGATGAAATATAATTTGCTAAGAAAGGGGATCTCTGAGTTGAAAAACTTCCAAAGAAAGATTCAGAAGAGTAATTCCCAAGGATGTTGTTTGTGAAAACTATAGGCTTATTTTCTTCATCCAGATCAGTAACTAAGTATTTCATATTATTTTCTCTATCCATCTGAATCTAATTGGTTTCCCTTTGTAAGGAAGCCATATGTGTGACCAATCTATGGAAAAATAACCATGCAATTTCTCAGTCCATTATTTTCTTAAAATAAGGCCATAAAATTGAAGAATATCAACAATCAAAATATCAATAATTTGACATACCTTTGAATTTGAGGATAACCTTATTAAAACAGAGTTTAATTCTCCCAACACTTTAACCTTTGTTCTATCTAATTGAACAATTTGGACGACAAACTTCTCGGGTGTTATGTTCAGCTTGAGACAAACTAAATATGGCATAATATTTGATGATGCACCTGAGTCTATCAAACAATTGTGAACAATTTTATTAAAAATCTCAAATTTTAAAAGAAAAGTAGGAGTATGGGAATTCAAACTATCTCCAATTAGAATTGCATTAAGCATCGATTTTATCCGTGAAGTCACTTGGAGGGTTTCCTTTTCCTAGTGAGTCTTTTGCAGTTTGTAAAGTACATGTAGGAACAACATTTAATTATTTAAGAAATACTTTTTGTGGTTGCTTTAGCTTGCTCACTTCATACATAGAAATGTTAGCATTGACTTTCTTCATATCTTCCACAATGTTATATTCTATATCTTTATCAGAAACAACAAGAGTTATAGGTGAATAGGGAGAATTTGAAGAACATGGAATGGATTCAGAAGATTTAAGAGGATATTTTTTTATTGCGCCTTTATCTTTATTAATAGCAGTAGTTGATATCTATTTTTAATTTGATAACGATGGATCAATATATCTTTTACTCCTAGTTTCTACTGGTAGAGATTCTCCTTCTTCTTCGTTTTCTAATGTAGTAAGAATAAAATCCCATAATCCATGTGCTTCAACCAACTCTTCTTCTTGAGATTCTTCTGCAGATAGGGTTGATTCTTCATCTTCATCTTGATCTGATTCAACATTGGATATGATATTGGGTGGTTGAGATGATGAAGGTTGAGCTTTCTTGAAAGGTCTAAAAGGTCTTTTTGAAGATTCTAATACCTATTTCTTAATCTCGAACATTTCGTTTGACATTGTTTTGAGGATTTTCTATAATCCTTCTAAATCGAAAGGGTCCTTAGAAGGCTTATTTTTTGTTTCTTCCTTAAAAGTTACTTTTTTGCTTCCTTTCTTCAAGAATAATTTTCTTCTCTAGAGCTAAAATTCTCTTTTCGGCAGATAAGCCTTATTTCATGTTGTCACTTAAAGTAATTTTACTAGATCTATCTTCAAATATAGCAATATTAGAGGGAAGTGTAGAGATATACCATTCTATTTGTACATCTTCACCAGGTTTTGAAGTATCATGAATCTTATTAAGAAATTTATTGAACCTAGAATTAAAATCTTTAATTCTTTCATTTTGATTTGCTTTAAGATTGGATAGATAATTAATTAATGTGGTTGTTGTACGATCATCACCAAACTCAGTCAAAAATTGCTCTTGAAATATATTCCAATTAGTGATTGAACCTGCGGGTAAAGAAAAGTACCAAGATCTTGTTGATCCTACAAAAGTATAGGGAAAAAGTCTACATACACAATCTTCTTCTTGAACTCCATTAAGGTTAATGGACAACATATAATTATGCAAATGTTCTTCAGCTAGAATCCCTTCATGAGGATTAAACTTGGGTAGCCATCTTTCTGGATTTTTAGTGAAAGGATGAAGGCATGCCGAGATATGGTCTGCACCTGGGTTGGTCCATGGTCTGTTACCCATTCTGGTAGTTTGAGTAGAAGAAGTTGTATAAGTAGATGTAGAAGAAGCAGAGGATGACTGTGTAGAAGGAAAAATTTCCCCTATGATAGTTATGGTTAAACTAGCACCCATTGATTAAAAATGAGAGGTATGGGTGGAAGGATTGAACGGATGAGAGGAAGTTGATGAGGAGGGATGAAATAAAGGTGCTTATGGTGGAGAAGAAGATAAAATCTCACTAGTAGATGATTTTGAATTATATTTTTTAGTCTTTCTTCAGTGAGAAGGTAAGGGAAACTCAAACGGAGTAATGCCAAGTTTCTCACTTTGGGATCGAGTCAAAATATGAGAAGTTTGGAAATATAACGATACACTACCTTCATATAAATTAGATTCTTGTGGCCTTTCTTCTGAAATAGAAATCTCTTCTAATTTATGAATTAAGTTGTGAACTTTAGATTCGTGAGAAGGAGGTTGATCAGATGACTTAGGGTGTGTGTTAGGAGATCTTGTAGTTGTTTTTACAACTTTCAGTCTAGGAGTAGGAGATTTTGAATGAGATCTAGAAGTTGGGGGAGATTTTGAGGAATAATGACTCTTTTGATGACCTTTCGATTTAGGATTAAACCTTGTTTCCATTAATAGTCTGTGGCCCTCCTTCTAGTGCCAAAAATGTTGAAGGCTGGAAAATATTTGCCTCAAAATTAGTGAATACCACCTAGTCGGGAACTTAAGACAACTTTATTTCCGTTGGAATTAGTGGTTCTGACTGGGGATAATGGGACACGTTTCCCATTAAAGAAATATAAATGAATGATGGAAACATAATGAGATTAATGGAGTGATTTAAAGCTAAAGATTATATTAATAAATAAACTTATTCTAAGTATCTCCTGAGATGATATTTATTTACGTGTGATTCATAAAAAGCTTTCACAAAGCGTGCAACAATATAGATCATTAAACACTTTATGAAAATAAAACAAATAAGATAAACTAAATTAATTAAATAGTTAATTAATTTAGTTGATTAAAACTAATCACATATAAGATCTCGTTATTTCATATACGATCACAAATGATACAATCCTACACATCAATAGTGACAATGTCTAAGCATACATATAATGAAACAATTTATAGAAAAATTATTATCTATCTCAATAAAACATAGCAGCAATATAAGGATAATAGTACCCAATACATCAAGACTTTTGTCATGAAAATGATAGCTCCCGGTTTAGCCCTTGTATTAGATAACTTTGGAATAAACAATAGTGCAACTTCAAATATTTGTATAAAAAAATCAGAACCCCTTTCTAAAAACATGAGAGGGGTTTAAATAGTCTATTAATATTACAAAAAATAGTAAAATAAAAATAAATGTCTTCAAAATAGTTCCAACAAAATAAGCTACGATAAAGCAAAGATAAAGATAACATTATGTTGTAACAAGAGATTCATGATTATGATGCAGGTTGATTCTCCATTCGTTCTCTGACTGCACATATGTCCGTCATTGAATTTAGTTGGGGGGATGAATCAATTGCATATGCATCTGCCCGGTAAATACTGCATCACTGAGTGTTGGAAGAAGTTGAGTTGTTGCAATGAAAAGACACCTCAGCACAAGCCATTGACTATGTGGCTTTACCAAGAAATGACAATAATTTTCAAGATTTACTTTTGATAAAAAAAAATTATGTCTTCAACCTTTTTCTTTGATGTTTCCTTCCATGACTTCTTCAGAGATTTGAAAGTTGGTAAAGTGTCCCTCGAGAATTCCTATATTATATTGGCTTGCAATAGGCTATCACTGATATATTTAGTGAGATTAGAAGCAAGATTTCTGGCTCTGATGATAGCCATTTCTTCTTACTTCATCTTTATGTCCCAGTCACTGAAAATAATATATTTTTCAGATTCTTCGATTCGAGGAAGATCAGGTGATCTTCCTTCAACACTATCCTACCAATCTATGTTCTTAGAGATTTTATCATCAACCTCTTCATAGAATTGTCCTAAGATCGGACAATTGGTTAACCAAGGAATCATTGATCTTACACAAATCATGAATTAAAGTTAATTTACGACAAAAGATAACATGTCGTTTAGCGAGGAGTGTATCCTATTCTCCTTCTTCCTTTTGAACTTCATTAATTTCTAGATTTTCTTTGAAATAGTTAATCCTTTGTTGTAGTTGTTGTACCTACGAATCTTTATCTTTGATTTAGAATTCATATTGTAGTTTCAAATCATTGAAAATTTTCTATAACTTGGGAAGCTTTTCTTGCCATCGTTGTTCTATCGCTTGCCTTTCATTATGGAGACTTTGTTTTAATTGAACAATCCTTTGGTCCTTCTCCTTTATAAGCAGTTGGACCTCTACTACCTTATCGATGGTTGCATTGGCATAAGCCCCTACAAATTGTTAGAGTCTATTTAATTCTTCATCACGGATTGATTGGGCTCCTTTCCAGAGAACTTGAAAAGGAGTCTCATTTGAAACTAATGCTTGTACCTATTCCAAATTTCTTTTCTTTCTTTGCCTACTCATAATTTCTTTTTGTTTAGGACTGTAAAACACATCTAAAGGAGGGATTTATTCAATTTTTATAACTATCTCCAACATAGGAAATGCTGGGATAATTTCCATATCTTCAGCAACAATAGTTTTCTCGGGAGCCTCAGTAGTGAACGAGGTTGTCCCTTCATTTTTTGGAATCTGCATTGTTTCTTTGTTGACTATAGTGTTTACATCCTAAGTTTCTCTAGTCGATAAAACATGATTAAATTCCTCCCATACTTCATCCAACTTATTTTCTTCTTTAACTTTCTTTGTTTGCTCGACAGTTGGAGTAGTTATCTCTGAGTCTTGAGAAATAATTGGATCCTTTGATGAGGAGGTTGATGTATTTGGAACTTCAAGATTTTTTCGAGAATGTGTCAACAAATCTTCTGGCAAATGGGCCATTCTCTGACTACGGTATTGATTGAACTCAATCAATTCTCCAGGAGTTAGTTGGTCTGCTACTAACTTTTCAACCATGGAATAATCTAGAAACATCTCGAATAAATAATCAAATTTATCATTCTCACTTGCGAATTGTCTAATTCTAGACTGTGTTGTGACATCTCTTGCGACTGCATTGGGATCATGCTATCTATTTGGGACGGTTGGGAAATTTAAAGCTTTAACTTGGCCAATTTCAAGAACAGAATGTCTGGAATTTTCCATTATATCATGCTATCTATTTGGGACGGTTGGGAAATTTAAAGCTTTAACTTGGCCAAATGGTTTTCTTAGCATCTTTGAGTACTTTGGTTAAAGCATTCCCAACTATTTGGTACACAATTTCTTTGGCCAATAATTTATCAGGGAAAAAATGAGGCAAAACACGAGGGCTAGAAATACTGCCAAAAACTCGAATATAAGTAAATGACTCCTCCCTAAACCACCTTCCTAATGACATTAAGTCATTATTAGCTTTTGTAGAGAGTCTGAGCGCTTTGTTGCCGAAAACCTCTTGGTGAATAGGGAGGATGATTTCATGACAAATTTTATAAAAATGAGAATGATACTTGGATTCCCACAAGATATCATGGTAAATATGAATGGGGGTAGGGTATTGAATTGTCCATTTCCATCCTATAGATGGAAAATCATATGAAAAACAAATAACATCCATGACATATGCACTCATAAAGAAAGGGGGAAGAGTTCTATCATTGATATTGCACTTCTGTCTGTAGTTGTGAATTTGAGTAGTTAAATTATTAGACAAGATATTTGCCCAATCCATAATATAACCATCAGAACAAGCCTCTATTAACGGTGCCCATTATTCTGAGAAGTTATGTGTATTAGGGTAATAGTATAAATGGCGCATCATAGCAACGACATGAGAGAAAGGGCCAACATGAGAAGCTAATGAATACATACCCCTTTCCTCATGCTTATGCTTTTTCGTGTCCCTTCTCCATAATCTGATAGGATCTGCTGAGTTTGAATTCTCATTCATAAACTTCTAGACAAACTGAGTGTCATAGATTTCTTGTGGTACCAGTAAGTGGTACATTTTCCTCAAATCCTCAACCTTGAATGATCTGATGATTGTATTCTTCAGAGTCATAAAAACTCTGTCTATAATATCCAAATGGTCGATGCTCCACCTTACCATATATTTATAGGGAGATATTTTGGAATGAGCGACAATTCTATGTAAAAAGGAATTAGCCACATCATTCCATGTAGAGCTAGCATCTAGAGTCATAGAATCTACAGTAGCACTTTCCTTCTCAATTACCCTTGGGTTTTCATCTTCGAACAATTTGTATATTACCTCCCAAGAGGAGGACCCCGCATCTGGCGTGCACGCTGTATCCATGAATAAAGGTGACATCTCAGCAACTTCTTCGGGAGGCGAAAATGTTTCTGTTTGAATTACATACTTCTTCTTTGCTTTGATAATTCCTGACATCTCCTTTAATTTTTGTGTGTCGAGATTTACCTATTAAGAAGAGAACAAGGATGAGCGGTAAGAACTCATAAATGCAGATAGTATTTTCAATTGAATGTGAGATTTAATGAAGAAATCCTTGTACATTACATCAAAATCATAACAAATCGTTTAAAACCTCGAAACTATAAATCACAAAAAGTGGTTATTTAATTTTCGAACATTTTTCACGTGGCTTTGACGCTTGTCACTATATCAGAAAATCACTATCGAAAAAACTTTATCGGTGTTTCGGTATTGAGTGATATGGATAGAACCTTGCGATATGAGAATTTCGATATCACAAGTCATTTGATTATTCACAAATTGGGATGTGGGATGTGTGATATTAGAGTGTCAAGACTTGACAGATCGTGCTATCGGTTATCGGTACCTGACAGACTACGATATCAAATATCGACATTTGCTTATGGTACTTCGTTTGATATCGACATTAGTGCTTCACGTGTGGTTCTAGTGGGACCAAATTTATATAATATTTCTATTTATTCTCTCGAAAACCCTTTAGGAACTTTTGCAATGATATTCAAAGGTTTTATGATGGAAATATAGTTATTTGGGTTTTATAATTTGCATATTATTTCCTAGGAAACTATGGAAAGGCTTTTAAGTCTAAAGAAAAGACTATGCTTTGCTATATATTCTTTTGAAAGATTTTTTTGTTTTATTTATTAAAATAGTAAGGTAAAAATATGAAACTTGTACTATTTTATTAAAACAAAAAGGATTCTTTTATAAAAAACAAAGGGTCCCCATTATTTATTATTCTAAGTCTAATGATAATGGGGGGTTCTTGAGTACTACAACAGTGTGAAAGAGTATGAGAGAATGAGATAATGAACTAGAGATCCACCACAAAACTATCAAAAGATAAACCAAAAAAATCTCAACTGACAAAAGTTGTGAATTTATCCTCTGATGCCTTTTTATCATTTATGCCTCTATTTTCTTCATTTTTCCTCTAATTGCGCTTCCATGAAAATGTTTTTCTCTTCACATTCATTTTCTCCTATTTCCTTTATTTTCATACCTAAAATGCCAACTATTGCCTCTTTTCCTTTTCCAATGCCCTTCAAAATTTCTATAACCATTATTCATCACAAGTGATGCCCATTATAATGTTTTTCCCAACATTCAACTTGGAATACGTGTCCCATCACCTTGGTATTAGTTTTATTTACATGGAAAATCAACTAGGGGTTGTTACAGATGACATCTTGTAGCCTTTCACCAACTCATTTGTGGTTTTATATTTTGATGATATACTTTGTTAACACTCCTCCAGATCTCCAAGGTTGAGGAAGAGTCTAGCTGAGGTTACCACAGACCAACCTTTTGACTTGGTATCTAGCCCTACCAAGCCGGAGAGGACTATCTCCAAAAAATCAAAGAGAAGAGGGCTGGATGAATTAGGGTTTTGTGGAGCACCTGGAAGGTATGCTTTTGACTAGCAATCTAGTGGTTTTTCAATAATAATTGTAACCTTTTCTGCATTATGAGTTCAAAGAAGATAAAGGGTTTTGATAAAATGTGCAACAATAGATAAAGGAAGCTCAAGTGCTAATGATTGACGTTTTCTATGCAGGAAGACGTGGGAACAAAGGATCGGCGATTGAAAGCAAGAAGCAAAGGGAAAATAACTACTGTCCCTCCAACGGGGAACCGGATGCGGACAAGATCAAGTAAAATTAGAGCCGAATAGCCCAGAGAAAGAATGCAGGATACTGAGACGGAGAACGCAAGAAGGGAAAGAGAAGAATCGAACGATTAGCGAATCCCTCAGGATCTTTGATCCTGAGGGATCACTGCTTTAACTTATCTTTTGATTATCTAGATACCTCCGTCATTTCTGTTATATAAAGGCACCACGCCATTGAGCAGAGGAGGACTGTTTTTGTAATTCTAAGTTTCAGAACCAACTGTGATCATTGAGTCTCGCTGAGACCTGACTTTGTTATACTTTTGTTGATGCGATTAATATAAAAGACTTGGTGTTCATTTCGTCTCTGCATCTGGAGTAACTTAAGGCAGTGTTCCATTGGCAGCCAAGGGCCCAGCTCCGAAGGACACTTGCTTTTGTATTATTTGTGTGTGGTTTGTTTATTTCCATTATTTAAGTAATCTGATACATCTTTTATGTGATATACTATGCCTCATTATAATTGATATCTGAATGAGTTCTTTATCTCATGTCTCTGCATTGTATAAGTGGATCTATTCGAATTGCATCTCTCAGCTATTTCTGTAGTGGAATGTTGGTATGAATGTTATTGTTATCAGATCCATGTGAAATAGTATTTGTAAGACTTGAAAGCAATATTACTTCGTTCAGAAACATAGTCATATCATCCATTACTCTCAGATTGCTATAGTATAAAACGTGTACATACGGTTGAGGATTGTTGTTCCATTTTATTACTGCTGTTCCATTTTATTACTGCTGTTCCATTTCTTTACTGCTGTTCCATTCCTTTACTACTGTTCCATTTCCAGACTGCTGTTCCATTTTACTTTTCGCTGCTTGATTTACCTGCCTTTGTTGTTCTTAGTGTGAGAGCAGGCCTAAGGCTGTAGTGAGCCTCAGCAAGACACTGCTTAGCCCCAGACCTATAAGTCCATGCTCTGATTTCCTTTCTTTATCAGTTTCTAAAGGGATGGGTTATTGCTTCCGTACCCTTGACTGATCAACTGCCTTGTGTGATTTTATCTTTTGGGTTAGTTTAGTTACAGTTTAGCATCTGTTTCCTTTCAAATCATTAGAATACTATACTACCGAGCATTACTCGGACAAATAGCCTCGGATTGAGCTACTCCTTGCAATAACAAAACGTTCCCGAATTGACTTATTAATGTGGGATAATTAGTGGTGTGAGAGACCCTAGTTACAGCTCTACAGGTTTTAGGCTAGTTATGATGTGTAGAAGGGTTTGATTGTTTGAAATTGGGTTGTTGGATGAGGATTAGGTCAAAGAGACTAGGTCAGGGAAAATAAGGGTATGATTACAGACATCTGATGGAGCAAGGTAGGTAGACACTCAAACACTTTAAGGTTCTTGAGTGAGATGGATCAGACTGGTGAGGTTCTAGAAAGAGTAAGACAAGCATGTATTCTTTCTAAACTGAAGAAAATGGACAAATTAGGAATATTTCCCCAAAACAGAGGATGTAAGATGTATTTTTCTCACCAACTTGAAAATCAACATATCATAGAAGTGAAATTAAACATGAGAGTAAAAAAAATTAAAACATATGCAACATAAGACGAAACTATGTCAAATTTCCATACCACAGGTATTCCATCAAAATAGTTGAAACTCATTCATTAAATTTCTGCCAAATACTAATTAGACTAGTGTCTTTGATCAATACAACAACATCCAACCTGTGAAATGAGTCAATAAATGATATATATAGCCATCAAAAAACTTCTCCCATCCTCGGGGGTCAAATCCATGAGCTAAGGAGATGTTCCACCAAAATCTGAACTAAAACCTAGAGTGTAAGGACGTCAAACTGACTCATCCCTCACTTTTTGGAAACTGATTCATTACATCACAACAAAAGTTTTCACCTAATGTATTTAACCCAGGTAACTTTAAAAAATCATTATTACATTTACATCCATTAATTATATTTGTAAAAACATGATTCGTCGAGATGACACTGTCAAAACTGAGAAAATTTACAAAATGATGAAACTCAGAAAATTTGTGTCAAAAGTGCAACACCACTGTCCTAAGCACAACACCAACTTTAGCTCCACTTTTGAGGGGGTTCCTGGTGTCCAAATTGATCCCAGGATAGCACATTGGAAAGCCTGTCTTGTCTAGTTTCTAGATCTAATTTTAGTTTCCAAACTGGTAAATTTTTAATCCTCCAAAAGTTCATTCTCCCAAGATTAGCCAAAAGTGCAATGCCAGCCTCCAAAACAAGGTAGAAACATGATTTTTTGGGTGTTTTTGACCCTTTGACTACCCAATTGACCCAAAAAACCTTAGCAAAGTGGTTTTCCTAACTGTATTTGGCCTTATGAATCCAATGGTGGTGTCCATTTTTCATTTGGAGGCCTCTAGGAAAAGCGCAATTACTAGAGCACTACACTTTTGGCAGTGTGACTAGTGCAAAAACTGCCAAAAATGCAAAAAAACTCCAAAATTGCTCAAAATTCTTCAAAATTTGATCCGTGGGAGGCTGATGAGGTATGTTAGGAAATTAGTGATTCCTTAGCAAGGATTTCAAGCTTGTCTTCCTTTTTTTCCTGTGCTAGGGTTTCAAGTCTTGTTTTGACCTTTTGGAGCTTGGACCTTGCAATTTGATTTTTCTTGAAGTAATGTTTGGCCATATTTATTTGTAATTCATAGTCCCTCTTTGACTTCTTCAAGAGATTATCAAGATGCTCATTTACCCTTTCAAACCAATATTCTCGGTCCTCATTGACCATGATGGCAAACTGTTCATTCAAAGTGAGCTCATTAGCAAGTTCAACCTCTTTTTGCCTCTCTAGTTCTAGAGCTCTTTTTAGTATTTGGTCTTCTCCCTAATCATAATCACCATACTTCCCATATTCTTCATCCAGTATGACCTTTTCTTTATTTTCTTCTCTTTGAGCCTTGATGAGTTTCACCTCATTGATCAAATTTTTGGTCTTTAGTTGCTTCTTTTCCTGCTCAAGAAAATAAATGACAAACTTAGCTCTATCTAAGTTAGTCTGAATCTCTCTAATTTGGGCATCCTTCTCCTTTACAAAAAAACTAGAAGTTTCATGTTCATTTGGCTAATCCAAGTCAACTAGGTCAAAATATGCCTCCTCACTATGAGGATCATCATCCTCTTGCATGGCTTCCTCATGCTCATTTGCTTCTCTGATCTTTTGCTTGCCCTTCTGTACCTACTTTGCTGATGAATAAGGTGGGGCCCCTCTCAAAATTTGTGGGGAAAACACCTACCTATGCCCTTTATGATATGTTATAGTAAATGTGCATATTGCATCCCCTTTAGGCTTGCTAACCTCAGCTTTGCTAGGTGACCCTGTATGACCATGCAATGGTGATGGTGGTGGTGATGGTGGTGAAATAGGCTGAACTAATGGAGGAATAGATGTAGTGGGCTAAGATGGAGGGGGTATGTCTTTAGCATGATGATCAGTGGGATGAGATGAAGAAGGCATATCTTCAGCATGTGGAGCTTGTGGAGCAGTGAAAATATCATTGGCAATGAAATTGTCCCATGAAATATGCAATTGGTCAAGGTGATGAAGGACAATGATCTTGATCAATGAGTGATGGAAAAGGCTATTAATCTATTGGTCATAATCTCTCTTCTATACAATGTAGGCCATTTTTTCTATGCTTCTAAACAGATAGTATGGGATATTGAGCATTTTGACCCTTGTGAAGTGAATAAGCAGTCTGATATGGTATGTGTAGAGCCTAGAGAACCTTCCTTCACAAGAGAAGTACTTCATGATGATTTTCATCATGGGGGCATACCTATTAAGAAGGTAGCTGAAAGGGAAGACCCTCCTCCTCTCATTTCTGTACAACGGTTTGATGAATGGTTCATAATACTGATCCTCCAAATCTTTTGATTTAAACCACCTCTCACCCATGTTTGGAATCCCTGTGGCAGCAACGATGATGGAAGTAGATAAAGTGAAGGTCACTCCTGCTAGGGTCACTTGATTATCTTTAAGGTTTGATGCAAAAAGTCTGCTCAAAACAGGGTGATGCTGAACTCTTTCAATCATCTTGCAAAAATCAAGGCAACCTACATACTGAAAACATGAGACTGCCATTGGTGAAGCCATGAGTTCATTTGTGTTAGTGGGCTCCAGCCTTAGGATTTTGCCTCCTTTGTGTGGCCTCCTCTATTCTCTATCCTCTTCTACTTGTCTATCCTCCTCTTCTTGTGTATCCTCCTCTTCCACATAGTCTCTATCTTCCTCCATAGTGTTTGGTTAAGAAACCCTAGGGATAAGGTAGGTGGGAATGGGAAGTGGAAATAGGTCTAGGGAATAGGGATAAGGCTATAAAAAATTGAGGAGATGAGGGGAGGGATTATGGAGTTATGGGAGGTGATAGGAGGTGAAAATTTTAAGGGAGTTGGGAATGATAATTAAATTACAGGTTTATGGTAGAGGTTGCCTAGAAATTTTTGAAACCTAGGTCTTAGGGATTTATGGGAAAATGGTTTAGGTACTAGGAAATGATAGTGTAGGGGTAGGGATGGGTTTAATAGTGGTGTAGGAAGGTGTTGTAGGGTCTATGGGAAGAAAATTTGGGATAGGGATGGATTTGGTGTTCTATCACTTGCCTAATTTCTAATTTTGGTTAGGAACCAAAACAATGAAAACAATGTTGTTTAGGAGTGCAAAGAGGTGGAAACTTTGTGTGACTTACTTGGTAGAAGAAGAAACATGACTTTGTTGAAATTTTGAGAGAATTTAGAGGCATTTTGGTGCTTTGGGGGCTCACTGGGAAAAAGTGCAGCACCTTGCCCAGAAGCGCAATGCCTGTGTTAAAAAAGGCAGCGACCACTGCTCTAAGCACAACACCTCCCTCCTAAGCATAGTGCCAAGAATTTTTTTTCATTTAAACCTGCAAAATTGAATTTTTGAACCAAGGGAGTGTGAGCTAGACCTTTGAGAGTGAAAATGAATTTGTTTTTGATGCCTTGGTAGCCTTTATACTTCATGAAATTGGTGATTTGGGCCTTGGGACCCACTTTCTTCCATTTGCCATTCACCTTACTCTTGGAAACTATACATTTACACTTGACTTTTTCTTTGACAAATTGATCACTTGATATACCGTGAGAACACTTTGACCTTTTAATTTTTGGTCCTTTGGCATTTTGGAACTTTGAATTAGCAGCTTGGAAATCATGTGCTTATTACATTTGAAAGACATAAAATTACATAGTGAAAAATAAAAAATATTACATTTAAAATCAAAATTACATGCTGAAACAAGCTTTTGTGTTTACAAATCATCCTCAGATAATGAAGAGATGTTATTTGATCACTATGAGACTTGTTGACATTATGCAATGGAAATGGTGTTTTATTGGACCTTGAAAGCCCTATGACCTAATGGTAACCTTGACTGGCCAAAATTGATGGTGTCATGACGGATATGATGACATGGTGACTTTTACCTCATGGCTGATGTAGATTTAGCAAGGTATGACAATGTTCTAGCAAGTAATGAAATTTAAGGGAGAGTTGTGTTTTTTACTAGGGCTACCATCGGTGAGTAAATTTTTGAATGATGACCTACTGGAATGACAAAAAAATTTGAGTGGGACCTAATATGATATGAAAAGATGATTTTTGATCACTGATGGCAGGATGCAAATACTGACACTAACATTGGCCTTATTGGGGATGGCAGCTCTGAAAGAGGTGTCAAGAACACCGTAGACCAGCATGCCTATCCATTGGGCTATACAGTCAAAAACTCA
The DNA here is from genome assembly GCA_031772625.1 of Pinus tabuliformis. Taxonomy (NCBI): domain Eukaryota; kingdom Viridiplantae; phylum Streptophyta; class Pinopsida; order Pinales; family Pinaceae; genus Pinus; species Pinus tabuliformis. The sequence continues at coordinate 664,380,222 of CM062811.1, read as the reverse complement.
ATAACTAATGAGCATGACTAAATGTTGCAAACTCAAATGACATAAAATGACTTGTGACAATCTGAAAGCTAACTAAAAATGACTTAATACTGACTTACTTAACTCACAATTGAACTTTGAAAATGGCAGAAAATCAGTGAAGCTCCATGGCCTTCACTTCAGGCTCTGAACTCTAGTGATTCTCTACTTCACACTTGCAGAAATTTAAACTATTATTTACAATAAAAACAGGAAATTTCTGAGAAGTATGCTTAAGAAAAGATAGTGTTTAAGGTGCCTACCATTGAATGGTCCTCCTAAGTGTTGGAAATAATACTGAGAGGGGGGGTGAATCAGTATTATCAAATTCTTTTCAATATATCTTCCAGATTTATACTTTAATTTGTTCTTTAGATATTGTTCATTAGTTTGTATGTCAGTACCATATAATAATGAGCAAGAACAGGAAAAATAGATAATCACACCAAAATAACACCAGATATAAGGTGGAAACCCAATGTGGGTGAAAACCACCTGCTGCAATATGTCTCTATCTTCTTTCAATTAGAAACTTCTTTTACAATGATTTTGTACTGGTGCAGTCCTTTACCAGTACACAGGCTACAACCCTCTCTCATTTTCCAGTCTCTCCTGGAAGGGAGCTACAACCCCCCTACTTCTTTTTTTCCAAGGACCACTTTTCATAAATTTTCAAATTGGATCCATGAACATCAAATAATCATCAAGTACATGTGAATCAACCAATCTCCGTTTATAATCACCCAACAACTTCTCAGAATGCAGTAACTAGAAAAGCAATACCAGTAATATAAACCCAGAACTCTTCAGCAATAGATAAAAGACAGCCAACAAATATTTCAAGAAAAGTCCGCAACTTCACCAATAGAAACCTGTGAATATCCGCAACTCTTTTGTGTCTAAACTGGGCAGATCTGCACCTGGTCCTTCTTCTGCTCTGCGTACCTCCGCACCTACTCCTTTTGCTGCACTGTGTACCTTTGCGCAGATCCACACCTGCACTGTCTGTTTGACAGCGTACCTCCACATTTGGTCCTTCTGTTCCTCTCCGTACCTCCGCACTGTGCCTTCTGCTGCGCTACGTACCTTCGCACCAACGCCTTCTGCCTCTCTACGGATCCCCACACCAGTGCCTTCTGCTGTGCTGCGGACCCCCACACCTGCGCTGTGGATCGCCTGCAGACCTCTGAATAGAGTCAAATTAATAGTCCTCCAATGTGCCACAGACAGTCAGATCCACAGATCTGATCATGCACTCGAGAGATCACGACCTATCAATAGATTCACCTTAAATTTCACCTTGATTTAGATCTAGCTTTTCAAACCGATCACCCAAAATTTCAGATCTTAAGATATTCAAATTTCACAAGTGACTAGCAAGGTGATCTCCTTTCCTTTTTATAGGCAAGACCTTATTCAAACCATGGGACAAAACCATCGAAAACCAATACAAGGGATCCAAACTAGGGTTCAATAATTTAGATCCTATACCATGGACCAAAACCATAGGATCATGAACGTTAGGCTAAATACCATGGGCCAAACATAAGAATTCCCATGTGTGCGCGCTTCTCTGCATTGGAGTGAGTGAACTGGGGTCCGCACCTTCTGTTCGGATAACCTACGGACATGACCGCACTTTTGTGAACAGCGTCCCTGCGGGCCCACACCTTTTGAATGGTGTACCTACGAACCCATTATTTTCCATCATTTTGAGAGCCTGAACAGAGATTTGCCACTTGAGTGAGTTGCCATCAAGTACAACACCTGTGCCATAGCGCCAAACCTGAATCATAATGCCAACAATCTCCCCCTTTGGACTTGATGGCAACCCCAAGATCCTCAAAGTCATTCTCCCCCTTTGACATCAAGGGCAAAGGGTTATGCTCCCCCTGAGAACATGCTAAAGTCTCTGCTCTGCTGATCACGCTCCCCCTGACTATAGACCAGATCTGCAAAAGAAAAATTCTTCAAGAAGAACCATAATCTACCATACACCATACATGACCTTGACAAAAGAGATAGAGACATATTAGCAGCAATATTCAGATCAGCATCCATGTTCTCCTTCTGTACTTTCTCCTCCAAGATCTTCTACTATAATGCCAACAATGCATTATTAGAAGAATATATGCTCCCCTTGAACCTGTGCCATTCGATCTTTGACTAATCCATAACCCATCAAATGTACGCATATACCCCATATGAAACTCGCGTACAACCAACAATCTCTGAAACAGATGAGATTCAACAACAAGATGATGCATCAACTACCCCCAGCTTTTGCCTGAGGTATTCAAAGGTCTCCCTGGGCAATGGTTTGGTGATTATATCAGCAACTTGTTCCTTAGAAGGAACATACTCCAACTTGATCTTTTGTTCAAGCATTTGTTCCCAAAGAAAATGATATTTGATAGGTATATGCTTGGTCTTTGAATGCATGACTGGGTTCTTTGAAATGCTGATAGCACTTGTATTATCACATAGGATGGAGATAGGTGGTGTACAAGTGATTTGAAAATACTGCAAGGTCTACATCATCCAAAGGAGTTGAGTGCAGCAAGATGCAATAGCCACATATTCCACTTCAGCTGTAGATAAAGCAATCGAACTCTATTTCTTGCTGAACCAGGATACTAATCTAGAACCCATAAATAATGCACCACCACTTGTGCTCTTCCTGTCATCCACGCTTCCGGCCCAATCTGCATTTGTATAAGCATGAAGTGTGAGATCTGTATCTCTAGGATACCATAAGCCATAGTTTTGAGTTCCTTGAAGGTACTTGAAGATTCTCTTAACTGCTTGAAGATGAGTTTCCTTGGGATTTGCTTGAAATCTTCCAACTATTCCCACTGCATGCATGATGTCTAGTCGGGTACCTGTCAAATAAAGTAGACTTCCAATCATGGATCTATAGGTTGGTTGATGAACTTCTGTTGATTCATCATTTGCATTGAGGTTGCATCCTGTAACCATAGGGGTACATACTAGTTTTGAATCTTCCATGCCATACTTCTTCAAAATCTGCTTGAGGTATTTGGTTTGAGACAAAAATATATCGCCTTTTTGTTGGATTTGTAGACCAAGAAAATATGTCAGCTCTCCAAGTAATGACATTTTGAATTCTTTATGCATCACCAAGGCAAAGCTTTGACTCATAGTTTCTTCATTGTTGCCAAAGATAATATCATCTACATACACAACAAGTATTAGCAATTTGTCAAATTCAATTTTTATATAAAGATTGCTATCTGCTGATCCCTTTGAAAAGCCTTGTTGATGAAGATATTTGTCCAAACGATAGTACCAAGCCCTTGGAGCCTATTTAAGACCATAAAGAGCCTTTTTAGTCTACATACAAGATTTGGATCATTCCCAAGAATGAAACCATCTGCTTGCTCAATGTACACCTCTTCTTCTAAGTCTCCATTCAGAAAGGCTGATTTCACGTCCATTTGAAATACTTTGAACTTCTGAAAGCTTGAGAGAGCAAGGAACATTCAGATGGCCTCAAGTCTAGCAACAGGAGCAAAATTTTCTTCAAAGTCTATTCCTTCTTGTTGAGCATACACTTTACAAACAAGTCTGGCCTTGTTTCTAATTACTTCCCCATTTTCATTCAACTTATTTTTGAAGATCCATTTTGTCCCTATGAAATTCTTATCTTTTGGTCTAGGAACCAACTCCCAAGTGTTTTTATTTTCGATATGCTCAAGTTCTTCATCCATTTCCTTGACCTACCATTCATCTTTGCATGCCTCTCTTACATTTTGTGGTTCAGTGGAGGAGAGTAATGCCAAATAGCTTGAAGCTTCTGCAATTGTTCTTATTGTTTGTACACCTGCCTCATTTTGCCCCAAGATTTGAGATTCTAGATGATTCTTTTGAACATACCTGGATGGAGTCTTCTCTTCTATCCTTATCTATTCCTCTGCTACCTCTTGAGGTTCTTCTTCATCATCAGTCTGATTTGAAGGATGATCTTCATCCTCTTTGATATTTTCATAATTTACTTGCCTAGGAATGTTTCCTTCTTCATCAACTACTACATCAATGCTGTCAACTATTCTTCCAAGTCTTTTGTTGTTACACTTGTATGCTTTGCTGTGAGGAGAATAACCAAGGAGAATCCCTTCATCTACTCTAGGTTCAAACTTGCCAAGATGTTCATCATTATTCTTAATATAACATTTGCTTCCAAATATTTTGAAATGTTTTACCAAAGGAGTCTCACCATACCAGAGCTCATGAGGAGTTTGAGTGCTGTTCACCTGGACATTTTTTTTGTTGAGAATAACGACCGCAGCAAATGCAGCTTCACCCCAGAAGGTTGCAGGAGTTCTAGATTCATCAAGCATTGCACGAGCCATTTGTTGAACCGTTCTGTTCATCCTTTCCACTACTCCATTTTGCTGAGGAGTCCTAGTTGTAGAGAATTCCCTTCTTATTCCATGTCCTTCACAAAAATCGAAAAATTCATTTGAGGTAAACTCCCCACCTCTATCAGACCTGAGGCACTTAATTTTTGATCTGATTCGTTTTCAACCAAGGCTTTGAAAGATTTGAATTTTTCGAAGGCTTCGTCTTTGTGCTTCATAAGTCCTATCCAAACCATCCTGGAGAAGTCGTCAATGAATAATATAAAGTATTCTTCTCCTCGAGGTGACCTTTTCCTAGATGGTCCACATACATCTGTATGGACTAGTTCAAGAGGCCTACTAGTTGATCCTTCCTTCTCAAGAAAGTTGGTTCTGGTTTGCTTACCAAACTGACATGATTTGCATATTGTATTGTCTAGAATTCTGATGTCTGGAAGACCACGAACTGCCTGGTATTTGCATGCTTTCCTTATCTGTGAAAAGCTTAGATGCCCCAACCTCCGGTGCCATAACCAGTGTTCATAATTCTTGCTCAAATAGCATTGTTGTTGTCCTTCTTCAAATATGTATAAATTATTTGGAGTTCTTATGCCTTTGATCACTGTTTTTCCTGTATCAAGATCACGAACACTACATCCATTTGATCAAAATATTACCTCAGTTACTTGATTGCACATCTGACTGACACTCAATAGATTATGCTTCAAGCCATCAACATACAAAACATTTCCAACCTTGACTTTCTCTTTCAACTGAACAGTGCCATTTCCTTTTATGACTGCAGGGGTATCATTTCCAAAAGAAACTTTCTTTCCTTTTTCTAAAGCACTATATGATTGAAGTTTTTCTTTATCACCTGTCATATGCTTCGAACATCCACTGTCGATGTACCATTGATTTTCCTGTCCTTCTGCATATAAAGCTATCCCACATCTTTCTGGTTGTGGTTCCTTCATTCTCCATGTTCTTGCATCTGAGGTTTGTTCCTTCTGAGTTGTCTTCCGAAACCTGCTCCTGCATTCAAACTCTTCATGACCGAAGTAATTACAAATAGAACATTCAATTTCACTTTCAAGGGCGGAAAAGTTGTTATAGGTCCTTTTCATGATTCCAGTCATACTTCTTTGTTTTTGAGCTTCTCTAGTCATGATTGTCTTATAGGAAACACATTGAGCTGCCTTTTGACCAAAGTTATGGCAAGAGAAACATTGGCCATTGAAGAAACTCCTGCAATTATCAAATCTATCAACCAACCGATTGTAGTTTCTACTGACATCCATTCTTGAGGCAAATTGGGAATATTTTACCTATGGCTAGTTGTAGCTTCTGTTTGTCCTTAAGGTAGCTTGCCCCCGATTTTCTTGATATTCTTTGTTCATTATTGAGGTAAACTATCCCTGATTTACCTGATGATTTCTATTAGGCCTTTGCTCGCTCCTCCTTGCTGCATCAAGATAAATTTTGGAGGTGGATGCTTGAGATGCTTCTCCATTATATCCCAGACCTGTCTTGATTAGTGGAGAACGATGCACATTGATAATCTCATCCAGAGTTTTAGACCCTTTAACAAATTTAAGATTAAGAGCTTTTGTTTTCTCAATCTCTTTTCTGAGACTAACAATTTTACATTCCAATTTTTCGTGATGTTTTTCCCTTTCAGCCAGTTGACATTGCAGAGAATCAATAATCACATTTTTCTCTTCTAAACAAATTTTGAGATTAGAAATATCTTCATAAAGACCTTCTTCATCTACAACATCCATATAATCATCATCTTCAAAATCCATTAAAAGTTTATAATTATTACCTCGTTCATCTTCGTCACTATTTGAAAGTCCATCACTATCTTCATGAGTGTAATAGCTTTTCTTATTTGCATTCTGTTTCTTGTTCCATCTAACAGGTTCCTTCCCCTTGTCAATCTTATCCTTGTGAGGACATTTGGTAGCATAGTGACCGACTCTTCCACAAGCAAAGCATTTGAAAGATAACTTACCTCAGAATCGTCCAGCACCCCATTGAAGGTTTTTGACAAAATTTGATTCTTCTTCTTCTTCTGACACGTGTCCTGACTCATAGTAATCTCCTTTTCCGGAAGCCTTGAAGGCAGCTTCTCTCCTGTCTGATGGTCCTCCTTTCCTCATTTCATAAGCAGTCAGAATTTCGTGTAGCTGTGACATGGTAAGGTTTCATAGATTCTCCTTTTCTTCTATTGCAGAAACTTTAGATTCAAACCTAGGGGACAAAGATCTTAGAACCTTTTCAACCACAACAGCCTCTTTTATTTCTTCGCCGAAATTTTTCATACAATTAACAATCTCATCTACACGAAGGAAATAGTTAGCCACACTTTCATCATTGTGCATTCTGAGATTCTCACACTGAATTCTAAGGGTTTGGAGTTTTGCTCATTTTACCTGATCATCTCCTTCATAGCTCAGAACAATCTTGTCCCATATTTATTTTGCGGATTTATACTGCATAACCTTCACGAATTCTGATTGATATAGACATCCTAGTAGAGTATTGACAGTGTTTGCATTTGTTTCATATTTCTTCTTCTCAGCCGGATCTGTAGGAGTTGCTGATGGAAAAGTGTAACATGTATCTATGATATCCCAGACTTCTGTACCAAGAGATTGAGGATAGGCAGTAACTCTTACCTTCCAATATACGAATTTTGTCCCGTCAAAAATTGGTGGCCTGATAGATGCTTCTCTCTCGTAGTTGCTCATGATGATGGATCTTCCTTCAAATGATCAAGCTTCTTCAGAAGGACCTGCTCTGATACCAATTGCTGGAAATAATACTGAGAGGGGGGGTGAATCAATATTATCAAATTCTTTTCAATATATCTTCCAAATTTATACTTTAATTTATTCTTCATATATTGATCATTAGTTTGTATGTCAATACCATATAATAATGAGCAAGAACAGGAAAAACAGATAATCACACCAAAGAACACCAGATATAAGGTGGAAACCCAATGTGGGTGAAAACCACCTACTGCAATATGTCTCTATCTTCTTTCAATTAGAAACTTCTTTTATAATGATTTTGTATTGGTGCAGTCCTTTACCAGTATGCAGGCTGCAACCTGCTGAGAGCTACAACCCTCTCTCGTTTTCTAGTCTATCATGGAAGGGAGCTACAACCCCCCTACTTCTTTTCTTTCAAGGACCACTTTTCATAAATTTTCAAACTGGATCCATGAACATCAAATACTCATCAAGTACATGTGAATCAACCAATCTCCATTTACAATCACCCAATAACTTCTCAGAATGCAGTAACCAGAAAAGCAATACCAATAATCTAAACCCAGAACTTTTCAGCAATAGATAAAAGATAGCCAATAAATATTTCAAGAAAAGTCCGCAACTTCACCAATAGAAACCTGCGAATATCTGCAGCTCTTCTGGGTCTAAACTGCAGAGATCTGCACTTGGTCCTTCTTCTGCTCTGCGTACATCAGCACCTACTCCTTCTACTGCACTGCATACCTCTACGCAGATCCGCACCTGCACTGTCTGTTTGACAGCGTACCTCCGCACCTGGTCCTTCTGTTCCTTTGTGTACCTCCGCAATGTGCCTTCTGTTGCGCTACATACCTCCGCACTAGCGCCTTCTGCTTCACTGCGGACCCCTGCACCTGCGCCTTCTGCTACGCTGCGGACCCCCGCACCTGCGCTGTGGATCGCTTGCGGACCTCTGAATAGAGCCAAATTAACAGTCCTTTAATGTGCCACAGACAGGCAGATCCACAGATCTGATCATGCGCCCGAGAGATCACGAACTATCAATATATTCACCTTAAATTTCACCTTGATTTAGATCTAGCTTTTCAAACCGATCACCCAAAATTTCAGATCTTAAGATATTCAAATTTCACAAGTGACTAGCCAAGTGATCTCCTTTCCTTTTTATAGGCAAGCCCTTATTCAAACCATGGGACAAAACCATCGAAAACCAATACAAGGGATCCAAACCGGGGTTCAATAATTTAGATCCTATACCACAGACCAAAACCATAGGATCATGAACGTCAGGCTAAATACCATGGGCCAAACATAAGAATTCCCATGTGTGCACGCTTCTCTGCATTGGAGTGAGTGAACTGGGGTCTGCACCTTCTGTTCGGATAACCTGCAGACATGACCGCACTTTTGTGAACGGCGTGCCTGCGGGCCCGCACCTTTTGAATGGTGTACCTGCGAACCCCTTATTTTCCATCATTTTGAGAGCCTGAATAGAGATTTTCCACTTGAGTGAGTTACCATCAAGTACAACACCTGTGCCATAGCACAAAACCTGAATCATAATGCCAACACTAAGCATGGTTCTCCACTCATCTCATCTAGAATGAAAGCATTTTGTCTTTGGAAAGCTGAAATCTTATAAGGCCCTTTCCACAAATTTTCAAATTTACTGTGCTTACCCTTGTCCTCATTTCTACCATCCCAATGGAGTACCACATCCCCAACTTTGAAGTCATCTTCCTTTGTTTTCCAATCATTGATTTTCTTCATCTTGTCATGGAGCCTGGAGTTGTTCTGAAATACCTCGTCTCATGTCTGCTGAAGGTGAATCACTTGATTGATCCAACGTTGTATATCATTCTCTTCACTCCATAGTTCTTGTAACAACTTCATGACCAACACTACTAATGATGAAGGAAACACAGTATCTACTCCATACACTATTTGAAAAGGAGAGATTCCAATAGACTTCTTACTACTCACCCGATCTACCCACAATGTAGTGATCAACTTTTTGTGCCAATTCTTTTTGTTAGCCTCCAACATTTTCTTCATGATGTTGATCAAGGATATATTGGAGGAATCCACCAAGCCATTTCCTTGTGGGTAGTAGGTTGTTGAATGTCCCAACTTAATGTTGTATCTGTCACAAAACTCAGTCATATTCTTAGACTTGAATGTTGTCGCGTTTTATGTGATTATCTTATTAGTTCAACCAAAACGAGGCAAGATATTAGTTTCTAAAAACTGAATTATAAAGGAAAATATGTTGCTTTCCTGGTTGGAATCGCTTCAATCCACTTAGTAAAACAATATGTAGCTGTTAATATCGACTTGTGTTGTGTGGATGATGATGGGTGAATCTTGCCTATGACTTCTAGGCCCCACTCTTGAAAAGGTGCATGAACTGATATAAGTTGTAGAGGCAAAGGAATAAGCTTTATTTTACCTGGGAAAACTTGACACTCATGACAACTCAACACTGCCTTGTAATATTTGTGAAAAGTATGGGCCAATAGTAACCCGCTCTCAATAATTTGTTGGCTGTGGTCTTCTAGTATAGGTGCCCCCCACAATATCCTTTGTGGAAGTCATTTATCACCTCTTTAGACTCATCTTCGGTCAAAGAGTTCAATAACACACTTCCAGGATCCTTCCAATAAAGTGTTTTGTCCATTATGCAATATTTAGAAGCCTTCAGCTTAAATGACCTACTCTTAGCCTTAGACATGCTTGGAGGGGGGTTTAGATGTTTCAAAACATAGATAATATCATAATATCATGGATATGACAAAATATATCAGATACCTTAATGAGATCTACTTCTTCTTGGTTATCGAACAATGCTAATAAAAGGTTGATATCTAGAGCATGGATATTTGACTCAACCATGAGCTTGGCAAAGCCCTGACCCTTGATCAACTTGTTGGGCCTGATCTCAAGGTCATATTCTAATAATGTTGCTATCCATCTACCTCTTCTACCCTCTAGGTCGTTCTGCATGAAAGCTTCTTTTACCACTGCATTAGGCACATAAGCGAGAGTATGTGAATGTAAAATGTAAACTCTGAAATCTTTCACCGCTTTTACCAAAGCCAAAGCCTGTTTCTCTATGATGTTGTACCTAAAGGTTGCATCCCTGATATTATGACTGAAAAATTCTATTGGAAGCTTGGTCTTATCCCTCTTCTCCATCAAAACTGTTGCCATGGTATGCTCAAAATAAAAAGAGAATATTATGAAATCAATGGAGTCAGCGGGACTGATTAAAATAGGTGCAGTGGTCAAGGCAAACTTTACTGCATGAAAGGACTTGGGGGCTTCTTTAGACCACTTTACATCATTTTCCTTTTTCAACATATTCGTCAATTGTCTAAGATGTTCAGCCAAATTAGGGATAAATATTCATAAGAAATTCATCTTACCATTGAATTCTTGGATTTCATTCTTGCTGCGAGGGAAATCAATTTGTTGAATGGCTTCTACACGTGAAGGGTCAATCTAGATGCTATCCTTAGAGATGATGTGGCCGAGAAGTTTTCCTTCCTCCATGTTAAATAAGCTGATCTTCAGGTTAAGAGATATTCTAAACTTTCTGCATTTCTAGAAAGTAACTCTTAAAAGATGCAAATTCTCATCATTTGAATGTGAAAATACTATCAAATCATCTAAATACACAACCAAGAAAAGATGTTTTTCATTGGAAAAGTCTATGTCCATGTCACGCTAAAAAGTGTACCTTGCATTTTTGGGACTGAATAACATTTTGCATATTTGAATGTGCCCCAAGGTGTGGTAAACACTGTCTTGTCCTAATCATCCTCGTGCACTAAAATCTAATTGTAACTGGAGTAGCCATCTAGCAGTGACATTCGAGAAGCACCAACAACTCTATGAAGGATATGATCCATTTTGGGAAGTGGATACTTGTCTTTCAGAGACACTTTGTTTAAGTTTCTGAAGTCTCTACAAAGCCTTATTTCTCCTGTATTCTTTCTCACCAGAACTAGATTGGATATCCAATCTGAGAATCTGATAGGAACAATGATGCCTGCCTTGAAGAGTCAGTTAACTTCTTTCTCTATGGATGGTAGCAACCTCGGGTTGATCCTTCTTAGATTTTGTCTAAAGGGCTTTTGATCGGGTTTTATTGGGATGGTATGCTGAATTATTTTCTTGTCATACTCCTTTAAGTCTGCATAATCCCACGTAAAAACATCAGAAAATTCAGACAGTAAATGAATATACTTTTCTTTTACCTCTGGAGATAATGATTTGGATAACTTGATCATTTTTGGCTTATTTGTTGTTCCGATGTTCACGTCTTCGACACCTTTCTCTGTAGGAACCAAAGTAGGCTTCCTTGCTACATCATCTCGATCAAACAAATCTTCCAAAGGTATAAGACCTTTTGGAATATTGTTGTCCTTTAGCTGTAGTATATCAACTTGAGCTGCCTCGATGACTTGATCATCCTTGTCGTAAACTTCATCCATGGAACAATTCTCAAACTCTCCTTCACTCTGAAGAAAGTTATTTACCTACTTATCATCCTAGAATACTTGCCAATATCACAAGTTATCGGGAATAGAGGGCCAGTGCTTTACATGAATCTCAAATTCATGTTTGAAAATATGGGGATTTTGAAATTTCTTGCAGCTGTAGCCAATGAATCTTCCATAATATTCTGACTCCTTGGCATGACTGAAAGTGTATACTCAGGAAACATTCTCAAAATATCTAATACAACATTCCTATATTGTCTCATTTGTGGATGGTTAGCTTGATATTCACCTTTAACTTTCTTGATCACAAGTTTTGAATCAACATACACATAAATTCTTTGTGCACCCAATTTTTTTAAGATCTTTAAACCCATGATCAGTGCTTCGTACTCCACCTCATTGTTGGTGCAGTCAAAAGTTTACTTGTACAGGCATAAGATAACATTCTTAGGAACCTCATCTTACTGATAAAGCGGACTTTGGATCCAAATTTTAATGTCTGCGCCATCTTTGCCAAGAGCACCATCAAAGTCCATGGTCCAAAGACCATGCTCCTCTTCCAATTGTTGGAAATTTGGTTTCTGCTTTAGCTCAACTTTCTGAACTTTTTCTTCATGTCTTTCTGAATTTTCCACTACCTTTTCTGATGGTTGTTCTGAGCTTTTCTCTGCCTTATCCGATGGTTGTTCTGATGAACTTGGTAGATTCTCCTTTCCCTTATATAAAACTGCTCTTATACAATCTGAAATCTCTGGTACATCTTCTATTTCTACAAGTTGACTTTCTACATCATTCAATCCACTATCATTATATAAAATAAATGATTCTAAATCTGTATGTACAACATTTATAGGATGATTATTCGACCTCTCCTTGCTATTTATCATAAATTTCATTTTGGTCTCTTGGTACAATTTCCTCAATTGCCCGAAAGCCGAGATGGTGGAATAGGAGAAGTCTAATTGCATTGTGCCTCTTAGCTTCATTCCCCAAGACCTTAACAATAACATACCAAACCACGGTGGTATATCAGCTACCACCACATCCATTAAAACATTCTTTGGCGAGATTTTCTCTAGGGATACTACCAAATCCTTGATTAGACCAAGACAACGGACCTTACTAGAATCAAAAGAGTACAAGTCATGGTATGGACGAGTTATATCTAGACCCAACTCTTCCATGATGGCTTTGGGCATTAGATTATGGGAGGATCTAAAGTCAAGCATGGAATTATGAAGGATGCGCTGATGGATTCTCAGACTCAGGTAAAATGGAAGGAAGCTAACTATCTTATAACTAACCATCTATGGCTAGACCAAAAATCAATTCAGGCTGGTCATCCTCAACATTAACCATGTCGGACAAAGGATCAACTTTCAGCATTTTAACTATATGAGACTTGTAATGACTATTTTTGACTAGTTCAGTAAGAGGGATTGACACTTTTAACTTTGAAATTTTAGTTTCCAGACTGAATGAGCTAGATTTATCTACCTATTTTTAGATGATGTCTCTCTTCTCGAGTTTATCTTTTGATGTATGATCCTTCTTCTGACAATCATGTTCCTTGTTCGTAGTTCTTGTAGATGGTTTATTAACTTTCTTTTGGTTAGCTGTTGCAGGCTCTTTACCTTTACTTTGATTACCTCGAGGATACCAAGGATCGATTTGCTCGTGTTCATCTTCCTTTTATCCAAGGGACCACTGACAATATTGCAAGGATCCTAAGGAAGCATAAGGTGGTTTCTACCTTTGGGCCTTTAAATACCATATGGAGCTCCCTTAGATCTGTAAAAGACCCAATGGATCCCAAGAATATGAAGGGTGTTTATGTTATCCCATGCTCTTGTGGGACTCTGTACATTGGTGAGACTAGTCGCTCGATTAATCAAAGGATTCGTGAGCATGTTGCTGACATCAAGCATGGCAGGACCTGCTCCTCTGCTTTGGTGGAGCATGCAGATGAATCTAAGCATCACACCTGCATTGAGGAGGCCCAAGTCATTGCTAAGGTTAGTCATTTTCATCATCGTAAATTGAGGGAGGCCCTAGAAATTGAAAGAAGACCCAATAATTTGAATAGAGATGATGGTTGGAATATTAGTAGAAGTTGGGACCCTATATTGTCCTCCTAGTTTATTTTATTTTTATTTATTTTTTCTGAATCTATGTAGGTATTGGAATCCTTTTTAAAGTATTTGTTGTTGATTTATTCTTCATTAGATTTTATTTTCTTGATCCTTCACGTTTTTTATGTATTTTATCGTCTTATTCGTTCATGACTCCTTTTAGTATTTTTGTTATTTGTTTAATGGGCCTAAGCCCCATATTTTATTGTTAACCCCGTTATATATATATATATATATATAGATATAGATATGTTGACATGTGTATATTTTTGTTTTATTTTATTTATTTTTCCATTAATTATTTTTAATTTAATTTATTTTATTTCCATTAGTTATTTTATTTATCAAATGATCTTGTCTTGATTAGGGTCTTCACTCATTTTTATAATTTTTGACTCCCCTCCTTTAAAGTTTGACTTTGATTATTTATTTATTTATTTTAAAAACTAGTTGTTTAATATAGAGGTTACTTATTAATATTTGGTTTTAATAAATTAATAAACTAATATCATAGTTTAAATATTATTTTTCAAAAACTGGCCATTTAATATAGCCGTTACATCCTAGTTTAGTTGGCCATCAAGAAGTAAAGGTAGGTGGAGAACATAGTGAAGTCATTCCCTGTTGTATTGAGCGGCATACCAAAACAAACTAATATTAATATATTTCCTTTGGGGGGTTACAATTTTATTATTGGAATGGATTGGTTGGCCCGTCATAGAACAAATGTTGAATTCTTTGAAAATGCGATTGAATGCATTAATAAGAATGGTGAAATAGATTAAAGATATTACGAGTAGGTTGGAGGAACGATGGAGTAGGAACGAGAATATGGATTGCAGTTGCGTATCTACAGCACAGTGATGCAACTGGTTGTGTACAGCATGTACACGTCCTCTGAATAGGGTAGGTTTCACCTTATACCTCCATTACTGTTACCGTAACTAGGGTTTTTGCCGTTTTACTGTGCTCATTTTTTACTTGCTCTGCGGTCACCGCATAGACCCTTGGCTACCATTTCCCGCTCTCCTAGCTACACTCTCCCTCGACGGTTACCACAGGCAACTGGCATTTCGTGTTAAATGACAACAATGGACATCGATCTTGTGGACTACTCGAAAGAACTGTTGGTGGAGGGTTCTATCTGGACGACCCGCATTCTGTCAACCTAGGTCCGCATCCATATAGTAGTGATCTGAACGAGACCATATCTGGTATCCCTTATTCACAGGCCCTTCTAATCACTCGGTGATACTACCGGACGTCGCCCCAACCTGGCCATCCCTCTCCACTCCTCCGTCATCTCCGTCATCTCTAGGGTTTGCAACGGGATGCTTTAACCCTAACCCTCGGATTCCAAACTCTGGTCAAACCTCCCATCCTCCCCAGTCTAGTAATTACCCCGCTCCACCTGTTACATCCTCCTCAGTGGTCCCTGTGATTACACCATGCACATTTGTTCCCCCATCCAGCAGTTTCCTTAACATTCCCCCTTTATCGGACGCCCTCCCTATCGACCCATCCCCTCCCCCACATAACCCCCCTAAACCTGAGAAAAACTCTAATTGTCGAGAAGACTCTGCCACTGAAGTGAGGCCCCACAAGAAAACCAGATGCTTTAGGACTAAAGTTGTTGATACCTTTCTTAGGCTCGAAGAGGATATTCAGTTATGTGATACAATGGTCGATTTTGCAAATAGGGTTTTAGTCGGAAGAATTTGGGGACAAAACTACATGGTGGCTCGCTTAGAAACATGGGTCTTAGAGGTCTGGGGGCATCATTTAGCTGACCTACCCATAGTACAGACCTTCGTGAAGGGGTGGTTTGCCTTACGTTTCTCCAGGCCAGATCACACGAACTGGGTCCTATCATCATACTGGCACTTCGAGCATGCCCCTGTCCTCCTGAAGCGATGGTCACCTCTTTTTGATCCAGATATAGAGCAGATAGGTATTGGCCTGATCTGGATCAGATTACCAGGGCTCTCGTTACACTTCTGGTCTGAAGACATTTTCCACCGCATCGGGAACTCACTTGGCACATACATGGAATTTGATAAATCCTATTTATCCACTAGAAAGATGGCTTTTGCTAGGATTCTGGTGCATATGGACACCAGGGGAGGTTTACAAGAATATATTACCATACAATGGAGAACATACACTCAGAAGCAGCCACTGGATTATGAAGGTATACCCTACAGATGTCGTAGATGCCACAAGGTTGGACACGTATACAAGGATTGCCCCCTGATCAACAAGAGGGGCCATCAATCGGCGGAAAAAGACCAGGATGCTTGTACTCTTCAGGAACAATCTCAACTAGCTATGGAAGTGGAAGAACAACCACAACAAATCTCGGCAGATGCAGACAAGGCACACGAGAAAGAAGCAAGGAAGAAGCGTGGGAAAGCTCCACTCTGGCCTCCCTCCCCACCTCTGACAAGAGCTCGGGTGGCTATAGGGGACGCTTATTCCACGGGTATGACTAATTCTCCACTCTCTTTTGCTTATACTACTTTTGTTTCTCCTATTTTTCCTACTTTTCCACCACAAGACTGGATTACAGACACTTCGACTGCTACCCTCAATATCACTCATCCATTGTCTCATCCTCCCTAGCTCTTCCATCAGCCCCCTGTCATACAGCACTGCCCCATAGTGCCCTCCCCTCCTACTTACTCCTTCTCCCAACCTTCCCTCTCCGAGACTCCCTCCTCCACATCCCCCATCCACCCCTTCCCTTTAGAATCTCATTACCCCCTTCGCTCAAGAATGCGTTCACAGGGCCTCGATATCATAGGTTTTGGGATAGACTCTACTCCCTCTCTTCCCAAATCCCGGGGTCGTCCCTCCCAACTATCTAAAGCCAAGCATCAGGCAGGGGAGGAAATTGCATCTAGCAAACAGAAAACCATTGACTGGGTCCTTAGAGCAGAGCAAACCCCTAACATCCCCCCTCCATGAAGTTGCTCTCTTTCAACTGCCGCGGGATGGCTAGCCCGGATAAAAAACTAGCCCTAAAGTGTCTATTTGATATAGAAGTTGTAGAAATTATCTTCCTTCAAGAAACCCTTGGCCCTACGAGCACCATCACTCCCCTACTTGATTCTTGACTACCAGGCTGGTCCATCCACTCCCTAGATGCCTCGGGAAGATCTGGAGGGATAACTTTGGGCATTTGCAATCGAACCGTCAAGACTCTATGATTTTGGGGAGGACAGGGGTTTTTGGGAGTGGAAATCTACTCTCCCACTCTTGAAGTAGACTTCAAGATCATTAATGTATATGGTACTTATCAGGATAGAGCCGATTTTTGGAGAAAACTGCTTAATTCAACTCTCCTCCAGCAAGATAATATCATCATAGGGGGCAACCTGAACTTCTTCTTGGGGTATGTGGAATCATGGGGCAATCAAGCACAGGTGGATGTGTTGTCTGTATTCTTTGAAAATCTCCTGGAGGACCACAACTTAATTGATATTCCCTCAGCCAAATTGCAGCCCACTTGGAGGAACAATAGAGCAAGGGATGCAAGCCTTGCCAAAAGGCTTGATAGGTTCCTCATGAAAGAACTTTTGGTCAATAGGGGATCCCGTATCAGACAATGGGTTGGCTCTGGAGGCCTATCTAATCATAGACCCATCTACCTAGAGATGCAGGATGAAAATGACAAACCAAAGGCCCCGTTCAAATTTAATTCCACATGGCTACGGGATGTGGACTACGTTAAAATGGTGATTGAATTTTGGAAGACTAACCCTCCTGGCACAACAAGGAACCTCATGAATGATTTGCACATAATATGAAGGAGTTGAAGTCCCTCTCCATGATCTGGGCTAAGAGGAAAAGGGAAGTGGAAGAGCATCTTCTCAGGAAAGCAGAGGAATAAATCTACTCCTTTGAGGAAGGCACAGGAGGAATCACAGTCTCTCAGGAACAAAAGGATAAATACACCACAACATTGCATAAGAGGACTAAAATCCTAAATGATATAGAAGAGAGCTGGAGATTCCGTAGCCGAGCTATCTGGTTGAAGGAGGGGGATGACAACACCAAATTTTATCATAAACATGCCAATGGAGGAAGGCGATTAACACAATTTGGGATCTCAAAGATACACAGGGTAAATCAGTACAATCTTTTCGAGGGCTAGCAGCACTAGCGTGTACACACTTCAAAGACATCTACAAGGCACATCCTATTGCTACCTTGGCTGAAGTGATGTGAATTGCACAACTCTTTCCTAGGTTTGTTGACCAAGAGGTAGAACAGGAACTCTGATGAGAAGTCTCACTAGAAGAGCTAGAAGCTACTTTGAAGTGGATCAAGAAGGACAAAAGCTCGGGGCCGGATGGATGGACATTGGAATTTTATATTGCCTTCTTCAAAATCCTAGGGACAGACCTCCTGCGAATCAAGAGGAGAGCAGAAGGAGTGGAAGGATATAGGATGGTCTTAAATCCACTTTCATTGCACTTATACCCAAAGTTGATGAGCCCTCCTACTTTGATGACTTCAGGCCTATATCCTTATGAAACTGCATATATAAAATTATAGCCAAGATAATTTCCATTCAGATAAAGCCTATCCTATCCCTACACATCTCCCATGAACAATTTGCCTTTTTACATAATAGGCAGATACATGAGGTGGTTGGTACTGCTCAAGAACTCCTTCACTCCGTACAGCTCAAGAAACTTAAAGGAATGATTTTGAAGATAGACCTATCTAAAGCCTTTGATAGAGTCAACTGGCTATACCTCCAGATCCTATTAAATCAACTGGGATTTCCTTTTACCTTCATTAAGTGGATCATGAGCTGTATTACCAATGTCCCTTACAATGTTCTCATTAATGGACCGGCATCCCCCTTTTTCCATGCAGAGCGGGGCCTTAGGCAGGGATTCCCTCTATCCCCCCTTCTATTTCTTCTTATCATGGAGGGTCTAAGTAGAATTATAGGATAAGACCACAGACAGGGGCGAATCAGGGGTATCAAAATCACTGACACCTGTATATTGACTCATTTTCTCTTTGTTGATGATGTTCTCATATTCCTTAATGGGGGCATCGGCGACCTCACTTCTCTTCACCAAGCTATTGGTAGCTTTCAAAAATCCACAGGTATGGTGTTGAACGAAACTAAATCCACTATAACAGCTTCCGGGTGCACCCAAAACGAACTAAAATTCACCCTAAGGAGATTCCTGTTTTCTACCCAACCTATAGAGGAAGGTTTGAGGTACCCTGGCTATCGTGTGAAGCCGTATGGTTACAAAATAGTTGACTAGCTTTGGCTTATTACTGAGGTAGAAAAGCGATTGAACATATGGTACCATAAATATCTGTCAAAGGCAGGTAGGTTGATTCTAATCAAAGTAGTATTAGAAGCAATGCCTATATATTAGATGACTTTGGCTTGGATTCCCAAGGGTATACTGGACAGGATACAAAACATTTGTTGTCGGTTTCTATGGAAGGGGAAATAGACACGGAGAATTTTTGCTCGAACGAGATGGGAATCTTTGGCACTGCCTAAACGATGGGGAGATGGGGGATTAGGAGATTGGACACCTTTTCCAAAGCACTTGCAGCAAAGTTGGGTTGGAAGCTACTCAATAACCACAGTGTATGGATGAAGGTTGTCATTTCTAAATATATTACCCCTTCAAACCCACTTAATTGGATTAGACATGCCCACCGACCCATGGGGAACATATCTATCATCTGGAAGGTAGTAACAAAAGCTATAGAAGTGATAAGGAATGGACTGACTTGGAGAATCTGATCTAGCTCCCTGGTGTGCATAGGAGAAGACCCCTGGGTTGGCTATGGCAATGCACACAGATTTCCCGAGGAGCTGAAAACTCACCTTGCTAACCAAGGTATAACACACATTTGTCACATAGCTGATAATGGTCGATCCTCTCTGACACAACAAGCTTGGAAAACAAGTTTTGCTTTAAACATTCCCCCACCCAGGCAATAATACTGGAGATACTACATTACTACATTAACAGAGGCCCATATCAAGATCACAGAAGGAGATGATGAGCTCATATGGGCTCTTTCCAAACATGGCTCTTATGTCCACAAGATAGGATATCTAGTTCTGATGGATCCCTATAAATCGCTAGCCTCTAAGCCTTGGTGGAACCTCTTGTGGAAGTTAAAAGCGGCCCCAAGAACGAGGCTGCTTCTGTGGTCTATACTGAACAACAAAGTCCTGACAGGAGCTAACCTAATGAAACGATCCTTCTCAGGGCCTTTTTGGTGCTACCTGTGCAAGAATAACAATAAAGATATAGACCACCTCTTTCTAGATTGCCCTATTTCTCAAGAGCTATGGAATTGTTTTCTTTAAACGCTCTCCACCAACAGCTGGTGGCAAGGTATCGACATAAAGGATGCATGGAATAATTGGTGGAAAGATACTACAGGCAAGGAAAGGAATATACCTCTGCTCATTTGCTGGGCATTATGGATAGCTAGGAATCAAATTATATTTTAGCAAAAGCCCCCCTTTTGGCCTTCCATACTGAACAGAACCTTAGCCAATTATCATTCGATTCTTGACGACACCTCACATCAACAACATAGGAATATCGAGCCAGAAGTCATCAATACCTCCATGCCATGGGCTTATTTCGATGGATCGGCACAGGAATCGGGTTGTGGGTGGGGGGGGGGAGCTATACTACACTCATCAAGTTATCATTCCTTCAAAATACAAATGGGTTTGCGCAGAGGAACAAATAAATATGCTAAGATTATAACTGCAAAATACCTTATCCAATATGCTTTATATAAACATTGCACAAACCTTCAACTATATGGTGACTCAAAACTTGCTGTCAACTGGATCAACAAAAAGCACATCTACAATGCATATACATTGAAGCATATTCTGGATGAGACTCATAGACTTATTATGTCTTTTGACTCTTTCACTTGTCATCATATTTACAAGGAGCGGAACTTAGCTGCCGATCACTTATCCAGGGAAGCAGCACTCAGGGATGATGATACTTGGTTGATATGCGAGGAAAAGGATGGTGCTACCTACCAGCACTATCACAGACCTTTCATAGACCCAAAATCTTTTTGAAGCATCATTACAAGGGACTGGATGTTTTTGATATTACTTTTTTGCTTATATTGTAAATATTTATACAAAACTTATGTTATAGCACCATATCCTCTCTGCGAAGAGGCCAGTAGCTCTCTTTTTTTGTTGTTCTCTAATTAGCTCGCTCCCTACGCAGAGGAATGCACAAAAGTTTTTATCTTTTTATTTGAATAGGCAATGCCTTACTTAAGTAATGCTCAACATATACAAAATGTAATTTTCTCCTATAATGAAAATTACGAGTTTTTCTATGGGAAAAAAAAATATAGTCGTTACATATTAACATTTTAATAAATGAATAAACTAATATCGTTATTTAAATATTATTTTTCAAGAACTAGTAATATTTGGTTTTAATAAATTAATTTAAATATTATTTTTCAAAAACTAGTTGTTTAATATAGTCGTTACCTATTAATATTTTTAATAAATTAATGAAATAATATCATTATTTAAATATTTTTTCAAAAACTAGCCATTTAATATAGTCATTACATATTAATATTTTAATATATTAATAAACTAATATCATTATTTAAATATTATTTTTCAAGAAATAGTCGTTTAATATAACCATTACTTAATAATATTTGTTTTTAATATATTAATAAACTAATATTATAATTTAAACATTATTGTTCAAATATAGTCGTTACTTGAAATTATGCCTCTAAATTGCTCTCTATTTAAGCCTTTGCCATGGTCGTCTCATTTGGTCCTAATGATGAACCACACTTGTTGGTTTGAAACGCGTTGGCCAAAAAAAATTCTCTCATGTTATTTCTACTGAAAGACTTTGTTTAATTTAATTTATTTTCTGTTGGATATCCTTCTGCTATGATGCCCTTTTTTGAATGGGAGTGATCAGGACATCCATGTTTCTCAAGGAATATTGCTTCTGATGAGAGCTAAGCTCATTCAAGTATCCTCGTTGATAATCATCTTATTCGGTTTCCAATGAATAGTCATTCGCTAGTATGTAGTCTTCGTCTTTGGGTCCTTCTGTTTTCTCGATATACTCCTCATCTTCAGTCAAGAAAATGGGATGGTAATGTTTCTTGAACAAGTGGTTCTCCTCAACAATCGGGTCTGTTTCATCCTCTAATTCTTATTGAACATAGTTCTGCTGCAAGGGTGTTTGAACTTGCTGCTGTGATGTTAGTGGCTCACGAGCTCTCTACTTTCTTTATTTTATCCTGTACTTAGGCTATTGTTGGGCTCTGAAATTAAGATTTCTGACTTGTGGGTCTAGCTGTCTATCTAAATTTAACATTCGGTCTGCCATCCTCTCCATGGTTCTGATCAGTTTGTCTATCTTAACATTGGTAGAAGAAGAAGATTCCTCCTTAATTGTTACTCTCTTCTCTGATTTCTCATGTTTTAATTGAGACTTTTTAATCATTAAATTTTCTTCCACGCTTACTGCATTATCCTGCATTTCTTCCAAAGTTACAGGATCTCTTTCCCTTAGTTGATAAGCCATATTTGGATCAAAGGCATCCAAATAGTGTTGAAGTGCCAAATCAGGTGGAGGTTTCATGTTATTCGGAATGGAATTGTAGATCAAATTGAACCTTGTAGTAAAATCCTAAACTGTCTCATTTGGACCCATTTTCAATGTATTGTACTCCACCAAAATCTGCAATGGATTTTTCTTTTCCCACCACTGAGATAAGATCAACTCATTTAGCCTCTGAGAAGTATCAATAGAGCCAACTTCCAAACCACGGAACCATTTTTTCACATCTCTAGAAAAACTCTAAGCTATTAGTCTCATTTTGGCATCATCAACATCAACCTCCTCTAGATCAATGAAGTCATCCATTTTGTCAATATGTTGTTGTGTTGTGATTCCTGGGCTGCCATCAAAAAGAGGAAGTCTCTGGCCATAGTTCTGAGGTAAATCTGCCAACTGAGCAGGCAATGCTAAGGGAGAAAATCTTGCCATGACTACTGGGGGAGGGTGTATGGGAACTACAATGGATTGCATTGGCTGGGATGAAGATGAAGATGAGGATGCAGATGAGGATGTGGATGAAGATGGAGATGAGCATTAGGATGTCAAAGGAGGTGGATTTACATAAGTCGACTTAGTGGTTGATGTGTTTGAGGATACAATAGGGGATGCGACAATGGATGTATTCGGAGGTGCAATAGAAGATATAGAGGATACAAATAGCTTACTAAGGCAATACTAAAGTTCCTTCATTTGACTTATTGGGTGGGGGTCCCACTCTTTCACCTCACCTTTGTTTCATATGCAACATATACTTTTCTTTAGTGGGGCATACCAAAAAGTCAGTATGTATGGTTGTAAGTTCCCAAGGAGTACATATGATGCATAGGTTATTACAAAGTCTAGTCCAAGTCTAGATATAGGATTCTTCTAGAGTAATTTGAACCTGGTCAACTAGGCTTTGAATTTTATCAAAATTAGACCAAAGCTCCTGCTCAAGTTTTGAAAACAGGGATTTCGCAGAAGTTCGAGTAAACCAAGATTTTGAGGTGGGAAAGTAAGAATCAAACTTTATGGGATCAAACACTATCTCCGTAAGACAAGACTCAAAATTTGATCAAAAAAGGGATAGCTCGAATTGAATATCAAAAGGATGATCCTCAGCACTTAGTAGCTGATCCGGTAGAGAAGTGGTTCTTTCTAGTTTTCTACTTCCAGTCTCGAGGAAAGGAATTTTAGGTTTTCTTAACAATATTTCAGGATCATCAACAGGAGAAGGCAGGTTTGTGTTAGGATTTGACCTGGTATATCTTTCAGGAGCTAGAGTTTTAAACCTTGAACTTGATGAGAAATTTTATTCTAAAGATTGAACGTCGAAGTTGGTTGGATAAAACCTCAAGTTTTTGAAATTGGTTCCAGATTTCAGTATTTAGGCCTATTTTTGGATCTAACTTCTTTAACATGTACACTTTTTCAATTTTTAAGGATTCTAAAACTACGTCTGACAAGCATTTTTCCTTAAAATGTTTAAAAGGTCAAAGACTATGTTAGATAATGAGGATTCAGACTTTAATTGGAAGAAGGGGAGTTTCAAACTTCAAAACAAAGCAATGTCTTCAAGAGATAGAAATTTAGCAGGTAATGATCAAGACCTTACCAATGGAATGAGGTCTAATTGAACTTGTGATTTGTTGACTCCTTTTGTTTTTGAACAAACCTTTCTGAATCTTCAACTGGATCAGTCGGATCAGGATTTGGATTTTGCTCGTGTGTCTCCTCAAAGCCATCTCTACAATCTTCACACTGCAATTATGAAATTCGCATTTCTGAAACTTGTCCTATCATCTAGAGGACCCAATCCCAATGAAATATTGTCATGCACCCAGGGAAAATGAATCTTTTGTTCCCTGGCAACAGCGCCATTATGTTATCACTCCTCTGGATCTCCAAGGCTGAGGAAGAGTCCAGCTAAGGTAGTCACAGACCAACCTTTTAACTTGGTATCTAGCCCTACCAAGCCGGAGAGGTCTCTCTCCACAAAATCACAACCAAGAGGGCTAGATGAATTAGGGTTTTAGGCTAGTTATGATGTGTAGAAGGGTTTGATTGTTTGAAATTGGGTTGTTGGATGAGGATTAGGTCAAAGAGACTAGGTCAGGGCAAATAAGGGTATGATTGCAGACATCTGATGGAGCAAGGTAGGTAGACACTCAAACACTTTAAGGTTCTTGAGTGAGATGGATCAGACTGGTGAGGTGCTAGAAAGAGCAAGACAAGCATGTATTCTTTCTAAACTGAAGAAAATGGACAAATTATGAAGATTTCCCCAAAACATAGCATGTAAGATGTATTCTGCTCATCAACTTGAAAATAAACATATCATAGAAGTGAAATGAAACATGAGAGTACAAAACATTAAAACATATGCAACATAAGAATAAACTATGTCAAAATGCCATACCACAGGTATTCCATCAAAATAGTTGCAACTCATTCATTAAATTTCTGCCAAATACTGATTACACTAGTGTCTCTGATCAATACAACAACATCCAACTTGTGAAATGAGTCAAGAAATGATAGATATAGCCATCAAACAACTTCTCCCATCCTCAAGGGTCGAATCCATGAGCTAAGGAGCTATTCCACCAAAATCTGAACTGAAACCTAGAGTGTAGGGAGGTCAAACTGACTCATCCCTCACTTTTTGGAAACTAATTCATTACATCACAAAAAGAGTTTTCACCTAATGTATTTACCCTAGGTAACTTTAAAACATCATTATTACATTTACATCCATCAATTACATTGGTAAAAACATGATTTGTCAAGGTGAAACTGTCAAAACTGAGAAAATTTACAAAATGATGAAACTCAGAAAATTTGTGTCAAAAGCATAGCGCCACTATCCTAAGCGCAATGCCAACTTCAGATCCAATTTTGAGTGGGTTCCTGGTGTCCAAATCAGGCCTATGATAGATCATTGGAAAGTTAGTCTTGTCTAGTTTCCATATATACATTTATTTTCCAAAATGATCAAGTGTTGACCCTCCAAAAGTTTATTCTCTGAAGACTAGTCAAAATCACAGCGCTAGCATCCAAAACAAGGCAGAAACATGATTTTTCGGGTGTTTCTTGAGCCTTTGACTACCCCATTGACCCAAAAAATCTTAGGAAAGTGGTTTTCCTGACTGTATTCGGCCTTATGAATCCAATGGTGGTGGTCATTTTTAATTTGGAAGCCTCTAGGAAAAGCGCAATGCCTAAGGCGCTGCTGTTTTGGCAGTGTGACTCATGCAAAAACTACCAAAAATGCAAAAAACTCAAAAATTTTCAAAATTGCTCAAAATTATTCAAAATTTGATCTGTGGAAGGCTGATGAGGTATTTTAGGCAACGAGTGATTCCTCAGAAATGATTTCAAGCTTTTATTCCTTCTTTTTCTTGGCTAGGTTTTCAAGTCTTGTTTTGACCTTTTGGAGCTTGGACCTTGCAATTTGATTTTTCTTGAAGTAATGTTTGGCCATCTTTCTTTGTAAGTCAAATTCCCTCTTTGAATTCTTCAAGAGCTTCTCAAGATTCTCATTTACCCTTTCAAACCAATATTCCTAGTCCTCATTGATCATGATGGAAAACTGCTCATTCAAAGTGAGCTCATTGGCAAGTTCAACCTCTTTTTACCTCTATAGCTCTAGAGTTGTTTTTAGCATTTGGTCTTATTCCTCATCAAAATCACCATACTTCCTATATGCTTCATCAAGAATGACCTTTGCTTTATTTTCTTCTCTTTGAGCCTTGATGAGTTTCACCTCATTGATTAGATTTTTGGTCTTTAGCTACTTGTTTTCCTACTCAAGAAAAGAAATGACAAACTTAGCTCTATCTAAGATAGTTTGAAGCTCTCTAATTTGGGCATCCTTCTCTTTTACAAGCAAACTTGAAGTTTCATGTTCATCTGGCTAATCCAGGTCAACTAGGTCAAAATATTCCTCCTCACTATGAGGATCATCATCCTCTTGCATGGTTTCCTCATGCTCATCTGCTTCTGTGATCTTTTTCTTGCCCTTCTATACCTGCTTTGCTGATGAAGAAGGTAGGGCCCCTCCCACAATCTGTGGGGAAAACACCTGCCTATGCCCTTTCTGATATGTTATAGTAAATATGCCTATTGCAGCCCCTTTAGGCTTGTTGACCTCAACTCTGCTAGGTGACCCTGTATGACCATACAATGGTGATGATGGTGTTGATGGGGCTAAAATAGGCTGAACTAATGGAGGAATAGATGTAGTGGGTTGAGATGAAGGGGGTATGTCTTCAGCACGATGATTAGTGGGATGAGATGAAGAAGGCATATCTTCAGCATGTGGAACTTGTGGAGCAGTGAAAATATCATTTAGAATGAAATTTTCCCATGAAATATGCAATTAGTCAAGGTGATGAAGGACAATGATCTTGATCAATGAGTGATGGAAAAGGCTATTCTTCCGCTGGTCATAATCTCTCTTCTGTACAATGTAGGTCATTTTGTCTATGCTTCTGAACAGATAGTATGGGATATTGGGCATTTTGACCCTTGTGAAATGCATAAGGAGTCTCATATGGAATGTGTATAGCCTAGAGAACCTTCCTTCACAAGAGAAGTACTTCATGATGATTTTTATCATGGGGGCATATCTATTAAGAAGGTATTCGAAAGGGAAGACCCTCCTCCTCTCATTTCTGTATAGTGGTTTGATGAATGTTTCATAATATTGATCCTCCAAATCTTTTGATTTAAACCACCTCTCACCCAGGTTTTGAATCCTTGTTGTAGAAACGATGATGGAAGAAGATAAAGTGAAGGTCACTCCTGCTAGGGTCACTTGATTATCTTTAAGGTTTGATGCAAAAATCTGCTCAAAACAAGGAGATTCTAAACTCTTTCAATCATCTTGAAAAAATCAAGGCAACCTACATATTGAAAACATGAGATTGCCATTGGTGACCATGCTTTCATTTGTGTTAGTGGGATCTAGCCTTAGGATTTTGCCTCCTTTGTGTGGCCCTCTCTTTTCTCTTCCCTCTTCGACCTTTACCATCCTCCTCTTCTTGTGTATCCTCCTCTTCCACATAGTCTTTGTCTTCCTCCATAGTGTTTGGTTAAGAAACCCTAGGGATAAGGTAGGTGGGAATGGGAAGTGGAAATAGGTCTAGGGAATAGGGATAGGGCTATAAAAATTTGAGAAGATGAGGGGAGGGATTATGGAGCTATGGGAGGTGATAGGAGGTGAAAATCTCAAGGGAGTTTGGAATGATAATTAAATTATAGGTTTATGGTAGAGGTTGCCTAGGAATTTTGGAAACCTAGGTCTTAGGGTTTTATGGGAAAAGGGTTTAGGGACTAGGAAATGATAGTGTAGGGGTAGGGATGGGTTTAATAGTGATGTAGGAAGGTGTTGTAGGGTCTATGGGTAGAAAATTTGGGATAGGGATGGATTTAGGGTTTTATCACTTACCCAAGTGCCAATTTTTCTTAGGAACCAAAACACTGAATTTTTTTTTGTTTAGGAGTGAAGAGAGGTGGAAAATTTGTGATTTACTTGGTAGAAGAGGAAACAAGACTTTCTTGAAGTTTTGAGAGAATTTGGAGGAGTTTTGGTGCTTTGGGGGTTCACTGGGAAAAAGCACAGTGCACTAGGGAAAAGCGCAATGCCTGTGTTAAAAAAGGTAGTGACCACTGCTCTAAGAACAATTCCTCCCTCCTAAATGCAATGCCTCCCTCCTAAGCACATTTCCAAGAATGTTTTTTCCTTTAAACCTACAAAATATACTTTTTGAACCAAGGGAGTGTGAACTCGACCTTTGAGAGTGAAAATGAATTTGTTTTTGATGTCTTGGTGGCCTTTATACTTCATGAAATTGATTATTTGGGCCTTGGGACCCACTTTCTTCCTTTTTTCATTCATCTTACTCTTGAAAACTCTACACCTTTACAGTTGACTTTTTATTTGACAAATTTATCACTTGATATACATTGAGAACACTTCGACCTTTGACTTTTTGGTCCTTTGGCATTTTGGAACTTTGAATTAGCAACTTGGAAATCATGTGCTTATTACATTTGAAAGACATAAAATTACATAGTGAAAAATAAAAAATATTACATTTAAAATCAAAATTACATGCTAAAACAAGATTTTATGTTTACAAATCATCCTCATATAGTGAAGAGATGTTATTTGATCACTATGAGACTTGCTGACATTATGCAATGGAAATGGTGTTTTATTGGACCTTGAAAACCCTAGGACCTAATGGTAACCTTGACTAACCAAAATTGATGGTGTCATGATTGATATGATGACATGATGACTTTGACCTCATGACTGATGTACATTCAACAAGGTATGACAATGTGCCAACAAGTAATGAAATTTAAGGGAGAGTGATGTTTTTTTACTAGGGATACTATCAGTGAGTAACTTTTTGAATGATGACCTAGTGGAATGACAAAAATTTCTGAGTGGGAACCTAATATGATATGAAAAGAGGATTTTGATCACTGATGGCAAGATGCAAATACCGACACTAACATAGTCATCTTCAAGAAGAGTTTGGAAGATCACTTGCAACATATTCGATGGGTACATTAGACTCTGTCACAGTATAGGCTGTGTGATAACTTGGAAAAAATATATTTTTCCGTGGACAAGGTCCAATATTGGGGTTACATTATTGATGGGCAAAGTGTGCATGTAGATCTATCTAACATCCAAGTCATTATGGATTTGTATAATCCCGACAAATCTAATAGAGCTTTAGCAATTTCTTTGGCCTTGTTAATTTCCATTGAAGATTCATGTTGGGATTCTCTCATATCACTTGGCCCTTAAGCTGAGTTACCAATGGTGAAGAAAAGGAAAATATTTTTAGATATATGTCTCAAAAGAAGGAATTTGTTGAACTAAAATAGTGCCTTTGTTATGCACCAGACTTAACCTTGCTAGACCCGCAACACCCATTTGATATTGAGACAAATACCTTTGACTATGCTATTAGTGCATTCCTCACTCAACAAGGGAATCTGATGACCTATCATAGTAAGACACTCTCTTATATTGTTTGAAGATATGCCGCCTGTGATAAGGAGATGTATTCCATTGTACAAGCTCGTCGGTGATGGAAGCATTATATTTTGGGGAAGGAGATGATCATCTACATGGATCAATGGCCTCTTCATTTTATACAAACATAAGGGACGTTATGGAACTATCACCACTAGAAATGGTCAACATATCTTCAACTCATTTAAACATTAACTGTAAGAAGGGTAGCACCAATGACATTGCAGTTTTCCTCAGTCAGCCTCCATTATGGAATTGAACATAGCTCTCAAATCTTCTAGGAATGAGACCTCTAGATGGTAACAATTATATGATACTGACTCGAAATTTACTACCACCTACAAGATTTTGATGATTGGCAAGCCAACTCCATATTTTCACCTTAAGGATGGATTGTGGTGCTACCTAGGACACTTTTTTGTTCCATCAAGAAAGTGTGCCAAACTTATTTTGGAGGCACATTATAATGGGTAACAGATCACTTTGGGGTGGAGAAGATAGTGGTAGTACTGCAGAAGTAGTTTATTGGCCAAAAATTCGATAGGATTTATGCAAATATATCAATTCGTGCATTGTTTGTGCCATTGACAAGCCAACCATTAAGAATCAAGGCCTCTACACCCCTCTACCTACTCCTATATGGCCTTGAGAATCCATCTCGATGGACTATATTTTTCACCTTCCTTCTACCAATCATGGTAATGACTATGTGTTTATGGTCATTAATAGATTTTGTGATATGGCCATACTAGTTTCTTGTAACAAGTGTATCATAGCAGAAGCCACTGCCAATCTCTTCTTCAAATGGGTATGGGTATATTTTGAGATCTCACAAATAATCATATTAAATCAAGATAGTAGGTTCCTAAGAGAATTATATTCAAGCCTCTAGTCATTGTTAGACACCAAGCTCATCATGTTGACTGCCTTCCACACCCAGACTGATGGTCAAGTAGAGGTCATCAACATGATGATCATGCACATATTACACATGTAAAACTCTAAGAATCTATGAAAATGGGATGAGAGTCTCACCTGTGTCCAACACAGATACAAAAAATATCTCCATAGCTAAATTTTACACAACGCCTTTCAGGTGGGCCTGGGATTTCAACCATTGTGTCCCATGATGTTGAACTACCCCGTACAACTACACAAGAAGAATCTACACGTTCAATTCTAAGCTGACAAATCCCCCAAATATATTAAACAAATTCAACACATCCACGAGTATGATCATGAGATCTTGCGCAAGGCCAATACTAAGTACAAACAATGTCATGATCAACATCGGGTACCACATAAGTTTGAAGTGGGTGAAAAGGTCCTTCATTTTTTATTAATCAATTTTGATAAAAAATCAGTGGTGAAAAGAAGAAAGCGAGGACCATAAAATGGATAAATTCGTTGGAAAAATTCAAGAAAGAGTAGAAATAGAATTGACAACATCAAAAAGCGAGCGTGAAAACAAAATTTACAACGTCAAGCGAGCGGGAGTTATATTGATTTTTTCAGTGTGGGAATTAAGTCTAACAATATCAAAGGAGGAGGTTGATTGATGATTTCAATAGTAAAAACCTATAAAATAAGCTACAAGGTGAGTTGTGGGATATACATAGAGACAAAATGAGGAGAAGCCAAAAGAGAGAACCAACATGTAGTCAGAAATTAGATTTATATTATGATCATGTTCTTTGTATCTATAATTGTGGCTCTAATATGATTTTATGTGTCAAGCATAGTTGTAAATTTGTGGATTGGTGGAAGTGAAGTGAAATCTATGTTCTAGCCTGATATTAATGAAATGAGATATTTTTTAGGGATATATCTATTGTAATGTGTATGCTATATTCTTTGTTTAGAAATTTTCTTTTTAGTTTCCGATTAATTTCATAGGTAATGGATCTATGCTTTGTAATGGTTTATGATTTATGTAAATATTAAATGAACTCACTCACATTCATAAATCCCCATCCATATACTTAAAATCCTAGCATCGCTTCAGGTGAGACCTCATTCCCTTGTGAAATATTGAAAATGCTAGTGCAGGATAGACTACAACAGAACCCCTTTGTTGGCCCCTAAACAAGAAACCTAGTCTTTGCACTATTTTTCTAACAAATGGCTCCATTGTTGGGGCCCTAAGATTTAACCAAGGTGTTTTCTAATAATGGTGAGTAGGATCTTAAAGAATGGTATTTAGATATGGTGGGAGGAAAAGTGTGATGCTTCCATTCATCAACAAGCAAGGTTATGACAAAATAATCCTACCACGCTTTGCGAAGAGATCTTTTAATCTAATCCTACTAGTAATTAGTATGAAATATTTTGGGTCAAATTCATCAAAAATATATATTAGTGGTTGCAACGGTTGTGGGAGTATTTAAGATATCGAGGTTGTGGTTAGATATATTGAAACTTGACTTCCTCAGATATGGTTGTGCTACACTGCCTAGATCATCAACGAGTTGTTGATTTATGGGTCAAAACCACATTGTAAGGGTATATTATTGAATTTCCTACAAAAAATGATCAATCTTTCCCGAAATCAGAAGAGTTTTCACATTCGGGTTAAGAGGAATATTGTTCAAGGAAATCCATTTTTGGATCAATATCTTGTTGGTGGAAGAAAGGTTGCTACCCTTCTCTTCAGTTAACATGGAAACTTGAAACCATGATACTCGGGGTGAGGATCTTGGTGGAGAAGATGAGCCGTTATGGAATATAGGAAAGAGTTGTGATCGAAGGGGAAGAAAGATGGAGTGTTAGAGATTTTAGAGTAGCAAGAAAGGCCCATATATCTAAGGAATGGAGGGAGATAAATATTAGGGAGATTCAAAGGAGAAATTAAGAGTTAAAGCAAATAGAGGAAGTATTGGCCAACCCAAAGTTGTGGAAGAAAGGGTTGAGAAGAGGTGAGATTTCTAGCACAGGAAAGGAATCCATAGAAAGTGAGTTATGAGAATAGAGTCGCAGTGATGATGCCCATCAGGAATCAAGTGAAGCCCAAACACAAGACTAAAAGATCATAGTGACCAACCCCAGTACCCATATAGATGAATACATGCATTTTGTGATTTCTAGGTTGTTCTAGGAAGATATTCCTCCCCTTGAAATCAATATTATGCAAGATAACAACTCTGTTGGTTCTCTTCCATCCCTTCCCCTTATGCTTTATCAAAATTGATTAAGTTTATTTTCTGAGGTTTCTAAGACTTTGAAGTTTCATAGTACACACAAAGTAGATATAGTTTATAGTTCCTCTAGTGGTAGTTAGCAAAATCTGGTGAATTATTCGCAACTTACTCCAAACGGGCTTGTTTTAGTTTGACCTAGTCCTACTCCAATGGATGGTAATATAGTGGTATGTTTCACTTGGTATCCTAACTTTTGGGATCAAGGAGATGAATACATTGAAAAGAATTGTTACCTATGAGAGGCCAACTAGAGGTCCAAAGGAACTCCAAATGAAATAATTTAGTTGATTTCTAGAATTTGTTTAGGGGAAGAGCCCTTCGATGGTACATCAAGTCTATACAAACCTTTCAAAATTTGACTATGGATATATTTAAAGAAGATTACATTAAATAATTTAAACTATCTTAGTCTGATTAGACTGATTTGTAGGACATCAAGCAAAAGGAATGATAATTTTCATGGGCGAGCATGCAAAGATTTAAATATGTTGTAGGGAAAATGACCCATCCCATCCATCCAGACCATAAGAAGAGTGGTTCATTTAGTCTTTGCTACCATTAACAACAAACCCTTGACGCAAAAAAACTTAACACTTTAGCAGAAGCCCTAAAGAAAGCTATGAAAATTGAGTATGTGGCAGTATATCCTAGCCACTTCAAATCAAGTTCCAATTCCAATGAACTTTCTTAATGAATCTGCATAACCAAATTGTTGTTTGACTAAGAAGTTGAAGGAGATGAATGCTATGAAATCTAGACATAATTAGGTTTGGTTCATAGGTTTCTACATCGAGGGACATCATGTTATAGAGTGTCCAAGGTTGTGGGGTGTAGGATCATCCAATGTTTTGTTAGGACCCCCTCCTCCATAGACAAGACCTTCAAGAGGAGTTTCACAAGTTTCTTTAACTATTATTTTTTAAGGTCAAACGAAATATCATACCTTCCCAAATCAACAAGGTACATCCTCCAGTGAATATTGTGAAATTTTTCATTCTCATGAGAATCCACCTCGGTGATGCCCTATATTTAAAAAATATTTAAATGTTCCTAGTTCTATATTTTTGTGAGCTTTATGGATCTCCTACACATGGTACTAACCATTGTACAAATTTGGATGTTATGGCTGATCATTTGGATCGTTCCATCTTCCAAGTGAATGAATCCATTCATAGAATGGGAGGTGTAGGGTATAAAGGAGGAATAATTGGAAGAATATGGCCAACCATATGTTACAATTGTGATGAACAAATACATATGTCCAGGGATTTTCAGCTACGAAAAATACCATGGTGTCACATTGTCATGTTAATACCCACTCAACATAGGATTTTCCTAAATTGATTGCTCGATGGTAGGAGTGAAATCGAAAAAGAGGGGTCAATTTGATTAATTCAAAGACATAGAAACCATAAAAATCCCAACAACTAGTCATCTATGTTGTTACTAGAGGAGGCACTCATACTGGTGTTGATAATGGCACTTTTGAATGACACATCATTTGGAAAGCTAAATCCTCACAAGCCAAGTATGATCCTAATCAATAGACGGGGTACTTTAAAGATGCCATTGATATTTTCAAGGAAATAACTTCGTCTTCTTAAGATCCTAGAGTTTCAAAACAAGAGAAAGGACAAACTTTATTCCTTGACAAGAGATTAACAACTAGTCCCCATTTTTCTCAAGAATATTCACAACCTATTGCAATGTGGTTTTAGTTGTTCCTCGATATTTTGAATGATGAGAAAATCTCTAATTAGTTGTGTAATAAGGTTAATGGAATAGTGAGAGATTAATACATGTTTGGATGACCTAACTATGTAAGTCTACCAAAATTCCATAGTCAAAGGGTCAAGCGTAATAAAAGGAGAACTGGGAAAGATTTTAGGATGGATGCTCAAATTTTAAGTTATTAGATTAAGGACACAATGTTGGACCTTGGATCTGATGTCTATATTTTTCCCAAGAAAACCTAGGAGGTTATAACTTTTCCAGGTTAGTATTTTCTCTAATTCAGTCTCAAATAGAAAATAAGTATTGCATTTTTCCTACTAGTCGATTGGAAGATGTAGAAGTGGATATCGTAGGTCTCAAAACCTATGTCTTTTTTGAGGTCATTGACATTATCAGACACAAGAATGTATATCTTTATTTGTTAGGGGTTGATTTCACCTTTGAAAATTATGTTGTTATTGATATGAAAAGGGAAACCATGACCTTTGAAGTTGATGTGACTAGAGTTATTAATCCCTTGGACCCTTATCAGGGTCCCAAATTCAAATAACTTGTTTATGATGCAAAAGACCCCAATTTCCTTGATTAGTTGTATCAAATGACTATAGGAAAAAAGGAATATTAATTCAACCCTATAGATAATAGATTTATCAGCTAAATAAGTCTCTAGAAGATAGAGGTAGGTTCTAATGTTGCACTAAAAGAGTGGTAGCAAGGAGATCATAAACTGAATATGCACAACTATTTGATCTACTCGATGGATTGGGATGGAGGTAAGAAACTATCCCAATTTTGATGAACTTATCCCTATAGACATTTTTATAAGAGATATTGAACTTACTTTTTTTCCTTTGTCAGTTTGGAAATGGTGAGGCTACATCATGGTCATATCCAAGAATAACACCCAAATAGGATGGGGAATTGAATCGGTGAATTCACATATAGAAGTGCCTTAACAGGGAACCCGATCACCATATATCCAATACCTCATGGATGATATTGAAATTATTGTGGTGGAAGAACCAATATTTCCTTTAATGGATATTTCATTGTAAGCTACTCCTACCTGGTGGGTAACCCATCACAACAATTGTTTATCTTGGGAGATGGCCAAATCTGCCCTTCTATGTAGATTTTTTGAACCAGAGAAAGTAGTAAATTCACTTTCTTTATATAAAGGTCACACTAGTCCTCAAAATCATGTTTAGGCCTATGTCGCATCCTCGAAAAAGAACAAAACCTTATGAATTATGGATGCATCATTTTATTCACACTCTAGGAGCTATCCCTAAGGATTGGTTTTTGAAAGAGGAAATGAAAAAAACAAACATATGATTGGGATGAATTACTTTCCTAGTTTTTTATTGATTTCAATTTTTCAAATGAAGATTCTTGTATCATAGAAGTCCTAGAAGTTTTTAAGTGAGTTCCATTTCCTACTGGAAATCCTCTTTTAGAATCCTTTAAAAATATAGGTCTTGGTTCTCTCTCTGATTCTGGTATTCAGATGGTCATTACTTGTGGGAAGATTGATAAAGAACTAGATGATGATGATTTGGATGTTCTCATAAATTTGTCTTTTAAGGAATCTGAAGGAGAATTGAGTATCAAAGATGATTCTCTTCAATATGATCCTCATTTACAGCCCCTTAAGTTGTGGAAATTTAATATTGGTTCCGATAAGAAGCCTAAATTAACATCCATAGGAGATTATTGGGAAGAGAAAACAACTAAAGAGATATTTGATCTAACCAAGGAGTATGAAGACTCATTTACCACATCTATTTTGGAACTGAAAAACATCAAAGGAGATTTAGGTGAAATGAAGATAGTTGTGAAACTAGATGTGTAACCAGTGAAACATCGTCCATATCAACTGAACCCTAGAACTAAGGAGAAGGTTGAGAGAGAGATTGGAAAAATGCTAGTAGTGGGGCTTATTTTTCCTATAGATGAGGTTGATTGGATAACTCCTATAGCTATCAAAGACAAGAAGGATTATGATGATATTGGGGTTTGTGTAGGTTATCGTAGTTTGAATAATGCATGTGTTCATGACCCCTTCCCTACTCCCTTTAATGATGAGGTCCTAGGCAAGGTTGCAGGACATGAGTCCTATTCTTTTATAGATGGACTTTTAAGCTACAATCAGGTTAGGATAGTAGAAGAAGATAAGAGGACCACTTTTACTATGGAACAAGGATATTATGCATACCATGTAATGCCAATCGGACTCAAGAATGTGACTTGTAATTTTCTTAAGGATTGTCATTGCAACTTTTAGATAATACATACATAAATTTCCGGAAGTGTATATGGATGATTGGAATATATATATTCTATTGAATAAACATGAAATTTTTCTCAGGGTAATGTTTGACCGATGTAGACAACTTTAAATTTCCCTTAATTTAAAGAAATGTAATTTATGTGTTCAATTTTGGAATTTGTTCAGACATATGGTTTGTAAATATGGTGTGTCAGTTGATCTAGCTAAAGTTAAAGTAATTATTAACATTCCACTACCAACTAACATTAAGCAACTCATATATACTCTGGGACATATAGGCTATTACTGCAGGTTTATATGTAATTATGCTTCCATCACTGCTCCACTTGAAAGTTGAGAAACTACTGAAGAAATCCAAATCTTTTGAATGGAATCCTCATTGTGAAATTATGTTTGAAATATTAAAAAATAAAATGACTAGTGCTCCTATGCTAGTTTACCTTGAATGAAGTAAGGAGTTTCATGTGCATATTAATGCTTCTGAGATTGCTCTTGGTATTTTTCTTGTACAACTAGGAGAAGGGAAACTAGATCATATGATATATTTTTCTAGTAGGAATTTGTCTATTGTGGAGCGCAATTCTACTACAACTAAATGAGAAGCTCTGGCAATCGTTTATTCTCTTCAGAAGTTTTGCAACTATTTTTGGGAGGCCATTTAAAGTTTTTCATAGACCATTCAACTTTTAAGTAACTGGTGAATAAGCTTATGTTAGAGGGAAGGATCTATCACTAGTTTTTTTTGTTTCGAGATTTCTCTTTTGAAGTCATTGTGAAACCAAGGTGATGTAATGTGGGACATGATCAACTTTCTTGATTGGAGTCAGGAGAATCATGGGGTTTTATTGATGACCAACTTCTTTGCGCTGACTTGTTTCGAATTGAAGTTGTTCCTAAATACTTAGAGGATATTTCACTTTTTCTGACTACTAGTACTTTCCTTGAGGTTTTTTCCACAACACAAAAGAAGCATATTATAGTTAGAGAAACTAACTATAATCTTATTGCATACCACTTATACAAATTGGGAATCGACAATATCCTTCATAGTTGTGTCTTCAATCAGGAAAGGGATATTCGGTGGGAGTGTCATAATGGAGTTGTAGGAGGACATGTTGGATGATATGAATTAGATCATTATATTATTTTTCATCCATCTTGATTCATTTGGAGTGGAAAAGTGGAGGAATCATCTCACAGGATTGTTTTTACTGGCGGGACCCAGTTTGGCAAAATGGGGTTTGAAACCTTCCGGGAGAGTTTTGGGGCATCAATCGACGTTTTTGGGGGGTAAAAATTTATCTCTTAAGTGCCACACCTTTACATCCTATTTTACACATAGAAATATTTCCAACAATGCAAGAATTGCATCAAACATAGTGCGTATGATAAAGTTATGCCACTTAGAATTTGACCTTCCTGTTTTCACACCTATAGTTCGGGAGGATGTCGCATTAGCCCCCATTATTCATGGTAAAGGGGCTAGCCACGTGTTTTTTATGTAGAATCTGCTAGAAGAGTCTATTTTGTAACTCTAGTTAAGAGTTGATGTCGTCAAACTTAACCACTAGTAGTCTATCAGGTTGTGTTATAACCGGGCCATTAAGAGGAAGAGGCATTCCATTCTTTCGAGAGAATCCTGTTCCGTAGTTGAGCAAAGATAGCCAGGAGAGATAGGAGGTAGAGCACACAGAGAGGATTTGTGCAATGTAGCAGCCCATAGGCCACAAACATTACTTCTTTGTATCTGCAGCCATATTTCCAGATAGAGAAAGAGAGCGAATCGGCCTCACCTTCCAGCCAGGTTTTCTCCCGAAAGGGTTGCCTATAGAGGATATCTTATATCTTATGTGTGTGTGATCTTATTTTTTCGTTCTCTTATTTTATTCATAATTTACTTTTACATGAATGCACTAATTACAGTAAGATCTACAGAACCAGAAATTAAATAAAACTATAATAGTGTAGAATCTCAGATTTTTAATATAATATTATCAGATCTGTCGTGACAAATTGTCCAGTGGAATATCCATGGAATTTTATGAATCATTTGGTATCAGAGTAGGTTTCTTTGGGTATTTGTGGAGATTGCAAGGATCTAGATTGACGAGGTCGAAAATCATAAAACCCTAATCATGGGCAACAAATTTGTAAATGAACCTCATGATCCTGCAAAGGTGAGGTTTTCGCGGCTCGAAGAACAAGTCACAGATATAAACTACAATGTAAACCTCCTCATGGAGGCCCTAAGAAATAAGCTGGGTATATTTGGAGAAGAAGGGGGTTTGAATGTAGATGACAAATCAGAAGGGGGATTAGGATATCAGGAAGATGCAGATAACCAATCGAAGAAAGAACCAGGAAAAGATCAACCCAGTTCAAGTGTCGTGAACCAATACCTATTTAAAGTGGAAGAAAAGGTAGATTTCAAGCCATACCATGATGAGATCGACACTTTGAAGTTGAATCACTAGTTGCAACAACTAGAAGTTTATTTCATTGTCCATTAGATCAAGGAAGGGAAGAATATCTAATTCACGCTGTTGAAATTGGAGGGTCATGCACTGACTTGGTGGGAGAGCCACATGGAAACCTTGAGGTTGGAGGGAGAACCTACAGTGACTAAGTGGGAGGATTTCAAAACCCTCATTAAGTCACAGTTTTATCCCATTAGGTACGTGGAAGACCAGTGGATCCGATGGCATTACTTTAGGAAAAAGTCGGGCCAAAGCATGCAAGAGTACACCATGGAATTCAGAAAGATGGATATAATGTTGGGTATCTCTCAAAAGAACCCAGATGTACTCCTCAAGTATTTGGGGGGTCTGCACCACCATCTACGTGAGCAAGTGATGTTGTTCAAACCCAAAACAGTGGACGAGGCTTGTGTATAGGCATAGTACCTTGAGAACATAGACCTTAAAAGAGCGTAATCAAGTTGATCGAAGGAAAAGGAGAAATATGATGCTTCTAAGGAGGGGAAGAAAAAGAAAAAAGGAGGAAGAGATAAAAATATGGCCACCATAACACACTAGTGAAAATATCCTAGCAACCACTGCAGCATTGATGGCCATACAGGGGAGAAGTGCTGGAAGTTGCATCCAGAGCTAAATCTGAAGAACAAGAAGAAAGATAATAATAAGAAGAATCTCATGGCCACTGATTCAAGCAACCAAGTTGAAAGTAGCTCAAACATGGATGAGAATATCATCTGTACATCAGTGTAGAAGGAGGTGAATCTGAGTAGCCTTTAGCAATAGGAAGAGAAAGAAATGACCAAACTCTTCCATGTAAAGATATAGGTCAAGAAGACAAAGATTAATTCTTTGTTTGACTTAGGATCGCAGGCAAATCTCATTGCAGTAGATCTGGTCAAGAAGTTGGGGTTGGAATTTTGTGATCATCCAAACCCATATCCACTAGGATGGGTGCATAAGGATGCAGAGCTGAAGGTAATGAAACAGTACAAAATTAAATTTTCTATCAGTGTTGATTTTTTTGATGAAGTAGATCTGGATGTGGTTCCTCTTGACGTATGCAGGGTCATGTTTGGGAGTCCATACATGTACATGCATGATGCAATACTCATGAGGAGAGCTAACCAATACTGGCTCATCAAGGATAGAAAATAATTCATCATCAACACACACAAAGGAAAGTTGAAAAATTCACTAGTAAGTGCCAACCAATCCAAGAAATTGACCAGTTCCAGCAAGAAGTATGTTTTATTTTTTTTAAGAGAAAATAAGTATGTAGAGGAGTGAATAAGAGGCAAGGCATCCCTAGAGGGGTTTACTAAGAAACAAAAATAGCAAATAGGGTAGTTTTTATAGGAATACAAGGACGTGTTCCGAGAGCCTAAAGGACTACCCCTAAGAGAGAAGTGGAGCACGAGATCCAGCTATTTCTAGACTCCCCATTCCCAAATATTGGGTTGTACAGGAAGTCTGTTATAAAAGAAAGTGAGGTGAAGAAACAGTTGCAGCAACTACTGGAACATGGTGTCATTCGACTGAGTACATCACCTTGTGGGTCACCCATCATCATTGTGCCAAAGAAGGATGGGACTTGCTGGATGTGTATATATTAATGAATAATGTATTGCACCCTTTTATAGATTCATTTGTTATTGTATATTTGGATGATATACTAGTATATAGCGCTACCTAGGATGAGAATATTTCACATTTAGAGAAGGCATTGGAAACATTGAAGAAGCGCTAGCTACTAGAAAATCTCAAGAAGTGTGAATTTGCGCAACAGTCCTTGGTGTATTTGGGATATGTGATTAGTGGAGGAGAATTGAAGATAGATCCTTCCAATATGGAGGCCATCATGAAATGGTTGGTGCCTACTAATCTTACTGAGGTTAGGAGTTTCATTGGGAAACATAATACCTGAGGAAATTCATATCCTCGTTTTCAGTGGTAGCAGCACCGCTCCATGCCATAACAACAAGTGGAAAGATTTTTTAGTGGGGAAAAGGGAAAGATAAGGTTTTCGATGAGTTAAAGAAGAAGTTTAGTTGAGCACTAGTTCTGGCATTACCAAACTTGTAATGACCCTTTGTAGTAGAGACAGATGTGAGTGGGTAATATGCTATGGGAGTTGTCTTGATGCAAGGAGGAAGGCCTGTTTGCTACCATTCTGAAGTATTTCATGGGATAGTTCTTAACTACCCTACCAATGATAAGGATCTCTATGCCATGGTGCAAGCTGTGAAGAAGTGGAAGCACTATCTGATGGAAAAGGAGGCAATAAGCCACATACATCACAAGTCGTTATAGTAGTTGTAGGCCCAGAATAAGCTACAATAGACCAGGCATTACAAGTGGATGGTGTTTTTACAATAGTTTAATTTGGTGATCAAGTATAAGAAGGGAAGCATAAATAAGTTGGCCAATATTCTTTCAAGGCCACCAACATCAAAGATTATAGATTTTGGGACTCTTATGCACATGGAGCCATTCACCCATGATGCATATAGAGAGGAATATTCAGAAGATGAGGACTTCAAGGAGGTGTATCAACAGTTGTATAGTTAAACTCATGTACGTGACGGCGACAACACCATTGACCACCATCTCCAGGATGGGTTACTCTACAAGATTGATAAGCTATGTGTTCCTAAAGGTGAGTGCTTGTAGTTGATTAGACAGGCTCACACCTCGAAGGTCGCACTTGGTGTAGGGAAGAACATGCCTAACTTGTAGAGGTATGTGTATTGGCCCAAGACACAAGAAAAAGTAGCTAGGTTCATAAGAGGATGTATTATTTATTGTACTAGCAAGCCTAGAAATAGGAAACATGGTTTTTATCATCCATTACCTGTACCTATTCGTCCTTAGGAAAGAATTTCCATGGACTTTGTTGGAGGTTTACTGAAAATCAAGAAGGGACATGACTACCTATTTGTGGTAATTGATAGTTTCAGCAAGAAGTGTGTTCTGATGCCCTATTAAAAGACCATCAATGAACAAGAAGCAACACAATTTTTCTTTGGACAGGTCTGGGTACACTTTGGGATACCAAGGAGCATCATTTCAGACAAGGATACAAGATTTCTCATTGCATTCTGGACTACATTGTGGGAGAAGATGTACACGAATTTGAAGAGATCTACAACATTCCATCCACAAAAAGATGGACAGACAGAAGTAGTCAACAAGACTTTGGTGAAACTTCTGAGAGGTTACAACCAGAAGCATCCAAAGACCTAGGATGAAAATCTGGTATATATACAACATTGTTATAATAGAGCAGTCCAAACTTCTACAAGAAATTCCCCATTTGAGACTTGTTTTGGATATTTGCCACCTTCACCTTTGGATATGGCATATGGACAACAAGGAGGAGTGAGGGAATATCTTATAGGAGATACTTTGAGGGCTGAAAAATTGATAGAGAAGATCATGCAGATCCATATACAGGTACAAGAAACACTGCAAAAGTTGCAGGAGAAGTATAAGGCCAGACATGATCAACACAAAACAGAGAAATCATTCAAGGTAGGAGACAGAGTATGGCTACAATTGAACAAGGAGAAGTTGCAGGGGCCTGGTAAGAAAATCAAGGCTCTAAGGTATGGTCCCTTTGAGATATTGGAAAAAGTGGGTGACAATGCCTGTTGACTTAGTTTACCACCATATATGCACATTTACTCAGTTGTAAATCTAGAGAATTTGAAACTCTATGACCCTTCCATGCTAGATCAGGAAGAGGAACATGTCCTACCTTCTATGGAGGATTTGGCACCAGACGCTCAAGAAAAGTTGACAGAAGATACAGTTTTAGAAAAGAGGTCTAGACTGTAAGAAAAGGGCAATAAGACCTTTGGCAGATTGGGTTGAAGCAACAACTTCTAGGAAAAGCTTAATGGTACACTAGAGAGAAGGTGGAGGAAAAATTTCCTCACCTCATTCAGTAAAAGATTTTTGGGATCAAAATCCTCCCAAAATGTGAAGGTGTGATCTGAATTGGATCATTATATTATTTTTCATCCATATCGATGCATTTCGAGTGGAAAAAGTGGAGGAACCAGCTCACCAAACTATTTTTACTGGCGAGAACCAGTTTGGCAAAACGGGGTCTGAAACCTTCCGGGAGAGTTTTGAGGAATAAAACGATGTTTTTTGGGAGTAAAACTTTGTCTCTTAAGCACAAAACCTTCTCATGCTATTCTACACATAGAAATATTTCCAACAACGCGAGAATCGTATCAATCGGAGTCCATATGCAAAAGTTATGCCACTCAGAAGTTGACCTTCCTATTTTCACACGTATAGTTTGGGAGGATGTCACATCAACCGAGATTATTTATGGAAAATGGGATAGGCATGTGTTTTTGATGTATAATACTCTAGAAGAGTCTATTTTGTAACTGTAGTTAAGATTTTATGTAGTCAAAATTAACCACTAGTAGGCTATCGAGCTGTGTTATAACCAGGCCACTAGGAGGAAGAGGCATTCCATTTTTTCGAGAGCATTTGTTCCATAGTTGAGCAAAGATAGCCAGGAGAGATAGGAGGTAGAGCACACAGAGAGGATATGTGCTCTATAGCATCCCACAGGCCAAAGGCATTACTTCTTTGTATCTGCAACCATATTTCCAGACATGAGAAAGAGAACAAAGCGGCCTCACCTTCCAGTCGGGTTTTCTTCGGAAAGGGGTTCCTAGAGATCATATCTTGTGTCTTATGTGTGTGTGAGATTATTTTTTTTTCTCTTCTTTTCTACATAATTTAATTTTACGTGCATGCACTAAATACATTAAGATCTACATATCTATAAATTAAATAAAACTTTAATAGTGTAGAATCTCAGATTTTTAATATAATATTATCGGATCTGTTGTGACAAACTTTCCAGTGGAATATCCATGGTAGTTTACGGATAATTGGAGGAAAATCTACCCCTCGTAAAGTGCTGCAAGAAGTATTATGGTGTCCAACTTTGTTTAATGATGCCAAAGAGTTCACCAAAACTTGTGATGTTTGGCAGACGGTTGGGAGACCTTCCCATCGAGATGAGCTTCCATTACATCCAATTTGATCATTATAAGATTTTGATAAATGGGTTATTGACTTTATTGGACCTATCAACCCTTGTCCATGATATTCTCAAGTTGGATGCATTATTACCACAACAGACTATCTCACAAGGTGGATGGAGGTTTCTCGAGTGAAATTTTGTACTTCCAATACTACAACTTGTTCATATTTGAAAATATTATTACTAGGTTTGGCTGCAAAGAGCCTAACTAGTGATCAAGGGGCCCATTTTGTTAATGATACTATCACAAATTTTACTCAACAATTTCTTATTCAACACCATAAGAGTAGTCCATACTATTCGTAGGCCAATGTTACATTGGAGGC
This sequence comes from Pinus tabuliformis, assembly GCA_031772625.1. Taxonomy (NCBI): domain Eukaryota; kingdom Viridiplantae; phylum Streptophyta; class Pinopsida; order Pinales; family Pinaceae; genus Pinus; species Pinus tabuliformis. The sequence continues at coordinate 664,335,635 of CM062811.1, read as the reverse complement.
CTTTAACAAAATTTTGGAGAAAGGTCCCACCAAAGTATGTTCATTTAATAGAGATGATTAGGATGAGTGATTTTTTGCAATGCTTTGAGCTTGTAGGAATACCACCAAGAGGTTACACAAGTACACTCCATTTCAATCGGTATATGGAACGGATGTTGTAGTCCCTACAGGATTCCTCATTCCTAATTTATACATTACACAAGCTACTAGGCTGACAAATGATGATTTAATCATGGAAAGACTCTATTAATAATGGGAATTAGATGAATAGAGATTTTTAGCGTATTTTCAAAAAAGTGTGGAAAAGCATAGGTGGAAGGCATGACATGATCGCCACATCAAGAAGAAATATTTTTATGTTAGAGATTGAGTTCTTCTTTATGATACTAAGTACATGAAACATCCAAGAAACTCAAATGAATTGTTTTGGGCCATTCATAATTACAGAAATCAAAGATTCATGAGTTGTCAGAATTGCACACCTTGATGGTATTCTTTGGCCTAGTTGGGTGAATGACACTCACTTGAAACCCTACTATGCCCCTTAATTCACATATTTTTTGTTTCTCTTTATATGAGAGCATAGATTAGGTCTCAGTTATGGTTTTTTCGGTATTTTCAGTCGTGCTAATCTACTTCTAGTTTCTTCCAGTTGTGTTCATAGTCTTTTTCTGTTATGTTATACCGAAATCGATTTTGGTCGAGGACGTATAGCCTATGTCCCTTAGTTGTCAATATTGCCCCCTTTTTTACATGTACATTATGTTGATACATCCCCCTATAATAGTTGGATCTATTGAGTTGCCAATCATTTTTGTTTCCATCCACCGTAATGTCACCTTTTTTAGTTGTCTATTGTTTTGTTCGTTGATATGACAACTTGGGATATGGGTTTCTGTCAAAATAAATTTTCAAAATTGAGGTTTGATTTGGTCAGTACCTTACTTAACTACTTATTAAATACCTAATTAGGAAATTGGTTGTTGAGATTTGATGGTAGTTTTTTATAAGTATTGTGAACCACATCCATGTCATTCATTTGTTTTCAAATTCTTAATCGAGTTTTTGCCATAACATCTATGTCTAATTCTTTGGTTCCCATTCCATGCCATTATCCACCTATTACCCATGTTTATTGTTCAAGAGTATTAGTATGGATCATGATCTCAAGGTTTTTATTCATCTTGAATTGTCTAACCCTCGAGAAGAACATCTTGATGATTTGCAGGGAAAGTATGAGAAAGCTATTCTGGTCAACAATGACTTCACTGATGCTACTCTTTTTCCAAACTTGAGACTAGAAGTTTACATCGATTACACCCCATTGATGTTAGGTGAAGTTATTCCATAACTAAAACCTTTTTTCTAGTTATTGTAACAATCTACCCTCCCCATACTTTGAAAATTGCGAGTGTTTGGAACTACTAGAGAGGTTAGTTAGTGTATGCAATTCTTAACAAGTAGAATTCACCATTATTTGCTATGGATGGATGAGCAATACCCTATCCATGTCCAAAATATCCATAAATTTATAGGGTTATCAATGAAGAGAGAATACATTTCTACTACATTCGAAGGGGCATCACAGCATGGTAAGAAAAGGACCTTTTCCAATATGTACGCCAAAAATGATACTAAGCACCGAGGACATGAACAAGCCATAGATCTCATAAACAATGACTAGATCAATTTTTTCTTCCATCTCAATGTAGCTAAAGTCACCTTCCATTATATAGACGTAAGTGCATAGTCGACACCATTTGTGTCGCTAAATTTTGTGCATGGGGAATTCAACTAAATTGGTGCAAATATCTCCTCAATGAATTTTTATAAGCCTAGGAAGATGTTTACCAAAAGGAGGGTTATTTCATCTACAGGTATTTGCTACTTTCTTTCACCATGATTAATTGGCATGTCCTTAATGGTTGTTCTTTGTATGCCCCATTAGATAGATAGGCATTATCATGTACATTCTACCCCTAGAAGTTTTGTCCCGATAGCCCTACTATTTCTTTGAACGAAAATGTTTTTGGTGCCTAGTACAACCAAGTTTTTGTAGCTACCTAGATCAATAGAATCCTGCAATCCCTCCTTTACAAGAATTCCTATCACATTTGGTTTGGTATTGATCACCACCACTCATATGCCCACCATAAATCCATCGAGAAAGACGAATTTTACACCAAACTGTTTCCTTTTTATATTTGATAGAAGATATTCCACAAAGAAGTCATGATTTGGCCTGAAGTACAACAAATCTACAAACCTGATGGAATTTCTTTTCTCTTGGTAGTTTAACCCAGCAAGAGTCACCTACACCTGCTACTTCGTCTTCCCACAAGCATCCGACTATGTTAGCACCTTCTACTTCTGATCCAAAAGATTTGTATCCTCTAATTAAATGGCTTCAATATCATTACACTTTTTTTCAACCCCCTATCTATACTTCTAGACCTAGTCGAGTTGCACAAGTTGGAAGTTCCTTTGTTCCTATTTTTGTTCCTCTTCAGGCTCCAAAATTTCGTCCAACTCCTCTTCCTATGGATTGCTTGGTGATATCATATGTGGTTCCAATTGTGTATGTTGCTTCTACTCTAGTCACTCAACAAAATCCTTTAGTTGTGGATATCTCTAAAATAGTCCATGTCGATGATGACGATCTTACTGAGACCTTTCAACCTGTTACCACTATGTAATTTCCTTAAGTTGAGGAGAGAAATTTAGAGGTAACTAGAAACCACTTGGAAGTTGGAATCTATCGCTTCCAACTTTAGAGAGGGATCTCTTTGCTTGATCACTTAGATGTTAGGATAGATATAATTCTCAGTGGGTATGAGGTTTAAAGATATTATGGCAGGAAACAAAAGAAATCCATTGGGAAATACAATCAATAAAGTTAATGGTTTCCATTGAGAGGATAAGCGAAAGAGGGATCTTCTACAAGGGAAAGGTAGCTAGTATTTTTGGATTTTATTAGTCAAAATCATTGTAGAATGGTGATTGAACGAGAAATGGAAAATGACATGCATGCCATCAAACAACAAGATGAATTCTAAATATCATTTAAGTGGAAAACACAAATGTTTAGTAAACTGAAACAAAGCACTTTTTGAAGCGAATTCTAACACAAATATTTGTTCAAATAAACAAGAAGACACATTTAAAAGCATGATTGATAACATAAGATAGCTTACAAAACAAAGAAACAAACGTCCAAAGAAACCAACACAGAAATCCCTATAAAATTAGGCCTCTCCCTTTTCATTCACTGAAAAATATATCAAAAGAGTACAATACACAATGTCACTTCTTTGAACCTGAAAAACCAACGTTTTACACACTAAAATTAATTAAATATATACAATTATATCACCCTTTGACTTAGAGGGTCAATATTAACCATTTTCTAAAGGTAAAGTCAGTTGCATTAGATTTAGAAATCGCCTGCTAGGAAATAGAGACCGAATTTCTGGAAAATAGGGGTCAAAGATTAGATCATATATCTATAATAATGATAGAGGTTACAAAAATGAAACAGTTTTTCGTATAATAGCTTGTTCTTGAGAGAAACCTCTCTTATTTTTCAAAAAATATTCTCCATATCCTTGAAATCCACACCCAAAGATCAAGACTAAAACAAGAAATAACGAAATCAGAAAAATAAGTTGTAATGATTCATTCCAATATTCCAATTTATGATACCTATTACAAAAATTAAGGAGGTTATTGTAATTTAGATCATGTTTGACATAAACATCTTTCACGTTCTGAAAATTCATCTCCATTTTGTCAAAAACTGATTTTGAAAATGATGACAAAAACAATAAAAAAACGCGGGAACTCCCTTTAACTGTGTGAAAGCACAACGTATGCGCTATGTTTCTCCAAAAGAACAACAACACCATGGTTCTAATAATTCTAGCCATTCCCTGGATTTATGAAAGTGTTGAGAAGGTATAAGACATCCTCTACAATGTTAGCAACCTTTTTAAAGACATGTGCTCAAGCTACATACCTCAGTCATTGAAAGCTACCCCTCACAGTGGAAGCACAATGAATTTCCACATGCATATGTTTGAATGGATGTTGGCATCTCTAACCGAGGAAAATAGTTAGGTGATGATGTTGACAACCTAACTGAATGAACTGGCCCCACTACTTAGTTCAAATGATGAGAAGACAAAACTCACTATGACCTCACTCATTATCTTGTTTGAGACATCGACCCTAGACTTACTTGACCCAATCTTTAGGGAATCCATAAATATTTTTACATCATCTTTCACACACTCAATCATAGATACATCAATAATGAAGTATTACATTCTTTACAAACATTGATAGCTTTATCTCTAAAATATCATAACAAAACCTTTACACATTTTCCAAAATGAATGGAAAAGACAAAAATTGTTTTTGACTACTATAATATAGGACACAGACAAAATCGACTCCAATAGTGGAAGAGTTAGTACCTTCTACTATTCCTCCTAAAATTCAATCCCACTCACTACCCTCTAATATTTTTGATACTGATTTATACATGCCATCCACTAACTATATTCATAAGTAGGCTACAGATGTTATGCAATACACAACAATCTTGTAGATAGTAATGAACCTTTCAATGATGAATTTCCTAAGTTTATTCATAACCCAAACAATTGTAAATAAGTATTGCAGATGTGTGATCAATCACTTGATATAGTTTCACAACTACCTTCTAAGCTATATGATTTTGTTTGACATGGCATTTGGAAAGAACAAGGAGAGGCTCTGGAGTCTTCAATGTAAGGATAATCTAACAAATCTATTGCTAGTGGTCATCCCTTGTAGTCAAGGTCTCCACCTATTGATACTATTTTAGTTGAAGATCCCCAACAATGGTCGTCTTCCAAATTGTTTCAATTTATGAAGGCTTCCTCAAAACAATTGGAAAAATGTATGGCTTCCACAGATAAAGCACATATTGATCTTACACTAGCCCATAAGTAGTTTCAATGACAACTTATTCAAGTCACAAAGGAGCGAGATATATTCCAATAAAAGAAAGATAAAGTTGAGCAGGAATTAGTTGATTTCAACCTTAAACTCAGTGGCCTATTTTGGTGGAAACAATTCCTAAGTTACTTGAGGAAATCTTATTGTATGAATCACTTAAAGGCTTTGATTTACTTAAAGATACCTAGACAGTTTTAGCTTCTTCCAATAAAAATTTTCAAGCTATTATTTTCAAGTTGCGAAATAAAGTACCTAATTCTACTCAGGAATTATTTCAACAAATGAACCTTGTAGTTGAGAAAGGTCTCGCTCTTTAGTCTACTCTCTATCATTAGACACAAGACTCTTGACATATTTATTATAAGTGAAAGATTCACCAGGATATTATCAAAGCACAACCTACCAATTTATGGACTATGGGATTAGATCAATAAATTAATGGATAATTCTAACCCTCTCACTGATCCCTCCGAGCAATAATTTTTTTTTTATCAAATTAGAAAAAAAGATGCCCAAATTAATGCATTGGAGGATGAGTCTCACCAAGTTAAATGGACCATTCAAGATCTTAAGCGTAGTGCTCAGGACCAATATCTCTAGTTGCATCAACTTAATTTGATTACAAACACTGAATGGAATGGCTTAATTATGGCCCAACCAAAAGCCCGAGATGTCACCACCACTCAAAATTTGTTGACTAGGAAACAAAATTGTTGCAAAAGTGGCATGGCCACTTGGATGCATATAACTCCTTTCACCATTAAATTATTCAAATTTTTCTTGACTTGGGTCCTTCATTGGATAAAGAAACATCTACACAAGAAAATGATTGACTCGGGGGCGAGTCAATGAGCTGTGGTCCAAGCCTATTGGATCCTTCATTTTTTATTGATCAATTTTGATTGGAAATTGGTTGTACAAAGAAGAATGTGAGAGCAAGAAAACATATAGAGCCATTGGAAATTGTCAAGCAAGCGTGGAAATATAATTGACATTGTCAACAAGTGAGTGTGAAAATAGAAATGACAACATCAAGCGAGCGAGAGTTAGATTGATTTTTTCAAAGCACAGTTAGATTGATTTTTTCAAAGCATGGGGGTTAAGTCTCAAAATATCAAAGAATTGGGTTGATTTATGGTGTCAATAAGAAAAACATATAAAAAGAAGTTGTAAGGAAATTTGTGGGATATACACAGAGGCAAAAAGAGGAGAAACCAAAAGCGAGAATTGACATGTAATCTGGAATTATATTTATGTTATGATAATGTTCATTGTGTCTATAATTGTGGCTTTGATAATATTTGATGTGTCAAGCATACTTCTAACTTTATGGTGGAAGTGAAGTGTAATCTATGTTATAGTCTGATATTAATGAGAGGAGACAATTTGCAAAGATATCTCTGGTGTAATGTGTATGATCTATTCTTTATTTTTAAAAAAATCTTTTAATTTTTTATTAAGTTCATGGGTAATGGCTTAGTTTATTGTAATGGTTGATGATTTATGTCAATACTAAATGAAGTCACTCACATTCATAAGACCCATCAACATAATTAAGATCCTCATAGTGCTTCAGCTGAGACCTTCTTCCCTTATGGTATATTGAAAATCCCAATGCAGGATAGATTATAGTGGAACCCCTTTGTTGGCCCCTGAAGCAGAACCATGGTCTCTACACTATTTTTTTCCAACACGTCCCCAAGAAGTAGAAATTTCAACTTACCCCATCGAGCCCCATAAGCCTTTGGCACTTCATCTCCCAAGGTTATGGTTTTGGCTGTTTAGGGATTTTCATTGTTTATTCATGATCAAAAGGATTTTGAGCCTCATTGTAACATAATTCAAAAGGTGTGTAGTTGTTACTTATCTTCTCAGAGATAAGATACCATTGTTTGATCTAATTTTATTTCATTATGCATGTAAACAGTTTCAGCATTTCTATTTATTAATTGAAGTTTAGTTTAACTGTATCTCTATATTTTAATTTTAAATATGTATTTCATTTCATTCCCCTCTTAAATCTAGATAAGTAGTATTAGATTGGTCTGCTCTTTCTCCATTTTTTTGTGCATGTCCCCAATGAGGTCATGGTATAAGGAGTTGGGAATCAAACTACTTGAGACTTGCAAGACCACCCTCATTGACCCTAATGTCCTCCCATGGTGGAAGAAAAGAAATATGAGGGACCATGAGATCCAATCAAATTGTTGCTCGAAGAAACCCTTGATTGACAAAGGAATGAGATGATGGATATCTTTTCCCATATCCTTCAGCAAATGCCAATAGGTGATGCATCTTCATCCAACAAAAACTTTGGAGGCACTACCACCTTCAAGGTACATGTTAGCTTTGATATTCCTATATTTGAAGCCTAGTTTGGTGTAGATGGTCTAGATAAATGGTTAAATATGTTTGAAGGATATTTTTCAATCTGTAATTTCTTTGATAGAGAAAAGAGTAAATTTTCACTCCTAAATGTCACCTCCCATGTATAGGACTAGTGAGAAACTTACCATTAGAAAAGGGCCATGAAGGAACCCCCCCATTTGTAGTTACAACCTATTGCAACTCTTTTAGGGATGATATTAAGGAACAATACCACCTTGTTGGAAGCTATGAAGACAAGTAAATAAAATGGACCACACTACGATAGGAAAGGGACTAAGATGTGCCAGAGTTCACGAATATCTTACATACCTTGAGCATGAAGCTGGGTATCAAGGACTTTAAACGAAATCTGGTGCTCATGAGTTGTGGATTTTGCACAAATACATCCACGCAGAATTGGAGTTCCTATACATCTCCTTGATTGGCACATCATATTGATATGCTATCAAAATCGATAACAAAGTTAAACATAAGAAGCGAGACTTTGGATCTGTGAATCTGAAGTTGGGCAAGGGTTGCACCAAATCATAGAACAAAGGATAGATCTAGGGAGGAATACCCTAGGACAACCCATCAAATCCATAAGAAATTAATAATAATGGGAAGATGAAGAAAGACACGGGAAAGTGGTGTGAGTACCATGAGAGTCCCACTCATAACACAAATGAATGTGATGCAAAGCGTCACTAGTGGTCGAGATAAAAGGTTAAGAGTAAAATTTAGGTTCCAACTCTGAACTAGAACTTGACAAAAAAAAAATATCATCGATGTAGAACTCAATGCCACTATTTCCACCACCAAGGTGTTGCAAAGTGAGCTTGGAGATTAAAAGGAAGGAAAGTGTATATTCCACTCCCAAATGTGGGTGAAGGGTGCACTATTGTGCTTCATTGTCAATAGTGGGAGTAAAACAAACCTTATCTTAGTAGAGGTTGTTAAGAAGTTAGTACTAAAAACAACACCAAACATGTAACCATACACCATCAGGTGGCTCCACTAAGGGTCAACAGATAATTTTTCCTGCCCTACAACATCAAGCCTTTCACAATGAGATATTGTGTGATGTTGCTCCCCATGAATTTTGTGATGTTTTCTTAGGAAAACCATACTTGTTGAAGCATCATGTTGTGTATAAGTACAGATATCGTACTATTATTATTACTTTGGGTAGAAAATTATAAAGGATACCAAGGTAACCCTTCCTAATTCCATTTATTTGATCTCTGCTAAACATTAGAGTAAGATCATCTCCTCGACTTGGAAATTTGTTTTCTTCTTGATTATTTTTCAAAGGGGAAGATCATGGCCACATCCATAGCCTCTAGAAAGGTATCCTCTATACAGTATAGGGAAGTGGAGAAGGTCGTGGAAGAGTATATAGACATCTTCCTCTCATGCATAGGAGCACCATTGCATTGTCAGATCAAGCATTCAATCAACCTAACCCCTAGCACACCTCTGCCTAATGGACCAATCTACCACCACTCTGTTATGGAAAATAATGAAATCAAGCAATAGATATAGTGGATGCTACAAAAGGGGCACATCTTTCTAAGTTCCTCACAATGTGGGAGCCCAATCATACTCGTTGTAATACCCTCATCCCACATCTACCCAAGTAATCGGCCAACCATCATAAATATGCAATGATAGGCTTCTATAATGGGATTAAACCTCCTAATTCACCTTAAGGTAGTGGAATCAATGAAAACACACCATATAGACCTTCCACATTAGCAAGAAAACTCCTAGGAGCCATTCCAACCACTCAGGTAACCAACCCTTGTGTCCCACTCAGTTTTTAGACCATTAAACTCCAGGACTCTCCATTGATATGGACAAGGGTGTATCTGGGAAGATCTAGACGCTCACACAACATGGGTATGCATGCATCTGGGGACTTTTCTCCTCAAACATGTGCCTATAACTCCAGGATTTGTGCCACATTTTTTAGGCCGAAAGCCCAGGTCACTTCCCATAACTCAATGAAAGGTTCAACAATGAATTTAATCAATAGAACAATGATGCATTTGCAAAAACATTGACAAGGTCTAGACTGGACCCTTACTAGCCATGATAGGCATTTCATCAAACATGTCACAAATATGTAATCTACAAGTTTAAACAACAAATCTGAGCATAGGGGTCTCATAATTATCTAAGAATCGTTAAGAATCATTTTCCCCTTATATCATTAGTTGCTTTATCATCTATTAGGTCATAGATACATTATTCATTCATTCACAAATCAAAACATGATGAGAGACATACATCATCACTATCATAATACATATTCATAACCAACATAATAACAACAGAAATACTAAGGATACATCAACCATAGAATCAACATATAAACCAATACATTTACACATAATATGACAAGGAAATAACCTATTATTAATGAATGCAAAAGCCAACTTGGGATGGGACTTCCACGTTCCTCCCGACCATAGATTGGCTGAGCCCAATCTCTCTTAATCTAATCACCCTCGTGCCATATTCCAATCATGAATGTGGGACTCAAACCAAAAGAACCAACCAGGGCATTCTGAAGCTAAACCAACTCACCCTCATCAATAGAAACCAATCTTTACTGCAATACACACTGGATCACTAGGTCAACACAATAAAACATGTAATAACATGCTTTACCATGATCTCCACAAGATCACTAAGACAAAACAAGCATGGATGCCACCATGTTTATCCACCTACACCATGAGGAATTGTCATGCCTCTTAGTCTCTCAAGTTTTACCATAATCCACAGTCTAATTCAGGGATCACTAGGCCCTAAATCGAGACTCCTCCCTCTAGGACCTACCATGTATCCTGTCATTCACTAGAAATAATTCCTAGGCCTAATCAAGGAAAACAACCTCTAGTCTTTATAGTATATCTCGCCATTAACTGGTCTAGGATTTCGAGGCCCACCGAGGCACAAAATACCCGGATTTACTGCAACCCATAGTCTGATGCAAGGGTCACTAGGCCAGTGGCTTTACCGCAATCCACAGTCTGGTTCAGGGATCACTAGGCCATCTATTATTTCTTTCGAAGATCAACCTCACTTAGTTTCAAATACATCTGGAAATCCATCTCAAACAAAACATGAGAACCCCATAACACCATGGCTATCCATAAATGGCAAGGCTAGGTTGAAAACATTGTCACACCTGGCACAACCCATGCCATGAAAGAAAAGAACCACATGAAATACCATGCATGCCAAATATAGCAAGTAAAATACACATACAAATCAAAACCTGCCAAGAATCTTGTTGTAGTTGCTTGATCCTACTCTTCCTTGCTTGATCCTTCCTTCCTCTTACCTTCTTTTTCTTTCTTGATCCAATGCCAAAGTGCTCCAAGAAAAATCTAAGTGTCCAAGAGTGTGAGAGAGAGATAGAGAATAATGAAAGATCTCTGAAAATGAACTAATAAAAAGATACCAACTGATCCTAAGAAGCCTTTTTATCAATTAGGCCTCTATTTTCTTCATTTTCCATTATTTTCATTCATTTTCCTCCTCACGTGAAACCTGTGACCTTTCACCTTCCTTTCCTCCTAATTTCAATTATTTTCATAAATAAATGTGCCAAAAATGTTATTTTGCCTTTCCAAAGCCTTAGCCATTGCCTTTGCCAATTTCCTTAGCCATAATAAACCAAATGAACACCCACACTAGGATGTCTTATCCAATAATTAAATTGGAATAAGTGTCCCATCAACCGTGGTTATTATTTTTTCCTTTATTAAGTTTTATTACATGGAATTTTCACCAGGGTTGTTACAAAACCCTCCCCCTTGGGTGACATCATACTGGGTGTTCAACCACACCTATACCTCACCAAAACCACTAAAAAGAAGAGATACACTCCTCCTACACTAAACTTCCCACTAGAACTCAGTTAGTTTGGAACCAGCAAACACCAATCATTCATGAAAATGTGTGGCGTGTTTGGATACATTGTTTTGGATTGACCAGAAAGACCTCTATGATCCTTGATTTTCGGGTCATGAACTTCGCTAGGAATTTCACTTCCCATGGAGCTTTATAACATAGCTCGATGTAGTATTTATAATGATTACCCTGATGAAAACAAAACCAACATAACAACATAATAACATGAAAACTACAGTGACATAACACCCATACCTCTTATTGGAGGTTTATAGCATATCTCATGGCAGTATTTACATCCATATACATATGTACATATATCAAAAATCACACCAAAACATATGCCAAAACATATACCAAACATCATACCAATTGATTTGCCTCAACCGGAAAATAATGAAGGATACATAGTCTGCATTTGATCCGCCATCTCTCGTGTAGCTTCATCGGGCCCAAAGTGCTTCCACTGCACTTTAACTTGCTCGATTTCTTGATTCCGGAGCATGAGCACCTTTCTCTGAAATATACACTAACGTTCCGTCTGGAATTCTCCATCTGGCTCCACCTGCAATACAGATCATTCAATCACATTATTAACATCTTTAAAATACTTCTTAAGCAATGACACATGGAAAACATCACGGACTTTCACTGTCGAAGGCAGTGCTAGTCGATAGGCTACTGATCTAATCCTCTCAATAATCCTGAAAGGTCCACAAAACTGGAGTGCCATCTTGGCACATGATCCAATATGCAAGGAGCTCTTCTTCAGATTGATGCACAAGTACACATGTTCTCTAACCTGGAACTCCTTAAACAACCTATTCTGATATGCATGTCTCTTCCACCTATCCTGTGTTGCTTTCAAATTGTTCTTGATTACCTGTATTTTCCACTCCATGTCTTCCAACATGTCATGTCCAATCAATACCCTGTTAACTAGATCACTCAACTGATGGGAGTATTACAACTCCACCCATACAATTCCTCAAACAGACTCATCTTCAAATATTCATGATACCCATTGTTGTAAGCGAACTCTACCAGTGGAAAGTACACTTCCCACTTCCATTTTTGATGCATCACATACATTCTCAACATGTCCTCTAATATCCTACTAACCCTCTCAATCTATCCATATGTCTATGGATGATAAGTTGTACTGAAGGCAAAATTTGTACCTAATCCTACAAACAACTCCTTCCAAAAATTGGAAGTGAAATTTGCATCCCTGTCTGACACAATATTCTTTGGAACTCCATGCAATTTGACCACATCCCTTGATGAAGACCCGTGCTACATCATTCGTTGAATACGTAGTCTTCACTGGAATGAAGTGTTTAACCTTTGTCAACCTGTCCACAACAACCATGATGGAGTTGTGTTGTCTAGATGTCTTGGGAAAACCTATGATGAAATCCATGGAAATGACTCCCCATTTCCACTTTGGAATCACAATTGACTATAGAAATCCACCTGGATGCTTACACTTTGCCTATTAACTATCCAAGCACCTAGCCACAAAATCTGCTACGTTCTTCTTGAGATTTAACCAATAATAAAACTTCTTCACTATGGTCAATGCCTTTTGATAGCCTGGGTGACCTGAATATGGTTTCATGTGAAACTCCTTGAATATCACCTTCTTAAGCTCACTATTGTCTGGAACATATATTCTGTCCCTAAATCTAACCAATCCATTTGACATGAGATGTTAGTCCACATCCTGTGCACCTACATCTATACCTATACCTGTACCACCACCACTACTTGTACCTGTACCTGTACTCTCTTGTAACTTGTGCCCAATCTCCATATACCTGTCATCTCGCTGACATTCTTGCAAGATCCTATCTCATAGATCTATCCCATAGGAACTCATAGTTTCTATATGATTTACCTGTATCCGCCTGCTAAGAGCATCTACGACCCCGTTCTACTTTCCTTTGATGTATCTGATCTCAAAATCAAACTCACTGATCGTGGGCAACCATCTAGCTTTCCTAGCATTAAGATTCAGCTAGTCAAATAGATACCTCAATCCACTGTGATCACTCATCAATACAAACCTCCTTCCAAGAAGATAGTGCCTCAATATCTTCAATGCATGTATTATGTTTACTAGCTTAAGATCACACGTAGAATAGTTATACTCGTGCTCTTACAGCTTCTGTGACTCATAGCATACCACCTGTCCATCCTGCATAAGGACTCCTCCATGTCCTCTCTTGCAAGAATTTATACATACTACAAACTCTTTGTCCAGATCTGCAATCTTTAACATTGGTGCATGTGTCAACAACTGCTTGAGTTGCTCAAAACTAGCCTCACACTCCTCCATCCATTCAAACTGCTCACCTTTCCTCTACAATGATGTAATATGATAAGAAATCTGTGAGAAGTTCCTGATGAACCTCATGTAATAACTTGCCAACCCATGAAGGATCTCACCCCATCCACATTCCTGGGAGTTTCCCACTCCATGATAACCCTTACCTTTTTTGGATCCACTGTTATGCCCTCCTTGGAGACAACATGCCCCAAGTAATGTACCTTAGTTTGAAAGAAACTACACTTGTTGAGCTTAGCATACAACTGATGTTCTCTCAACAACCTCAACACTATTGCCAAATGCTCGACATGATCTTCCTCATTTTTAGAATATACCAATATGTCATCAATGAATGCAAAACATAGTTATCGCTCAAATGAGAAAATTACCTAGTACCCATTTTTTGAGGTAGCAAAAAGTCACTCGATTTTGAAAAATGGTGATTCAGAATACACCTTTTTTTGGAGCATATTTTTGGTACTTTAATTTTTTTATGTATCAAGTATGAACTAAACGTTAGTGATTTTCATGCTGATTTTATAAAGTGTTGATGCAGCGTCAACACATTTTTTTAGAGGGCTTATTTTTGACACTTTAAAATTATTTATGTATCAAGTGTGAACATTTTTCTTTGTTAGTGATTTCATCTTGATTTTGAAAAGTGCTAGTGAGCATCAACCCTTTTTATTTAGAGGGCTTATCTTTTACACTTTAAATTCTCTAATATATTAAGTGTGGATAACTTTTTTAAATGTTGGTATTTTCATGCTCCTAATAAAACTAAAAAAACATGATAAAAAAAATCAAATGCAAAAAAAAAAAAAAACCAAAATTAACTTGTTAAAATAAAAAATTTGAATAAAAAATTGAAGGAAAAAACAAAAGATAAATTAAAAAAATGATCTATATATATATATAAAATTAAATTTAAAAAATTAAAAAAATTAAAAATTAAAAATTAAAAAATAAAATGAAAAACATTAAAACAAAAAATCTAAATAATTTTTTTTTTTTTAAAATTGCCCTCCTGCCTCTCTCCCTCTGCCCCACCCCCTCGTCGCCCTCCCTTCCTCCCCTCCCCCCCACACCCACAACACCCTTCGCCCGCCCCCCGCCCACCCGCCCCACCCTAGTGCCACCCCTCAAACCCCCCTCCTCTCCCTCGCTCCCCACCCACCCGACCCCCGACCACCCCATCCCTCCCCACGTGGCCCTCGCTGCTTGCCTGAGCCCCCATGTGGCCAGAAATCGGCCTGTGGCCCTTTGGGCACTAGCTAGGGGCCCAGGTGGGTGGGGAGGGCCGCGTGGGGTGGGGAAGAGTGGGAAGGAAGGGGTAGGCGGGGGTGGGGAGGGGAGGGGAGGGAAGGGGTGGTGGGGTAGCGGATGAGGGGTGGGGTGGGGTAGGGTGATCTCCAGGTGGGCGAGGAGAGCCGCATGGGGTGGGGAGGAGTGGGAGGGAAGCGGTGGGCGGGGATGGGGAGGGAAAGGGAGGCGGGGGAGGGCGTGCTGGGGTAGCAGATGAGGGGTGGGGTGGGGTGGGGTGTCGTGGGGAGAGGAGTGGGGGAAGGAGGGGGCGGGCTGGGGTGGCACAGGTAGGGTAGGGTGCAGATGACGTGGGGAGGAGGGAGAGTAGCAGTAGGGTGACGCTGAGTGAGGAGGGAAATTTTCTTTTTAATTTTAATTTTATTTTTAATATATATATATATATATATATATATATATATATAGTTTAATTTAAATTTTTTAATTTTTTTTACTTTTTAATATATATATATATATATATATATATATTTTTTTTTATTTTTTTTTTTCAATTGTTTTGATTTTTTTTTTTTTGTTTTTTTATCTAATTTTTTTTTGGTAATTTTTTTTTTTTAATGATGTTTTTATTTTAGTTTTATTTTTTTTAACTTAAAAAAATGGTTTTTTTATTTTTTATTTTCTTCTTAAATTATATATATGTGTGTGTGTGTGTGTGTGTGTGTGTATTTTGTTTTATTTATTTATTTTTATTTAAATTTTTCATTTTTACATGTTAATTTTTTTTTTTTTTTACATTTTTTTCTATATATATATTTTTGATATTTGGTTGGTTGGTCCTCGTGGTAACTGGGGATTTTTTTTTTTTTTAATATTTTATTTTTTTTTTATAACTTTTTTTATTTTTTTTATTTTTTATTTTTTAATTTTGTTTTTATTTTATTTCTCTTTTTTTTTTTTCTTTTTCTTTTATATTAAATTTCACATGGTATGGCTATTTTTTTATATTTTATAGTTTTTTTTTTTTATGTCATTTTTATATATTTTTTATATTTGAATTTTTTTGTCATTTTTAATATTTTATTACTTGTTATTATTTTTTTAATTTTTTTTGTTTTATTCAATATTTGAATTTTTGTTTTCTTATGTATATTTCATATATATATAATTTTATATTTTTTGTAGGGTCTGTGTCGATGATCATCTAGCAACCCGATCCCATCATGTGCAATTCGATAGTTGATTTTAAATTTTTCGTTATAATGAATCGAGTCTGCCCCACAATGTGTTAATTTCATGGTTGGTCTTTGAGTTTTCTTTACAATGGATGGAGCTCACCTATAGTGTGTGTCAATTTGATAGTTGATTTTTATTTTTATTTTTACAATATATCAAGTTGTCTTAGGTTAAGATTTTAAAATTGCTATACATTTAGCATTTAAGAAAAATTACTCTTGGTATAATAACTCGTTCATTGAGGTGTTCATTAAGTTTTTTTAGTCATAAATTTTTTCCATAATGTCATGCTTGAAATATATTGAAAACTTAAGATTGTTTTGTAATCATAATCTTTGGTTTTAATTCTATGGTTGAAAAATTGTCAAGATTTTAATGTTTTTCTAAGTCGTGATATTTTATCTTTAATGCTATGGTTGAAAACAATTATAAGTATTTTTTCTTAGCACCATGCCTGAAAATTGTTTGAATTTTAAGGTTTTTCAAAAAAGTGATATTTTAAATTTAATGTCATGTTTAAAAATCATTGGAATTTTAAGGCATTTCAAAGACATGATATTTTATCTTTAATTCCATGCGTGAAAATCATTGGGAATTTAAAGTTTTTCAGAGTCATGATATTTTATTTTTAACGTCATTATTAAAAAATGTTGAAAATGTACCCTGAAAGAAAGACGTTATTCCGACGTCAACACTTTTTATTTCAATGTGTTTTTTGCACCAAACAAAATGACTTTAAATTTTTTTACTGTTATTTTTAAAAAATATTGAAAATTACTCTGAAAAAATGGTGATGGAGAATCAACACTTTTTATTTTTGGGTTGTTTTTTCATGTTTTTTTTGGGTTTTTGGGCTTGAGTACCCATTTTGAGGTAATAGTTCTCATTTGATCGATAACTATGTTATAATAACAAACTTGTCCAAATACAGACGCAACACATTATTCATCAAACACATAAAGGTAGCTGGAGCATTAGTCAAACCAAATGGAACTACAACAAACTCATAATGCCCATACCCGGTCTAGAAAGTTGTCTTGTAAATGTCCTCCTCTTTAATGTGTCCCTGATGATATCCAGATCTCATATCAATATTCAAGAGCATTGTTTCTCCCTTTAGTTGATCAAACAAGTCATCAATCCTCGACAACGAATTCCTATTCTTGATGGTCACTTTGTTCAACTGCTTGCAGTCAATGCACAATCTGAGAGTACCATCATTCTTCTTCACAAACAATATCAGTGGACCCCAAGGTGATACACTTGGCCTAACGTATCCCTTGTCCAACATTTCCTTCAACTGCAAGTTTAACTCTACCAACTCTGGATTTTTCATCCTATAAGATGCTTTTGATGCTCGAGCTAACCCTAGCACCAACTCAATAGAAATGTTTACTTCCCTGTGAGGCGGAAAATTTGAAATATCTGCAGGAAATACATCATGAAGTTGCTTTAGAACTAGGTACCTTCTCAAAACATCTGCATCCTCAACTTCCTTACCTTTGTTACTAGAGATATGTACTACAAATAACACACGCCCTTTCTTGTGACTACGCTTGGCCTGCATAGTTGCCACAATCCTAATTGGTGTGGCTTTCTTCTATCCCTGTAAGACTCTTGGTTCCCCATTGTCATCCACGCACTCAATGGCTTTTTCATAACAATCCACCTTGGTGTTGTGAAGGTATAGCTAGTCCATACCCAATAGCATATTATATTATCCCAACGACAATATGTTAAATTGTGCTTTTGTAGACATGTCATTCAACTCAAATGCACAAGCTCTTACCCAATGATGAACTCTTTTCTTTATACCTGTAGCCAACTGCACTAACCAAGATTCTGCATGCACTTCTTTATTCAAACCACACTTATCCACCAAGTCATGACTAACATAACTATAATCAGATCTAGGGTTAATCAAAATAGAAACAACTTGATCACAAAGCTTATTGTCCATCTCAATGATAGATTCATGATGGTCTACCTGTCTATTGTCTAGTGTTGCATAGATACGAGGAATGCTTTGTCCAACATCCCCAACAGTCTACGCCTCTTGTGCAGTATAGATCTAAGGCCTACCACCATGATTCTATGGACAAACTCTCTTAAGGTGTTCCTTACCACATGTCCAACACACCAACCATCCAGTACCATCATCTCTATGAGCCTTAGTTGAAGGTTCGAAACGTCGATCTTCAAACCAATATGGATGGGATGAATCTAGAAAATATATTAGCACAAGCTAAGAATCCCGAAAATCTTAAATCTAAAATCCATGTCCCTGTCTAGCTACATTGAAATTCTTTGGTGGTGCCACATTTTATTTCTCTTTTGCATTATGAGACCTTGTTCTTTTCGGCTTCCATTTACCTTTATCTTTCCCTTTCCGTCCTTGATGATATTCGTTCTTATGCTTTGACTGTTCATAGAAATGTTTCAATTTTCCAATAACCTCCTCAAGTGACTGAGACTCATCATATTCAATATGATCTCTAAATGCTAACAAAAAACCATTGACAAATCACTCAGCTTTAGCCTTCTCATCATTAAGATATGGTACATACCTCAATAGCTCCAAGAAATTGGTCATATACTCCTCATCTGTCATCAATCCCATCTTTAACTCATACAATTCTTTGACCTTACTGTCATAGTAACTTTTTGACAAGTACTTCTTCCTGAAAAGCCTCTTGAACTCATTCCAACTCAAGTCCTCCATCCTAATGTCTCTGACCTACTTCACATCTTCCCACTAGATATATGCTTTATCTATTATGCTGAAGATAGAAATTATGGCCTTTATGTTTTCTGTGTACTCATTCAACTCAAAGAACTTGTTCATCCCAACTATCCAAGCCTCTTCATCTTTTGGTTTCATCAAGTCTCCTTCAAAAGTAGGTGAATTTACTTTCTTATATTGATATGGAAAGTATCCCCTATCACTCCTCCTGTAAGGATGATAACGATGATAATCATGATGCCTTTCCGAACCAGAACTATAATAATACATGTATCCATCACCTCCCCTATCTAGAGTATCCAACAATTTGCCATCTCTGACCATGTCATCTCTATCTAACCTGTGACCATCATGAGACCTACTACCATATGACCCATTAGTTCTATCCTCCTTCCCATCGTCGATCCGAAGTGGCCCCTACTACTGCAATTCTGACACTCTAAAGGATTATTGCATTAACCTCTGCTTGTTTCTCTTGTGCCTGCATGATTTTGTCATTGTCCACCTTACAACTCCTTATTTCTTCATTCAAGCTTCTCAACGTGTCTGCCAAATTAGAAGAGTCCCTACCATCACGTTGCTCATCCATAGGGAGAATATTGGTAGTCTACCATCCTGCTAGTCATTTTGATCTCTTTTCCTGCAAGACATACTATGCGAGCTGAACCAAATCACAATAAACCAATGTACCTTAGCATAATTCGCGAGGATACCTCATCTACACGATCAACCAAATCACCGTAATACATGTACAAGCATAATCATATACACACACACACATATAATACATAATCATATAACCCTCATTCTAGCTACAGTCCATTCATCAATACATGACCATATCAACCACACATATCATGACCTCATGCATGACAACAACAACCATACCAATGTACATTGACAATACGCAAGAATAAACAACATGTAACCAATCATACACTCATGATGACACACTTCACAATAACAACATCCTCTTTCACATGGCCACATCACTACAACCATGACCAACACTATGCATATGCAACACGCATATAAAATGCAAGGATGATTAATACCACTCTGTGGTATCAGATATCACACAAAGAGATCGAAAACCAAATACTACCCAAGGAGAAAAAAACCACGCTTTGATTTACTTTGTAACACCCTCATCCCACATCTACCCAAGTAACCATCCAACTTGGGTAAATATGTGATGAGAGGCCACTATAATGGGATTCAACCTCCTAAGTTACTTTAAGGAAGTGGAATTTATGTAAAAACACCATACAAATCTTCCACATCAGCAAAAAAACTCCTAGGAGATGTTCCAACCACTTAGGTAACCATCCCCTGGGTCCCACTAAGTTTTTAGACCATTAAACCCTTGAACACTCCCTTGATATGGACAAGGGTGCATCTGGGATGCTCCAAATGCTCCCATAGCATGGGCATGCATGCGTCTAGGGAATTTTCTCCTTAGACCTATTCCTGCAACTCCTGGATTTGTGCCACTTTTCAGGCCCATAACTCAATGATAGGTTTAGAAATGAATTTGCTAAAAAGAACAATGATGCATTTGCAAAAACATTCACAAAGTATAGACTGGATACCTGTTAGCCATGACAGGAATTTCATCAAACATGTCACCAATATGTAATCTATAGGTTTAAACAACATATATGATCATAGGGGTCTCATACTTAACTTAGAATCACTAAGAAGCATTGGTCCCTTATATCATTAGCTGCATTATCATCTATTAGGTCATAGATACATTGTTCATTCATTCACAAATCAAAACATGAGGAGATCCATGCATCATCACTGTTATAATACATATTCATAACCAGCATAATAACAACATAAATACCAAGGATACATCATCCATACAATCCACATATAAACCAATACATTTACACATAAGATGTGAAGGAAAGAACCTCTTATTAATAAATGCAAAAGCCAACCTGGGATGGGACTACCATATTCCACCCGACCATATATTGGTTGAGACAAATCTCTCATCAGCCAATCACCCCCATGCCATATACCAAACATGAATGTGGAACTCAAACCAAAAGAACCAACCAGGGAATTATGAGGCTAAGCCACCTCACCCTCATCAATAGAAACCAATATTTACCACAATCCACACCAGATCACTAGGACAACACAATAAACATGTAATAACAGGCTTTACCATGGTCTCCACTAGATCACTAGGCCAAAACAAGGATGGATGCCATCAAATTTATCCACCTACATCGTGAGGAATTTTCCTGTCACCTGGTATCTTAGGATTTACCGCAATCCATAGTCTAATCCAGGGATCATGAGACCCTAAACCAAGAATCCTCCCTCTAAGCTTTACCGTATATCCCAACATTCACTGGCAAGGATTCCTAGGCCTAATCAAGGGAAAACACCTGTCGGATTTATCGTATTTCCCACCATTAACTAGTCAAGGATTCCTATTCGCACCGAGGCACACAATACCTGGCTTTAATGGAACCCACAGTCTAGTTTAGGGGTCACTAGGCTAGTGGCTTTACTACAGTACACAGTCTAGTTCAGGGATCACTAGGCCATGTGTTCTTTCTTTCAGATATCCACCTCACTCAGCTTTGAATCTATCCAACAATCTAGCTCAACCAAAACATGAGAACCCCATCACATAATGGCTATCTGGAAGTGGCAAGGCTAGGCTGAAAACATTGTCACACTTGGAAAAACCCATGCCATGACAACAAAGAACCAGATGGAATACCATGCATGCCAAATCTAGCAAGGAAAACGCACATGCAAATCGATACCTACCAAGAAGCCTATTGCAGCTATTTGATCCTGCTCTTCCTTTCTTTCTCCTTCCTTCCTCTTTCCTTCTTTTTCTTTCTTGATCCAATACCAAAGTGCTCCAAGAAAAGTGTCCAAGAGTGACAATGAGAGAGAGAATAATGAGAGAGCTCCAAAACTAAACTGACAGAAATGTACCAATTGATCCTCAAAATCCTTTTTATCAATTAGGCCTTTATTTTCTTCATTTTCTATTATTTTACTTCATTTTCCTCCTCACATGCAACTTGTGACCTTTCGCCTTCCTTTTCTAAGGTACCAATTGATCCTCAGAATCCTTTTGATCAATTAGGCCTCTATTTTCTTCATTTTCCATTATTTTCCTTGATTTTCCTCCCCACATGAAACTTGTGACCTTTCACCTTCCTTTTCTCCTAATTTCCATTATTTTCATAAATATATGTGCCAAAAATGCCATTTTGCCTTTCCAAATCCTTATCCATTTCCTTTGCCAATTTTCTTAGCCATAATAAAACAAATGAACACCCACACTAGCATGTCTTGCCCAACATTCAACATGGAATAAGTGTCCCATCAACTATGGTTATTATTTATGTCTTTATTAACTTTTATTACATGGAATTTTCACCAAGGTTGTTACACTCATGTAGAATAAGGAAGGGACCTGGATACTTTTCATTGATTATCAGGATCTAAAAAAATCACAATCAAGAATAAGTACTCAATTACATGGATTGATGACCTTCTTTACCAACTCAAGGGGACCAAGTACTTCAACAAGATTGACTTAAAGTTTTGTTACATCCAAGTTCCAATAAAACCCACATATTTGTGGAAGACTACATTGAAGTCAAAGGAGGGTATTTTTGAGTGCTTGGTCATGTCCTTCAATTTTACAAATGCCCCTACAACTTTCATGAGGTTTATGGATGCCATACTATAGTCTTTCACCAACTCATTCATAGTTGTATATCTAGATGATATCCTCCACTTCAGCAAGAGTTGGGAAGAGAAATTGCAACATTTCAGGAGGTACTTTAGACTATATGGCAGCACAAGCTATGTGCTAACTTGGAAAATGTATCCTTTTGCATGGAAAAATCTAATATATGGGTTACATTATTGATGAGAAAGCTTTGCATGTTTATCCAATTAAGATCCAAGTCATTCAGGATTGTGTTGTGTTGTACAACAACCCCCCATTTCATAAAATTACCCTCTAAAATCATAATATGAAATGGGTCCCTTTTTTAAAACATAGATGTGTGAATAAATTGGTATTTACTTATTATTAGAAAAACCCTCATCAAAAGGTCGAATTGAAATATGATTTCCCTTTTAAAATAATGATAAAGAGGCCTTTTTAAGCAAATCATAAAGCTTTTATTATCGCGATAAAGTGATCCCAAGATCGCATATCGCCATAATAAAAGGAACATAAGTAAAGGCACATTAAATAACTCCGATCCGAAATGGGAAATCACTATCGGATATCGGGGGAAGAAAAAGCGCATCATCTATAAAGCATCCCCCATTCCTCCGATGTGATAAAGGCATCGCTGTCGGCAATCGGATGTGGTAATCAACACATTAATTGTGGCACCTTCAAATCCCCCGATGCAATAAGGCATATCACCATCGGTAATCGGCAATTTTGCAATGGCATAAATAAAGTGACCCGAACCCTGCCCCGATTGCGATGCATTAAATCAGGGCGTGAGTTTCTAAACATATTAAAGATTGGCATGCATTGTATCACCTTTGGTGATTGAACGATATTTTGGATTATTATGAAAACCCTCCCTTTCACGACGCCAATCATCAAATGCGATTAACCGCCAAAAATATAAGCCACGCTTGAATCAATAGACGTTATGATGGATTATTTAAAAGCCTCCTTATCATGACTGACAGATGAAGAGGCCAATTAATGAAGCAGTTATGCCAAGATTTTCCACTTAGATTCTATCTGCGGCAATTTTTATCACGATCTTTTATTATTCATACCTCTTTCATATTGACTCTTGCTATCTATTTCTCTGTATCACGCTGGTTTCCTTCCTTGTGTAGAATTTCGTCGAAGTTTCAAGTTTTAAGCAAATGGGAAAGAAATCTAAGAGGTCCGCTGCGGCAGCGGCCCCTACAGTTACTATCCAACCCACCAGTGACCCAGGACCAAGCAAGAAGGGACTAATTTCAGACACTACATGTCTCGGCCTGGGAAATACAAGCTGGCAAAGCATTTATAATCTGATTGAGGTGGAAGAACCAAAGGAAACAGAAGAAGAAGCTACTGCAGACTCAACCAGCAAATTAGAAGCCTCGCTGAAGGATTTGGCCGACTCGTTTTTACACAGGATAGCAGCTCGGGAGAAAGAGTTTTCGGTTCATTTCAGCCTAACGACTTGAAGAAAATGTACCATTTGCCCGAGCCGGAAAAGAAGTACAACAAAGCTTTTCTAAAGAAATTCGCAGATGAAAATGAGACGGAATCTGCCCCGATTAGACAGTGGAGATAGAATCCAGCAAAGCACAAACATGAGTCATCGGGTAAGTACTCCATGGATTCCTTAGCATCTCCTTACTGTTACGCTAGGGCAATGATGTGTAGGATATGGGGAATGCATGATTCTGCAAAATTTGATATCGAAATGGTTCCTTTAATGGAAGCGGCAACTAGTAGTTATATCATGGATTGGGCCAATATATTGTCTGATAAATTAGCCTCTGCAATTCTTGATTTTAGATTCAATTCACGCAAAACTACCCGGACTATTCCTCCCTTCTATTACAGTGCTTATGTTATGGATATGCTTTGTTTTAATTCCGAATACCCGATACTTGGGTGGAGGTGGATGCCACAGGACCCTAAGCCAATTCACATCTACCATCAGATGTTATGGAAGGCACATTATAAAGACCACTTGTATCAAATCTGTAATGGTTTCATGTTGCCTATTTGTTATGCTATCTTTGATAAGCCTGCCCCAAGGATTTCTGAGGAGGCCAAAATTGATTTGACTACTGTGGGGAATTGGTTCAAGGAAAATAAATTTACATATATATGGGTGTTTGGTAGTGCCACAAAATCCCATGTCCTCCCATTATATGTGCCCGATAAACTGTCGGCACGTGAATTAGCCTACCAAATCACAACCGCTAGAACGTCCAAAACTCTTAGGACTTCCAAAAAGCAGCTATGGCCTGTATTCCCTTTAATATGTGGTGTTTACACCATACTTGATTGGAAACATGCTGAGAAGGAGGCAGGAAAAATAAATATGCTCAATCTTGCGACCATCCCTAGCAGGCAATTCGATCCCCGGAAGGTTGCCTATAATGTGCTTGAACAGGCCAAACTTACTAAGTTTGACCATGAAAAAGATCAATTTGATGATTTATTTTCTTCAGCAGAATCTTTGTCTCAGGTTAAAACATTGGCCAGGATGAAATATAATGATGAAGGACTGGTAGAATTCAATAGGCTCAGAGAACAGAGGTTGCAAACTCTGCCTCTGGACTTGTTGGCCACTACACCAACAACTAAGTCAAGCGAGCCTAGGCAGAAGAGTATTGACGAGTCTCCCGCTACAGAGGAAATTCCCAAAAAGAAAATAGAGCAAGAGAAAGGAAAAGAGTAGGAAACAGAGCAGGAAAAAGGAAAGAAGCATGACAGTGAAGTTACTGATTTAGAGACTCAAATTGATCCCAAACTCCTCCAAGAGTGGCATCAATTTGACTCTATTATTAATAATCCCAAGTCTCCACCAGGATTCAACATGCCCCAAGTGACAGTCAGTCAAGAAACAACCACAACTACAGTTCCAATGGAAGGAACCAGCGGCCTACCCAGTAGTAAAGATGCAGAAATAATCCCCAGAGATCCATCCGATCAAATTGTTTTACAGGTAGAAGACATACCACCACTAGACGTCTTTTACAGTCCTAAACACAGGGCTGTGGTGAAAAGACAGAGGAAAAGGAGGAGACTTGATCAATCTTCCCTTTTGCCAGATCAAATAGAGATTGCTAATGTGGTGTGGAAGGAGGAGCTGAACCCTTCCAATGACCTTACGAAACTATCCCAGTATGCCGGAGCATATTCGGCAGCCACCATGGATAAAGCTTCAGAAGTGAGCAGTCTCCTTAAGAAAAAGATCAAATGATTGATTCATTGCAGTCACAGGTGTCTGAAGCACAGCGGAAAATAGAACAATTGGAACAACAACTATCAACACAGTGGCAGACAAACAGCCAATTAAATGAGCAATTACACAAAGAGAAACAGAGAATAGATTCAAGTGCAGTGCAGAAACAGAAGGAACTGTCTGAAGCAGTGGCCAAATTAAAGGCGATGAACGAACAAATGAGCAAGACTAAGGATGAGCAAATCGCTCAACTGTCACAAGAAGTGGAAAAGTTCAGGAGCCTTCCTCAAATAGCAGAGTTCAGAACAGAAGCTCTACAAATCAATAAGGCATTGATTACACAGCTGAAACTGCTATGTCATAAAATTTCTTTGGCTGAACCTCTTTGTGAAATTACTACATCTATAGTTGATAAATCAGTTGAAGCTAGACAGGATTTAGAACAGGCCGATGAGACCTTAACCAATTTTCTCGCTTGGCAAGACTCCCTTGAAGGACAGGCTTCGGATCTGCCC
Organism: Pinus tabuliformis; assembly: GCA_031772625.1. NCBI lineage: Eukaryota > Viridiplantae > Streptophyta > Pinopsida > Pinales > Pinaceae > Pinus > Pinus tabuliformis. The sequence goes on along the minus strand of CM062811.1, from coordinate 664,309,310 downwards.
AAAATTATTGAGTCACACAAAGACATCCTGTTCCTAGAATGGCAAACCCAATTAATGAAGGCAGAAAGAGAAACCTCTAGATGTCGGTTATCTACTAGTAATTTAATTGAATTTTTCAACGACACTATTTATTTGTCCAATATGATTTCACAGTGTAATCCAGGAAAATTGACATCAGCCAACGCCTTGGAACAAACATGCAATCAGGAGTTGGAAAAGAGAGGAAGATTAATTGTTGACATCCAAAGTTTAACTTGGGATACCTTTTGGTTTTTCTTAATCAAGCCATACAGTCAGAGGGCCGCGCTCAAATGTTTAACTGATGCTATCAGTTGCATGATCCCCAAGATCCAAGACGCCACATATTCACCTCAACTGAATTCCTTCCTAAGTCGCCCCCCAGAGTTGTAACCGATGTTAGATATCTGCCAGCTCATGTCGAAGGGAGATCATCCGAAGCAATGAATCATGCTGCCGACTGAAGACAAGCCGATTTTGAGGAGATATTCATAGCATAGTTCTACCAATTAATTAGCATTTTTATTTTGTAATTAGTTAGCTTAATTAGTATTTATAGGCCCTTTCATGAATTTGGAAAGGGTCCTCAGTTTTTGTATAAACTCAAATCAGGAAGTCACACTATTGTGCTTCTGATCTATTTTTTATAAAGACTGGGCCAATATTTTGAATTTTGACAAAGAAAGCTTTGATAATCTGTGCACTATTGCCTTTTGTGGAAGTGTTTCTAAGTTGGAAAAAGGAATGTAAATGCGATTGATATCGGGAGTGACTCGAATAAACATATGGTACTATTATCTATGCTTTTCTGTCATTTTTATGTGAATCTGCATTCATTTAAATTTTGCTATCATTGAATATATATATTTTCTTTAACAGCAATCCTTATACTTTTCACTATTGAATGTCTGAGGACTATTATTCTTTCACTCATATCTATGTCTATGATATATATGAGAAATAGTGCAATAACGTTTGCTTGATTGCTTTGTTCAACTATTTGGGCTTAGTAATTATCATATGAATAAACATCTTTGCTTACCAGCAAGAGTCATCTATATGCCTATTTGTGAATGAAGACCATCCAAAGTTACACTAAAAGCAGCAATTTCCCGGGATATAATAGTTGTTTATATTTTACTTTTAGATTAGATAATTCATCCATTATCATTAGATATTAGAAAATCAATTATTTATCCATCCCATTTACCAATCATTGGGAAACTGGTCCCATTATATCCAGTTGGAGCCACCACACCAAATGGAAAAGAAGCTGCCTTTAAGGTCTGGACCGGGTGGTTATCCCCGATGTTGATGTAGCGATTTTCAATGCATCAACATTTTTGGTGCTAGAAGGAGGGCATGAACTATGAATGGTGAGCAAACCCAAACCTACAATCCATTCTGAGAGTAAATCTCCCTCCACATCACCTCGTACTTCTCAATTGCATGCTAGATCTCCAGTATCCAAACGTGAAGAAGAGGAATCAATTACCACTGCTCAAACCCACCATACTTCAGAACGATTAAGTCCTGAGTCCCCTGAAGTTCAGTTACTCATCCATAAACTTCAAGGCCTTTCGATATCACCACAGAAATATGAGGTATCTCAAGGCAGTGAGACTTCGTAATTCAATCTACCTCACCCTCTCACCAGACTTCAGAGCGAAAAGCTTGGTATCGAACCTACTGAGTTGCCTTTACCTAAAAGGAAAAGGGCAAAAAAGAATATTGAAGGATCTGACAGTGAAAAATTCTCATCGACATCTTCCATCTCATCCTCCCTAGTGCAAAGTCAGCCATCCACTCCTTCATTACATATTGTTGTCCACCAGGGATTAGGAACTTCAACATCCCAACCTGCTCAATCCTCAATATCAACTCCTTCCCAAACATCTGGAATTTCATCAGCAATATCATCCACTACTGGTGTTTCAATGGCAGATCCATGGAATAGTCCCGGTGCAGTCAACATGCCTGCACCATTACATGCATTGCCTGATTCTCCTGAAAAATGGTTACCCAAGTTTAATCCAGATGCTGGAACACAAGCCGAAGAACATATTAATAACTTCATGTTATCAGTTAATTTGAAAGGAGTGACAGAGGAAGATGTTGTCGTTAGGCTTTCCCTTATAATTTGCAAGGATCAGCGGGATCTTGTTATTTTTCCCTGCCCTCTGGATCCATTACCAGTTGGAACATTTGCCAAGAACAATTTCTTACTAAGTATGGCGATGATAGATCTTTAGCCACATTAATCAATGATCTCTCTAATCTTAGGATAGAGCATAAAGAACCTATTAAAGAATTCAACTCACGATTCAATAAACTCTTGAATAAGATTCCAACGGCCTCCAAACCAACTTTAGCTGAAAACATGAAAGAGGCACTTGCTGTGGAGAAACGTATTAATGCTTTAGAAAATAAAGCTGCTCTTGAAGATAGAAAATCCAAAAAAGTTTCTTTCAAGGATGATTCAAAGAATAAAACCCCTAAAGATCCATATGATATGGAAGGTTTACAAAAAGTCCTCAAGACTATGTCAAATGAAATGGTCGAAATCAAGAAGCAAGTAGCAAAAACCTCAACAAAAAGGCCATTTAGGAACTTCAAGAAACTTGAATCAAAAGTACCAAATGTTATATCCAATGCCGATTCAGATCCTGAAGAAGAAGAAGAAGATGAAACAGTCTTGACATCCGAGGAACCCGAACAAGAAGAGACTGTTGAATGCCATGGGATGTGTGATTTTATTTTACCCACTTCCGACACGGAAAACGAACAAGAAGCTTTCCCCGTGACTACTAGGAGTAAAGGTACTCCTAAACCTGTCCAAACAACTTCGAAGAAAAGGAATGCAGGTTCCAGTAATACCAAAGAAAAGATTCCTACAAAGAAAGCTTCAGTGACACCATCCCAAAATCAACCATCATCTTCAAATCTACCTTCAACATCTAAGACATTGGTAGTATCAGATTCTATGGACTACAATATTATCGAAGATATGAAGAAGACTAAGGCGAATATTACTATGTTTGAACTTAGCAAACTCAAACATCAGCAGAAGTTACTTCTTAAAGAGTTAAATGTCGTTCCTTCTTCACCTCTTCCCAATGCTGTATTGTCCAAAGCTGCTAATGATTCAGGCCAACCACCTTCTGGTAGAGTGGAAGCTACTGACGCAGTCTTAATTGGGGATAGATCAAATTCTCATACTCCTCCCTTCCTCTTAACCTATGAGATCTATAATAGAAACCTACACAACTGTTTGATTGACTCAGGGGCTTCCTCTAATATAATGCCAGCTTCAGTTTGTTCCAAACTGAACATTGAACCCCAAAAGTCTGCAATTCATATTGTACAGTTGGATAGAACTAAGGTCCAGGTTTTAGGGGAAATCAACTCAGTAACTATCAGGTTATCATCTGATCCTAGAGTAGTTCAAAGAATTGATATTCTGATTGTTGATATACCTGAATTTTATGGGTTGATTTTAAGTAGAGATTGGTCTGAAAAGCTCCACGGTTATATTTCCACCGATTGGTCTCATATGTGGTTACCTTATAAAGGAAAACCAAATCAGATCAAGATTGATCAGGAGAAACACATGACCCATACAGTTACTGAGTTTGAACAAGAAAACCAACCAATAGCATTTAATAACAATATTTTGGAGAATTATTCATCCGAATCATTCTTTGGAAACTTCACTGCCAAACCATCTCCTTTCCTAGTTAATAATTTCACATCTCAGATCGAAAACTTTTCACAAACAGATAGGTCAAGATGTTTTAATGTTACTGAGGAAACTGTAAATAAAATTGTTGATAATTCTTTATTTTGGTCACTATATTTTGACGGGTCTAAATCTAGTGAAGGCTCAGGAGCAGGATGTATTTTAGTTAGCCCTCAGGGAGAAAAAACTATGTTATCATGCAGATTGGAATTTGAATGCACAAACAATACAGCTGAATATGAGGCCTTAGTCCAAGGACTCTACAAAGCGATTGGCCTCAAGGTTCAATATCTGAAAGTGTTTGGTGATTCAGAGATTGTTATTAAATAGGTTAGAAATACAATTCATTGCCTTTCTGGTCATCTCAAACACTATCAGTCTTTGGTACAGGAACTCACCTCTCAATTTTTAGCATTCAATATTTCTCCCATCCCTAGGTCCCAGAATGCAGCAGCAGACCTGCTAGCTAATGTTGCTTCCAGACTCCTACCATCCGAAGATTACAGCCCAGATAGATTTTCAGTAGAGTTAATTTTTAGACCATCAATTCCCGATAATGTCACCAATTGGAGAGTGTTCAATCATGATGAAGACATTTTAAACTTCTTGACTTCTGACAAGTCTTATGATGGCCAAATCATTGATGAAAGTGATCATGACCTTCAGATGAAGGAAAAGCAAGAGGGAAACTCAATACCAAAACCAGTGGTCAAGCTTGAAGATCTTTATGATATTAAAGACAGGTTTAAACAGGTGACCAATTCAAAACTCTAGAGTTCTACTTTAAGATTTGAATTGATAAACCTAGGTACTGATGAGAACCCTCAAAACATCAATTTGGGACTAAGACTTTATGTAGAAGAAAGAACAACATTCATTAGGCTGTTAACAAAAAACAAATATGTCTTCGCTTGGAAATATGATGATTTGAAAACATACGATACATCAATTATTCAACATACTATTCCAATGCTTTCTGAACAAAAACCAGTGCAACAGAAGTTAAGAAAGATTCATCCTAACCTAGAGATTCAGATAAAGGATGAATTAAATAAACTCTTGAAGGCTAAGATAATTTTTCCTGTGATACATTCAAACTGGGTTTCCAACATGGTGCCTGTTCGGAAGAAAAATGGTGATATCAGGATTTGTATTGATTTCAGAAATCTTAATAAGGCAATTCAAAAGGATAACTTCCCTTTACCTACTATGGAGCAAACATTACATTCAGTAGCTGGTTCAGAATTAATGTCCTTTTTAGATGGTTTTTCAGGATATAACCAAATTCTGGTTCATCCTGGTGACAGGCTTAAAACAACCTTCAGAACTAAGTGGGGAACTTATGCCTACCAAAAGATGCCTTTTGGACTCATCAATACAGGAGCTACATTTCAGAGAGCCATGGAAATAGTGTTCAAAGGATTGCTTAATAAATCAGTAGTTGTCTATTTAGATGATATTACTGTATTTTCCAAGAAAATGCCTAATCATTTACATGATTTAAAACAAATCTTTGAACGTTGTAGAAAGTATGGTATCTCTCTTAATCCGAAGAAGTCCTTTTTTGCCCTTAATCAAGGAAAAATTTTAGGCTTCATTATTTCAAAAGATGGTATCTATATTGATCCAGAAAGAATTAAAGAGATTTCTGAAATTCCTTTTCCCCATAATAAAAAATCCATGCAGTCATTTTTGGGTCAGATTAACTTTGTTAAACGTTTTGTTCCAGATTTTTCTTAGATTATTTTACCATTGCAAATGATGATTAAGAAAAATTCGGTGTTTAAATGGGGATCTGTAGAAAAGGAGGCATTTGATTCCATCAAACAATCAATAATTAATGCCCCTGCTTTAAGCACTCCCAATTTTTCTGATCATTTCATACTATATACTCTCGCATCTATTTCGTCATATGCAGTAGTGTTGACTCAAATCAATGATCAAAACTTGGAAGCACCAATTTCGTTTTACAGCTCAAATCTTCAAGGTGTTGAACTAAACTATTCGGAAGTTTAAAAACAAGCCTTTGCTGTGTACAAAGCCATAAAACACTATAGGCCCATCCTCTTAAAAGCTCACACAAAAGTTATAGTTCCTTTTTCAGCAGTAAGACAATTACTAGTTCAAAGGGAATTAGGAGAAAAGAGAGCAAATCGGGTCACAACATTACAAGAATATGACTTAGAAATCAAGCCAGCAAAGATTGTCAAAGGCCAAGGTTTTTGCAGGTTGTTAGCAGGAGCATCCAACATTCAAGAACCTGAAAATATAGAAGATATTGAAGAAATAAATCAGATAAGTACCACAGGTTCTGAATCACAATATACAGATCTGATTTTCTATTTGAAAAATGGGTACGCTCCTTCCAATCTCTCCTATAAAAACAAACATGCCATTCGATTGAAAGCAAAAAACTTTACAATTATACATGGTGTATTGCTTAGGCGAAATTATGATTCAATTTTATTAAGATGCTTAGAAAAACCTGAAGCTCAAAAGGTTTTGCAGGAACTCCATGATGGACCAGCAGGAGGACATTTTGGAGCTGACACCACAGCTCACAAAATCATTCATGCTGGGTACTATTGGCCCACCTTGTTCAGGGATACTCATGAATATGTAAGGAAATGCCAAAGCTGTCAAACCTCCAGTGGAAGACAAAGAAAGCCAGCTTTCCCTTTGCAACCAGTCAACATTGAGCAACCATTTGAGCAATGGGGATTGGACATCATTGGAGAAATCACTCCACACTCATCCAAACAACATAAGTATATCCGTATTGCCACTGATTACTTTACTAAGTGGGTTGAAGCGATTCCTTTAAAGACAACAAATTCTGAGGAAATTATGGAATTCATATATCAATTCATTATTACCAGGTTTAGTGTCCCAAATGCTCTTGTTTTTTATAATGCATCTTATTTCTCCAGAAATTCTATGTTTGAGTTTGCTATAAAAAGGGGATTTAAATTGAGGTATTCTGCAAACTACTACCCTCAGGGAAATGGTTTGGCAGAATCCACCAATAAAAACCTTATTAGAATTATTAAGCGAATTATTGAACAGAATCATAAAAACTGGCATAAATCTTTGATATTTGCACTTTGGGCTGACAGAATAACTCAAAAAACCTCTATAGGCACTTCTCCATTCAATCTAGTGTATGGAAAGGAAGCTGTCATACCAGCTAACTTAGTGCTTCCATCTTTAGCTTTAGTGAAGTTTATCGAAGAAAGTCCCTCATCTTTTATTCAACTAAGACATGATCAAATTTTGAAACTAGAAGAAGAAAGGGAAAAAACCAGAATTATACATGCAAAACATCAGAAAATTATCAAGTCATCTTTTGATACAACTTCAACCAGTTCAAAACAATTACAAGTTGGTGATCTAGTTTTGAAATGGGACAAAGCCCATGAGGATAAAGGAAAACACACAAAATTCCAGAAAATGTGGCTTGGACCATTTCAAATCAATGAGAAGATATGCCCTTCTACTTTCATTCTGCAAGATCTATCAGGAAAGAGAGACTCTCTTCCTGTTAACGGCCTTATCTTGAAAAAATTCTTCAATTGAGAAGGTAACCCCTTCTCCCTTTGTAAATATTCAATTTCCAGCTAAAATTTTGTACATAGCTTAAATTTTAGGATTTTAAAACAATAATAAAGTTAGCCTTCCATTGGTCTTTACTATATTGAAAAGTTTCTCAAAAGAAACGGTTATGATATTTGCTTTTAAAATGAAACCCTTAAACGAAGGGAAGATTTCTAGGAAGTTAGGTATATTTAGATTCTGAAACCCCATTTTATTTCTGTAAACTCTTCTCAAAGATTAGAAGTACTGTAAACCATTTTAATGTTTTTAAGCAGCTTGAAAATGGTTATCAATACAAAACAAATACTGATTCAATCTTAGCATCTTTAGCTCTTATCATGTCATCCATTCTCTCTTAAGGAGAAAATTGTTCATCCCATTCATTAGGGGTTATAATTACTCAGAGTGTAATTCTAAAATATACTTGAGGTAAAAGATAAGAGGTCTTATCAGAAGCCTGCTTACCATGATCATAGGGAAATAGTTCAACTGACATTACCAATACTGCATACCAAAACAGGGTAATGGCTTATAATTATAAGACAAGGGGTCTCATCACGAGCCAGCTTGTTCAGTTAAATTATCACCAGTGAATGGCAATGTTAAACAACTGGCTACCAAGCCAGGAAAATGGATTTTTATCTTACAAAATAAAGCAAAAAGAAAAATGATGCAAAAATATGAAAACATATTTCTGGATTCATTCTTTTTAATTATACTCTGACATGGATGGGATAATGAACGATCAAATGGTTAAAAGGTATCCCTATCGAGACTATAGACGTTTTCTGATAGCAGAAGCTCTACCTATGGTAAAGGAGTCATTATAAAGCTAAGTAGGAGAAGTTTTTGTTTTATCATTAGCAACCAAGCAAGGCTAGTTTGAAACATAGAATGAATTTAATTATAACATGAGAAGATGATAGTAGAAATAGTTATCATTACATTCAGAGTTTATGTTTGCCTAGTTATAATGGAATTTTTCGCTTGGATAAGATTTTCAGATTTAAAAAGTTTAAGTATTTTAACTTTTCCCAGAGCTAACTGTTTCTCCCAGTGAATCGCCAATTGTTGGGCTGTACAACAACCCCCCATTTCATAAAATTACCCTTTAAAATCATAATATGAAATGGGTCCCTTTTTAAAAACATAGATGTGTGAATAAATTGGTATTTACTTATTATTAGAAAAACCCTCATCAAAAGGTCTAATTGAAATATGATTTCCTTTTAAAATAATGATAAAGAGGCCTTTTCAAGCAAATCATAAAGCTTTTATTATCGCGATAAAGCGATCGCAAGATCGCATATCGCGATAATAAAAGGAACATAAGTAAAGGCACATTAAATAACTTCGATCCGAAAAGGGAAATTGCTATCGGATATTGGGGAAAGACAAAGCGCATCATCTATAAAGCATCCCCCATTCCTCTGATGCGATAAAGGCATCACTATCAGCAATCGGTTGTGGTAATCAACGCGTTAATTGTGGCACCTTCAAATCCCCCGATGCGATAAGGCATATCGCCATCGGCAATTGGCGATTTCGCAATGGCATAAATAAAGTGACCCGAGCCCTGCCTCGATTGCAATGCATTAAATCAGGGCGCGAGTTTCTAAAAATATTAAATATTGGCATGCATTGTATCACCTTTGGTGATTGAACGATATTTTGGATTAGTACGAAAACCTTCCCTTTCACGATGCCAATCATCAAATGCGATTAACTGCCGAAAATGTAAGCCATGCTTGAATCAATATACGTTATGATGGATTATTTAAAAGCCTCCTTATCATGACTGACAGATGAAGTGGCCAATTAATGAAGCAATTATGCTGAGATTTTCCACTTAGATTCTATCTGCGGCAATTTTTATCACGATCTTTTATTATTCATACCTCTTTCATGTTGACTCTTGCTATCTGTTTCTCTATATCACATTGGTTTCTTTCCTTGTGCAAAATTTCGTCGAAGTTTCAAGTTTTAAGCAAATGGGAAAGAAATCTAAGAGGTCTGCTATGGCAGCGGCCCCTGCAGTTACTATCCAGCGCACCAGTGACCCAGGACCCAGCAAGAAGGGACTAATTTCACACACTACATGTCTCAGCCTGGGAAATACAAGCTGGCAAAGCATTTATAATCTGATTGAGGCGGAAGAACCAAAGGAAACAGAAGAAGAAGCTACTGCAGACTCAACCAGCAAATCAGAAGCCTCGCTGAAGGATTTGGCCGACTCGTTTTTACACAGGATAGCAGCTCGGGAGAAAATTCTCCCTTACACTGATGTGGTCAGATGGGTGGTCGAACAAATTCCTGTTTCTAATAGGACCTTTTGCACAGTTGATGGAAGAGTTTTCGGTTCATTTCAGCCTAACGACTTGAGGAAAATGTACCATTTGCCTGAGCTGGAAAAGAAGTACAACAAAGCTTTTCTACAGAAATTGGCAGATGAAAATGAGATGGAATCCACCCCGATTAGACAGTGGAGACAGAATCTAGCAAAGCACAAACATGAGTCATCGGGTAAGTACTCTGTGGATTCCTTAGCATCTCCTTACTGTTACGCTGGGGCAATGATGTGTAGGATATGGGGAATGCATGATTCTGCAAAATTTGATATCGAAATGGTTCCTTTAATGGAAGCGGCAACTAGTAGTTATATCATGGATTGGGCCAATATATTGTCTGATAAATTAGCCTCTGCAATTCTTGATTTTAGATTCAATTCATGCAAAACTACCCGGACTATTCCTCCCTTCTATTACAGTGCTTATGTTATGGATATGCTTTGTTTTAATTCTGAATACCCGATACTTGGGTGGAGGTGGACGCCACAGGACCCTAAGCCAATTCACATCTACCATCAGATGTTATGGAAGGCACATTATAAAGACCACTTGTATCAAATCTGTAATGGTTTCATGTTGCCTATCTATTATGCTATCTTTGATAAGCCTGCCCCAAGGATTTCTGAGGAGGCTGAAATTGACTTGACTGTTGTGGGGAATTGGTTCGGGGAAGATAAATTTACATATATACGGGTGTTTAGTAGTGCCATAAAACCCCATTTTCTCCCATTATATGTGCCCGATAAACTATTGGCACGTGAATTAGCCTACCAAATCACAACCGCTGGAACATCCAAAACTCTTAGGACTTCCAAAAAGCAGCTATGGCCCATATTCCCTTTAAGATGTGGTGTTTACACCATACTTGATTGGAAACATGCTGAGAAGGAGGCAGGAAAAATAAATATGCTCAATCTTGCGACCATCCCTAGCAGGCAATTCGATCCCCGGAAGGTTGCCTATAATGTGCTTGAACAGGCCAAACTTACTAAGTTTGACCATGAAAAAGATCAATTTGATGATTTGTTTTCTTTTGCAGAATCTTTGTCTCAAGTTAAAACATTGGCCAGGATGAAATATAATGATGAAGGACTGGTAGAATTCAATAGGCTCAGAGAACAGAGGTTGCAAACTCTGCCTCTGGACTTGTTGGCCACTACACCAACAACTAAGTCAAGCGAGCCTGGGCAGAAGAGTATTGACGAGTCTCCCGCTACAGAGGAAATTCCCGAAAAGGAAACAGAGCAAGAGAAAGGAAAAGAGCAGGAAACAGAGCAGGAAAAAGGAAAGAAGCATGATAGTGAAGTTATTGATTTAGAGACTCAAATTGATCCCAAACTCCTGCAAGAGTGGCAACAATTTGACTCTATTATTAATAATCCCGAGATTCCACCAGGGCATGCCCCAAGGGATAGTCAGTCAAGAAACAACCACAACTACGGTTCGGATGGAAGGAACCAGTGGCCTACCCAGTAGTAAAGATGTAGAAATAATCCCCAGAGATCCATTTGATCAAATTGTTTTACAGGTAGAAGACATACCACCACTAGACGTCTTTTATAGTCCTAAACACAGGGCTGTGGTGAAAAGACAGAGGAAAAGAAGGAGACTTGATCAATATTCCCTTTTTCCAGATCAAACAAAGATGGCTAATGTGGTGTGGAAGGAGGAACTGAACCCTTCCAATGACCTTACGAAACTCTCCCAGTATGCCGGAGCATATTCGGCAGCCACCATGGATAAAGCTTCGGAAGTGAGCAGTCTCCTTAAAGAAAAAGATCAAATGATTGATTCATTGCAGTCGCAGGTGTCCGAAGCACAGCAGAAAATAGAACAATTGGAACAACAACTATCAACACAGCGGCAGACAAACAGCCAATTAAATGAGCAATTACACAAAGAGAAACAGAGAATAGATTCAAGTGCAGTGCAGAAACAGAAGGAACTGTCTGAAGTAGTGGCCAAATTAAAGGCGATGAACGAACAAATGAGCAAGACTAAGGATGAGAAAATCGCTCAACTGTCACAAGAAGTGGAAAAGTTCAGGAGCCTTCCTCAAATAGCAGAGTTCAAAACAGAAGCTCTACAAATCAATAAGTCATTGATTACACAGCTGAAACTGCTATGTCATAAAATTTCTTTGGCTGAACCTCTTTGTGAAATTATTACATCTATAGTTGATAAATCAGTTGAAGCTAGACAGGATTTAGAACAAGCCGATGAGACCTTAACCAATTTTCTCGCTTGGCAAGACTCCCTTGAAGGACAGGCTTCAGATCTGCCCAAAATTATTGAGTCACACAAAGACATCCTGTTCCTAGAATGGCAGACCCAATTAATGAAGGCAGAAAGAGAAACCTCTAGACGTTGGTTATCTACTAGCAATTTAATTGAATTTGTCAACGACACTCTTTATTTGTCCAATATGATTTCACAATGTAATCCAAGAAAATTAACATTGGCCAACGCCTTGGAACAAACATGCAATCAGGAGTTGGAAAAGAAAGGAAGATTAATCGCTGGCATCCAAAGTTTAATTTGGGATACCTTTTAGTTTTTCTTAATAAAGCCATACAGTCAGAGGGCCGTGCTCAAATGTTTAACTGATGCTATCAGTTGCATGATCCCCGAGATCCAAGACACCACATATTCAACTCAACTGAATTCTCGCCTAAGCCGCCCCCCAGAGTTGCAACTGATGTTAGATATCTGCCAGCTCAAGCCGAAGGGAGATCATCCGAAGCAATGAATCATGCTTCCAACTGAAGACAAGCCGATTTTGAGGAGATATTCATAGCATAGTTGTACCAATTAATTAATATTTTTATTTTGTAATTAGTTAGCTTAATTAGTATTTATAGGCCCTTTCATGCATTTGGAAAGGGTCCTCAGGTTTTGTATAAACTCAAATCAGGAAGTCACACTATTGTTCTTCTGATCTATTTTTTATAAAGACTAGGCCAGTATTCTGAATTTTGACAAAGAAAGCTTTGATGATCTATGCACTATTGCCTTTTGTGGAAGTGTTTCTAAGTTGGAAAAAGGAATGTGAATGCGATTGATATCGGGAGTGACTCGAATAAACATATGGTACTATTATCTATGCTTTTCTGTCATTTTTATGTGAATATGCATTCGTTTAAATTTTGCTATCATTGAATATATATATGTGCTTTAACAACAATCCTTGTACTTTTCACTATTGAATGTCCGAGGACTGTTATTCTTTCACTCATATCTATGTCTATGATATATATGAGAAATAGTGTAATAATGTTTGCTTGATTGCTTTGTTCAACTATTTGGGCTTAGTAATTATCATATGAATAAACATCTTTGCTTACCAACAAGAGTCATCTATATGCCTGTTTGTGAATGAAGACCATCCAAAGTTACACTAAAAGCAGCAATTTCCCGGGATAGAATAGTTGTTTATATTTTACTTTTAGATTAGATCATTCATCCATTATCATTAGATATTAGAAAATCAATTATTTATCCATCCCATTTACCAATCATTGGGAAACTGGTCCCATTATATCCAGTCGGAGCCACCACACCAAACGGAAAAGGAGCTGCCTTTAAGGTCCGGACCGGGTGGTTATCCTCGATGTTGATGCAGCAATTTTCGAGGCATCAACATATTGATGAGCCCTGAAGAATTTAAAAGAGCTTCGTAGCTTCTTGGGCCTTACTAATTTCTATCGATGATTCTTATTGGGATTCTCTCATATCACTTAGCCCTTAAGCCAAGTTACCAAGGGCAGAGCAATTTTTTTTTTTTTTTGTACAAGTCACAACATAAGGCTTTTATTGAACTGAAACACCGCCTTTTCTATACAACAATCCTCACCCTTCCATACTTGCAACAACCTTTTGATATTGAGACATCTGCCTTCAATTATGCAATTGGTGCAATATTTACTCAATAAGGGCATCTAGTGACCTATCATAGTCATACACTCTATGATACTATCTGAAGATACCCCATATATGATAAGGATATGCATTCCATTATATAGGCCTACCAATAATGGAAACATTATATTATGGGGAAGGAGATGATCATCCACATGGATCACCAACCTCTCCAATTTATGAAAACATAGGGGAATTTATAGAACGATCACCACAAAAAATGGTCCACATATATGAAACCATTCCATTTTGACATTAAATAGAAGAAGAATAGCACCAATCATGTCATAGTCTTCCTCATTCATCCCCCAATTTTGGCATTAAACATTGTTCTCAACTCTTATGGGCATGAGACATCTGCATGGCTATAAATATGTGATACCGACTTGAAATGTTTTACCACCATACAAGATGTTGATGACTAGCAAGACATTTCCTTACTTACATCTTCAAGATGGACTATTGTGCTAGCTAAGACACCTTTTCTTTCCTTCAAGTGAGCGTGCTGGCCATATCTAGGAGGCATATTATAGTCGATGAACAAGAAATTTTGGAATGGAGAAGAGAATGGTAGTAAAAAAAATTATTTTTATTTTCCAAAACTCTAACATGATGTATGTAAATATATCAAGTCTTGCACTACCAGTGCCATTTCCAAATTAACCATTAAGAATAAAGGCTTGTACAACCCTCTACATACTCCTAGCTGACCTCAGGAATCCTTCTCCATTGACTATATTGGTTGACCTTTCTTCTACCAAGTGTGGTAATGATTATGCATTTGTGTTCATTGATGTGTTTTTTAGGATGGCCATATGGGCTTCCTATAAGAAGAGTATCACAACAGAGGCCACTACCAAGCTCTTCTTCTAAGGGGTGTGGCTACATTTTGGGATCCTACAAACTATCATAGCATATTGGTATATTACGTTCATAAGCGCATTCTATTCAACCCTCTGGTCATTTTTGGACACCAAGATCACCAAGTGAATTTCCTTCCAACCTCAAACTAATGGCCAAATAAAGATCTTCAATGAGATGATTGTGAACATATTACACATGTACAACTCCAAGCATCGATGAGCATGGGATGAGAGTCTCCCATGTGCCCAACAGAGCTACAAAAGATCTCTCCATAGCTCAACTGGCCACAACCCCTTTCAGGTGGGCCTGGGATTTCAACCATTGTGTCTCACTGCCCCTTGCAACTACACATGTAGATTCTACACATGTTCAATCCAAATTCAATAAATCCAAAAATTTTATTCAATGAATTCAACACATCTACCAACAAGTTCATGGTATCATGTACAAGGCCAATACTAAGCACAAATGACATCATGATCAACACTAAGTGCCACATAAGTTTTATGTGGGCTACAATGTTTGGTTGCATTTGCAGAAGGAACACCTTGTAGGGCCCCATTGGAAGCTTCAGATACTCTTCTATATACCTTACACCATCACCAAGGTTGTGGGTGATAACAGATTTGAGCTAAGTATCCCCCCGTTCCTTGGCCTGCACCCAATGTTCAATGTGGACTGCCTTTGTCCCTACTTTCCACCATTATTGGACACATCAGATATTACATAACAATTGGCACTGAAAGGGCTCAACTTGTATTGCATTAAATATTCCAAAAATTATTAAATCATGGAAATATATATTAATAACACCCACCAACATAGAATCCAACTCTATTGGGTTGTCAACGCAAGCCAGCTCTTGCACCAAGGCAAGTGGCTCACTGGGGGCCAAATTGAGCAGACACTTCCTCATCTCATATAGACACTCAATGCAATGGATACCCCTACTTCCTAATGGGGGAGGAATTATCTAGGTGGATATTGGTGGAAACCCATCTATTCCACTAGATCACAACATAATTTTCCTGTTTTGGCAAGTTTAGATCTTGAACTTCCAGAGCCATTTTAAGGAACTAAACGACATTTTTTGGGAAAATGGGAAAATTTTGAAGTTAAAAGTTCTTTTCCTTAGATATACCTTTCTAATGGGCTATTTTGTGCACCAAATGGAGATTGTGTGCCAAAGTTACAACCATGAGAAGTTGATGTTCAACTTACCCCATCGGGGCCCATAGGACTTTGTAACTTCATCTCCTAGGGTTAGGGTTTTCGATGATTAAGATTTCTCATTATTTATTCGTGATAAAAAGACCTTTTAACCTCATTTTAAAATAGTTTATAGCATGTGTATCCATCACATATTTTCTTAAAAATAATCAACCACCATTCGAGCTATTTTTCTTTCATTTTGCATGAAAACAGTTTCAACATTTCTATTTATCAATTGAAGTTCAATTTCAATGTATTTTTGTACTTTGATTTTAAATCTATATTTCATTTTTTTCCATTCTTAAATGTGAATCCTCTTATAATCCATGCTTCCAGTCTAATCTGCATCAATATAAGCTTTAAGAGTGAGGTTTTTTCCCATAGGATACCATAAGCCATAATCTTTAGCACCCTAAATATTCTTTTAACAACATTTACATCAAAGTATTTTAGACATGGTTGAAACTTTCCTACAAATCCAATAGACTACATAATGTTTCTCCTAGATGTTGTCAAATAGATAATACTATTGATCATTGATTTGTACATAGTTTGATATACTTCAAGAGATTCATCATATTTTCATAGTTTATAACATGTAACCATAGGATTTCTTACAGGGGCAGAATTTTCCATCCCAAAATTTTTCAACATTTCTTTAAGATATTTGGACTGGGATATGAAGATTCCTTCCTCATATTGATTGAATTGTAGTCTAAGGAAAATGATAATTCAACCAGCATGGACATTTCAAATTCTTTCTACATGTTTCCCGCAAAGTTCATTCTCGTGGAATCATCATCACTACCAAACATAATCATCCACATAGAAAATAATGATCAATATATTACCTCTTTTAATTTTGATATAAATGTTTTTTTGGTCGATCCCTTAATAAAAAATCTTGTTCATGAGGATAACCATCCAATATGGAATACCATGCCCTAGGATCCCATTTCAAACCATATAATGCTTTCTCTAGTCCACACACACAATATTTATCTTTGGTTAACTGAAAAAATTTTGGTTGTTCAACATAGACTTCCTCCTTGAGATCTCCATTCAAGAATGTTGACTTTACATCCATTTAATATACTTTGAATCCTTTGAAGCAAGAAAAATCTAGGAACATTCTGATAGCATCTACCTGAGCCATTATATCAAATGTCTCATCAAAAATCAATTCCTTCAGCCTCCACATAACCTTTTCATACCATTTTTTATTTATACCTATTGACCCATCGATTCTCATTGTTCTTATTTCTATAAACCCATTTGGTGCCAATTATATTTTTTTCTTTAGTCTTCGAAAATATTCCCAAGTGTGATTCTTCTTATACTGATTCGGCCCCTCATTCAAATATTTAATCGAATGTTCATCTTTTCTAGCGTGTGCAAAGTTTTGGGGTTCCATAAGAGACAAAAAGGCTATGTTCTCTTGATATGAGGTACTTAAGTTTCCTTATGTTTTGAACACTTGAATCATTTTTCCCCAAAATTTGGTCATTCAGATTATTTTTCTGTACATATTTAGATGAAGTCATTGTGTGCAAAGGTTCATCTTCCTTTATTTTATCTTCTTCAAACTCTTCATATTTTTTTTTAATGCCAATTCTTGCAAGATAGAAGAATTAGATTAAGATTAAGGAAAAATTTTGTTGTTTGTTAGTGCTTAATCTACTTTCCCATCAATGCTTTTAATAACTTCTCATGTTCTTTTGTTATAGCACCTATACCCTTTCCTTTGATATGCATATTGTAGGAATATTCATTCATCCTCCCTACCTTAAAACTTGTCAATTTTATCATTATTTACCTTGATGTAACGTTTTCTTCCAAACACTTTTGAAGGCTTAACTATGATTGATATTTCTTTCCATAGTTCATAAGGGGTTTTCGTGTTTTCAATTTTGATTTGAGCTATGTTCAGTATATACATAGTTGTATTTGTTTTTTCTCCCCATAATCAATATGGAAGATGTGGTCCAAAAGAAGAGACCTTTCCATATCCTGAACAATTTTATTCTTTATTCCAACCACACCATTTTTCTAAGGTGTTCTTGCAATAGTGAAGTTCCTCCTAATTCCATGATGTTTACAAATTTCATTGAATTAATGGGAGGTGAATTCTCCTCATCTATCTATCCTTAAACACTTAATCCTCAAATCCATTGAATTTTCAACAAGAGCCTTGAAGTTCTTAAATTTCTCAAAAGCTTCATATTTTTCTTTAAAGAAACTAACCCAAGTCATTCTTGTGAAATAATCTACAAATAACATGAAATACCTTTCTCCTTTCAGAGCATGTGCCTTGGTTGGTCTACGAAGATTTGTGTGAATAATTTACAATGGCTAAGATGTTGAATATTCTTTTGTCTTGAAGATAAATATGGTTTTATTCCCAAACTGACACACTTTAAGGACATCATTATGATACTTTGAAATTATGGGCATTGAGTATGATAGCTTGTGTTGTTGTGTCTTTTACCAGGTTTTCAAAACCTATGTATCCCAATATTTTATGTCATAGCAAACTCTCATCCATCTTTCCAATGCAACATTTTTCATTTTCTGACCCATCAAGGATATATACATTGCCATCAGTCTCGATAGATTTTTCTACCAATTTTTTTGTATCTAAATTTACGATATCATATGATTTTGAGTTGAATGTGACATAAAAACCTTGATCACACATTCGACTGATGCTTAACAACTTGTGTTTCAACTCGTCTACATACAACACATCATGGGATTTGGTTCTTCCATTGCCAATACTAACATCTCATTTTCCTATGATTCTTGTAGATTCATTATTTCCAAAATTTACTTTGCCTCCACCTATCTCGTTAATGCTAAGAAACTTGTTTTTATCCCATGACATATTTCTTGAGAAAACACTATCAACATACCACATATTTTCTTGCTTTTTTTCATATAGTATGAGACCACATTTTTCTTGTTTTTCCCTTCATATCTTAGGGGGGATCCTTTCCTTTGTTTGATTTATTTTACAGTCCCTCTCCTTGTGTCCAAAGTTATGACATATAAAACATTAGATATGATTTTTAAAATATTCTATTCCATTTTTACCATAGATGCTTCTAGAGAGATTTTTGTCATAACTACATCTCTTTGCCTTATGACCAAATGAGTGACATAAATAGAAATAATCATAAAAGAAGATGTGATACCTAGATGACGTACTGTTTCTTATGTTGGTTTGGATTTCTTCCTAAATTTTCTTTCTTCATTCCTTCGCATAAGGAAAACTTTATCATATCTTTAACTTACCTACCTTTTTGTTTCTTGTAGCTAATTTTGTATTTCTCCTAGTTGAATTGTCTAGATTTCACACTTCCTTTTGAACTCTACTAAATAAATTTCGAAAAGTATGACTGAATTTTCATCTAGATCCATGATGTCAAGATTCCTTATGTCCACCTTCCAGTAATTGATTGTTCTTGAAGGGTGTTAGGTGACATAATTGAAATTGAATTCCTCAACACTAAATTATTGACCCAGGGCTTCGTAAGCTTTGAGGCATAGCACAAGTAATGCAGAAGGTTGTGGGTTCTCTCTGTAAATGTTATCTCTATCCCTACAATTAAACCACTCAATTTCAAAAGAATAACTTTAAAGAAAGAATTTGAGTTATATTCATGCACTATTGACACAATGACACCACACCACTCTAGAGACTTGACCCTCACTCAAAAAATAACAACCAGATACTTAAAAAAATATGTAAAAAAAAAAACAAACTCAAGATTCATTCCAAACCATGAAAGCTCAATCATTTCGAAACAAACCTATTCCTACAATGAATTTTTTTTGAAACAAATATATTCCTGCACTTAGTACTTGTACTATGAAAGACAAAACAACTATGTTCCTGTACTTTGTTCATGTAGTAGGAAAATAAAAATACTTTGTTCCTGCACACAACAATCCTTTGTTCCTGTAATAAAAGGAATATTGTGCAACAAGCCTGTTACACAACAATTTGTCACCGTCCCTGTTACCCCTCTCCCGCATCTTGGAGGACTCATTCCAGGACCTATGAGAAGTGACATGGCCTACAAACACTTGCATTACATTTCTCTGAACATGAGCTTTATTTGCCCTGAAGACATCTCCTGCTGAAATACCCATAAAAATAGCCCTTTTTCCTTTGGCGCGGTTTCGCTGTGTATCACTTGCGCCAATAGGGGAAATACTCCAAATAGGGCACGCCAGCTGGCGCTCTGTCTCAAAGTCGCACTCGTGCCAGCCCAGTTGGGTAAATTTTTTAACAAACAAACTTACGAAGGTTCTTCCTAACCCACTCATGAACTGAATCTATATTGAATTGGGTCAGTTTGGCTTTGAATCTCCATAGGAGGGAAGTAGTTCTCCACCTCTCATGGAAGCTTCCTAGTGATAAAGCCAACCCCATGAATATTGTGGAAAATCCTAACTCCTTCCCGTCTATCTATAAAAGCTTGTCCTTTTGCCTTTGACAAGCTAGTTCCAAATTCTAGTTTTGAAGTCCCAAAGCCTGAGAATTGCTAAGTTCCTGCTGCAGGAGCCTTCTTCATTCTCATAAGGCTAAATCTTAAGTGAGGAGATTCTTGTCCAAGATCCAAAGAGAGAGAGGCTTGTCCTTATTCCCAACAAGCATTACAAGACATGTGCTGCTGATCACCTAGCCAAAGGAGGATTTGACATCAGAACTATGGTTGTATTTTTCTTTGTTTATCAATAATAGACGACTATCATTATGGTTCCACTCTCATTGTCTTTTGTAATGATGATTGAGTTATATCCTTTCTGACTGATATATAGTTGCATCTATTAGATTTTATGCTTGTGTTCGTGTCGTTCTTTGCATGTTCAGGTCTCCATTCACGGAGATCGTGGGGATCGTGACCAGCCGAAGCAAAAGAACGGGAGCACCACCTCTTCTACAAGCACTAGCGTTGGAATCCAAGTAGGCCTTCATTACTGGTCTATTAATTTTCAATTAGGAACCTGCGTGTTAGCGTTGTTTGATTGTTTCTAGACCCCATTTGGGCTAGTAGGGATTGCCTCTGTCCGCAGAAGGGATTTACCTCCTCAAAAATTTGGCAACTCCACTGGGGAGCTTGTCTTGCCTTTTTGGTTGTTTCTTGG
This sequence comes from Pinus tabuliformis, assembly GCA_031772625.1. Lineage (NCBI taxonomy): Eukaryota > Viridiplantae > Streptophyta > Pinopsida > Pinales > Pinaceae > Pinus > Pinus tabuliformis. The sequence goes on along the minus strand of CM062811.1, from coordinate 664,288,463 downwards.
TTTTTACCTGCTTGGTTAGCCTTCTGGGTTGAGTTATTTTGTTGTTTCTTACCTCTTGGTTTACCTGGTTATTGTTGGCCTAGCTTTGGATTGCTTATTTTTTATTTTGGCATAGCAAACTTGACTGGCGCTCTTTTTTGAGTAACAGTTGCGCCAATTGGCGCAAGTTGTCAATGTATCACTCGCGCCAATCCAAAATTGGCTCTAGTTGTCAATGTACTACCCGCGCCACTCCTTGAAAGGCGCTAGTTTCAGCCTGACAGTCGCGCCAGGCCTGGGAACTTTTAAAGTTTGCTTGGTTTTGAGCCTTCTGAGCTTGGTCTTTGTTCTGGGTACCTTTTTTAGACTACTTGAGTGTGTTGGAGTGTGATTTGACTAGCTTTGATCGTTACCCTTTGGGTGTTTTTTTTTCCATCGATTTCACATTTTTAGCCCTAGGGCATCTAGTGGCTTTGTGTGTCGAGCCTTCCTCAGGTGTTTTGATCTTCTAGTAGTCCAGTCGACTCTCTGATTACTCCCTTGCACTTGTTTGGTGGTTGTAAGTCGTTTTATTGTGTTATTTGGGTGACGTGCTTTGTCTTCACTTGAATTTCGCTTCATCTCACTTTGAGCCTAGATTACACGGCTCATTGGTGTCTTTGGGACTTTTCTCATTCTTTGGAGGTTTGCTTTGTGATTTAGGGAACTGAATGTGCTTGTATTGAGTGGAATTTGTTTGTTATCGTTTCTCAAAGTTTGTTTAATGCACTTTGCCATTGACATAAAAGAAAAAAATCCTTTTTGCTTTGTATTAGTTAATGAGAATTAGAGCTTTTCATTTTGATTAGTGATTAGTGATCTTAAAGAAAAGTTTGTTAATTTCCATTAGCTGCATTAAGGAATTTCTTTGTTGTTTTGTGATCATTTCGTTTACGTGAAAGCTCTCAAACCCTCTCGTAACTAGCATTGATCGAACTAAATGACATATTTTGGCATGTAGTTTGCATTTAGGGAATTTTGAGATATTACATACGGTAAGGCCTGAAAACTGAAACATAATCTAAGATCAACTTTAAAATGAACTGAATGAATCTAACAACGCATTGGAACATAGCACACACATTTAGAGGACTAGGCTAGAGACATGCTCCGGCGTCGTTAAACCTAGTCACTTTTGTTTCACTCAAGGTTGGGTGATTCCTCCTTCCGTGACTCAATAGTGGTCTAGTACGGACTTGAGCTCCCACGTACCGTCGAGTATATGGGGAGACCCCACTAGGTTATCATCCTTTATCCATAGGAAGCCGTGTCTGCCACCTTACAAGCCGTAACGCGCCGAACATAGCATTCGGGAAGATTGACTGCCGTACGGAAAGCCCTTGGTTTTCATATGATTGCCAAGGTGTATATGCAATTTTACGGATTGTCTGGTTAACCTTTTGCCTAGCTCTCCAGAGTAGTCACTTTCGTTCCTTTTCGGACTGTTATAGACATTTTTGGGCACTACAACCCCAAGCATGAAATGTCCATAAACCAAGGTCTCCTAAGTCCCTAAAAGTGTTGTTCTAACTCCTAAAGGAACAAGGTCAACTGATTACAGCTTCTCCGAGAAGTTCTCAATGAAAAACTAATCAAAACTAGTCAAAACTGGATCAATGCACTTGCTCCATGGCCAGGGTGCGATGCATCGCACCTTGTACACACGGGAAGTGCGTTTCATTTCAAAAAGACCTTCTGTGGGGTGCGATGGATGGGAAAAGACCAGTGGCGGAGACAGTTTGCGAGGTGGATGATCATGGAATCTTCTAGAAACTTCTCCTGGGACACTTGCCTCTCAAAATCGCCCAAGGATGAGTAAGAGATCAATGAGATCTCCAAGTGGCATCAAGAAATATCAGAGAGAAGACACTAATCAAAAACCCAGAGCTGACTCACACCTCTGCAAATATCTATATATAGATCTCTCATCCCAGAGATCCAGAGGTTAGAGGCTAGAATTTTTCATATTGTAAGGAATTACTGTTGGTTTCTAGAGACAAACATCAGATTGTTGGGTGATTTATGATTTTTTTGAGGTGAAGAGGGGCTTCTTTGCTGGGAGGTTGATGCTGGGTCGGAACAACTGGTTGTAACTCCTCCTGGATCTTTTCTTGTTTATCAATAAAAGCTATTTGAGTTTTCCTCCATGCTTTTGTATCATTGATGCTTGTTACATTTGTATGGTCAATTTAAATCTGATCCTAAGTTGTTTATGAATATAGATCCATGTCTTTGTATAGTGCTATGATTCTGTGATCTTACAGGTACTTTGTGAAGCTGGGTGTGCAAGGGAGCAGGTAGCTGGGGACTATCAAAGAAGAGAGGGATCGAATCAAAGGATTAGCGCAAGACAAAGGTTAGTCTTTCCATTCCTCTCTATCTATAATTCATAAAGGAAAAACATAAGTAGCTTTTCTTTGTTTGTTTCTAAGGCAGCTGTCACACCTTAGTGGGATAGAGCAGTTCTATATAGACACTTTTCCCTGTAACAAAATGGTGACTCCACTAGGGAATGTCTAATTAGTTTGTTTGTGTATCATTCTTTGTTGTTTGTTTCATAAACTTATAAATAGCTTTCGAACTGCATTTGCCATAACAAATGCAAAGTAGATAACTGCTGCTTCAATCCATTCACTGGATCTGTTTATGATTTAAATAGCTGATTCACAAACTACCTGATTGCCCTTGTGATGGCTCTTAGATCCTCCTTAGATCTACCCCTGATTGTTGCATTACTGATTGCTTTTTACTCGGCCAAAAACCAAGGACTGAACTGCAAACTGTGACCCAGAACCCGGACAGAGTCTCGTTTCTGGCCCAGCGCAGGTACTATTCAGAGATCCTGAATTTCAGCGCACTTCCCAAAGGGGCAACCTGCGCTGCATTTCAGATTCTCTGTGTTATAGGTGCGCTGATTAGACTAGCTCTGTGCAGCTGTGGTTCCTGTGCTTCATTCTTTCCAGTTCTATCCCTGAATTTTGCTGCCTGTGATCAGTATATGTCTGTTTGAAACCTCTTTTCCTTGCTGTTATTCCGCCTCCTTTGTACAAAAGAACTGTAGATGTTTTTGTGTGTTTGTTGAGTCGTTTACAGTTTTCCATTGCAAAAGTAGAATAGTCGTACTGTCGTCCTTTGATTTGAATCTGTCGCAAGTGTCGATTTCGATCATAGGAGAAAGTTTGATTGCTGTTGATGGTCAATTATACTGTTACTATTGCCTTTGGTCTGAGTTTGTAATTTTATAGTGTTAAGAATGAGTGTTCATTTCAAAATCGTAAGGTGTTGTAATCATCTCTGTTTTCGATTTCGAAAAGAGCTTGTTTATATTTGTCGCTTGAAAAGAAATTCAGATTTGTACATCAACTTTCTTTTTAGCATCAATACTAAGAAAGTCGAAAACAAATACATGCATGTGCATTTGCATATAGACAGTCTGTTTGGCTTGATTTAGGAAAGTGCATTTACAGTGTGCTCTTTGCTCTTTGTGAAAAGATTCTGTCTTTCTTTTCCCCTAGTAGCTAGGATTTTCATTGCACAAAAGAGATAAAAGTTTGTTTATCATCTTTAGATTGCATTTTAGGAATGACATCTACATCTCGTGGTGAACCCGAAAGGCAAACTTCATAAACAAGATCAACTTAAAATAAATTCAATGAATCTAACAACGCTTTGGAACTTAACGCACAACATTTAGAGGTCTAGGCTAGAGACGTATTCCGGCGTCGTAAAGCCTGGTAACTGTTGTCCTCACTGATGGTTGGGTGATTCCTCCACTTTGAGACGATAAGTGCCAGTACGGACTTGTGCTCCCACGTACCATCGAGTATATTTTGGGAGACCCCTATAGGCTTAAATCCTTTATCCTTAGGAAGCTGTGTCTGCCGCCCTATCGATCGCAATGCACTGAACACAGCATTCGAGAAGATTGACTGCCGTACCGTAAAAAGTATTCTGCAGTTTTGCGATTGGTTTGGTACTCCCTCTACCTAGATCTCCAGAGTAGTCCCTTTCGTTCCTTTTCAGACTCCTTAACGGAAAAGGTCCATCTGAGCACTTGTCACTTCAGGCTCATTAAAAATCGAAGGCGACTAGAGTCATCTTTTTGTTTTTTTCTCAACTCTTAAAAATTGAAAAAGCAAGTTGTGTCAAAGTGTCTAAAATTTATTTTAAACGGAATAATCATCACCTTTCCTACGTTGGTCTTAGAAGTTAGTCTCCCTTCATCGCAAAGTTCTTGTAGAATCGCTAGAAAATCTTTTGGATAAACTAGATATGTCTGAACAACCGTCGACATCTAGGACTGTGTCATCTGACACAGCAGCAACAAAACCTTCTGATGCTACTCCAACAATGTTCGCCGGTATACCATCTGTCCCGACAAGTTATCAACAACAAGCCGGAGTCCAATCAGGGACTGTTGCGACGACATGGTCAGTTCCTATTTCTTCATCCGAATTATCATCTGGTACTTCTTATGTTGAAACTCAACAAATTGATCCAGTGTGTCTTCAAAGGCCAATCTACCCTTTAAGTACTGGATTTCCACCATATGGAGGGCAGTATGCCTTTTCACTGTTCCCTCCCGGAGAACAACCATATGGGAGTTTACAACAAAGTTCAGGTCAAACTGGAATTACATCCAGTGGTTGGGTACCAATACTGCCTCAACAACCAAGGGTTGTATATTCAATGCAACCAGTCAACCCTGTGTCGAATATTCCCACTATACCTGCTATGGTGACTGCATCGCAAGTACAAGCGCTACCTGTTGTATGTCAACCCCAAGTTTCTCAGGTTGCAATACAACAGCCTCTTGTCTCAACAACTCAATCACAACCTCAGGTTAGTGCCTCCTTATCTGGAGCGACTCAGGCTCAAACAAGTACTATGACTTCTCATCTTGGTCAATCATCCAGTACTGGGCAACAACCAATGGTCCAACAACCATGGTTGATTCAATCTCAACAACCGCCATTCCAGCAATCATATCAAGGACCTGAGCAACAAGTCTTTGTAAGTAATGGGCAACCGCATTTCCAAAGCGGTTATCAACAACCATATTATAATGGTTATGCCCATCAACCTTGTCAAAGTTGCCAGCATCAAATACATTATGCTGGTATGCAAAGACCCACTGCTCAGGCGATTCCATCTTATCCTGGGTATGCTTCGCCTAACCTGAATCAACAGTTTCCCTTTGTAGCAACTCTAGAATTACCAGATCTAAACTGGCTGACGAATGATCCAATTGCTTATGCCCCTTGGTGGCCAGCGATTCCGCATAAAATTCCGTCAGATATTCCTAAATTTAATGGAAATCCGGGTGAAGATCCGTCGAATCATGTGATGACCTTTCATCTGTGGTGTTCATCAAACACCCTAAACGATGATTCGATTAGGCTTCGCCTTTTTCAGAGGACGTTAACTGGTCCGGCAGCAAAATGGTATATCGAATTGCCTAGAGCTTCATTCGACAACTTCAGTACCCTAGCCACAACCTTTTTAACCCATTTTCAATTACCGATAAGGTACGAAACGGGAACGGAACTCCTTACCAACTTCAAACAAACGACGACCACTCACATATCTGATCATATACATGAGTGGCGACGTCGTCGTAGAATGGTAAAAACGTATGTTCCCGATCAGCTCTTAGCTGAATGGTTTATCAAGTCATTACTACCTTCCATCACGGAAGATGTGGCAAAAGGGGGAGTCGTCACAGAAGATCAAGTTATCGCTCGTACGCAATATTTGGACTTGATTTACACTCAGTCCGGCACGCTCTACGATAAAATACCTGATGCTCTTAGACCGGAATTCTCAGTCCCTCCTCCTCCTAAATCAAACAATGACTCTCATACCGGTGATGGTGTGATTGGCACAACAGACACAAGATCAAAAAAGGCTACATCTAAAAAGGCCCGTAAGATTTCTAGTCAAAATGCAAATGAGGAACTTCTTGCCTCGGAAGTGAATGTCATGTCGACCGACAAGGGAAAACAACTGAAGCAACCAGGGGGCAAGAAGAAAAATAAAGGGAGAAAAAGGAAGCAGGACGAGTCATCTCCTGAAAAACCTTCTGCAAACCCTTCTGGGCAAAGGAAGCCTCCTGCGGGGTGTCATATATGTGATGAGGATCATCGGACGAGAGATTGTCCACATAAAGCTGAAGTTAGGAAACTCTTTAAGAGTTCAAAAACCTCAGCAGTATTGACTGATCCGTTTCCAAACCTGGGAACCAAACTGGTTGCTAATCAAAATGCTTCCTGATCCCAAGTGCTTATGTTGTCTACCTCAAAGCAGCAAAATGATGCTTTGATATCGACAAGGGAAAAAGATTACGGGAATCCACAGCTATCGAACAACAAGGATAAAGATCAACCTAGTAGTTCGACAACAACTTCGACAGAAGTTGTGTCGCCCATCATTCCTGAGCTAACGATAAAGCCGCCAAAGGGAGTAGTACACAAATCGACATTTAATCCTCGTGCCAGAGCAACACAGAATTATAATATAGTAGAGGACTTGGCCCAATCGCCGTCCGCTATGTCGAAACTTGAGGTACCGCAAAATTGCCTCTCCCAAAAGCAGGATCTATCATCAGTAGTAGGCGGGATTGACCCAACGGATTCCAATCTTGTATCCTTTAATCACAAAGGATATGACCCTCAGTTACTAGCTCAACTAGCTTTCCTTATTCAAGTGAAAGCCCTCAACAAAACTGTTCATCGAACAATTATTGATGAGGGGGCATCTACATGTATTATGTCGATGAGTTGCTGGAAAAATTTAGGCTCACCACCCTTGTCGCGATCGTCAACAATGTTAAAAGCATTTGATGGACGATCATACACTCCATATGGGATTTTAAGTAACTTGCAAGTTGAACTAGGGGGAAAAATAGTAGAAATTGATGTTGAAGTGATCGACGGAAACCTCGATTACAACATCCTACAGGGAAGGCCCTGGATATATGCCATGGCCGCAGTTGTGTCAACCTACTTTAGGAATATTGCATTTCCTTTTCAAGGAGAAATTAAAATCATCGACCAACAGACATTTCTCCCCAACAGTTCACGAGTTACGGGAAGCATTCCAATGATCCATGGAAGCAATCATTCGCTTCAAAATATCGGAGTAGGTCTCCTAAAAGACCCTGCCTTAATGGGTACTTTTGCCCTACCGCCTCCGAGTAATCTGGCGGAAGTGGCCATAGTGGAAACCTGCAATATGAAATCTTCTATACCTAATGGATTCGGAAGATTCCTAAACATTTTGTCAGCATGGATCATCGCCATTTTAGAAATATTGTAGCAATCAATTTTCTTGGCTTGGGGGGAAAACCCAAATCAACGCTCATCGAGTGTTTGGATAGATAGGTCTAAGGAATATGGTACCTCTTCAGATCCTTGGTCGCATGTACATTCTACAGACAAAGGAATCATTCAGTCAATGATGTTAGGAGAGGCACCATGGGAAGATTACCACCATCATTCCCATCTCCCTGATTACAACAAAGATTTTTCCAATGACCTTAATCATCCTTCAGTTTTTGATTTTCTATCAAATACTGTAAATACGGTGGATTTCGAGGATGGTTTTTATCTCATGTCGACCTTGTTAAAAAATGAAACAAGGTGTCATGAGAATAGTTCTTTTACTATGTCAACCTCATTTAAAAAATGAAACGACTCCCTTTCCAAATCGAGTCTTTGATTACGATCTCGTAAAACCAAAGTCGAGTCTTTCGAAGATCTTGAAGGTAAACCTTCATTCCAACCACCGAGTTGAATGCAATGAAGCTTGGGGGGCATGCACCTCGATTTGCGTTATTATGCTGGGGGCATGCAAACTTATCTCGAGCAATGTTACCACAAGGTTCAAGCTCGTTAAAAAATAAACCCGCATCGAGCAGTTTTAGCACATAGTTCAAGCTCATTAAAAAATAAACATAAGACATGAGCAAATGTTTCCACCCGCGTTTAAGCTCATTAAAAAATGAACTATCCCCCGGTAAATAACCATCGTGAATGTAGTACTTCAGCCATTAAAGCCTTGGTCGTGTTTGCACCGTCACCTCCACTTTTCATTGGCCGATCATTCACCTCCATTTGATTGTTTACCCATTTTGAGGAACAGCTACAAAGAGTGATTTCACTAGCCATCCTTGTGACACTACCGTGATTGGAAAATTCCAAATCTTACCTGGAATCAGCTGCTACCCGTTTTATCACTCGTTCCTCAAAAGACGAGTCTCCTTTAAGCTCTTTTCAACTGACTCGTAAAATATGAAAAGATTGCCGAGCCATTGGCCTCTCCAGCTCGTTAAAGGGACAGGAAGTGCTATCCCTCCTCTAGATTTTAATCTTTTTGGACCTGAGGGATTATTACACAAAAAGATCGAGCGCTTGTTTTGTTCGGCTCGTTAAAACTATCGAAAATTCATCCCTTCTGTATTATTTTATACTTTTTCGGACTTAAGGGATTAGATGACGAAAAAGGAATTTTGGAGTTAACTTTATGTTCCTTTCAGACTCTCTAAAATTGAAAAGGACCGAGTTATCTTTGTCGTTAAACTCGTTAAAAATATTAATAGCGACAAACTTGTCTTTAGACGAGAACGAGTTTCACTATCGCTAGGCTCATTAAAACATAGTGATGGGTTTGCCCGAAGGGAAAATTATAGAACAAGCATATGTTATCCTCCTCAATCTTGACAAAAATAAAGAGGTACTGGTCAGCAATGACTGGGGAAAATTGGGAAGAAAACTTAAAGAAACTTTGTTGGTAGCAAGTCGCTCTTGAACATGAAACTTCCACTCCGTGTCCGAGTCGGGTTGGGTTGTTTCATTCACTGGTCACATCACCATGGTCACGCCATACCATCCACATTTGGGGTTAATGCTACCAATCCATCACATCAGTGTCACCGATATGTTCAAGAGAAGTCATTCAGAGAATTCACCTGTGTCTCACCCACTACCATACATTATACTCCATTCTTTCATGACCGCCACCCTGAACCTTATATCACCAGATCATTTTCACCTCCATTAAAATCATTTGCTCTGTTCCGTGTCATTGATGTGGGATTCATTAAGGCCCTCCTGTGACGGATCACTTCTTGTCGACATCAGCTCATTATCCAAGAAGTTGATCTAGGAACACCCCATTCAGTACTTTGAAGCTTGCATGCCTCAATGGCAAGTTTCTCACTTCCGGCGACAGGTTTACATCAATGGCCTTCGACCGAAAGATTTTGCATGGTGTTCGACGCCAAGTCCTTTATTCACACCACGTGAATTGTACTGCAGTACCTTGAGGGTCATTATCATTATCGGTGATTCCTCTCGCGCTTGTTAATAGTTTACGTCATTGACTGGTAATCAAGCGATGTCTTTCCATGTTCGACTTCAGAACATTTCTCACATGGATCGACTTGTACTTTGAGTGAAGATCGGACGAGATTGAAGACCCCGGATCTAGTTTCATCCATCTAGGCTGCGATATATATTCAGGGAAATAAAGACATTAAATGTACATCATTGCTGCACAGATAATCATCCACTCAAAAGGATGATGGCTCTATTAGAATCATTAGTCTACACTCAGACGATTGTCTGTCCTATGTACATGAAAATGGATTTATAAAGCTGAGCATGGGAATGCCTGCCTCAACTAGATCATGAAAATATTATGAAGATAATGTATTGTATTGTATCTTATTACAGGTCTCCTCCCAGCATTGAAAGAACTTCGGATCCTCATAATAAAGCATTTCACCTGACATCAAAAGTTTAACAACCTCATGCTTTAGGGGGCAACTGTTATAGACATTTTTGGGCACTACAACCCCAAGCATGAAATGTCCATAAAACAAGGGCTCCTAAGTCCCTAAAAGTGTTGTTCTAACTCCTAAAGGAACAAGGTCAACTGATTACAGCTTCTCCCAGAAGTTCTCCTTGAAAAACTAATCAAAACTGGTCAAAACTGGATCAATGCACTTGCTCCATGGCCAGGGTGCAATGCATCACAGCTTGTACACACGGGAAGTGCGTTGCATTTCAAAAAGCCCTTCTGTGGGGTGCGATGGACGGGAAAAGACAAGTGGCGGAGACAGTTTGCGAGGTGGATGATCACGAAATCTTCTAGAAACTTCTCTTGGGACACTTGCCTCTCAAAATTGCCCAAGGATGAGTAAGAGATCAATGAGATCTCCAAGTGGCAGCAAGAACTATCAGAGAGAAGACACTAATAAAAAACCCAGAGCTGACTCACACCTCTACAAATATCTATATATAGATCTCTCATCCCAGAGATCTGGAGGTTAGAGGCTGGAATTTTGCATATTGTAAGGAATTACTGTTGGTTTCTAGAGACAAACATCAGATTGTTGGGTGATTTATGCTTTGTTTGAGGTGAAGAGGGGCTTCTTTGTTGGGAGGTTGATGCTGGGTCGGAACAACTGGTTGTAACTCCTCCTGGATATTTTCTTGTTTATCAATAAAAGCTATTTGAGTTTTCCTCCATGCTTTTGTATCATTGATGCTTGTTACATTTGCATGTTCAATTTAAATCTGATCCTAAGTTGTTTATGAATATAGATCCATGTCTTTGTATAGTGCTATGATTCTGTGATCTTACAGGTACTTTGTGAAGCTGGGCATGCAAGGGAACAGGTAGCTGGGGACTATCAAAGAAGAGAGGGATTGAATCAAAGGATTAGTGCAAGACAGAGGTTAGTCTTTCCATTCCTCTCTATCTATAATTCATAAAGGAAAAACATAAGTAGCTTTTCTCTGTTTGTTTCTAAGGCAGCTATCACACCTTAGTGGGATAGAGCAGTTCTATATAGACACTTTTCCCTGTAACACGGACTCCCTAAAAGAAAAGTTCCATCTGAGCACTTGTCACTTCAGGGTCACTAAACATTCGAAGGCAACTAGGGTCATCTTTTTGTCCTTTTCTCGACTCTTTAAAGATGAAAAGGTCAAGTTATGTCCTTGTGTCTTAAAATTTATTCGGCCACGATTAACATCTACCCTGTTAGATCTTGTTTTCGTTAGCTTGAGTAGGGGTCTTTCTCGTTTTTTGATGGCAACCTTCCCCGAGTCTACCGGCCAAGGTTTCCCCCCAATGGAAACCCTAGTCCATTTCCTTTATTTGGAAATGCCGGTGCTCCGTATATGGCAACTTTGTCCTTGCCTGGGTTAACCATCGGGTTGCCTATTTGGTTGCTCTCAACCTCTGTGGTCTCTAATGTCTCTACTACTGGTCAATCAGTTCCTCAAGCCGAAAAACATCATGCCGATTCCAAGGTGGACCTCTCCCCGTCTTCGCCTGTTTCTACGTCCTCATCTTCTACTTTGCCTGGTGAAAGTCTGGATTCAAGTAACCAGGTGGCTAAGAAGAAGAAGAAGAAGAAGAAGTCTCATAAGCAAGAGGCTAAAAGTGTATCTACTGCTCCAAGTCCATCCCAGGTCGAAACACCTTCCGGCCCCCCACGGAAGGTTAAGTTTCCTTGTAAATTTTGTAAGAATGACCATCTTCTTCGTGATTGTCCTGGCATTCCAAGGATCCTAGAAGTGTGGTCTCGCAATCTGGCTCGTCCCTCATCGTCCTCTGGAGCTCATGGTGATGTCACCCTATCAACTGACAACATTCAGAAGAAAGGGAAGATTCGAATCCCCTCTAGACTATGTGAAGGCAATCATCCCCTTCACCTTTGTCTGCTCATGGATAAAGCTTCCACTATCTTGGAAAGTCTTACAACTTCTTCACCCCAACTTCCCGTTGGTTATCAGAAGCTCTCTTCTGACCCCCTCCCTGTGGAAAAAGAGATTGGCTTAGATTCTTCTCTTATATGTCCTCCTCCTTCCGAGCCTGGCTGTGCCAAGCCTGCTCCGGACCAACCGTTGGTCGGAGAGAGTATCGACTTGGATTCACCGCCTATTGATTACTCTGTTCCGAAGGCGCATCATGATTCTACTGCTCATGTTCTTCTCGTCTCATCAGATTCTCCTCAGCCTGAGAATGACCCTCCTATCCCCTGTGATCAAGAGGGTCCTTCTTCGTCTCCTGTAGCACAGGGGGGCAATCATATGATTCCCCCACCTAGTAGTTCGGTCATTTCCTTTGACTGGAGTCATTTGACTTCATTCCGCCTTCCATCCCATGTGCCTTTCTAGATTACGGTACATGCCTATGATAAGGCAGTACCTGGCACTATCTTGGATGAGGGTGCATTTGTCAGTCTTATGCCTTCCACTACTTGGCAAGCTTTGGGCTCCCCACAGCTTGTTCCAATCGCACAGAATCTGTTAGCATTTGACGGAGGAACCAATCAACCTCTAGGGGTCCTCTCGAAGTTTCCTATTACTTTGGGAGGCAAAACCGTCTATATAGACGTGCTGGTTGTCCAAGGTGCTTTAGATTTCAATCTTCTCCTTGGCCGTGACTATGTTTATGCCATGGGGGCCCTTGTCTCTTCGCTTTTCCGTGTGGTTTGCTTTCCGCATGATGGAAGAATGGTGACTATTGATCAATTATTGTTCTTTAGTCCCCCGGTGCCTGCTGCGCAGCTGTCATCCCCTCTTGGTTCTTGCTCGCAAGCAGTATCTTCTTTGCCACAGGTCAATTATGTGGCTACCCATTCCGTCTCCACCTCTGCTGATGATCACACAGATGGTCTCCTACATCATGTACTGGGGGCATTGGAACCCGATCTGTCATTGGTGCATCATGACATGTTTTCCTCCCAGAATGCGTTTCTTCCATCCCGTGAAGACCTCTTGGGAGCCATGTTCTCTTATGGCCCATAGGGAGACTTCGCGAGGATAGTTTGTTCACGTCTCAACCTCGTTAAAAAATGAAACTGGAAGTTCCGAGGACAGTTCTTATCTTGTGTTGACCTCGTTAAGAAATGAAACAAGGTGTCCGAGGACAGTTCTTATCTTGTGTCGACCTCATTAAAAAATGAAACAAGGTGTCCGAGGATGGTTTTGTTCCTATCTTCAACCTCGTTAAAAAATGAAACTAGGAGTCTCGAGCATAGTTCCTGATCTTGTGTCAAGCTCGTTTAAAATATGAAACAAGGGTTATGAGGATAGTTCTTTCACTGTGTCAACCTCATTAAAAAGTGAAACAACTCCCTTTCCAAATCAAGTCTTTGATTAAGATCTCGTAAAATCCAAGTCGAGTCTTTCCAAGATCTCGAAAGTGAACCTTCATTCCATCCACCTCGTTGAATGCAATGAAGCTTGGGGGCATGTACCTCGATTTGCATCATTGTGCTGGGAGCATGTAATCTTATAACAAGCATAGTTTTTTGTTTCAAGCTTGTGTAAACATGAAACCGAATCCAAGCAGAGTTCTCTATGGCTCAAGCTTGTGTAAAAATGAACCCATAGCCGATTTACATCTCGTGATTTCCATTTTTATCCTCTAAATTCTGCTAGATGAGCCTTGGTTGTTTCATTCCATTGCCACCATCTCTTTGGCCGATCATATGCTTTCACTTGCTTGTTTTTCCTTTCCTGAGGAACCGCAATGATTAGTGGTTTTATTAGCTTGCCTCTTAACCATTACATGTTTTGAGCAGTTCCACCATTGCCGGAACCAGTTGCTACCCTTTATACCACTCGTTCCTCTAGGACGAGTCACCTTTAAGCTCTTTTCTGACTTGTAAAACATGAAAAGATTGCCGAGTATTTTTTCCCTTTTTGACTCGTTAAAGAGAATAAAAATGGAGGTCTGTTTTCAGCTCTTTTCTGACCATCTAAATATGAAAAGATTGCCGAGTTATTCCTCTTGACTCGTTAAATGTAAATAAGAGGTGGTCGTCTTTAAACTCTTTTCTGACTGTGTAAAGACGAAAAGATTGTCGGGCCCTTGTCGTTTCAGGCTCGTTAACGGTTACGAAACAACGTGATTTCAATTGTTTTTTTACTTTTTCAGGTCGAAGTCACTAATCATGAAAAGTACTCCTCGATCGTAATGGTTGGGCGGTTCTTTTGAGCATTGTTTTCTACTTTTTCGGGCTCGAGAGACACAACTTTACGAAAAAGGACACCCCCAGAGTTTACTTTTCTGTTGTTTTTTCAAACTCTCTAAACACGAAAAGACGCCGAGTTCTTCCTTTGTCAAGCTCGTTAAAACTTGATGACATTGGATTCCGTCAAAATGATGTTTTACAAGCATATGCTATCCCCGTCAAGATTGTTGATAAAAATAACTGGGTTACTCGCCAGAAATGGTGGGGAAAATAGAACCATAATCGTTGTCGTGTCGGTAGTATGTCGCTCTTGAACATGGCACTTGTCTGCATTCGTGTCTGGGTGGGGACATCTCATCTCGTTTTTCACTTGCCTCCATGGGTTTGGGTGATCCTGTTTGACCTCTCATCTGCTCGTTGCCTTCTCACCATGACCTTTGATCATTTGATGTCAAATACTGCCAAGTCCACTATCGTGCTGCCAATATGTTCGAGAGAAGTTGACCTCTGCGCAATAACAACCTCCCTCTGATAACTCACATAATCTTGATTCACAACGACCTTATCATCCTCTGTCTCGTGTCGATGATGTGGGAAACACTATGGCCCACCTTCGATCAAGGTCACTTCCTGTCGACTTCAGCTCATTATCCAGGAAGTTGATCTAGAGACTCCCTTCTGGTGCCTTGGAGCCTGCATGCCTCAATGGCAGGTTCTTCGCGTTCGACGCGAGGTTTTCATCATTGACCTCCGATCGGATGATTCTACGGGTGTTCGACGCCAGCTCACTGATTCGCACGCCGTAGATTGTACCTATAGTACCTTGAGGGCCATTGTCATTATTGGTGGTACCTCTCGCGTCTGTTAACAGCTTTCACCATTGGCTGGTAATCAGACGATGTTCCTGCATGTTCGACTTCGACTCCTATATTCGCATGCTTGAACTTGTACTTTGTTCGGATCGAGATGGAGCGCAAGACCCTGGATTTTGTCTGTTGAGATCCAGGCTACGATTTTGTGGATTATTATGATTATTACATGACTCATTCACTGGATGGCTGCGACCATGCCTGAGTCTATTTATTGATCCTCACTGGATGGCTGCGTCCATACCTTGGATCTAGATTATTGTGTACTCTGCTATGGATGGCTGTGCCCATACCACATATATCATGTATTTGAGATATCAGTTGTACTTCGCCACGTAGCTTTTCCGGCAGCAGTGTTTTCAGTTGGACATGTTCTTGTAAAGAATTTCACCCCTCTCTCTCTCTCGGGCCTCATGCTTTAGGGGGCATCTATTACACAACAATTTGTCATCGTCCCTGTTACCCCTCTCCAACATCTTGGAGGACTCATTCCGGGACCTATGAGAAGTGACATGGCCTAAAAACACTTGCATTACATTCCTCTGAACATGAGCTTTATTTGCCCTGAAGACATCTCCTGCTGAAATACCCATAAAAATAGCCCTTTTTCCATTAGCGCGGTTTCGTTGTGTATCACTCAAACCAATAGGGGAAATACTCCAAATAGGGTGCGCCAGCTGGCACTCTGTCTCAAAGTCGCACTCGTGCCAACCTAGTTGGGTAACGTTTTTAACAAACAAACTTACGAAGGTTCTTCCTAACCCACTCAAGAACTGAACCTATATTGAGTTGGGTCAGTTTGGCTTCGAATCTCCATAGGAGGGAAGTAGTTCTCCACCTCTCATGGAAGCTTCTTAGTGATAAAGCCAACCCCATGAATATTGTGGAAAATCCTAACTCCTTCCCCTCTATCTATAAAAGCTTGTCCTTTTGCCTTTGACAAGCTAGTTCCAAATTCTAGTTTTGAAGTCCCAAAGTCTGAGAATTGCTAAGTTCCTACTGCAAGAAGCCTTCTTCATTCTCATAAGGCTAAATCTTAAGTGAGGAGATTCTTGTCCAAGTATCCAAAGAGAGAGAGGCTTGTCCTTATTCCCAACAGGCTTTACAAGACATGTGTTTCTGATCACCTAGCCAAAGGAGGATTTGACGTCAGAACTATGGTTGTATTCTTCTTTTTTTATCAATAATAGACGACTATCATTATGGTTCCACTCTCATTGTCTTTTGTAATGATGATTGAGTTATATCCTTTCTGACCGATATATAGTTGCATCTATTGGATTTTATGCTTGTGTTTGTGTCATTCTTTTCATGTGCAGGTATCCATTCACGGAGATCGTGGGGATCGTGACCAGCCGGAGCAAAAGAACGGGAGAACCACCTCTTCTATAAGCACTAGCGTTGGAATCCAAGTAGGCCTTCATCACTGGTCTATTAATTTACAATTAGGAACCTACGCGTTAGCATTGTTTGATTGTTGCTAGACCCCATTTGGGCTAGTAGGGATCGCCTCTGTCCGTAGAGGGGATTTACCTCCTCAACAAAGCCTAAACTCAAATGATGTGGAAAGAAACCTTTCTTGAATCAAGATAAAATCCCCACATTCATCATACTATCTTTAACTACTCAACATGTTAGGGTCCTATAATAACAGGATTCATAATTTTGAATTGGCTAGGGTTAGTCTTGTAATATTGTACATACTTTTTCTTTCTACAAAATGTTTTCCCATATTAACAATAAAAAATGTAAAGAGGGTAAGTCCTAAAAGAAAAATCAAAGGAATAAAAGAAAAGGATCAAAAAAGGAAAATAAGATATGAACCGCACCAAAAGAGGTAAAAAATAGATTCTAAAATTGATGCAAATTCAAATGCCACTAATTTTTACTTTCCCTTGCAAAAAAAAAGATTGTGTGCAACTTGTCAAAAATTCCACAATCCATGATGGTCAAATAGTTTAATCTTAATTCATTCATGCTTTAAATTTCATGTTGATAGATAGAGAAGAAAGATCTAGCCAAACTATTTAATCTTGGCAGATCAGTAGTTAGGTAGAGAATAATAAGGAGCTCATCAGTTTAATTTGAGCCATTGGAAGTTATCAGGTTAGAATTAGATAGTTTCCTTATCAAAGAAAAAGAAATCAAGGGCCAACAAGCTCAAATGCACTCAATAAATGAAGAGAAAATGCTAGGGTAAATAAAGGGTAGGTACAAGAGGTTTTGGACTGCACAAGGTTGCAAGCTCAAATGCACCTTCATTATGCTTAATCCTATGTTTCATGTGCAGGAGGAACTGTCAAAGGAAAGAGGACATTCACAAAAGTTATGTAGTACTTTGGGTATTTACCCTAAACAAGTTCTATATGATTTTAGGCCTAAATACTAAAGTTCATTCACTAATCTCCCCTCATTTCACTCAAACCCTTACATATCTAGATTTCCCTCCATTACCCCTTCATTAACTTTCATTCATTAATTTCCCCTTCTTGATTCCAAAGGACCCTTCCCTCTTCATTTCCCCTTGTAAAAATAACCATTTCCCTTCATTTTAACCCTTTTACCCTTTGTTTTAAACTTTTCCCTAGATATTACCCTTTAAAAATCATTTTCCCCTTATTAATTTCCCTTTTCCTTTAAAAACCCACTAGACCCCCTTATCCTAAGTTATTTCCTAACCTATAGTCTCGCTTCATGTATATTAACCCCCCACTATATAAATCCCTGAACATCACTAAACCTTTAAAAATATGTAACCCGCCGCATTATTTATCCTTGAGCCCTGCCAACCACACTATGATTCTGCCCTTGCAACTCTGACATGCAATAGCCATCTAATCAAACACCCCCATATCCAACGGCCCATATCCATATTGTGCGCTCCCATCGTCCGACTGTTAAAATCCCAAAAGCACGCGAGATTCGTGGTTTTTCCTGAGCCCTCTTTTGCTATGTGGCAGTCCCACGTTATATCGTGTGCTCTCAAAAAATACCGCCTTTTACTCAAAAGCAGTGCGATATGCCACAAAACCGCCTCCCCATGTAGGATGAAACTGCCCATTGTTCATACTTTAATCTCGCGCCCAAATGTTAGCTGTTGTTGGATAAAATCTGAAAAGCTGCCCTTTTACCCTTTTTGTCGTTATTTTTTTGGAAACAACCTCTGTAGACCAATTCTAAACCCCAAAGCTCTGCTCAACCATTTTAACCTCACCTACAGCCAGAACACGCTGCAGACTCCGACTTGAAGTAGCAGAAAGATCGTTCAAACCTCAAAAACCTCTGCTGCTACCACAAAACCTTAAATGCACACCAAAACTCCATTTTCTGAGGTATTCTTGAATAAAACCAGAATGGCCTTCTACTTAAGCTTTGAACAATAATTATAAAAGGTTATTTAATTAAATTAATTAAAAACCTTACCAAACTAAAGAAACCTACTGTGCATCCGAAGAAACCCTTTTCTCTAGACTATATTCACCCTTCCCATTGTTCCAGAAGTCTTGAGCTTACTTCTTAAGCCAGATAAACAATAATTCAATAGAACAAACCAAATTATGGATTCCCAAAGCATTCTAAATGAGAAACCCCTGCAAACCCCTCACCTGGATGTTGACCACCTCCCATTGGCTGACAGATATTTCCAAATTAAAGACACAATTTCCCCTAGCCATCTATTGAAACTCCACTGCTGGAGTAAAGACAAATTCCTGAACCAGAATGATGAAATTCATCTATGGGAATCCAATTTTCCTAAATAATTGTTCCCACAGGTATACAAGTTCCTTGAAATCATCCATCTATGCCAAAACTTTTATATCCCAAGCCAAAGAGCCATAATCTCCCCTAACCAGCAGATTTTGCTTACAATCACTGCAGAGTCAACAAACCAGATGTTACAGATCCAACCAAACCGAAATGAAACCCCATTTTCCATTGAATAGCTCCTTGAACTCTATTTGAAGCTAGACCTTCCCAAGAAGACTCAAATCTTTCAGAATTTCATCTTAGAAGAGTCTCATACCCCTACAGACAGTCCCCCATACTCTGCTACCATTTTCTCTAAGAGGGCTAGACAAATTGTGACCATGCTCTCTTGTATTCTAGGATACACCACAAATGAGCATGTAGATGAGCCTATTCTTGCTTTCCTCTCTATTTTTTCCCAGGCAAGCCTCCAGCTGCAATTTTCAAATTTTCCCAATTCTTGGCTGACAGAATCCATGATCAATTGATCAAATTTTCAAATGAAAGAGTATTCAAATACTCTTCTGTATTGTTCCACATGTTCCTATATTTCCAGCCAGATAAGTTTCCAGTCAATATCCAGAAGATGGACACTAAGGTACATCCCAGATTAGTCATCTTTTGGACACCCTTAATCCAAAAGTATTCCACTATTTTCATTACAAAGAGTTTATTGATTCCTTTGTGCATCTAGTTGTAAATATGCTAACCAGTAGCAATCAACCTAGGATCGGTGATGAGATAAAAAGAGTTTTGCAATTGTCTACGAAAAATAGAATAGGAGACTGGTATCTATACCAAGACCACACTGAAATTAGAATATATGGATGCCAGCTCACTCCCTATAAGCTGCCCAAATATATTCTCATGAGGATATTTGCATTCGAATATATCAGGCAGATTATAAACTTAGATGATGTGAATTTCCCATTAGCTAGGAAGAAAACACAGTTCAAGATAAAAAACCAGCTTGGTCCTTTTATCTATAATAATAGGGAGGCTGGAGAAAGCAGAGAAGTGTTTATAGGAAATTCAAATTGAGCCCTTTCATGCATGAGTCCAGGGTACAAATTGAAAAATATGCCAATGAGTCAGAGTGGTTGGAAAATACCTTGATAGATATGGGGAAACAAATGGATACTAGTTCCATTCTGCATACTCCAGCACTGTAGGACAAGAGTACAAAAAGGACCAGGGAAGAAGGTTTTTGCTCAAGCATAGATACAACACATGATAGATTTGAAATCATGTACAGGAAGAAGCCAAAGCTAAATCATGTCAATGAGCAAGAAGAGATAGTTGGGGCAGTTGAGACACTTCAACTCATTGATAGAGAAACAGTGGTTAGAGAAAATACAGCTCCAGTAGTTTTAGAGGAAATTCATCAAACTTCCACCTCCAATACCCAGAGTATTCAGAAACAGCTTAGCATAGAGGTCTCACCATCAAGCAAACCAGTGGATAAGGAAAAAGACATGAAGAAGAAGTATAAAGAAATAAAATTAAGAAATGAGGCATTAAAAGCTTAAACATATGCCCAGTATTTCAAACAGACTCCTAGCAATAAGAATAGGTTAATGTCAACTTTTGACATTAAAACTGGTAAAATGCAAATGACCTTTTTGCATCCTACAGTCTAGAAACCTAAGTCATCAATAAACTACAGGAAAAAAAATTTGAAGTTTTGGCCAAGGATGTCCACCCTATTGATCAAATTTAATTTCATAAGCAAGCAGGAAAGATGATCTACTCAATGATGACCAACAAGGCCATGAGTGTTCAAAAACTTCAAAATTCTCTAGACAACATCACAACACAATTTAAGCTAGAGAAAGCATCCTCACAAACAAAGGATAACATAATCAAGTCACTGGAAGACTTGGTTATTGAGATTGGATATAATCCAAATGACATCAAGGCTGCAGAAAAGCTCATAAAGAAGAAAAATGAAGACATTGTTGCACTGAAGAAGCAACTGAAGTTGCCTCCTTCTGAACATCCATAGACCAAGGAGGTTCTAGAGAGCCAAAATTAGAAAGATGAAATGATGGACCTCATTCTCTAGCTAAATGCTCAATTAAAAGAAATGGAGAATGAATTGGACAATTTAATACAGCTGAAATAGGCCAGCATTGAGACAGCTACTCCTACTGCTATTCCTACAGTTACTGCAGAAGTTCCTTCAACTTTGGTAGCTTCATAGGCCCCAACAGCATCACTAGCGACAACACTTCCAACTACAACAACAACTACATTAGCAACAGGTTCAATAACAGCAACAAGTCATCCTAGTGATGAAACCACTAAACCGGTCAAGGCCATGGAGGATATGTCCATCCAGACCACTGAAATAAATAGAATTAAGGAACAAATGAAAAGTCTATAGGATGAGAAGAAACTGGCTCAAATTATGCATACGAATGAAGGTCATAAGACAAACAGGTTGAATGAAATATTAGAGAACTTAGAGAAGGAGTTGACACTCAAAGAGCCACTAGCCCAGGAAAAACAACTTTTATGGGCCAATATCATTGACTCAGTCAATGATATTTGGCCATCTATACAACTAATCTTTGAAAAAAATGATTTAGTCAAAGATGTTGGTGAAGAAATTCAAAGGGTTAAGGTCGAACTTGGAAACATGCCAAAAGAAGCCTCTAGAATAATCCAGTTCCTTAACTCAAATAATAAATATGAATTGCAGGAGATTAGAATAGTTGACAAAACTGGCACTATACTAGAGGTGAAGAAGTTAATCACTAAGAGGAACCTGATGATGCAGCTTGAGGACAAATGCCAAACAATGGAGCTAGCTATAGGTAGGTTCATGGTCAAATTTGATACTTTGAGGCATAAAGGTCTACCTAGTCCACTGGTAATTAATGACAGGTTAATGCCACATGAAGACTATGACAAGAGAGTTAGAGAAGTAGAAAAGGAGCAAGCCAATAGTTCCTCCATGAAAGGGATGCCTATAGGAAAGGTTCTTTACCAGACTTTTGGGAACCTCTTTTACCTCCAGTATGAGGTAAAAAATATTTTTGTAAACAAGCAAACCTTTGCAAAATATACAAAATCTCATGAAGTCTACAGAAGAATGGAGAATATTAAATTACCAGATATAGAATCTTGGGAAAAGTCAAATGATTTACTGTAAAAAGATGCAAGGTAAACAATGAATACAGAGCAGTGAAAGTAAAACAACAAATCACCTAAGTCAAAGAGTATAAGATGAAAGAGTATCAGTCAAAGGACAAAGTAAAAAAATAGCCAGTGTAGAGCAACAACAAAGGAGACAAAGAAGTAAAAGAGAAAAGTATAAAACAACAAAATTAGTAAAATAAGGGAGAGCTAGCCGTTTAGTTTCCTAGGTGTCTCTATCTTCTTGCATGAAGATATTTATTTTCCTTGAATAATTCCTAAAGTAGTTTAGGATATTTTGTAACTATTTTTTGTATAAATACTTCATAATTCGAAGTATAGAAGGTGGATTGCTGAAAATTTCTATAGTTACATTGATCTGAAAACCTAAGCGTTTATTATAAACACTTTTAAGTCAACAGACTGGAATGGGTAATAAAGGCATTGCATTACAGGATTCATTATAGGATTCATGTGTTGGGCCACTTCAGTGAAGTATCTTTCATTTTTCAAATTGTTATTTTCTTAAGTATATCATAAACATACATGTGTTTCCAATTTGAATGAAATAACTGGAATTTTACTTTAGAATTTGTTTAAGTACACTTTGTCTTGAACAATTATTCATCTTAATGTTTTATTCTGATATCCAGAGTAGGGAATTCTTAATTTCTCCCTAGTTTTGATTGACCTCTTTCATTTCCTTCATTATCTAGTTTGAGGAATCCTTGACTGCTCCTTGACCTCGATTGAAAAACCACTTCACCATCCAGCCTAAAATATCTAAATTTACTCAGCTACCTTGCCCTGTGAACACTATCTTTAGAACTTGATTCAATATTTTTTTCTTGACATTTGAACTCCATGGCCCAATGGTAAAAAGACATCTATCTATCCATACAAATCAGTGATTCCACCACCAAACCAAATCAAAAACCAACCCAATCAAGCTTAAATAACTAGCCTAGGATTAATTAACTCAACAACTTTAAATCATTAAGAGAGAGTCCTCTCTGAGCATTAGGAAGGCTAGATCATGATCTCAAAAGTAGGTTTTTGGTTACCTCTATTATTTCTTTCATGAAAACCCTAGGGAAATTTTAGAGTGATAACATAGTGGTGACCATATTGGGGACAGAACATTTTATCTTCCTCATAAAAGCGCATCAAAGTTCGGATCTAATTGTTGATGGTGAACAATGATTAGACACCAGAAGGTTGTACCTTTCACCTGGTGACTCCATTGTTCAAGATCTAGAGCTTCAAACTTTAGAGAAATTCTAAGAGCTGTGTTTCTTATTCTCAAATCAACAAAATTTTCTCCTAAAGTTAAAATATGTGTTCTTGAGTTAGTTGCTGAAAAATATGAAAATGGCATTAAACTTTTTCATTCTCAAATTTAATCATATAATTTCCGAGATCCTAAATAATTCTTGGAAAATCTTCCTTCAAAGCAAGAGGAAATTGTACTACCTTTTGATTGGCAGGTTGAGGATGATTATGCTTTCAAGTACAAAACTAAAGAAGAAGTTGCAGGGTTTAATATTGGGGACCAACTGATCAATTAGTCATTGAAGGCCTAGAAGCAAATATCATACAATATAATTTTGTTGATCCTATAACAGATTACATTGAGGTTATTTTTAGCTCAAGTTTTCAAACATGTTTTCTCTATAAGGACTGAATACATCAGTAGTTGCCATTATATATCACATATTTGATTATTTGGACACATGATCAAATTATACTTTTGAGTTTGCTGACAATCAGTCAAGCAGTCCATTTGTTTCTGCAGCTGCTTGACTAGCTTCATTGGCATTTCTGTATTATTTAAGTCAGCTTGATTTTCAACAATATAAGGTAGGTAGAAAGGTGCAAATAAGCTTAGGACTCTCAGCATTTTTTTTTTAGTTTCAAATTCAGTTTGTTTCTCAAATTCCAGTTCAGTGTGTCGTTCAATGTTTTGTATGCAGAGTGGTTTTGATTTTAGTTTGAGAGTTGGCAGAACAAGTTGCAGATTTGGGAACAACCCAATGGAGAAGGCACTGATCTATAAACTCATAGATCTGCAGTTCTTGGCACCTCCAAGGAGACTGCCATCCCCAAGCTGGAGCCGATGTTAGTGTCCTATAATTATAGGAAATCTAATGATTCAGATATTATTTGTTGCCCTCATGATGAAGCTTTTGGCTTGCTAACTCGCCCCACTTCCTCTCCATTTTGCATCATCCTTTACTCAGCTTCTTGCTTTATCACCCACTTTCATTGTTAATTCATTTGAATATTACCCCAACATAAGTCGAATACTTGCTTTCAAAAAATTAAGAATAGGTTTGTGTGACAAAAATATTATATATTCCAGAGTTTCTAGTTTTAAAGACTTGTATTTTATTGAAATTTACACAAAAAATAAGCGTGAAATCTTAGCTCCCGCTCCATCTCCATGTGACCTGCATTCACAATACCTAAGCCTAGAAACACCTAACACCAAGCACAAGTGGGTAGAGTTGGGCTTATTTTATCAAAACACAATGTAACTATGGGCTTTTATAAACCATCATGAAGAATGTTCCCTTATGAATGTGAGATAATATATATATATATATATATATATATATATATATATATATATATATATATATATATATATATATATATATATATATATATATACGTAGAATCCCTCTTTTTACCCCTTACTTCACAAAACCCTATTAATATAAAGTTTTGGAATTTATATTAATTTCTCCCAACAAGCCTATACTACCTCTTCCCCTTGCAAAGTCAACCAATTTCCCACGCACTAAGAATTAAACCCCCTTCATTTTTATTTGCCCCAAGATTCGTAAAAATAAATGAACAGTTAAAATTCCATATCGGGCACTCAGCATACCACCTACCACTCAAAAGCTGCGCAATAAACCATTAACTATTTTGGTTTTGAAATTTATAAATGTTACGGGAATATAGGGTGGATTAATTTCTAGTGAAATACGAGATATGAGAATGCAGTAATATTTTAGAGCTACATGTGAAACCATACTTGAGGTAAATGGTTTTATAGCTACACATGACCTACGGGTGAAACCATACTTGAGGTAAAATTATAAACCATACTTGAGGTAAAATTATATAGCTACAGGCAATATGAGACTAAGGTTGTGGAACTAGATTCAAAAGTAAATGGTTTTATAGTGACACATGAAATATAATTCACAGATGTCATGGATTTATCAAAGAAAATAAAAGGGAAAATTTCACATGAAGGAGAGTAAAGATAGAATTCATGTAAATGAATTCCACGATAGAAGATTAAGGTGAAATCAATTTACAAGCATGGAGAAATCAATTTATAGATGTAAAATCATGTTGCAAGTGAAAGTAAAAGAGTAAAGTGAGAATACCCTTCCAAACATACAATTCAACACATGGTTTTGCAAAACCATCCAAGTATTCTAGAAGGGTAAAAGGAATTTACATATAGATAAAATGAATTTACAAAGGAATGAGTAATAGGAACAAAACTACACATGGTTTTGTGAATTCATGGAAAGAGAAAACAAAACGATGGATTGAAAAAAACACATGGTTTTGTAGAAATTTAATTATAAATTTCATTTAAAATATTTTGGAAATATTATTCAAATATATCTATATATATATATATATATATATATATATATATATATATATATATATATATTCCAAAGTATTTTGTGACACTAATGGATGATAAAATAGCAGGGCAGTCACACAGGATCAACCATCATTGAGGAAAGTCTCAGATTATCAAGTCAGAGGATCAACAAGCAGTTGAGTGAATTACTAAGAAAAAGAGAGATACATCTAAATCTGCTAGTTCATCTGCCAGCACAACCACAAATTTGGGTACACATCCTACTTGCTCCCACTTCCACAACAACAAAATTTGCACAGTACATTCCACCAGAACTATTAATCTGCAGCAGTTAGAGCTTTTTAGTTCATCTATAGCCTAAAAATGTCATGTCTGTTAGAGACATCATTTATTGTAAAGGGTTTACAGATTTTGTATAAATGCTCTTTCTTTTGAAGTATTAGATGTCGATTGTTTTAGATCAAAAATATTAGTGATATGTTGGAGCTTTGTAAGCTTTTTTTAAAGCACTGGAGCATCTATACTAAGAAGACCATTCATAGGATTCTTGTGGCTTAAATATTGGTGATGTTATTCTTATGTTAAAGTGTTTCCCTATCATCTTTTCACTGTAATCATCTAAATTCCAATTGAAAAACAAAAAATGTGATGAATAGGATTTACTTTTGAGTACCTTGTAGAAAATTTGTGTAGGTTAACCCGAAAATGCAATATAAATCAAAGTAGAATATTATAACCTACTTCTACTATCAATTTGTGGAAGCTTAAAGATCGAGCTGAACAATATAATCAGAAGAAGAAGAATCAATCGCATAATACACAGGAAAATACTTTGGGAAAATCCTTAGCTAAAAACCCCACACTATTGTATTATCCTACAAGGTGTAAATACATAGGAATTATACAAAGCCTTAGCTCTCATAGCTAGCCAGATCTCAATACAATCCTCACAGATGCTCCCAGGAAATCTTGGCTTCTCTCCAGCCTTCTTCTCTGCCCTCCAAGCTTCTATTTCCTTGCGTTGTTCCTTGTGGATGATTCACCTTCAACCAAGTGGAAAACCTCCTCCAAAACTGCGCAATCCTCAAGGATTAAATCCTTATTGCATGCAAGAGTTTTCCTTTTGAGAAAACACATGCAACTGATAGTACATTGTCCTTACATTTATCTCAACTGGGTATTTCTCATAATAGACATGCATGAGTTTGAAGTAATCTTCAGTTAACTAGAGTAGCACTATTTGAGTGCATGCATGAATCAACCGACTATTAACTCTCTATTAGTTCCTCAAATAGTTTGGAACTAATTTAACTGGACTTAACTCAGTAAACTGAGTTAACTAATTACAAATCAAATATAACACAAACTTATCTCCTTGATTTAAGGGATAACTCTTGCATGACTCTAGAAATACTTCTAACTTGAATTTCTCCAACTAATTAATTTAAAATAAATTAATTAATTATTTCCAAGTAGTTGTTAATACTAGATTTGATTTTAATTCACAATTTAATTCAAGGAAAAATTAAATTGGAATATTCTTGTTGCCATATTTCAACACTCCCTCTCAACAAGAAAGGGATTATCTGCCACACCGATCCTGTCTCTATGGGACTCGAATTTACACTTTGACAATGCCTTTGTCAAAATGTCAACAACTTGCTCCTCTGTCGAAATATACTACAGCAACATGATCCTCTCAACCTGTGAAAAGCCACAGGCAACAAATCTTTCCTTATGCTTCTCCACACTACCATCAGTAGCTTGCTTTACCTTGTAAGGCCAATAGGAACTCACAAATGACTCGTTCTCTGGTCTCGGAACCACGTCCCAAACACTATTACGAACTACACCATAGCATCAACCCAAATCGGCTGCTACACTGCTTCCTCAAAGGAAGATGGCTCGGTCTCAACACATTCCCCAGCAAGGGCCATGTATCCAGTGTACCTCTCAGCTGACCTCCTCTGTCTGCGCTGAGAAGATGGTGCTCCCACATTCTCTTCTGCATCCTCCAACAATCTGTCAGCTTCTCTTGTGTGCTTCCGTCCATCTCTAGAAGACTCTGCTTGACTGGATTTCTCCACTCTTGGAACCTATGCATGCAACTGCTCCACATCAATCTGAGGCTCCTCCTCCTTAGGAACCAACAGTTCCTCCACAGCCTGTAGTTGGAGCTCCCTCTCAAGGGAAACTCTCATTGCGTTCTGCTCATCAAACTTGATATCTCAGTGAACCACTGTCCTCCAACTGGTAGGTAAGTACACCCGATAGTTGTGAGATGTATCAATGTACTCCATAAGTATCCCAAACTATATTGTCGGATCAAGATTCTTCCATGCATCCTTTGTCACATAGAAATATATCGATGAGCCAAAGATCTTGAGGTGACCCACATCTGGTCTCTTACTAGATAAATCTTCTTCTGGTGTCTTCATCCCAAGTATGCAATGCAGGCTTCTATTATGCAAATAGATCGTTGTGTTGCATGCCTCAGCCCACAAGTGAAGTGGTAGGCCTTGGTCATGCAACATTGCCCATGCTGCCCCTATAATAGTTCTATTCTTCCTCTCGGCCACCCCATTCTTCTGTGGGTTATGAGGTGTCGTCAAATCTCATTTAATTCCTCCCACTACACAGAAGTCCTTAAACTATTGAGAGACGTATTCTCCACTATTGTCGCTTATCAAGGCCTTGATCTTATTCCCTAACTCTTTCTCGACCAAAGCTTTGAACTCACAAAACTTTATGAAATTTTGGTCCTTCTTCTGCATGAAATAAATCCAGCATTTACGAGAATAGTCATCAATGAAAATCACATAATACCTTTGCTTCATTGTGGATGCCGTCAAGAATGGTCCACACACATCAATATGAACTCGCTCTAAGATAGCCTCTTCTTGACTGTCTCGATCATGAAAGGAAGACTTGTTGTACTTTCCCAATGTACAACCTTTGCATGTGTCAACTTGCTCAAGTTTAGCTTTGGGAAGTCCTGTAGATATCTGTTGCATTATTTTCAAAGCCCCATGATGCAAATGGCCCAACTACCTATGCCACAACTCACCAATGTCTTGGATTTGCAGCAATTCTGCTTTCGTACTCAATGCTGCACAATCATCTACCTCTAGTTTATAGATATTCTTCACCCGAATCCCTATCCTCTTGGTCTGACCTGTGGCTATGTGTCTTAGGAATGCCTTTCCTTTACTGAAGACGACATCGTAGCCTTTGTCCTCCAACATCGCAATCGATACCAAGTTCTTCTTTAGTCCAGGCACATACATCACATCTATCAAGGTGAGAGGAGCTCCATGCTCCCTCTGAAAAGCAATCATGCCCACTCCTAAAACACTATACCTTCCATCGTCACCCATCTCTATGCACATCTTGAGGTCTTTCTCCTCCAAGGCACTGAATAAATTTTTATTACCAGTCATGTGGGATGAGGTTCCACTGTCAAGATACAAGACACAACCCATCATCGATGAAACCATGCATGCGATGAGGGTAAAGTCCATTTCGAACTAAGAGGTTAATGCCTCACCTTCTGATCCTTCCGAGGATCCCTTCTTGGACTTCTTCAATGGGAAATTAGTCGCATAATGTCCCATCTTGTGACAATTAAAGCATCTTACTTTAGACATGTCACCCTTCTTCCCTCCATGAGAAGAATACGATTTGAAATGGGAAGCCTTCCCCTTCCCTTTCCTTGCCTTACTTGCTAAGGCTAGATTTTCTTCATCATCATCCTTGGATGAAGAACCATCTCGTGTGCCCCTCCTGATCTCCTCTTGCATAAGATCTAACCACAGTCATTCCCAATCCGGTAGTTTCTCCCTTCCATTCACAGAGTCCTGGTAGTTATTCCAACTCTTTGGAAGGCCATGGAGAGCGAGGCTCACCATATCATCATTGGCAGTAGTTATTCCCACACTGCCAAACTCATCTCTGCAGGTGGTGAGCTTGTTCAGATATGTGGAAATAGTATCGCCCTTCTCCATATTGATTCTTCGAAGCTTATCCTTGAGCGCCAGTTTCCTCTGGTCACTACTATTCTGGTAGAGGTCCTTCAATGTCTTCCACATTGAAAATGGAGTATCCTTCCCATGGAGACTCAAGACAATATGGTCTCGAACTCCCTCAAGGATGATCCATCTCACCTTCGCCACACACTTCTTCCACTCAGCCAACTCTTGTACATTAGTTGAAGCTGGTTTTTGGATTTCTTGATCAATGAATTCCTTCAAGCCATTGTCTTCTAATACAGCGTCCATTCTATCTTTCCATGCTATGTAATTTGACCTACCTTCCAAGGCATACTCGAGTCTCAAGCCATAGAACGCCATTGGCCAACCTTGAAGTATGATATGAATTCCATTTGCACCTACAACCCCGAACTTCAAACTTCAAATTCTCTTCCCAGTATACTGTTCACAGCTCCGATACCAAGTAGAAAATTCTACAAATCTAGCTCTGGTACCATGTGGAAAATCTATGTAGGTTAACTCGATAATGCATTATAAATCAAAGTAGAATACTATAACCTACTTCTACTATTAATTTGCGGAAGCTTAAATATCGAGCTGAAAAATATAACTAGAAGAAGAAGAATCAATCGCACAATGCACATGAAAATAATTTGGCGAAAGCCTCAGCTAAAAACCCCACACTATTGTATTATCATATAGGGTGGAAATACATAGGAATTATACAAAGCCTTAGCTCTCATAGCTAGCCAGCTCTCAGTACAATCCTCATAGATGCTCATAGACAATCTTTACTTCTCTCCAGCCTTCCTCTCTACCCTCCAACCTCCTATTTCCTTGCGATGTTCCTTGTGGATGATTCACCTTCAACCAAGTGGAAAACCTCCTCCAGTACTGCGCAATCCTCAAGGATTAAATCCTTGACTGCATGCATGAGTTTTCTCTTTGAGAAAACCAATGCAACTAGTAGTACACTATCCTTGACATTTATCTCAACTGGGCCTTTCTCAGAATAAACATGCATGAGTTTCTGATGAGGGAATCTTCAGTTAACTGGAGTAGCACTAGTTGAGTGCATGCATGCGTCAACTAATTGTTAACTCTCCATTAGTTCCTCAAATAGTTTGGAACTAATTTAATTGGACTTAACTTAGTAAACTGTGTTAACTAATTACAACTCAAATATAAATCAATCTTATCCCCTTAATTTAAGGGATAACTCTTGCATGACTTCAGAAAGACTTCTAACTTGAATTTCTCCAACTAATTAATTTAAAACAAATTAATTAATTATTTCCAAGTAGCTATTAAGACTAAATTCAATTTTAATTCAGAATTTAATTCAAGGAAAAATTAAATTGGAATATTCTTGTTGCCATATTTCAACATACCTTATTATGGCTGCTTTTGCAATCTGTATGTTTTCTACTGAAGGCCATACTAAAGAATTCTTGACTACTCTTTAGTTCTACCTGATTGACTGAATTTCATGCTAAAGAATTCTTAATTGCTCTTTAGTTCTACTAAAAGTTTTCATTGTTCTACCATAATCCACTTATTATTATGAAAGATCCAGTAAATATTCCTAACTTGCCCTGTGCTTATTCTATGAAAAATTGATGCAACCATCCAGTTTACCTTTTGACTCCATTTCCCAGTAGATGCTAATTAAATTGAATACAATCAGTCTTCCAAAACCCAAAGCACAAGTACAATCATAAATAGTCTAAGATTTTCAAGCAACACATATAAATTTTATAGAGAGAGCCCTCTCTGGGATTGGAAGGGCTAGATTCCCATCCCGAAGTTGGTTTGATGTTACATTCTTGTGTTTTTTCCTACAACCTTCAAATTACAGGGTGATAACATAGTGGCGAGCATACTGGGGATCGAACCGAGAATCTCTGGTTTCAAAGACCAGTCCTCAGTTTAATATACCTTAAAAGAAATCCTAAAAATTGTCTTTTCACCTTAAGGCCATTTTAGGGTTGTAAAAGGTTTCATTAAAAAATTAAAAAAATTTAAAATTTTGGCTTCCAAAAGAACATACTAGACCAGGGAACATCCAGATCCAAACCCTGCTATAATTGTAAATAATCTAGACAAAATATTGAGAAAAAACAATAAAGTAGAAAGTCAAGAAAGCATTAGTCAGTTAACCAAAGCAAATTCACTTCCTAAAGAGTTATCAAACTTAGAGGATCTTCAATTTGATTTATCATTTGAGCATTCATTGTTTCATACCAAATCTAAAACTTCAGTCCATGATATTGTAATAGACTCTGCTTTTATTCAATTTATTGAATCAAAGAAGACTACTATACATCCTGATTTAGATCAACATGTTCTAGACACTTTTGACAAACTTGATGCTTTAACCTAAAATTTGATAAGACACATAGATGAAGCTTATTTTCAACAATCAGTTTAATTAGCTGCCCTAATTGCTGCTACTCCTAAGCCTTCTACCATTCCTTCAGAATCTGTAAATTCATCTTTATTTAGCACCACCTCGCCTATTATTTCCACTACACCTCATTCCCTAGAATCATTCATCCCCAAGCTTCCTCTTCAGCCTAGAGTTTTATTTCCATCTGTAAATACTTCAAGTTCATTAGTAAGCCCTTTAAGTTAAGTTGTAAGCCCTTCAAGTTCATCTTCAAACACTACGACTTTACCTCCTAGCTAAGCTAGAATCTTAGCCATGGCTACTAGATATGCTCCTTTGACCTTACCAGCTCAAGTAAATGCCATGCCCCAAGACTATCAGAGAAATCTTTCAGTTTGATGGTACTGGTCAATATACTACACAACAACTTGTAAATAAAATGAATGATTATTTTGAATTACATGAAATTGATGAAGAAGATGTACAAATGAGATTATTTTCACAAACACTAGCAGGAGATGTCAAGAAATGGTTTAAAGGTATACCTGCTAGTCATATTGCTGATTTACCTGCTTTCCATAGACTGTTTATCAATAGATGGGAAGGAAAGAAAAATCGTTTACAAATATTATTTGTATATGAAAACATTAGAAGAGCTCCTAATGAATCTATTCAAAACTATTGTACTAGGCTTAATAGTATTTATAATGCAATCCCTGCAAATATCAAACCTCCACCAGACTTGGCACTAATCAAATTTCCTGATGGGTTTGACACAAACATGTCCTACCAATTGAGACAAAGAAACCCTCCAACTCTAGAACAAATGCAAAGTGATGCAGTTAGTGTAGAGGCTAACTTGTTGGCTAAAAGAGCTAGGATGAGAAATGAGAGGAGAGTTACCATTAAAGAGGAACCATCCAATTTAGATGTTAATATAGATACTTTGGCTAAAGGTTTAGAAAAGTTACAGGATAGATTAGAAATTATGTAAATAAAACCACAATGGGATAATCAACAACAAGGTCCTCAAATAAGAAATCCAAACTTTAGGAATAATCCCAATATTGGTAAGCCTAGAGAAGGACCACTTGATCAATAGATTAGACCACCTTTCCAAGAAACTTATGATGAAAGTTCTCACCAAAATGAAGAATATCCAGACATTCAGATTAACTTAATGGGAATAAATGATAGTAATACTATTTTTCTTACTCAAGAAGAACAAGAATTATGCATGTTACAACAATTACAGTTGCAATCGGGAGGGTCCTTTGATTATAAACAAGGTTATTAGTTTGCTATTAATGAAGTTCATAATCAATATAACCATAGGAGTAGGAAAAACATAGAAGCCCCTAATAATAAAACTATCCAAAATCAGACCAAGAAAATGGTAGGAGCTCCTATAGCCAAAGTGCTGCAAATTCTCTCAAGAGAAACCCAAAAAACTTTCACTCCGAAGATTGTAGCCAGTCCAAAAATTGTAGACATCACAGATACTACTGTCAAAAATTCAGCTAATATTCAAAAAGCAGCCACTCTGAAAACTTCAAAGGGTGACCAAAAATTAACTGATCCTCAAACTTCAAAAGTTATTCAGATTTCAATTGCTTCCCAAACTATTCCAAATCAAAGAATTCAATATAGTAAAATAATAGACACCCAAACACAAACTGAATTACCAACTGAAGATAAAAGAGAGGAAACTACACAAACTCCAATGGCCAAGGAGGAATTTATTCAGTTAGGCAAAACACAAACTCCATTTAATATCCAAAATGAAATTTCCCAATTAAAAATATCAGTTCTTTTAACAAAATTGATAAGAAATGATTCCTACAAAGCCCAAATCACTAAAACACTGAATGTGGATGAAGGAGAAGACCCTTTTAATTTAAATAATGACCAACCAGAATTAATCTTTGGCCCTGAGGTAAATGGTAAACATGAACAAAGTAGTATTCCTCCATTCTACATTAGTTTGACTATTCATTATCAAATCTTACACAATGCTATGTTAGATTCAGGAGCATATCACAATTTAATGCCAAAAGAAATCATGGAGACACTGGATTTAGATATAACCAGACCATACAAAGATCTTTTCTCTTTTGATTCTAGTAAAGTTAAGTGCCTGGGCCTAATAAAAGACTTGTGTGTTACTCTAGTTCAATACCCAGGTAAAAGTATTGTCATGGATATTGTAGTTGCTGATATCCCTCCAAAGTATGGAATGCTATTGTCTCGCTCATGGGGAGAAAAATTGCAGGGATCTCTACAATTAGACATGTCTTATACCACAATTTTAGTATTTGGTCAACCCAAAAAGCTTTATAGAGAAACTTTAATGAAATACATGGTCAGTAGTACAGATAAACCACAAAATTATCCTATTTATTATGTACATTTTGATATGGATTCTTTCATTTTATGTAATTTAGACACCGAAATGTACAATAACATAGTTGTCAAACAAGAACATAAAGAACCTGACAGTGAAAATATATTTCATGAATCTAGGTGGCACTTAGACTTTGATGGTACAATGAACATATTAGGAGCAGGTACAAGAGTTTGGATTCATAACATTGAAAATAATCATTCTGAAGGTCATGCCTTTAGATTAAACTTTAAATGCACAAACAACATGGCAGAGTATGAAGCTTTAATCTTAGGATTGAAAATTATAAGAAATCTTGGAGCCAAAAGAGTCTCTATCACAGGAGACTCTGAATTGATCATAAAACAAATTAAAGGAGAGTATTCTGTGAATAATCCTATAATTATCCATTACAGAAAAACTGTCCTAGATCTGATTAAATAACTTCTTGAAATTGATTTTGTTGCTATTCCTAGGAAACAGAACATGCAAGCTCATAGTTTGGCTACTTTTTCTAACACTTGTAGATTTCCTTTTTAGCTCAATCACCAGTACACTGTAGAGGTAAGACACAAGTCTGTTATACCTGATAATTTGAAATATTGGCAAATTTTTTCACAAGATTCTCAAATCTATGATTTCATGAACGCTGAGGGAGAATTCCAAAGAAGTAACATAGATACTGATTGTACAGTATAAGACACCATGGATAGTGAAATAGGTATGAATGCTTTAGATGTAAATAAACCCACTAAATTCACTAAAGTAGAAATAGATAAGCTAGAAAAGGTAGAAATAGAAGAACTAGTTAGTGATGATTCTGGGATTTTAAACCTTAAAAATAACTTTTTACCTAAGGGACTGATCCCATTAGAAGATCTGTTTGGTTCAAATTATGTATCTAGGAAACCAAATATGGAGCCTTTAAGATCAGACATAGAAGAATGCAACCTGGGAACAGAAGAAAAACCTAAGCTTGTTAAGTTATCCAAAGCATTACCTCCAGCTGAAAAGCTGAAATACATAAGTTTGTTTAAAGAATTTCAAGATGTCTTTGCCTGGAGTTATGAAGACCTCAAGTCTTATGACACCAACATTATTCAACATAAAATACCCATCAAAGAAGATCATAAACCCTTTAAACAAAATCTTAGGAGAATTAATCCAGTTCTTATGCCATTAATTGAAAAAGAAGTAAAAAGGATGTATGAGGCACAAATCATAGCACCAATTAGATATTTAGATTGGGTCTCTAATTTAGTCACTACTAGAAAGAAAACAAGAGAAATCAGACTCTGTGTTGATTTCAGAAACTTGAACAAAGTATCACTAAAGGATAACTATCCCCTCCCTAAAATGGACCATATTCTCCAGAGGGTAGTAGGGTCATCCAGAATTTCATTACTTGATGGATTCTTTGGATACAACCAAATCCTTGTTCAGCCAGAGGATCAAGCAAAGACTGCATTTACCACTCCCTGGGGTACTTTCATGTATTTGAAAATGCCTTTTGGATTGATGAATGCTGGAGCAACATTCCAAAGGGAAATGGACATAGATTTTGGAAAGGAAATCCATGACTTTCTAGTTGTTTACCAAGATGACATCATGGTGTTTTCCAAATCAGATAATGAACATCTAGATCACCTAAGAATATTTTTTATTAAATGTAGAAAATTTGGTATTTCTTTGAATCCCAAGAAGACACTCTTTGGTCTAGAAGAAGGTAAACTCTTAGGACACATAATTTCAAAAGAGGGCATCAGAATTGATCTAGCTAGAATAGAGGTAATCCTAAACATCAATCACCCTAGGAACATTAAAGAATTACAATCATTCTTAGGTAAAATAAATTTTCTTAGAAGATTCATTTCTAACTTAGCAAAACTAATCAAAGAATTGAATAAATTGTTAAATAAAGACTCAATACTTAAGTTGACAGTAGAGGCTAAGCAGTCTTTTGAGGCAATCAAAGAAGCCCTTACTAAAACACCTATCCTCACAACTCTTGATTTCAAAAAAGATTTTATAAATTTTTCTTTTGCTTTAGAACATATTGTTGCAGCAGTCTTGTTGCAAAAGAATGATCAAGGTTATGAGTAGCCTATTACATTTTTCAACAAATCTTTGAGAGATGCTACACTAAAGTATAATATAATGGAAAAACAAGCACTTGCTTTAGTGAAGGCTATTAAAGATTTCAGAGTGTACATTTTATACTCACACATCATTGCATATGTTCCAAATTCAGTAGTAAAGGACATTCTAACACAAAATGGGCCTGAAGGAAAGAGAGGCAAATGGATTGCCACTATTTTGGAATATGATATTGAAATAAAGCCCACAAAACTAATCAAAGGCCAAGGTTTAACTAAACTCATGGCTAAATTGAATTGTCAGGCCTTAGATATAAATTTAATTGGTGTTCTAGATGATCAGGAAGAGATGGCAACTCCACAGATCAGTGGATCTTTTTTAGATTCACCTTGGTATACAAATGTCATATTTGTTTTACTAAATTTACAAGCTCCTCCTGGTCTATCTAGAACTAAAGGTGGAATCTTGAAAATGAAATCAATGAAATATTGTATCATAGATAATGCTTTATTTTGGAAAGATAATGGTGGCATTTTGTTGAATTGTTTATTAAAACATGAAGCTGATAAAGTTATGCAAGAATTTCGTGCAGGAGATTGTGGAGGAAACCTATACTGGAAAATAAATGTTGATAAGATTTGAAGCGCAGGTTTTCACTGGCCCACCCTTTTTGCAGATGTCAAGAAATATGTGACCTCCTGTCATAAGTGCCAAATATTTGAAGGCAAGAAAAGCTATTACATTTACCCCTAAAACCCATCTCCATAGAAATCCCATTTAAGCAGTGAGGTCTAGACTTCATTGGTGAAATTCACCCATCCTCCTCAGCCCAACATAAATGGATTTTTACAGCCACTGATTACTTTACTATATGGATTGAAGCCATCCCTTCTAGACAACCCACTGATTCTGCCATCATCTCATTCCTTGAAAACAATATCCTTTCAAGATTTGCATTCCCACAAAAGCTCATTATTGATAATACAACTGCATTCAAATCCAAGAAAATGGTAGACTTTTGTAACTGATACCACATTACCCTTGGCCATTCCATAATCTATTACCCTCAAGGTAATGAACTTGCAAAATCCTCAAACAAAAGCCTTGTTAATATCATCAAGAAATCGTTAGAAGACAATAACAAGACCTGGAACAACAGGTTCGTTAATGTCTTATGGGTAGATAGACTAACTACAAAAAGTCCATTGGTACATCTCCTTATCAACTAGAATATGGAATGGATGCTATTTTTCCATCCTCTTTAGGAGTACCAGTGATGAAAATGATTCAAGAGTTGCAGGTAGAATCAAATGATATCCAAAGGAGGATAAATCAAACAATACATTTGCAGCAAACCAGGGAAGAAGTCTATGTCAAATCCCAAGTGATCCAAGATAAAATCAAAAATATTTTTGACAAGAAAACCAAAGCTGATGATTTTTACATAGGTGACAAAGTACTCAAATGGGATTCTAGAAGAGAAGAAAAGGGTAAACATGGAAATTTTGATTTCCTATGGAAAGGACCTTATATCATTTATGGTTACAGAGGTAACAATGAATTTTTCTTGAGGCAGTTAGATGGAACAGATCTACCAGGTGGACCAATCAATGGTAGAATGTTGAAGCATTACTTATCCCCAGATTAACATTAGTTTAGTTGTTTACTTTGTTCATTGTACATAACATTGCAAAGTTTAGATTGGATTGGATGATTATCTTTTGAAGTTGAAGCCCGAAGAGAAGGCCCTAAGATTTGAAAGGTGTACCATCATATGTATGAATAAAGTAGATCACAGAGAAGCAGTTACAAGGAAACCACAGTCAAAGTTTCAAAGGCTACTGATCTTAAAG
Organism: Pinus tabuliformis; assembly: GCA_031772625.1. Lineage (NCBI taxonomy): Eukaryota > Viridiplantae > Streptophyta > Pinopsida > Pinales > Pinaceae > Pinus > Pinus tabuliformis. The sequence goes on along the minus strand of CM062811.1, from coordinate 664,250,344 downwards.
TTCTTGACATTTCACCAAGAAATGCCATCCCCATCTGGAGCCACTGTTAGTGTCCTGTAATAATAGGATTCGTAATTTTGAATTTTCTAGGATTAGTCTTGTAATATTATGCATACTTTTTCTTTTTGCAAAATGTTTTCCCATATTAAAAATAAAAATGTAAAGAGGGTAAGTCCTAAAAGAAAAATCAAAGGACTAAAGAAAGGGATAAAAAAAGGAAAATAAGATATGAACCCCACCAAAAGAGGTAAAAACTAGATTCTAAAAGTGATGCAAATTCAAATGCCACTACTTTTTACTTCGCCTTGCAAAAATAAGATTGTGTGCAGCTTGTCAAAAATGACACAATCCATGATGATCAAATAGTTTAATCTTGATTCATTCATGCTTTAAATTTCATGTTAATAGATAGAGAAGAAAGATCTAGCCAAATTGTTTAATCTTGGCAGATTAGTAGATAGGTAGAGAATAATAAGGAGCTTACTAGTTTAATCTGAGCCCTTGGAAGCTATAAGGTTAGAATTAGATAGTTCACTTATCAAAAAAAAAAAATCAAGGGCCAGCAAGCTCAAATGCACCCAATAAATGAAGAGAAAATGCTAGGGTAAATAAAGGGTAGGTACAAGAGGTTTTGGAGTGCACATGGTTGCAAGCTCAAATGCACCTTCATTATGCTTAATCCTATGTTTTATGTGCAGGAGGAACTGTCAAAGGAAAGAGGACATTCACAAAAGTTGTGTAGTACTTTGGTTATTTACCCTAAACAAGTTCTATATGATTTTAGTCCTAAATACTAAAGTTCATTCACTAATTTCCTCTCATTTCACTCAAACCCTTACATATCTATATTTCCCTCCATTACCCCTTCATTACCTTTCATCCACTAATTTCCCCTTCTTGATTCAAAAGTACCCTTCCCTCTTCATTTCCCCTTGTAAAAATAACCCTTTCCCTTCATTTTAACCCTTTTACCCTTTGTTTTACACTTTTCCCTAGACATTACCCTTTAAAAATCATTTTCCCCTTATTAATTTCCCTTTTCCCTTAAAAACCCACTAGAACCCCTTATCCTAAGTTATTTCCTAACCTATATTCTCGCTTTATGTATATTAACCCCCCACTGTATAAATCCTCGACCCTAACTAAACCTTTGAAAATATGTAACCCACCGCATTATTTATCCCCGAGCCCCACCAACCACACCCCGACTCCGCCCTCGCAACTCTGCCATGTGCTAGCCATTCGATCAAACACTCCCAGATCCGACGGTCCATATCCATATCATGTGCTCCCATCGTCCGACTGTTAAAATCCCAAAAGCACGTGAGATTCGCAGTTTTGCCCGAGCGCTCTTTTGCTACGTGGCAACCCCATGTTATATCGCGTGCTCTCAGAAAATACTGCCTTTCACTCAAAAGCGGTGCGATATTCCACAAAACCACCTCCCCGCGTAGGATGAAATTTCCCACTGTTCATACTTTAATCTCATGCCCAAATGTTAACCGTTGTTGGATAAAAGCCAAAAAGCCACCCTTTTACCCTTTTCACCATTATTTCGTTGCAAACAACCTCTGCAGACCAATTCTGAACCCCGAAGCTCTGCTCAACCATTTTAACCTCACCTGCAACCAGAACATGCTACAGACTCTGACTTGACGCAGTAGAAAGTTCATTCAACCCTAAAAAACCTTTGTTGCTACCACAAAACCCTGACTACACACCAAAACTCTATTTTTCCAGGTATTCTTGAATAAAACCAGAATGGCCTTCTACTTAAGCTTTGCACAGTAATTATAAAAGTTTAATTAATTAAATTAATTAAAAACCTTACCAAACTAAAGAAGCCTACTATGCATCCGAAGAAACCCTTTTCTCCAGACTATATTCACCCTTCTCACTATTCCATAAGTCCTGAGCTACTTTTAAGCTAGATAAACAATAATTCAATAGAACAAACCAAATTATGGATTCCCAAATCATTCTAAATGAGAAACCCCTACAAACTGCTCACCTGGATGTTGACCACCTCCCATTGGCTGACAAAGATTTCCAAATTAAAGACACAGTTTCCCCTAGCCATTTATTGAAACTCCACTACTGAAGTAAAGACAAATTCCTGAACCAGAATGATGAAATTCATCTATGGGAATCCAATTTTCCTAAATACTTGTTCCCACAAGTATACCAGTTCTCTGAAATCATCCATCTATGCCAAAAATGTAATATCCCAAGCCAAAGAGCCACAGTCTCTCCTAACCAACAAATTTTGTTTACAATCACTGTAGAGTCAATAAACCAAATGCTGCAGATCCAACCAAACCCAAATGAAACCCCATTTTCCATTGAATACCTCCTTGAACTCTATTTGAAGCTGGACCTTCCCAAGAGGACTCAAATCTTTCAGACTTTCATCCTAGAAGAGTCTCATACCCCTACAAACAGTCCCCCACACTCTACTACCTTTTTCTCTGAGAGGTCTAGACAAATTGTGACCATGCTCTCTTGTATTCTAGGATACACCAAAAATGAGCATGTAGATGAGCCTATTCTTGCTTTGCTCTCTATATTTTTCCTAGGCAAGCCTCCAGCTACAATTTTCAGTTTTGCCCAGTTCTTGACAGACAAAATCCATGATCAATTGATCAGATTTCCAAATGAAAGAGTATTCAAATACTCTTCTGTATTGTTCCACATGTTCCTATATTTCCAGTCAGATAAGTTTCTAGTCAATATCTAGAAGTTGGACACTAAGGGCCATCCCAGATCAGTCATCTTTTGGACATTAATCCAAAAGTAATCCACTATTTTCAGTTGCAAAGATTTCATTGATTCCTTTGTGCATCCAGTTGTAAATATGCTAACCAGTAGCAATCAACCCAGGATCAGTGATGAGATAAAAAGAGTTTTGCAATTGTCTAAGAATAGTAGAATAGTAGACTAGTATATATACCAGGACCACACTGAAATTAGAATATATGGATGCCAGCTCACTCCCTATAAGCTTCCCAAATATCTTCCCATGAGTATATTTGCATTAGAATATATCAGGTAGATTATAAACTCAGATGATGTGAATTTCCTATCAGCTAGGAAGAAAACACAGTTCAAGATTAAAAAAAAAACATCTTGCTCCCTTTATCTATAATAATAGGGAGGTTGGAGAAGAAGCAGAGAAGTGCTTACATGAAATGAAGTTCAAAAGCAGTTTTAAATGGCAGTATGACCCTTTAGGAGTCATAAACAAATTAAGGCACAAATTCAAATTGAGCCCTTTCATTCATGAGTCCAGGGTAGACATTGAAAAATATGCCAACCAGTGAGAGTGGTTGGAAAATACCTTGATAGATATGGAGAAACAGATGGATACTAGTTCCATTCTGCATACTCCAGCCCTGTAGGACAAGAGTAAAAAAAGGACTAGGGAAGAAGGTTCTTACTCAAGCATAGATACAACACATGATAGATTTGAAATCATGTATCGGAAGAAGGAAAAGCTAAATCCTGTCAATGAGAAAGAAGAGCAAGCAGAGATATTTAGGGCAGTTGAGACACTTCAAACCATTGATAGAGAAACAATGGTTAGAGAAAATACAACTCCAGTAGTTTCAGAGGAAACTCATTAGCCTTCCACTTCCAATACCCAGAGTATTTAGAAACAACTTAGCATAGAGGTCTCATCATCAAGAAAACCAATGGATAAGGAAAAAGACATAAAGAAGAAGTATAAAGAAATCAATTTAAGGAGTGAGGCATTAAAAGATGAAACATATGCCTAGTATTTCAAACAGGCTCTTAGCAATTAGAGTAGGTTAATGTTAGTTTTTGACATTAAAACTGGTAAATGCAAATGAACTGTTTGCAGCCTATAGTCCAGCAGCCTACAGTCATCAACAGACTATAGGAAAATAGAATTTGAAGTTTTGGCCAGGAATATCTACCCTATTGATCAAACTAAATTTCATAAGCAGGAGAGATGATCTACTCAATGATGACCAAAAAGGCCATGTGTGTTCAAAAATTTCAAAATTCTCTAGACAACATCACAACACAGTTTAAGCTAGAGAAAGCATACTCATAAGCAAAGGATAACATAATCAAGTCAATGGAAGACTTGGTTATTGAGATTGGATATAATCCAAATGACATCAAGGCTACAGAACATATCATAAAGAAGATAAATGAAGACATTGTTGCACTGAAGAAGCAACTGAATTTGCCTCCTTCTGAACATCCACAGACCAAGGAGGTTCTAGAGAGCCAAAGTCAAAAATATGAAATGATGGACCTCATTCTCCAGCTAAATTCTCAATTAAAAGAAATGGAGAATGAATTGGACAATTTAATACAATTGAAATAGGCCAGCATTGAGACAACTACTGCTACTGCTATTCCTACAGTTACTACAATAGTTCCTTCAACTTTGGCAGCTTCATTGGCCCCAACAGCACCACTAGCTACAAAAATTCCAACTACAATAACAACTACATCAGCAACAGGTTTAACAACAACGACAGCTCATCCTAGTGATGAAGCGGCTAAACTAGCCAAAGCCATGGAGGATATGTCCATCTAGACCACTGAAATAAATAGACTTAAGGAACAAATGAAAAATCTAGAGGATGAGAAGAAACTGGCTCAAATTATGCATAAGAATGAAGTTCAAAAGACAAACAGGTTGAATGAAAGATTACAGAACTTAGAGAAGGAGTTGACACTCAAAGAGCCACTAGCCCAAGCAAAACAACTTTTATGGGCCAATATCACTGACTCAGTCAATGATATTTGGCCATCTACACAGGTGATCTTTGAACAAAATGATTTAGTCAAAGAGGTTGGTGAAGCAATTCAAAGGGTTAAGGTTGAACTTGGAAACATGCCAGAAGAAGCCTCTAGAATAATCCAGTTCCTTAACTCAAAGAATAAATATGAATTGCAGGAGCTTGGAATAGCTGACAGAACTGGTACTATACTAGAGGTGAAGAAGGTAATCACCAAGAGGAACCTAATGATGCAGCTTGAGGACAAATGCCAAACAATGGAGCTAGCTATAGGCAAGTTCATGGTCAAATTTGATACTTTGAGGTAGAAAGGTCTACCTAATCCACTGGTAATTAATGACAGGTTAATGCCACATGAAGAATATGAAAAGAGAATCAAAGAAGTAGCAAAGGAGCAAGCCAATAGTTCCTCCATGAAAGGGATGCCTACAGGGAAGGTTATTTACCAGACTTTTGGGAACCTCTTTTACCTCCAGCATGAGGTAAAACATCTTTTTGTAAACAAGCCAACCTTTGCAAAATATACAGAAGCTGATGAATTCTACAGAACAATGGTAAATATTAAATTATCAGATACATAAACTTGGGAAAAGTTAAATGATTTACTGTAAAAAATGCAAGGTAAATAATGAATACAGAGCAGTGAAAGTAAAATAGCAGATCAACTAAGTCAAAGAGTATCATATGAAAGAGTACCAGTCAAAGGACAAAGTAAAAGAAAAACCAGCGTAGAGCAACAACAAAGGAGACAAAGCAGCAAAAGATCAAAGTATAAAACAACAAAATCAGTAAAAGAAGGGACAACTAGCCTTTTAGTTTCCTAGGTGTCTCTATCTTCTTGCATGAAGATATTTATTTTCCTTGAATAATTCCTAATACAGTTTAGGATATTTTGTAACTATTTTTTGTATAAATACTTCATAATTTGAAGTATAGAAGGTGGATTGCTGAACATTTCTATGGTTACATTGATCTGAAAACCTGAGGGTTTATTGTAAACATTTTCAAGTCAACAAACTGGACTGAGTAATAAAGGCATTGCATTACAGGATTCATGTGTTGGGCCACTTCAATGAAGTATCTTTCATTTGTCAAATTGTTATTTTCTTAAGTATATCATAAACATAAATGTGTTTCCAATTTTAATGAAATAACTGGAATTTTACTTCAGAATTTGTTTAAGTACACTCTGTCTTGAACAATTATTCTTTTTAATGTTTTCTTCTAATATCCATTGTAGGGAATTCTTAATTTCTCCCTAGTTTCAATTGACCTCTTTCATTTCCTTAATTATCTAGTCTGAGGAATCCTTGACTACTCCTTGACCCCGATTGAAAAACGACTTCACCATCCAGCCTAAAAGATCTGAATTTACTCAGCTACCTTGCCCTGTGAATGCTATCTTTAGAACTTGATTCAGTCTTTTTTTTCTTGACATTTGGACTCCATGGCCCAATGGTAAAAATACATCTCTCTATCCATCTAAATCAGTGATTCCACCACCAAACCAAATCAAAAACCAACCCAATAAAGCTTAAATAAATAGCTTCAAATCAATTAACTCAACAAAGTTAAATCATTAAGTGAGAGCCCTATCTGAGCATTAGGAAGGCTAGATCCTAATCTCAAAAGTAGGTTTGTGGTTACCTCTATTATTTATTTCATGACAACCCTAGGGAAATTTTAGAGTGATAACATAGTGGCAACCATACTGGGGACAAAACATTTTATCTTCCTCAGAAAAGTGCATCAAAGTTCATATCTGATTGTTGATGGTGAAGAACGATTAGACACCAGAAGGTTGTACCTTTCATCTGGCGACTCCATTGCCCAAGATCCAGAGCTTCAAAGTTCAGAGTGATTCCATAACAAAAGAATCCATATTCCAAAGCATTAATGGTGATACAAGATGATAGGGTTTGTGGCAAACCTTTCATTTCATGAAAATTTAAATGAATTCAGCGATGGGTTATTAGAATTTCAGCTTGAGGAAGATCTTTTAAGAGCTATGTTTCTTATTTTCAAATCAAGAAAATTTTCTCTTGAAGTTGAAATATGTGTGCTTGAGTTAGTTGCTGAAAAATATGAAAATGGCATTTAACTTTTGCATTCTCAAATTCAGTCATATAATTTCCAAGATCCTAAAGAATTCTTGGAAAATCTTCCTTCTCCAAAGCAAGAGGAAATTGTACTACCTTTTGACTAGCAGATTGAGGATGATTATGCTTTCAAGTACAAAACTAAAGCAGTTCCAGGGTTTAATATTGAGGATACAACTGATCAATTAGTCATTGAAGGCCTAGAAGCAAATATCATACATTATGTTTTTGTTGATCCTATAGCAGATTACATGGAGGTTCTTTCCAGCTCAAGTTTTCAAACATGTTTTCTCTATAAGTATTGAATACATCAGCAGTTGCCATTATATATCACAACTTTGATTATGTGGAAACATGATCAAATTATACTTCTGAGTTTACTGATAATCAGTGAAGTAGTCCATTTGTTTCTGCAACTCGTTGATTGGCTTCATTGGAAATTTTGTATTATTTAAGTCAGCCTGATTTTCAACAATATAGGGTAGGTAGTAGGGTGCAAATAAGCTTAGGACTCTGAGCCTTTTTTTTTAGTTTCAAATTTAGTTTGCTTCTCAACTTTTAGTTTAGTGTGTAGTTTAATGTTTAGTATGTAGAGTGGTTTTGATTTCAGTTTGAGAGTTGGCATAACATGTTGCAAATTTGGGAACAACCTAATGGAGAAGGCATTGATCTATAAACTCAGATATCTGTGGTTCTTGGCACCTTCAAGGAGACTACCATCCCCAAGCTGGAGCCGATGTTAGGGTCCTATAATTATAGGAAATATGATGATTCATATATTATTTGTTTCCCTCATGATGAATCTTTTGGCTTGCTAATTCGCCCCACTTCCTCTCCATTTTGCATCATCCTTTACTCAGCTTCTTGCTTTATCACCCACTTTCCTTGTTAATTCATCTGAATACTACCCCAGCATAAGCTGAATACCTGCTTTCAAAAATTTAAGAGTAGGTTTGTGTGACAAAAAGGTTATATATTGCAGAGCTTTTGGTTTTAAAACCTTGGATTTTATTGAAATTTTCACAAAAAAAGAAGCCTGAGCTTAGCTCCTACTCCATCTCCATGCGACCTGCATTCACAATACCTAACCCTAGCACACCTAACACCAAGCACAAGTGGGTAGGCTTGGGATTATTTTGTCAAAACACAATGTAACTATGGGATTTTATAAACAATCATGAAGAATGTGCGATAAATCACATAAAGTAATATATATATATATATATATATATATATATATATATATATATATATATATATATATATATATATATATATATATATATATATGTAATCCCTCTTTTTACCCCTTACTTCACAAAACCCTATTAATATAAAGTTTTGGACTTTATATTAATTTCTCCCCGCAAGCCTAGACTACCTCTTCCCCCTCAAAAGTCAACCAATGGCCCACCCCGCACTAAGAATTAAACTCCCTTAATTTTTATTTGCCTAGAGATTCATAAAAGTAAATGAATGGTTAAAATTCCATATTGCGCACTCATCCAACACTTAACACTCAAATCGCCCACTCAGCTCATCCAACACTTAACACTCAAAAAGCACGCAAGATTAGTGGTTTTCCCAGCCCACCTTTCTTCTACATGGCAGCTCCACGTTAATACCACCTACCACTCAAAAGCGATAAACCATTAATTGTTTTGGTTTTGAATTTATAAATGTTACGGGAATATAGGGTGGATTAATTTCAAGTGAAATACAGAGATATGAGAATGCCGTAATATTTCAGAGCTACCGGTGAAACCATACTTGAGGTAAAATTATATAGCTATAGGCAATATAAGACTAAGGTTGTGGAATGAGATTCAAAGGTAAAATGGTTTTATAGTGACACATGAAATAAAATTCATGGATGCCATGAATTTATGAGAGAAAATAAAAAGGAAAATCTCACATGAAAATAATGTACAGGAGAGCAAAGATAGCATTCATTTGAATGCATTTAACGATAGAAGATTAAGGTGAAACCAATTTACAGGCATGGTGAAATCAATTTATAGGTGTAAAATCATGTTGCAGGTGAAAGTAAAAGATTAAAGTGAAAATATTCTTCCAACCATACAAATCAACACATGGTTTTGCAAAACCATCTAGGTATTCTACAAGGGTAAAAGGAATTTACATACAGATAAAATGAATTTACAGAGAAAGGAATAATAGGAACAAAACTACACATGGTTTTGTGAACTCATGGAAAGAGAAAACAAAACCATGGATTGGAAACAACACATGGTTTTGTAGAAATTTAATTATAAATTTCATTTAAAATATTTTGGAAATATTATTCAAATATATATATTATTATATATTTTCCAAAATATTTTGTGACACTAATGGATGATAAAACAATAGAGCAGTGACAGGATCAACTATTAGTGAGGGAAGTTTTAGATTATCAAGTAAGAGTATCAGCAAGTAGTTGATTGAATTACTAAGAAAAAGTGAGATACATCTGCATCTAGTAGTTCATCTGCCACCATAGCCACAAATTTGGGTCCAAATCCTACCTGCTTCCACTTCCACAGCAATAGCATTTAAACAACACATTCCACCAAAACTATTAATTTGCAGCAGTTAGAGCTTTTTAGTTCATCCATAGTCTAAAAATGTCTTGTATGTTAGAGACAAAATTTATTGTAAACAGTTTGTAAATTTTGTATAAATACTTCCGCTTTTGAAGTATTAGAGATCAATTATTTGAGATAAAAAATATTAGTGATCTGTTGGAGCATTGTAAGTTTTTTTTTAAAGCACTGGAGCATCAATACTAAGCATACCATTCATAGGATTCTTTTGGATTAAATACTGGTGATGTTCTTCTTATTTTAAAGTGTTTCACTATCATCTCTTCACTGTAATCATCTAAATTCCAATTGCAAAACGTAAAATGTGATGAATAGGATTTACTTTTGAGTACCTTATTCTGGCTACTTTTGCAATCTGTATGTTTTCTACTAAAGCCACACTAAAGAATTCTTGACTGCTCTTTAGTTCTTCCTGATTGACTGAATTCCACACTAAAGAATTCTTAATTTCTCTTTAGTTCTTCCTGATTGACTGAATTCCACACTAAAGAATTCTTAATTTCTCTTTAGTTCTGCTAAAGGTTTTCATTGTTCTGCCATCATCCATCGATTATTTTGACATATCTAGTAAATATTCCTAACTTGCCCTGAGTTTACTCTGTGAAAGATTGATGCAACCATCCAGTTTACCATTTCATTCCATTGCCCAATAGATGCTATTTAAATTGAATACAATCAATCTTCCAAAACCCAAAACACAAGTACAATCATAACTAGTCTAAGATTTTCAATCAACAAATATAAAGTTTACAGAGAGAGCCCTCTATGGGATTGGAAGGGCTAGATTCCCATCCTGAAGTTGGTTTGATGTTACATTCTTGTGATTTGTCCTATAGCCTTCAAATTACAGGGTGATAACACAACGGACAAATCTCAAGATAAGATGAAGACTTTATCAAATAACAAAGAAATTATTAAACTTCTATACACAAATAAAGATATCACCTCGTAAATATTTTTTTTATACCCTGTTTTGGTTTAATTAATATTGTATTCTAGATAAATGTCTGCATTTATTAAAGATGAAAAAGGAACTACTTCGCAAGGAGGATTCAACTGATAACTTTAGATTAATTACCAACAACAATAATTTGTTCTTGTAATCAATATACCTAAGTAGCCAAATGATAATCTGAATTCAACAAGACCAAAAATACAATGTAACAATTAAATCATAAATTTCTCAGGGAAAAAAGAAAACAAGTCTACTCATATAGTGACATTATCAAATAATAGCATTCACCAGAACAAAGGTTTTCACTTTCTCATTTCATATATATATATATATATATATATATAGATGCTATCGGATAAAATGCATGGTGTATGGAGAATGGAAATACCTTCAAGGATCTTCCCGGAACCCTAGGTAGACTGTAAGATTATCTGCAACTGTCACAAAGTTACATGCATGTTCATAAACAATAACTAACTATCAAAGTAGGATAAATAGATTACCTCAAGCCTTCGTGTAGATTTATTGGAGAGCACAATGCAGCTAAGTGGAAGTCCCCTGAGCCGGCTCCAGATCAAGTCCTGTACATAGAAGAGACAAGCATAATCACAGCATACAACTCTTATAACTAATACATGAATACATAATAGAAAATCTAGTTACACATAACTAAGCTACTCATGCTAAAAGGTATTGGACAAACAAATGAATGAATGATAGTACCAACACCACGGAGTAGACAGTACAACTACAATTCTATATTAATGTTGGAAGAGTGATTACAACCATCTATTGCATCAACCTTCCCTTACCCCTCCAATTTCTCTCTCTCTCCCTTCTTACCAACTTCTTATGATTTGATACAATTCTAAACAATCAAGTATGCTATCCTTTCAAATGCTCTCACCTCTATCACCATAGCCCTAGCTTTGCTTATGTAGCAATTTAGTTAGGGTTGCCAAGTTCCTCCATGAGTTCCCTAGGGTAAAAGTAATGAATTTGCCATGCTTTTCAGCTCTTTCCCATTTTTCTCCTCCATTAGGATTAGAAATCCTCCAAATAGGTTGAACTTATTTGTCTAGACATTTATGAGTTAATTCATTCCTTTGACCCTTAGAACTTCACTAGGATCCACTAACATTGTTCCCGAACTAGAAACTTGAGTTAGTTGGGTCACTAACACACCCTTATGCCTGCAGAGAAGCTTTATAAAGCAGGTTGTCAGTGCATAGCCAATATTAGTGTGGAAACAAGGCATGTGATCTTGGTCTTTGCTTCAACTATCATGTCTTTCCCTCTGAGTTGATGAGGGGGTCAATTTGATGTATAATAGATGCCCCCTAAAGTATGAGATCAGAGGCTGTGACGATGGCTGAAATACTTTACTTAACTATAATTTTCCTTCTTCGAAAAAAAGAGAGAGGATTGGAGCTTCGGGTGGTATGGAAAACTTGATACGACACACACACACACACACACACACACACACACACATATATATATAACTACTAAAATCATGTCCTAAGTCGGGCATTCCCATGCTCAGTAGCTATCTCAGAGTGATTTTCTCATAAAAGAGATATGACAATGTTGGCCACCAGTAAGCACAATGCAGATCCGGTGTCATAATAGTATCATTTTGAGAACTGTCTCCAAAAAACAATATACGCAACTTGGGAGAGGAAGTAAGGTTGATTGATGCAAGCCTCTACCCAAGGTCTTGATTTCCGCTTCACCGAATAGCATAGATCGATACAAGTGAATATATGCATTGATGTCAAACATGCACGAAATCATTTGATTACCAGTCAATAATGGAGACCATTAATAGATGCAAGGAAGGCCACCAATAATGGTGATGGTCTCCAAGATGCACAGTACAATCTAATGAGTGTGAAAGATGTTTTTGTTGTCGAACACCCGTAGAATCGCTTAACCAGGAGCCAATAATGAAAACTCCTGATCAATCACAAGGCAACCTACCACTAATGTCTGCAAGTACCAAGGCACTGAATTTGTTTCTGGGTTGTCTTCCTAGATAGAGTGTTGAAGTCGATAGGAAGATACCTATCGAAAGGTAGGCAATAATGTGTCCTACATCAATCAACACGAAATAGGACAAGAATAATTTGTTTTTTGAGGAATCTTTGAGTATTGGGTCTAAACAACAAAGGGCATGATGAAAGAATATGCTTGATGGGTTGATGGAAGAAACAAAAGGTTAACCCTTGAACAATAGAAGGCACGACAACAGTTTTAACCATGCAGCACTAGACTCATGAACACCAAAGAGTGTTAGGATACAGAGATGCAAGAACATCAGGGTATTTAGGCTAAACCCATAGGATGGTAGGATTCATATTGAGAGGTTGTCACAAGGAAGGTTTATCTGAAGGAGTGCTGTGTTCAAGGGAATGACTGCTGCCAAACCACACTTTCTAATATTGAATGCAGTTGTATTGTCTACTTTCCCCATCTGATTAGTTTAGTGAGTCCAGACGGGTAAACTCGTCGATCTTTTCATATTTTAAGAGTCTGAAAAGGACTACGAAAAGAGCGACTCTATACCCTATCTGATTAGTTTAATGAGTCCAGATAGGCAAACTCATCGATCTTTTCATGTTTTGAGAGTCTGAAAAGGATCGTAAAAAGAGCGACTCTATATCTTGTCTGTTTAATTTAATGAGTCTAGACGAGACAACTCGGTGGTCTTTTCATATTTAGAGAGTTTGAAAAGATCGTAAAGAACGACTCCATGGTGGTCCCTTTGTCATAGTTGTTAACCAGGTGCGACAAAAGGTTAATAGTATACCCGGATCGGTTACTTTTCTGTGAGTTAATCTATTGAATCCGGATAAAGAGAAACCTATGTTCAATAGATGTTGACCTCATTTTGTTACGAGTACAAGGAGATGGACTAAACTCATTTTTCGTTGTGAATTTTTAATGAGTCACATGATGACAAACTCAATACCTTCATCAAATTTTAATGAGTCAAATGAAGAAAACTCAAAGTATCTTTTTCAGTTTATTGAGCAAGGAAAAAGAGGTAAAAGAACTACTCATTCCTTCTTCGTAGATTTAACAAGCCTGAAGAAGGGGAAAAACTCAGGGATTTTTTTATTTAAGAGCGAGAAATGGTCCCAAAAAAGAAAGTGCTCTTGTTGCTACCGTAGATTTTTAACGAGCCCGGTGACAAAAACTCAGGATTTTTTAGTTTAACGAGCGAGAAAAGTACCTAAAAGAATGCTCGAGTCATCTTTATAAATGTTTAACGAGCCTAAAGAAAAAACTTGAGATTTTTTCAATTTAATGAGTGAGAAAAAAGCGCCTAAAAAGAATTCTCTAATGGTCTTTTTCAATTTAATGAGCTAGAAAAGGAGTTGCTCAGACCGTCGTCGTATGTGTTTAACAAGCCCAACAATGAAAAACTTGAGAATTTTTTAGTTCAAGAGCAAGAAAAAGTCCCAAAAAAGAACATGCTCATATCTTCTTTGTAGTAGTTTAACGAGCCCAAAGAAGTAGACTCGAGGTTTTTCGGATTAACGAGCAAGAAAAATACCATAAAAATAACACTCGATCTTCTTCATGGTAATTTAACGAGCCCAAAGAAGGAGACTCAAGGTTTTTTCGAATTAACGAAAAAGAAAAATACCATAAAAATAATTCTTGATCTTCTTCGTGGTATTTTAATGGGCCCAAAGAAGGAGACTCGAGGATTTTTCGGATTAACAAGAAAGAAAAATACCATAAAAAGAATGCTCGATCTTCTTCATGGTAGTTTAACGAGCCCGAAGAAGGAGACTCGAGGATTTTTCAGATTAACAAGCAAGAAAAATACCATAAAAAGAATGCTCGATCTTTCTTGATCTCTTGCTTGACAATAGAAGGGTCTATTCCATGTGTTTCCTCATAAGACCAAGGGAAAACATCACAAAAGTCCTTAAAATGGTAGGTGAAGCTCAAAATTTCCTCAGGATTGTGATTGGCTCCAATTTGTATGTTTTCCACGATGCCTGTCATGACAGAAATATCGAAGAGAAATGTTTTTGAAATATTGCCCCTGTTTCCTTCCGAGTCCAATGTTTGGATAGTCATATATGGTGAGGAAATGATTTCATGTGCGTCAGGTGACATGATTTGAAGAGGCGTCATGTCCGAAGTAGATATCGAAACATGATGGTGCGAGTCCTCCCAAGGTCAGTCTTCTAAAATCATGATTTCTCTAATAGCTTCGTCCATAGGTAGGACTTGATTGAGTGGATCGAAAGAAGGAGCCATTATGGGAGGGGCAGTGGTACTGTTGGCCGTAACCAAAGTGACTGGAGATTTAGATGCAAATTGAATGGTTTGGTAGGCCAATTTAGTAGGCAACAATGGCATTTATTCTCCATAGGTGTCAATGTCTGAAGGAGCCAGTAGGATCCATGGATCTGTCTATTTATGAGGAATAGATGAAATCATTTTGACCATCTGTGGAACCTTGGGCAGCTGAAGAGGGAAACAACCCATTAGGGAAGAATCCTTCAAGAGACAGGTACCAACACTGACATAAGTGTCAAGTATACCACCCACTAAGGGTACAAAGCTGCTAGGTAACGGGGAGTAATCTGGGGTGAAAAAGGACAGATGGTCCACTGTGACTATCTTTCCATCCAAGGGAAATAAGATGATGCGAAAGACCGAAGATACAATGGCAATCATGGTTTAAGTCTAATTGCAGCCCAAAAGTAGATTATAGTCGAGTTTATGGTCCACAACTCCAATATCCACCATTATCGTTTTCCCACTCAAGGTGATGGGATAGCTAGCTAGGTAACCTTTTGGGATGAAAGTGTGGTCGTCAAAAGCTTTAAGGGAATTCGATGACGGGGTTAGGGTTGGAGAACCCAGAGCGAGCCAACATGACACTGACATGACAGAGGTAAAAGCACCTTCATTAATGATAGTTCTATATATACCTTTACCTTTCGAAAAGATTTGCACTTGAAATGCAAGCTGGTGAGAAAGGGGAGGTTTACACTTTTCCATGTCAAAAATTGCAAGCATGGAATCCTGTGGGTTGATACCACCAATGGCCGAAAGCAAAGCTTTCCTTTATGCTGGACATGTTTGTAATACTTCGAGTGCCGACATAGTTGACGGTGCTTGCGCCAAGTCTTCTACAATGTTGTAGTTTTGGGTGGCACGTGCAGATGTATTGTGCATTGTGCATCGAAGTGCCCCTTTAGGGGGGTAAATCACAAGGTCAGCAACTGGCCTTTCGATATGCAAATCATTAGGCGACGATGGGTTTTAACTTGAGGAAGGTTCCTCTACATGAGAGACAGGAGCTCCATAAGATTTGGCTCTGGTTTGTAGATCTACCGTTTCAAACGTGTAAACTGTAGAGGGTCCTTCACTAGCCGAAGGATGTTGTGAACCACCATTTCCCCCTTGCAGGGGTTGGGGTTGGTTTGCAATAAGGTGTTGTTGTTGCTGAGTGGGGAAAGGATTATTCAAGACAACAGTGGTCCTACCAGTATCCTTTTGAGCAATGAAATCTATGCATTCCTGAAGACGCGGACACAAATATGTCATGTAGTCTTGCACATAGATTTTGCAAGGGAATCGAGTGGGTTTATCCTTTCCATCGTCAGGAGGCACAACAACCTTCTGCTTTGGTTTTTTCTGCTTTGTTGACTGCTCCTTCTAAGGAGCAGTCTGTTTCTTATTCTTCTTGTTCTTACCATCGGGATTTTGTGTAGACTGCAAAAAGTTTATCGCGGTGGTAGGAAGAGTAGTCGATTTGGTAGAGGGGTCCATTGACATCTGGGCCATGTGACTGCTAAGTTGTTTTACAACAGCCCCAAATGTTGCACCGATAATCCCATCGGCGTGCACTCCGAGGTGCTGAGTAGCAGAAGCATTGGAGTTGTGAGTGGCATTGGGGATTATGTCATAAAGAGTTCCAGACTGCAAATATATCAGATCTAAGTGTTGGGAATGACATATGGACTGGTCTTCTATGACCGCATCACCTAAGGCGGCATCTTTAGCGATTTGAGGGAGTAGGGATTTGCAGAACCAGTCTGCTAAGAGATAGTCTAGGCGGGGAGCTTTGACTAACCTCCTTCTATGTCTCCATTCGTGTATATGATCAAAGATGTGGGTGGCAGTATCCTAACGTAGTGAAGTGAGGAGCTCTGTCCCAGTCTCATAGCGGATGGGTAGCTGGAAGTGCTTTAAGAATTCCATCGCTAGAGCGTCGAAGGTATTTACTGACGCACATGGTAACTCAATGTACCACTTAGCTGCGTTGCCAGTGAGGGTGCGGGGAAAAAGACGTAATCGGACACTATCATCCACCATGGAGTTAGAAACACACCAAAGATGATAGGTGGTGATATGGGTGCCCGGATCCTCCCCTTGTTTCCCTTCGAACTTGGGGATGTCTGTTGGTATTTTATGCGGGATCGGCGACCAAAGTAAGTTATGATAGATGGGGTCATTTGTAAGTTTGTACAAGTCGGGGATATCCAATGTTGCCAAGAAAGGCAGAGTGTGTGGTGCCCCTGACTCGGACCAAGGCGATGACATATGACTTGAGGATCCTTATGGTCCTCCCATTGTTTGAGTCCCAATATTATACATAGGCTACGTGGTGTAGTAGTTGCCTTCAAGTATGGCGTTGTAATGTGGATTTCCATGGGGATTGTAATATTGGGGTATCAAATTGTCCCCAGGATAGATAGTTCCCCCTTGACTCATTTGAATTTGTGAGTAGGGTGCCCTCATGGATTGGTTGGGACCTTCTTGAGGATTCCCGCCCACCACAGAACTAACCATATGTCCTTGATTGACATAAGGAACACTCATATCAATCAATGACTGACCATGCATGCCAGAGAATGGAGGGGGAACTGTTACATTCCCGACTGGTATGTGCATATTGGGAATGCCCCCAGATACTTAAATCTGGGGGATTGAACTGTACAATGGCTGCCAACCATATCATTGGTTGACGGGAACTGTGCTAATATTGCTATATTGAGTGTTATAAGGAGCGTTGTATGTAGCAATTGTTGAATGTATATAGTTTGACACCAAACGGGTGGAACCAGGCATCGGTTGGATTCCACTCGTGGAAGGTGTCATGTGAGTGTTTTTACCTAGGACAAATGGGATAGCAAGGTTCGACATCAATGGTGTGGTGGTGACTGTCGACTGGGGGAGTGGCAGAGGACCAAAAGTGTCCACAAAGTTCCACAACCCGTTAGTCGTTGACGGGATGGGTGGAAATGCTCCAACTAAAGAAACAGGTAGTACAGGTGCCACGGGAACCAAGAGTGGGTCCAACAGATTCGTGAGTAGAGGGTTAAAGGGAGGAAGAAATCCTTCGGTAAAGAAATCCTCTGGCAAACTTGAATCGTCGGTTGTCCAAATGGATTCCATGTGAGATCTAGGAGACTGATTCCCTGAAGATGGGGAATTCGATTCACTGGAGCTCGACGGATATTCCATAATGAGTGGAGGAAGTCCTAACAATAGTCTAGATTGATAATGAGGGTTAGATGTAGCCACGGTGACCGTTAATTTTTATCAATAAATTATATCGTGATATTTGTTAAAGTCTCAAATGATAACACTCAGGTGCCTAACAAATATAAAAAATACACTAAGTTGATCAATCAACAAACAGCGGAAATGACCCTGTCTGATAAGCGCCGATCACTAGAGATGAAACCCAGTATCATAGTGAATAATAGAGAGGGCTCGCCAAATGTACAGTTACGTTTACTCTTGAGCTTCGCTCAAACCTCAGATTGAGGGGCCAAGTACTCTTGTGAAGATGAGCACCCTCCCAAAAACTGAAGACAGAGTAGGTTCGTCTGTGTTAGGTACTAGGGCATCCCACCCCAGTCACCTTGTGTAAGTCCCTAAAAGCATGGCCACTAAGGATCCCTCAAATCATAGACACTACCAGGGGGGAGACATAGTCGCAGACAATACACTGTGTGGGTAGGATACCTAAGTCCCTAACTCAGCTCTGAAATCCCCAAAGGGATCCCCAATACATAGAATACCCAAAGGAGTTTCAAGCGAAGGTGGGCTACCTTCACTTACAATCTGATGTTGTCTCGTATTTAGTTCCGCTTTTACTGGAGTGGTCCCAGTAGTACGAGTGCAGCTGGAATTTTCTCTCTTTTAATGAAACTATTTTGGGTTTTCGAGCTTGGGCAATTTACTCATGCTGCCTATCCCAAGATCCTAGCGTGAACTAATGTTTGTTTGCTCAATAAAGAGTTACTGATTGATTTTAGGTAAATTTTATGCGTACCTTTTTATTATCTTTGGTAGGGGATTTGACATATGAAATGTGATGGGGCTCTGACTCAAAAATCATGCACAAGACAATGCTTTAAACAATATTCAATTCGACGAAAACAAGTTGTATTATACAAGTGAGAGTCTTTCACATTTTCATATCCGTTCCATGCATCCTAGTCATTATAACACATGCATAACCAACGGAAATCTTTCCAATGCTTTCCTAACAACTACTTGAAACCAAAATAAAGCAGCTTTTAACCAACTAAACAGAAAAATGAATAAAAAATGTGGATCTTTCTTTCATAAAAAATGCTTTTAAGAAAGAAGAAAAAACTTATTTCCTAAAAAAAATAAAAAAATCTTTTAGGACACTGATCTTGCTAACAAAATGCAGTTGCAGACCCTCTTTCAATCCATGAGCAGGCTTCCTATCCCCTTGAGTTTGCAGACACAACTATATATCAAGATTTAAGGGACTAACGCTCTGTAGCAGTGGCCACAGAGAGTTACTGGGTCCACTAACGCTCTGTGTATGCAGACATAGAGCTTTATAAAGCACTGTGTAATTTGCTAACCTACATTAGTGTGGGAAAACAACTCAAAACAGGGCCCTTTGGATCAGATTCAAGGCTGAATATGTGAAGATAGAATGCAATAAGGTTTTGTTGGGTCAGAAAGGGAATGCAGAAGTATAGAGAGGTCTTAGAAGGAGGACGAAACTGAGAACTGTCTGGGTAAACTGGGAATTAGATGTATAGTTCCCATCGGAGTCACCAATTCTGATATAGGATAAAATGCACGGTGTATGGAGAATGGAGATACCCTCAAGGGTCTTCCCGGGACCCTTGGCAGACTGTAAGATTATCTACAACCATCACAAAGTTACATGCATGTTCATAAAAAATCACTAACTATCGAAGTAGGATAAATAGATTACCTCAAGCCTCCATGTAGATTTGCTAGAGAGTGCAATGCAACTAGGTGGAAGTCCCCTGAGCCGGCTCTAGATCAAGTCTTGCACATAGAGGAGACAAGCATACTCACAACATACAACTCTGATAACTAATACATGAATACATAAAAGAACATCTAGTTACACATAACTAAGCTACTCATGCTAAAAGGTATTGGACAAACAAATGAATGAATGATAGTACCAACACCATGGAGTAGATAGTACAACTGCAGTTCTATATTAATGTTGGAAGAGTGATTACAACCATCTATTGCATCAACCTTCCCTTACCACTCCAACTTCTCTTTCTCTCTCCCTTCTTACCAACTTCTTATGATTTGAGACAATGCTCAACAATCAAGTATGCTATCCTTTCAAATGCTCTGACCTCTATCACCATAGCCCTAGCTTTGCTTATGTAGCAATTGAGTTAGGGTTTCCAAGTTCCTCCATGAGTTCCCTAGGGTAAAAGAAATGAAGTTTCCATCCTTTTCAGCTCTTTCCCATTTGCCTCCTTCATTAGGATTAGAAATCCTCCAAATAGGTAGAACTTAGATGTTTCCTTTCTTTTCTTTAGTGAATTTAGGAGCAAATAACTAGATATTTATGATTAAATTCGTTCCTTTTACCCTTAGAACTTCACTGGGATCCAGTAACGTTGTTCCTGAACTAGCAAATTGAGTTAGTTGGGTCAGTAATGCACCCTTAGGCTTGCAGAGAAGCTTTATAAAGTAGGTTGTCAGTGCATAGCCAACATTAGTGTGGAAACAAGGCATGTGATCTTGGTCTTTGCTTCAACTATCATGTCTTTCCCCTCTGAGTTGATGAGGGGGCTCTCTCCCTTCTTACCAACTTCTTATGATTTGAGACAATGCTCAACAATCAAGTATGCTATCCTTTCAAATGCTCTCACCTCTATCACCATAGCCCTAGCTTTGCTTATGTAGCAATTGAGTTAGGGTTTCCAAGTTCCTCCATGAGTTCCCTAGGGTAAGAGAAATGAAGTTGCCATCCTTTTCAGCTCTTTCCCATTTGCCTCCTTCATTAGGATTAGAAATCCTCCAAATAGGTAGAACTTAGATGTTTCCTTTCTTTTCTTTAGTGAATTTAGGAGCAAATAACTAGATATTTACGATTAAATTCGTTCCTTTTACCCTTAGAACTTCACTGGGATCCAGTAACGTTGTTCCTGAACTAGCAACTTGAGTTAGTTGGGTCAGTAACGCACCCTTAGGCTTGCAGAGAAGCTTTATAAAGTAGGTTGTCAGTGCATAGGCAACATTAGTGTGGAAACAAGGCATGTGATCTTGGTCTTTGCTTCAACTATCATGTCTTTCCCCTCTGAGTTGATGAGGGGGTCAATTTTCTGTATAACAATATATATATATATATATATATATATATATATATATATATATATATATATATATATATATATATATATATATATAAGTCGACAAGATAGATCTAATGAATAATCTCTTGTCAACCCTGAAATTCTTCAATTAAAAGAATTGTATGCACCACAGAGTCGATCTAAAATTTTAACTAAAGAGGTGAGTTTGAAAACAAAAGGGAACTTTCCAGATACAAATCCTTACTAGTATTACAATAAACGTAAATATTTCTTCAATGTTAAACTTTAAGAAGCAAACCCAAATATGAACGCAAGAGTCCACATATGAACCTCCATTGCTTTTTTCAAAAAGATTGAATAAGGGTTTATCCAGTCATAAGCACCTGTTACAAGTAACCTTCACACACATATAATAACCACACCATTTACTTATCACACAATACAATAGATAGAGGGAGAACAAGCTGGGTTGGTTGGGCCCTAGCTAATCAACTCGTTTCCCTTTTTAAGGAAATAGGTTAATCTATGAGAACAAATATATCATCACATGAAATATACAAAACGAATCCATGAACCTAGCGTTAGCCCTATTTTATTAAATAAAAAAAGTATCTACTAAGCACATATCATATAATGACAAATCTAGCTCCAAAGAGGCTGTGCTGATACAAGCTTCTTAGAATACAGACACCCAAAAATTGTCCATAGTTACACTAACCTACACTCTAATATAACTTGACATATATCCATATTACATTGTCTCATGACCATATCAATCTAATAAGAAGAAATCAAGTTTTTTGCAACTAATCCCTAACTTTGGAAACTCTCAAACGCTCCAAGCCATTTACAGGAAGACAGGAACAAAACTTTAGGAGTGAATGCATGCCTTTCTTTTTGACAGTTGAGACCGACTCCTACTCGGACTTCTCAAATCAACAACCTTCCATTTTGTTGTAGGAATCAAAGTAAGTGCAGGAATCTCAGGATATTCTTGTACCATAACCACTTTGCTTTCGAATTAATGAACATGAATTTCAAAAGTCTTAAGGTAATGTAAATCATAAATTACATAGAAAAACATCGAACTATTTAACCTTTAATTATGATAAGAATACATTATCTATTTACCCAAAGAATCATTAAAAGAAACCAAAAATATTTGCATAAAGGTATTATTTGAGTTGTGAAATGGAAGATAAGGTAGGGTAATTTAGGTAAAAAGTAAGACAATTATGACAACCAACATTCCCCCAACCTCATCTTGTTGTGTGTCCTCACACAACCACTAACCTCTGTAAAAAAAAAATTGGAAAACCCTTCCTTCTCATTTCTGGATTTGGATATTGATTCTTGAACCCTTTGCTTTAAGCTTCTTCACTTGAGCCTTCCCCATACATCTTTCAACTTTTTAATGTGAGTTTCTAGATGGGCTGCATGGCATTTCCACTTTCTCACCAGCTTCTTCAATTCAACAACTACTACTAACAATTCTCCATTCCCGGTCCTTAATGTTGCATTTTGAGTTTCCACACACCTATTCAAGACCTCAAGCTTGTGAATATGTCATTTCAACTTTTGAATTTTATATACTTTTTTCCCAGGAGTAGAGTCCTTCAATTCCTCCTTTTCCTTTTCTTCTTCATGTATCTTCATTTATTCTATCATGGATGCAACATGAACATCAATCTCATGCTCTTCTTCTTTCTTTTTCTCCTTAACTCCTTCTTTTTCAACCTCTTTCTCATGGGTCACCTTCTGTTCTTTAGCCTTATTCATCAAAGATGCTAGAGGAACATCATCGTCATCCTCCTCCTCCTCGTGCTCTTTACTTGTGACAGGGGTGCCCATTACTGATACTCCTACCAGAAGAGAGAGATTATCTTGCACATATATGTTTTCCACGGGGATATCTGGTGGAGGTTCTTCAGGAGAAACACAGTCTCTCCTAAATTACTCACAGTCCTCAATAACCTCAACCTCAGATGGAGTAGCAGGTTTCAACGTCTTATTGCTAGAATAAGC
The DNA here is from genome assembly GCA_031772625.1 of Pinus tabuliformis. NCBI lineage: Eukaryota > Viridiplantae > Streptophyta > Pinopsida > Pinales > Pinaceae > Pinus > Pinus tabuliformis. The sequence goes on along the minus strand of CM062811.1, from coordinate 664,227,256 downwards.
ATGATGACTTTTCAACAAACCTTGTGTTATTCTCTGGGGTGGTTCTGGCACCAAAACCTTAACTTTTACACTCTTCTTTACCTTTTGGCCTTTCTTTTTCTTCTTTGTTTGCTGAGGTTGAGTAGTCCTGGGTTCTTTATCAAGTATACCTCCTTGTTGTTGTTTTCTTTTCTGACATTGGATACCCTTAGATTATGCATTTTTCTTATGCTTCCCTCCTTGCTGACTTTTTATGCTAACAACCTTCACAACACCTTCACTCTGATATGATTCCAAAAATGCTTCCCAAGTAGATCCCCTGTTTTTCAATTCCTCGCTAACCAAAATATTTATCAGCCCATAATGACACAATTTATAACCTACTTGATTCTCCAGGGATTTCTGCACACTTCTCGACATCTTATCCAAACTTTTTAATAGAAATTTTGGGAGTTTAATCAACTTACCATACTCAAAGTGCATAAGGAGTCGAATATGGTACAAGTAATTCTTGGAGTATCATCCTTCACAAGTAAGGAATTTATGTAAAATATATAGTAGACATCGCCACTTCTCCACCATCTCACTCCTCTGCACTCCTTTCTTCAAGTCGATTGCACAATTAGCCTTTTCCAAGAACCTACACCATGCATCTTTCGCTACTTCACCTTTCTTAAACCATTTCTTCCTAGTAGTAGGTAGCTCAATGACCTACGAAATGAACTACTATGTCACTTCAAACTTCAACGAGCCTATAGTAACTGTCTTTCCATCAAACTTTTGTGAAAAATCTCAAGTAATGGATGAATCATAGCCATTAAACTTATACAAGAAGGGAAGAAATCCTGATTCCTATAAAATAGGTAGACTCATTTCATATTCCACTGTCCCCTCCATCTCTTTGACCAAGCATGGTTCTATCTGCATTGGTGCCATAATGTATGTAGGATTGCTGCAACCTACAGTCCTCCAACTATTCAAAACTTCAAACTTTTTCAAGGATCAACAACCATGAATTTGCATGATGTCAAAATTCTTTCATAATTTGAAATTTGGAAAGTGCAAAAATAATTTTCTTTAATGATCCATGATTCCTATACCAAACTCTCATTCGGAATACATGTTGGTCCATATCCCAATTCTTGCACTAACACCATCACACTTAAACTCCTCATTTTTAGCACTCCATAAATCCCTTTAGACTAAAGGAAGGGCTACAGAGGTAAACACAAACCTCTTTGGGCTAGAAACTGGCCCTTTCCAACTGAAGGGGGTCCCTCACTTTAAATAATGTCAAAATGTGAAAACAATAAGGCTTAAGGACATAAAACAGAGGCCATATCTGTGACAAAAAGATATAACTCAATGATGGTGATTAACCAACTTAGGAGGAAGAGCTATTGGGCATGGAGTTATAATTCATATCTTACAAGAAATTATCAGGGCTTAATGGAGCACTTATGGAAACAGAGGCAAGATAGGTATGACTTCAAGTTATTACATTTGTCATAGTATAGTGGCAGAATGAGTCTTTCATTACCTTCAAAGCACCTAATTGTGGGTGAGTTTTGAACATAACTTGGACGTACACAAAATGTTATTCAATCACATGAAACTGAGCATCCCTAATAGATGAATTTTCAAACACATATCTTTGATCAAGTATTAGGAAGAAGAACAGTTCACTATAAAGGAGCACCTAACTAAGGGTGAATTCTAGTATAGTTTTAACATGCATTCAGAGCACCAACAAAGATGAATTTTGAGCCACTTACATCCAATTCAGACATGAAGAATTAACATTTAAATGGCACAAACAGAGATTAAACATACACATAATAAGGGAAACACATAACTAGAAAATCACACCACATGAATCTCTGGCAAAGTGTTGAATGTTCTGCACTAATAAATTTATTTACATTCAGAAACTAAAAACACATATAGAACTTCCTTCTTCCAAGTTGAACCCTTTTCTGTTATTATTTTTAATTTTAATACATTAGGCATATTTAACAATCAATAAGATACAATGTATCTTTCATCCACTTGGGAGGATCAAATCATCTTCAATTTAGAAACATCAATCTTTGAAAGCAAAAAACTAAGATAAAGCTAAAAATAAAACCGAAACATCCTTTTTGATAAAATTAGTTTTATCTTATCTAATTATATAATACCTATCCATTCCTTTCTATCCATATCACCAACATCATTCTGGATATCTATACATTTCCACATTTTCAAACTGAAATCCAAAATTTTCATCATTCCGTCAACAAAAATTGTGAAAATAGGTCCTGAAGAAACACTTGTAGCTCCCAAATGGTAGAATATGTGTAAAAATGGAAGGATTTTATTGTATATGAAATTGACCCGGAGATAAAACTCTCTCATTTTCTTCAAATTATTCCCTAGATCCTCAGAAAATCCTCTGCAAAACAATGACTAAAACAAGGAATTTGTACAGTCTAAAAAATATGCTTTGAAGATGCATTCAAATCTCCCGATACATGACACCTATGAAGAAAATGGAAGAGATTATTGTTATTTGTCTCGTCCTTGATAAAACTGTCTTTTAGTTTCCAAAAATTCGCCTCCATTTGATCAAAAATTGTTCTGCAAAAGGATGACTAAAACAAAGTATTTGTGCAGCACTGGGCATCGAAAACAGGGGTTGTGCAACACTTTAGAAACAATGGTCTAATCACGACTCTATTAACCCTAAATTAGGCTCATTAAAATATATTTGAAGTGATTATTAATACCTCCTACCTTAGGATTAACAAAAGGTGAAAACTCAAGTCATGCCGAGACTATGACAACAATAATAGTCATAGGCTAAACTACTGCTCAAAAACCGAAAATCAATGGATAAGGAAAATACATTTGAAGAAAAAAACCTATGAACCTAACACACATCACCCAAAAAATTAGTTACCATCCTTTAAGTATAGAATTTGGTTAATAGATTTGGTAATATTTCTAAAATAGGCAAGGCAATGATAATTAGGAGCGATGATTAGACCAACTACAATTTTGAGGGATTAGATGTAAAAAGTGGTCATCCTACACATGGCGGGAGGAAAAATCAATTAATGGTGGCATGGATTCGAATATAATGACAAGGAATTTGAATGAAACAACCTCCATACAGTCATTTATCCCTCATAATGACATTCTATGGGGATGGTTGTTGCTTGTTATGATAAATGTCACCTAGACCTAATGTTAATTCTTGCACTTAACCATTAATTTCCCTTTAGACGTAATAATAATGGTCATCATTACAACTAAAAATATGGATACTTATTTTATAACAGATCCATCGTTTTTACACATGGCTACCATACATTTTTGAAAGAATCGATCCATAAATACAAGAAGCTCGAAATCAATTCATAATCAATTACTATACTAACATAAAAACCCTATGATAAAAAATTTCCCGCACTGTAATACGAGGGATTACTGCACTATTTTGAGTGATATTCCTAGACTATAACATGAGGATTCATGCACTAAACAAAAGCAATTCATGTACCATGATGAAAAAAGAAAGGGTTCTTGCATTGAAATAACCAATCAAGTTGCCTCTAAAAATTTTGGGCTGAATTGTATGTAAACAGATTGCAGAGTTTAAGGAGATTTTTTTTATTGCCAAGTTTAGGTGTCATCATTCTTTCGTTCCTGGATAGACATGGCTTCAAAAATTACCAACACCTGAAAAATATGAGGGAGAAAAAGAAGCAGGATAGGGATATTATAAAGAAAAGGAAGGAAAATCATAAGGGACACTTAGAATAAGGTGAATTAATCTATAGAGGGATATAAGAAAAATGGATAAGGGGAAAAATTTTAGGGGTAAAAGAGGGGAAAATAGAAATGGGGACAAGAAATTTTTTCTAGAAGAATGGGAGGGGAATTTAATATATTAAGGAACAAAGATGAAATTAGAGGGAGATTTCAGAAAAGGGAAAAGAAAAAAGAAAAATTATTTTCCTCGAATGGTTAATGCCTCCATCAAATAATGTTGTGACATGTGTGAATCAATTAATTGTAGTGGGACTTTTTTTGTCACCTACATACAATTTTACCATGTTTCTTTCTCTGAACTTTAACAAGGGCTTATTTTCTGCTAGTTTTTTTTTGTTGCCACAAGAAATTTCGTAGAAACTTGCTTCTTCTCAAAACAAGTAAGCTATGCATTCCATTTCAAGCAACATCCCATTTTATTAAAAATGAACCTTCCCTCCAGCAAGATGGTTTTCAAGCAAATCCCCACATAACTGTACCAACAAGCTAATTTTCACGATCATGTGTTATTTATTTATTTTATTTATTTTCATTAATTTCTATTTTTTTTAAATTATTCTAGGAAAAGAGAAAATCAATAGGTTCTCACAGTAGGCCGGTATTCTCTCCCACCTAACATCTTCAAATATAATTGTTTTTGTACTTGTTGCATGAAATCTTCCTTAGTGATAGGCTGAAAATATGTTCTAACCCTATGCCCATTCACCAAGAAAACAACTCCTTGTCCATCAATGGTTTTTATCTACACTTCTCAACTCTAAAAAAAAGTAACCACTTCGTAAGGCCCTAACCAATGTGTATGAAGCTTCCCCTTAAAATTTTTAAACTTTTAGTCATAGAGGAGCACCCAATTACCTAGTTGGAGTTGTTTTTTATTAATTAGCCTGTCATGCCATTTATTGTGTTGTTGCTTCATCAAGGTAATTTGTTGAACAACATCCCTTCTCATTTCATCAAGTTAATTTAACTACACAATTCATTGTTTTTGTGCTTCCAAGAATTCAATCCCAACTGGACTATAGTTCTAAAGGTTTTAATCTGGAATTTGATTGGCAACAGTACTTTATTTCTGTATACTATATCATAAGGTGTATGACCCATGTTGTTCCTCCAATTAGTTATATAAGCCAATAGTTCCTCCGGTATTCTATTTTCCCAATCCTTTTTATGAAGATTTATTTTTTTTGTAAGGATGGACTCATTCACCTTGTTTGTAGATTCTACTTGGCCATTTTCCTGCGGGTGATATGGTGTAGACTTCCTATGATGAATCCTGTATTGATCTATAATTCCTTTTACCATATTAGAAACAAATTGAGGTCCATTGATAGTAACATTTTCTCTTGGAACACCAAATTGAGTAAGAAATTCATCAAATAAAAAATCAACAATAACTCTTTCAGTAGCATAAGGAACAACTCTAGCTTCTACCCATTTAGTTACAAAATCTGTACAAACCAAGATATGCCTTTTATTTAAAGATGTTAGGGCTATGGGTCCCACAAAGTCAATGGACCATTTCCCAAAGGGATCTAACATGACTTGAGGGCATAAAGGAATCTCCTCGGCTTAACCAGGTTGGCCCACTCACTGACAACTATCGCAACGCTTTACATATTGTTTGGCATCCTTAAACAAGGAAAGCCAAAAGTAGCCAACATAGAGAATTTTATATGTTGTTCTCTTGTCAACAAAATGGCCCCCATAAGGCTCATCATGGGAAGCTCTCAAGATATCAAACACTTCCTCTTCTCTTACACATCTACGGATAATAAGGTCGGGTCCAATATAGAAGAGATCTCCTTCAATCCAGGAGTATGAAGCACTTTTTTGAATGATCCTCCACCTTTCTCTAGCGGATAGGTGTGGTGGTGTTTTTCCTGTGACAATATAGTTATCTATGTCAGCAAACCAAGGAGAGTTTGTTGAAACAACAAAAATATGCTCGTCAGGAAATGAATCATCTACAGGAATTACTTGACCAGGATTGTTCAATCTAGAAAGATAATCAGCTACTACATTTGATTTTCCTGGCCTATCGATTATAGTAACATTGAATTCCTGTAGTAAAATCAACCACCTAGTTATCCTACCACTAGTTAAGGGTTTATTCATCAAATATTTTATGGTAGAGTGATCTGTATGTATAAATACTTCATAACCTGTAATATAGTGTCTAAATTTATTAATAGAAAAAACCACAACTAGAAACTCTTTCTCTGTTACTATATAGTTAAGTTCAACAGATGACAAGTTCTTACTAATGAAGTAAATAACATAGGATTGTTGATTTTCTTCTTATCCCAATGTTGCACCAATGGCAGTATCTGAGGCATATGAGGAGATATGAAATGGAAGGGACCAATTAGGTCCCCTCAAGATTGGTGCATGTACTAATTTCTCCTTCATATTCTCAAAATCTCATTGGCAAGCCTCAGTCCAAGAGAAATCACTATCCTTAGCTAATAATCGAAAAAGAGGGGAAACTATCTTGGAAAAAATCTCAAGGAATATTCAGTAGTAACCTGCATGTCCTAGGAATCCTCTCACTTCCCTTTGTGTTTTTGGTGTAGACGGGTGTATAATAAAATTTGCTTTAGCTAGATCTAACTGGATACCCTTATCAAAAATAAGATGGCCAAGGACCACCCTTGCTTTGCACATCAATCTACATTTCATGTCACTCAAAGCAAGGTGAGCCTCTTGACACCTATTGAGTACTTTCTTTAAATTTTGAAGGGCTTCCTGGAAGGAATCACTAAATACTGAAAAGTCAACCATATAAACCTCTACACACTTGAGGTCAATAAAAATAGCCAAGAATTCCCTATGAAAATTAGCACGAGAATTACAAAGTCCATAAGGAAGCACTTGGTAAGCGAATGTCCCCCATGGAAGTAAAGGTAGTCATGTCCTGATCCTCAGGTGAGATATGTATTTTGTTATACCCACTGAAGCCATCTAAAAATGAAAAGTATGTTTTACATGCAAGGGTATTTGGCACCTGATCAATGAAGGGAAGGGGAAAGTAATCCTTGAGAGTGGCTTAATTTAATTCTCTATAATCAATACAAATTCTCCATCTCCCATCCTTCTTCGAGACTACTACTAGAGAAGATACCCATTGACTATTAGATATAGGATATATAAAACCAACATCTAAGAGTTTTTGAAGTTCTTCTTTAACAACCTCTCTTAGTGCAGGGTTCATTCACCTTTGGTATTTTCAGATAGGTTGGGAACCCTCTTGAATATAGATACGATGAGTACATGTTTAAGGAGGGATGCGTTTCATGTCCTCATAACTCCATGCAAAGGCATCAAGATGATCTCACAACAAGCTCACAAGTTGCTCCTACTAGGATGGATCTAGGTATAAACCAACGTGTAAAGATTTTCCTGGACTGGCCTCAACAAGAGTATTGTCAGGCTTGTGGACACATGTGGAGACTACAAAAATTTGTAATGATGAGGATGAGGATTGGGGATCACAATTTTCCTAGAAACTTGGACTAAATATTTTATAAAGTGATTCAAAATTTTGCATGGTTTCTGAGTTATATAGAAAATCTCAGATCACACCCTCCTTAGTTGACTCAGTATATTGATGAATCATAGAAATGGATTGAGTCTCCTCATCACTACTATAATAATCCAACCACAAGATATCACAAAAATCCTAAATAGATCTGACAGGTGGATACAAGGTGACCTTTTTCCTAGCATTCCCATGGGAAATGTACATGTCACCAGAGCAACATCCTATAAAGGCATCTATTGTGGCAAGCCATGCTCATCCCAAAATAAAAGGGTAAGCCCAATAGGATTCTTTGGTTGTAACATAATGAAATATGTGGGGTAATCCCATGAATCAATCGAGACAACCACATCATCTAACATACCCTTGGGCTTGATTTTAGATCTATCAACAAGTTCAAGCACAATGGGGGTAGGACAAATGTGGGTCAACCGAAGTTGTTCCATGGTTTTCCTAGTCATAACATTAATAGCCGCTCCAAGATCTATTAACACATTGGGAACAAGGATATCACCTATATGAATAGAGATGTTGGCTTAGTGGGCCCTAACCTAGGTTCAATGTTAAGTTAGCCAAACAAATCCCTACATTACTAGCCCTTTCGACATCAATCCATAGAGCGCAAACTGAAGTCTCACTCGAAGCAGTATAGGGGGATGCTGGAACCAAGTTTCCACACCCAAAGATGGTAGTGATGTCATTTTATGCCCTAGTTCTAACTTCGCGTAGATCAATAAGCCTTTAAGTCTTATCGATATACCTCCCTTAATGAACCCTTAGACCTTTGCGAAGGTCTACGACTGTCTTTCACGAACCCTAAACAGGTGAATCAGCAACTTCCGCACTTATGTAATTATTCCTACTTCCACAATTACGCAGATGGACTTAAGTGTATGACAACTTTAACATGCATTAAGATATTCTTCACATAAGAAGATATTATTCCTTGCGTTCATATAACGATGTAAAACATATGGAATCACGTATCAACACAATATTAAATCACAAGCCCATTATTCATCATAACATAATCACATTCATACATAATAGAAGTAGATGGATAAAACACAAATATTTCTAAAACAATCTTCTTTATTAATACTTTAGATTTTCTTACAGACTCAAACTACCCTACGCACTCAGCTGCAAGGGTCTACACACTAAGTTGCAGACTCTACTCTAGGCCTTTGCGCACTCAGCTGTAGAGCCTCTCTTCTACTCTAAGGATCTTTGCTCTTATATCTTACTGACCCATTTGATTCATTCATTCATCCATTCATTCGTTATCAAAAACTGCCTTAGACTCTTCTAAGACTCTTCTTTTTATACAATCCCATGGTTCGTGGACCATGCGTAGATCTTCTGAGGCTGACACAAATTACATAAACGAAGGGTAAAAAGCCTTTATGACACTTTACATCTAATTGCTCTGTGACCACAACTTGTGGAGACTTTACACTTTGTAGACAAAAACCTGGGCTTTCAGCCCCAAAACTTGGGCTTTTTGCCCCAAAATTGACCTTAGGGGACCTTGTCCCAACAGGCCCCCAACACAAATATCATGACTTTCCCTCGAGTCACTCTACTGGCATATAGATCTTACTACGGAGACCTTCCAACTCCACTTGCACAACTGCAACTTCAATTGTGCACTACGTAGCTGCCTGCTTGACCTAATCCACCAGCTGCTCCGTTGTTGGTCCTGCGCTATCTGCCTGGATCTTCTGTTGTGTTGTCTGCAGGCTGGCCAACTTCTCCCCAAATGTAGCAGAGCTCACATAGGCCTCATCCAGCCAAGGCCCCAATCTGGCCTTAAGGAATACCTCTTTTCATTGCACTACTTCCACTTGTTCTTTGAGTTGCTTTGCTTCTTACATATTTTCCAATCTCTGCGTGATAGCAACCATGCACGTCATCGCTTTTGCTTCATCATACTGTTGCTATAATTCCCTTGCCTTGGTATTTAACTTCTGCATGTTAGGATCTTCCTGTAGACTCGTGAGTACCTCCAAAGATTTCTTGAAGAGCGCAGTGCATTCCGCCACCGCGGCATCTATTATAGTGACTCCATCTTTAATAGCGACTTCATGCTATTCTCTGACCTCTGGTGGAGTTGAAGGTTGTGCCCTCAACTTGAGCTCTGTAATATTTAGGTTTAGCTCAAACTGAACCTTGGTCATCTCTATTCCTGCATCATGCACACCTGTAGCCAACTTTCGAATCTTGGCATCTAATGGTGCCTCTTTTGGGATGTGCAGTTCCGGAAAGGTTGTGCATGATTCTGCTACCACTACCATGGTTCACTCATTCTTCTCCTAAACCTTCTTCCATTCATCTATCACTGTTGTTTTCTCTATAAACATCTGTTTATTGTTGACCTTCTACTCGCTGATCACACTCAGCACACACTACTCTAGGGCCCTAAGTTCTACGATCACACGTACTTGTAGTGTGTGAAGGAATTGACTTGGGAGCGGGTCCGAGTTGAGACCAATGTTCTTTAAAGTAGCCTTGTCAGCATTTGTCTTCATGCTTAAGGCTCCATCAGGCAGCGCGATAGCCTAGGGATCCAAAGAGAAAACTAACTCCACTTCTTCAGTGTTCCCTAGCGCTAAACTGGTTGAAGTCGCACTGCTTTTCCCTACACTTGCCTGCAATCTACTGGCTTGGATCTGTAGCTCGCGTAGACCCATACGAATGGAACTTAATGCCTTCTTCTGCTGTTGGTAAAACTGTTGCAGCAGTTCCACTGTCATGTCCCTTACCTTGTTCCCAATGTCATCCAAGTCGCCCTCTGTCAAGGTGATCAAGTCTAGTGATGACTTAGTGGCCTTGGTATTTTTGCGCGACCCTTCCTTCTCCTGCTCCCTATTCCACTTAACTCAGAAGGGGGTGCTTTCCTAATCTCCACCACCCTGCTCTAATTGCTACTCCTCCTCTGTCTATGGTGAAGGGGATTTCTGACTTCTATTAGATTTGTGGTCTTCCTCCTATTCCTTCGTGGTGTGCTCTGCTTCAGCTAGGGCCTTTTCCTCAATCTCCTTCTTCCGCTTTTCAACCAACTGTTAAACCTTCAACTGGGATGCTTCCTTTTTTTGCTTTTCTGAGGACTTACTAGACCTGACAGACAAATCTACTGCTATGTGCAAATCCGTTGGCCAACGCTCGAGGACTTCTACAATGGCATCGTCCGTTGCAAGGTATGGTAAGTCATACCACTTCTATTCTGGGTCATTTCATGCCTTGATGGAGATACAGTGGAAGTCCGCTTTGAAATCTGCGTATCCAGACAACTGCTCAAAGATGGTTGGTGACAACCGTGGCTTTCAATTGATGGTTGCATGGATGCTCGACTCCATCAGCACCCAAAATATTTTACTCTCCCGGACCTACTCAGCTTCCTTTGTGGCCCACAGTGAAGCAAAATTTGCTGCTTCTGGCAAGTTTGTCATGATCAAAGGAAATTGGCCATCATCTGGCAACTCCCACGCGACCAAAAAATGGAAAGGAGTAGCCACGAATAGTGAAACATCTTATTATGGTCCTGTGCTTCTATGCATTTCGCGAGGAACTCACTACATAGGTAGTGCGCGAAGTTTAATTGTTTGCCCTCTGCACACTAATCCGCTAGTGAAACCACTAGTGCCGACACCTCATCTGCACAAGACTTCCTCATCACCTTGCCAGCCAAGATCTGGGTGTCCACCTTCACCGCAGGGTCGGTTATGCTGGAAATAGAATAGCCACATGGCTTCTTGACAAGATTAAACTTTTCCTTCATTCTTTCGGCGAGGTCATGCTTGACCGTCTTTTCACAAAATTCCTTGGCCAGATTCAGCCCTGAATGTGGTAGTAAGGTGATCCTATGGATCAGCATGTTAGTTATAGGGATCGACTCTCCCAACCACAAGCACTAGTCGTGTACCATGCACAATTTTTTGATAACAATCAAATTTATGGGAGTGCAGTGGTAATGTGGCACCCATAATAGATTCAACAATCTCACCTTTTCCACCCCACAGATCCACTTCATCAGTTCTAGTGCGGTGACACCAGAATCCTCATAGAATATGCGCTTCATAAAAGAATCGGTAGCCAACTGGGGGAACTACTCAGTGTCCCCCAAGTCCAACCCTCTAACTTCAGATATGGGATGTGTGCCAAGCGTGGACCTTCAAACGTGATATTTTCTGGTAGTAGGGGTGTATTAAGGAGAATTTTTCCCTCATCTAGGTCCTTTGGGACCTTCACCTTGCCCTAGCATGGAGGAATGTATTCTAGTAACTTTGAAATCGGGTCTACCCCTTCAATATTAATGTCCTTTGTACCCTCCTCAGCCTCTAGGTTTACTACTTTGCCCTTCTCCTGTGCGGTGTGCTTCTATTTTCTCTAATGTTTTCTTGGTGACTCGTGCATCAGCATGGTCTTCTTCTATTTATCGTTCTTTGTCTTGGGAACCTCTCTTGTCGGCGTAGGCTTCGACCTAGGAGACCTCGGAAATTTTGGCATTGCCATGGGAACCTCCATACTTACAACCTCAGGGGCAGCTCCCTTAGAGGCAATAGACCTTCCAGCACTTGCATTTTCTACGAGTGCAGACATGAGTCTATTAAGGAGCTGCTGGGTTTCCACGGGTAACCTGTCAAACACAGAACTAGCCACCAAGTCATCAAAGAACTCTCAGTTCATGCGCAACAGATGACACAACTTAGAAAATCTCAGAATGCAAAGTGTTTCCCGTTGGACAACCATCTATAATTTATAGGAAAATTCAAATTCAAATCCAACCGTTCCCCCCAAAATCTGCTCATAAATGCTAGATTGGCGGCATATTTTCAAATATTTCCCTCTTAAATTCAGACTTAAATGCCGCCCCCACTCCTCTTAGTCATTTTCTCACTGTCAAATCATGCACAGTGACAATAACGGTCAGTTTCTAGCTATGATGTGTGCTCTCTCCTCCTATAGCACAGCTTCCTTTACACTTCTACCTAAGCCGTGGCACTCTTCTGATTCACATAGACCTTTGGTCATGCAGCTCTACAACCCGGGAAATGTAGTTTATAGTCCTACGCCTCCTTTCAGCTGTCTGGAGCGATAAGACTATGCTTATGTCATATAGTCATCTGCTCGGATCCCTGGTGTATGACTTCAATCGGCTACCATTTACCTTTCCTAGAAATGGATCTCCATTCAATTTCACCAGTTGAACTACTCCACCATCAGTAATCTCTTTGATGACATATGGCCCCAGCCAATGCATCCGAAATTTTCCTGGAAATTTATCAAACTTTATGTCCTATAATAAAACTAAATTGTTTACCTTGAAGATGCGTAGTTTAATGTGTCGATCATGCCATGCCTTTTCGCGCTCCTTCTGAACTTGCTAATGGAATCTAGCCAAAAATCTATCTTCTTCGCATTCTATCAGCTACGCGAGCTGCTCCTCTAGGGCTCTACGATCCACCATTCCTGTGAACGCTACTATGCATAGACTAGGTACAATGTACTCCATCAACATCACAGCTTCTATGCCATAAACCAGCCTAAAAGGCGTTTGTCCATTTAGTTTCTTACAATTAGTTATGTAAGCCCATAGCGTTGCTGGTACGCGCACGTCCCAATCATTTCTATCCGCATTGCAAACCTTTGTCAACACGTTCTCCAATATATTATTAAACTCTTCAACCATCCCATTAGCCTTAGGGTGATACGACGTACTCTTCTTATGGTAAACTTGGAATTCCTCTGTCATCATGCTGATTGTTTCATTAAGGAAATGCATATTGCAATCTTTCATCAAAATATTTAGGAAATCGAACCTAGCCAGCGCATACTCAAATAGGAACTTTGTTGTTGTTTCCCCTATGTAGTCTTCTACGAGCTATGCCTATGCCCATCTAGTCAAATACTCCATCACAGTGATGATATACCGCACACCCGTCTTCTTTCTCGGAGGCTGAATCAGTCCTACAAAATCAACCACCCATTTCTCAAATGGATACAGTGGCATATGTGGATTCAAAGGCAGCTCATCCCTCCGCAATGGCCTGTCAGGTCTTTGACATGCATCGCATGCCCTACAATAAGCTTTGGAATCCTTATGCAGTGTCGGCCACCACAACCCAATGTGTAAAATATTCTACGCTCTTGATTTTCCTGTATAATGTCCTCCTGCAGCTCCTCCATGAGCTTTAGCAAGGATGTTGTTTCATTCAAACTCAGGCACATAATGTCACAGAATTTCATCAAAACCCATTTTGTACAAATCTCCTACAATGACAAAAAAGCCTATCGTGTGCACCACTAGTTCCTTCTTTTGTTGACTAGAGTATCCTCCTAGAGCCGTTCCTGTAGTCAGGAAGTGTATAATGTCTGCAAACCACAAAGAGTTGCATGTCAGGAAACCCCTCCTCTAAATTAGTAGGCTCTTTTCCTATTTCAATGCGCGACAAATGATCTGGTCCTGCATTCAATCATCCTGGATTCACATTTACTTCAAAATCATATTCCTGAAACAGCAACAACCATCTGCATATCTTCCACCCCAACAAAGGCTTGTTGACCAGGTAATTTAATGCCAAATGGTCCATATACATCTTAAATTGTTTGCCTAGCAAGTAGTGTTTGAACTTCTAGAGCACGTACACCGTAGCCAAACCTTCGTGCTCTATCATTGAATAATTCCTCTTAGCCTTAGACAACTTCCTACTTGCAAATGCTATAGGGTGATCTAACTCTCCCTCACCAGCCTATTTTAGCACTGCTCCTAGCGCAATGCTTGGCACATCGACATGCACATGGAATTCCTTCTTCCAATCTTGGAAGACTAGGATCGATGCAGTGACCATTTTCTCCTCTAACACATCCAGGCTCCGTTGGCATTCTTCATTCCAACAGAATGTAGCATCCTTATTCAACAGTTTTTGCATCGGCACCTTAATCTAGGGATAACTTAGACAACTTCCTACTTGTGAACATTATAGGGCGATCCAACTCTCCCTCACCAGCCTATGTCAGCACTGCTCCCAGTGCAATGCATGACGCATCCACATGCATATGCACATGGAGTTTTTCCTCTCAACCTTAGACAAATTTCTACTTGAAAATGCTATAGGGTGATCCAACTCTCCCTCACTGGCCTATGTTAGCACTGCTCCCAGCAAAATGCATGACACATCCACATGCACATGGAATTCCTTCTTCCAATCTGGGAAGACTATGATCAACATAGTGACCATTTTCTCCTTTAACACATCCAGGCTCCGCTGGCATTCTTCATTCCAACAGAATGTAGCATCCTTCTTCAACAGTTTTTCCATCGACATAGTAATCTGGGCATAACTCTTGATGAACTTCCTATAGTATCCAGTATGCCCCAACATTGTGTGCATCTGTTTCACACTTTTTAGCACCTCCAAATTAACTATTACCGCGATCTTAGTAGGGTCCACCATTAATCCTTGTGTGCATACCACATGACCCATCAAGATTCCGAAAGGAACACAAAACAAACATTTTTTCAAATTTAGCATGATCTGATACCTCCAGCATGTATCCAGCATCAAGTGTAGACTAGCCACATGGCGCTTTACCAACCAAAACACCATCCAATCATCAAAGTATACCTCCAAAAACTTGTGAATGAAGTCTTTGAACACCATGATGACTACGCGTGAAAAGATCACACATGTTCTTTAGTCCAAAAGGCATTAGAATATACTAAAAGCATCCCCACTTAGTCACGAAGGTCGTCTTACTTCTATCTTCAGGTGTGATCTTGATATGATGGTACCTCGAGAACCCATCAGTGAAGGAATATGCTTCCTGTCCACCAACATTATCCAGCACCTCATCAGTGAATGGAGTTAGAAAGGGATAATGCACGTAGGTGTCATTCAACTTTATGAGATCTATGCATATCCTTATTTCATCCTTCTGCTTCTTTTCATGAACTACCATTGGGCTTACCCAATCATATTCTTCTACTAGTTCAACAATACCTCCTACAAGCATTTTATCCAACTCTAAGTGAACCTTTTCTGTATACTTTGGAGTGAGGTGATAAGGCCTTTGCTTGATTGGCTTCACGTTTGGCTTCAACGTAATTTTCATAACACCCAGGTCCCCTATTATTCCTTTTAAGTCTAAAAACTTTGTAGGGAACAAGTCCTGATATTCACGGAGCAACTCAGCAACCTTATCTAGAGTGATATCATCCCAGTAGTCCCCAATCTTTGCAAACCTCGGTTCCACTTCTGCGCCAATGTTCACCTGTCTAGTCTTCAGTGACGTGGTGATATCTAGATTCTCTATATTTGGTACCTCAACATCGTGGTGGCCTTCTGTCTCTAGGATATTAATGTTCCTTGGATCCTCGTCTACCTCTTCAGTGGTCACATTGTAGCACTCCAACGCATGGTGCAGCTGGGTGATCCAGTATGGTTGGATCAAATCTAAAGGATCCTGTAGTATTCTAAAGATCGCTGCCTTGACCTCCTACAACGCTTCATCGACACATTCAAATCCATTCTCAAAGCTGAATGTCATCAAGAATCCCTGTCGTAAAACATCCCATTCCTTAGTGCCATGGAGGAGCTTTGTTTCCAAGTACCAATTCATTGGTATTACATCCAAATTATGATAGAACAAATGCACCCACTCAGGCTATGGCTCTACTCAATAAACTTTAGTCCATTTTGCCAAATTATCATGCAGACCATTCCTCCCATCATATTTTCCTGTTAATTGGAATTTTGGGCGACCAAACCGCGATCTCATCATCTTTCTGTACATGCGCCAACCATCAAAATTGTCTTTGTGTGTACCCTAACATCTTATGGGCGTAGCACGCAATGCCAAATCCAAGGCTTGCAAGTGATGCTTCTCTGGCACTTCCCTTTCAAAACTTCCCTTTCAAATGCATCTAAAAAAAATTCAACATCAGTTAAACCATAATAATAAGGAAGACTTCTTACCTCCGACGATACATAGTGCAGCGATGTAGTCATCATGTTACAATGCAGCGTAGACACTTCGTGTAATCGATTCTGCCAATGCTCCAATTCCTCATCTAAATCTGATGTACAGGAACTTTTGCAGTCCCATGTAATACATCCATTAGTTGTTGGATTCACCCAATCCTAATCTCATGTTGTTATCTTTTAAATCTGGTCCAAATCATCGTCATTTTCATAATCATAGATTGGTTCAGTATAGCGCGGACCTTCTACAGGGTCCAAGGGTACTACTACACAGAGCGATTTCTTCTCAAATTTCATCGTCCGCTTCTTCAAATTGATTACCCCCTTCATGTTAGTGGCCCAATAAATCCCAAGGAGTGTCGGGTAGGGATCATTGTCATCCACAATCCTAATCACTTCAAAATCGGCCAATGCACTCGTGCCTTCAATATCTATTATCACTCCCTGCAATCTTCCCATGGGGATAATCTACTATTGATTTGTCATCGTCAATTGAATCGGAGACCATTGCAGTGTAGGTATCCCCATTCTCTCCCATGTCTATTTAGGAAAAAATTTCGCATTTGACCCCAGATCCAAAATAACTTGATCCATCTCATATTCTCCTATCTACATAGTGAGCCTCATCTCATGCCTCATTCTTTCCTTTTTCTTACCAATCTTCCTAAATACGTGAAGTCTGTCAGGAGCATTTTCTTTTCCGGCACACTTATTTATTAGCTCCTATAATCCTTTCACAGCCTTGCTATCGTGTAGCATCTTAATACAGGTCTCCAAGAAAGTAGTAAGCATAGATGGGTCCATTTCTTTAGATAGCTTATCTTGACTTCCTGAGGTAGAGGCCTCAATGAAGCTTTTATTTTCTTCCATAAACGTTTCCCTCGTGCACTCCAGATCAAACCCGATCTCCTTTTCTGGAGCTTTGCAGACCCACTCACTTTCTTTAAGTTGCTTTCCTTTATCTTCGCCAGTCGTCACTCCACTTCGCAACACTATATTCACATTAGGATCCTCTTCATGGGGTTCAACCCTCATCATCTGTAGGTTCTAGGTAGGCTGATGAGGCTACACCCCCTTTTCACATATCTTAGCTAGTAATACATGGCAATCTTCTATCGCATGGTCAGACTGAGTACAATATCGGCATGACAGGCACGTCGGGTTTGTACATTCTCATGCGTAGTGTCATGGGCCCCCACAGTTGTACCAAATAACCCGTCCCCAACCTCTACCAGGTCCTCCTCCACCTCGGCCTTGTCTAACCCCTTGATATCCTCCTCGCCCTCCTCCAATTCCTTGGTCCGGAGGCTAATTTCTTCCTACACTCTATATGTGGGAGTTCTATCCATCATTAGCTCATAGGTACAGTAATTACACTCATCATGACCCACCGATTTACAGAAGTTGTAGAAGAGTTTTTGCGATGTCTGTACAAATTTCTATAGCAAGTGACAATTATATGTCACATGTTTTCTAGCTACCTGACAAATAGTGCACCACAATGCGTGTTAGTAAATTATATATTACAGAGCAATGGAACACATATAATATTGCATAAATATAGACACATAAAACTAGAGAGACATAGATATATGTGATTCACCCAGTTTGGGCTACGTCCACCCCAAACAGCCAGCCCTTCCTTTCTATTATTCAGCAAAATGAAGAGACACAACCTATAGCAGATCCGCTGTAATATCCTCTGTTTTCTCTCACAGTCTCACCTCTCTGTTCTTCGCTCAGAGAATACACATCTATTACATAGCCTCAATACAATGGCCTCATACAAAGAGAGGGGTTTCCTTCTAGGGAAAAAAACCCTAAACTAAGCATAAGTTCTACCGTCAAATCATTCACCTAATGAACGGCCCAAATTGACTAGAAATTACTATACTTTTACAAGGCAATTTTACATTTGTTTTTAGCTTCAGGGGCGCTGCACCCGAAACCCCCGCTGGAGGACTGCTAGGCCCTGGACCCCCCAGCTGAGGGTGATCGGCCCCCCTGAACCCCGCGGGGGGGACAAGTCCCCCCCGTATGAAGGGGTGTACAAACTTCCTGGGGTGTACATTCGGCTGAAACAAAGACCTCTAAATAATCATGCTCCACACCTAACAATCTCCCACTTGGGGGGGACAAGTCCCCCCTGCGTGGAGGGGTGTACAAACTTCCTGGGGTGTACATCTGGCTGAAGCAAAGACCTCTAAATAATCATGCTCCACACCCAAAAATCTCCCACTTGGAGAATGATTGTAGCAACTCCACCGCTGCTTCATTTGCAGGACAATGACTCCTCTTTGGACCTCGCTGTTTCTCATCGTCATTGTCATCCTTGAAGACCAATTGAAACTGAGGATATTCTCAGTTTCTCCCTGGTTACAACTTTTGTTAGCATATCTACAGGATTCTGGCTAGTGTGTATATTTTCCATCTTCTACTCTCCATCTTCCAACACTGATCGTATGAAATGGTACTTGAGCTGTATGTGTTTAGTCCTGGAATGAAATACTGAGTTCTTTGAAAGATGAATGGCACTTTGGCTATCACTGTATAACGTGCCCATATCATGCTTCTTATCCAATTCACCCATAAACCTTTGTAACCAAATCATTTCTTTACTAGCCTCTATAGCAGCAACATACTCTGCTTCTGTTGTTGAAAGTGCAACAACACTTCAGATTTTTGAAACCCAACTAACAGTTGTTCCACCTACAGTAAATACATATCCTGTAGTGCTACTCCTATTATCTCTGTCACCTGCCATATCTGCATTGACATATCCCTATAGAGAAATGATTGAACAACCAAAGCATAATGCTTGATTTGTGGTACCTTTCAAATATCTGAGAATCCATTTCACTGCCATCCAATGTTCCTTTCCTGGATTGTTCATGTACCTGCTTACAACTCCCACTGCATGTGTAATATCAGGCCTTGTGCAGACCATTGCATACATTAAGCTTCCAACTACTGATGCATATGGAACTTTAGACATATAATCCATGTCTTCTTGGGTCTTTGGGCACATTTCCTTACTAAGTTTGAAATGGCTAGAAAAAGGTGTACTAACTAGCTTTGCATTTTGCATATTAAATCTTTTCAACACCTTTTGTATGTACTCATTCTAAGACAATGTTAATTTGTGATTTTTCCTATTTCTAGTTATTCTCATACCAAGGATTTGTTTTGCAGCTCCCAAATCCTTCATTGCAAATGAATTTTCCAATTTTCTTTTGAGCACATTTATTTCCTGCATGTTAGATCCTGCAACAAGCATGTCATCTACATACAATAACAATATAATATAGCTGCCATCATTTTGCTTTTTTAGATAAACACAATGATCAGAGTGACATCTAGTATAACCTTGTTCAGACATAAACTTGTCAAATTTTAGATACCACTACCTTGGAGCCTATTTTAAGCCATACAAGCTCTTCTTCAACCTGCACACTAGTTTCTCCTTCCCTTTTACCTCATATCCTTGTGGTTGTTGCATATATATCTCTTCCTCAAAATCCCCATGGAGAAAGGCTGTCTTTACATCTAACTGCTCAAGATGCAAATCTTCAACTACTACTAGACTTAAAATAGTTCTGATTGAAGTCATTTTAACAATAGGAGAAAATATTTCATCAAAATCAATACCTTTCTTCTGTGAAAACCCCTTCACCACAAGTCTAGATTTGTACCTTTGTTTTCCTCCATCTTCTTCCTTCAACCTGTAAACCCATTTATTCTTCAATGCAGTTTTTCCTGCAGGCAACCTGACTAAGTCCCAAGTCTGGTTATACATTAAGGAGTCCATCTCTTCTTCCATGGCTACCTCCCACTTCTTCTTGCTTTCAACTTGCATTGCTTATTCATAACATTCGAGTTCACCAAAATCAGTCAACAATAAATAATATAATGAAGGAGAGTATCGTTCATGGGGTATACTTATCCTGGTAGATCTTCTAACACCACTTTCAAGTGTTTGGGGTGCCTGTTGGTATTGTTGTGGTTGTTGATTATTATTATTTTCGGGCACCTTTACTTTTTCAGTGATTTCATCAAGAACTGCGTATTCTTTGTTTTCTTTTTCCTGTTTCTTTTCCTGCAACTGATTCTTATACAAGACCTTTTCATTGAATATTACATCTCTACTCCTAATGATTTTGTGATTTTTGTAATCATACAAGCGATAACCAAAATCATGAACACCATATCCAATAAAGGTACATTTCTTTGACTTTGCCTCAAGCTTTGTTCTATTTTCTTTATTAATATGGACAAATACCTCACAACCAAAAGGCTTTAAAAAAGAGTAGTTTAAATTTTTACCTGTCCATGCTTCCTCTGGAACACCACCATCCAAGGAACTTGAAGGCCCTCTGTTTATTAGATAAATAGCAGTATCTACAGCATCTGCCCAAAATTATAAAGGCAATCCTGTATGCAATCTCATGCACCTTGCACGCTCCATGATTGTTCTGTTCATCCTTTCTGACACACCATTTTCTTGTGGTGTTCTTGGAACTATCTTCTCTCTGTGAATTCCATGCTCTGAACAATACCTATCAAACTCTTTGCTGCAATATTCACCTCCATTGTCTGATTGGAGACACTTCAATTTCTTTCATGTCTCAATCTCAACCAAAGCTTTCCATTTCTTGAAAGTATCAAATACATCAGATCTATTCTTTATACAATAAATCCAAGTTTTTCTAGTTGCATCATCAATAAAAGTAACATAATAACGAGAGCCACCGAGAGATGATACCTAAGCAGGTCCCCATACATCTGTATGCACAAGATCTAATTTTTTGCTCTTCTTTTCTTTCCCAACTATGAGAAATCTGACTCTCTTTTGTTTTCCATAAATGCAATTCTCACAGAAGTCCAAATCAACATTCTTCAAACCTGGAAACAAATTCCTTGAGTGAAGAATCTTCATCCCCTTCTCACTCATGTGTCTAAGCCTATGATGCCATAATGTTGCATCTGCTCCTTTGGAAGTTAAAGCATTAACAGAGTTAGAAATACCATTGCATAAATACAATGTACCAACCTTTTCACCTTTTGCTATTACCAGGGCTCCTTTGGTGACTTTCCAAGCTTTATCTGTGAAAGTTGTCACACAACCTTCACCGCCTAACTACCCTATTGAAATCAGATTTTTCTTCAGATCTATAACATGCCTTACCTCCTGTAGTAGCCATTGGTTTCCATTCTGCTATTTTACAAGAACCTTACCCATTCCAACAATTTTACAGGGTTTATCATCACCAAAATGGACTTGTCCAAAATCTCCTTGAACATAGTCATGAAAATATTTCTTATCAGGTGTGGCATGGAATGAGGCCCCTGAATCTACCACCCAACAATCAGTAATATTTTCAAAAGAAAGAATCAAAGCATCTTGTAACACCTCACCTGTCACATTTGCTTCATGATTGTTTTCTTGTTTTGCATCTCCTTCTTTTCCTTTCTGAGATCTACAGTCTTTCTTTAGGTGTCCTTTCTTTCCGCATTTCCAGCACACTATCCCCAATATAGACTTGGATCTGCCTTTCCTTGATTTACTTCGATATCCTGAGCTCTTTCCTCTTTCCATTTTTCTTCCCCTAGACTCTGCACTCAAAGCATTTCCCAATGTCTCACCGGAGCTTTTCCATCGCATTTCCTCGCTAAGGATAGCACCGACAACATCATCAAACTTTAAAGTACTAGATCCAAAAACAGAGTTACTAATGGCCATTACTAAACCATTCCAACTTTCTGGCAATGAGCACAAGAATAACATAGCTCTAACTTCATCATCAAAGTTTACCCCTACAAAACTTAACTAACTTGTAACAGTATTAAAATCATTTAAATGGTCTGCAATAGATCCACCTTCCAACATCTTCATATTAAATAACCGTTTCATAATAAATACCTTGTTTGAGGCCGAGGGTTTTTCATATAGTTTCGCCAATGCCTTAATCAAACCCTCTGTCATTGTTTCCTTCGAAATGTTGAAGGTGACTGATGCTACGAGGCACAACCGTACTATTCCAAGTGCCTTTCTATTGAGAAGGTTCCATTCTTCATCTGTCATACCCGTCAGCATATTTGTTTTTTCTGCCAAATGGTAGGTACAGATCTTTCTGATACAGATAATCTTCCATCTACATCTTCCACAGTGAGAAGTTTTGGCTGTTAAATTTCTCAACCCTAAACTTACCATCTTCCGCCATTGCTCCCACTCGAACTAGGAACCCTTCTTTCCTGCGAGTTTATCAACCAAATAGACCTTCAGCTCTGATACCAGTTGTTAGAAAATTATATATTACAGAGCAATGGAACACATAGAATATTGCATAAATATAAACACAGAAAACACATAAAACCAGAGAGACACAGATATACGTGGTTCACCCAGTTTGGGCTACGTCCACCCTGAACAGCCAGTCCTTCCTTTCTATTATTCAGAAAAATGAAGAGACACAAACTACAGCAGATCTGCTGTAATATCCTCTGTTTTCTCTCACAGTCTCACCTCTCTGTTTTTCGCTCGGAGAATACACATCTATTACACAGCCTCAATAAAATTCCCTCATACAAAGAGAGGGGTTTTTTTCTAGGGAAAAAAAACCCTAAACTAAACATAAGTTCTACCGTCAGATCATCCGACTAATGAACGGCCCAGATTGACTAGAAATTACTATACTTTTAGAAGGCAATTTTACATCTGTTTTTAGCTTCAGGGGCGCTGCCCCCGAAACCCACGTCGGGGGACGGCTAGCCCCTGGACTCCCCAACCAGGGGGGATCGACCCCCTCGAACCCCCATGGGGGGGACAAGTCCCCCCACACCCCCCGCGTGGAGGGGTGTACAAAATTCCTGGGGTATACATCCGGCTGAAACAAAGACCTCTAAATAATCATGCTCCACACCCAACAACACGGGCCCTATACTTGGTCTCGCTTGAGCTTTTGGCCTCAAAGGCATCGTCCCTCCTCCTGCAACATAATTCATGAAGACTGGGTAGTGATCTTTAACATGCTCCTGACTATTGCATTTTAGACACCAAACTTCTTCGCACACCTCTGGTCGAACTAATCTATCCTTCTTCAAACTTTGAAACTCTAGGCAAAGGTTCTACAACTCCATGTGAATCTTCTGAAATCCCAAAGTAGCATCTTGAATCGGTGTCTCATGTAATCTCATCGCAATCTCTAGGGCTTCTGCTTGGGTCCCAATTTTTTGCTACGATAACGCAACCCTTAGATGAGGCAAGAGGGAAGCTACAAACCATTTGCGGTGCTGTCCATCCATAATATTCATGTTAGCTGCATGGATCTTGCATTTCAATATCTGATCCAACTCCTAGGGTGTCTCACTAGGCCTCATCATAATTTCCTTTAATTCGACGATTGATTATGCTTCTGACTTAGGCCTACTAAATTCCTTATTCAACGCACTTTGAATATCTGCTAATGCAATGGTCAGGTTATCAATGCAATACTTAAGGTACCATGTTAGCTTGTGTTCCTGTAAAGTAGTAACCAACATTGCTTGCTTCATATGATCATCTGTAATAGCCTGAGCTTCGCATACCACCTTCGCAACGAACCAAAACTGGTCTGAATCCTCATTTCCCAAACCCTTGTAAATGTCCAACTTCACTGAATTCACCATACTGAATGGTGGTGGAGGTGGTGGCAGTGTGGGTGAAGGTGTATGTTGCGGAGGTGAAGATGGAGGCGGTGTGGGTGGATGGGTTATTCGCGAGAACCCTTGCCTTATTAACTGAACAACACTCTAAGGTGAAGCTTGTGCTGCTTCTTTGTCGTCACTCAGAGGAGGTCTGATCAACAGGCTATATTCAGGGCCTATTTTCCCTCTATCCCTGAAGATATTTAAACTTCATGTAGATCCAAACATCAAGGTAACTACATAACCCACTTTTCACACAAGAGCATCTTAATCCAAGTATTCAAAGACCTTAAATACTTACCTCGCGGTCCCTTATCGAAGCAGTGGTATGCTTCATTGTAACCGAGTGACGTATCGACCGTGAACTCTGTCACAACATGTGTGATCTTATCTTCAGAGGCTTCCAACCTCTGCACTAACTCTGGGGTCCACACTATCTGACCGTCAAGCCTCCACCTTCCTTGGCCGTTTTCCAATTTAGCGATCCACTTGTACAATTCAACTGGGAAGGAACAAAAGAATATTTCTTGTATCTCTGTGTACAAATATCTATCCAACCACTATTCATTCATCAATTGCATATTTCTGTTCTCTCGCATCGTGAATTCATGGATCTTTCTATCCAACCAATCCTCAATTTCCTTCTTATTTGGATTCCAGTGATGCAACATCACACATCTCTTTATGCAGGTCCCAGTAACAGAACCATTTGTTGGCTTAGTGGGCCCTGACCCAGGTTCAACGTTAAGTTAGCCAAACAAATCCCTACACTACTAACCCTTTTGGCATCAATCCGCGAAGCATGGACTGAAGTCTCACCCGAAGCAGTATGGGGGGATGCTGGAACCAAGTTTCCGCACCCAGAGATGTCAGTGTTGTCATTTTATTCCCTAGTCTTGCCTATGTGCAAATCGATAAGCCTTTAGGGCTTATCAATATACTTCCCTGAATCAACCCTTAGACCTTCGCGAAGATCTATGACTGTCTTTCGCGAACCCTAAATAGGTGAATCATCCACTTATGCACTTGTGTAATTATTCCTACTTCCATATTTAACCAGATCGACTTAAGTGTATGACAACTTTAACATGCATTAAGATATTCTTCGTGTAAACATATATTATTCCTCGTGTTCATATAACATTGTAAAACATATAGAATTGCATATCAACACAGTATTAAATCACAAGCCCATTATTCATCATAACATAATTGCATCCATACATAACAAAAGTAGATTGATAAACACAGATATTTCCATAACAATCTTCTTTATTAATACTTCAGATCTTCTTAAAGACTCAAACTATCCTCCACACTCAGCTGCAGGGGTTCGCACACTCAGCTGCGGAATCTACTCTAGGCCTTTGTGCACTCAACTGCAGAGCCTCTCTTCTACTCTAAGACTCTTCACTCTTAGTTGTCACTGACCCATTACATTCATTCATTGATCCATTCATTCGTTATCAAAAAATGCCTTAGACTCTTCTAAGATTCTCCTTTTTATACAATCCCATGGTCCACGAACCATGGGTAGATATTTTAAGGCCGACACAATTTACATAAACGAAGGGTAAAAACCCTTTATGATACTTTACATCTATGCACTCCGTGACCACAAATTGTGGAGACTTTACACTTTGTATACAAAAACTTGGGCTTTCAGCCCCAAAACTTGGGCTTTTTACCCCAAAATTAACCTTAGGGGACCTTGTCCCAACAAGAGACAACTAAGTTTCTAGGATCAGTATATTTCTCAACTTTACCACATCCTGACATCAACTCAACTGCTCTCCCAACAAACTGGATAATGTGAGGTTCTACTCTCTTCCTCCCTAGATTTTTAAGACATAGTTCCCTAACAATCTTAGTACATATAGGAATCTATTCTATAGCCTACAGTAGAAGGACCTTTATACAAATATTCCTCAACTCTGGAGCCAAGTCATACTTAGGGGTGGGGTCAACTTTCTCCACAACCAGCCTCTTTGGAAAGGAAGGTTGGTTCAAAGAAGAAGGTAAGGATTCTGATTGTATGGGAACAAGATGAACAATGGTATCATTTTTTGAAAGATTAGGAGTTTCCTCAGTTTTCTCCTCAACGATTACTGCATGTTGTTGTTGTTTTTTTTTTTTGAGTTTATTACCCTTCTCGATCTTAGCTAGAGGTCATTGAACCCACCTAGGATGGACTGATCAATAGGGAAAGGGAGTGGTCAATAGAATGAATCATTTGTACTACTTTATTATTTGGGTTAGGCATTGGCTGTGCTAGCAACTGAGGTGGTCAGAATGGTGGTGGCAATGGTAGTGGTGGTAGCATGGGTTGGGTCTGCTAAGGTAATGTAACTGGTAGTGTAGGTTGTGCCATGGGATAAAGTGCATTTGATGTGGGATATGACTATGTAGGCATGGGATAGGAATAATGAGAGTGTGTTGGTCCCCTCCATCCTTGTTGCCAAAGGGGAGGAGGAGACTGCCCATACTGAGAATGATACCCATGCTGCCAAGTCTGAGGATAATTTATGTTTTGATAGGAATATTGTGATACATTATAACCAGGAAAATATGTTGTATGTTCAAAAATCCTACATGTACTTACCTATGGCCATGACTTCCGTATCCCCATAGCATGCAATGGCTCAGGTATCGAATACTCTCCCTCGAATGCTACTTTTAATCCTAGTATGGATGGGAATTCTTCGGTAGGATGCTTCCCTGCACATATTACACAACTATTAGCACTTTTAACATCTACAGGACACTCATGTAAAAGATGTTTTTTTTCTACATTTTTGGCAATAAATGGATAATGTTTCTTGTTCGTCTACTAATTTTTCCTAGTTTTTAAAGAATCTATCTATTTACTAACAATGCTCATAATTTCATTTTTCATATTATCCATTTTATTTTCCAAACCAGTGATCATAGCATTTGTAGATCCAAATCCGATGTTTCTAGAATTTCTCCTAATTCCCTTACTAGATATGGATTAGTTTCATGAGAATTTCCTACACAGGCCACAAATCGGATCAAAAGTGTTTTGAGAAATGTCTCATTGTCCTAGAAAATAAAAATTCTTTCTAGAATCATCATAACCTCATAGAAACAAAGTTCTAACAATGCTCATATCAAACTTATTCTTTGACCTTTGAAGAATATATAAGAATCTCTCCAAATAGTCTTCTAAGGTCTCATCATCACCTTGTTTAATGGTAAAAGTCACGTCTTGCATTTCTTGTGTTTTGCAATATTCTTGATATTTATTCAAGAAAACCCACTTCATTTTCTCCCAATAAGATATATTATTCCCCCCCAACCCCATGAACCAGCGTAAAGACGAGTCCTTGAGAGTTGCACAAAAAATATTTAGCTTCTCGACATCCATAGAATAATCATAACTCCTACATAGTATATCAAACTCAAAAAAGAAAATAATCGAGAGATTCATGCACTTTACCGTGAAAATGTGGAAGAACAAAGGGTGGAATATTCTTCATTTGAACCAATGCATGTAGATCCATAATTGGGAACCCAAAAGTGGACTGCTCCTTTGTTGGATGGTTTTCACCTACCCTTTCACCATGCACATCTCTATTATTTGCCATCTTTCCTCCTCCAAACATACCACTTCCCATAAACTGTGAAGGTTGACTGTGGTTTAGATATAACTTTTTGGTCCAAACAGTATCCTTCTTCCCTTCTACTGGTTGTGAGATTCCTAAACTATTGTCCCCAGAGTCCAGGTGAAAAGTACTAGCATGATGGGTCTATTTCCTCTTAAAATTCCGGCCTGCAACAAAAGGCCTAACTTGAGAAAAAAAATTCAATTTATCATTATTTCATCTACCCTTCATGGGCTTCGGACCCCTGTCTCTCCTAGTCATGCATTTTAAAAGAAATCAAACCAGAAATAATCAACAAAACTATAAAAAAAAATTGTTGCTGGAATAAATCAGTTTGAAATCAAATGTTGCAACTAGTTCAAAAAAAAATGTCTACAACACACAATTAATACTTTAGGCAATAGAAGTGTTGGAAATAATACTGAGAGGGGGGGGTGAATCAGTATTATCAAGTCAAATATTCCTTTTTCAAAATCAAATGATATACACTACTTCTGTTAATTAAACCCGCGTATATACGCAATTATGCAGAAGGAAACCCGCGTATATAATGCAAACTTTTAATTTACTTTATCTTTCTGATGTTGATTGTTAATCTGTGATTCAGAAGCAAATAACCAGTAACCAAAAACAGTAAAATAGAGCAGAAAGACAATCGCACACAAGAACACAAGATATAAGGTGGAAACCCAATGTGGGTGAAAACCACCTGCTGCAATTCGTCTCTATCTTCTCTTTAATTAGAAAATTCTTTTTACAATTGTACTGGTGTAGTCCTTTACCAGTACGCAGGCTGCAACCTGTAGAGGGCTACAACCCTCTCTCGTTTTCCAGCTTCTTCTGAAAGGGAGCTCCAACCCCCTTAGTTCTTGTACTAGCTTGAGATACTAGTACGCAGGCTTCTACCTGCAGAAGGTTACAACCTTCTCTTTGCTTTTAGGGACCTCGTTTCATTAATTTTCAAACTGGATCCACAGATAGCATCAATCAAACATCAAGTATTTCTGCATCAACCAAACTTCTTTTCACCAATCAAAACTGAATCAAATAAACACTTCTCTGACCGCTGTACCCAGAACACAGTAACTGTAATCAAACACCAATTCTGAACCCAGAACACTGCAGCAATAAAATAGAAGCAACTAGAACATAAATCAAGATATGTAAGCTACTTCACTATTCAGCAACCTGCGTGTATACGCTTCTGTAACACAACCAACCTACGTATACGCTTCTTTCATTCACAGAAAAGGCGTGTATATGCACCTGCACTTCACTGAACCTACGTACAGATCTATAAAGGATAATTCATTCTTTTAAACATTCATTCATTAGTTAACCCAGATTATCAGATTTATAGATTAAGAGTACGCCACATATAACCGATCAAAATCATACAGAAATATCAATGTTCAAGCCTTGATATTTTGATCCATCAATAGACCTTATCCTTCTTGCGCTCATGTTCCTCCTTCATTCAAATCTAGATCTGCACCATAACCCAATCACCAGTATTCTAGATCTATCACAATATCAGATATTCAATAAATCAGATGATTTTTTGCCACATGATCTCCTTCCTCTTTTATAGTGTTAAGCCTTCCACAATACCACGGTCCAAAACCATAATAAGCCAATACCAAGGACCCAATACCTAGGATCAACACATCTGACGAGGTATCATGGTCCAAAATCATAGGTGTAAGTACCAAGGACTAACTACCACGGACCAAAGGTAAGTTCTCCAACATATACGTGCTTTTCCTAGCATGAAAGTGCGTGTATACGCACACGCGCCTTTGAAACATCTAAACCGTGTGTATACGTGACTTCGCCTAAATGAACCTACATATATGTCTTTTCCTTCATTCTGAAAGCCTGAACTGAGATCTGTTATCAAAGAGATTTGCCATCAAGGACAACACCTGTACCATAGCTCCAAACCTATGCCATAATGCCAACAATCTCCCCCTTTGGACTTGATGGCAACCCAACATCCTCAAAGTCAATCTCCCCCTTTGTCATCAAGGGCAAAGGGTTGTGCTCCTCCTGAGTACATGCTGAAAGTTCTGCCCTGCTGTGTTGACCATGCTCCCCCTAACTGTAGGCAAGATCTGCAAAAGATGTTCTTCAAGAGAACCAAGACATATACATTATGAAAGACCTTCCTATCACCAAAAGACTTAATACATACATCCATCACCCAATCAAGTGGGGATCATCCACCCAACCAAGTGGGGATACATCAGAAATTTACATATGACAACCAAGTTCATTACATGTTCATCCCAGGCATAGTGGGGAAACCAAAATAGGTCGTTACATGACCTTGACACCATAAAGGAGATACCACAAAAAGAGATACATGAAATAGAGACGAATTATCTAGAGCAAGACTTATGAAAGTCAAAGGCAGCAGCATTTGTCCATCATTATTCAGATCAGCAACCAAGATTTCCTTCTGTTCACCTGCTGCCTCTGTTCCACCTAAAACCAACAACAGCTTGAGTACTTGAACCAAGATCTTCTAAGGTAATGCCAACAATGCATTATTAGAAGATTATCTGCTCCCCCTGAACCTGTGCCAGATGGTCTCTGTCAGACCCATATCAGACTCTCTTCAACCAGAGTCTGTGCTTGCTGATTTTCTTCATAACTCCATATACGCGACTGCACCTGCATAAATCGGCGAATGTACGTGGATTCCCCTCATCCAACTCGCGTACACGATCTTTTCTCTAAAACAGACAAGCTTCAACAGCAGGATGAAGCATCAACTACTCCCAGCTTCTGTCTGAGATATTCAAAAGTTTCCTGAGCAGTGGTTTGGTGAGTATATCAACAACTTGTTCCTTAGAAGGAACATACTCCAACTTGACTTTTTGCTCAAGCACTTGTTCCCGAAGAAAATGATATTTGATAGGTATGTGCTTGGTCTTTGAATGCATAACAGGATTCTTTGAAATGCTTATTGCACTCGTATTATCACATAAGATAGAGACAGATGGAGTACAAGTGATTTGAAAATCCTGCAAGGTTTGCATCATCCAAAGAAGTTGAGTTCAACAAGATGCAGCAGCCACATATTCCGCTTCAGCTGTAGATAAAGCAATCGAACTCTGTTTCTTGCTGAACCAAGATACTAATCTGGAACCCATAAAGAATGCACCACCACTTGTGCTCTTCCTGTCATCCACACTTCCGGCCCAATCTGCATCTGTGTAATCATGAAGTGTGAGATCTGTATCTCTAGGATACCATAAGCCATAGTTTTGAGTTCCTTGAAGGTACTTGAAGATTCTCTTGACTGCCTGAAGATGTGTTTCCTTTGGATTTGTCTGAAATCTTCCAACTATTCCCACTGCATGCATGATGTCTGGTCGGGTACCTGTCAAATAAAGCAGACTTCCAATCATAGATCTATAGGTTGGTTGATGCACTGCTGCTGATTCATCATTTGCACTGAGGCTGCATCCTGTAACCATGGGGGTACATACTGGTTTCGAATATTCCATGCCATACTTCTTCAGAATCTTCTTGAGGTACTTGGTTTGAGACAAGAAGATTCTTCCTTCATTTTGTTGGATTTGCAATACAAGAAAGTATGTAAGTTCTCCAAGCAAGGACATTTCGAATTCTTTCTGCATCACCAAGGCAAAGCTTTGACTCATAGCTTCTTCATTGCTTCCAAAGATAATATCATCTACATACACAACAAGTATTAGCAATTTGTTATTTTCAATTTTTATATAGAGATTGCTATCTGCTGATCCTTTTGAAAAACCTTGTTGATGAAGGTATTTATCCAAACGATAGTACCAAGCCCTTGGAGCTTGTTTAAGCCCATAGAGAGCCTTTTTAAGTCTGCATACAAGATTTGGATCATTCCCAAGGATGAAACCATCTGGTTGCTTGATGTATACTTCTTCTTCTAAGTCTCCATTTAGAAAGGCTGACTTCACATCCATTTGAAATATTTTGAACTTCTAAAAACTTGAGAGAGCAAGGAACATTCGGATGGCTTCAAGTCTAGCAATGGGAGCAAAAGTTTCTTCAAAGTCTATTCCTTCTTGTTGAGCATAACCTTTACAAACAAGCCTGGCCTTGTTTCTAATAACTTCCCCATTTTCATTCAACTTGTTCGTGAAGATCCATTTTGTTCCTATGACATTCTTATCTTTTGGTCTAGGAACCAACTCCCAAGTGTCGTTCTTTTTTATCTGCTCAAATTCTTCATCCATTGCCTTGACCCAGCATTCATCTTTGCACGCCTCTTTTACATTTTGTGGTTCAATGGAGGAGAGAAATGCCAAATAGCTTGAGGCTTCTACAATTGTTCTTCTAGTTTGTACACCTGCTTCTTTCTGCCCCAAAATCTGAGATTCTAGATGATTCTTCTGAACATACCTAGATGGAGTCTTCTCTTCTATCCTTGTCTATTCCTCTGGTGCCTCTTGGGGTTCTTCTTCATCATCTGTCTGATTTGGAGAGTAGTCTTCATCCTCATCGATATTTTCATGATTCACTTGCCTAGGGATGTATCCTTTTTCATCAACCACTACATCAATGCTGTCAACAATTCTTCCAAGTATTTTATTGTAACACTTATATGCTTTACTGTAGGGAGAATAACCAAGGAGAATGCCTTCATCTGCTCTAGGTTCAAGTTTGCCAAGCTGCTCATCTGTATTCTTAATATAGCATTTTCTCCCAAAAATTTTGAAATGCTTTACCGAAGGAGTCTCACCATACCAGAGCTCATGAGGAGTTTGAGTGCTGTTCACTTGAACATTTGTTTTGTTGAGAATAACAACCGCAGCATATGCAGCTTCACCCCAGAAAGTTGCGGGAGTTCCAGACTCATCAAGCATAGCATAAGCCATTTGCTGGACTGTTTTGTTCATCCTTTCCACCACTCCATTTTGCTGAGGAGTCCTAGCTGTAGAGAATTCCCTTCTTATTCCATGTTCTTCACAGAAATCGAAAAATTCATTTGAGGTAAACTCCCCACCTCTGTCGGACCTGAGGCACTTGATTTTGTAATCTGATTCATTTTCAGCCAAGGCTTTGAAGGATTTGAATTTTTCTAATGCTTCATCTTTGTGCTTCATAAGTCCTAACCAAACAAACCTAGAGAAGTCGTCAATGAATAATATCAAGTATTCTTCTCCTCGAGGTGACCTTGTCCTAAATGGACCACATACATCTGTATGGACTAGCTCAAGAGGCCTGCTAGCTGATCCTTCCTTCTCAGGAAAGTTAGTTCTGGTTTGCTTACCTAACTCACATGATTTGCATATGGTGTTATCTGGAATTTTGATATCTGGAAGACCACGAACTGTCTGGTATTTGCATGCTTTCCTTAGCTTAGATGCCCCAACCTCCGGTGCCATAACCAGTGTTCATCATGCTTGCTCAAATAGCATTGTTGTTGTCCTTCTTCAAATATGTATAGATTATTTGGAGTTCTTCTGCCTTTGATTACTGTTTTTCTTGTATCAAGATCACGAACACTACATCCATTTGATCGAAATATTACCTCGGTTCCTTGATCGCACATCTGACTAACATTCAGTAGATTATGCTTCAAGCCATCAACATATAAAACATTTCTAGCTTTGACCTTTTCTTTCAACTGAGCAGTGCCTTTTCCTTTTATGGCTGCAGGGGTATCGTTTCCAAAAGACACCTTCTTTCCATTTTCTAATGCAGTATGTGATTCAAGTTTTTCTTTATCACCTGTCATATGCTTCGAACATCCGCTGTTGATATACCATAGATTTTCCTGTCCTTCTGCATAAAAGGCTATCCCACATCTTTCTGGTTGTGGTTCCTTCATTCTCCATGTTCTGGCACTTGAGTTTTGTTCCTTCTGAGTTGTCTTCCAAAACCTGCTCCTACATTCAGAATCTTCATGACCAAAGTTATTACAAATAGAACATTCAACTTCATTTTCGAGGGCTGAAAAGTTGTTATAAGTCCTTTTCGTGATTCCAGTCATATTCCTTTTTTTTTAGCTTCTCTAATCATGATTGTCTTATAGGCAACACATTGAGCTGCTTTGTGACCAAAGTTATGGCAAGAGAAACATTGGCCATTGAAGAAACTCTTGCGATTTTCGAATCTATCATCCAACTGATTGTAGTTTCTACTGACATCCATTCTTGAGGAAAATTGGGAAGATTTTACCTGTGGCTGATTGTAGAATCTGTTTGTCCTTAAGGTAGCTTGTCCCTGATTTTCCTGATAATCTTTATTCGTTATTGAGGTAAATTGTCCCTGATTTACCTGACGATTTCTATTAGGCCTTTTCTCGCTCCTCCTTGCTGCATCAAGATAACTTTTGGAGGTGGAAGCTTGAGATGTTTCTCCATTATATCCTAGACATGTCTTGATTAGTGGAGAACGTTGCACATTGATAATCTCATCCAGAGTTTCAGATCCTTTAACAAATTTAAGATTAGTATCTTTTCTTTTCTCAATCTCCTTTCTAAGACCAACAATTTCACATTCCAATTTTTCAAGATGTTTTCCCCTTTCAGCCAGTTGACATTGCAGAGAATCAATAATTTCATTTTTCTCTTCTAAGCAAATTTTGAGATTAATCATATTTTCACAAAAACCTTCTACATCTATAGCATTCATGTAGTCATCATCTTCAAAAGCCATTAAAAGTTTATATTCATTACCTCATTCATCTTCGTCACTATTTGAAAGACCATCACTATCTTCATGAGTGTAATAGCTTTTCTTATTTGCATTTTGTTTCTTGTTCCATCTAACAGGTTCCTTTCCCTTGTCAATCTTATCCTTATGAGGAAATTTGGCAGCATAGTGACCTACTCTTCCACAAGCAAAGCACTTGAAAGGTAGCTTACCTCGGAATCGTCCAGCGCCCCTTTGAATATTTTTGAAAAAATTTGATCCTTCTTCTTCTTCTGATATGTGTCCTGACTCATAGTAGTCTCCTTTGCCGGAAGCCTTGAAGGCAACTTCTCTCCTGTCTGAAGGTCCTCTTTTCCTCATTTCATAAGCAGTTAGAATTCCATGCAACTGTGACATTTTAAGGTTTTGAAGATTCTCTTTTTCTTCTATTGCAGAAACTTTAGACTCAAACCTAGGGGACAAAAATCTTAGAACTTTTTCAACCACAACAGCCTCTTTTATTTCTTCACCCAAATTTTTCATACAATTAACAATCTCATCTACACGAAGAAAATAGTTAGCCACACTTTCATCATTATACATCCTGAGATTTTCATACCGAATCCTGAGGGTTTGAAGTTTTTCTCGTTTTACCTGATCATCTCCTTCATAGCTCAGAACAATCTTGTCCCATATCTCTTTTGCGGATTTAAACTGAATTACCTTGACAAATTCTGATTGAGATAGGCATCCTAATAGGGTATTGACCGCCTTTGCATTTGTTTCATATTTCTTCTTCTCAGCCGGATTTGTAGGGGTTGCTGATGGAAAAGTATACCCTGTATCTATGATATCCCAGACTTCTACCAAGAGATTGAAGATAGGCAGTAACTCTTACCTTCCAATAAGCGAAGTTTGTCCCATCAAAAATCGGTGGCCTGATTGATGCTTCCCTCTCGTAGTTGCTCATGATGAATGATCTTCCTTCAAGCGATCAATCTTCTTCTGAAGGACCTGCTCTGATACCAATTATTGGAAATAATACTGAGAGGGGGGGGTGAATCAGTATTATCAAGTCAAATATTCCTTTTTCAAATCAAATGATATACGCTACTTCTGTTAATTAAACCCGCATATATACGCAATTATGCAGAAGGAAACCCGCGTATATAATGCAAACTTTTAATTTACTTTATCTTTCTGATGTTGATTGTTAATTTGTGATTCAGAAGCAAATAACCAGTAACCAGAAATAGTAAAATAGAGCAGAAAGACAATCGCACACAAGAACACAAGATATAAGGTGGAAACCCAATGTGGGTGAAAACCACCTGCTGCAATTCGTCTCTATCTTCTCTTTAATTAGAAACTTCTTTTTACAATTGTACTGGTGCAGTCCTTTACCAGTACACAGGCTGCAACCTGCAGAGAGCTACAACCCTCTCTCGTTTTCCAGCTTCTTCTGGAAGGGAGCTCCAACCCCCTTAGTTCTTGTACTAGCTTGAGATACTAGTACGCAGGCTTCTACCTGCAGAAGGCTGCAACCTTCTCTTTGCTTTCAGGGACCTCGTTTCATTAATTTTCAGACTGGATCCACAGATAGCATCAATCAAACATCAAGAATTTCTGCATCAACCAAACTTCTTTTCACCAATCAAAACTGAATCAAATAAACACTTCTCTGACCGCTGTACCCAGAACACAGTAACTGTAATCAAACACCAATTCTGAACCCAGAACACTGCAGCAATAAAACAGAAGCAGCTAGAACATAAATCAAGATATGTACGCTACTTCACTATTCAGCAACCTGCGTGTATACGCTTCTGTACCACAACCAACCTGCGTATACGCTTCTTTCATTCACAGAAAAGGCGTGTATACGCACCTGCACTTCACTGAACCTATGTACAGATCTATAAAGGATAATTCATTCTTTTAAACATTTAGTCATTAGTTAACCCAGATTATCAGATTTATGGATCAAGAGTGCCCCACATATAACCGATAAAAATCATACAGAAATATCAATGTTCAAGCCTTGAGATTTTGATCCATCAATAGACCTTATCCTTCTTGCGCTCAGGTTCCTCCTTCATTCAAATCTAGATCTGCACCATAACCCAATCACCAGTATTCCAGATCTATCACAATATCGGATATTCAATAAATCAGATGATTTTTTGCCACATGATCTCCTTCCTCTTTTATAGTGTTAAGCCTTCCACAATACCACGGTCCAAAACCATAATAAGCCAATACCAAGGACTCAATACTTGGGATCAACATGTCTGACGAGGTATCATGGTCCAAAATCATAGGTTTAAGTACCAAGGACTAACTACCACGGACCAAAGGTAAGTTCTCCAACATATACGCGCTTTTCCTTGCATGAAAGTGCGTGTATACGCACACGCGCCTTCGAAACGTCTAAACCGCGTGTATACGCGACTTCGCCTAGATGAACCTGCGTATATGTCTTTTCCTTCATTCTGAAAGCCTGAACTGAGATCTGTTATCAAATAGAGTTTCCATCACGGACAACACCTGTACCATAGCTCCAAACCTGTGCCATAATGCCAACAAGAAGAAAATTTCACTTTTTTAAAAAACAAAGTAGAATTACCTCTACTGCCGAAAATAAAAATCATAACTTTACCAGAATTCCTTTCAACGGTTCTTGACAACGACGCAAAAATTGAACTTAAATTCCTCAACACTTAATTATCGAACCAGGGCTTCATAAGCTTTGAGGTGTAGCAAAAGTAATGCCAAGGGTTATGGGTTATCTCTGTAAATCCTATCTCTATCCCTGCAATTAATTCACCTAGGTTCAAAAGAACAACTTTAAATAAATCCTTTGAGTTCTATTCCTACATTGTTAACACAATGAAACCACACCACTCCAAAGACTGGACCCTCACTCAAAAAATAACAATCAAAGACTTTGAAAAATATTTCAAAAACAAACAAACAAAAGATTCATTCCAAAACATGCAAACTCAGTCATTTCAAAACAGACCTATTCCTGCACTAAAAAGCTTTTCGAAACAAATCTATTCCTATACTAAGAAAGAAAAAACAAATTTGTTCTTGTATTTTGTTCTTGTACTGGGAAAGTAAAACAACTTTGTTCCTACATTCAACAATCCTTTGTTCCTGTACTAAAAAGATTATTGTGCATCAAGCCTAAACTCAACTGATGTGGAAAGAAACCTTACTTG
This sequence comes from Pinus tabuliformis, assembly GCA_031772625.1. NCBI lineage: Eukaryota > Viridiplantae > Streptophyta > Pinopsida > Pinales > Pinaceae > Pinus > Pinus tabuliformis. The sequence continues at coordinate 664,189,761 of CM062811.1, read as the reverse complement.
AATCAAGATAAAATCCCCACACTCATCATACTCTCTTTAACTAATCAACACATAAATATCAAGATAACATAAAGAATTTATCAAATAACAAAGAAAATATTAAACTCCTGTGAAAAAATAAAGAAATCACCTCATAAATATAGTTTTGTTTATAACATGTTCTCATTTGGTTAATACTATATTCGAGATAAAATTCTGCATTTATTAGAGTTGAAAAAAAAATACTTCGCAATGGGGATTCAACTGATAACTTAAGATTAATTAGTCACAACAATATTTTGTTCCTCTACCCGAAATACCCAAGTAGCCAAATGATAATCTAAAATTAGTAAGACTAAAAATACGATGTAACATTTAGATCATAAATTTCTCAGGAAAAAAAAAACCCATTCGCACAGTTACATTATCAAATAATAACATTCACCAGAATAGAGTTTTTCACTTGCTCACTACATATAAACAATTTAAAAGATATATGTATTAGTCACCAAGCAATATCTAATGAATAATATCTTGTCAACCCTCCAAATATTCACTCAAAAGAACTGTACACACCACAAAGTAGATCTAAACGTTTAACTGAAGAAGTGATTTTGAAAACAAAAAGAAACTTTCCAGATCCAAATCCTTACTATTTCTTACAATAAACCTAAGGAATTCCTCAATGTTAAACTTTAAGAAGAAAACCCAAATATGAATGCAAGAGTTTAGATTTGAACCTCCATTACTTTTTTCCAAAAAGAATGCACAAGGGTTTATCCAGTCATACACACCTGTTACTAGCAACATTCACACATAGATAACAACCACACCATTTAATTATCACCCAATACAATAGATAGAGGGAGAATAACTTGGTTTGGTTGGGCCCTAGCCATCCAGCTTGTATCGCTTTTGAAGGAAAGAGGTTAATCTATGAGAGCATATCTATCATCACAGGAAATAGATGAAACAAATGCATGAACCTCGCATTAGTCCTCTTTTCTTAAATAACAAAATTCTATGTTCAGTAAATATCATATAATTACAGCTCTAGCTCTAGAGCGGTTGTTGCGATACAAGCTCCTTAGAATACAGACACCCAAATTTTTTCCATAGTATCGCTAACCTACACTCTAATCTAACTTGACATATATACATATTACATCGTATCACGACCATATCAAGTTGATAACAAGAAGTGAAGTTGTTTGCAACTAATCCCTAGCTTTGGAAACCCTCAAACACTCCAAGCCATTTATAGGAAGGCAAGAACAATACTTCAGGAGTGAATGTGTGCCTTTTTTTTTGAAAGCTGAGACTGACTCGTAGTCAGACTTCTCGAATCAACAAGGTTCCATATTTGGTGCAGGAATTGAAGTAAGTGAGCGAATCTCAGGATCTTCATGTAACATAACTATTTTGATCTCAAATTAGTGAACATGTATTGCAAAAGTCATAAGGTAATATAAATGGTAAGTTACATAGAAAAACATCTACCTATTTGAACTTTAATTAAGGTAAGCATACATTATCCATTTACCCAAATAATCATTAAAAGAAACCAAAAATAATTACATAGAGGTCTTATTTGTGTTGTGAAACAAAGCCTAAGGTAGGGTAATTTAGGTAAAAAGTAAGACAATTATGACAACCAAACAAGGGGACCTGCTTTGATACCACTTGTTAGAGCAAAGATCACACTGAGAGCATGGGTGAATAAGTGTGGAAGAAAATTTATCACTTCACAACTTTTTATCATTGAACCATTATGTTAGATATATTTTTTGGGATTCAATTGTGTTAAGTAGCAATGAATCATAACTATTTGCAACATATCAATGAATAGAGAAATGCATCAATATGTCATCATCACAATAAAAATATAATATGAAACCATCACACATCAACACAAGAGGACACAAGCTTTCATGTGGGGAACCATATGAGAGAAAATAAAAAAATCTTCTTATTCTTCCTTTTGAATTTATTACATATATTTGCAAGCATTGACCTGCTGGAGGCACCTACCTCCAAGATATGAAAGAAACTACTGGTACAATACAACCTTATTGAGGCACCAACCTTGAAAATGTGTAAGAAAGTACTAATTGTAGGGTACAACCTTATTGAAGAACCAACCTTAGAGATGAGCATGCTTCGACATGCTCTAGGCTTAGACTTGATTGAGGAACCAACCTCAGTGAAATGAAAGATTCAACTTGTTGTAGGCTCCCACCTGATTGAGGCACTAACCTCAGTGGAGGCACCCACCTCCTCCTTCTACTTCCATGGATTACTTTTCAAAATATTTCAAACTGGAAAAACCATTGATATCATACTACTATCAACAACCAGTCATGCCCTATTCAAACTCAATTCCAACCTACTCATCAATCTTGTCACAATAAATTCTTCTTGAAACCTATTCTTTCAATATGCCCAACATTAGTTGCAACCTACTCATAATTTCTTGAAAGACCTACTATTGATTTTGAATATCAAGAAAACAACTTTTTATGCCTCCAAAATTATTCAACTAAACCCTAATCACTATGCTTCTTCCAAAATCTAATTTATCTTAGAAATGAGCCCAAAAACCCCCAAAAGATATATTAAATCAAATAGTAAATTGAATTTTATACAAAATTTTGTTCCACGAAGGGTTTTGCAAATTACCCAACATCAAACAACAATCTTACATAATTATTACCATCGAACTATTAAGTGTTCTACAAATTGACAAAAATAAGTACAACAAAAGCCCTTATAAAAAGTGAAATTTGACCGAGTTTGGCCAAACTCGAACCCATGTCCATCATTGAATAACAACAACTCATGACCAACTAACCTGTCCACCGAGTTATGACTAGTGGTAGATACTAACTATATATATTCAGCTTGTGGCATCTGAAACTTAAAATGGGTTTAGCCCCCCTCGTAGGACCAACCATCAACATATGTTATACATATAAATAAATGTCTAAAATCTTGAACACTCGACCAGTTGTTACATAAACACACTACTGCTACAAGACTCAGGCTTGACCATTACAACAATCCATCAATACACTATCATCTTACACATTTAATTTCCATACCTCATATTTGTCTAGGCTGAGAGCCACATCACTAGAATATTACAAAAGCGTATGACCAAAAATGTGAATGACCTTAACTGTAAAGCTTTCGATCCATGCAAATATTAGATTTTCCTTCACTCCAAGGGCTCAACTCTTCATTCAGTTTGACCATGCCCATGTGAACTCCATTGTGACATCAAGGGCTCTTCGCTTTGTTTAATGTGATGCACCAATATGACTTCAGTTGTGACCTCAAGAGCTCGACTCTTTATTCAATGTGACCAGGAACATGTGACCTCCATGGTGAGGGTCAATGGTCACCTACATTATGATATCATCATGCCACATGGAAACTCATGAGGGGTGACACATGTCACCCATTTTTGTTTATTTGATCAACCACAAGCTGCCATTTCGACATGCCACATGGTAGTCCCTGGAGGTGCCACATCATCCAGTTGATGTCACCTCATCCAACCAAAACATTTCACATCATCTTTACTCTATGTCATGATTGACTTTGTATGGGGGGAACATCATTACCAAACTATCAACCAAACATTTCCACATGTCATAATGATGTTGGCCACTTTGGTTGGGACACTCTTGGTTGACTAGTGCACATGTTGACATACATCCACCATCTTATCTAAGCAACATGAATAAATTTTGATCTCGTTAAACTTCATTATTATCTAGTCACAATCCATCATATATTAAGTTAATCAACCATGTATCCACCCAAAAGTTATACAATATTTAATAGCTTAATGTTGGTGAGTTTTCCACTATAGTTTTGATCCTTTTAAAGTGTTGATTTTCAAATGACCATAAATTCTCATTTGAGAGGATTTTTTTAGAGTGGGATACACCTTTCATATTGGGTGTGGAGCCTGATTATCTTTTGTATTCAAAGGTCTCAGCCAGATGTATACCTCAGGAAGACTGTACACCCCTCCATGCGGGGGGGGACTTGTCTCCCCGCGGGGGTTCGGGGGGGCCGATTCCCCCCGGCTGGGGGGTCCGAGGGCTAGTGGTACCCCAGCGAGGGTTCGGGGGCAATGCCCCCGAAGCTAAAAATAGATGTAAAATTGCCTTGTAAAAGTCTAGTTATTTCTAGTCAATTTGGGCCATTCATTAGGCGGATGATCTGACGGTAGAAGTTATGTTTAGTTTAGGGTTTTTTCCCTAGAAGGCAACCCCTCACTATATAAGAGGGAATTGTATTGCGTCTATGCATCTCTGTATTCTGAGTGTGGAAGAGAGAGGATATTCAGAGCGAAGAGGGTGTTACAACAGATCTGCTATAGGTTGTATCTCTTTAGTTTGCTAGATAATATAGAGGGAAGGACTGGTTGTTTCTCCGTGGATGTAGCCCAAACTGGGTGAACCACATATATCTGTGTCTCTCATGTTTTGTGTGTTTTCTGTGTTTATATTTATACAATATTTTATGTGTTCCATTACTCTGTAATATATAATTTTCTAACAACTGGTGTCAGAGCCAAAGGTCTGTTTGGCTGATAAACTCGCAGGAGAGAAGGGTTCCTGGTTCGAGTGGAAGCAATGGCGGAAGATGGTAGGTTTAGGGTCGAAAAATTCAATGACCAAAACTACCAGCTGTGGAATATGCAGATGGAAGATTATATGTATCAGAGAGATCTATACCTACCGTTGAGCGAAAGACAAAGAAGCCAACGAGTATGACAGACACGGAATGGGATATTCTCGACAAAAAGGCACTTGGAACAATACGGCTATGCCTAGCGGCGTCGATAGCGTTTAATATTTTGAAGGAAACGATAACAGAGGGTTTAATGTCAGCATTGGCCAAACTATATAAAAAAACTTCGGCCTCAAATAAGGTATTTCTTATGAAGCATTTATTTAATATGAAGATGTTAGAAGGTGGATCTGTTGCAGACCATTTAAATGATTTTAATATAGTTACAAGTCAGTTAAGTTCTGTAGGGGTAAATTTTGATGATGAAGTTAGGGCTCTGTTATTTCTGTGCTCATTTCCAGAAAGTTAGAATGGTTTAGTTATGGCCATTAGTAACTCTTTCTCTGGATCTAGTACTTTAAAGTTTGATGATGTTGTCGGTGAAATCCTTAGTGAGGAAATGCAACAGAAAAGCTCTAGTGAGACATCAAGTAATGCTTTGACTACAGAGACTAGGGGAAGAAAAATGGAAAGAGGAAAGAGCTCTGGATATCGCAGTAAGTCAAGAAAAGGCAGATCCAAGTCCAGATCGGGGATAGTGTGCTAGAAATGCGGGAAGAAAGGACCCCTAAAGAAATACTGCAAGTCTCAAAAGGGAAAAGAAGGAGACGCGCAACAAGAAAACAATCATGAAGCGAATGTGACAGGTGATGTGTTGCAAGACACTTTGATTCTTTCATTAGAAAATATTATTGATGCCTGGGTGGTAGATTCAGGGGCCTCATTCCATGCCACACTTGATAAGAAACATTTTCATGATTATGTTCAAGGAGATTTTGGACAGGTTCGATTGGGTGATGATAAACCCTGTAAAATCATTGGAATGGGTACAATTTTCATAAAACAGTAGAATGGAAATCAATGGCTATTGAAGGAGGTAAGGCATGTTCCAGATCTGAAGAAAAATCTGATTTCAACAGGGCAGTTGGGAGGTGAAGGTTGCGTAACTACTTTCACAGATAAAACTTGGAAGGTCACTAAAGGATCCCTGATAATAGTGAAAGGAGAAAAGGTTGGTACATTGTACTTATGCAATGGTATTTCTAATTTTGTTAATTACTTAACCTCTACAGGAGAAGATACGGAATTGTGGCATCATAGGCTTGAGCATTTGATACTTTCAAGAAATGGAAAGCTTTGGTTGAAAATGAGATAGGAAAAAGGTTGAAGTGTCTCAGATCAGATAATGGAGGTGAATATTGCAGCAAAAATTTTGATAGGTATTATTTAGAGAATGGAATTCACAGAGAGAAGACAGTTCGAGGAACAACACAAGAAAATGGTGTATTAGAAAGGATGAATAGGACAATCATGGAACGTGCAAGGTGCATGAGATTGCATGCAGGATTGCCTTTACAATTTTGGGCAGATGCTGTAGTTACTACTGTTTATCTAATAAATAGAGGGCCTTCAAGTTCCTTGGATGGTGGTATTCCAGAAGAGGCATGGACAGGTAAAAAGGTAAACTACTCTTTTTTAAATACTTTTGGTTGTGAAGCCTTTGTCCACATTAACAAAGAAAATAGAACAAAGCTTGAGGCAAATTCAAAGAAATGTACCTTTATTGGATATGGTGTTAATGATTTTGGTTATTGCTTATATGATTATGAAAATCAAAAAATCATTAGGAGAAGAGATGTAATATTCAATGAAAAGGTCTTGTATAAGAATCAATTGTAGGAAAAGAAATAAGAAAAAGAAAACAGAGAATACACAGTGCTTGACGATATCACAGGAAAAGTGATGGTGCCCGAAAATCATAATGATCAACAACTAGAACAACAACCACAACAGCAAAAAGCACCTCAAACACCTGAAAGTGGTGTTAGAAGATCTACTAGGATAAGTAGACCCCTTGAACGATACTCTCCTTCGTTATATTATGTATTGTTGATTGATTTTGGTGAACCAAAATGTTATGAAGAAGCAGTGCAGGTAGAAACCAGGAAGAAATGGGAGCAAGCCATGAAAGAAGAGATGGACTCCTTAGCACATAACCAGACTTGGGACTTAGTCAGGTTGCCTGCAGGTAAAACAACATTGCAGAATAAATGGGTTTACAAGTTGAAGGAAGAAGATGGAGGAAAATAGAGGTACAAAGCTAGACTTGTGGTGAAGGGGTTTGCATAGAACAAAGGTATTGATTTTGATGAAATATTTTCTTCTGTTATGAAAATGACTTCAATTAGAACTATTCTAAGTCTAGTAGCAGCTGAAGATTTACATCTTGAGCAGTTAGATGTAAAGACAGCCTTTCTCCATGGTGATTTGGAGGAAGAGATATATATGCAGTAGCCACAAGGATATGAGGTAAAAGGGAAGGAGAAACTAGTGTGCAAGTTGAAGAAGAGCTTTTATGGCTTAAAATAGGCTCCAAGGCAGTGGTATCTAAAAATTTGATAGGTTTATGGCTGAACAAGATTATACTAGGTGTCACTCTGACCATTTTGTTTATCTCAAAAGGCAAAATGATGGCAACTATATTATATTGTTATTGTATGTAGATGACATGCTTGTTGTAGGTTCTAACATGCAGGAAATAAATGTGCTCAAAAGGAAATTGGCAAGCTCATTTGCAACGAAGGATTTGGGTGCTGCAAAACAAATCCTTGGTATGAGAATAACTACAAACAGGAAGAATTACAAATTAACATTGTCTCAAAGTGAGTACATAGAAAAGGTGTTGAAAAGGTTTAATATGTAGAATTCAAAACTAGTTGGTATACCTTTGGCTAGCCATTTCAAATTAAGTAAGGAGGCATGTCCCAAGACTCAGGAAGAAATGACTCATATGTCTAAAGTTCCATATGCATCAGCAGCTGGAAGCTTAATGTATGAAATGGTCTGCACAAGGCCTGATATTTCACATGTAGTGGGAGTTGTAAGCAGGTACATGAACTATCCAGGAAAAGAACATTGGATGGTGGTGAAGTGGATTCTCAGGTATTTGAGAGGTACCACAAATCAAGCATTATGTTTTGGTGGTTCAAACATTGCTCTACATGGATATGTTGATGCAGATATGGCAGGTGACAGAGATAACAGGAGGAGCACTATAGGATATGTATTTACTGTAGGTGGAACAACTGTCAGTTGGATTTCAAAAATCCAAAGTGTTGTTGCACTTTCAACAACAGAAGCAGAGTATGTTCCTACGATAGAGGCTAGTAAAGAAATGATTTGGTTACAAAGGTTTCTGGATGAATTGGGCAAGAAGCAGGAGTTAGGCAGGTTATACAGTGACAGCTAGAGTGCCATACATCTTGCAAAGAACTTTTCATTTCATTCCAAGATAAAACATATACAGCTCAAGTACCATTTCATACAGTCAGCATTGGAAGATGGACAGTTGAAGCTGGAAAAGATACACACTAGCCAGAATCCTGCAGATATGCTAACAAAAGTTGTAACCGGGGAGAAACTGAGAATCTACTCAGTTTCAATTGGTATTCATGTATGATGAAGAAGATGAGAAATAGCCAGATCCAAAGTGGAGTTATTGTCTAGCAAATGAAGCAGCGATGGAGTTGCTATAATCAGTCTCCAAGTGGGAGATTGTTGGGTGTGGAGACTGATTATCTTCTGTATTCAAAGGTCTCAATCGGATGTATACCCCAGGAAGACTATACACCCCTCCACGCGGGGGGGTGCGAGGGGGACTTGTCCCCCCCACGGGGGTTCAAGGGGGCCAATCCCCCCTGGCTGGGGGGTCCGGGGGCCAGCAGTCCCCCGGCAAGGGTTCGGGGGCAATGCCCCCAAAGCTAAAAATAGATGTAAAATAGCCTTGTAAAAGTCTAGTAATTTCTAGTCAATCTAGGTCGTTCATTAGGCAGATGATCTGACGGTAGAAGTTATGTTTAGTTGAGGGTTTTTTTCCCTAGAAGGCAACCCCTTACTATATATGAGGGAATTTGTTATGAAACCAGCTCACAAAAAGATAGAAAAGAGAGATCCACGCCTTAGAATTCAGCCTCTTCGAGGGGGCAACCTCCTTTACATTACATAAATGAACAATTCTTGGATGATACAAATGAAAAGACCTCCTTTCTTTATATAGGAGTCTAAGGGGTTATAACATAATCAGAGCCGACATAACAATAATAATGTAAGGGCACAATAATAACAATAGTGGGCTTCTATGTGGCACAATAGTAACAATATGGGCACTACATGGGTACATCAATATAATAAGTGGGTTATACTAACAACAATAGGGGGTTACACTAGTAGTATAGGGGCCTAACATGCCCCTCTCCTTCAAAAAGCGTTGTCCTCAACACTTGAGTAGTTCTTGATGCTTCTATATAAAATTCTTGTCCTCCCATGTGGAATATTCAACAGGTAAGTTCTTCCACTGATGAAATACTCTGAAATTGATCGATTTCGTAGCTGTCGGGTTCTTGTTTCTGTGACTGCTCCAGGTTCCAATATTATTTTTCCTTCCTCTTCAATTTCTGACAATATTGCTTGAATTGGGATCTTTTGCAACTTTTGAATAAGTGGCCATACTTCTTCGTCCTTCTTCCATTCATCCCTTGCTTCATTTATCCAATTTGGTTGGATAATATAAATAGCAAAAAACAATGCTTCCACATCCTCATCCTTGAAGAGTGTTCTCATTCGGTAAGGTCACCATTTTTTAAGTGCATGTAGTATTGCCAACATTTCCTTATCATAAATAGTTTGCTTGAGATGTAGCAGTAAAAATACCCAATCACCTACATCAAAACATTTTTCACTACGATGTTGATCTACCTGTTGTTTCGTTTGATTTTTCACCGAAGTGGCGTTATCCTTTAAAAGTTGGAGAACTTGCTGTTGATGCTCGATGTGATCTTTCTCTGCTTGAACCTTTTTCTTCTTGATATGTCCTTCTATCTTTTGAGGAGTGGTAATTTCTTCCCATCCTTTACAAGATATGGTCGGATTCATTTCTTGATGCTCAATGTGATCTTTCACTTCTTGAACATTTTTCTTCTTGATGTGTCCTTCTATCTTGATAGTTTGAGGAGTGGTAATTTCATCCATTGAATTACAAGATATGGTTGGATTCATTTCTTCTTTCTCGATGTGATCTTTCACTACTTGCACCTTTTTCTTCTTGATATGTCCTTCTATCTTGAGAGTTTGAGGAGTGGTAATTCTTTCCAATGCTTTACAAGATATGGTCTGATTCATTTCTTCTTTCTCTGGGGTGGTGTCCTGGCGTATATCCTCTTCTTTTGATGTTTCTTGATCCTTTTCTTCCTCCTCTTCATATTGTATGTAAAATAATTTCTTCTCAGCACACCTATGACCTTTAGTGCATTTGCTATCACAATTGTAGCAAAGCCCTTTTTCTCTTTTTTCTTCCAATTGTTGTGGTGTAACCCTTGTAGGTTGTGGAAGGCTGGAAGAAATAACACTTCCATCTTTATAGTTGTGAGGGGTATGCTTCCTGGTTTCCATAATTTTTCTTTCCATTATGTCACAAAGCCCTTTTACTCTTTCCAATTGTTGTGGTGTTGCTCTAAAGAAGGTGTTGCTCTTTGTATCCTCATAATGTGCTATCATTTCCTCCGTGAAAATTGACCACGTAACAAGTTATTTACGAGAACAAAGCCCTTCATACCATAAAAATTGATCTGGTTCTAAATATGAAGATGCAATACATACCTTTTGTAACATTTGTACACCATGTAGATCAAAATATTGCTCCATTTGAAGTATCCAATTTACCGGATCCTTGCCATCAAACTTCCTCATCTTGCTTTTTCTTGATTTTAGGAGCTCGACCTTCAAATGACTGTAACTCTGTACTTTTCAATCACCTAGTTCTGAATTTGTGACCTGCAGTAGCCCTCTGTGTTCTCTTTCCAATGCCACAAGTCTGACCCAAATTGGATTCTCCAAGGAAGAGTTATGTGAAATCTCCCACAGTGACTTGATTATAGACTAGTTCAGTAGAGCGAACTTGTACGACGTGCCACGAGTCACTGTTTCGACCTTTGGATCTAAAAAACACCCACAAGAAACTACAGTCCTTCCTATTTCTTTACCTTCTTACGAAACTTCAATCCGATGCTCAGAAAGAGAGTTATGACGAATTTCCCCAGGTCACCTGTTTTGAATGTAATTCAGGAGTCTCCAAAAAGGCCCACTTCCTCAAATCATATCTCTGAACATATCGCGCGAAAAGCTCTGAAATTCGGACCCAAGGTTCAGCGCCAATTCTTCTCAAATGGGTTTTTGTTTCGACTTCTGAAACATCATAGAAAACAAGTTATAGCGAAAATGCCACGATGACCTGTTTGGAGCAGCGAAACCCTAGAATCCAAAGCTCTGATACCAAATGTTATGAAACCAGCTCACAAAAAGATAGAAAAGAGAGATCCACGCCTTAGAATTCAGCCTCTTCGAGGGGGAAACCTCATTCACATTACATAAATGAACAATTCTTGGATGATACAAATGAAAAGACCTCCTTTCTATATATAGGAGTCTAAGGGGTTATAACATAATCAGAGCCGACATAACAATAATAATGTAAGGGCACAATAATAACAATAGTGGGCTTCTATGTGGCACAATAGTAACAATATGGGCACTACATGGGTACATCAATATAATAAGTGGGTTATACTAACAACAATAGGGTGTTACACTAGTAGTATAGGGGCCTAACAGAATTGTATTGCGTCTATGCATCTCTGTATTCTGAGTGTGGAAGAGAGAGGAGATTGAGAGCGAAGAGGGTGTTACAGCGGATCTGCTGTAAGTTGTATCTCTTCAATTTGCTGGATAATATAAAAGGAAGGACTAGTTGTTTCTCCGTGGACATAGCCCAAACTGGGTGAACCACGTATATCTGTGTCTCTCTTGTTTTGTGTGTTTATATTTCTGCAATATTTTATGTGTTCCATTGCTCTGTAATATATAATTTTCTAACAATTCAAAATATCTTGACAAGGAATATCCAACCATGCTATCTATAATCTCATTAGGACTTCATAAATTCATCAAAAACTCAATAGATTCAAATGTCATTAACTTCAATAGATGAGAACATACAAGAGATCAGACTGTCATACTGCTTCATAGATGACATTGTTGCTTCCTTAGGAATTTCCTTTGACATCAATGACACTTTTTGTCATCAATTTCAACATTATGTTCAACATGTTTTAACTTGAAAATGCTACATACATGAAAATTATGCATGAAATAGTGATCCACAAAATCAAGGATGCATTCTTATCTTCTTGATGATTCATTGCACGCCGAAATCTAGCATTTTATTCATGTCCAATCGATATAAAGAAATGATCATTGTAATATTGTAGGATTATGAAATACCAAGATATGAATCACCACTATCCTACATATTGTTTTCAAAAATTTCATGCAAGAGACAAAGACATCATTCCTCTAAAGGAAAAAGAACTACTACACAATTTTCAATAATTTATTTTGAATTTCCTATAACAACGTCTTATGTTGACTTGTGGTTTGAAAATGTTCCCCTAGGAATCCTATTTTAATTTGATGGGATATAATAGTTTCCAAATCATGTCCTAGATGTGTCAAACAACCTCCAAGTGGTATTTTTAAATTTCAAGATCCACTACTATGAAAACCAATGAAGGTGTTACAAGATTTGAGTTCTTGTAAGAACATCAATCAAATGAGGGTAAGAAATTTTTAGTACCATCATTCCAAAAGAAGTCTAAACATCATCAAATGGGGGTAAGAAATTTTTAGTACCAGCATTCCAAAAGAAGTCTAAACATCATATGACGTCATGAGAGATTAAGGTACGAATGAAATGAACACCAACAACTCATCGCCCGCCCCCCACCCCCCCCCCCCCCCCCCCCCCCAAAGTTGTTTTTTGTCCTATGAAAAAATTGACAAATGGAGAAAAATATGAAGAAATCACACAAGAGGCATAGAAAGTTTAAAAATAAATTTGTTCTAGTACAAAAAAAATTATTGATTGCAAATTAGAAAATAAAAACACTTTCACATACCTGAGAATTCCATGAGTTATGCCTTCATGGTAGGAGAGTTCAGCTCGTCCATGATGGTGATATGAACTAAACTTTAGTAAGAAAGATTAGTGTAGAACCTCAATCGTGTTACTTTTAGCTTGAGATCTAGAGACTTGGAACTTATCTTATAATAATTGGCCAATATTTGGATGACTTCAAACCTTGAAAATTGGTGACATAAGGAGCAATGAATCTCAATTAAAATTTGATTTCTCTTCATTATTTTCAAATCTTATTTGCTAGCAAGCTAGTTTTCAAAGAGTTGTATGATTGTACCCAAAAGGATTTTCACAATTAGAAATTATTATTTCCAAGGAACTTCTTCCAACAAAATTGGTTTTCAAGCATTCCATAATCTATTGGTGCCTTTGATTGGTTTTCATCATCAAATTTTTATTTGAGGAAATGGATAGGATAGTAAGGTAATACAACATTATAAGGGAGCTAAGTTACATTATTTCTTGGGCTAGGGGTGGGTTGAGTAGAAAATTTTGAAAATACTATGAAGGAAAAATGGGTTGAAGTCATTATCTGGTAGAATTAGTATCATGAAAATTTTATGATTGACTACAGAAACAAATGAAATTTGTACTTCAACATGAATGTATTGTTAATCTTGGAAGAAGAATATATATTAGCATACTATAGTATTAGTGAATGACATAATGAATAGTACGAATTTTATAAGGATTCTTTGATTGCAATGGTATTGTGAATGTGACTTGACATGGTACATAATTTGACTTCTTCTTTTGATAATGGTCATGTCATATCATCCCTTGATCTAGATTGATCTTGAGAATTTTGGTATTGTTGGTTAGCAATTGGACTGCTCTTATGGAAAGTGCCAAAGATTTGAGCTTCTTTATGCTCTTTCACCTTCTTAACTTGAACATTTAGATGCCACACCATCAATTCATAAAAAAAATGTATTCAAAGTTCACATGTGCATTGATTATTCTTTTCAATTCTTCCAAGGCCTACAAAACTTACCACTTGTGTACATAATATAACAAAGGAATAAACGTTATTATTCTTTCTTCTTCTAGGATATATGTAAAATAATAAAAAATAGTACTCAGAAAGAAAACCTAAGGAAAAATGAACAAAGAAAAAGGATTTATGTGACTTGCTAAGGAGTGGTGGTCAACTAGACTAACCAAAAATGTTTTTCCAATGTCCTCTTCATTTATGGTCAGATTTGAGCCATTCCAAATGAATATTGAAGTGAATTTAAAGGGAAGCTTCTAGTAAAAACAAGTTTTCAAACTAAATTTAATGATATGTCAAACATGTTGAGGAATAACATGTTTGATGGGGAATTTTGTGAATTTCTACTTAGACCAACAATCACTAATTTGAGCATAATTGTTTTGTTAAATGATATATCAATGTGATTCCAATTATATATTAAAATAGACTCATTTAGCTATACCCCTTAGAAACAATATTAAAAATGTTACAATTTAATGTCTCAACACTATTGATGACTAGTCAAAATGTAGAATTGTCACAATGATAGTTTTAAGGCATGCAACTACTAATTTGGGCATAAAACTTTCCTATGATGTCCAAATGAAATCATTGAAACAATGTGTTAAACTATAATTGAATAAATTTCTCCCTAATAATAGGTTTTGAATATATAGTAATTTTATATACTAAATATTCTTATGAACAATCATGGTGCAAGTTTATCATAGTAAAAATTTCATGACCAATAGTTACTAATTTGGGCATACAATTTTATTTTGTTATCCAAATGAACTTATTCAAATTGGGTTGGAAACTCTATTTCGCGGGATATATCCCTTAGAAACAGGCTTTTAAATTTCTCTCTTTTAGTGCATTAAATATTGATTATCCCAACATTATTTTTAAGAGGTTTTCTAGGTCAATTTGCTACAAAAATATAAAAACACCATTTAAAAAAAGAAAAAAAGGCAATTTAGAAATGTGAGATTGTTGATGGGTGTATTTATGATGATGTAATAATTTAATTCCCTCAAAATCTCCACTACCCTTTTCTATATCTGAAATATCGCTTTTAGGAATATTGTAGTCAATTAATGGATTTGAAGTAGATATTGTACATTGTCACTTTATTATGCAAATTTCAAAAGGAAATATTACTTGAATGGTGTACCTTGAATAATTTTATTGTCATTTGAGTAGAATCCTTATCCTTCACTTGATTAATCCTTTAGATACATCCCTTCACCAATAGATCTTCTTACTAATAGGTTAGAGGATCAAGTGGTTCTTACTACACCACAAGTGCAAAATGATTGAAATATTTTACCAAGAAACCTATCTAAGTTTATTCAAACATTACTAACATACTTTAGATTTAATTGAATCGACTACACACTAGAGTGGACACACATGTTCTTAACTTTTTTCTTACAATGTTTAATCCACTGTATCTAGAATTCTTACCTAAAAGTTAGAATAACTGTGGTTTACTACATTTATGCTTTCTTGTGATGGATTTTTTCTTTTCATATTTGGATGTGATTTTCATTTATGCATTGATATTTCTTATATTTTATCCATCACATGGATAGTAATAGCAAGTGACTTAAATATCTATTGTAAAATATCATAACTTAGGTAAAATTAGTTGATGATGAGAGTTTCAAAATTGATATAAAGTGATGCTACAGAAATTGAATATTTTAATGGATGGAAATGACTCAATATTGACAATGGAAAACTATTTTGACATATAAGGCTACTATAATTCTCATTGAATATTAATTCATAAATCTTGAATCATAGTCAATTGAGGTTATCTTAGGTGGTTGGGAATAAGGAATGGAATCCTCTCCACCCATGTTCAATACTCACAAGTGGCATGATTGATGTTGACAGTAGTGACACTATATGTGTATTCCTCATATGGAATATACATCGTTATACTTGTGAAAAAAAAGAAAAAAATCTTAAATTATAGTTGAAAGCAAGAATTACGTATGAAGGGATACATTTGAGTTCCCTTCTTACTAACAATATGAATATTTGATAATAATAATTCATATATGAGAGGTGTGGTTTAGTTTAGTGATAAAGAGAAAATATGGATAAATTTGATAAATTAGGAAGTAGTAAAATATTTGATAAGGAAAACCATTTATTAGATGAATTGTTAGACAATTTAATGATTTTGGATATTGATAAGGTTATAATAGATGTTATTTCAAGATGTTTGAATGCAATTAAAAAAGAAATTGCATACACATTGAATATCAATATTTTTGGAACAAATTTAGAAATTAAAGAGATTTAGAATATAAGGTGAGAGATATGTGAGGAAATATAGCAGGAGAGGAGAATTGAAATATATCCTAGTGGAGGTATACACATCAAATATGGACACTATTGGAAACAGCTTTGAGGATGAAATTAGGTGTGGAATATAAATTGACAGATATGTGAGGAAAAATAGGAAGAGAGGCTTATTGAAATATCTCCCAATGGAATACAATGAGATGTACAAAGCCTTAATGGCTATAATATGTTTTTCCTTATAACATACAATATAATATAATATATCTCAATGTGGATCTCTTTCTATAAAGTTGGGGAATTTCCCTAACCACCATCATTCCCCACACTCTTTAACATATTATATCTTCTTTCTCATATCGAATATTTTTTTTAACCCTTTTGCATACCATCTAAGTTGTTGCTATTTACTCCTTGTGATAGAACACTAACTTGTGGCCCCTACATAGGTTGTTGCCTATGGAAATCTATTCTTAACTTGCATTAGGTTGGGTGATCAATATCTCTCATCCATAAAAAATGACCCTTCTCCCTTGAGGAAGTTTATATCTTTATTTGGTAAGGATGATTTTTTGCTCAAAGGTGACTCACCATAAGGTGAAAATACCTCATTTTCTCCACTTAATGTGCCTATGGTTAGGCCTCACCAAGGAATGTTCATCTTGTCATATAGAATTTGATGAACTTGACATCTTGCATCTAATCTTTCTGTAATGACAAGCCTACCCTATAATAATTTCACACTTCAACCCCATTGGATTAAGAAGAAAGACCACAATATTTCCATGGGTTACTTTGTAAATTTAATTATATTTCATTGAAGCTTACTAAGATTTAGGTTGGGATATCTAAGGCTCATAATTACTTCTTCCAATAATTGTATTTGTGGAGATATACCTTTGTGGCAAGGGGTTTTTGGTTATGGAATTTAACACCCAGTACAATACAAAGTCTATCATTCTTGATGTGCCTTCATTTTCTAGGAGCACTAAACCTTTTATGAAGTATTAGAAAGCATACATTAACCCTTATCTAAAGTTATCTTATGTTCCTACTTAGAAATTTGTAACATGCATTTAGGATATTGACATCCTAATTTTGTGTTTGCCACATGAAATTCTCTTTGGAACATTGGCATCATAAGTTATAACTCCATTTTTACCATGTCAAATTTTGTTTGTAAGTTCCCTTCTTTGAAAGTTGAGTAGGTGGGTGTTCAAACTTTAAAGTATGGTCAAATTCACATTCAAGATGATTTGGGGAATTATCTCATTGAAGATATCATTCTTAAGTGTAATGATTATGTGGCTAGATTGAAATGTTGTACTATTCAACATCTTGATTTTCATTATGAATATTTTTGGAGTATGCCCAATCATATTTATTTATTTTATGATCCTAACTTTGGCTACCTCCTAGATAAAGTAGAAAAAAAAAATGTCCCACTTGATAGAAGTCATCTATCTCTAAGCACTATTGGGTTGAAATATAACACAATTATGATACTGATTTTGATTTTTAAGTATAAACCATAAGATAATCCTCATCTATCTTCTTACAAGAAAAATATTATAGAACCCAAATTTTATGTAAGTGTAAAAACATATATGTAGAGCCATGATTCCTTACATAATATATGGGTGAGTGAAAGTTTTTTTTTTGGTTTATTTATTTATTTTTTTAATTAAGAAATCTCATTTTAAATATTTTATTTAAAAACTAGTCCAACAATTTTTCTATAATTCATAATAGAAGATTGCAAACTGTAACAAATCTTGACAATCTTAAGATTTTAATAAAGTTAAAAAATTTAATTTAAGCAAATTTTAATAGTGTATATGTAATTTCTCTTAATATTAATATTAATAATGAAGTTCGGCTTATTTATCTCTCTAGTTTTATGGAAGAGACATTTATATTTTATAATATTTTAAGATATTTACTAGTACAACCACATTAAAAATATTAATTTCGTTGATATAGTTGAAGGTCTTATAAATATAACAAGAAAACTATTGCAACACTAAGAATGCCTTACCAATGTACATATTTACAAGGTTATGGGTCAACGTTAACTTGAGAAAAAAAAGGAATTATACATCTTATTGTAAAATAGACCAATTTGCTAAATAAAATTTTCTTGTATATTAATTTCCCATTCTAATTAGAATATGAACTTATTAGAATTGGAATAATCTCAAATCCCTCGGAAATTGGTGGGAGCCACGTGGCATGAATTTAATTTTTTGAATTTATTAAAAATTAATGTAACCTAAAAACTTTGTAACACACTATAGTGGTTGATAAGCATTAAGACTAAGCATATGATGAGCATATTCCCTTGAGAATCAATCTAGGTCATCAATTAAAAAACAAAATAAAAAAATCAAGAAATCCTCATCCACCTTAAATTGAAATAAAAAATCTCGATCATTATTAATAATAATAACAAAATTAAAAACATTTTTTTAAATAAAATTTATTTATCTCATGAATGAATTCATTAAAACTAAAAAATATAAATAAAATCATAAAATAAAGATGTGAAAAGAAATCGTAATAAATTATATGTCGAAATATATTTTACAATTCAATATAAATGAAATATCTTAAATACAATTTTTTTAGAAATTAAAATAAATATCTTCATAAACATTTAGAAATACATTAATTTATTGCACGGAAAAAAAAGTTTTGCATAATAAAAAGAAGCCAAAAAACAAATACTATTAAAAAAAATATATAATTGATTATTTTAATATTTTGTAAAAAATTTATAAAAAAGAAAAACTACAATTATATATTTATAATATTTTTATTAAATTTAATAGATGAGTTTGAGTTGGTGAATTTTATTTAATGTTTCTACTTAAAATAAATGAATAAATAAATTTTATTAAAAAGATTAATTTTAAAGTAAAACATAAAATTTACCTTCAAACAATTAATTTACATTTAAAAAACTATTAAAATATTCATATTTTAAATATTTGTACAAAAAATTATTAATAACATATTCAATATTTATTTTCGGCTGCACAAAGATGTTTCAAACTAATTTAGTAATATTCAATAAACCGAAAAAATAACAATGATACTATAATTTTAAAGGGCTTTGGTCGCTGACATGTAGTCAGCGGACTACTACATTAGCCAATTCCAATTTATAGACAGGTGGAAGCCTACTCTTTACATAAGATGTGACGGACTCCTCAAATCCACGAACGCGCACTTTAGTCTTGGGACCATATGATATCAATGACTCAACAATTCTCTGCTATGCATGAAACTAATGACCCACAACAATTCTCTGCTATGCATGAAACTAATGTAATTATGCGCCTAAAAGTATCCTCATTCTCACATTTCACATAAAACATGCTAATCGAGGGAGCGGAAATTTCACAGAGATGATGCTCAATAACATAAATGCACCTAATCTCACCTTCAGTGGGGTCACAGCGAAATCGCTGGTCAATGACACCATAAAGGGGTGTGAGAGACATGTTTGACCAAGCACCGAAGTTGCACCTTCTTTATCGACTTTTGCACCTTCTGTGATGATTGCACACATATTGCCCCTTACCACCTTTAGTAGTATGTCATTAGAAGGTTTTAAATCCTCTACCCACTTCCCCAAAGAGTATAATTGTCGCCTCCATGAGCGAGGTAGTGGATCACATAGCAAATGCATTATGGAGCAGAATAACAGATTGATCTTGTTATAAATCCACACTCTAATTGATGTGTTGAACTCCAGTAGTGCAGATATAAAACTCAAAGATGTGGGAATAAGCCAATGTACCTTCACCTTCTTGGTTTGAAGAAATAGCGCAACCAAATTTAAAATTTTCAAGAGTTTTTCCTCTGATACTGACAGGTTCACAGGTAATAACCAATTATCATTTAGACGTGCGCTGACATGCTGATTATCAAGTATGATCCCATCAAAGAGTTCCTTCCTAGTCATGACACCGCCCGTGATCACTTCTTTCCAGAATTCTCTCTTACCTTTCACAAACAGCGTGGTGGGAGCAGTGACGACCTCAGCGCGGGCGTGATTGGCGGCGGCGCGGGCGGCGGCGCGGGCGGTGTCGAAGGAGGCGGCGGCGGCGTCGATGGCGGCGACGCCGGCGGCCTCGGCGGCACGTAGGGCGGCGACGGCGGCGGGGGGGTCGGCGGCGGCGGCGGCGTCGGCGGCCCTGGTAACAACGACTCGAGCGAGGGGAGGGCCCTCGAAGCCTAGAATCTTTTCCAAGTTCTCCAGTTCCTTCCAAATTGTGTGAGTGATGTAATAACATATTTTGTCGTCTATGAATAGCATGTTACTGTTCTCTCCCTTTCTCTCGAGGAGGAAATCTGTACCCAAGTAGTGCAAATTCATCGTATTGACTTCAGGCCTCGAGATGCCGCTCCTGTCAGAGGGAATATCTGCCTGGAGCACAAAGCAATTCACTCTCTTGAAAACTCGACCCTCACAAGGTTGCAACCGAGAATAGGTCGGGGATAGTCCCAACGGTCGCAGCAGCCACCCAAATGCGCCTCTTATGAGCGCGCCAACGGGAGTGAGTTTAGAAAACTGCCACAAACCCAGGCAGAGTTGGCACGCCAATAAAACATTATTTAAAAGTGCTTCCATGTCGTCCCTTGACATATTTCTTCCTCCAAATGACAAACGATAGCACGCTCACTGCAGTGTGCTAATGCTTCTCCTTCTCTTCTTAATAATCTTCATCCATTTCTCAGTTTTTAAGTGCAGGCATTTCCTTGTTCTTCAATCATTCCACGGGCATATTCTTCTTTTTCTTTGGATCTTGATATACAAGCCGCCTCTCACTGGTTACAAGCCATCGAACTCCTCAATATGAATGCAGTGTAGATGGCATCGTTTCTTTTTGTTGCGGGTCCCACATGATATTTTGATCCATGTACTGGTTGGGTTTTGGCTGTGAATTGAGGTTTGATGTTGATAACTTGATGCCTTACGTTTATCTTCGGATTCCACTTTGAGAGAAAAAGCGAAATATATTCCAGGTGGGAAACACGAAATCCTTAAAAGATAAAGACAGAGGGTTGGAAGACCGTGACGCTGTCTTGCTCTTCGTCTCTGTCTTATCGCGCGTGCGAGATGACATATTGTACATCTCCATGGTTTGCATGCGAAGGAAGGAATGAATTTTCTTTTCTCCACCTTCTTTCCCTTCTTTTCATGTATATTAATTATTATTCTTATTCTTGTGTGTACGAGATGAGATTGGACTTGTACCGCTTTGCATTCGATTTTTCATCTTTATTTTTGTGGATCCCGGATGAGATTCTACATCTCTCTGGTTTGCATATGAACGAAGAAAAGCATTTTTTTTTCCTCCGGCTTCTTCCTGTTTTCCTTCACAACTCCACACTCAGCGATCCCTGATTATCAGCCATCCATGATTGGGTCGAGTTCAACGAACTCTCCAGTTCCTTTTCGGAAGAGCTTTCTTTTCTTTATTTCATATATTTATTTATTATAACTGTATTTTGCGCTATAACAACCACTTTAATAATTATTATATGTAATTTTTTAAAAAACAGCTATTTAAGATTATTAATAATTATATAAATAATATTATATTCTTATATATTTATATGTTTATGATTATTATATTAATATTATAATAATATTAACTCATAATAATATGAGTAATATTAATTAACCATAATAATTTTCATAATAATATGTGATTGATATACTCATAAAGCTTCATTTCTATCTAGGACGATAAATATATAATAATAATAATAATTTTTTATTATTCATTTTTTATAAAATTTAAATAAATAATTAGTTATTTTATTAAAAATAATTAAATTTTAATATTACTTTTAGAAAAAAATATAAATATTTTATTTTATAAGTTATAATTAATATATATATTAATAAAAATTAATATATAATAGTTAAATAGTTAATTATTGTTAAACAATAATAATATTTTTTTAATTAAATATTATTAAATAATAATAATATGAATATTAATTAATTAAATAAAAATAATAATAATTAATTCATCTTTACATAATAATAATTAATAATGATAATAATTAATTCTTTGTCACAATGTGACGTTGGACCATGGTTGATTTTCATATTGAGACAATCTTTGTCACAAAGCGACATTTGAGCATGGTTGACCATGGTTGACTACGATTCACCATGTTTGACCCAAAGGAATAACAAACCATTGTGATTTATACTAAAAACCAAAGATTGACCATGGTTGACCATGATTGACCATGGTTGACCATGATTGACCATGGTTGACCATGTTTGATTCTATAAAACATGGTTGACCATGATCAACCATGGTTGACCGTGGTTGACAATGATTGTCCATGATTTTTATATGAAGATAATTTTTGTCACAATGTGACATCCCACCATGGTTGGTTATGGTTGATGATGGTTGACCATGATTGATATTGTAAACCCAAGGGATTGATATTATGAACCGAAGCGAAAAATAAACTGAATGGATTAATACTAAAACCCACTTATTGACCATAGTTGACAATGGTTGACCATGATTGATATTATAAACCTAAGGGAATAATAAACCCAATGGATTGATATCATAAACCCAAAGGAATAATAAATCCAAGGCATTATGAACCAAAGGGAATAATCTTAAACCAAGGGGACTAATATTATAAACCCAATGCATAAAAACACTAAGATAAATATTAAAAATACTAAAATAAACATGGTTGAGCACGATTGATTTTCATATTAAGACAATCCTTGTCACAATGCAACATTGGACCATGGTTGACCATGGTTGATTATGGTTAACCATTGTTGAATAATATTAAACCCTAGGAATAAGAACCCTTAGATCAATAAACCTAAGGGATTTATATTGTGAACCCAAGGGAATAATAAACTTAAAGGATAAAAATTATAAACTCAAAGTATATAAATGCTAACATCAATATTATAAACCTTAAAATAAACATGGTTGACCATGGTTGTCTATAGTTGATTTCCATATAGAGACAATCCTTGTCACAATGCAACGTCGGACCATGGTCAACCATGGGTGACCATGATTGATTTTCATATCGAGACAATCTTTGTCGGACGCAACATTAGACCATGGTTAACCATGCTTGATTTCAATATCCAACCTTGTTTGACCATAGTTGAACATGGTTGGTTATGATTGACCATGGTTGACAATGATTAATATTATAAACCCAATGGATTGATATTATAAACCCAAGGTATTAATACTAAAAACCCAAGGGATTATGAACCCAAGGGAATAATATTAAACCCAAGGGACTGATATTATAAACCCATTGTATTTAAACCCTAAGATAAATATTATAAACACTAAAATAAACATGATTGGCCATCGTTGATTTCCATGTAGAAATTCCCACTGTAGATCACCTGATAATGCAATATACTAAAGCAAATACAAGATCTACTTCTACAACAAACTTTGCAGAATCTTAATTGAATTGAGCAAGATCAAATAGAACACATATAACTGAGAATGAGAAATCAATCACACATGAACATGGAAGAATACTCTGAGGAAAGCCTCAGCCTAAAACCCCTATCTTTGTAATATCATACAAGTGGAAATATGTTTGGATTACACAAAGCCTTAGCTCGGAAGCTATCCAGCTCTCAGTACAATCCCTCTATTGCTCATAGACAGTCAAAGGCTTCTCACAAACGTTCTCCTCTGCCCTCCAAGCCTCCTATCTCCTTGCGCAGTTTCTCCTGGGGTCCAATGCTGCCACCTGTGTGAATTCACTTCTCACGTAACTCACCAAACTCAGAAATAACTGTGCAATCTTGGAGGAGATAATTCCTTCTGTATGGATGAGTTTCCTATATAGGAAAAATCCTCCAACTTATAGTACATTGTCCCTTCCTCCAATCTTAACTGGGTCTCTGACTGAACTGACATGCATAAGTTATTTATAACAGAATATCCAGTTATCTAAAGTGCAACAATTACATTCATGCATGCATTAACTAACTAAACTAACAATTAATTCTACAAACTGTTAGAACTAATCTAACTGGACTTAACTCAGTTAATTGAGCTAACTAATTACAACTCAAATTACAACTCATCCTTATCTCTTTAACTGAGGGATAAATTCCTCAATCAATAGAGAAACTGTAGCATGTCTTCACATAGGCTTCATGTTTGATTTTCTACAACTAATTAACTCAAGATGAATTAATTAATTATTTTACAAACAACTGCTAAGATCAAATTCGAATTTTACTTCTCAATTTTAGTTCAGGGACTAGCAAAAGTTGGAATCTATCCTGAAATACTATTTATAGCAATGTTATTTTTAGCACTTCCATTTTTCATTCCTTGTTGCTATGTCCAACACTGGTACCCAAACTATTATTTATAACAATGCCATTTTTAGCATTTCTTGTTGCCATTTTCAACATTCCATATTGAGACAATCCTTATCACAATTGAATGTTGGACCATGGTTGACATCATAATAAACCCAAGCGATTGATATTATAAACCCAAAGGAACAATAAACCCAAGGGATTAACACTAAAACCCCAATGGATTATGAACATAAGGGAATAATATTAAACCCAAGGGACTACTATTATAAACCCAAGGTATAAAAATCCTAAGATAAATATTAAAAATAATAAAATAAACATGGTTGAGCACGGTTGATTTTCATATTGAGACAATCCTTGTCACAATGCGACATTAGACCATGGTTGACTATGGTTGAACATGGTTGACCATTGTTGAATAATATTAAACCCTAGGAATATGAACGCTTACATCAATAAACCCAAGGGATTGATATTATAAACCTAAGGGAATAATAAACCTAAGGTATAAATGTTATAAACCCAAGGGACATAAACCCTAACATGAATATTATAAACCCTAAAATAAACATGGTTGATCGTGGTTGATTTCCATATAGAGACAATCCTTGTCACAATGCAACGTTGGACCATGGATAACCATGGTTGACCATGATTGATTTTAATATCAAGACAATCAACAAGACATTGGACCATGGTTGACCATGGTTAATTTCCATATCCATATGGTTTGATCATGGTTGAACATGGTTGGCTATGATTTACCATGTTTTACCATGATTAATATTATAAACCTAATGGATTGATATTATAAACTTAAGGGAATAACAAACCCAAGAGAATAATACTAAAAACCCAATGGATTATGAACCCAAGGGAATAATATTAAACCCAAGGGACTAATATTATAAACCCAATGTATATAAACCCTAAGATAAATATTATAAACACTAAACTCAACGAAATAACAAACACAAAAGAATAATACTAAAACCCAAAGGGATTATTAACCCAAGGGAATAAGATTAAACCCAAAGGACTAATATTATAAACCCAACGTATATAAACCCTAAGATAAATATTATAAACACTAAAGTAAACATGATATGATTGACCATGGTTAATTTTCATATCGAGAAAATCTTTGCCACAATGTGACGTTGGACCATGGTTCATCATGGTTGATTTCATATCGAGACAATTTTTATCAAAACGCGACGTTCAAACATGTTTGACCACAATTGACCATGGTTGACCATGTTTGATTCTATAAAACATGGTTGACCATGATTGTCGATGATCGTTGATGATTTTATATGGAGACAAATTTTGTCATAATGCGAGATCAGACCATGATTTACCATAGTAGACCATGGTTAGTTATGGTTGGCCATGGCTGACCATGATTGATATTATAAACCCAAGTTAATAATAAACCCAAGGGATTGATATTATGAACCCAAGGGAAACATAAATCCAAGGGACTAATACTAAAACCACAAGGGATTATGAACCCAAGGGAATAATATTAAACCCAAGGGACTAATATTATAATCCCAGCATTGGTAAACCCTAATACAGATATTACAAACACTAAAATAAACATGGTTTATTTTCATGGTGGGATAGTCCTTGTCACAATGCGACATTCAACCATGGTTCACCATGGTTGGCTATGATTGACAATGGTTGACCATGATTGATATTATAAACCTACGGGAATAATAAACCGAAGGGATTAATATTAAAAAACCAAAGGAATAATAAACCCAAGGAAATCATATTAAACCCAAGGGACTAATATTATAAACCCAACATATATAAACCCTAAGATAAATATTACAAACACTAAAATAAACATGATTGACTATCGTTGATTTTAATATTGATACAATCCTTATCATAATTCCATGTTGGACCATGGTTGACCAAGGTGACATCATAATAAACCATGGTTGACTGGGAAATAATAAACCCAAGCGATTGATATTATAAATCCAAAGGAACAATAAACCCAAGGGATTAATACTAAAACCCCAAGGGATTATGAACCTAAGGGAATAATATTAAATCCAAGGGACTAATATTATAAACCCAAGGTATATAAACTCTATCCGGGGACAATTTTTTTCATAATGCGATATTAGACCATGATTGACCACAATTGACCATGGTTGACCATGTTTAATATTATAAACCCAAGTTAATAATAAACTCAAGGGATTTCTATTATGAACCCGAGGGATTAATACTAAAAACCCCAAGGGAATAATATTAAACCGAAGGGACTAGTATTATAAACCCAACATTGGTAAACTCAAATAAAAATATTATAAACACTAAAATAAGCATGGTTTATTTTCATGGTGAGACAATCCTTGTCACAATGCGACATTTAACCATGGTTGGCTATGATTGACAATGGTTGACCATGATTAACAATGGTTGACCATGATTGATATTATAAACCTAAGGGAGTAATAAAACCAAGGGATTAATATTATAAACCCAAATGAATAATAAACTCAATGGATTAATACTAAAACCCCAAGGGATTATGAACCCAAGGGAATAATATTAAACCCAAGGGACTAATATTATAAACCCAACGCATATAAACCCTAAGATAAATATTAGAAACACTAAAATAAACATGATTGACCATCGTTGAGTTTCATATTGAGACAATCCTTATCACAATTCCATGTTGGACCATGGTTGACATCATAATAAACCATGGTTGACCGAGGAATAATAAACCTAGGCGATTGATATTATAAACCCAAAGGAACAATAAACCCAAGGTATTAATACTAAAACGCCAAGGGATTATGAAACTAAGGGAATAATATTAAACCCAAGGGACTTATATTATAAACCCAAGGTATATAAACCCTAAGTGGAGACAATTTTTTTCGTAATGCGAGATGAGACCATGATTGACCACAGTTAACCATGGTTGGTTATAATTGACCATGGTTGACCATGATTGATATTTTAACCCAAGTTAATAATAAACCCAAGGGATTGATATTATGAACCGAAGGGATTAATACTAGAACCTCAAGGGATTATGAACCCAAGGGAATAATATTAAACCCAAGGGACTGATATTATAAACCCAACAATGGTAAACCCAAATATGAATATTACAAAAACTAAAATAAACATGGTTTATTTCCATGGTGAGACAATCCTTATCACAATGTGACATTCAACCATGGTTGACCATGATTGATATTATAAACCTAACAGAATAATAAACCTAATGGATTGATATTATAAACCCAAATGAATAGTAAACCCAAGGGATTAATACTAAAACCCTAGGGGATTATGAACCCAAGGGAATAATATTAAACTCAAGGGACTAATATTATAAACTCAACATATATAAACCCTAAGATAAATATTATAAACACTAAAATAAACATGATTGACCAGCATTGATTTTCATATTGAGACAATCCTTATCACAATTCCATGTTGGACCATGGTTGACATCATAATAAATCATGGTTAACCGGGGAATAATAAACCCAAGCAATTAGTACCAAAATCCGAAGGCATTAATACTAAAACTCCAAGGGATTACGAACCTAAGGGAATAATATGAAACCCAAGGGACTAAAATTATAAACCCAAGGTATAAAACCCTAAGATAAATATTAAAAATACTAAAATAAACATGGTTGAATTAATATTTTAAACTCAAGGGATTAATAAACCCTAAGAATTAATATTTTAAACTCAAAGGATTAATAAACCAAAGGGATTATTAATATTATAAACCCAAGGAACTAATAAACCCAACCGTTTAATATTATAAACCCAAGGAATTAGTGAACCCAAGGGATAAATATTAAAAACCTAAGGGATCAAGAAGCACAAGGGATCGATATTACAAACACAAGAGATTAATAAAGCCTAGGAATTAATATTCTAAAAACAAAGGATTGATAAACTCGCATGATTATTAATATTATAAACCCAAGCGATCAATAAACCTTAGAGATTGTTAGTATTATAAACCCAAAGAATAAATAAACTAAAGGGATAAACATTATAAACCTAATGGATTAAACCCTTAATATTGGGGTTTAATAAACCAAAGTTATTATTATTATAAATCCAAGGGATTATTAATATTATAAATACAAGGGATGAATAAACCCAATGCATTATTAATATTATAAACCCAAGACATTAATATTATAAAAACAAATGATTAATAAACCCAAGCAATCAATAAACCCAAGGAATAAATAAACCCAACAAACTAATATTAAAAACCTAAACGATTAATAAACCCTAGCAATTAATATTTTAAAGTCAAGGGATTAATAAACCCAAGGGATAAAATGATAAACGAAATGAATTATTAATATTATAAACTCAAAGAACAAATAAACCCAAGCATTTAATATTATAAACCCAAGAGAAAAATATTATAAACGTAAGGGATCAAAAAATGCAAGGGATTAATATTATAAACCCAAGGTAAATAAACCCTAAGATAAATATTGTAAACGCTAAAATTATCATGGTTGAGCATGGTTGATTTTCATATTGAGACAATCTTTGTCACAATGCAACGTTGCAACATGGTTGACCATGGATATTAGACCCAAGGGATTAATATTATAAACCTAAGGTATATAAACTGTGAAATAAATATAATAAACCCTAAAATAAACATGGTTGACTAAAATATATATGGTTGACTATGGTTGACTATGGTTCAGAGTAATATTAAACCCAAGGTATGAATATTATCAACCCAATTTAATTAATTAAATCAATGACATTTATATTAAACCAAAGGATTAATATTATGAACCCTATGAATAATAGTACGACTGAGGAATATGAACCGTTAGATTAATAAACTGAAAGAATTGATATTATAAACCCGCAAGAAGTAAACCCTAAAATTATCATGGTTGGTCGTGGTTGATTTTCATGTTGAGACAATCTTTGTCACAATGCGACATTGCAACATGCTTCACTATGGATATTATATCCAAGGGATTAATATTATAAAGCCAAGGTATATAAACCCTAAAATAAACATAGTTGACTATGGTTGACTGTGGTTGACCATGGTTGACTATTGTTGGGAGTAATATTAAACCTAAGGGATGAATATTATCAACCCAATTTAATTAATTAAATCCATGGGATTTATATTAAACCCATGGATTAATATTATGAACTCTATGAATAATAGTACACCCTATGAATATGAACCCTTATATTAATAAACTGAAGGGATTGATATTGTAAACTGAAAAGAATAATAAACCCAAGGAATCAATACTAAAAACCCAAGGGAATAATATTGCACACAAGCAATAAATATTATAAACCCAAGGTATATAACCCCTAAGATAAATATTTTAAACCCTATAATTATCATGGTTAACCATGATTGATTTTCATATCAAGACAATCTTTGTCACAATGTGACATTGCAACATGGTTGACCATGATTTATTTTCATATGCACACAATATTTTGTCACAATGCAATGTTGAAGCATGGTTGATTTTCATATAGAGAAAATCTTTGTCACAATGTGACATTGGACCATGGTTGACCAATATTATAAACCAAGGGGATTTATATTAGACCCAAGGATTAATATTATAAACCCTATGAATAATATTAAGCCCTAGGAATAAGAACCCTTAGATTAATAAATCTAAGGGATTTTTGTTAGAAATGAAAGGGATTAATACAAAAAACCCAAGGTATTACAACAAGGGAATAATATTAAACCCAAGCGATACAATCTTTGGTAGAATGTGATACAATCTTTGGTAGAATGCGATGTTGGACTATGGGTGATCATGACTATAAACCCAAGGGATTTATATTAAACCCTAGGAGTAATATTATAAAACCTATGAATAACATTGTACCCTAGGAATACAAACACTTAGATTAATAAACCCAAGGGATTGATATTATAAAACCAAGGGAATAATTCTAAAACCCTCAATGTTTTATAAACCCAATGGAATAATATTAAACCCAAGGAATTGATATTATAAAACTAAGGTATATAAATCCTAAAAAAAAATTTATAAACTGTTACAGATCCATTTGGGCATATCACTCCCATCATTTAGATCAGTACTCTTAGGGCTCATCAAACCCTACTTCAGTTGCTACATGCCCGAGAGAAGTGATCACTTTGAATGCCTCCTTCCCTAAGAGTTTCTTGGCCTGAAGCCCTCCAAAAATGCCTCCTTGAGTGACCAACGCACCCTTGGTCTGGGGTAAGTGCACTTCATTGTAGGTAGGTCCATGCCAAGGTGCATTTCAGAGAACTTAGGCCCACTTTGACATGTGCTAGGTGAGATTGAGAAAAATCCTCATAGGGTTTTGAGAATATTATTATCTTCTGGAGCCTTCTAGAAGATTCCCAAACTTATCATCTCCTATGAGCTCGAAATTGGATAGGGAATGAGTTAAGTAACCTCCTATCCTCTCATCTATTCCTCCATGGAAACTAACTCTAAGTTTGGAAGGCTATTCAATACCCTCATTTATGACGAAACCTCCTCCATTTTCCTATAAATTGAGCACTCGTCTAAGTGATTAGGGGCTGGACTTTGAGAATTTGTAAGGAGATACTATTGGTGTGAGGTTTGAGATTATAAGCAAGTATTGTTATGCTCCCAGAGTGTTGTGCTTTTGATGTGATGTTGGTTGGAACCCAGGCTGAAGGAGTGACATTGGATCGAACTTCATGGTTGTAAGTCTTCCTTCTACTTAATAAAGTTGTTTACACATTTTCCCATATTCTTGTCTTTATGTATGATGATTATATGTGAAAATTATTTCGCTTCCATTTTCTTATAGTAGATAGATCTCTTGCTTTGATTGGTTTTTGTCCTCTATTTATGATTGCAGGCAATTGTTGAGCAGATTAAGTTCGAGAAAGAGCAACGAGAACCATACAAAGGAGAGAAAGGGAAAGCAAAAGATAACAAGTAGGTTCCTTGTCTTATTTATCTTCTATAGAAAAGGGATAAACACTTTAAATTTGTTGTTCTAGGTGTAGCTACCCACCTAGGGAAATTGTATTTATCCATAGATGAAAAATTCCACATAACAAATTGGCAACTCCGTTGGGCAACGATCATCATTCCAGGTAGTTTACATTCATCCTAGTACACCCTAGTAGACTTTACTTGCTTCCATTGATCTTGTTTCAGCCATTTTGAAGTGTTTTTTAGTAAAAATTATGCTTGAAAGACCCTAGGATGACCTCTCTAGCACCAGCGCAGGTTCGGTCAAGAGACAGAGTGCTGTTGAGCACCCTTGGCTTGAGGATACTACTCCGAAGCGCATTGTCTCCCATTCAGGGCTACGCTGATCCTCTTTAGGTCAAAAATCCCTCCTTTGACTTGATTTTTCCCAAATTTCCTTCTGTTTTTGCATGTTGAAAGATCAATGATGCTTGTGTCTCTAAAATCAATTTGTGTTTCCTTTGCTAGCCCTACTTTGGCTTTCATTGTTTAGTGTTTCTTAAATGATTTCTTTATGTTATGAAACCAGCTCAAAAAAAGATAGAAAAGAAAGATAAACGCCTTAGAATTCAACCTCTTCGAGGGAGCAACCTCCTTTACATTACACAAATGAACAATTCTTGGATGATACAAATGACAAGACCTCCTTTCTATATATAGAAGTCTAAGGGGTTATAATATAATCAAAGCCGACATAACAATAATAATGTAAGGGCACAATAATAACAATAGTGGGCTTCTATGGGGCACAATAATAACAATATGGGGACTACATGGGCAAAACAATATAATAAGGGGGTTGTACTAATAACAATAAGGGGTTACACTAGTAGTATAGGGACCTAACATGCTCCTCTCCTTCAAAAAGTGTTGTCCTCAACGCTTGAGTAGTTCTTGATGCTTCTGTATAAAATTCTTGTCTCTCCCCTGTGGAATCTTCAATGGGTAAGTTCTTCCACTTGATGAGATACTCTGAAATTGATTGATTTCGTAGCTGTTGGGTTTTTGTTTCTGTGACTGCTCCAGGTTCCAATATGATTTTTCCTTCCTCTTCAAGTTCTGGCAATATTGTTTGAACTGGGATCTTCTACAACTTTTGAATGAGTGGCCACACTTCATCATCCTTCTTCCATTCATTCCTTCCTTCCACATCCTCATCCTTTCTTGAGAGTGCATCTGCAACAATATTTTTCTTCCCTTTTTGTAGATGATTTCAAAGTCATAACCCAACATATTTGTGACCCATTTTTTCTGTTCTTCTAAACATAATCTTTGTTCTAAAAAGTATTTAAGACTATCATGATCCATTTTTACCTTGAAGTGTCTTCCCATTAGGTAAGGTCGTCATGTCTTAAGTGCATGTAGTATTTCCAACATTTCCTTCTCATAAATAGCTCTGTTTAAATACTTTCCTTTGATTGGACGACTTTTGAAAGAAATGGGTCTTTCATCTTGCATTAAAACAGCACCAATTCCATTTCCTGAAGCATCAAATTCCACAATAAAGGTTTTTTTGAAGTCTGACGTAGCTAAGACTGGTGCTTCACACATTGCCTCTTTAAGATGTTCAAAGGCCTTTGTTGCTTCTGGAGTCCATGAAAATGCATCTTTGTTCAATAATGTTGTTAGAGGTGCTGCTATTCTCCCATAATTCTTAACAAAATTGCAATAATACCCTGTCAACCCGAGAAATCCTCGCAGATGCTTTATGGATGTGGGGATTTTCCATTCCTTAATGGCTTTAATTTTGCTAGGGTCTACCTTAACACCTTAATTAGATACAATATGACCCATATATTCCACCTCTTGTACTCCAAAGAAACATTTGGAGCTTTTTGCATATAATTGTTTCTCCTCCAATAGTTTGAGCACCCTGTCAACATGTTGAACATGATCCTTCCAAGACTTGTTGTAGATTAGTATATCATCAAAAAATACTAACACAAATTTTCTAAGGAAGGGTTTGAAAATGGAATTCATCAAACCTTGAAATGTAGAAGGTGCATTGGTAAAGCCAAAAGGCATGACCAAAAATTCATAATGACCCTCATGAGTTCTAAATGTTGTTTTCAGAATGTATTCAGTCTTCATTATGATTTGATGATATTCTGAATGAAGATCCAACTTGGTGAAGTAAATTGATCCATGCAATTCATCCAATAATTCATCAATGACAAGAATGGGAAATTTATCTTTAATAGTGAGCTTGTTGAGCTCCCTATAATCTGGACACATGTGCCATGATCCATCCTTCTTGTGCACCAATACTACTGGAGCAGAGAAAGAACTTTGACTAGGTTGAATTATACTAGCCTCTTGCATTTTTGCAACCATAAGTTCAATTTCACTCTTTTGGGCATAGGGATATCTGTACGGCTTGATGTTTGGAGGAACACTTCCTGGAATCAAATGAATATCATGATCATGATCACGAATAGGTGGGAGGCCTTTGGGAGTCTCAAATACCTTGGAATGATTGTCCAAGACCTTTTGGGTATCTAGCGAAATAGATGATTCGATGTGGGAACCTCTAGCGAACATAATTGTGCAATTACGCCTTGTTTTTCCTTCTTTAGAAGCTTTGTCATACCATTAGAGCCGATTATTTTTCCTAGTTTCCCTGCAATACCCCTTAATTCAACTTCCTTTCCTTCCAAAAAAATTTCATGAAAAGTTCTTGAAAATTAAAAGTTATTGTCCCCAAGCACTACAAGAAAAAAGGACATTAGTGAGGGCTGAAAAATGTCACCATAAGCTCATTGGTGATGGTTAAAAGAGCCTTTGTCACCAAAAATTGAATGTCACCAAAGGTGGCGTCGCCAAAAGTATAGGTGTTGTAGTGACATTCAAATTCCGTCACCAGTGATTATTTGTGATGACAGATAGTGACCATCACCATTTCATATGAGCAATGGTGATGTACCATAGCCTCTGTCACAAAAAACTAAACGTCACCAAAGGTGACATCGCCAAAAGTATAGGTGTTGTAGTGACATTCAAAGTCTGTCACCAATAATGATTTATAATGACGGATAGCGACCGTCACCATTTCATATGAGAAATGGTGATGGACCATAGCCTCCGTCACCAAAAATTGAATGTCACCAAAAGTATAGGTGTTATGGTGACATTCAAGGTCCGTCACGAATATTGATTATGATGACGGATAATTACCATCACCATTTCATATGAACAACAACAATTTATTGTGATGATCTTTCATCATGACATTCGTTGACATTCGTTGGCCATCACCAAAAGATGCATTGCCAGATGTATAGGTGTTATGGGGACATTCAAGGTCCGTCATGAATAATGACTATAATGATGGACAACAACCGTCACCATTTCATATCAACAATAATGATTTATGGTTATGGACCTTTGAGGGTCATCACTATTGATGCATATATATGGTGGCGTTCGTTGACCGTCACCATTTCATATTTTGGTGAGGGTCAAAAAATGTCACCAAAGCTCATTGGTGATGGTCAAAAGAGCCTCTGTCACCAAAAATTGATCATCGTCATTCCATATGGATGTCAGGGCACAATGGAATCGAACCACCAACCTCCTGCTTATAAAGCAGGTGCTCTTCCATTGAGCTAACACCCTTTAAAGAAATAGACTTTTAAAAATTAGACCTTGAAACTTCATAAATCGTAAATACTACAACTTTCAATATATTAAAGTCTCGGAAATATTTTACTAAACAAGCAAAGCAACAACGAAGCTGCAAGTCTCTACCTAATGGTTATGGAAGTTATGAAAAGTGGGTGGAGGGAAAAATAATTACGTATAAGAGAATCAATAGGTTCAGTTGAATACTCAATTAGAAGTGAAACTCTGAAGACATTTATAATCTATAAATGACCTATAACTAGCAAATGCACCAAATATTGCAAAGGAAATGTCATAAGTGGATATCATATGGAAGAAGAACATTGATGAAGACAGATGCAACATGTTATAGGTTGAGTGAAAGAAAAATCTCAATGTTGTTGTCGTTTTATGTTTAGAGATCTGAATGATATCTAAACTTATGTGCAAACGTAACACAGATCTCCGGAAACCACGAACGATATATATCTATATCTATATATATATATATATATATATATATATATATATATATATATATATATATATATATATATATATATATATATATATATATATATATATATATATATCTGTGTGTGTGTGTGTGTGTGCGTATTTCCCCTTTACATAAACCAACATGCAATTTGGAATTTCACAAGTCCGCACTCAAAACATGACAGTAACCAACAAATAAAAGAAATTGACTTGGACAAAAATCAATAGCTTCACCTTCATTCTTGAGATGCTTCTGTTTAGTTGAATTTGACTTGTGACATTCTTTATCTAACAAGGAACCAAAATAATCACTAGTATTAAATTCATCCAACACAGACTTTGGAGATCCCACTAACATCTGTGTTTTGTTGCCATGCCTGAAAACCATGGAAATCCATGTCGATAGTAGAATAAGATGTGTGTCTGATGCTCAAGAACAAATTCCTTATTAACCTTTTTACCTGACAGAAACCAAAGAGACAACATAATATCAGTGTACACAAAATCCCCTACCGAAATATAATCATAAGTTAGCTAAGAAGTCTAAAAGATGTTGTTAATGAATAAAATTTGTATTTGGAATTTTGTTTCTTTAGATTTAAAAAAGATTATGTTGTACAAAACTTCTGTCTATTTATTCAGGCAATTATATCATAGCATTTGTCACACGGTAGTAATCTACAATACCTAAAGTAAAAAGACAAATTTTCTCTAGAAAAGGGATTTAGAAAAGAGCTTTGAAAACTATATGTTTGTCATCAAAGCTTTAATTAGTTTAACAACAAACTAGTTGGGGTTTGAAAATCAAAACCATTCATAGGAAACAAACAGGACAATGGCCAAAGTTGCTTTCATACAAATAAAGCTAGAGTCATTATTGTCATTGCAAATAACTGAAATTTGGGTAGTGGTCTAATAGTTATAGCTTATTTGCAGGGAAGACTTGTCAATACCATCATTTTTTTTTCCACGGTCTGTTGTGTCTCTAGATCTAGATCAGATAGCTTATTATTATCAAGTTCTACCTTTCAAGTGTTGATTTCTGGCTTGGCTCACCTTTTAAAATACAAATCTACCACTCCATTTTATTTTGTTTTGTCAAGATAATTGGTAGGGCCTTCTAATCCTCTGTTTTACATCAATTAATAACCATATAGAAATGATATAAAGAATAACACATACACAACAAAGGCCAAAGATGCACTTGTTGTATACCTATATTCTAGGGATCATCTGACCTTACTCGTGCAAAGAGCTCACCCTGAAAAAATAGCAGCCACATGGAATTTACAAAACTTTTTAAAATCAAGGTCCAAGTAAAGCAATCAAAATATGAACATCCTTTTAATCAATAAAATCTTTGACTTAAAATGAAGGGGCCTATAATTGAATGTTATATCAACCATGTCAAGTAACTAACATCAGGTGAGAAATACAGGCCATGCATATCGGATTAGCAAAATAATTCATGTGATAAAGCTCAAAATCAAACAAATGACTTACAGCTAAGAAACACGAATAAATGAATTACAACTAAGACATGGGGTTTCCCTTTCAACACTGTTGTTAAATAACTCCTCTTTATGTCATAGACCATTAAACTTTTTATGATACCAGGTGGAAGTGGTATTGTAACATTAACCTCCGATGGAGTCTGTGTCCACGACTACTTCTCAAGATCCGCTCCATTACCATCATTTGGGGCTACATAAGATACACGCAAAAACCATCAACATGAAAATGAAATCTACATCCTTGTAAAAAAATGGGAGGAAAAAAATAATCCACAAATTGAAACAAATTGTAGGACAACACATTCCTACAACATGATTATCCTGTCATGAACAATAAAAAAAAGAAATCAGGAGAAATGTAATTTTTTCCACTTTCTGACAATAATTTCCTTTTGCATATTCTATGAGCAACTAATGAAAAAATTCAGCTAAAGCATGTCAACATCAAGATTATAGTAAAACATAAAGGAACCGCTCCAACACATATAATCCTAAACATAATTATTTATACATATAAGTATTTATTGAGGAAATTGTATTTTGGGAAAATATGGAAGTCAAATCTTATAAATAACACAATTTATGGTACCACTGCCTTACAAAGTCCATTCATTCGAGTATTTACGAAGTCCATTTAGGAATTTCTTCAAAGTTCAAAGTTTGAACAATTAACATGTAGCTTAAAAAAAATTAGATTTGAAAAGGAGATAACCCAATGATGTAGACTATATATCTCACATTTAAATATCCTACTTTCCAGACATTGAAATGACACTTTTTAGCATACTATTGTGAATTCAGCCCAAAATGCTAGGAAAAAATATTGATGGTTATTTAAAAAAAATGGAAACTAGGGCCAAATTCCACTTTGAACAGCTCCTTTGGGGAATATAATTGTGGCATTGAATTCCTCTTTTCTAGAGGATCAAAATCGATCTAAAGATCGTCAAATTTGGATAAGTAGAAGTGGAATTTTGAATTTATGTTTCTCTCATGTAAATTATTGAGGTCAACCTCAACTTTATGTTGACTTAAGAAGATCAAAAGTCATGTCCCCTCAACTCCATTGAATTGTATATATAGAGGATCATTTTCTCTCCTTTGGGACACATCAATCAAAATAAAAAGATATCTCTGTGGCAGCGAAGATTAAGGAGGATAAATTCTGGTTATTGTTGGGACTATTTTGGTTAGGGGTTTGTCATAACATGTCTAAGTTTGGAAGCAGTGCTTTGCTATGGTTAAGGAAAATCTTATATATGGGTTGTGGCTTGTTTCGTATGGGACTTCTTCCTATAGTTTGGCTGCAGCTAGAAGATATTCTCATAGCTTGACCGTAGGCCTTGAATCACTTGCCAAGAAGCTGAAATACAACAGAAGGTCGTTGACCTTATATGATAGTATTCAGGTGCTTGTTGAGGATGACATGGAAACTTAAAAACAGGCTAGGACTACTACAAATAATAGATCCCTTGTAAGAAGAAAAATTCCACACTGTTTACAGAATTCAAGGGCTGGAGTAGCATGCTTCAAAAGCCCTAATCCAAAACCACAAAAATGATGTCAACGATGACCTTAATTTGGTCATAAACCAACTCCTTAAGCCAGCCAAAGGGAGCATCATGTGAAATAAGGAAGGTCACAGTAGAAAGGAGGATTTTTGGATCAATCAACTTAGAAAGATATGGACTATTGTTGCCCTAACCAGATCGATCTTGTACAACAATATGATCTGTCCTCTATGAATAAATTGCCCAG
Organism: Pinus tabuliformis; assembly: GCA_031772625.1. NCBI lineage: Eukaryota > Viridiplantae > Streptophyta > Pinopsida > Pinales > Pinaceae > Pinus > Pinus tabuliformis. The sequence goes on along the minus strand of CM062811.1, from coordinate 664,150,868 downwards.
ATTACAGGATTGAATGGATCTAAGAGATGTGATGCTTGATCTTCATATTGGCAAGTTATTTTATATCATTTTACTCTCTCTTTCTTTCTCTATTGAGCATTTGATGATAATAATAAGAAGATTTGATCAAGGGTTTTCCCCATCTTGGGGTGTTTCCCTAGCTCGAGCCATATTCTCGTGGCTTTCGATTTTGGCTTGTATTTTGCATCTATCATTTATGTTATTTTGTCAATTACTGTTATATAATGTCTAATGTGATTGGTAAATGGATTAATGGGCATATGATTGAATGAAGTATCTAACCTGAACAAAGAACATGTTAACTAAAAATTAACATGGTATCAAAGCTTAGGTGAGGACAAGCCCAAGCTTAAGGAGATTGCAATCACTAAAGAATTTCATTGATACCTCCATCTCTCTATGGTAAATCAAGTCAGAGTTTGAATTTGGGTTATTTCTCAAGGCCTTATTCAAGCCCTGATCCGTAAACATGGGCACCAATCCTAAAGATATTCAACTATCATGGGAAAAAGTTGGAATACAAAAAGGTATGTTCTTGTACTTTATAGCTGTCCTACTCATCAAGCTTAAGACTGTATCATCATCGTAAGCTTATGGAAAGATATTTTCTATGATCCTTGGAGGTAAGGTCAATCCTCTACAGATCTCTGTTTGAAATACTATTCTCATCTCTAGAGGACTGATCAAGTGCAGGATATATCTATCTAAGATATATCGAATACTTCAGATAACAAGTATAGGCTTGCATTCATTCTATCATTAATTTTGAAGCTGAGATTCTTTCCTAAGAAGTTACAGTCCTGGACATCGATCAAGAGTACCAAATCCTAGACCAAAACATATTTCAAAAGGGTCTCAGAATCTAAAATTCCTCCATCAAATTCTAAGCATGATCACCATGATCATTGATTAGTATCAACTGTTCAACACCTATTCTCTCTATCAGTGCCTCTGGTTTTGGAAGGATATTTCACTTTGAAGATAGAAATTTTTTGCAATAGGGTCAAGTCACTATGATGCCTTGCTTGAAGGATCGAATCATCTAACTTGCTGCAGGAATAAGGCCGAGGGATTGCGTAAGAGAAAAGTTAAAGAAGGATCATATTGATCCCAAGAGACATATTATGGTTATGTTGGAGGTATCCCTAAAACAAGGTTATCGATAATCTGAGCATAGGAAGGTTTGATTACTCAACACTTAGCACTCGATGGTCATTTTACACAATCTCTTGGCCTCCTTGAAGGTCATTGTTGCAATAAAATTATAGTATATTCTTGTTGGTGAAAGCTGCAGTAACTATGTAGACTTGGTTATTATTATTTGGAAGGCTCATATCTGAACCATGTGGCATATTGAACTTGCTCATTGACTGAAGCATGATAACCTTGTCATTAACATAACTATGTGGCCTCCTTGAGAGAGAACTGATTCATTATACCATCCTACAACTCGCAAGTTGATTGACTATTAACTTTAGATATATGTGAGCATGAAAGTTTAAATAAGCCATCTTTGTCAAGATTTTGAAAGAGGTAAACTGTAGCAACAAGACCAAGATGACTCTATCTAATGGAAAACAATAACACAAATGAGACTAAATGAACACAGTCCACATAAAAATGGTTTTAAACTTTTATTGTTGAATATCTTACAATTGTGATAATTATCATCAACACATGTATCTATTGTCCTTTGATAACACTACAGTTTGATAACTTAAAAGCAATATAGGTGAAACACAAACAAAAAATTTACTACATGTAGAATTGCTTGCCAAGACTCTCATCAGATTTGTAGTCATGCGTTTGTGCTTTATTGTTGTGACACTCACTATTTCCAAACTAAGGAAAACATGGAAAAAGATAAAAATAACTTGGCGAAGTTGAAGGCTCTATTTTCCTTATTAACATCTTCCTTTGACAAGGATATTGGTCATCTATAGCTCTTTGGGCACTCAACACTAGATGTTAATTGGATGAATGCACAAGATCATATTCAAGATACTTACATATCTCTCTTAGCTACTTAGATGAAAGATCTCTCTAGGCAATTCCAGATGATCAGAACCTCTCATGTGTTCAGAACTTAATTGGACAACATATACTCTCTCAAAGGAAGGACCGTAGTTGTAGGAGAACTAAGTTCTGGAGAAGGAATTCATTGGTGGTCATTTATCTTATTTAAGAGAAAAGCATAATAGGTTCCACCACATGGATACCTTCCTTCAGAGCATTCATATCAAACTACAGTTTTTTAACATTTTTAATTTGTAGTAAGTATAGAAAGGTAATTTTATTGATGTCCAACAAATGACAAAAAAATTCCAATGAGACTAGAATGTACAATCAGTAATTACCAATCTATAGGGGTGTCCTGGGCTACCCTGAAAGCATAAAGAGAAACTTGTTTAGTTTTGTTAGAGTGCACTTGTGCCAAAGTTTTAATTCTAAATTTGGTTTCTCTTTACAGATAAATTGCACACAAGTCTCCCTCATATCCCACTTTTATCAATAGATAATACCCACATTTAGTGCAAAAACTACTAGTGGAGTTTTAAGGCCTCCTAGTCATTAGGGAAGTTGATTATTAGGATTACTTGTGACATCCTATGTATTTTTAAAATGCCAATACACCATATATAATTCTTATGTATTTTAGAAACTCCAATACAAAATCAATATTACTAGGAGTCCTCAAGGTCAACAAATCTATCTTCAACCATATAGTTGGCCTTGATGACTCCTAGTAATATTTTTTCCTTCACTAAATGTATATGTAAGATGAATTCACTCACATCCAAATATATGCTTCTAAGAAATAGATTACAGGTTATTAATGATCATTTAAAAGGTAATGTCCAAATCATGCAGGTTAATTATGTGGTCAAGTGTCGTAAAATTTAAATGTACCTAGCTCTGGTGTGCAATGCTCTATTTACATTTTCCTAAAGGCACATAACATCATGTACCTCATGTGGAGTGCTATGTTTACTTTGTCCTAAAGGCAGATAACATTGACTAGAAGTGGTGAGGTATACTCATCTGGACAATTGAAAAAAGCTATTTTGTTTACTGTCATGTCTTGAGGCTCCACTTCTCAACATACCACAAACACTTGAAACAGTGGTGGTGGAAAGGCATGACACCATGGCAAAGGTTGTACCACACCTATCAATGAACTTGTATGAAACTGAAGCTTCTAGAATTCTTGGAAACTATTTTTATTGATGTTTTTGCTTAGCCTTCCCTTTCTTCTTAGAACACCGAGAAGCATAGTGATCATCCATACTCAAAGGTTCTACAATTCTTGCAAACTATTTTACTGATATTGTTGCTTACCCTTCCCCTACTTTTCAAGATACTAAGAATCATATTGGCCATGATTCTTGCACTTGATATGGCTCAAATTATTCTTCTGCTGGTTAGAAGAGCTTGAATCTTTCTTCTTCTTCTAACCCTTCACAAATCCTATTTTATTCCCTCCTTTCCTCACCCTCCCAATGAGGGCTAGCTCTGGTACATCCTCATCACTAGCTGAAACCATCTCCAATCTCATTTCCTCCTCGATATATGCATCCCACAAAATTTCGATTGAAGATAGCTTCTCACAAGAACATGCAAACTATACAAAATGGTGCCAAGATGGACCAAATCCATTCAAACTTATCGAAATTAGTCCATTATCTTCTACTTTGTCATCAAGTGTAGCTCATAGATATCTCAATTCTTGATCTTTATCAGATAGATAACTACTGTAGTAGTGTTGCTCATGCAAGTAATGGACGATTTCTTCATTAAGAGCATTATCCTAGACATGTTATCACTCCAATACAATTTAATCAAGGTAATATGCATTTCCCTATCAATCTTTTTCTCTACAATGAAAGGGGTTAGATGATTCTTCACCAAATCCAAAACTATTCATTCCAGTTTGACCAATTTCTAATCATGCTCATCCAACTCCTTGGTATCTATTGAAAGTAAAATCTCCTTCTCCACTACGTACCACAATTCAACCTCTTCCAAGAGATGCTACATCCTGAACTATAATAGAGTTGGAAGTGCCCTCCAACATGTGACAATCCTAAAGACCCTAACTACTTGTGATTACAACTCTTTAAACAAACATGAAAACATATCGAGAACTAAGAATAAAACCTGCAACCTCTTATAGGTGGAGGCCACCTTTCACAAACATGCAAAATAACACTCAAATCCCTAAAACAACTGGGACATCACACCCCATGGGCCACAACCTTTAACTGGTCGAAATTTGCTTCACTTGCTGAAACTCAGGCATCCCACCCTTGAAACCCTTCAACAACTTGCTCTAACAAGTTGCAATACTATCCATGCACAACTTCCTATTAGTTTCAGTGAAAGTGCTCCGATACCATGTAATCTAGACAATAATAAGTAAATTTTGCACTAAAATAATATTTTTAAATAATGAATCAATACAGGTGAGGATAGTTTTAGGTAGAGGAGGAATGACCTGTTGTAGAGTTTTATGAACCCAACGTTTCGGACTACCAAGTGAGTCCATCATCAGGGGAGAATGCGTCAATAGATATTCTTAAAATCATAATGATGTATCCAGAGCTAAACTCATTTTTGTTTAATAACTTATATATATACCCTAATTTTAGTTCTTGGATACATCATTATTATTTTAAGAATATCTATTGACGCATTCTCCCCTGATGATGGACTCACTTGGTAGTCCGAAACGTTGGGTTCATAAAAAAATCCTCACCTGTATGGATTCATTATTTAAAAGCATCAAATCCTACCATGGAAGGGATATGATGGACAGCGCATCAGAATTCGAGAAATTAAGATTATCCAGAGCTAAACTCATTTTTGTTTAATAACTTATATATATACCCTAATTTTAGCTCTTGGATACATCATTATGATTTTAAGAATATCTAATGACGCATTCTCCCCTGATGATGGACTCACTTGGTAGTCCGAAATGTTGGGTTCATAAAACTCTACAACAGGTCATTCCTCCTCTACCTAAAACTATCCTCACCTGTATGGATTCATTATTTAAAAACATCAAATCCTACCATGGAAGGGATATGATGGACAACGCATCAGAATTCGAGAAATTAAGATTATCCAGAGCTAAACTCATTTCCAATCTAAATTTTCTTAAAAATTGTAGAGATAACAATCTCATTCCTAAATTTGCTATATGCAAACATCCTCTCCAGTTTGGCAGAAATCTATCAAGCTTCAGAAAATTAAGTGAAACCCTGGTTAGAAATGAAATCAAATGGGTTAGGTCAAAATTAGTTAAAACTTCTCAGAAACTTTTTTTCTCTCATCTATACCTTTCCTCATATCTCAGACACGATCTATGGCATTCTTTGGATGTTGTTACATTTATAAAATCAGATAAATGGCTAATTAAAGACACCAAATAGAAATTAAAGAAGCTAAACAATTTACGTAATGGTTGTGAATAGCATAACCAGTGCTCTTATAAGCACCATGCTTATTCCAGTTCAAGGATCCGAAATCTTGATGGCCACACCATAATTCAAGCTCAACAAATGCAACAGAATCCACTTAATGACATCCTACCAAACTCCTCATCCACTAACAACGTTCCTCTTCTCACCATTTCTGAATTAAATAGCACAATTAATGAGAACAGTATGTGTATAACAAACAATGTAGTTAAGAATAGTGGGTGTGTAAGTGACACCTTCACCATAACAGCTCAAACAAAGCAGAAAAATCCGCTTATTCCATATATTGACAACCCAGCTATAAAGGTTAAACAAAGGTATAAATCAACTGATGAGAATAGCCTAGATATGAGCAATAATGTAGATAAAACCATCAGGCCATCTACCAGTTTAAATTCAGACAAAGCCCAGGTCATTAATTTATCAGACATTAGTCTTGATTATGCAACTGAATCCATTTTGAAAAAAGGTCTAAATTTTGCCATAACCTCGAATAAAATTCCTATAGAGGAAGTCATCAGTAATATTGAAGTAGCTATTAAAAACCTAGATATAGCAAAAAGTGAAGAAATCAGACAAGATATTGCAAAAATTCTGAGAACCTCTAAACCGCCTACATCTAACATTTCTAGAGAAGAAAAAAGAGCTCTAAACAACCTCAAAAAAAATAAAAGCATAGTCATCCTAAAAGCTGATAAGGGCAATGCTACTGTAATCATGAATAGAATAGAGTATGACAATAAAATGGAAGAAAATTTAAATAATAGTGGATGCTATAAAATTATCAATAAAGATCCCAGTGAGAAAATCATGCGTGAAGTAACTAAGAAAATCAAAGAATCATCGCTGGATGATGTCACAAAAAAGAAAATCATTCCTAATAGTTCCATTATTCCTAGAATTTATGGAGCTCCTAAAGTCCATAAACCTAACATTCCTCTCAGACCTATAGTTAATACCATAGGTTCCCCTACTTACCTTTTGGCAAAGCACTTAGCCAAAAAACTCAGACCCCTGTCTGGCAATACCCCTTCTTATATTAAAGACTCCTATTCGTTTGTTCAATGGATTAATAACATAGAAATGAAAGATGAAGACCTTATGGTTAGCTTTGATATTGTATCCCTTTATACCATGATTCCTATTGATGAAGCCATTGAGATCATGAGAAACATCACTGATAAAGAAACTGTGGATCTTCTGGAACTATGCTTGAAATCCTCTTACTTCAGCTTCAAAGGTAAAATTTATGAACAAACTCATGGTGTGGCTATGGGCTCTCCTCTATCCCCCATAATTGCCAACATCTTTATGGAGCACTTTGAACAGAAAGCTCTTAGGTCATTTCCTTACACTCCTGAAGAATGGAAAAGGTTTGTTGATGACATATTTGCCAAGTGGAGTCATGGAAAAGAAAAACTTGACCTATTCCTCAATCACTTAAATAGCCTCTCTAACCATATAAAATTCACTATTGAAATTGAAAACAACAACCAACTTCCCTTTCTCGATATCCTTCTAACTAAAAGAGATGGGTCTCTTGGTTTCCAAGTCTACAAAAAGAAAACCCATACAGAAAGATATCTTCATGCAAATTCCCATCACCACCCTAAACAGAAGATTGGCATCATTAGGACCCTAACTACTAGGGCGGCCAGAATATCTGATGCAGACCATCTAAATGATGAGCTTAACCATCTTCACAAGGTGTTTGAACTAAATGGCTACAATAGAAATACCATCAAGAAAGCTATGCACCTATCCCTAAACAAGATTAACAAAGATATTAAAAATCAAAATTTATCCACTCCTCAAGTCTCCCTTCCATACATAAAAGGCACCACTGATAAAATCTCTAAAATTCTTAATAAACATAACATTAATGTAGCATTCACCCCTACTAATACTATTAGACAATTATTCAACTCTGTGAAGGATCCCATAAACCCTAAACATCAAAAAGGTGTTTATGTGATTCCTTGCTCATGCGGTAAAGAATACATAGGCGAAACGGGTAGGTCTCTTAATATTAGAATTAAAGAACACACTGCTGACCTAAGAAGAGAAAGGACCTCTAAATCAGCCTTAGCTGAACATGTTCACTCTTCCTCTCATTACATCTGCATAGAAGACGTCAAACTCGTTAGTAAAGAAGACCACTATCTCAAAAGGAAAATCAAGGAAGCCATTGAAATAGAAAAAAGGAAGAATAACCTGAACCGGGATGATGGATTAAAACTAAGCAACACCTGGAAACCGTTAATTGAAACCTTAAAAGCCAATAATTAACTATATTCCCTTAAAAAACTTTAAAAAGGTAAAAATAAACAAATAATAAAATCATCAATTATGTAATATCCTCCTTAAACAATACATTTAATTAACAATCATCAACATAATTTAGTAATAGATTTCTTCACATATAATCATTTGATATCATAAAAAAAATTAACTAATAGAATGCATATAGGCGTAATTACTCAATTCTTCAAAAAATAAAAATAAAAAATAATAATAATAATAATAAAAAGTAAACTCTAGAAATTATAGATAAATAACTCACTAAAACCAAAAAATAAAAAATAAATAAAATATAAAAAATAAAAATAAAAATAAAAATAAATAAATAAATAAAGCAAATAAAACAAATTAATCAAATAAATAAATAATTAAACAAAGAAATAAGTACATTAAATTAAATTAATAAACTTATTAAAAAAAAATTATAATAATAAATAATAAATTTGTTAACTAATCTATTGGCTTAATTAACTATCAAAAATTAGTTAATTAGTAAAAATAGTAATTAATCAACAAAAAAATAAAAAAATAAAAAAATAAAAATAAAAAATAAAAAATAATTTTTCATAAATTTATTAAACCTAATAATTAATTCAAGAAATAGAAAAATAAGTAATTAATCCATCCCTGTAAACTTATTAATTAATGAATTAATTAATGAAATTAATAAATTAATAATGTAAATAAATGAATAAACATATTAATAATGAATACATAATTAAATTAATTAATTTGATTAATCAAACAAATTAATTTATTATTTAAACAAATTAATGAATCAATTGAACCAACTATTTAAAATAGAATTAATAAACATAATAATTATTTCTATAGATAATAAAAGTATTCGATTAAGTTATCCCCTTGAATAAATTAATTAATTAATTAATAATAATAATAATAATAATAAATAATTTAATTAATTAATTAAATAAAAAGATAAGAGCCGACCTATTTTCTTATTTCTTTTGGTTAATAACTTATATATATACCCTAATTTTAGCTCTTGGATACATCATTATGATTTTAAGAATATCTATTGACGCATTATCCCCTGATGATGGACTCACTTGGTAGTCCGAAACGTTGGGTTCATAAAACTCTACAACAGGTCATTCCTCCTCTACCTAAAATAATATTCCTAAGATCCTAGGTAATTTAAATCCCTTGATGGGTATACTAGAATCTACAAAAGCACACTGCTGAAAAATAATAAGAGCATGTACACAAATATGAACTCTCAATCACATCTTTTTATTGAATGCAGAGCAAAGAAAATACAACGCAATACCTAAAAACCAAAAGCTTGCTAACCAACACGAAAGTGTTCACTACATCTCCTTTATATAATAGGAAGATGAGAAAAGATACAAAGTATCTGTTCACATGCATGGAGCACTCAAGGTGACTCAGTCAAACAATAGCCCAAGTTTAATCATCTAGTGTACCCTTGCTGCATGGATAAGTGTGCCAGGTAAGTGCATCTCCACTAGAAGACAAACAGAAGCATGCATCCCCTTCCTTGAGAATTGTTGTTATAGACATATTTGGGCACTGCAACCCCAATCCCATATGTCCATAAACCAAGTGCTTCTAAGTCCCTAAAAGTGTTGTTTCATACCCTGAAGGAGCAAGGTCAGCTGATTACATCATCTCCTATAAGTTCTCCATGAAAAACTACTTAGAACTGGTCAAAACTGGACCATACAGACTACTCAGTGCTAAGGGTGTGATCCATCTCACTTGCCACATGCAAAAAGTGAAATGCATACTAGAAAGCCCTTCTGTAGGGTGCGATGAGTGAGAGCAGACAAATGGCAGAAGCAATTTGCTAGGTGGAGACCCTGAGAATCTTCTAGAAGCTGCTCATTTGACACTTGCCTCTCTGAATTCGCCCAGGGATGAGTAAGAGATCATGAAATCTCCAAGTGGAACCAAGAACTATCAGAGAGATGACACTAATCAAAATCCCAGAAGCTGACTCACCCCCCTACAAACATCTATATATGGATCCCGCATCCTAGAGATCTAGAGGCTGGAATTTTGTAATTTGCAATGAAGTGCCATTGGTTTCTCTTTGAAGACATTGTTGGGTGATCTTGCTTTGTATGAGGTGAAGAGGGATTTCATGCTGGGAGGATGGCGCTGGGTTAGACCAATGGGTTGTAATCCTCTCTTCTACTACTTCTATCAATAAAGATATTTGAGTTTTCCTCCATATTCTTATATATCTCTGAATCTTGTATTGATATATGAATTTGTATGGTTAATATACATCTGATCCTATATTGTTTATGGTTATAGATCTCTATGCTTTGATGGTATTATGATGCTTTGACTCTGCAGGTGCTCTTTGAAGTGGGACAAGTAAGGAAGGAGTGGTGAAATTCTATCAAAGGGGAAAGGAAACAAGCAAGGAGCCAAGTGAAAGACTGAGGTTGGTTGCTCATCTATCTCTCATAAAGGAAAACACAAGTGAATTTAGTTTGTTTGTTTCTAAGATAGCTACCCATCTTAGTGGGATTAGCAGCTCTGAATAGACACTAGTTTTCCCGATAACAAAATGGCGACTCTGCTGGGGAGTGAATAGTTTGATTGTTTGTTTATATTTGTTTGCTTTATAAACTACAGATGGAGCCTAAAGTTAAGCCAGCTAGCCTTCAAACTGCATTTTCTATGCAAGTGCAAAGTAGATCAACGCTGCTTCAGTCAATCTCCGAGTTTGTTTATGAACTGAACAACTAATTTTCAAACATCCTAAGTTCCTTAGTGGTAGCTCCAGTAACCTCATTAGATCAGCCCCTATACTTTGTATTTACTGCCTATCATTAGCTCAGCCTAAATCCCTGAACTAAGCTACAAACTGTGACCAAAGACCAAGTGAAAGTCTCGTCCCTAGATCATCGCACTATCTCCTTTTGACATTCTGGATGCATCGCACGTCCCGTGTGTAGTAGGTGGGATGCATCCGTGTTTCCCTATGTTACAGGTGCGATGATCAGATAAGACTATTTCTGCCTCCAGATTTTGGTTTTTTCTTCATTGTCTTCAACTTTATTCAGGAGTTTTACTATCTGTGATCAGTATACCACTGTTGAAACCCCCTTCCTTTGCATTATTCAGCCTCCATTGTACAAATAATTGTGAATGTTTTTATGTATTTTTCGCCATTTACAGTTCTCCTTTACAAAAAGTAGCTTAATCGAACTGTCATCTTTTGATTTGAAAGTGTCGCAAGTGTCATTTTCAGTCAAAGAAAAGAATCGTACTCTTTTTGATGGTCAATTACACTGTTACTCTTGTATTTGATTTGAATTAATAGTATTTCAAGTGTCGAAAGCAGTTTTCAAATTGAAGTTGAAAGTGTCGTCTTAATCTTCCTTTCAGTTTTTGAATTCAAAATCACAAAGTGTCATCTTGTCTTCCTTTCGTCTTTCAAAGAGAAAATTGTTAGTACTATCGCTTTGAGAGAAAAGATAGTTTAGATTTGTACTTAGAATTCTTTTTGTCACTCACACATTAAGAAAGCAGAAAACAAATACATGCATGTGTAGTTGCATTTAGACTGCTTGTTGATTTTGATTTAGCACAGTGCATCTAGTGCGTGCTCTCTGCTCTATGTTGAAAGAATTTTGCTTCTATTTCCTTAGTAGTTAGGATTTTCATTGCAAACAGAAGAGCAAATGACTATTTATCATCTTAGATTGCATATTTAGGAGTTGTATATCTACATCACGCGGTGAACCTTAAAGGAAAACTTCTTAAGAAAGATCAACTGTGAAATAAATTCAATGAACATAAAAACGCTTTGGAACCTAACGCACAACATCTAGAAGTCTAGGCTAGAGATGTATTCTGGTGTCGTAAATCCTGGTAACTATCGCTTTCATCGTAGGTTGGGTCATTCCTCCTCTTTGAGGCGACAAGTGCCAGTACAGACTTGTGCTCCCACGTACCGTCGAGTATATATTGGGAGACCACAATAGGCTACATTCTTTATCCTTAGGAAGCCATATCTGTCGTCCTATCGATTGCAATGCACTAAACACAGCATTTGGGAAGATTGACTGCCGTACCGTAAAAAGTATTCTGCAGTTTTGCAATTGGTTTGGTAATCCCTCTGTCTAGATTTCTAGAGTAGTAACTTTCATTCCTTTTCAGACTCCTTAAAAGAAAAGGTCCATCTGATCACTTGTCACTTCAGGCTCATTAAAAATCGAAGGCGACTAGAGTCATCTTTAGCTTTTTCTCGACTCTTAAAAATTGAAAAATAAAAGTTGTGTCAAAGCATCTAAAATTCATTTAATTCGGAATATCATTCTCCCCTTTTATTTTGAGTTGATCAAGTAATCCGTAATTGTGGAAGAAAGTCAATCAAAACCCCATCATTCACAGAGACTAATGAGTTAGCCGTCATTGACTCCAGAAACAAAACCATTCCGGGCTAAGCGGACTCGTTTAATTGGGTCAAAGTCTCCTGGTTTGTTTGAAACTTATGTTTCAACATCCTCGGAGACTCCAGTTACTCCAACTGTTTCTGGTATCCCTACCTCTACAGAAGAAGTTCCGCAGTTACAAGAGGACATTATAAATGATCCTAGTGTAATAGTAAACACTTCTATTCCTGAACCAGCTCCATCTAGGGTTGATTCGGAAGGTGTTACCCCTCCAGCATCTGTCACTGCAGAATCTATACCTTCTTCGGCACTAGAAATATTTTACGGACCTGATGGTCTACCTCTTCCACCTGGATTGATTGCTATAGAAGAGATTAAAGAGGATCTTCCATCCAGTACTCCATCGCATTTTGGAACTAGGATCCACCTATATCCTTCTACTTCAGAAGTTAGTCCCCCTTCATCGCAAGTTCCTGTAGAATTGCTAGGAAGTCTTTTGGATAGACTTGATATGTCTGGACAACCATCGACATCTAGGATGGTATCATCCGATACAGTGGTAGTAGAACCTCCTACCACCACTCCGACAATGTTCGCTAGTATACCATCTGTCCCAACTAGCTCTCAACTGCTAGAGGAAGTCCACCCAGGGACTGTTTTGACAGTATGGTTTGTTCCCATTTGTTCGTCTGGAATAATATCTGGAATTTCCTATGTTGAGTCTTAGCAAATTGATCCTTTGCAACAGTATCAATTTGGGTAGTCCGGTCCCCAAAGGCTAATCTTTCCTTTGAGCACTGGATTGCCGCCGTATGGGGGGCAGTATGCCCTTTCATTGTGCCCTTCAGGAGAACAACGATATGAGAGTTCACAACTGAATTCGAGTCAAGCTGGAATCACATCCAGTGGTTGGGTGCCAATACTACCTCAACAACCAAGATTGTATACTCAATGCAACCAAGTCTACCTGTGTCGAATATCCCCACTACACTGGCTATTGTGACGGTGTCGCAAGTACAAGCGTTGCCTATTGTATGCCAACCTCAAGTTTCTTAGGTCATAATACAACAGCCTCTTGTCTCCACGATGAAACCACAATCACCGATTGGTGGCTCCTTAACTGGAGTGACTCAGGCTCAAACGGGTACTATTACCCCTCATCTTGGTCAAACATCCAGTATTGGGCAACAGCAAATGGTTTCACAACCATGGCTGGTGCAACATCAACAACCGCAATTCTAGCAAGCTTACTGAGCACCTGAGCAACAAAACTTTTCCGGTAATGGGAAGCCATATATTCAAAACGCTTATCATCAATCATAGCAAAATGGTTATGCCCAGCAACCTTATCAAAGTTATCATCATCAAATACATTATGCTGGTATGCAAAGACCCACTGCTCAGGCGATCCCATCTTATCCTGGGTATGCTTCACTAAACCTGAATCAATAGTTGCCCTTCGTGGTGACTTTAGAGTTACCAGATCTAAATCGGATAACAAACGATCCAATTGCTTATGCCCCTTGGTGGCCGGTGATTCCTCATAAACATTCGTCAGATATTCCTAAATTCAATGGAAATCTGGGTGAAGATCCATCGAATCATGTGATGAAATTTCATCTATGGTGTTCCTCAAACACTCTAAATGATGATTCGATTAGGCTTCACCGTTTTCAACGAACGTTAATTGGTTTGGCAGCAAAATGGTACATCAAATTTCCTAGAGCTTCATTCGATAACTTCGACGCCCTTGCCACCACCCTTTTAACCCATTTTCAGTTACCAATAAGGTACGAAATAGGAATAGAGCTTCTTACCAATTTCAAGCAGACGAAGGCCATTCACATATCTAATCATATTCATGAGTGGCGACGTCATCGTAGAATGGTAAAAATATATGTCCCTGATCAGCTACTAGCTGAATGGTTTATTAAGTCTTTGTTACCTTCTATTACGGAAGATGTGGCAAAGGGAGGAGTCTTCACTGAAGAGCAGGTCATTGCTCGTGCACAATATCTAGACTTGATCTAACTCAGTTTGGCACGCTCTACGACAAAATCCCTGATGCTCCAAAATAAGAATTTTCCGTTCCTCCACCTCCTAAATCAAACAAAGACATTCATGCAGACGATGGCATGATAGGTACGACAAGCACGAAATCGACAAAGGCTACATCTAAGAAATCCCGTAAGATTTCTGATCAAAATGCAAATGCAGAACTTCTAACCTTGGAGGTTAATGCCGTGTCGACTGACAAAGGCAAAGAACCAAAGCAACCAGGGGGCAAGAAGAAAGGGAAAAGCAAAAAGAAGAAACAGGATGATTCGTCTCTTGAAAAATCTTCTACAAACCCTTCTGGGCAAAATAAACCTAATCAACCATGCCTCATATGCGATGAGGACCATTGGACGAGAGATTGTCCATATAAAGCTGAAGTTAAGAAAATCTTTAAGAATTCAAGAACTTCAGCAGTATTGACTGACCCATTTCCAAACCCAAGAACCAATCTGGTTGCTAGCGACAATGCTTCCCCATCCCAAGTGCTTATGTTGTCCATTTCAAAACAGCAAAATGATGCTTTGATATCGACAAGGAATAAAGATTATGGGAATCCACAGCTGTCAAACAACAAGGCTACTGATCAACCTAGTAGTTCGACAACAACTTCGACCGAAGTTGTGCCACCCATCATTCCTGAGCTAATGATAAAGCCGCCAAAGGGAGTAGTACACAAATCGACATTTAATCCTCATGCCAGAGTAGCACAGAATTATAATATAGTAGAGGACCTAGCCCAATCGCCGTCCGCTATGTCGACACTTGAAGTACTGCAAAATTGCCCCTCCTAAAAGTAAGCTTTATTATCAGCAATAGGTGGGATTGACCTAGCAGATTCCAATCTTGTGGCCTTTAATCATAAAGGATATGAACCTCAGTTACCAGCTCAACTCACTTTCCTCATTCAAGTGAAAGCCCTCAACAAAATTGTTCATCGAACAATTATTGATGAGGGGGCATCTACATGTATTATGTCAATGAGTTGCTGGAAAACTTTAGGCTCACCACCCTTGTCGTGATCGTCAATGACGTTAAAAGCATTTGATGGATGAACATACACTCCATACGGGATTTTGAGTAACTTACAAGTTGAACTGGGGGGAAAAATAATAGAAATTGATGTTGAAGTTATCGATGGAAACCTCAATTATAACATCCTACTGGGAAGGCCTTGGATTTATGCTATGGCCACTGTTGTGTCAATGTACTTTAGAAAGTTTGCATTTCCTTTTCAAGGAGGAATTACAATCATTGACCAACAAACTTTTCTCCCCAATAATTCACAAGTTACGAGAAGCATCCCGATGATCCACGAAAGCTCTCAGTTGCTTCAAAATATATCAGCGTAGGCCTGCTAAAAGACCCTACATTGATGGGTACTTTTTCCCTACCACCTCCAAACAACCTGGAGGAAGTGGCCACGGTGGGAACCTGCAATATGGTATCTTCTATTTAGAAGATGCCCGAACACAATGTTAGCATGGATCATCACTAGGTATTGCCTCCAAGCCCAATAGAAATATTGTGGCAATCAATGTTCTGGCATGGGAGGCAAACCCAAATCAATGCTTATCAAGCGTTTGGGTAGATAGGTCTAAGGAGTATTGTAGCTCTTCAGATCCTTGGTCGCGTATACATTCTACAGACGAAGGAATTGTTTAGTCAATGATCATAGAGGGGGCACCATGGGAAGATTACCACCATCGTTCCCATCTTCCAGATTACAACGAAGATTGCTCCAGTAACCTTAATCATCCTTCAATTTTTGATTTTCTATCAAATACTGTAAATACGGTGGATTCCGAGCGAAATCTATCCAATATTGAAGAAACTATTGCCATAAATATCTTGACCAAACCAGATGTTGTAGAGAATATTCATGTCGGCAAATCTTTTTCTTCTTCAAAACTGGAAGTATATTACGCTCTCTTTCACGAGTTCAGAGATGTCGTTGTATGGTCATATGAAGAAATGCCAAACATTGACTCAAGCATAGTTGAACACAAAATTAAGATGTATCCAGATGTCAAACTAGTAAGACAACGACTTCGGCAGGTGCACCCCATGAAAGCCGCTACCATCAAGGCAGAAGTTGAAAAACTTCTCCATGATGGTTTCATTTACCCAGTTCCTCTAACTGGTTGGGTATCAAACATTGCTCCTGTGATGAAAAAGCAAGGAACGATTAGAGTGTGCGTCGATTACAGGGATGTAAATCAAGCTTGTCCAAAGGAAAACTACCCTACACCCTTCATCGACCAGATAATTGATGAATGTGCAGGATGTGAAATGTTTTCATTTATGGATGGATTTTCTGGGTATAATCAAATAAATATCCACCCATAGGACCAGTCAAAGACTGCATTTATTTGTCCATGGGGCACATTCGAGTACCGCAAGCTACCTTTTGGTTTAAAGAACGCAGGGGCAACATTTTAGAGGGCAATGAATTATGCCTTCCATGACGTCAAGAACATCATTCAACCATACCTCGACAATCTTCCAGCTCATTCGTGAAAGCGGACCGATCATCAGCAGCATTTGAGAGCAATATTTCTACATTGCCAACACTACAAAATAAGATTCAATCCTCACAAGTGTGTGTTTTGTGTTGGTTCTGGTCGTTTAGTTGGATTTGTAGTTTCAAAGGACGGGATTTGCCTCGACCCATGCAAGGTTCAGGCAATGATTGATCTGCCTCCACCTTCAAATTTGCTTCAGATTCAGAAACTCTAAGGGAAAGCAAACTTTCTGAGGAGGTTCATTCCAAATTACGCCGAACTTGCTAAAGGTTATACGCGTCTGTTGAAAAAAGAAGTATCCTTCAACTGGGATCAGGTTGTGCAAGCTTCCTTTGATGCTCTAAAGGAATCCCTAATAAAAGCATCATTAATGTATGCTCTTGATTATCAAAGAGACTTTAACCTGTATCTGGCTGCGGCAGATACGACCATCGCAATGGTTTTAGTTCAAGAAAACAATGGAATTGAACATCCTGTCTATTATTTAAGTCGAAACTTAAATGATACAGAAAGAAAGTACTCCTATGTTGAAAAGCTGGCTCTCGTAGCTGTTCAAGCAATACAAAGATTTTGACACTATGTTCTCTTTCGAAAAACTACCATTTTGTTAGATTGCAACCCCATGACTTACATCTTGTCGCGACAATTGCTTGGGGGAAAATATTCAAAGTGGATAGCAATTTTGCAAGAGTTTGATCTAGAATTCGTAAAATCCAAATCAAAGAAAGCTCTGGTTTTTGCAGAGTTACTATGTGATTTCCCATCATCGTCCAACGATTCAACATCCAAAGCAACAATCATGGATGAATCTTTGTTTCTGATATCTTCAAGCGATCCATGGTATGGAGATATAATCATCTATCTCCAAACCCAAACATATAGGTCTAATACCTCTCGCTTAGAACAACGACGTACTCGATACCAAGCAAAAGACTACATGATCATCAATGATACACTTTACCGTCGTGGTATCGATACAGTTCTGTGAAGGTGCCTCACCCATGAGGAGGCCGAAAAAGTCCTGAATGATTGTCATTCAAGTGCATGTGGGGGGCATCAATCTGGTTATGCTACGACACAAAAGATTTTACGAGCAGGATACTTCTGGCCAACAATGTTCAAATATTGCATAACCGCAATCAGAAGTTGCCATGCTTGTCAAATCTTCGACCGCAAAACCAGAATACCACCCGCACCTCTGCAGCCAGTAATTGTTGTTGAGCCATTCACCAAATGGGGCATAGATTTCATGACATGTAACCCCACCTCGGCCGGGGGGCATGGGTACATCATAGTCGCAGTTGACTATTTTACGAAATGGGCCGAGGCGATGCCTACATTAAACAACAGCGCCAAAATGGCTGCTCTTTTGTTTTTCAATCATGTAGTCTCCAGACTCGGCATTCCACAAGCTATAGTCACAAATCATGGATCGCATTTCCACAATCACATGATGGTTGAATTGGCTGCCAAATTAGGACTATCCCATGACAGCTCTACTCCGTATTATCCGCAAGCTAACAGGCAAGTTGAGGTGATCAACAAAGTCCTGAAGCACATGCTGCAAAGGATGATTGGAGTCCATAAACAAAGTTGGCACCTAATCCTGTACTCAGCCTTGTGGGCATACCAGACATTGGTGAGAAATGCGACCGGGTTTACACCCTTTCAACTGGTGTATGGCCTAGAAGTGAGCTTACCTGTTTAGTGCGAAATTTCTTCTCTCAAGCTCGCAGTTGACCTCCTCCCCGGAACTTCAGAGGAAGAAGCTCGTTTCTTGGAATTAATCCAACTGGATGAAACCTGTTGTGACGCCACCATGGCTAACGAAGCACATAAGAAACAAGTCAAAGAACAATTTGACAAGAATGTCAAACCCCACATTTTCTCAGAAGGTGACCTGGTCTTGCTTTACGATCAGGAATCCAATAAATTGGGAGCAGGTAAGTTCCAGTCTTTGTGGATGGGTCCCTATATTGTTAAGTGTGTATTAGCAAAAGGAGCCTACGAGCTAGTAGATTACGATGGGATTCCATTGTCGCGACCCCAAAATGGGTTGTACCTTAAGCGTTACTATGCTTGACTCAGCATAGTAACCTCTTCATATGATTTTGTTACATTTTTCTTCGTTAAGAGTGATCGTTTTGGTTAGGTAATCCACTTCTACATTTTGTTACAGATGTCGAACCTATTGGAATCATTTGTTGGATATGCTAACGGAGCAAGTCGTAGTACATGGAACCTATCTTCTACAGCTTGGGCCATCTTTGATCCAAGCGGCGAGTTAGTGAGTTTCAGAGGGGTATGTATTGGTCGATCGACGAACAACATCGTTGAATACAGTGTGTTGATAGAACTCCTCTCTGATGCCATCGCGCATGGCATACGCCGACTTGTCGTCAGGCTAGACTCACAACTCGTCATTCTACAGCTTACTGGCATCTATTCCGTTCGGAATCCAGCTATCTATCGTATGTTCCTAAGGGTCAAGATTTTGGAAAGACAGTTTGATTCTATTCAATATCAACATATTTCCAGAAACTTAAACACATTAACTGATTCATTAGCAAATTATGTGTTAGATAGACATTTGCAACATTTGTAAAAGAAAATCATTTCATCAATATTTGCATCAGGATCATATAACTTAACCAAAATAAAACTCCGAAAATCAAAAATATATATAACTATTTATAGTTTGTACATAGTGTTCTGTGTCCAGGACAAAATCGGTCATATGACCCAAAAACTCAAAATGCAAGGGGGCACCCTAGTCTAATGGTGCTAGTGATAACAAGTCACCACCTGTGAAATCATGCGTAAGAGCCTAGTCCATCGACTCGGTACACCAGTGGTATGGCGCTATAATCTCAGAGGTAGCTCGTTGGTCCTCACATATGGAATACCAAGGGTGAGACCCTTGATCTGATCCTACAACACTGCAAGAGTCTCAGCTACGTCCAGATTGGGAAGGACAACCCTCCCTGCAGCCTCTCCTACTGGGACGACAACTGCTGCTCTCAGGCACACTGCTGGTCGCACTGGACCAATATTTGCATGAGCACATGAGCTTTGATTAGTCTTGATAAACATTTAAAAAGCACAAGAACATTATAAAAACAATAAACAGGGATATGGTCAGAACATTTACCTATAACACCCCACTGCTCGCTGACCGGTAGCACCAAATCTGGGTCACCCCAGAAATCCATCCCAGCATATGGATACTCAGCAAAGACCATCTCCTAACGGTCGAACCACTCAAAGAAGGAATCAGAGAATGAAATCTGTGACTGACCAACATGTCTGGCCATAAGATTGACCCATCTCTGCATCCGTGGTTCCGTTGGTACTGATTGTCCAAGTGAAATGTACTGTGGCTGCATCAGTGGGATCTTCTCCAAGGTGAAAGTGGTCAGAATGGAACCAGAGCTAAAGTTCTTGGATCTTCCATTTTTCACCTTGGTAAGCCATTATTTTACCACCGGAAGTACTACATCACACCAGTTAAATACCTTGGGTTCAAGGCATTCCAAGGCGTACTACATGTAGGACCTGTTGGCCAAGTGAAGGGCCGCGCTACTAGCCAATCTAGCAAAGGTGAATAAAATAGTCCTCAAGGACCATTCGGTGACATCTCGGATACTGATCTTGCCATCCCTACTCGGCTGAGATCCTTCTCTACAGTATTGGCGAATATAATCCCTCACAGATTCGCCACCACGAGCAAAACCTGATAGTGAGTGAGGGGCACCACGCCTCGATAAACCGGTCAAGAAGTAGATGTCCTCAATGGTCAAGGGGATGGATTTGCCTCTAATATGGAACACTTGGTTGGTAGGATCCCATGCATGAAGGAAATATTGCAACAAGTTGATTTGTTGCCTCATGCTAGATATACGGAAGAACTTGAGCAAGCCACAATTCCGCAATGCAGTTACTGTACCTGAATCATGTAAGGCAACCATGTCCTCTTCTTCATGCTCATGTTCATGCCATGTAACAACCATTTTTCTCCGATGAATCTCTGAAAAACAAACAAGATAAGAATTAGTATCCTGATTTGGCAAAAAACAGGCAAAATTTCCATGAAAAATCAGTGTAAAATTTTTCCTCCTTGTGCCCATCGTACCCTAGCTGTGTACTGGGTGGGATGCATACTGACTGGCTAGTGGCCAGCCTAGTATGCATCACACCTTTTGATGTATACTAGGTGCGATGGGGGCATAATGAATTGTTCAAACCCAAGAGGCTCAGAAAAGTAGGAAAACATGCTCAGAATTCAGAAAGGAAAGAATTCAATTGAAGAGCTCATGTTTAGCTCTTACCTGGTCCAGACGGCACCGAAAATTGTCCACAGATTCTCTCGAAATCAGCTGATGAAAATCAAGGGGGAAAACATCTCCAGAGCTCCAACAATCCCAAATCCAAATGAAATGGTAAAATGAGGGGTAAAAAACTACTTTTAAGTTACTTTTTACGTAATTTAAGTAGGGTATTAGTTTTTTAACTCATTTTTCAAGCATATATTCTCATTTCTAATCAGTTTGATGGAGCAATTGAACAGGTAGTACGACTGTCAAAAGAACATAGTGTTAACGGTGAATCGAATATCAATGACCATTATCACAAGCAGTTTTACGCGAAGTTCAAGCTCGTTAAAAACTAAACCTAGCAATGAGAATATGTTCCACTAGAGCTTAAGCTCATTAAAAAATGAACCCACCTCTGGTAAATAACCATTACGATCGCATTATTATCAGCCTTTGAGCCTTGGTCGTGTTCTTACCATCACCTCCACTCTTTTTAGCCGATCATACCCCTCCATTTGATTGTTTACCCCTTTTGAGGAACAACTATGATGAGTGATCCTATTAGCCACCTTCTTTACATTGACGTGATTGACAAAGTTCCCAACATTACCTGGAACTAGATGCTATCTAAAAACATCACTCGTTCCTCAAAAAACGAGTCTCCTTTAAGCTCTTTTCATCTGACTCGTTAAATATGAAAAGATTGCCGAGAAATGGGCCTCTCCAGCTCGTTAAAGTGATTGTAAGTGCCATCCCTCCTTTAGATTTTAATCTTTTTGGACCTGAGGGATTATTACACAAAACGATCGAGCATTTGTCTTGTTCGGCTCATTAAAACTATCGAAAAGTCATCCCTTTCACATTGTTTTATACTTTTTTCGGACTTAAGGGATTATATTACGAAAAAGGAATATTGGAGTTTCCTTTCCATCTCTTTTCAGACTCTCTAAAATTGAAAAGAACTGAGTTATCCTTATCGTTAAACTTGTTAAATCAATAGCGACAAACTTGTCCATGCAAACAAGAGCGAGTCTCACTGTCACTAGGCTCGTTAAAACATAGCGACGGGTTTGCCCAAAGGGCAAATTATAGAACAAGCATATTTTATCCTCCTCAAGTTTGACAAAAATAAAGAGGTACTGGTCAGAAATGACTAGGGAAAATTGGGAAGAAAACTTGAAACTTTATTGGTAGCAAGTCGCTCTTGAACATGAAACTTTCACTCCATCACCATGACTAATTCGGGTTGGGTTATTCCGTTCACCGGTCATATCACCATTGGTCCACCGTACCATCCATTTTTTGGGTTAACGCTAGCAATCCATTTCATTGTCACCAATATGTTCAAGAGAAGTCGCTCAGAGAATTCACCAACCTAGCTTGTGTCTCATCCGCTGCAATACCTTCACGCTTCATTCTTTCATGACCGCCACCCTAAACCTTGTATCATCATATCATTTTCACCTCCACAAAATCGTTTGCTCCGTTTCGTGTCGTAGATGTGGGATTCATTAAGGCCCTCCTACGACGGGTCACTTCTTGTCGACATCAACTCATTATCCAAGAAGTTGACTTAGGAACAACCCTTTCAGTACTTTGAAGCTTGCATGCCTCAATGGCAATTTTTTCACTTCCAGGGCCAGGTTTACATCAATGGCCTTCGACCGAAATATTTTGCGTGGTGTTCAATGTCAAGTCCCATTTTCACACCACGTGAATTGTACTGCAGTACCTTAAGGGTCATTATCATTATCGATGATTCCTCTCGTGCCTGTTAATAGCTTACATCATTGGCTGGTAATCAGGCGATGTCTTTCCATGTTCGACTTTAGAACATCTTTTCGCATGGAATGACTTGTACTTCAGGCGAAGATTGAACAAGTTTTGAAGATCCCAGATCTAGTTTCATCCATTTGGGCTACGATATATTCAGGAAAATAAAGGCATCAAATGTACATCATTGATGCACAGATAATCATCCAAACCAAAGGATGATGGCTCTACCAGAATCATCAGTCTGCTACATAGACGGTTGTCTGTCCTAAGTACATGAAAATGAATTTATAAAGCTAAGCATGGGAATGCTCGCCTCAGCTAGATCATGAAAATACTCTAAAGATAATGTATTGTATTGTATCTTATTACAGGTTACCTTCCAGTTCGAAAAACCTCGGATCCTCATGATAAAGCATTTCACCCGGCATCAAAAAGATTTATGACCTCATGCTTTAGGGGGCAACTGTTATAGACATATTTGGGCACTGCAACCCCAATCACATATGTCCATAAACCAAGGGCTTCTAAGTCCCTAAAAGTTTTGTTTCATACCCTAAAGGAGCAAGGTCAGCTAATTACATCATCTCCCAGAAGTTCTCCATGAAAAACTACTCAGAACTGGTCAAAACTGGATCATACGAACTGCTTAGTGCTAAGGGTACGATGCATCTCACCTGCCACATGTAAAAAGTACGATGCATACTGGAAAGCCCTTCTGTAGGGTTCGATGAGCGAGAGCAGACAATTGGCAAAAGCAGTTTGCTAGGTGGAGACCCTGAGAATCTTTTAGAAGCTGCTGATTTGACACTTGCCTCTCTGAGTTCGTCCAGGGATGAGTAAGAGATCATGAAATCTCCAAGTGGAACCAAGAACTATCAGAGAGATGGCACTCATCAAAATCCCACAAGCTAACTCACCCTGCTACAAACATCTATATATGGATCCTTCATCCTAGAGATCTAGAGGCTGGAATTTGTAATTTGCAAGGAAGTGTTGTTGGTTTCTCTTTGAAGACATTGTTGGGTGATCTTGCTTTGTATTAGGTGAAGAGGGCTTTCATGCTGGGAGGATGGTGCTGGGTCAGACCAATGGGTTGTAATCCTCTCTTCTACTACTTCTATCAATAAATCTATTTGAGTTTTCCTCCATATTCTTGTATATCTCTGAATCTTTTATTGATATATGCATTTTTATGGTTAATATACATCTGATCCTATATTTTTTATGGTTATAGATCTCTATGCTTTGATAGTATTATGTTTCTTTGACTCTACAGGTGCTCTTTGAAGCGGGACACGTAAGGAAGGAGTGGCTAAATTCTATCAAAGGGGAAGGTAAACAAGCAAGGAGCCAAGAGAAAGACTTAGGTTGGTACTCTCTGCTTCTTTCTCATCTATCTCTCATAAAGGAAAACACAAGTGAATTTAGTTTGTTTGTTTCTAAGATAGCTACCCATCTCAGTGGGACTAGCAGCTCTGAATAGACACTAGTTTTCCTGATAACAATTGTGCCCCCTACTAAGACTGGAACCTTAATATGCAAAAGAACTCTAATTATCTAGGGTTTTGTGCCCTCCAAATATTAGATCATGCATGCAGAATTGAACTGAATTGAATCTGAACTACAAACTAAACTAAACTGAAGAAAAAATGGAATTTATTAATCTTAAACAACATGCAAACTGAAATTAATTGAGGATAGAAAAACTGGAAATATACCCTCTACTCTCTTACATAACAACACCTCCCTCATACTATAATGTGCACAGGAACCATGAAAAACTACTACCATTATTACTGCTATATGGACCTGCAAAAGGTACACCCTTACTACTATTGTACTTGCCAATTAAGTGCACCCTAGTACTGTGGAGAGGACTATCAGAGTTAAACAAGGTAGAAAATCTAACAAAGGATATGAACCAACTGATCAAAAAAATATTACCACAGTGATAAATTGAATCCTTAAAAGAGTGACTAGCGTGGGAAGAGATAGAGTTAAGTCAAACAAAGTATAAATCTTTGCCATAGATAAGACAAAATTTACTGCATGGTTTTAAGAAAATTCATCTCAATGGGATAATAAATTGTTTCAAACCCCAAGATTGAAAGGAAAATGACTTAATGTACAACAAAATGTTAGTATTTTGTTAAGTTGCATCTGCATTTACTCAGAGGTGTTGATTTGATGCTATATAATTCTTAAAGCCATGTTCAACCTACAATGAGTCTCTAGCTTTTCTGTTGTTAAAGTTGCAGGCCTATTTTAGCAAAGCCATAGGATTTGATCATGATGAAATGTAGTTAAAGGGTTTTTTCTAGATTTATATATTTTTCACATGCGTTTTTCCATACCAAGTAAGAAATAAAACAAACCATTAGCAGACAGAAAACATATTAATGAGAGCTGAACATGTAAAATAGAATGGATAAAGGATATACAAATGCAGAATGGAAAGTTTTATCTCAGAAACTGAATAGACAATTTGGTGTTAATAGTACCTATATACCAGGATTTGATATCAGGAGTAAAGAAACACCAAGTCCATCAAATGCCTCTTTCCAAGAACTCTCAGTAAGAGTTTGACAAAGTCCCTTTGATTTCCAAAATGCGCTAGTTTACATCTGACCAGACACTGTTTCTAGTGGCTTTCCAAAACAAAATAAACCACCACATAACGTAGTGTTTATGTATAAATTTGAGCAAGAAATGTACTAGTCAAAATACAAAAATTTGGCTAGAAAATCCAAATCACTAGGACAAAGCAGGAAGAAAAAGAGTTATACATGTGTTATCACAGCTGTGCAAGCTCTAGTTGCAGCAGCTACAACCAAATTTTCCTTTGTTCCCATATACTTGTTGCTATGTTCTAAGTAAAATCTCTTAGACTATAGCTATAATAGTATTGGTTAAATTTCTGATGTATAATTACTTTATGAAAATTGAGTAAGCTAAACTCATGGTAAATAATATCACAAGTAATTATTTGTAGATCAGAAAAGGTTTTTCAACATGGTATCAGAGAAGTGAGATCAAGTAGTGGAGTGTGTCTTGGTGGAATGATCTTGCATCAAACAAATCTGTGTATTTTCCCTGGAACTAGTTTATCTGCAGATCTGATAATTCAAGCATGCATTACATAAAGATCCATTGTCTCTAGCACCATTATTATACACAACTGCTTTTGAATTTTTGTTTTATCTTATTCTGGAACAGGTGTAAGGAGGTGAGAATGATCATTCTCCATAGTCAAGTTGAAGGGAGTCATAGCATCAGCTGTGTGGAACAATAAATATTAATTCATGACAATTTGCAATCCCAAGGGCATGGTTTTATGCAGTCTCCTCTACTCTGATTTGCTTTGAGCACCATAGATATCAAAAACTGAAGGAATGATGAGCTTGGGAAATTTAAAATGGAACACTTCATCATTTAGCAATGACTGGAAATGTGTTGGAATATATTCATGATAAGCCATTTGATGTGTGTCGATGTGCATTGATGGGGTAACATGAGGTAGAGGCTATTTTCAAATAGATGAGGACCATAAACATACCTTCCAATACCATCTTGAATTCTATTATGATAAATGGATAGTCCAAGCAAGCCAAAATGGACAATGATTTCAAAATGTTTTATGGAATGGTGGACTGTTATATCAAACTCACGATTGCCATTTATATTGCACTCATTAGTGGTCTCTCCAAAGGAGGCAAGATGATGAAAGAAAATGCCCTTATAGAGGAAATGATGCCTAAATGCATGTTACCAAATATTGTTACTTACAATGTTGCTCATTCAAGGATACTACAAGGAAGGGGACACTGAAAATGCATTCAATTTCCTTTCCAAGATTGCAAGAAAAGGTTCTTCCCCTGATATTGTAACATACAACACTCTGATACATGGATTTTGTAAAGAAGGTAGATTGAGTTATGAATTGAATATTTTGAATGAAATGGGTGATCTGTTTCCAAATAATGTAACATATACTACCCTGATTGATGGAGATTATAGAGAAGATAATATGATTGGGGATTTCAGATTGCAGAATGAAAGGGCTAGTGCCAGGAATGGTGACATACAGTGTCCTCCTCCATAAGCTCTATGAGGAAAGGAAATTGGAAGAAGCCAATAACCTTTTGCGTGAAATGGAGAAGAAGGGTCATGAACTTAAGCACTTCACATGCGATATGTTGATCAATTCATAGTGCAAGAGAGCTAACATGGCTAATGTGTGGAAACTTCACAACAAGATGTTACAAAGTGGGATATTTTTTTTGTGTATACATACAAGGATTTTATTCATG
Organism: Pinus tabuliformis; assembly: GCA_031772625.1. NCBI lineage: Eukaryota > Viridiplantae > Streptophyta > Pinopsida > Pinales > Pinaceae > Pinus > Pinus tabuliformis. Next base: position 664,123,687 of record CM062811.1, on the reverse strand, counting down.
GATTTTGAAAGTTTGGAAAATAAATGAAGCAACAGAGGTCCTATTTAAAATGATGATTGCAGGTGTATGCCTAATTCTAGTGTTTACTCATGGATAATTGATGGCTATTGTTTCCAACACAATGAAGAGGAAGCTCTGACGCTTCTTGATGATTTTTTCTAAAGAGGTTTATCTGAAAATGTTTTTTATATAGTAACACTATTCAAGGTTAGGATACCTGAGTAGGGACAAAAACACAATCAATAAAATGTTTGGAGGGGTCTTGTTGATGATGCCCTTATTTATACTACTCTTATTTATGCATACTTGGGAGAAAGTGAGAGAAATAAAGCTTTAGAACTTGTGAAGAAATGGCCTAAGAAAGGATTCTGGTCAATCTTAAAAAAGAAAGAAAGTTTTTTAGGTATTCTTTAGATATAGATGGAAAAGCTAAGGTTTTATGGAATGGGATGGTAGAGAGAGGCTAGTTTGTCAAATGTGCCATCAAAATGTGAGAACTATTGCACAAAATTCCATTTCCAATATGCTATTTTGATATGTAAGTTGTAACATTAAGACTCTATGATCTCTTTGAGTAAAATATTTGTTGTCCAATAGCTTGGGATGCCTCTCTAGAATTTTTTGAATGGTGTTTCAAACACAAAAAGAAAGTACTTTAATATTGTTGAAAAGCAAACTAAATGGTTCAATGATTACAGAAGAGAATTATAATTAACGTTGCACTCAAAGGCTTCTTCAAAAATGAGATACATAAATTTGGGCTTGCAAAGAATATCAGAATAAGTCCATGCCATCCACATCTCAGTGTCTGATATGGGGAACTTAGGTCACCCCATTTTTGGGGCCTAGTTTCATGGAGAAAACACCCTTACAGAAGTGGAACTCAGAGATTTAGGATAATTTCAACTAGTTTTAAAGTTAAAATTGTCCAAAAAAGAAAGGTACTTTTAGTGCCAGATATCCCATGCTCCATTTATCAGTTTCATATGTAGAAATCAATGTGGTTCAAGTTTACATAGAGGCTAATATAATGTTTAATGTTCTCAAGCTTGTGAAATTTCATTTCATGCAATGTAGAAATGAAAGTTCTCAGGAAAATTAAATTGTAGCATGCTCTTTGGGCCAATTTTAACGTTTCTTAAGTTTAAAAGAAGCACTTTCACAAATCTAGGATGTTGTTAATGAAAAATGCAAACATCTTTCAATGTTATTCTGTGTATTTTTTCGTTTTTCTCTAAAAGAATAAATTGTAACCTAAGGCAAGGAGTTGCACAAAAGATCCACGAGGAAAACTTCCCTGAAGCACAGATGAATTCAGTCAGCAAAAAATTGATGTGAAGATGCTAGCAGTCAATTGACCAAGGGTGACTTCATATACTCTTGCTAGAACTGAAGGATGTATCCCACTATCCAAAGTATGTTCTTTCAACTACACTTGGTATGCTAATAAAGGCTTCTGGGAAAAATTCACAACCAATTTTGCATAATTCACTAGAAAATGTATTTATTGAACACATATTGATTAAGCAATTCAAGGCTTGATCACCTTTTCTAGTTTGAGAGCATACAATAGAAGCCCTTGCTAGCTTGTATGGAAATATCTACTTAAGTGGCAAGCTCCAAAATGCAGAAGACAAGTGTTTGCTAGTGGGTTTACTTATAAGGGTTGCAGATGATGTTTAGGAGGAACTCATAAGGTCTCTTAAAATTCTCTACAACAGTGCAAATAATATGTGGCATGCCATTCAAGGCAGGGAAGGAGTAGAACGCTTGATTTTTCTTCTTTCCCTTTCTTCAAATAGTAGCAAGAATGTGCAGTGGCCTTGCTTTGTATGTTGTCAAATGAAAATGACGAAAGAAAATGGGAAATTACTGCTGCAGGTGGCATACCTCCTCTAGTCCAGATTCCAGAGATTGGATCTTCAAAAGTGAAAAAGCACTCTAAAAATGTTATTGTGAACCTCTGTAATCGTAGTGAAGATATCCATTCATGTTTTGAAAGTGCAGATGATGTACCTACATTTATTGGGTTGTTGAAAAAGTGGTAGTCCAAGCAAAATCATAGTGAAGATATCCATTCATGTTTTGAAAGTGCAGATTATGTACCTGCATTTATTAGGTTGTTGAAAAAGTGGACTTCCAAGCAGAAATAAATTACTGCAAATATACTGAACCATTTCACCCATAAATCAAATAGTAGAAATATAAGCCAACTCATTAATTTTCTAATTAGTGACTTACCAAAAATAAAAGTTCATGTTTTGGAGGCCTTAAGATCTGTACTGAAGATAGTACTGGAAATGATGGAATTGAAACAATGACTAAAATCCTTTGTTCTACTAATGACAATACTTGAGCTAAATTTGCTTTAGTTATTGCTGCATTATTTAACTGTAGGAATTATTTACGTGAAAGAAATATAGTAATTGAATACATTGGACTAGTCCTAAGGCTCCACAATGCACAATCAAAATATATTTTGATTGAAGCAACATGTTCTCTTGCTGCTATTTTTTGTTAATAAAACAGAGCCAGGAAGGTGTGAAGCTGTTGCTAACCATTAGTTAGCCTCGCAAAATCTTCAGTGATGTTTTTAGAAAATATGATCATGAATTTTCCCGCATATAGGGTACTTGTGAGATGTTGGTCTGAATAAGGAAAAATTTTCAAATCTCTTGGAGATGAGATGTTGAAGACCATCTTTTCCAATAAGAAATTTATGCTTGTTTTTTGAAATTTTAATATATAACAAGAAGGATTGAGGAAGCTCTTGACTTGATCCATGAGATCAGGGAGAGAAGCCTTTTGCCTAAGCCCAAGAGTTTCCATATGCTAGTTAAATATTTTGTGCAAAATTTGGAAAAATGGATTATGCTATGCAACCAATATCATGAAAATGAAAAATTACATACCCGATGAAAATGTTTATGGCATCCTTATCGATGATTACTTGAAAACAGGCTAGGTGAAGAGAGGATTTTGTTGTTGGGAAAAGTATCCAATACGAAATGACCCTATCCCACTCTAAGGGTGATAGTACCTCAGCAACAATCAAAGCAAAGCTATCTAAGATTTCTTCTTTATGAAAGTAAAATAGGGGAGAAAGAGGTCCACTAACCGATGTCTTTCGCTAATGGTTGATCCAATCTTCTCTCCTTGCTGCTTACTCCCAGCTTCTTGCTCTTTCACTGGCCCAGCTACACCAAGATCCTGTAAAATGGCAAGAGAGGGAAACTACAAGAAGCATACATTCATAATTGATTCAAGGATTAGAATAAATCAAATACACAAGTATAACAATACATCATTGGAACACATGAATATAGAAGAACCTCAAATGCTTTATTAATGGAAGAAGTAAAGTTCAGGAAGTGATACAACCATAAGAGGCCCAATCCAGCATCACCTTCCCAGCAGAAAGAAATCTCCTCTTCACCTCCTTCAAAGAAAATCACCCAATAGTTCTAAACTCAAACCAACAACACTTCCTTACATTCACAAGATTCCAGCCCCCTTAGACCTTATGAGAGAGATCTATATATAGGAGTTTTGGAGAAAGGATGAGTTAGCTTGAGAGCTGACTAGTGTCCTCTCTCACTTCAGTTATTCTTCAGTTCTTGAGTCCACTTGGAGGTTCTTGCTTCCACTTGGAGATCTAGACCCTCTTACTCATCACCAATCGAATTCCTTGATCCAAGTGTCATTTTGGAAGCTTCCTGGGCATTGACACCTTGAGGAATGACTGTGCCACATGTCCAAACTCGCCCAGCGCAGGTAGCCTTCTTTGCAGTTGACATTCAACGCAGGTAGACAGTGGAGCACTTGACATTCAGTGTAGATGCTCAGTGGAGCAGTTGACATGATCCAGAATTGCCTTGTTTTTGAGTGTTTTCAGGTGGAGAACTTTTATTCAGTGTTGTGGTTTGCTGACCTTGTTCCTCTAGGGGTAGGAACAACATGTTTAGGGACTTTGGATCCCTTAGATTATGGACATTTCATGCTTCATGCTGTAAGGCACAAAAATGTCTATAACAGTTGCCCCCTAAAGTATGAGGTCGTTTATCGGGTGAAATGCTTTATCAGGAGGATCCGAAGTTCATTCAATCGCTGAGAGGTGACCTGTAATAAAATACAATACAATACATTATTTTTCATTCTGCTTTCATGATCTAGCCGAGGCGGGCATTCCCATGCTCAACTTTATAAATTCATTTTGGTACATAGAACAGACGACCGTCTGATGGTAGACTGATAATTCTCTGCTAAAATTATCATCCTTTGAGTAGGATGATCATCTGCTGCAATGATGTACATGTCAAATGTCTTTATATTTCCTGAATATATATCGCAGCTCGGACGGATGAAACTAGATCCGGGGTCTTCAAACTCGTTCGATCTTCAGTTCTAAGTACAAGTCGATCCATGTGAGAATTGCGCTGAAGTCGAACATGGAAAGACATCGCTTGATTACCGGTCAATGATGTAAACCGTTAACAAGCGCGAGAGGAATCACCGATAATGATAATGACCCTCAAGGTACTGCAGTACAATTCACGTGGTGTGAATAAAGGACTTGGCGTCGAACACCACGCAAAATCTTTCGGTTGAAGGTCATTGATGTATACCTGTCGCCGGAAGTGAGAAACTTGCCATTGAGGGATGCAAGCTTCAAAGTACTGAGGGGGTTGTTCCTAGATCAACTTCTTGGATAATGAGCTGAAGTCGACAAGAAGCGATCCGTCAAAGGAGGGCCTTAATGAATCCCACATCAGTGACACGGAACGGAGCTAATGATTTTAATGGAGGTGAAAACAATCTGTGATATATGATTCAGGGTGGCGGTCATGGATGGATGAAGGATAATGTATGGCAGTGGATGGGACACGGTTGACTCTTTCTGAACAACATCTCTTGAACATATAACGACATTGATGCGATGGATTGGTAGCATTACCCCAAATGTGGATGGTTTGGCGAGACCATGGTGATGAGACCGGTGAATGAAACAACCCAACCCGATGTGGTACGGAGGAAAAGTGTCATGTTCAAGAGCGACTTGCTACCATTAAAGCTTTGAGGTTCTCCCAATTTTTCCCCAGTCATTTCTGACCAGTACCTCTTTATTTTTGTCAAGCTTGAGGAGGATAACATATGCTTGTTCTATAACCTGCCCTTCGGGCAAGCCCATCGCTATGTTTTAACGAGCCTAGCGATAGGGAAACTCGTTCTCGTCTAAAGACAAGTTTGTCGCTATTTAATCATTTTAACGAGTCTAACGACAAGGAAAACTCAGTCCTTTTCATTTTTAGAGAGTCTGTAAAGGTACAGAAAGTTAACTCCAAAATTCCTTTTTTGTCATCTAATCCCTTAAGTCCGAAAAAGTATAAAACAATACAGAAGGGATGAGTTTTCGATAACTTTAACGAGCCGAATAAAACAAGCGCTCGACCTTTTTGTGCAATAATCCCTCATGTCCAAAAAGATTAAAATCTAGAGGAGGGATAGCTCTTCCGGTCACTTTAACGAGCTGGAAGGCCAAAACTCGGCAAACTTTTCATATTTTACGAGTCAGATGAAAAGAGCTTAAAGAAGACTCGTCTTTTAAGGAACGAGTGATAAACAGGGATAGCAACTGATTCCAGGTACAGGTTGGAATTTTCCAATCACGGCAGTGTCACAAGGATGGCTAGGTGAAATCACTCTTCGCAGCTATTCCTCAAAATGGGTAAACAATCATATGGAGGTGAACGATCGGCCAAATGACAGTGGAGGTGGCAGGTGAAAAACACGGCCAAGGCTTTTATGGCTGATAAATTTACGATCACAGAGGTTATTTATCGGAATAGATTCATTTTTTATTTAAAAATGAGCTTAAACTCTGGGGGAAACATTGCTCACTGCTTTTATTTATTTTTTAACGAGCATGAAGACCGCGTTAAAACTGCTCAGATCTTGCGTTTATTTTTTAACGAGCATGAACTTTATGCTAAAACTGCTCGATATACCAGTCATAAGATAAGAAATGTCTCCTGTGAGATCTCTATTTTTTAAGGAGTTTCATCTTCACTAAGCTTTACTCCATATCCTTTCTTTATGCAAGTTCGGAAACGGCTAATCCTACGAGTTTAAAGGGTTAGACCTACAGGTTTAAAGGGAGGACCTAAAAATTTAAAAAATAAATAGTCGCCCCTTGCTTGCACTCCAAAAGGTTGCATGCCCCCAGGTATAAAACAGAGTTTCAAGGTTACCTCTACTTTCTCTTCTGCCAAAACATTTGTTTTAATCGAGAGAGGCTTACCTCTTTCAGGTTACCCAAAGACTGTCCTGTTATTTTTTCAACAAAACACTTCTTCGGCAATGTCTACCGAAATAAACAAAGGTGAGTGACGACCCCCCGCCCTCTCATAACTTTGACAAGAGAATCTTATTCCAGAACAACCCCTCTTCCACCCACGGATGGGGTACGGACTAGTCATATTCTCTCGCGGAAATTCTACCTTATACCCAAAGTTTTCTCTGCCCGAAGCAGACCAGGATGCATGCCCCCTGGGTTCCAGTCCCATCTTTCCGAATCACTCGCACTCATCGGGAAGGAGGACTGGGGGTGGAGACATTTCTTGATTGAATAGACCATTCAGGGTTGGTATGTGACTATTTGCGATGCGTGATCCCGGAAATGAAAGTTGGTCTACGAGCTTGGCCATTCTTCCTTCGTGTGGAAAACACATTACTCTAAAGAGTGAGGAGACTATTGCTCCCATGCAATATATATAGTCTCGTCCAAGGAGTAGGTTATAATCCAAGGGTCCTTGAACGACCATCATGTTCATTTGAACGATCTTCCCTTTCAATGTAACAGGCACATTGGGGAGGATCCCTAATGGTCGACTGGTTCCTTTATCGAAACCCGAGAGATTTCTTATCTCAGGCAAAAGCGCCGGGGAACCCAGTGCTTTCCAAGCAATAGAGGAAAGGATACTCACAGATGCCCCTTCATCAATGATAGTGCCAGCCATTACCATTCTGTATATTTGGACTATGATTCTGAATGGTATACTGGCTGGCAACTGGGGTCTGCCTAGTTGATTCCAATCAAAGGATACAACCAGGTTGCTTGGTGGTGGGACCGAATATACGGCCGGATATGACCCTGACGATGTTCCTTCCTGCGATAAAGGAATGGGCGCATTGCCCTGATGCTCATCAGAGTCTGTGTTGATGAAAAGAATCTGGATGGTGTCATCCTTATTCTCTTCAGTGAGGGTGTCATTTGAAGATGAATCTTCAGTGACGGTGTCATTTGACGATGAAACTTCTGAAGGAAGAACCGGTTCAACTGCCGTTTCGACCTTTGGACTTTCGTCCGGTCTGGATTCAGTAGGTTCATTTTCAATGACTGACGCTTCAGCTGACCACTTGAGCGGGCCAGCTGTATTCTCAACCAACGAAGGACTTGGCACGAGTTTTTTGTATCCAGGAGGAAGTCTCAACGGTGAAGCCGGACGATCTTCCAAAACTCTCTTCGCTTCATCTAAGAAGGGACAACGGTGGATGGCGTGATCGCCTTCACACAGTCTGCAGGGGAATCTTGCTCCCCCTCTTTGTCTTGAACCTTCACTTTCGCTGGTTGATGGTAAGCATTCAACATGGCTATCAGAGGTTGATGCTCCCGAATTGTGCAAACGAGGGGACCAGTCCCTTAGTATCCGGGGAATACAGGGACAATCTCTATGGAAGTGGTATCCTCTACATATGACACATGGCGATTTAGGCCCGGTCTGTGCTATGTGTGGATTTTTGTCAGATGTCTTTTGCTTGCCCCCAGTCGCCTTAGGCTCCTTCTTCTTCTTCTCTCTCTTCTTCTTCTCCTTTTTCTCCATGGGAGCTTGGCTTTTGCCGGCTCTACCTTGCGAAGATGAAGGATTGGAGGAAGAGTTATAGGAAGTAGAAGGCTGGTGGGTAGCTCTAGACTGATCTAACTATTGACTCGACTGTTCAGGAACCATGGTGTTCTGAACTACATTGGTTGAGAATAGCCAAATTGGCAGGCCAATTGTCAGTCCTGGAAGCGACAATGTGGCCATGTGGGGTGCACCAACTTCTCCCCAAGAGGAGAAAGGACTAGGATTTCCATCATGGGGAATTCCTTGGTTGGGGTGTTCCATGTTCTCAACCTACAGATCAACGCAGGAATAGGAGGTGATTATGTTCCGTTTAAAATAAATTTTATAACGACGCTTTAGACACAAATTGCTTTTTCACTTTTTAAGAGTCGAGAAAAAGCTAAAGATGACTCTAGTCTCCTTCGATGTTTTAACAAGCCTGAAGTGACAAATGCTCAGATGGAATTTTTCAGTTATAGAGTTTGAAAAAGGCCAAAAGAAACTGCTCTGGAGTTCTAGGCAGAGGGTGTGCCAAACCTTTCGCAAAACCACAGAATACGTTTTACGGTACGGGTGGTCGATCTTCGTGAATGCTGTGTTCACTGCATTGCGATCAGTAGGGCGGTCGACACGGCTTCCTATGGATAAAGGCTTTGTTCCTATAGGGGTCTCCCAATATATACGCGACGGTACGTGGGAGCACAAGTCCGTATTAGTGCCACCGACTCTCAGGAGAAATCACCCACCTTCTTCGAGATCGACAGTCACTATTTTTAACGACGCCGGAACACGTCTCTACCTTAGACCTCTATGTGTTTGCATTATGTTTCAATGCGTTGTTATGTAAATTCAATTTATTTTAAGTTGATCTTGTTTAGCAGTTTGCCTTTATGGATCACCACGAGATGTATGGTACAACTCCTAAATGCAGTCTAAGATGATAAGCAAGCTTTTCAATCTTTCAACTTTGAAAATCTTAACTACTGAGGGAAAAGAAAGACATCATCTTTTCACACAGATCATAGAGCACACACTAATGCACTTTTCCCTAAATCAACATACAAGCTATCAAAATGCACATGCACAATGCAGGTATTTCTTTTCTCTTTCTTAATGTTGATGTACTACAAAAAGAAAGCTGTTGTATAACTTTGAATTCAATTTCAAGTGAAAGCAAACAAGCTTTTGTCCAAAATCAAAAGACACCTTAAGATTTACTTGTTTCAACACTAGAAATACGTAAATTCAAACCATATGACGAAAGCAAAAGCTCAATCAGCTATGAACAACAAACAAACTAACTCTTAAGATCAAAACGACACTTATCACAAGTCTAGATCTAAGAGGCCACAACAAGACTAGTTCACTTTCGTTATGGGAAACTGCAAATGATATAAGAAATACACAAAGAACAAATACAGTTTCTTTATACAACCGAGGTGGAATAGTGGCAAAGAAAGGTGGTTTCAGATAGGTACATTGACTGATAACAGGCTGCAAAAACAAGGATGAAAATAGGGCAATAGAAAGCAGAGAACCCCAGTTGCATAAGGCAAAACTGGTTCAGCGCAGGTAGAACACTGTCAGTTTGACATCCAGCGCAGGTAGCCCCTTCGGGACCTGCGATGAAATGCAGACTGCCTTCACAGTGCCTGCAATGAAGAGAGAAACTCTCGTTTCTCTTGGTTTCCGGGTTACAGATTGCTAAAAAATCCACAGTTTTTGGCCAAATCAAAGCTATCAATCAAGTACACACTAAAGGATGATTAGGAGGATGAAAAGCTATCACTAAGAGCTGTTCAGAGTCCTTGTGGATCAGCTCTTCAAATCATAAACATGACCAGAAACTGAGCTAGAGTAGCTGCCCTCTACTTTTCATTTGAAAGATCCAAATGCAGTTCGATTCGGTACTCCTTGTGTTTAGGAAATGAATAGCAAAAACACAAACAACCAACAAGATACGGTCCCCAGCGGAGTCGCCAATTTGTTGTTGGGAAAAGTATCCAATACGGAATGACCCTATCCCACTCTAAGGGTGATAGTACCTCAGCAACAATCAAAGCAAAGCTATCTAAGATTTCTTCTTTATGAAAGTAAAATAGGGGAGAAAGAGGTCCACTAACCGATGTCTTTCGCTAATGGTTGATCCAATCTTCTCTCCTTGCTGCTTACTCCCAGCTTCTTGCTCTTTCACTGGCCCAGCTACACCAAGATCCTGTAAAATGGCAAGAGAGGGAAACTACAAGAAGCATACATTCATAATTGATTCAAGGATTAGAATAAATCAAATACACAAGTATAACAATACATCATTGGAACACATGCATATAGAAGAACCTCAAATGCTTTATTAATGGAAGAAGTAAAGTTCAGGAAGTGATACAACCATAACAGGCCCAATCCAGCATCACCTTCCCAGCAGAAAAAAATCTCCTCTTCACCTCCTTCAAAGCAAATCACCCAATAGTTCTAAACTCAAACCAACAGCACTTCCTTACATTCACAAGATTCCAGCCCCCTTAGACCTTATGAGAGAGATCTATATATAGGAGTTTTGGAGAAAGGATGAGTCAGCTTGAGAGCTGACTAGTGTCCTCTCTCACTTCAGTTATTCTTCAGTTCTTGAGTCCACTTGGAGGTTCTTGCTTCCACTTGGAGATCTAGACCCTCTTACTCATCACCAGTCGAATTCCTTGATCCAAGTGTCATTTTGGAAGCTTCCTGGGCATTGACACCTTGAGGAATGATTGTGCCACATGTCCAAACTCACCCAGCGCAGGTAGCCTTCTTTGCAGTTGACATTCAACGCAGGTAGACAGTGGAGCACTTGACATTCAGCGCAGATGCTCAGTGGAGCAGTTGACATGATCCAGAATTGCCTTGCTTTTGAGTGTTTTCAGGTGGAGAACTTTTATTCAATGTTGTGGTTTGCTGACCTTGTTCCTCTAGGGGTAGGAACAACATGTTTAGGGACTTTGGATCCCTTAGATTATGGACATTTCATGCTTCATGCTGTAAGGCACAAAAATGTCTATAACAGATTTGATACAATTCTTATAGACATATTTGGGCACTGCAACCCCAATAACATATGTCCATAAACCAAGGGCTTCTAAGTCCCTAAAAGTGTTGTTTCATGCCCTAGGAACAAGGTCAGCTGTTTACATCATCTCCCAGAAGTTCTCCACAGAAAACTGCTCAGAACTGGTCAAAACTGGACCATATAGATTTCCCAGTGCTAAGGGTACGATGCCACCTGCTCAGTGTAAAAAGTGCGATGCATACTGGAAAGCCCTTCTGTAGGGTGTGATGGGTGAGAGTAGACAAATGGCAGAGACTGTTTGCAAGGTGGATGATCATGGAATCTTCCAGAAACTTCTCGTGTGACACTTGCCTCTCTGAATTCGTCCAAGGATGAGTAAGAGATCATCAATCTCTAAGTGGAATCAAGAACTATCAGAGAGAAGGCACTAATCCAAATCCCAGAAGCTGACTCACCCCCTTGCAATCATCTAGATACGGATCCCTCATCCCAGAGATCCAGAGGCTGGAATCTTATATCTTGTAAGGAAGTGTTGTTGGTTTCTTGGTGGAACATCATAGTGTTGGGTGATCTAAGCTTTTCATGAGGTGAAGAAGGGCTTTCATGCTGGGAGGATGACGTTGGGTCAGATCAATTGGTTGTAATCCTCTCTTCTAATCTTTACATCAATAAAGCTATTCAAGTTTTCCTCCACATTCTTGTATGTCAGATAATATATGCATTGGTGTGGTCAATATATATCTGGTCCTATATTGTTTATGATAGTAGACCTCTGCACTTTGAAGGTATTATGCTGCTTTGACTTTATAGGTACTCTTTGAAGCGGAGTGGTCAAGGAAGGAGCAGCAAAGACCTGTTAGAGAGGAGAAGGTGCAAGCAAGGAACCGAGTGAAATATCGAGGTTAGTATTCTTTGCTGCTCCCTTATCTACTTCTCGTAAAGGAAAACAAAAGTAACTTTAATCTGTTTATTTCTAAGATAGATACCAATCTTAGTGGGACTAGCAGTTCTGCATAGACACTAGATTTCCTGATTAAAAAATGGCGACTCCGCTGGGGAGAAAATAGCTTGTTTGCTTGTCCATATTTGTTTGCTTTATAAACTACAGACTCAACCTGAAGTCAAGCTAGGTAGCCTTCGAACTGCATTTGCTATGCAAGTGCAAAGTAGATCAATGCTGCTTCAGTCTATCTCCGGGTTTTGTTTATGAACTGAACAATTGATTTGCAAACATCCTAATTGCCCTGGTGGTGGCTCAAGTAGCCTCATTAGATCAGCCACTATGATTTTCATTTGCTGACTATCATCTGCTTGGCCTAAACCCCTGAACTGAGCTGCAAACTATGACCAGAACCAAGTTGAAGTCTCATCCCTATACCATCGCACCTTCTCTTCTTGGGAATCTAGATGCATCGCACCTCCTATGTGCAGTAGGTGCACTGCATCGCTCTTTCCCTGTGTTACAGGTGCAATGATCAGATAAGACCTCTTCTACTTCCAGATTTTGGTTTTTTGTTCACTCTCTTCAGCTTTATTCAGGAGTTTTGTTGTCTGTGAACAGTATACCTCTGTAGAAACTCCCTTCCTTTGCATGATTCAGCCTCCATAGTACAAAGAATTGTGAATGTTTTTATGTATTGTGCGCCATTTACAGTTCTCTTTTACAAAGAAGTAGCATAATCAAACTGACGTATTTTGATTTGGAAGTGTCACAAGTGTCGTTTTTAGTCAAAGAAAAGAATACCACTGTTATTGATGGTCGATTACACTATTACTCTTGTATTTGATTTGAATTAATAGTTTTTCAAGTGTCGAATGTAGTTTTCAATTCAAAATCGCAAAGTGTTGTCATTATCTTCCTTTCGTCTTTTGAAAATAAAATCATTATTACTGTCGCTTGAAACGATTCAGATTTGTACTTAGCATTCTTTCTGTCATTCACACATTAAGAAAGCGAAAAACAAATACATGCATGTGCATTTGCATTTAGACTGCTTGTTGATTTTGATTTAGGACAGTGCATCTAGTGTGTGCTCTCTGCTCTATGTTGAAAGAATCCCGCTTCTATTTCCTTAGTAGCTAGGATTTTCATTGTCAAAAGAAGATTAAACGATTGTTTATCATCTTAGATTGCATTTTAGGAATTGTATATCTACATCACGCGATGAACCTGAAAGGCAAACTTCTTAAGAAAGATCAACTATAAAATAAATTCAATGAACATAAAAATGCTTTGAAACCTAATGCACAACATTTAGAAGTCTAGGCTAGAGATGTATTCCAGTGTCGTAAAGCCTGGTAACTATCGCTTTCATCATAGGTTGGGTGATTCCTCCTCTTTGAGACGACAAGTGCGAGTACGGACTTGTGCTCCCATGTACCGTCGATTATATATTGGGAGACCACAATAGGCTATATCCTTTATCCTTAGGAAGCCATGTCTACCGCCCTATTGATCGCAATGCATTGAACACAGCATTTGGGAAGATTGACTGCCGTACCATAAAAAGTATTCTGTAGTTTTGCGATTGGTTTGGTAATCCCTCTGTCTAGATTTCCAGAGTAGTCTCTTTCATTCCTTTTCAGAATCCTTAAAGGAAAAGGTCCATCTGAGCACTTGTCACTTCAGGCTCATTAAAAATCAAAGGCGACTAGAGTCATCTTTAGCTTTTTCTCGACTCTTAAAAATTGAAAAAGCAAGTTGTGTCAAAGCGTCTAAAATTCATTTAATTCGGAATCACTTTTTCCCCTATTGAGTTGATCGAGTAATCCAAAATCGTGGAAGAAAGTCAATCGAAACCCCGTCATTTGCGAAGATTAACGAGTCAACCATCTTTGACTCCGGAAACGAAACTATTCTGGACAAAGCGAACTCGTTTAACTGGATCAAAGTCCCCTGGTTTGCTTGGAACTTGTGTTCCAACATCCTCAGGGACTCTGGTTACTCCAACCATTTCTGGTATCCCTGCCTTTACAGAAGAAGTTCGACAGCCACAAGAGGACATTAGAATTTATCCTAGTGTCACGGTAAATGCTTCTATTCCTGAACCGGCTCCATCTACAGTTGATTCGGAAGGTGTTACCCCCCCCAACATCTATCGTTGTAGAGTCTATACCTTCTTCAGCACCAGAAATATTTTACGGACCTGACGGTCCACCTCTCCCACCTGGATTGATTACTATAGAAGAGATTGTGGAGGATCCTCCATCCAATAATCCATTGCATTTTGGAGACAAGATCACCCTATATCCTTCTTCATCAGAAATTGGTCTCCCTTCATCGCAAGTTCCTATAGAATCGCTAGGAAATCTTTTGGATAGACTAGAAATGTCTGAACAACCATTGACATCTAGGACTGTGTCACCTAACACAGCAGCAACAGAACCTCCTGCTACTACTCCAACAATGTTCGCTAGTGTACCATCTGTCCCAACTAGCTCTCAACCGCTATATGGAGTCCATCTAGGGACTATTTTGATGGTATGGTATGTTCCCGTTTGTTCGTCCGGAATAATATCTGGAATCTCTTATGTTGAGTCTTAACAAATTGATCCTTCACAATAGTATCAATTTGGGCAGTCCTGTCCCCAAAGGTCAATCATTCCTTTGAGCACTGGATTGCCAGCATATGGAGTGCAGTATACCCTTTCATTGTTTCCTCCGAGAGAACAACCATATGGGAGTTCGCAACAAAATTCAGGTCATGCTAGAATTACATACAGTGGTTGGGTGCCAATACTGCCTCAACAACCAAGAGTTGTATACTCAACGCAACAAAGCCTACCTGTGTCGAATATCCCCACTACACCGGCCATTGTGATAGTGTCACAAGTATAAGTGTTACCTATTGTATGTCAACCTCAAGTTTCTCAGGTCGTAATACAACAGCCTCCTGTCTCCACGACACAGTCGCAATCACCGATTAGTGGCTCCCTAACCGGAGTGACCCAGGTTCAAACGGGTACTATTACCCCTCATCTTGGTCAAATAGCCAGTATTGGACAACAACAAATGGTTTCACAACCATGGCTGGTGAAATATAAATAACCACAATTCCAACAAGTTTACCAAGGATTTGAGCAACAAATCTTTGCATATAATGGGCAGCCATATATTCAAAATGGTTAACATCACTCATTTCATAGTGGTTATGCCCATCAACGTTACCAAAATTATTAGCATCAAATGCATTACACTGGTATGCAAAGACCCACTGCTCAAGCAATCCCATCTTATCCTCGGTATGCTTCGCCAAACCTAAATCAATAGTTGCCCTTCGTGACAACTTTAGAGTTACCGGATCTGAATCGGCTAACAAACGATCCAATTGCTTATTCCCCTTGGTGGCCGGCGATTCCTCATAAAATTCCGTCAAATATTCCTAAATTTAATGGAAATCCAGGTGAAGACCTGTCGAATCATGTGATGACCTTTCATCTGTGGTGTTCATCCAACACTCTAAATGATGATTCGATTAGGCTTCGACTTTTTCAGCAAACGTTAACTGGTCCGGCAGCAAAATTGTACATCAAATTGCCTAGAGCTTCATTCGATAACTTCAGTACCCTCGCCACAACCTTTTTAACCCATTTTCAGTTACCAATAAGGTACGAATCAGGACCAGAGCTTCTTACCAATTCCAAACAGACAACGACCACTCACATATCTGATCATATTCATGAGTGGCGACGTCATCGTAGAATGGTAAAAATATATGTCCCTGATCAGCTACAAGCTGAATGGTTTATTAAGTCTTTGTTACCTTCTATTACGGAAGATGTGGCAAAGGGAGGAGTCGTCACTGAAGAGCAGGTCATTGCTCGCGCACAATATATAGACTTGATCTATACTCAGTCTGGCACGCTCTACGACAAAATCCCTGATGCTCCAAAATAAGAATTTTCCGTTCCTCCACCTCCTAAATCAAACAAAGACATTCATGCTGATGATGGCGTGATAGGTACGACAAGCACGAAATCGACAAAGGCTACATCTAAGAAATCTCGTAAGATTTCTGATCAAAATGCAAATGCAGAACTTCTAGCCTTGGAGGTTAATGCCGTGTCAACTTCCAAAGGGAAAGAACTGAAGCAACTAGGGGGCAAGAAGAAAGGGAAGAGAAAAAAGAAGAAACATGATGATTCATCTCCTAACAAATCTTCTGCAAACCCTGCTGGGCAAAAGAAACCTACTCAACCATGCCTCATATGCGATGAGGATCATTGGAAAAGAGATTGTCCACATAAAGTTGAAGTTAAAAAATTCTTTAAGAATTCAAAAACCTCAGCAGTATTGACTGATCTGTTTCCAAACCCAGGAACCAACTGGTTGCTAGTGATAACGCTTCCCCATCCCAAGTGCTTATGTTGTCCATTTTGAAACAGCAAAATGATGCTTTGATATCGACAAGGACTAAAGATTACGGGAATCCACAACTGTCGAACAATAAGGCTACTGATCAACCTAGTAGTTCGACAACAAGTTCGACCAAAGTTGGGCCACCCATCATTCCTGAGCTAACAATAAAGCCGCCAAAGGGAGTAGTACACAAATTGACATTTAATCCTCATGCCAGAGCAGCATAGAATTATAATATAGTAGAGGACCTGGCCCAATCGCCGTTCGCTATGTTGACACTTGAGGTACTGCAAAATTGCCCCTCCCAAAAGCAGTCTCTATTATCAGCAATAGGTGGGATCGACCCAGAGGATTCCAATCTTGTGGCCTTTAATCATAAAGGATATGACCCTTAGTTACGAGCTCAACTTTCTTTCCTTATTCAAGTGAAAGCCCTCAACAAAACTATTCATCGAATGATTATTGATGAGGGAGCATCTACATGTATTATGTCGATGAGTTGCTGGAAAACTTTGGGCTCACCACCTTTGTCGAGATCATCAACGACGTTGAAAGCATTTGATGGATGAACATACACTCCATATGGGATTCTAAGTAACTTGCAAGTTGAACTGGGGGGCAAGACAGTAGAAATTGATGTTGAAGTTATCGACGAAAACCTCGATTACAACATCCTACTGGGAAGGCCCTGGATATATGCTATGGCCGCTGTTGTGTCGACATACTTCAGAAAAATTGCATTTCCTTTCCAAGGAGGAATTACAATCGTCGACCAACAAACATTTCTCCCCAACAGTTCACAAGTTACGGGAAGCATTCTGATGATCCACAGGAGCTCTCAGTCGCTTCAAAACATCAGAGTAGGCCTACTAAAAGACCCGACCTTAATGGGTACTTTTTCCCTATCGCCTCCAAACAATCTAGCGGAAGTGGCAACAGTGGGAACCTACAATATGGTGTCTTCCATTCAGAAGATATCCAATCACGATGTTAGCATGGATCATCGCGAGGTTTTGCCTCCAAACCCGACAGAAATATTGTAGCAATCAATATTTTCAGTATGGGAGGCGATTCCAAATCAATGTTCATCAAGCGTTTGGATAGATAGGTCTAAGGAATATGGTACCCCTTCAGATCCTTGGTTGCATGTACATTCTACAGACGAAGGCATTGTTCAGTCAATGATGATTGACAGGGCATCATAGGAAGATTACCACCATCATTCCCATCTTCCATATTATAAAGAAGATTGTTCCAGTGACCTTGACCATCCTTCAGTATTTGATTTCCTATCGAATACTATAAATACGGTGGATTCCGAGTGAAACCTGTCCAATATTGAAGAAACTATCACCATAAATATCTCGACTAAACCAAATGTTGTAGAGAATATTCATGTCGGTAAATCTTGTTCTCCTATAGAACTGGAAATATATTACGCTCTCTTTCGCGAATTCAGAGATGTCTTTGCATGGTCATATGAGGAAATGCCAGGCATTGACTCGAGTATAGTTGAACACGAAATTAAGATGTATCCAGATGTCAAACCAGTACGACAACGGCTTTGACAGGTGCACCCCAAGAAAGCCACTGCCATCAAGACGGAAGTCTAAAAACTTCTCCATGCTGGTTTCATTTACCCCATTCCTCTAACCGATTGGGTATCGAATATTGTTCCTGTAATGAAAAAGCAAGGAACGATAAGAGTGTGCATCGATTATAGGGATGTAAATCAAGCTTGTCCGAAGGACAACTACCCTACACCCTTCATTGACCAGATAATTGATGAATGCACCGGATCTGAAATCTTTGCATTTATGGATGGATTTTCGGGGTATAATCAAATAAATATCCACCCACAAGACCAGTCAAAGACTGCATTTATTTTTCTGTGGGGCACATTCGCTTACCGCAAGCTACCTTTTGGTTTAAAGAATGCAGGGGAAAACTTTTAGAGGGCAATGAATTATGACTTCCATGACATCAAGAACATCGTTCAACCATATCTCGACGATCTTCCAGCTCATTCGCGAAAGCGGACTGATCATCTGCAGCATTTGAGAGCGATATTTCTACGTTGCCGACACTACAAGATACGACTCAATCCACACAAATGTGTGCTTTGTGTTGGTTCTGGTCATTTACTTGGCTTTGTAGTTTCAAAAGGCGGGATTTGACTTGAACCCTGTAAGGTTTAGGCAATCATTGATTTGCCTCCACCTTCAAATTTGCTTCAGATTCAGAAACTCCAAGGGAAAGCGAAATTTCTTAGGAGGTTCATTCCAAATTACGCCGAACTTGCTAAAGGTTATACTCGTCTGTTGAAAAAATAAGTACCATTCATCTGGGATCAGGTCGTGCAAGCTTCCTTTGATGCTTTAAAGGAATCCCTAATAAAAGCATCATTAATGTATGCTCCTGATTATCAAAAAGAATTTAACCTGTATCTGGCTGCAGCAGATATGACCATAGCAATGGTTTTAGTTCAAGAAGACAATGGAATTGAACATCCTATATATTATTTAAGCCAAAACTTAAATGATATAGAAACAAAGTACTCCTATGTTGAAAAGCTAGCTCTTGTAGCTGTTCAAGCGATACAGAGATTTCAACACTATATCCTCTTTCGAAAAGCTACCATTTTGTCAGATTGTAACTCCATGACTTATATCTTGTCACAACAGTTACCGGGGGGCAATTATTCCAAATGGATAGCAATTTTGCAAGAGTTTGATCTGGAATTCATAAAATCCAAATCAAAGAAAGCCCTGGTTTTCGCGGAGTTACTATGCGATCTCCCATCGTCATCCAACGATTCGACATCCAATACAACAATCGTGGATGAATCTTTGTTTCTGATATCTTCAAGCAATCCGTGGTATGGAGATATAATCATCTATCTCCAAACCCAAAAATATAGGTCTAATACCTCACGTTTAGAGTAGTGGCGTACTCGATACCAAGCAAAAGACTACATGATCGTCGGTGATACACTTTACCGTCGTGGTATCAATACAGTTCTACGGAGGTACCTCACCCATGAGGAGGCCGAAAAAGTCCTGAATGATTTTCATTTAGGCACGTGTGGGGGGCACCAATCTGGCTACGCTACAGCACAAAAGATTTTGCAAGCAGGATACTTTTGGCCAACAATGTTCAAGGATTGCATAACCGCAGTCAGAAGTTGCCATGCTTGTCAAATCTTCGATCGCAAAACTAGAATACCACCCGCACCTCTGCAGCCAGTAGTCGCTGTTGGGCCATTCACCAAATGGGGAATAGATTTCATGACTTGTAACACCACCTTGGCCGGGGGGCATGGGTATATCATAGTCGCAGTTGACTATTTTACGAAATGGGCCGATGCGATGCATACATTAAACAACAGTGGTGAAACAGCTGTTCTTTTCTTTTTCAATCATGTAGTCTCCAGATTCAGTGTTCCACAAGCTGCAGTCGCAGATCATGGATCGCATTTTCACAATCACATGATGGTCGAGTTGGCTGCGAAATTAGGACTATCCCACGACAGCTCTACTCCATATTATCCGCAAGCCAACGGACAAGTTGAGGAAATCAAAAAAGTCCTAAAGCGCATGTTGAAAAGGATGATTGGAGTCCATAAATGGAGTTGGCACCTGATCTTGTACTCAGCCTTATGGGCATACCGGACATCGTGAGGAATGTGACTGGGTTTACACCCTTTCAGCTAGTGTATGGCCTGGAAGCAATCTTACCAGTCCAGTGCGAAATCTCATCCCTCAAACTCGCAGTCGAACTTCTCCCCGGAACTTCAGAAGAGGAAGCTCGTTTCTTAGAATTAATGCAATTGGATGAAACCCGTCGTGATGCCGTCTTGGCTAACGAAGCCCATAAGAAATGAGTCAAGGTGTAGTTTGACAAAAATGTCAATCCTCGTGTCTTCTCAGAAGGTGGCCTAGTCTTGCTTTACGACCAGGAGTCCAATAAGTTGGGAGCAAGTAAGTTCAAGTATTTATGGATGGGCCCCTATATTGTTAAGCGTGTATTAACAAAATGAGCTTACGAGTTAGTGTATTATGATGGGATTCCACTGGCGCAGCCCCGCAACGGGTTGTACCTTAATCGTTACTATGCTTAGCTCAGTATAGTAACCCCTATGCTTTTTTTACATTTTCGTTTTCACTAAGAGTAATTATTTTGGTTAGGTAATCCACTTTTTCGTTTGTTGCAGATGTCAAACCTATTGGAATCATTTTTTGGATATGCCGACGGAGCGAGTCGTAGTTCGCAGAGCCTATCTTCCATGGCCTGGGCCATCTTTGATCCAAGTGGCGAGTTAGTGAGTTTTAGAGGGGTGTGTCTTGGTCGATCAACAAACAACATCGCTGAATAAAGTGCATTGATAGAACTCCTCTCTGATGCCATAGTGCATGGCATACGCCGACTTGTTGTCAGGCTAGACTCACAGCTCGTCATTCTACAACTTACTAGTATCTATTTTGTACGGAATCCAGCTATCTATCGCATGTTCCTGAGGGTCAAGATTTTGGAAAGATAGTTCGATTCTATCCAATATCAACATATTTCCAGAAACTTAAACACATTAACAGATTCATTGGAAAATTATGTGTTAGATAGACATTTGCGACATTTATAAAAGAAAAGCATTTCATCAATATTTGCATTAGGATCATATAACTTAACCAAAATGAAGCTCTGAAAATCAAAAATATATATATAACTGTTTATGGTTTACATATAGTGTTCTGTGTCCAAGAAAAAATCAGTCAAATGACCCAAAAACTCAAAATACTAGGGGGCACCCTAGTCTAATGGTGCTGGTGATAGCAAGTCACCACCTGTGCAATCATGCGTAAAAGCCTAGTCCATCGACGTGGCATGCCAGTAGTATGCCGTTGTAATCTTAGAGGTAGCACGTCAGTCCTCACATGTGGGATACCGAGAGTGAGGCCTTCGATCTGATCTTGCAATGCTGCAAGAGTCTCAGCCACATCAAGGTCGCGAAGGACAGCCCTCCCTACAATCTCTTTTGCTGGAACAACAACTGGTGCTCTCAGGCGCACTGCTGGTCGCACCGGTCTGATACCTGCATGAGCACATGAATTTTGATTAGTCTTGATAAAAGAAAGCATAGGAACACTATAAAAATAATAAACAGGGATATGGTCAGAAATTTTACCTATAGCACCCCACTGCTCACTGGCCGACAGCACCAAATCTGGGTCACCACGGAAATCCATACCAGCATACGGACACTTGGCATAAACCATCTCCTGACGATTGAACCACTCAAAGAAAGCATCAGAGAAAGAAACCTGTGGTTGACCAGCATGTTGAGCCATAAGGTCAACCCATCTCTGCATTCGTGGTTCAGTCAGTGGCGGCAAACCAAGTGAAACGTACTACGGCTGCATCAGTGGGATCTTCTCCAAGGTGAAAGCGGTCAAAATGGAACCATAGCCAAAGTTCTTAGATCGTCTGTTTTGCACCTTGGTAAGTTTTTCTTTTATTACCAGAAGTACTGCATCACACCAGTCGAACACCTTTGGTTCCAGGCATTCTAAGGCATACTACATATAAGACTTGTTGACCAAGTGAAGAGCCGCACTACCGGCCAGTCTAGCAAAGGTGAACAAGATGGTCCTCAAGGACCGGTCAGTGACATCTCGGATGTTGATCTTGCCATCCCTGCTCAGCTGAGATCCTTCTTTATAGTACCGACGAATGTAATCCCTCACGGATTTGCCCCCATGGGCAGAACCTCATAATGAGAGAGGGGCACCATGCCTCGATAAACCGGTCAAAAAGTAGATGTCCACGACGGTCAAGGGGATGGATTTGCCTATGATCTGGAACACCTGGTTGGTAGGATCCCATGCATCGAGGAAATATTGCAACAAGTTGATTTGTTGCCTCATACTAGAGATGCGGAAGAACTTGAGCAAACCACAGTTCCGCAATGCAGTTACTGTACCCGGATCATGTAAAGAAACCATGTCCTCTTCTTCATGCTCGCATTCTCGCCATGTAACAACCATTTTTCTCCGATGAATCTTTGAAAACAAACAAGAGAAGAGTCAGGATCCTGATTTGGCAAAAAACAGGAAAAATTTCCATGAAAAAACAGTGCACAAGTTTCCCTCCTTGCGCCCATCGCACCCCAGCTGTGTACTGGGAGTGATGCATACTGACTGGCCAATGGACAGCCCAGTATGCATCACACCTTTCGATGTACACAGGGTGTGATGGGGGCAGAATGAATTGTTCAAACCCCAGAGGCTCAGAAAAGTAGGGAAACATGCTCAGAATTCAAAAAGGAAAGAATGCAACTGAAGAGCACAGGTTTAGCTCCTACCTGGTCCAGACGGTGCCAAGAATCATCCACAGAATCTCCCAGAATCAGCTAGTGAAAATCAAGGGGGAAAACACCTCCAAAGCTCCAACAATCTCAAGTTCAAATGAAATGGTAAAATGAGGGGTAAAAACTACTTTTAAATTACTTTTCACGTAATTCGAGTAGGGAATTAGTATTTTAACTCATTTTCAAGCATGTATTTTCATTTCTAATCAGTTTGATGGAGCAATTGAATAGATAGTACGACCGTCAAAAGAACATAGTGTTAACGGTGGGTCGAATATCAATGACCATTATCAGGAGTAGTTTTTATGCGAAGTTCAAGCTCGTTAAAAATTAAACCTAAGCAATGAGCAAATGTTCCCCCCAGAGTTTAAGCTCATTAAAAAATGAACCAACCTTCAGTAAATAACCATTATGAATGCGTTATCATCAGCTTTTGAGCCCTAGTCGTGTTCTTACCATCACCTCCACTCTATTTTATCCGATTATACGTCTCCATTTGATTGTTTAACCCTTTTGAGGAACAACTGCGACGAGTGATTCTGATAGCCATCCTTGTGACACTACCATGATTGGAAAATTCCAAACCTTACCTGGTATTAGCAGCTACCTGAAAATATCACTCATTCCTCAAAAACGAGTCTCTTTTAAGCTCTTTTCACCTGACTCGTAAAATATGAAAAGATTGCCAAGCAATTGGCCTCTCCAGCTTGTTAAAGCTATTAGAAGTGCTATCACTCCTCTAGATTTTAATCTTTTTGGACCTGAGGGATTATTACACAAAAAGATCGAGCGCTTGTCTTGTTCGGCTCCTTAAAACTATCGAAAATTCATCCTTTTTGTATTATTTTATAATTTTTTGGACTTGAGGGATTATATGACGAAAAAGGATTACTGGAGTCTCCTTTCCATCCCTTTTCAGAATCTCTAAAATTGAAAAAGGACTGAGTTGTCTTTGTCGTTAAACTCATTATAACCAATAGTGACAAACTTGTCCATACAAACAAGAACAAGTTTAACTGTCGCTAGGCTCGTTAAAACATAGCGACAGGTTTGCCCGAAGGGAAAATTATAGAACAAGCATATGTTATCCTCCTCAATCTTGATAAAGATAAAGAGGTACTAGTCAGCAATGACTCGGGAAAATTGGGAAGAAAACTTGAAGAAACTTTGTTGGTAGTGAGTCACTCTTGAACATGACACTTTCACTCCATCACCATGATTGAGTCGGGTTGGGTTATTCCGTTCACCGGTCATACTACCATTGGTCCACCATACCATCCATCATTGGGGTTAATGCTACCAATCCATTACAGTGTCACCGATATGTTCAAGAGAAGTCGATCAGAGAATTCACCAATCCTGCATGTGTCTCACCCGCTGCAATACCTTCACGCTTCATTCTTTCATGACCGCCACCCTGAACACTGTATCATCAGATCGTTTTCACCTCCACAAAATCATTTGCTCCATTCTATGTCGTATATGTGGGATTCATTAAGGCCCTCCTACGACGGGTCACTTCTTGTTGATGACAACTCATTATCCAGGAAGTCGACCTAGGAACAACCCTTTAGTACTTTGAAGCTTGCATGCCTCAATGGCAAGTTTCTCACTTTCGGCGACAGGTTTACATCAATGGCCTTTAACTAAAATATTTTGCGTGGTGTTCGACGCCAAGTCTCATTTTCACACCAAGAGAATTTTACTGTAGTACCTTGAGGGTCATCATCATTATTTGTGATTCCTCTCGTGCATGTTAACAACTTACATCATTGGCTGGAAATTAGGCGATGTCTTTCCATGTTCGACTCCAGAACTTTTTTCACATGGATCAACTTGTACTTCAGGCAAAGATTGGACGAGTTTGAAGACCCTGGATCTAGTTTCATCCATCCGGGCTATGATATATTCAGGAAAATAAAGACATCAAATGTACATCATTGCTGCACAGATGATCATCCGAATCAAAGGATGATGGCTCTATCAGAATCATCAGTCTGCCACACAGACGGTTGTCTGTCCTATGTACATGAAAATTAATTTATAAAGCTGAGCATGGGAATTCCCACCTCAGCTAGATCATGAAAATGTTAGGAATATAATGTATTGTATTGTATCTTATTATAGGTCACCTTCCAGTTCGAAAAACCTTGAATCCTCATGATAAATAATTTCACCCGACATCAAAATATTTTCGACCTCATGATTTAGGGGGCAAATATTATAGACATATTTGGGCACTGCAACCCCAATCACATATGTCCATAAACCAAGGGCTTCTGAGTCCCTAAAAGTGTTGTTTCATTCCCTAAAGGAACAAGGTCAGCTGATTACATCATCTCCCAGAAGTTCTCCACAGAAAACTGCTCAGAATTGGTAAAAACTGGACCATACAGATTGCCCAGTGATAAGGTTGCGATGCATCTCACCTGCTCAGTGTAAAAAGTGCAATGCATACTAGAAATCCCTTCTGTAGGGTGCAATGGGCGAGAGTAGACAAATGGCAAAGATAGTTTGCAAGGTGTATGATCATGGAATCTTCCAGAAACTTCTCCTGTGACACTTGCCTCTCTAAATTCGCCTAGGGATGAGTAAGAGATCATCAATCTCCAAGTGGAATCAAGAACTATCAGAGAGAAGACACTAATAAAAATCCCAGAAGCTGACTCACCCCCTTGCAATCATCTACATATGGTTCCCTCATCCCAGAGATCCAGAGGTTGTAATCTTGTATCTTGTAAGGAAGTGCTGTTGGTTTCTTGGTGGAACATCATAGTGTTGGGTGATCTAAGCTTTTCATGAGGTGAAGAAGGGCTTTCATGCTGGGAGGATGACGTTGGGTCAGATCAATTAGTTGTAATCCTCTCTTTTAATCTTTACATCAATAAAGCTATTCAAGTTTTCCTCCACATTCTTGTATGTCGGATAATATATGCATTGGTGTGGTCAATATATATCTGGTCCTATATTGTTTATAATAGTATATCTCTACACTTTGAAGGTATTATGTTGCTCTAACTTTACAAGTACTCTTTGAAGTGGAGTGGTCAAGGAAGGAGCAGCAAAGACCTGTCAGAGAGGAGAAGGAGCAAGCAAGGAACCGAGCGAAAGATCGAGGTTGGTATTCTTTGCTCCTCCCCTATCTACTTCTCGTAAAGGAAAACGAAAGTAACTTTATTCTGTTTGTTTCTAAGATAGCTACCCATCTTAGTGGGACTAGCAGTTCTGCATAGACACTAGATTTCCCGATAACAACAATGCATATCATGAAAGAAATAGTTTGAATTCCTATTGTTTCAAGCTACACTACCTTGGTTTAGCATCCTTTCAGATAAATAAAATACAAAGAGGCTAATAACTTAATTGGCGCCTTTGGTAAATGCAAGCATGTCGTTGTGAGCTTGATGCTCTAATTATGGTAGAAATGATTGTTGAAGTAAGCTAGGGCCACACTTCTAAAGCGTGGGAATTTTTCAATGCCACGAAAAGCAAGGGACTAAACCCTACGTGGAAACCTGTTGTATATTCATTTGTATAAGAATGTTGACTCTTCAATTCTGTTGGATATTAACAATCGTGGGAAAGTTGATCCTGAATGAGGAGACACTCATTGAATGTGTCTGAGTCAACAAAAAGTTTCATTGTTTGTCAAAGTTCCTCCGCAGCTTCAATACGACTTTTCCTGCAGCTATTGTTTTAAAAGTTCTATTGCTTGGCTATAAAACCCCGTGGGAAAGTTGATCCTAAATGAGGAGACACTCATTGAATGTGTCTGAGTCAACAAAAAGTTTCACTGTTTGTCAAAGTTCCTATACTTAGTACTTGTCATGGCCACCAACATTCAAATCAATCATAAATAAGTAAAAAGCACCCATTGTTACTAATGCAGTGAATAGGAATTAAAAGACACAACACTGGAGAGGCTAATTAGGTGACAATATTGAGTAGATGGTTTGCACAGTGGTAAGAAAAAGTGCAACAATTGCTCCCGCTAGAGCTAGACTTCTCCAGGGCAATGAGAAATTCTCCTTCACAAGCTCGGTAAACCAAACCTTGAATTTTCTTTTGTAGTGATCATCTACATCTCCCTTTAGTTTTTCCAATGCATCTGTCCGGCTCATGGTGACTCCCTTGCATAGACCATTGAAGAGCTTGACAACCTCTGAATCACTCCCAAGGTAATTTATAATGATGTCACTTTTCCTGAGCACGGCTACATGTTCTTCAGAGTTGATCAAATCGTCCATTAGAATCAAGTAACATGTCACATAATTCATTTCAGATGCCCTGCACGCCTCAAAAGTGATTAGATTATAGAAGAGTACCTCTGTGTGATTAGTGATAAATTAGAGTGCTTTTACACCCAAAATTGATCTTCTGGATGCCTCCATCACATAGCATAAATTTGATCCGAGAATTTCCTAATTCTACGGCACAAGGGATGCGTCTGACACCATTTACTGCTTTCTCCACAGCATTGCAGTTGATTTGTATAAGAATGTCAACTCTTCAATTCTACTGGATATTAACAATCGTGGGAAAGTTGATCCTGAATGAGGAGACACTCATTGAATGTGTTTGAGTCAACAAAAATTTTCACTGTTTGTCAAAGTTCTTCCAAAGCTTCAATATGACTTTTTGTGTGCAGTTATTGTTTTAAAAGATCTGTTGCTTGGCTATAAAACCCTGTGTGAAAGTTGATCTTGAACAAGGAGAAACTCATTGAATGTGTCTGAGTCAACAAAAAGTTTCACTGTTTATCAAAGCTCCTCCGCAAGCTTCAATACGACTTTATACGAATTTTCTTGTGCAACTATTGTTTTAAAAGTTATATTGCTTGGCTATAGAACCCCGTTAAAGGAGAGTTTTATATTGAAAGTATATTTGCACCCAAGAGAATGTGCCTCATTTAATGAACTTGGGTGATGGGATTTTACCCTTGTAAAATCTTGGCAATAAATTTTGGATATTTCTCAGAGAATTATGCCCTCTAACCTATTGAGAACTAGCCAACACTTAATTATTTTTCTCAGGATTTTGTTAAATGGTTGGGAACGAAATGCCCTTGATTAAGCATTTCAACCATTATTCTACCATAAGGAACTATTTCAGACACCAATAGAAAGATAATTGCACACCAAAATCTCTAGAACTTTGCTCATCAAACATGCAATTACAAATTTATCTCATGGCACAAATATTTGTGAAAGAATTCATGAAATTAGTACCTTCGTGAGTTCTGCCCAATTTGCACCAATGTCAAATTTTGCTTCCACTGCAATGCATAAATCTTGCTGCAATCTAGCTAGGGCAGCACCAATGTCAAATTTCGCTTCCACGGCAATGCAGAAATCTCGCAATCTAGCTAGGGCGGCACCAATGTCAAATTTTGCTTCCATGGCAATGTAGTCAATGGCAAAATCTAGCTCCAATCTACCTAGGGCTGGTTTCTCACCACCAAAACTAATTTTCCCAATGGGTTTTTTGGACACTGTAGCCTCACAGGATTCCAAACTCTCTAAGAGTTTTCTTCTTCAAAAATACAAATGACCAAAATGAGGAGAATGCTCATTTGCCCTTTTTATAATTTCCTTTTCATTTCTGGCTTTTTATTTTATTAAAATTATTATTTTTTTCAATTTCCCTCCTATTTAAAAAATTATTATTTTTTCAATTTCCCTCCTATTTAAAAAATATTATTTTTTTCAATTTCCCTCCTATTTAAAAAAATATTATTTTTCTTTTTCAATTTCCCTCCTATTTAAAAAAATATTATTTTTTTCATTTTTACCTCTTACTTTATAAAAGCTAACATAAGCTGAAGTGGGAAAGGAAATTGCTTTGAAAATACAAATGACCAAAACTAGGAGAACTCTCATTTGCCCTTTTTATAACTTCCTTTTCATTTTTGGCCTTTTATTTTATTAAAATTATTAGTTTCTTCAATTTCCCTCATATTTAAAAAAAAATATTATTTTTTTCATTTCCCCTCTCATTTTATAAAAGCTAACATAAGCTGAAGTGGGAAAAGAAATTGCAAAGTGAGTGAATGATAATGATATGTTGTTTAAAGATTACATAAGTTTTTTAATTAATTTGTAAAAAAATAATAGAAGATTTATGGAAAAAGGTCTATGGATAATGTAATAACATGATCTTTAAGATGATTAAGAATATTTTCACACACTTTAAACAATGTGAAGATAAGGGTTTTTTGAATTGGTCAAATATTATGAGTAGTGATAAGATTTGTGGTACAAGTGCCAATATTGCCATGTTTTGCACAATTATGAGGGCCCTCCTAAGTAGGACATGGCTATGGGTGTATTGTCTCTAACCAATTCTTTCAATTTGAGAGTTAATGTTTAGGAAACAAATGTTTTCCTGTGTGCTTGAACCCTCTATACCTGTTGACAGAAGGTGATGTTCAAGGAGTGTATAAGGAACATGTGGTTTTCTTGGCCTCTAAGGAAGGTTTTTGGTTCATTGGAAATAGTAATGATGTAAAGTCATTAGAAGTTGAAGAAAAATGTGTTCTTAGTTGTGGGGGAATATATTGCATTCAACCAAATCCTTGAACTTTCAAGATGTGCTTTGCATGAAATTTTATTGGCAGGAGGGTAGGGATGGGCTGCTTTCTGAGATAGATAAAGTAGAGTCGGAGTTCAAGTTTATGCTATATACTAGCAACTCACATAGTAGCAAGAGAGATGCATTATTTTTGTCTTTTGGAACGAAGAAGGTGTAGTTTCTATATCAAATGAAGTTTGGTTTGTGGATAGGTCTTATTTTTCTATAAAACCCCACCACTCCTTTTTTATGTTAGGGATGAGACCATGTCAGACACCCTAGTATGGATAAAACTTCTTGGACTCCCCTTGGAACCTTACACTATTCAAGATTTATGCACAATTGAAAAGAAGCTAGGAAAAGGTATTCTCATGGATGATGTCTTTGTTTCTAAAAGATAAAGGTCAATTGTAAGGATATTAGTTTATATTGATGTAACTATAGGTCTTTTTGAGACAACTGAATTGATTATTAAAAAAATGCAAGTGTTCTTTACATACACTTTCCCAACCCCCGATCAATTTTCACATTTTTTATGTTGTACATGGTGGCCATACTTGTTGGTCCTTCATTTTGTCATAGTAAATATGACTTGTAACCTTTTCCAATTAACCAAATAGTATTTATATTATAAATGTGACTTTAAATTTAATTGATTTATTAAAGATAATTCAACCAACTAATTATCCTTCCAACTCTTCGTGTTTTGTAAGCTTATATCCTGTAGTGCTTTGAAGTTAGAATATTTTGTTGTGATGGTGGTGTTTGATCATGGATTTGTGGAAAAATCTAGAGTTTTTCCCCCCTCCTTAAGCCATCTTATGTGATATTTTTGGCACCAGAGAAATTCTTCCTAAATGCAACCTTCTTCTAATTGAGTGAGAAGCTCACTTTCTTCCTCAACTAATTTGTCAGATCGACCTTCAAGAATAATGCATTGTTGGACTTATTCCATGTGATCCTCTAATTCCTATTTGATTTGGTGGATGTTCCAAAAATATTCTCTATTCCATTTTTTTATTTGAGCTTTTAAGAACTTGATTTTCTATTGGAATTGGTGCATAATTGAGCCCAGTCGAGGAGTGGCTTCCTACCACCATTATTGGGAATTTTCCAATAAGGAAGGATCCCTAAGAAAAAAGCTTTCAAAGCGAAAGGGTATATTTTTGGGGCTTGCTTTGATATTTTCTTCCAAGCTTACAGGCCAATGATATGATATGCAACATGGAAGGATTAAAACCTCCACAAAGGTCTCATTGTCCCAAGGAGCTTTTGAGACCAAAAATATGTCAAATCTGGAAGTAATTTGAGGGCAACCACCTTTTTTATTATTCCAAGTAAATATCCAATGTATAGTATATGCATATGTGGCATGCAGGTCTTGCATGAGGTCAAGGAAGAGCTATGCATCAGAGTCCAGTTATTGCAAGCCACCTTTTTTTCTTTGATAAATTTAATGATGTGGAAGTTAACTACTATTATCCATGGATATTTTAAACATATGGAGTGGAGATCATTCAATAGAGCTAGACCACATGCATTTGTAATTCTACCTATTGACTTAAAAATTTTGAATTGAAAATCACCTGAAAGAATGCATGGGGCTATAGTTAGATTGGTGATGGTACCTTCCACGGGATTTCATAGAAGAGCTAACCTTCCTACTTTTCCTTTTGCATCCAATTCCACTGAAGCACTACCTTTCTAACATTTCTCTAGGATTTCACTTACACGATCATTGGAGAATTTTGTTTTTTGTAGTATGAGTACTATAGGGAATTCCTTATGTTTTTAACCCTTTGGGAGCCTCATATTTCTTTTTTAATTGAGGCCCCTAATGTTCCATGTGATTAATTCCACTAAGAATGATGGGGAATGGAGTGGAATATATCCGTCATGAGAGCCATCTTACTTGAATTGACTAGCATGTCGCTCACTTCTTGTATGAGGTTTTTGTTGCTTTTTTTGCCATTCGTTTTTGCTTCCTTGTGGTGCTTTGAGGGTTCTTTGAAGTTATGAGTTTGGATGCCATATATTGACTAACCTTATCTTGGAGAGGTCACCCCTTTATGACTATAGAGTTTCAAGTAGGTTTGATACACCATCTACACTATTTGCTCACGATTGTTTACAAATATTTTCCTTTTAGCTCTTCTACCATGCTTGCCAAGGTTGCTTCTTCCACATACATTTCTTTTGCATCATCCTAGGTATCTCCTGAAATTGTTTTTTTGCTTTTTGTTTGTCTTCTCATGGCTCTTCTTGGCTGGTTTCTAGTGCCTTTATTTTGATAGAGCTTTGATCTATATTTGGATCCATAGAGTTCAGTTCTTGTATTTATTTTTCTGACATTTCTGTTGGAAATAATACTGAGAGGGGAGGTGAATCAGTATTATCTAATTCTTTTAATAAATCTTCCCTATTTGTCATTTGAATTATTTTTGCATGTCAGTACCATAAAATAATGAACATGAACAAAGAAAACAGATAGTCACACCAAAGAACACAAGATGTAAGGTGGAAACCCAATGTGGGTGAAAACCACCTGCTGCAATATGTCTCTATCTTCTTTCAAATTAGAAACTCCTTTTACAATGGTTATGTACTGGTGCAGTCCTTTACCAGTACGCAGGCTGCAACCTGCAGAGAACTACAACTCTCTCTCTCGTTTTCCAGTCTCTCCTGGAAGGGAGCTACAACCCCCTACTTCTTTTCTTACAAGGACCACTTTTCATAAAATTTCAAACTGGATCCATAAGCATCAAATGATCATCAAGTATAAGAAAATCACCCAGTCAACTGTAGTAACCAGATCAACAATAATAGAACCAAACCTAGAACACAACAATGATAAACAAAGATTTCAAGAGAAGTAAGCAGCTTCACCCATGTAATGCCTGCTTACAATACGCACTGTACTCAACTGCTCACCTACTTACGTACGCACTGTACTCAACTGCTCACCTGCTTACCCACGCTCTGTGTCCATTGAATTGTCTGCGGATCTTCGCACCTGCAACCCTTCTGTTCCTGCGTACCGGCGCACCTGAAAGGCTTCGTGCCAGCGTATATACGCACTTTTCTTTCACTGTACCTGCGTACCTTCGGGCATAGATGATTTCAAGACTTCAAGAATAACCCAGACAGTCAGATCTACAGATCTGATCATGCACCGAGGAGATCTCCATCCATCAGTAGACTCGCCTTATTTAGATCTAGACATTACTCCCAAGAGATCATAATATTTCAGATCTAGCTCTCATAAGATGTTCAACCCAAAAACATACACAAGCCAAATGATCTGCTTTGCTTTATATAGGAAAGCTCTTCCTCAATCATGGATCAATACCACGGGCCGACACCGTAATAACACAAATACCGTCGGCTAAATATCAAAGGTTAAACATAAGAAACCCCACGTGTGCTTTTCTCTGCCTTGAAATGAGTGCACTGGGGGTACGCACCTCCTGAACAGCTGACCTGTGTGTCTGGCCGCGATCCCTTCTCGGTGTACCTATGGGTACGCACCTTCTGAACTGATCTCCTGCGTACTTCTTAATTTTTCAAGCCTTGCCACGGGAGTTGCCATCAAGTACAACATCTGTAACATATAGCCATACCAGAAACATAATGCCAACAATCTCCCCCTTTGGACTTGATGGCAACCTCACAAACTTCAGCTTCATTCTCCCCCTTTGACATCAAGGGCAAAGGGTTATGCTCCCCCTAAGAACATGCTCCCCCTGAATATGAGCCAGATCTGCTGCGACGAACCATAATCCACCATGAAAGAGATAGAGACATATTGCAGCTACTTCCAAGATCTCCTTCTGTACATCCTCCATAATGCCAACAATGCATTATATGCTCCCCCTGAACCTGTACCATCAATCAGAAGAGGTTCAGCAATAAGATGATGCATCAACAACCCCCAGCTTTTGCCTGATGTATTCAAAAGTGTCCCTGGGCAATGGTTTGGTGAGTATATCAGCAACTTGTTCCTTAGAAGGAACATACTCCAACTTGACCTTCTGTTCAAGCACTTGTTCTCGGAGAAAATGATACTTGATTGGTATGTGCTTTGTTTTTGAATGCATAACAGGATTCTTTGAGATGCTAATTGCACTTGTGTTATCACATAAGATGGGGATAGGTGGTGTACAAGTGATTTGAAAATCCTACAAAGTCTACATCATCCAAAGGAGTTGGGTGCAACAAGATGCAGCAGAAACATATTCCGCTTCAGCTATAGACAAGGCAATCGAACTCTGTTTCTTGCTGAACCAAGATACCAGTCTGGAACCCATAAAGAATGCACCACCACTTGTGCTTTTCCTGTCATCCACACTTCTGGCCCAATCTGCATCTGTATAAGCATGAAGTGTAAGATCTGTATCTCTAGGATACCATAAGCCATAATTTTGAGTCCCTTGAAGATATTTGAAAATTCTCTTCACTGCCTGAAGATGAGTCTCCTTCGGATTTGCCTGAAATCTTCCAACTATTCCAACTGCATGCATGATGTCCGGTCGGGTACCTGTTAAATAAAGTAAACTTCCAATCATAGATCTATAGGTTGGTTGATGTACTGCTGCAGATTCATCATTTGCACTGAGGCTACATCCTGTGACCATGGGTGTACATACTGGTTTTGCATCTTCCATGCCATATTTCTTCAAAATCTATTTGAGATACTTGGTTTGAGATAAAAAGATTCCTCCTTCTTTTTGTTGGATTTGCAAACCAAGGAAATATGTCAGTTCTCCTAGCAAGGACATTTCAAATTCTTTCTGCATGACCAAGGCAAAGCTTTGACTCATAGCTTCTTCATTGCTGCCAAAAATAATGTCATCTACATACACAACAAGTATTAGCAATTTGTCATTTTCAACTTTTATATAAAGATTGCTATCTGCTGATCCTTTTGAAAAGCCTTGTTGATGAAGATATTTGTCCAAACGGTAGTACCAAGCCCTTGGAGCTTGTTTGAGACCATAGAGAGCCTTTTTCAATCTGCATACAAGATTTGGATCATTTCCAAGAATGAACCCATCTGGCTGTTCAATGTATACTTCTTCTTCCAAGTCTCCATTCAGAAAGGATGATTTCACATCCATTTGAAATACTTTGAAGTTTTGAAAACTTGAGAGAGCAAGGAACATTCAGATGGCCTCAAGTCTTGCAATAGGAGCAAAGGTTTCTTCAAAGTCTATTCCTTCTTGCTGCGCATACCCTTTACAGACAATTCTGGATTTGTTTCTAATTACTTCTCCATTTTCATTCAATTTATTTTTGAAGACCCATTTTGTTTCGATAACGTTCTTATCCTTTGGTCTAGGAACCAGCTCCCAAGTGTTGTTCTTTTCGATCTGCTCAAGTTCTTCATCCATTGCTTTCACCCAACATTCATCTTTGCATGCCTCTTTCACATTTTGTGGTTCAGTAGAGGAGAGTAATGCCAAATAGCTTGAAGCTTCTGCAACTGTTCTTCTTGTTTGTATGCCTGCTTCTTTCTTCCCCATAATCTGAGATTTTGGATGATTCTTCTGAACATATCAGGATGGAGTCTTTTCTTCTATTCTTGTTTGCTCCTCTGGTTCTTCTTGAGGTTCTTCTTCTTCATCATTCTGTCGTTGAGGGTAGCCTTCATCTTCTTCGATGTCTTCATGATGTACTTGCCTAGGAATGTATCCCTTCTCATCAACCACTACATCAATGCTGTCAACAATTCTGCCAAGTATTTTATTGTAGCATTTGTATGCTTTGCTATGTGGAGAGTAACCAAGAAGAATGCCTTCATCTGCTCTAGGTTCAAGTTTGCCAAGCTGCTCATCAGTATTCTTGATATAGCATTTGCTTCCAAAGATTTTGAAGTGCTTTACCGAAGGAGTCCTACCACTCCAGAGCTCATGGGGAGTTTGAGTGCTGTTCACCTGGACATTTGTTTTGTTGAGAATAACAACCGCAGCATGTGCAGCTTCACCCCAGAAAGTTGCGGGAGTTCCTGACTCATCAAGCATAGCACGAGCCATTTGTTGGACTGTTCTGTTCATTCTTTCCACAACTCCATTTTGCTGAGGATTTCTAGCTGTAGAGAATTCTCTTCTTATCCCATGTTCTTCACAGAAATCGAAAAATTCATTTGAGGTAAATTCCCCACCTCTGTCGGATCTGAGGCACTTAATTTTGTGACCTGATTCATTTTCAACCAAGGCTTTGAAGGATTTGAATTTTTCGAATGCTTCATCTTTGTGCTTCATAAGTCCTAACCAGACAAACCTGGAGAAATCGTCAATGAATAATATCAAGTATTCTTCTCCTCGAGGTGTTCTTTTCCTGAAAGGACCGCATGTATCTGTATGTACTAGCTCAAGAGGCATGCTAGCTGATCCTTCTTTTTCTGGAAAGTTAGTTCTGGTTTGTTTTCCAAACTAACATGATTTGCATATGGTGTTGTCAGGAATTTTGATATCTGGAAGATCGCCAACTGCCGATATTTGCATGCTTTCCTTATTTGTGAAAAGCTTAGATGTCCCAACCTCCGATGCCATAACCAGTGCTCATCATCCTTGCTCAGATAGCATTGTTGTTGTCCTTCTTCAAATATGTACAGATTATTTGGAGTTCTTTTGCCTTTGATCACTGTTTTACCTGTATCAAGATCACGAACAAGACATCCATTTGATCTGAATATAACCTTGGTTCTTTGATCACACATCTGGCTGACACTTAGAAGATTATGCTTCAATCCATCAACATACAAAACATTTCCAGCCTTGACCTTTTCTTTTAACTGAGCAATACCTTTTCCTTTTATAGTTGCAGGAGTATCATTTCCAAAAGAAAATTTCTTTCCCTTTTCTAGAGCAGAATATGACTCAAGTTTTTCTTTATCACCTGTCATATGCTTCGAACAACCACTGTCAATGTACCATAGATTTTCCTGTCCCTTTGCATAAAATGCTATCCCACATCTTTCTGTTTGTGGTTCCTTTATTCTCCATGTTTTGGTGTTTGAGGCTTGTTCCTTTTTCTGCTGAAACCGGCTCCTGCATTCAGAGTCTTAATGACCAAATTTATTGCAAATAGAACATTCAACTTCATTTTCAAGAACCGAAAAATTGTTATAGGTCCTTTTTGTAATCCCGGTCATACTTCTTTGTTTTTGAGCTTCCCTAGTCATGATCGTTTTATATGCAACACATTGAGCTGCTTTGTGACCAAAGTTATGGCAAGAAAAGAATTGTCCATTGAAGAAACTTCAGCGGTTATCGAATCTACCAGCCAATTGATTGTAATTTCTATTGTCATCTATTCTTGAACCAAATTGAGAAGATTTTACCTGTGGCTGGTTGTAGTTTTTGTTCACCCTTAAGATGGATTGCCCCTGATAGTTTCTGTTTGCAATTCGTCCCTGCTTTACCTGATGGTCTTCATTGTGCTTTTGCTCATTTCTTCTTGCTGCATCAAGATAACTTCTTGAGGTGGATGCTTGAGAAGTTTCTCCATTATAGCCCAGACCTGTTTTGTTTAGTGGAGACCGCTGCACATTGATAATCTCATCCAAAGTTTCAGATCCTTTGACAAACTTAAGATTAATAGCTTTTGTTTTCTCAATCTCTTTTCTAAGACCAACAATTTCACCTTCTAATTTTTCAAGATGTTTTTCCTTTTCATCAATTTGAAATTGTAGAGTATCAATGATCATATTCTTTTCTTCTATACATCTCTTGAGTCTAGTAATTTCTTCATAAAGGTTATCCACATCTATAACATCCATATAATCATCATCTTCAAATGCCATTAACAATTTATATTCATTACCTCGTTCACCTTCATCACTGTTTGATAGACCATCACTATCTTCATGAGTGTAATAGCTTTTCTTATTTGCACTCTGTTTCTTGTTCCATCTAGAAGGTTCCTTTTCTTTATCCTTATAAGGACATTTTGCAGCATAATGACCTACTCTTCCACAAGAAAAGCATTTAAAAGGTAACTTACCTCTGAACCTTCCAGAACCCCTTTGAAGATTTCTGAAAAAATTTGATTCTTCTTCCTCTTCTTCTGGGACGTGGCTTGCTTCATAATAATCTCCTTTGCCTGATGCCTTGAAAGCAACTTCTCTTCTATCTGATGGACCTCCCTTTCTCATTTCATAAGTAGTTAGAATTCCATGTAGCTGAGACATAGTAAGAATTCGTAGATTTTCCTTTTCTTCTATTGCAGATACTTTAGATTCAAACTTGGGGGACAATGATCTTAGAACCTTTTCAACCATAATAGCCTCTTTTATTTCTTCACCCAAATTTTTCATACAATTAACAATCTCATCTACCCGAAGAAAATAGTTAGCCACACTTTCATCATTATACATCTTGAGAGTCTCATACTGAATCCTGAGAGTTTGAAGTTTAGCACGCTTTACCTGTTCATCTCCTTCATAGCTCGTGACAATTTTGTCCCATATTTCTTTTGCGGATTTATAGTGCATTACCTTCATGAATTCCAATTTGGATATACATCCTAAGAGGGTACTGACTGCTTTCGCATTTGTTTCATACTTCTTTTTCTCGACTACATCTGTAGGAGTAGCTGAAGGAAAAGTGTAGCCTGTCTCTACGATGTCCCAAACTTCTGTACCAAGAGATTGAAGATAGGTAGTAACTCTTACCTTCCAATAATTGAAGTTTGTCCCATCAAAAATCGGTGGCCTGATTGATGCTTCTCTTTTGTAGTTGCTCATGATGAACGATCTACCTTCAAGCGATCAAGCTTCTCTGAAGGACCTGCTCTGATACCAATTGTTGGAAATAATACTGAGAGGGGGGGTGAATCAGTATTATCTAATTCTTTTAATAAATCTTCCTTATTTGTTCTTTGAATTATTTTTGCATGTCAGTACCATAAAATAATGAACATGAACAAAGAAAACAGATAGTCACACCAAAGAACACAAGATGTAAGGTGGAAACCCAATGTGGGTGAAAACCACCTGCTGCAATATGTCTCTATCTTCTTTCAAATTAGAAACTCCTTTTACAATGGTTATGTACTGGTGCAGTCATTTACCAGTACGCAGGCTGCAACCTACAGAGAGCTACAACTCTCTCTCTCGTTTTCCAGTCTCTCCTGGAAGGGAGCTACAACCCCCTACTTCTTTTCTTACAAGGACCACTTTTCATAAAATTTCAAACTGGATCCATAAGCATCAAATGATCTTAATTCGATATACAAGTTGAAATTCTTTGAAATTTTAGCAATAAAATCATAGAAATGAGATCATAAAAATACCTTTCAAGCATATCCATACACCTTGGAGTTCTTGAAGGTTGCAATTTTATCCATATGCAGACAACATGTTTTCTGCTTCGAATTGTGGCGAAAAAATCAAACCCAAATTAGGAGAAGAATATTTCAATTAAAGCTCGAAAAAGAGCGAACCCAAAAATGCTCAATCACATCCAACTTTTAATGCATTTCACTAGGGTAAAAAAACTCAATATACCCTACTATCTTTTCCGGAGCATTGATAAGATGGCCTATATTGTCCAGAAAAGAGAGTATGAACATCAAATGAAGAGTCTCTTTCATCATTCCCTCATTAAAATCATAGTCCTTTATCATCTCAAAGAGCTCAACATTGTTGGTCAAACCAATTTCAGACAAAGGGAGACTTTGGGTTGGGCACAACACTGTTTTTCCAATGACTTGGTTGGGTTCCCAAGTTGCAAAAATAGTAAAGCTATCTATGAGGGCATGACAATTAGGGAGTGCCAAGGTGTGCCTGGATTCTAGTCAAAGTAGATATCAAAGATATTTTATTCAAGGCCATTGAATTGGTTTATGAGGAAAAAGTCTAGACCCATAACATTGATTATTGGAAAATCTCATTTCATTATTTCAATTGTTACAAAGTTGGACATGTTCAGACCTAGTGGTTAGAGTTGAAGGCACTTTTCTCCGACAACAAGTAAATTTTGTGTAATCTCTTTCTTTTTCCCAAGGGTTTTCACTGTCTTGGTTGTTGGACAGTGGGTCTTGTCAATAATTAATTACGTCCCACCATAGTTTCGAATGGAAGTTGATATTGTTAATTATGAGCCCAATCATGTCCACATGAGGCATTCAAATCCTAGTATGAATTTACAGGTGACACTTCATTGTCTTAATAAATCATCTCCAACCAAATCATGAGGTGTTTCCGAGATGGATGATGTTCCAAGGTAGATATTTAATTTGAGCATGAGTTGTCCAAGGTTGTTTTCGTTTTGAGCAAAAATAGTAGCGAAAAAGAGCTAAGCTCTCATTGTAGCTTTGAGGTAGTAACTATCCCTAAGTCTCAGCCAAACTCCCTTTCATTTAAGATTTTTAAGCCTCTTTTGGTCCCCCATGGTTCCAAAGCTTTGTCTAAGCCAAAGCTCTATGTTAGAGTGAAACAAGATAAGTTTTCAATGGTCATTGGTAAGGATATCAGGTTCTAGGATATCCCAAACTTGTTAGAAACTACTTTGGTAGGAAGATTTTATGGTAAGACAGTGAAAAAGGCATCTCTCATTGCATGGGTTTTGGAAAATTGGATGTCAGCCTTGGGTTATATGTCAGTTTTCCATGGATTTGTTCGTGGTTGGATAGGCTTTCAATTTTGGCTGAGGGTGGACTATAATAAGATGAAGGAGACAAAATGGGATTGGGGGCAATCGAGCCTAGTCCTGGAAACATGGTTGGTGGATTTTGATCCCGCTCACAAACATATCTCGGTGAAACAACTTTGGGCTATATTGTCGAGACCCCCCTTTGTCTTCTAGACAAAGGAGGCCCTTCACGCTATTGGCAAGAAGCTTGTTAGATTTTTTTTGTGGACCCTAATTGGTATATTTCAATTAATAGGCAGTGGGTTTGGATTCTAGTCAAAGTAGATATCAAAGAGTGTTTATTCAAGGCCATTGAATTAGTTTACAATGAAAACGTCTAGACCCATAAGATTGATTATTGGAAAACGTCATTTCATTGTTTCAATCATTACGAAGTTGGACATGTTTAGACCCAATGGTTAGATTTGAAGGCTCCAATTTTGAGGAAAAAGAGAATTTGGAAGTAAGTTAGAAGCAATTTTGAACCAAAACCTACAATTTCAAATTATCAAAAAGTTCATGTCAGGTTGGAACCTATCCTTAAGGTTTAGCGAGAAGTTTAAGTAAACATTACGCCCCCTTATGCCAATATTAATTCCCCTTCGTATTCTTCTTTGGTTTTACTTATTCATATAAATTATTTTACTTTGATGGATTTCCCTATTATTTTGCATTCTCCTCTCCATCTTCCCTCTCTTTTCCTTGCCCCTTCTATTCCTAATCGTATCTTGGCCCCTCTGACCTTGAACTGTCAAGCCTCCCTAAAGAGGTTAAAATTGTAGTGAATAAGCCTAAACATTCAAATTTCCCCAGCACTCTCAAGCCTAAGGTTAGACTAATGGAAGAATGTTTATCAAAAGGAGGATTAGCTTCAGAACCACAAATATCAAATGCAACAAGTTGAAAATCTCACCTTCTTAATGCACAACAAAAATCATGACAAAATATTAAAAGGGGAAAAGGAAAATGAAAATGAAATACCTTTCAAAGAGGTTGGGAAAAAATAGGACTTGTAGGAGGCAAGCCTACGATTGCAATAAGGGGTTGGGAAAAAGTAGTTTCAGATAAAGGGAGACTTTAAGCTATGGACAACACTATTTTTTCAATGAATTGGTTGGGTTCCCAAATCGCAAAAAATGTAAGCCTATCTATAAGGGCATGATAACAAGGGAGTTCCAAGGTGTTCTAGGGAATGACAAGAAGTGCTAACACATGTGAGACGGTTCCAAGACATGTTAGGAATGCTAAGACATGCCAAGATGTGCCAAGTTCTATGGTGTGGCACCAACGCATGTTAGGGAGTGCTAGGGAAACACAAGGGAGCGTTAGCGAGTTCCAAGTGTGCTAAGGAGGATCAACCCCACCAAATTTAAGCACATTAACCCAAGGATAACACAAGGATCCAGTGACCCAAATTGCAACCAGATACAAAATCCATTTCAAAATATTCAACCCAGATGATTTCTAAGGAAATACATGTGTTAGATTGTCGTGGCGGAAAAAGTCATTTGTGCGGACACAACTGACCTCCCTAGGAGTCTAAACTCTCTAGCGACAAACAAGACAAAATGGAGTGATCTTTCTCTAAATATACCTTTTAAAACACGAAAACTACAAGTGTTTAGGCTTACCTTATTCCAAAACGCTGTTGTTGTAGTCCGTCCTTGCCGATCCGGATGAGCTCCTCCTTCAAGTCAATTCCTGCAACCACAAACAATCAAACAATTACCAAGCACTTTCATTTCATATAATAAAACATATATTCAACATGCAGACCAAGGAACACATGAAATAACTCATTAACACAAGCTATTGAGAAAAATAAACCAGTTTGTATTAATAATGAAACAAAGAAACTCTTACAACCTGGCCTTGGTGTTGTGCAAGTTCCTCCCAGGGTCCATCAAGGGTTTTCCTCTACTTTGACAAAGCTCACCCACTTCCAAGTAGAATCAAGCAAAGACAATCTCTCCTCACAAGGTTCTAAATGGGAGTCCTAATTCCTGCAGCATTTACCCAAAGAAAATGTATAGCTCCAACCTCTTCTCCTTCTGGCTCAACGCCTTTATTTATAGTGCTGTAAAGAGGTTATTCAGGTCCACCATCAATGGGATAATCCCCCTCTTTGGGTGGGATAACTCCCTTATTGATGGGATAAGTTCCTCCTTAATAGGGATACATGAACCAACTGGAGGCGCATCCATTTCATCAAACCGACCTCTAGAAAGTTCTAGAAGTAACCACAAGTAACTTTTTTAAGATGAAACTTGCGCATTTTGCCTTTTACAGAAGGACACACCTGTCCCTTAACATACAGAGCGTCCATGGACGCAACTTTTGTGAACATTGTGAGCGTCCCCGCAGGTAAGGCTAGAGAGAACCTGCGACCCCAGAGATAAACACATTTTTTACAAGACTTTCTCTCTTCTTTGAGTTTGAGATGGATAGCAGAGGCATAAGACTTGCCTAAGAGGGTAGCATGACTGTTGATTTGAGCCATACTAACTGTAAGTAGTCATGGTGACATTTTTTAGTGTAACAGATTGCCCCCTAAAGTGCGAAGCCTGGAATAGATTAGGGTTTTGTAATTCTAGGAAGGGTGAAGCGCTTTATCATTTCAAGGATTGTCTTGTGGATGACCTGGTTGGAACCTGCAATTTTCAACACAAAATACATGTATAAGATTATATCATCACTGAGGTAGGCATTCCCATACTCAGATTCAAAACTTTAACTAATGGACTAACTACTCTGATACAGGAATGATCTTGCAGTACATCATTTTTATAGACTTTTGTAGACACAGTATGGACGCAGCCATCTATTTATGATTAGTCTACATAGATAATGAATACAAAACTCCTCGCAGCCTGGATGGTAGAAACTAGATCCAGGGTCTTCACTTCTACTTCCCGAATTGGTACGATTCTAGCCATGTGATTAAATGATTTGATGTCGAACATGTTAGAAACCACTTGATTACCAGTCGATGATGTAAACTGTTAACAAGCGTGAGAGAGACCACTAGTAATGTCAATGGTTCTCAAAGTACCAAGCACAACCCGTGAAATGTGAATAGATGTTTTGATGTCGAACACTTCACGGAATCCTTTGATCGAAAGTCAATGATGTAAACTAACGTCAAAGGCGAGAAACCTGCCATTGATGCATGCAGAATTCAAGGTACTGTCGATTCCTAAGTCATCTTTCTAGATAATGTGTCGATGTCGATAGAAAGCGACCCGTTGCAGGTAAGCCCGCACCACGAAATCATTGTTCAAGTTGAAGAAATGTTGCTGTAAGGACTGACTCAGGGATGGTCAAATGGATGACAAGCATTTTGCAGATGAAAGTTTTGCTTGCAGACCTCTTGAACACATAACGACACGACAGATGGCTTGGTGACGAATAACTCAAAGTTAATCCCCGGAACCCGGTTAAAGACTTTCAAAGTGGTTTGGTCAACTATGAGGTAAAAGATTTCCCAACCCAGGTGAATGAAAAGTGTCGTGTTCAAGAGTGGTAATAAAGTTTCTTTTGAGACAAAAGGTAACAAACAGGTTCATTCTTCTCTCTTTTCCCCCACCATTTCTGGCAAGTACCTCTTTATTTTTAACAAGCTTGAGGAGGATAACATATGCTTGATTATAAGCTCATCCTTCGGACGAGTCCAACCTAGTTTAAATTCGAACCCTAGGAAGGAGTGGTTCGTTCCTGTTTGTAATTGAACAGGTCCTCTACTGTAAAAGTTTTAACGAGCCCAGTATAGGAGAAACTCGGCGTTTTTCAATTTTAGAGAGTCTGAAAAAACAAAAGGAGACTCCAAGTTGAACTTTTTCGTAGATTTGTGTCCCTCAAGCCCGAAAAAGTATAAAATAATACCTGGGGGAACCGCTTGATCTTGCGACCAAGGAGTACTTTCATAATTAGTGCCACTGACCTGAAAAGTAAAAAGCGATCAAGGACACGTCGTTTTATTTCCGTATCGAGTTTGAAACGACAAAAACCCGACAATCTTTTCCTGATTTTACGGTCAGAAAAGAGCTATAAGGGGACCGTCTTTTAATTCCGTTTTAACGAGTGTAAAAGAAACGCTCGGCAATCTTTTCATTTTTTAGGAGTCAGAAAAGGGCTTAAAAGATGACTCTAAGGTGTCACTTTTTCGTAAGTTTTAACGAGTTCGAAAAAATGATAAAAATGTACTCATGGTTTTCACTTTTTCGTATGTTTTAATGAGTTTGAAAAAATGATAAAAATGTACTCATATAGCCGACTTTCAATTTAATTTACGAGTAGGAAAAGACAGAAAGAACTCGGCATTTTCATTTGTTTTACGAGAATGAAAGATAGCAAAATAATCTCGGTATTTTCATGAGTTTAATGAGTCTTGAAAATAACTGAAATTGACTCGAGATAGGTTTCATTTTTACAAAAGCTTGAAACAGAGAAAAACTATGCTTTAAAGTAGTTTCATTTTTACACAAGCTTGAAACAGAGAGGAAACTGTGCTTGATGCCCCCTAAGCGTAACTGCTAGAGTGCATGCCCCCCCAGCTTCATTTCATTCAACCAGTTGGATGAAATGAAGGTTGAGTTACGAGATTATTTCAAAGACTCGACCTAAAACTGTAAGAAAATTATGCAAAACACTGAAACAACTAACCTAAATATACAACTTAACATTTACGAGATCTAGTCAATCTCTTGACTCAAGTAGAGGAGGATTTGTTTCATTTTC
This sequence comes from Pinus tabuliformis, assembly GCA_031772625.1. NCBI lineage: Eukaryota > Viridiplantae > Streptophyta > Pinopsida > Pinales > Pinaceae > Pinus > Pinus tabuliformis. Next base: position 664,079,097 of record CM062811.1, on the reverse strand, counting down.
TAAACGAGCTTGACACAGGAAAAGAACTATGCTCGGATTCGGTTTCATGTTTACACAAGCTTGAAACGAAAAACTATGCTTGTTACAAGTTCACACGCCCCCGGCATAATGATGCAAATCAAGGTACATGCCCCCCAAGCTTCATTGCATTCAATGAGGTGGATGGAATGAAGCTTTACTTTCAAAATCTTGGAAAGACTCGTGGGAGTTGTTTCATTTTGTAGTGAGCTTGACACAAGACAAGGAACTATGCTCATAACTACTTTCTACAATCTACCTAACAAAAAACTATACTTTAAAAACCTTGATTCATTTTTTAACGAGCTTGACACAAGACAAGGAACTGTGCTCTAAAATCCTTGATTCATTTTTTAATGAGCTTGACACAAGACAAGGAACTATGCTCATAACTACTCTACAATCTACCTACTTAACCTACCCTTGTTTCATTTGTTAACGAGCTTGACACAAGACAAGGAACTATGCTCAAAAATTTCGCATGCCCCCAGCATAATGATGCGAAATGAGATACATGCCCCCCAGGCTTCATTGCATTCAACCGGCTGGATGAAATGAAGGTTTACTTTCAATATTTAACTTGAAAAGGGAGTTGTTTCATTTTTAAAGAGGTTGACACAAGAAAATAACTATCCTCATACCTGATTCATTTTTTAACGAAGTTGACTCAGTAACAGGAACTATCCTCAAACCTGATTCATTTTTTAACGAGGTCGACTCAGTAACAGGAACTATCCTCAAACCTGATTCATTTTTTAACGAGGTCGACTCAGTAACAGGAACTATCCTCAAACACACTGATTCATTTTTTAATGAGGTTGACACAGTAAAAGGAACTTTCCTCACACACACTGATTCATTTTTTAATGAGGTTGACACAGTAAAAGGAACTTTCCTCACACACACTGATTCATTTTTTAATGAGGTTGACACAGTAAAAGGAACTTTCCTCACGACATCCAATTTCATTTTTTAACGAGGTTGAGAGAGGAACAAACTATCCTCGTAGACACCTGTTTCATTTTTTAACGAGGTTGGCACAGGAAAAGGAACTGTCCTCGCGACATTGATCATGGCTTTCAACTGGAAGAAAGACATGTCAATGGACACACCTTGATCATGGCTTCCAAAAGGTCTTCATCCGAAGGAAGAATAGTTTTTTGGAAGGAACACACGTCAAGGGACTCAAAAGGGATAAGAACATCGTGTTCAAATAATCCCATAGAGTTTTCCATGTCAATTACCGGATCTAAATCAAAGGAAGATGAGCAACCAGTGAGAGGCTCACTTACATCGGTAACTGAAAACATGGGATCGGTTGCCACATAATTAACCCGTGGCAGGGTAGATACCACTTTAGAATCAGGAACATTTAGGGGTGTCATATTATTGGTAGTTGAAAATAGACTAGGGAACGAAAGCTGGTCTACAGTCACAATACTGCCATTGTGAGGGAAAGACATCACGCAAAAGAGTGTCGATACGACAGCTTTCATTGCATAAACATAGTCTCGTCCAAGGAGTAAATTGAAATCCAAGGGACCTCGAACTACCATAAGATCAACACAAACAGTTTTACCTTCCAAGGTAATAGAAAACTTAGGAAGGATCCCTAAAGGTTCACTAATTGTTCTGTTAAAAGCTTTCAGATTCTGCGTAATAGGCGCAAGCTGAGGGGAACCCAAAGCTTTCCAAACAGCTGAGGATAAAATACTAACAGAAGCACCTTCATCTACCTGAGTACGATGTATGTCCCTACCACCAGCCTTGACAATGATTTGGAAAGGGATGGAGGAAGGAAGACGAGGTTCTGTCAGTCTATTCCAATCAAAGGAAAAGACCTCAGTACTTGGAGGGGGTTCTGTAGAAACAGGTGAAATGCCCCCCGGCATAGAAGAATCCGATGTAACAAGAAGAACATCAGGGGTATGAAATTTACTCTCGAAAAGGAGAGTGTGATCGAACGAATGTGAAATTGAATCGACCACTTGATCAACTAATTGATCATCAACCTGAGTGACATGAGTTTCACTCTCCAAAGGGAGAGTGTGATCGACTGTACTTGAATTTAGATCAATCACTCCGTCAGTTGACGGCAGGTTGGGAGAAAGTTTACGGTAACCACTTGGAAATTCTTGCTGTAGAACAGTAAGTTTTTCCAACAATGTTGAGGCTTCATCCATGTGAGGGCAAATGTGAGTTTGATGACTCCCTTTGCATAACTTACAAGGAAACCTAACTTTACCCTTTTTCCCAGGAACCTGACTATCACTGGTTGATGGATCAACGGAAAGTTGATGAGATTTTTCTGACCATACTTCCAAGACCTTTGGAATTCCAGGACAATTGACAAGGAAGTGGTCACCCTTACAAAGCCTGCAAGGGTATTTGGGTTTACGGTGCATGTCGGAATTTTCCTCAACACAACTAACACTTATAGCCATGGTTGGTTGGTTGACTTCTTTCTTATCTTGCTTCTTCTTCTTCTTCTTCTTCTTCCCTTTCTTCTTCTTCTTAGCCTCCTGGTTACTAGCATCAAGGCTTTTACCAGGCGAAGAGGAAGAAATGGAGGAAGAAAAATTAGGCGAAGAAGGTAAAGGGTCAACAGAAGGTTGGTGATGTTGAGATGGTGAACTCTGTTGAGGTGAAGCATCCGGTTGAGGTGGAACAATTGGAGTACTTTGGGCCAACGAAGTTGAAAATAACCATATCGGTAATCCTATTGTAAATCCAGGTAATGACAAAGTAGCCATGTAAGGAGGACCAACATTTCCAAAGTAAGGAAAAGTACTAGGATTCTCATTAGGAGGGGTTCCTAGGTTGATAAATTCCGGAACATTTGCCATTATATCCAACTTCAGTGAATTTTATTAACAATTTAAAACTAAAATTAACAATTCACAATTCACATCTAACAATTAAAATTCACAATTCACACCTATGGTCTCTAAAAGTAAAAACAAACAAATTAACACGCGCTATCAAATCTAGGAGTCAAACCACACACAAACAGTAGCCTTCCGGACCGAAAACACTAGTTGGTGATGAAATCCAACATCGCCGAATTCAGTACAGAAGTGGAGGGTGGAACAGTTACCCCGGCAACCTGCTTAATGAATAGACCGGCACAAGTTCCTCCACTTTAACCGTCTCGAAGTGAAGTGAACCCCCCGGAAAATCCAAGTGAGTATAACCGACGTCTGTTCCAGGTACAGTGGGACCTTCCCTCCACCGTCACCTCGGTAGAACCCTAAAGATTATGGTCACTAAGGTCACCAACAGTAACAAATACACCTGGGGGAACAGTCTAAACTCCGACAGCACGCAAGGGCAGAGTAGCAAGCTCAATCCCCTTACCGGCTCCTTGACAGTAATCCAAGGTTTACTGATAAGTGACCCTTGGCTCCTCGACAATGGTTAATCCGAGGTTTACCATTTGTAATACGTACTGTCTGGCGTCGTTCCCAACGAGGGGGGAATGATCCCCTCACTGGTTCGGACACGAGCTCGTGCTTCTCCTTTAAGAGGAGCTTTCCCAGAGTGCAATTGAAACAATTGGATTTAATCTACTCAAGATAAACTATCTGTTTGGTTTTGTAGTCTTGGAGAGTTAAGTACTCACCTACTCCAAGACCCTAGCCTAAGCTATGTTGGTGTTTCAGAGCCCTAGAAATGTAAAAATTACTAGATGAATTTTAATTAAGCGCTGTGTTATTAAGGCTGTTGTTACTCAAATGGGTAAATGGATATGAAACCAATGGTGTTATGACCCGACTCAAGTGAATGCAATCGAATATGATAATGTGATCTTTTCAATTCGATGAATCCTATCTAAAGTAAGGAGAGAGTTTCCATTCACTTCCAACAATGCAAAAAATTGATCACTAAGAGAAAATATAACAAATCCTCTAATGCACTAATTTTATCAAGAAAAACTAATGCAAATCAATTCCAAACCATTTTTTTTATTTTTTATTTTGTGTAAATTCAAACCAAAGAAAACTGATCTAAATCTACGATTGATTTTTCAGAATGTAAACTATGCAATTGTAATCTAAGCACAATTCACTTGAAAAGTATGCAAATGTAATCTATGCACATTTTTCATTCATATTCTGAAAATGAGAATTCTAATTGTGCAAATGTGATCTATGCAAAAGAATTCTCAAACACAAGACGACTCTAATGTGATATAAGAACCAATCAAGTGCAAATTGAGAAAATTGGGCGAGAGTTCCAAAGATCAAAACATAAAAACACTCAAAGGTGATTAACACTCATACACAATTTAGCCCCCCCCGGCGAATGAGGGGGAAATTTTTTTGCAAAAACAAAAGCAAAAAAAATGCAAAATTGTGAAAAGACAGAGAGAAACCTCCAAGTAATGACCAAAGGAAATCAAATTAAGAATTTCTCAAAAAAGAGACTCAAAACACCCAATCGATGAAAGCTAAAAGCAGGAATGCTAATGAAACAAGTTCAGGTGAAAATTTTTGACAGGGTACTAAAGGATCTGGGCAGAAAACACTAAGAAAAACCAAAATCTAAAAGCAATTAAAGCAAAAATGGAGTTTTCCTAAATTTTTACAGGAAGACGCAGGCAACCCGTTAGAACAGGCGCGGGCCCGCTCTGTGCAAACGGCAACAGCGCGTCCAAAGACGCACTGTGCAGTACTCAGAGGGTGCGTCCTTCTGGAAAAGTTAAGAAAAACCAAATCTAACTAAATCTAAAGCTAAGCCACCCAAATACTAATTCTCACAGTCAAAAACCAGAAAATAAAAATGATTTTCTCAGAGCAAAGTTCACACAAAGGAAAAGACTTTCACATTAATGGATTCCCCAGCGGAGTCGCCAATTTGTCGTGGCGGAAAAAGTCATTTGTGCGGACACAACTGACCTCCCTAGGAGTCTAAACTCTCTAGCGACAAACAAGACAAAATGGAGTGATCTTTCTCTAAATATACCTTTTAAAACACGAAAACTACAAGTGTTTAGGCTTACCTTATTCCAAAACGCTGTTGTTGTAGTCCGTCCTTGCCGATCCGGATGAGCTCCTCCTTCAAGTCAATTCCTTCAACCACAAACAATCAAACAATTACCAAGCACTTGCATTTCATATAATAAAACATATATTCAACATGCAGACCAAGGAACACATGAAATAACTCATTAACACAAGCTATTGAGAAAAATAAACCAGTTTGTATTAATAACGAAACAAAGAAACTCTTACAACCTGGCCTTGGTGTTGTGCAAGTTCCTCCCAGGGTCCATCAAGGGTTTTCCTCTACTTTGACAAAGCTCACCCACTTCCAAGTAGAATCAAGCAAAGACAATCTCTCCTCACAAGGTTCTAAATGGGAGTCCTAATTCCTGCAGCATTTACCCAAAGAAAATGTATAGCTCCAACCTCTTCTCCTTCTGGCTCAACGCCTTTATTTATAGTGCTGTAAAGAGGTTATTCAGGTCCACCATCAATGGGATAATCCCCCTCTTTGGGTGGGATAGCTCCCTTATTGATGGGATAAGTTCCTCCTTAATAGGGATACATGAACCAATTGGAGGCGCATCCATTTCATCAAACCGACCTCTAGAAAGTTCTAGAAGTAACCACAAGTAACTTTTTTAAGATGAAACTTGCGCATTTTGCCTTTTACAGAAGGACGCACCTGTCCCTTAACATACAAAGCGTCCATGGACGCAACTTTTGTGAACATTGTGAGCGTCCCCGCAGGTAAGGCTAGAGAGAACCTGCGACCCCAGAGATAAACACATTTTTTACAAGACTTTCTCTCTTCTTTGAGTTTGAGATGGATAGCAGAGGCATAAGACTTGCCTAAGAGGGTAGCATGACTGTTTATTTGAGCCATACTAACTGTAAGTAGTCATGGTGACATTTTTTAGTGTAACATAGATACTGAATTCAGAAAAACCCATTCCAAAAAAAAGAAACAACCCGGTTTAATTCTAAGGAAAATATGCATTGGAGCTACAAACATGTATTTTTTTCGACCCCCGGCATAAACCTCCGCCTAGTAGTTGGCCTTACATGTATCTATGGGATACAATATGGTAGTGCTGATGAACCCTGCTATGGATCTTGAAGTTGTGTTTTTCAAATATTCAAAATCAACCCCCATTGCATATAAATTCCACTGAATAAGATCTTTAATCTGATATATATATATATATATATATATATATATCTACTGTGGGGGTACAAAATCAAGTATTTAGAACCCAAAGTGTGAATACAGAAAATGGATGATTGATGTTGGAAGTCCAATAATAAGAAGTTGGGTTCCTCGCAACTGAGATTCCAAATCAAAACAAACAATCTCCCTGAGGGATTAGAATAAAGACAAATCAGTGTGTTTAACTAATCCAATATATGGGAGTTTGATGTAAGCGCTGACGTCGGCTCTTGACTTACCTGACTATGAGTTACGATGAAGTTCAGATTGCAGCTGTTGTTGACGATTTTGATGGTGTGGTGCATGGTAGCATTGGATGCTTGGTGTCTCAATTAACCAAGCTATGAAAACTTCGACTAGATCCCTGTCCTGGTCTGGATTGAAGTTAATTTTTTTTTATGAAGCTAATTTTAAAACTGGGAGGGACTGTTTTATGTAATTACATGTAATGGTTCACAACGCTATTGAATGAGGTATTGTGCACTAGTCGAGTGGACTAGGAATTGGAATTCAACATTATTATTAGATTTAGTTTAGTTTGGATTAATCAAGTATTCAAGAATTTAGATAGATTAAATTTCTTTTTATTTTTAATAAGGAAAAAATTATTGATTTTCATTAATAAAAGTAGATATATACTTTGGTATTTCATTATTAATGTTTTTTCATGCCATATATTAGATTTTAAAATAAAATGGTTAAATTTCTAAGTATATTATTACTCTACATTATAGTTCTTTTATTTCTGAAAATTGTCTACTATATCAATTTTCACAAAAAAATCTTAAAGTTTTTTATGATGACAAATATAACATATATGATTCAAACATGACAAAAACATATCATGATCTATGAAAATTTTCATGGACGGATGACAAATAAACGAGATGAAGGAAAATTTTTCAAGGGAATCCCTTTATAAGTTAAAAATCCCTGAGTTGCAAAAGGATTCCTTTGTCGAAAACTGAGTAGAAAATCCTCCTTGGCACATGTACAGTTGCATCCCTTCTTTGATAGGAGATCTACCACTTGATTCTACTCTCTATAGACATTATTAGAGTTGAAAGGTATTCATCAAAGGTATTATGCATTGCATCCACAAAGTAAGGGAAGGTGGTTCAAATTTTGTTCTCAATTGTACCCAATCTAGGATCATCTTGGAATCTCCAAACACAGGTAAATCTTCAATTGCAATCCAGTTAGAACATAGAAGAGCCCCCAAGAGTATGATTAGCTCAACTCTATTATTTGACCCTATTCCACTATACCAACTGAAATGGAAGGTGTTGTCTGGCTTCAAAACCAAATGTGTCCCACTTCCACAAACCATGCTGGTGGATGCTCCATAAAAATAAAACTAAAAAAATAAAAAATAAGTATTACCATAGCTCCATGAGTTGAAAAGGTATTCTAGGTTGTTCCTCCTTCATTAGCCATATCTCCATAAAATATGCAAAGATCTTTAAATAGGCATTTCTAGTATATGGTTTTGTTTTTTCAAAAATCTTCCTTGCTTCTCCATATGCCTCACAAAATATAGAAAGGTACGGAATGATATGTCTTGAAACCTTCAAACCATTGAGTGAGACATCTCTAAATGGAAACCATGTCCTAGATTACATTTATTTTAAGTGTTTGAAGAACCTCACTCCATACCAGGATTGCAAAAGGACATGTTATAAATAGATTTTCCACGTCCTCTAAATCTTCTTTGCATAAAGAACATCTTCCAAGATCCTCAAAGCCCCTTTTATGGATACTATCCCAAGTTAAAATATTATTGTGGGCCACCAGCCACATAAAACATTTTAATTTGAGAGGTATATCCCATCTCCACGTGTTATGAAACAAAAAATCATTATCATTCAAGACACGTCCATGAGAAATATGTTTATAAATCTCTTTAATCGAGATTTTCTCATTATACATAACACCTTCCCATTTTATCTTTTTTTTCTTCTCAATGAGTTTTAAACTTGTTAGACTTAATTGTGTTGTGAAACGTGCCCATTCCACAAATAGATCCTCTAGAAATCCAAGTTCAAATGCATTAATCCAATAACTTGTAACAGAAGAAGATCCTCAATCACAAGAGATATAGTTCATAAAGTAAATCCTTTTCTTATGTAAATGCTCAAGGATGTGAATAGAAAGAGTATGTATTCCCTCCACCCTTTTGATATCATTTAGTCCTATTTCTATCATATTCCCCCTTCCAAACTCCTATCTGAGATTTCGTAGTAGTCAAATATGTGTTTGTCATCATGCTTCTCCATATATAAGATGTCACCTTCTTCTTTGGAGCTACCTCTTTAATCCATTCCTTAAGCTGTCTATTTTTTAGATATTTCTCTTTAATAACCTATTACCAAATACCTTTTCCGTGGAAATTTTTCCATAATTTCTTGATAATTAAATCCTTACTAAAACATTATTTGTCCTTTATACCCCACCCTCAATCCTTCTCATGTCTCGCAAGCACCTCTAAATAGACCAAAAGTATCTTATTTGTGGATTTAGGCCTAGCACAAAGGCACCTAGATATAACAGCATCAATTCTTTTGGTCTAAAGATATTGATGGGGGAAAGATACTGAGGCTTAAGCCCTCTAGTTGCAATGAAATCACCTCCTCCCCATTTGTCATGAAATTTTTTGAAGATGTCAATTGTTTAGGGTTTTTTCAAAGAGTGCAGAAAGTAGGTTACCATGAGCATCTCACAGGTTTATTTTCCCTCAACTTGAAGGAAGACAAGATCACCATTACAGGGACTGATTTCATGATTTTAGTGGATTCCATCTCTCAAGCTGCAAGCATACCAAACCATGGTGAAAATTGGTTCAAAGGCATGAACCTAGACCTAGAAGAGTACAAACCCTACTTGAAATCACAATACAAAGGAGCTCACTCACATGTTTTCCCATTCAGATACTTGTTGGAGAGATATGCACCATTGATGAAGGTTGTCATGAAGTTATTCACATGTGAGGGCATATTTTCTAGGTTATATCAATACCACATAAGACTTCTCATGCACTTTACAACTACCAAGCCTCTAAATTTTTCCAGCTACTTGTATAGGAGCCTAACCAAAATGTCTGAAAGGGTGCAATTGAAAGGAAAAGTGCATTATCCCAGCCTCTTTCACCATAGCCTGATAAAGGTTATAGTACTCCATCAGTTGAAAGAGAAGAAAATGACATGGGACACCTTCATTAAGGAAACCTTGAAAACACATATAACCACTTCACCAAGCCAGCACCAAACCATGTTAGTACAACCCATGGAGGTGGGGTCATCAAGCAAACATGATGAGCCTAAATTTTCCAAAACCCACCTGAGCCTAGCTATCTAGCCTAAAATCCTTTACATTCTAGTCATCTCTTGGCTGTGATTTCATAAAGAGATCCCTCTCTGGTTTTATAGGGCTAGATACCAAACTAAAATTGTGGTCTGTGGTTACCTTTATCGATCTCCTCATCATCCTAGGACATTGTGGAGGAACATAATAGAGGTCATAACAACTAGGGAGTGTCGAGGTGTTCTAGTGAATGTAAGGTTCCCAAGCCATGGAAAAATGTACTGCTAGTTGTGAGCTCATGACTGCCAAGGTGTGTTAGGGAATGCTAGGGCATATTAACATGTGATAGATGGTACGAAGACATGTCAAACAAGCTAATATGTGCCAAGTGCTAATGCATGCCATGGACTGTCAAGGCAACAAAAGGTAGGAACAAGTTAAACTACAAGGAAATAAACACATAATAAGGTTAATAAGTCATTAGTTTACCTTTTCCATGAGGGGCATGCTAGGCACACTAGCACTAGGTGCCAATAGTTGCCAAGTGCCAAGTGTCAATGCATTCTAAGTGCCAAATATTCCTCTATTTCTTCTCATCTAGTTTCCAATAATTGATCTTAAATAAATTTAATATTAAACCATGCCAAAGCATACCAAGTCATTTCAACGCATGCCAAACATGCTAAGACTTTCCAAGTGCCAAATTGCCAATGTGCGTCAGGGAGTGTGATGCATGCTATGAAGTGGAAGAGTGTATCGAAGAGTGCTAAGGTGTGCTAGAGAATGCCAATGCACGTTGAGGAGTGTTGAGGAGTATTAGGACAACACAAGGGAGCACTAGATCAAAATGCATGGAAGTGAATGAATATGAGGGTGTGTCGGGGAGTGTCAATGAGTGCTAGTTGTCATGCCAAGGAGGGAGTGACAAGGTATGCTAAGTACGGGTAAGGAATGCTAGGGAATATCAAGGAATGTCAAGAAGTGCAAGAGTGTGCTAGGTAGTTCCAGGGTGTTCTAACATATGCGAAATAGTGCCAAGGCATGCCAAGTGCTAAGACATGCTAGGATGCACAGGGTGACAGAGTATGCCAATATGCGCCAACGAGTTTCAAGGCAACAAAAGGAATAACCAAGCTAAAATTCAAGGAAATGAACACATAAGAGGTTTAATAATTCGAGATTTTATCTTTTTCAAAAGGGGCATGCTAGGCACACTAATAATATGTTCCAATACATGCCAAGTGGCAATTTGTGCCAAGTGCTAACGTTTGTCAATGCAATATTATGCCAAGGTGTTCCAGGGCATGCTAAGGACTACAGGGCATGCCAACACGAGAGGGGAGTGATATGCTATGATAGGGCATGCCAACATGTGCTTGGGTGTCCTACCCATGGAATGATGTTCTAGGTAAAAAGATGTTCCAGGTACAAAGATGTTCCAAGACATGCGAGGTGCCAAGGAATATTAGTGTACTATTGCAAAGCATGTTAAGGTCTGCCATGAGTGTTGAGGAGTGCTAGGTCTCTCTCATTAATATAATTGATAGAGCATGATTATGTATTAAATAATATAGCTCCTACACACACTAGTGGAATTTTATTTAAAGGAAATTTGCTAGATAATAAACCTAATAGAGATGAATCATGTGTTGACTCATAGGAAAACTATATTCTTATGACTTGAGGGAAATGATACACACTAATTACTTCTTAACAAATTGACTAACTATTATAACCACTATGACCTTGGACACATAATGAAAAATACTCCACAACAATGGTCTTAAATCGTTATCTTTTGACAAAAATATAGTAACAAGTACATAGCGTCATCAAAAACTCAATAGAATGATCAATGACGATGAACATTTTTTGACCATCACCAAAAGTAACCAAAAAGAGCATTGGTGAGGGTCAATAAAAGATCGTCACTAGAAGTTTCATGAAAGAGAGAATTAGTGATGGGCCTTTAACGACCCTCACCAAAAGTGTCACCAAAGAGAGAATTAGTGATGGGCCTTTAACGACCCTCACCAAAAGTGTCATTGAAAATGGCTTTGGTGACAAACCTTAAAGGACCATCACTATATACACTTACAACAACAATTTTTTAAAGACCATCACCATATGCAACATTGGTGATAGACCTAAAGGTCTATCATAGGCATGAAACATCATCAAAAACTCATTGGAATGATCAATGATGATGAACATTTGTTTACCGTCACCAAAAGTAACCAAAAAAATCATTGGTGACGGTCAATAAAAGATTGTCACTAGAAGTGTCACCAAAGAGAATTAGTAATGGGCCTTTAATGACCCTCACCAAAAGTGTCACCAAAGAGAGAATTAGTGATGACCCTTTAATGACCCTCACCAAAATTGTCATTGAAAATGGCTTTGGTGACAAACCTTAAAGGACCATCTCTATATACACTTACAACAACGTTTTTTAAAGACCGTCACCCTATGCGACATTGGTGATGGACCTTAAAGGTCCATCATAGGTATGACCCTCACCAATGACCTTTTTTCTTGTAGTGAAGGATTGTAGCCATTGGACTCCTAGTACAACATGAACACCACCCATTGGAATGGAAAAAATTGGGCTATTCAATACATATTCTCCCATGGATATCTTGATATTATGGCACTTTCCAGAGCAATTTATGGTTCCTCCACTTTCAACCATCACTTGACACTTTGGTGCTGGATATAGGAAGCAATTCAATTCCTTTGCTATCTTACAATGAATAAAATTATTTGTACTTCCCGAATCAATCAACATTATTACCTTTTTCTTCTTGATATGTCCTTCTATCTTGATAGTTTGAGGAGGGGTAATTCTAGCCAATGCATTACAAGATATGGTCGGATTCATTTCTTCTTTATATAGGGTTTGTTCCTAGAGTATATCCTCTTCTTTTGACATTTCTTGTTCCTTTTCTTCCTCCTCTTCACAATCTATGTAGAATAATTTTTCTCAGCACACTTATGACCGTTAGTGTATTTTCTATCACAACTGTAACAAAGACCTTTTTCTCTTTTTTATTCCACTTTTTGTGGTGTCATCCTTGTAGGTTGTGGAAGGCTAGGGGAAACAACACTTCCATATTTATAGTTGTGAGTGGTAGGCTTCCTGGTTGCCATAATGTTGCTTTCCATTTTTCTTGCTAACCTGAATGCCTTCTCTAATGAATCAGGTTCCCAAAGGCAAACCTCATGTTGGATATTATCCTTTAAAGTCTCGTTAACACTCAGGTTGTCCATAAAGCTCCTTAAATGGATACGACCAAGGTAACCACAAACCAATCTTTGGACTGCAGGTGCTAGCCCACCTGCAAACAGAGAGAGCTCTCTCTTAATGATTTAGCTTTGTTGATGATGATTTTAGGCTAGTTATTGAGTTCAAGGGGTTTTGTTTTAAGTTTTGGTGGGAAGGATGATGCTTTCAAGTAGAGAGGTAGGTATAGTATGAGAGTTTCAAACCATTGGGCATGGAGTCAAGGAGTAGGACTGCTGGTGCATTTTCTTGGTCACAAGAGAGAAATATGGAGCAAGCTAGCTGCACATGAAACAATGATTCAAGCTAAAGGATGGAATGAGGGCTAAGGAATGAGAGGCAACAAAGAATCTCTCACTCAGCTTAACAGAAGGAAGGTGAAAGAGCTCTATCTAGGAGCAGTCAAGAATCCCTAGATAACTGTCAAACATGGGTGAATTAGAGGAAATATGAGCCAAAGGGAATTCATATTCATTTCTAATTCAGATGAAAACATAAAGGAAAAACAGACTTTGAGCATAGAGTGCAGCCAAGAAAGTTCTAAGCTAATCTTTCTTTCTGCTATTTAGATGGTGATACATGTATAATATGAGCATATATCAATGAAAACAGAGGTAAGAGGCACTTATTGAGTCATGTTGCAGCACAAGAATTCCGTAATTCACTCTTCAAACATTAATACACAGCACACAGTCCATTCTCCAAGCTTTCAATAGTCTTTGATTAAGGAAAACATATCAGATATACAGTGCGAGTCTCTAATGAGGATTATCAACCAACCAACCCTTTAAACAATGCAGAGGGTGGTATATATATGGAAAAATATCCAAAAATATCTATTACAGCAGACCTAAACAGGTCTGAGGGAAATGAGTTCTTTAACCTAATCTTGTCCTGAAGTTAATGCAAGAAGATATTTATTTGAGCTACCCTGGGGGCAGCTGTATCAAAATGAGTTAATGTGGTGTCCTTACGGCTCTGTGCTGTTCATTTACCCATAACTGCGCATTGGGCTTTGATCCCCTGCTCTTGAGTGGTTTTGATGTGCATTAACTGTGATTTGAGAGCATTAAATGGCATCACCGCTTTCTTTGACTTTGCTTGGGGAGCCTTTAATGTTCACCTGCTTTGATATTTCCAATCTGATGCTCTTTGCCGCTTCACTGATACTCTTCAACAGGGCTTCATCTTTCCTCTAATACTCTTGAAACTGTCAAGTCACCCCTTTTCTGCCCCTTCCAGGCAAACCTAACTGCTGCAAATGCTTTTCGTGGGCTCTAGAATGCTATCGGCGCTGGCCGATTGAATATGAACATACCAGCATCCTTTTAGTTCTCTCGTTCTGTTTATGCTGTCTTTTCTTTAGTTTCTCTGTTTCCAGCGTTGCCTCAGTTTTTCATTCCGGGCATCCTTTGCTGCGATTTTCACCCTTCACGCCCTTTTCTGTGATGACGTCAGCATGACGTCAGCGGTGGGTCCCAGTACGGTGGTGATGTGGCAGGGTAACGTGGCACAGGAAACGATGGCGGGGTAGGGACGGAGGCAGATGAGTGGAAATGACACGTAGCAATGGGGGGTTGATGCAGAGGTGACGTAGCGCTGATGTGGTGCTGACGTCAGGGGCGGAGGGACAGAAGGCGGTTTGTGGTTTTATTGGACAGCCTTCTATACGAGAGGGTTAATTGTCAGAGCCCGCCCGATGCAATAAAAGGCGAACAGGCGTCTGCTGGTACTACGGCAAAACCGCCAGGCTATCAAAGGATAACCGTCGAATGTCAGGGTGGTTCCGAGATCGCTGAGAGCCGTCGAATTTGGGTGGGCGGATCGGAGGGCTGACGAAGTGCGGAGCTGGCGGCAGGTTTATGTGCGGGGGCCCGCGCGAATATTAAATTAATATTTATATGGCGGGGGTCAAAAAAACTTTGGGTTTGTGGGTTTTTTGTGGGTTTTACATAGTTTGGGCGCCAGGGGTATAGTTTAATCAAAACATTTAAACCAAACCCGAAAATGTGAGCGCGAGAGGGTAAAAATGATGAAATGTTATGGGTAAAGGGGTGAGGAAAGAGGTTATTAACTTTAACCAAATGTTAAGTTAATCCCAGGGTTAGGACGCGGAGGGCTAATGCTAAGCCCCAAATGAACTCAGCATTTCCCAAACTGATGTTATAGAGCTATAGTGCCAGGGGATGGGAATATGTACGTAAGGGAGCTATTTAGTGCTTTTAGTAAGGGGAAGGGGAAATAGATAGGGATTTACATAATAAATGTTTAGAAGTTAATATGAATTTTGTGAAGTGAAGTGTAGGGGAGAGGCTAAGTTTTTGAATTGAAACTTAGGCACAGGAAGTGAATGAACTGTGAAGAACTGATTTTTACACAAGAAATGTGGCTTCTTTTCATAAAAGAATGTCAAATCTTGACTTGGTTTTTTACAAAAATGAAGTGATAACAGGACTGGTTGGGCAGATCCCAAGGTCCTCAAGGGGATGTTAGTGAGTGATTTGGGGAATAAGAAGAAGGGGGAGTTAGACATGCCTCACTTGAGCTCCTCCAAAGAAAAATTGCCTTGTACTTGTGATCTGAATATATATAACACTTGAAAACATGAAATGGATCACATAGCTTGATTCTGCAACCACAAAACTACTTACCCAGCCTACTTACCTAGCATTTTTTCTTCCTTTTGGCTTGGGTGCACTTGAACTTGCAAACCCAACTTTTCATTCTTTTCTCTTTGCTATCCTCCTATCTAAATCTACACTTATTGCATCCAGGGGCTCAGATTAAGCTGTTGAGCACCCTTGTTTCTCTACCTATCTACAAATCTGCCAAGATTAAGCTGTTTGGACAGATAATGATTCTCTATATTCTACAACAGGAAATTGAAACCTAGGGAGACCAAGATTAAGCTATTTGGCCCTCCCTTAACTAAAAACTTATCAAAAATGGAACAACTCATCAAAGATGGAACACAATAGTGGCACTTAGACTAGCACACTCTCACGGACACTTCATTGGCCTCTGTAGCAAATATGGAACGTTGCAGCATGCAAAGTATGACATATTTGGCATGTAAAAATGTCGATCATGAAAAATGAATACCTGCTACTGCAGGAGGCTAACAAGTCCCTATGAACACATCAATCCTATGATCTTCTGGAATATATTTTACTCTTATGTTCAATTTTTGGAATTCCTCAATGTGCTCCATCAATGAACCCTTTTCTTTGAGATTTATCAATTGGCTAAAAAAAGTGTTGCTTTTTGTATCCTCATAATGTGATATCATTTCTTCTATAAAAATTTCCCAAGTGACAATTTGTTTACAAGAGCAAAGCCATCGATACCATACAAACTAATTTGGTTCCAATATAAAGTTGCAATACGTACCTTTTGTGTGTTTTGCAAATTATGGAGATCGAAAAATTGCTCCATCTGTAGTATCCATGTTTTGGGATCCTTGCCATTAAACTTCCTCATATCGATTTTTGGAACATGGTGGGTCTTCAATCTAACATTAGAATCTATGAAATCATGATTAACATTTCTTTTGTTCTCATCATGAGTTTCCTTTACTACCATTTCACCATTAGTAACCATTTCTTGTAGCAACTTATGCAAATTTATCTTCAATTCCTCCATCTTAGGGTCCATGCCATTCATCTTAGCATCCACTCCATTCATCTTAGCTTCCATGCCATCCATCTTAGCTTCCACACCATCCATCTTAACTTGAACGCCTTTCATATTAGCTTCCACGCCATTCATATTAGCTTCCACGCCATTCATCTTAGCTTCAGTTACCTTTCGTGATTGAAATTTGTTGTACTTGGTCTTGTAATTTTGATATATCATGTTGCATTTCTTCCTCTTCTTCACGAGTCATGCTAGAACTTTCAGGTTGCTTACTAGGTGTTTCCATTTTCTTTCTTCAAGGCATCAATTAATGATAGTAATTCTTCACTATTCCCTTTGAATTCCTTTAGACTAATTTTTCAAACCAATCTTATGCAAAATTATAAAAGAAACTACACACCTTTTTTTCACTTTGTAAGAGCTCGATATTGAATCTATTGTATCTTTGTAACTGCGAATCTTGAATATCTAAAATTGTTTCTTGTAGTAGCCCTTTGAGTTCTATTTCTAACCCCATAAGTCTGATCAAGATTGGATTCTCCAAGAAAAAGTTATGCCAAATCTCCCACGGTGACCTGATTATAGAATAGTTCAGTAGAGCGAACTTGTACGAAGTGCCACATGTCATTGTTTCGACCTTAGTACCTAAAACTGATATATTGAAAACTACAAGTTGTTCTATTTCTGAAACTTCTTACGAAATTTCAATCTGATTCTCAGAACAAAAGTTATGACGATTTTCCCCAGGTCACATGTTTGGAATGTAATTTGGGAGTCTACAAAAACCCCAACTTCCTCAGATCATATCTCTAAAAATATAGCGAGACAAGCTCTAAAATTCGGACCCGAAGTTCAAAATGATTTCAGCTCAAACGAGTTTTGTTTTTAGCTTCCAAAACATCGGAAAAAAAATTATAGCAAAAATGCCAGAATGACCTGCTTGGAGCAGCGAAACCCTAGAATCCAAAACTCTGATACCAAATGTCATGAAACCATCTCACAAAAAGATAGAAAAGAAAGATAAACGCCTTATAATTCAAACTCTTCGAGGGGGAAAACTCCTTTACATTACACAATTGAAAAATTCTTGGATGATACAAATGACAAGGCCTCCTTTCTATATATAGGAGTCTAAGGAGTCACAATATAACCAAGCCGACCTAACAATAATAATATAAAGGCACAAAAATAAAAATAGAGGGATTCTATGGGGCACAACAATATTAATAAGGGATACAACTACAATTGTAATGGGGGCATCATTGGTATTATAGGGACCTAACATGCCCCTCTCCTTCAAAAAAGTGTTGTCCTCAATGCTTGAGTAGTTTTGGATGCTTTTGTATAAAATTTTCATCCTCCCATGTGGAATCTTCAGCGGATAAGTTCTTCCACTTGATGAGATACTTCAAAATCGATCAATTTCGTAGTTGTTGAGTTCTTGTTTCTATGACTTCTTCCAATTCCAATATAATTTTTCCTTCCTCATCAAGTTTTGGCAATATTGTTTGAACTAGGAGCTTGTCACCTATAACCTTCTTTAAACATGAAACATGGAAAACTGGGTGCACTCGAGAAGTTGCAGGAAGCTCCAATGTTTATGCCATAGTACCAATCTTTTACAACACCTTGTACGAACCATAATAATTTGGTGATAATTTATTATCCTTCTTAGATTGCTTGAGGGACATTTGTTTATATGGTTGTAGCCGTAGGAATACCCAGTCACCTACATCAAAACTTCTTTCGCTATGATGTTGATCTGCTTGTTGTTTCATTCTATTCTGTGCCAACACAAGGTTATCCTTTAAGAGTTGGAGAACTTGTTGTTGATGCTCGATGTGATGTTCCACTACTTTAACCTTAGAATTTTCTCTTAAATATGATGTGATGGATGGTGGCTGATATCCATAATGTGCCATAAATGGGGTCATTTTTGATGCAGTATGGAAGGAAGTGTTATACCACCATTTAGCCAGAGGCAACCATTTGACCCATTGTGTCTGTTTATCAGATACAAAGCAACGAAGATATCCTTCCAAACATTTGTTTACTCTCTCAGTTTGCCCATCAGATTGAGGATGATAAGATGAGCTCTGAGCTAGCTAAGTACCAAGACAAGAAAATAATTCTATCCAAAAATTTCCGGTAAAAATGGGATCTCTGTCACGTACAATAATATTTGGGTTTCCATGTAGCTTTTGAATTGTTTCCATAAATGCAGTAGAAACTGTACTGGCTTTAAATGGATGTGATAATGCACAAAAGTGTGCATACTTGGTAAGTATATCAACTACCACCATGATTACACTCTTTCCCTCAGACTTGGGTAAACCTGTGATAAAATCCATTGAAACCTCCTCCCAATGTTGGCTTGGAATGGATAAAGGTTGTCATAGACCTGGTGTCTTAATTGTTTTAGCTTTATTTTGTTGGCAAACCAAACATTTCACCACAAACGTTTGAATATCTGATTTAAGGCCATCCCAAAAAAATTCCTTCTTAACCCTGTGGTAAGTTTTTAAAAATCCTGAGTGCCCTCCTAAGGGAGAAGCATGCAATTCCAGAAGAATCTTTTGTTTGAGTTGGGAATTCTTACAGAGGTATAAGCAATCTTGGTACCATAACGAATCATTTTTCTAGCTAAATGTATCATATGTACTGGAATCTTGTTGTAACTTTCAAATAAGTGCCCACACTTCTTCGTCATTCTTCCATTCCCCCTTGCTTAATTTATCTAATCTGGTTGGGTAATAGAAATGGTGCACAACAATGCTTCCACATCCTCATCCTTTCTTGAAAGTGCATCTTCCACAACATTTTGCTTCCCCTTTTTGTAGATGATTTCAAAGTCATAACCCAACATCTTTGTGACCCAATTTTGTTGTTCTTCAGAGGATAATATTTTTTCTAAAAAGTTTTTAAGGCTATCAGGATTTGTTTTTACCTTGAAGTGTCTTCCCATTAGGTAGGGTCGCCATTTCTTAAGTGCATGTAGTATTTCCAACATTTCCTTCTCATAAATAGCTTTGTGTAAATCCTTTCCCTTGATTGGATGAATTTCAAAAGCAATGGGTCTTTCATCTTGCATTAAAACAACACCAATTCCATTTCCTGAAGCATCACATTCCACAATAAAGGTTTTTGTGAAGTCTGGTGTAGCTAAGACCGGTGCTTGGTACGTTGCCTCTGTAAGATGTTTAAAGGCCTTTTTTGCTTCTGGAGCCATGAAAATGCATCTTTCTTTAATAATGTTGTTAGAGGTGCTGCTATTTTCCCATAATTCTTCACTAACTTGCGATAATACCCTATCAACCCAATAAATCCTCGTAAATACTTTATGGATGTGGGGATTTTCCATTCCTTAATGGATTTAATTTTGCTAGGGTCTACCTTAACTCCTTCATGAGATACAATATGACCCAGATATTCCACCTCTTATACTCCAAAGAAACATTTGGATCTTTTTTCATATAATTGTTTCTCCTCCAATAGTTGTATCACCCTATCAACATGTTCAACATGATCCTTCCAAGACTTGTTGTAGATTAGTATATCATCAAAAAATAATAACACAAATTCTCTAAGAAAGGGTTTGAAAATGGAATTCATCAAACCTTGAAATGTAGAAGGTGCATTGGTAAGGCCAAAAGGCATGACCAAAAATTCATAGTGACCCTCATGAGTTCTAAATGCTATTTTCAGAATGTCTTTAGTCTTCATTCTGATCTGATGATATCCTGAACGAAGATCCAACTTGGTGAAGTAAATTGATCCATGCAATTCATCCAGTAATTCGTCAATGACAGGAATGAGAAACTTATCTTTAATAGTGAGCTTGTTGAGCTCCCTATAATCTGGACACATGCGCCATGATCCATCCTTCTTATGCACCAATACTACTGGAGCAGAGAAAGAACTTTGGCTAGGTTGAATTATACCAGCCTCTAGCATTTCTGCAACCATACGTTCAATTTCACTCTTTTGGTAATAGGGATATCTGTACGGCCTAATGTTTGGAGGAAGACTTCCTGGAATAAAATGAATAGCATGATCGTGATCACAAATAGGAGGGAGACCTTTGGGAGTCTCAAATACCTTGGAATGATTGTCCAAGACATTTTGGAGATCTAGAGAAATAGATGATTTTGATGTGGAAACATCTAGCGAACATAATTGTGCAATTACACCTTGTTGTTCCTCTTTTAAAAGCTTTGTCATAATGTTAGAGCTTATTATCTTTCCTGGTTTCCCTGCAATTCCCCTTAATTCAATTTCCTTTTCTTCCACATAAAATTTCATGAAAAGTTCTTGAAAGTTAAAAGCTATTGTACCCAAGGATGGTAGCCATTGAACTCCTAGTACAACATCAACACCTCCCATTGAAATGGAAAACATTGGGCTATTCAATACATATTCTCCCATGGATAGCTTAATATTATGGCACTTTCTAGAGAAATTTATCGTTCCTCCACTTCAACCATCACTTGACACTCTGGTGCTGGATATAGGAAGAAATTCAATTCTTTTGCTATCTTACAATGAATAAAATTGTGGGTACTTCCTGAATCAATCAACACTGTTACCTTTTTCTTCTTGATATGTCCTTCTATCTTGATGGTTTGAGGAGTGGTAATTCCAGCCAAAGCATTACAAGATATTGTCGGATTCATTTCTTCTTTATCTAGGCTTTGTTCCTGGAGTATATCCTCTTCTTTTGACCTTTCTTGTTCCTTTTCTTCTTCCTCTTCACAATATATGCAGAATAATTTCTTCTCAGCACACTTATGACTTTTAGTGTATTTGCTATCACAATTGTAACAAAGCCCTTTTGCTCTCTTTTCTTCCAATTGTTGTGGTGTCAACCTTATAGGTTGTGGAAGGCTAGGGGCAACAACACTTCCATCTTTATAGTTGTGAGTGGTAGGCTTCTTGGTTGCCATAATTTTGCTTTCCATTTTTCTTGCTAACCTGAATGCCTTCTCCAATAAATCAGGTTCCCAAAGGTGAACAACATGTTGGATATTCTCCTTTAATGTCCCTATGAACACATCAATCCTATGCTCCTCTAGAATAATTTTTACCCTTTTGTTCAATTTTTGGAACTCCTCAATGTGCTCCATTATTGAACCCTTTTGTTTTAGACTTATCAATTAGCTGAAAAAGGTGTTTCTTTTTGTATCCTCATAATGTGTTGTCATTTCTTCCGTAAAAATTTCCCAAGTGATAATTCGTTTACGAGAGCAAAGCCATTGATACCATACAAACTGATTTGGTTCCAAATATAAAATTGCAATACATACCTTTTGTGTGTTTTTCACATTATTGAGATCAAAAAATTGCTTCATCTCTAGTATCCATGTTGCGGGATCCTTGCCATCAAACTACCTCATATCAATTTTTGGAATATGGTGGGTCTTCGATCCAACATTAGAGTCTATGAAATCATGATTAACATTTCTTTTATTCTCATCATGAGTTTCCTTTACTACTCTTTCACCATTAGTGACCATTTCTTGTAGCAACTTATTCAAATTTATCTTCAATTCTTCCATCTTATCATCCATGCCATCCATCTTAGCGTCCATGCCATTCATCTTAGCTTCCATGCCATTGATCTTAGTTTCCACACCATTCATCTTAGCTTCCACGCCATTCATCTTAGCTTCCACGCCCTTTATCTTAGATTCCATGCCATTTATCTTAGCTTCTGTTAGCTTTTGTGAGAGTGACATTTGTTGCACTTGGTCTTGTAATTTTGATATATCATGTAGCATTTCTTCCTCTTCTTCATGAGTCATGCTAGAGCTTTCAGGTTGTTTACTAGATGTTTCCATTTTCTTTCTTCAGGGCATCAATTACCAATATAATTCTTCACTATTCCCTTTGAATTCCTTCCAACTAATTTTTCAAACCAAGCTTATGCAAATATTAAAAAAAATAAAGACCTTTTTTTCACTTTGTAGGCACTCGATATTGAATATGATGTAACTCTGTAATTTCGGATCTTTCAGTTCTGAAATTTCTACCTACAGTAGCCCTCTATGTCCTTTTCACAAAGCCACCAGTCTGATCGAATTTAGATTCTCCAAGAGAGAGTTATGCACAATCTCCCAAGATGACCTAATTATATACCTTTTCAGAAGAGCGAACCTGTATGAGGTGCCACATGTCACTGTTTTGACCTTTGGGTCTAAAAAATATATACAAGAAACTGCAGTCCCTCCTCTTTCTGTAACTTCTTACGAAATTTCAATCCGATGCTCAAAAGAAACGTTATGATGATTTTCCCAAGGTCACTTGTTTGGAATGTAATTTAGGAGTCTGCAAAAAGACCAACTTCCTTAGATCATATCTCTGCAAATATAGGGCGAAAATATCTGAAATCCAGACCAGAGGTTCAACGTGATTTCCTCTCAAATGGGTTTCCTTTTTCACTTCTGAAACATCGCAGAAAAAGATTTATAGCAAAAATTCCATGATGACCTATTTGGAGCAGCGAAACCCTAGAATCCAAAGCTCTGATACCAAATGTTATGAAACCAGCTCACAAAAATATAGAAAAGATAGATCAACGCCTTATAATTTAGCCTCTTCGAGGGGGAAACCTCCTTTACATTACATAAATGAACAATTCTTGGATGATTCAAATGACAAAACCTCCTTTCTATATATAGGAGTCTAAGGAGTCACAATATAACCATGCTGACCTAAAAATAATAATATAAAGGCACAAAAATAACAATAGAGGGATTCTATGGGGCACAACAATATTAATAAGGGATACAACTACAATAGTAATGGGGGCGTCATTAGTATTATAGGGACCTAACAGGGCTTCTATGTGGCACAATAATAACAATATGGGGACTACATGGGCACAACAATATAATAAGGGGGTTGTACTAATAACAATAAGGGGTTACACTAGTAGAATAGGGACCTAACACTTTATCACTATCAATTCATTGTCAAAGTTATTTTATAGCTGATTAATCTTTGTTCAAAAGAAAGTGTGGTAAGAGTCTTCATTTCTTTCGAAAAGGAACTGTCATAAATTCTTCGTTCTTGCTAAAAGATTGATTGATTGTATGTGCGTTAGTTTCCTTTTGTTCATTTTAACATTAAGGGAATTGAAAAGAAAAACTTGCATTGTGCATAGAAAGAGTTTGAGTGTGCTCATAGGAATAGTTTAGGGAAATTGCATTAGATGTGCTCTTTGTTTTTTGAATAAAAGAATCTACTTGCTCTATCCCTACTAGCTAAGGTTTTCATTGTTCAAATTCAATAAAGAGAATTCTTATCATATTAGTCGCATTCTAGGAATTTCAAAGACATCACGTGGTGAAACTTGAAAGGAAAATTCATAATCAAGATCAACTTAAAATTAACATCAATTAACCTAATGGAGCATTGTCACCTAGCACAAAACATTTAGAGGTTCTAGTCTAGAGACGTGTTCTGGCATCGTAAAACATAGCAGCTGTCGCTAACTTGTCTGCGATACATTCTGAGTGTGATACCTCATTCCATGTACATGAGCATATCGTAGCTCGTCCACGTACCTTCAAGTATATAGGGCAGTGTTGCAATATGTAAAGTATAAAGGAATGCTCTCACTATGCAGTTTCACATTAGACAGTGCTAATACGGATTGGGCTTCCACGTACTTTCGGGTATATATGGGAGTATAACACTAGATTGCTATCCATCCTTGGGTAACTGAGTAAGCCGCCTTGTGCACTGTGATACACCGAACAAACCATTCGGGGAGATTGCCTGCCCGTACTTCTCAGTTCGCTGGGAGGTATTCTGCTATTCACAGTTGCTTGGTAAACCTTTTTTGCCTAGCTTACCCCTTTTTGTTTATTTATTTTTTGTAATAAAATAAATCAAAAGTGTGGAGGAACATCAACCCTTACCCCGTCGTTCATGGAGAGCAACGAGTAAACTGCCTTTACCGGCCGAAGCTACACCTATCCGGTCAAAGCGGTCTCATTTGACTGAATCCAGTACTTCAAAAACTTTTGGTTCTTCATCTGAATTACCAAAAACACCTATACCGGTAAGTATTGTGACCCTAGTTACTCCTACAATTATTGGTACATCGGTTACTGAAGTGGAATCTCCACAATTACCTGAGGAAAATAGAACTGAATCTAGTGAAACAGTAACCCAAGTTGTTCAACAACAAGTTAATTTCCAACCCAAAGTTGTTCAATAAGAAATTACTTCTGAACTTGAATCTGTTCAACCAGAAGTTGATCCTAAACCTATCACTATTCAATTAGAAGTTACTTCTGAACTAGAGGTTGTAACCTGTTATTTTACCAGAACATTTGGATCTTGAGGTTGAACAATCAGAATTTATTACCATACTGGAAGAAGATCAACCGGTACAACTTCAGACATTCGTAACTATCGAGACTTCCACTTTATCTCAAGAACAAATACTGGAAATCTATTACGGACCTGATAGTGAAATCCTTCCACCTGGTTTGATTTCAATAGAAAAGGAACCTGAGGTAGAATCACCCACAACTCCATTCCATTTTGGAACTGGACTTTATCTGTATCCTCATACTCCTCATTTTACTACTCCTTTTGATCTTGATTATTTTCCGACACCTGTTGATTCGTTAGGAAATTTATTTGGACATTTGACAATGGTAGAGTCAACATCCCAGACTGTACCATCTGTTACAGCTACGATAGAATCTTCCGTCACAACCTTTTCGATGTTTACTATGACACCTATGTCAAAATAGTATGGTGCTCTGTCCATCGCATTGGATTACCAATATTTATCTAGAGCCCACTCAGGTGTTGCTTCTAGCCCTTGGTCTTCACCAATGTCCTCTACAAGAATTTTATCTAGTTGCTCATTAATGGATATTAAACAGCTGGACCCATTAAGTCAATATAAAGTTGGTTCATCTTGTTACCATCCTATGTATTCACTTTACACTGGACTACCCCCATATGGAGAACAATATGCATAATCTCCTTATCCTCTATTTTCTGGGGGGGAACCATATGTCGGTATGCCATCGTCTTTAGGTCAGCCTAGAATGACTGTCTGTTAGTGGAAACCAACAATGCCCATTCAACCTAGGCTTGTGTATCCATCACAACCTATTCAATATGCCGTATCCACACCTACAACACCTATTGTTACAGCTTTACCATAGTCACAAGCTCAGATTGTTGTATCTCAACTTGTGCAAGTTGGTCCTTCAACCTCAGACCCCCAAGTGTCAGGTGTACAGATTCAGTCTTCTTAGGCAGTTTTACAACAACCACTTGTGCCTGGAGTCCAACAACCTCAGGCTAGTTTACCTTTTATTGGAACGACTCAGACTTACACTGGTTTAGTGTATTCACAACTTGGTCAAGCTTACATTGGTGGACAACAACCGTTAAATCAACAATGGTTGTATCAACAAAAACAACAGTTTCTTCAATAGCCTTGGTAGCCCCAATATCAATAGCAACAATTCGAACAATACCAACGTCATCCTGGACTTGGTCAACAAGCCTTTGCTGGGTTTGGTCAACAACAAGTTTACCCAGGTCCTGGTCAACAAGCCTATGCCAGGTTTGGACAACATAAAATGTATCTTGGTGCTCAACAATAACCCTACACCAGATTTGCTCAACATATTTACCCTTATCAAGGTTACCAGTAGAAAATGCCTTATGCTAGTATGTAAAGGCCTAATTCCCAGGTAATCCCATCATACCTTGGATATGCTCAACCTGAACTCAATAGATAGTTGCCTTGCGTTGCAACACTTGAGTTACCAGATCTAAATCAACTCACCAATGACCCAATTCTTTATGCACCTTGGTGGCTGGTAATTCCTCATAAGTTACCTTCTGATATTCCAAAATTCAATGGAAACCATTGAGAAGACCCGTCCAACCATGTCATGTCTTTTCATTTATGGTGTTCATCAAACTCCTTGAATGATGAATTTGTTGGACTACATCTTTTCCAAAGAACGCTTATTGGTATGGCCGCGAAGTGGTACATTGAGTTACCATGAGCTTCTTTTGATAACTTTACAACCTTGGCTACCACGTTTTTAACCCACTTCTAGTTACCCATACGATATGAAACTGGAATGGAACTATTAACCAACTTTAAATAGAATACTGCTACTCATATATCTGATCATATTCATGAGTGGCATCGTCATCATCAAATGGTTAAAACTTATGTTCCTGATAATCTCTTAGACTGGTTTATAAAATCCTTGCTGCCATCCATCACCGAGGATGTGGCAAAAGGTGGAGTTGTCACTGAGGAGAAAGTAATTTCTTGTGCCCAATATTTGGACTTGATTTATACACTATCTGGCACGCTCTATGACAAGATCCCGAATGCACCCGATTAGATTTCACTGTTCCTCCACCACCATTGAGTAATAACTCTCATGCCGGTGACGGTGTGATTGGTTCTTTGAGCACACAAATGGCAGGTAGACCATTTAGTCAAACACTTGCCATTTCCAATCAAACTTCAAATGCATCTGATAACACTTTTTCTTCCGAAATTAATTACGTGTCATCTGACAAAGGCAAGAATGAAAAGCAACCAGGAAGTAAGAAGAAGTGGAAAACAAGAAGAAACAAAATAATTCCCCTCAAGTGAAATCATCTGATTCCTCTTCTTCATATAGGAAACCTTGTTACCCATGTTTAATCTATAATGATGAGCACTTTACACAATATTGTCCTCATTGCTCTGAAGTCTTAAAGCTTTTGAAGACTTCTAATAAATCCGCAGTGTTGACTGATCCTTTTTCGAACCTGTAGACACATATGGTTGCTACAGACCATGCTTCTGCTTCCCATGTGCTTATGCTATCCGCTTCTAAGCCTAAAATTGATATTTTGGTGTGAACACGAAGTAAAAATTATGGAAATCAATTGTCGTCACCGAATAACCAGGCTGATCAACCTAATCCTTCAACTTCGAATTCGTTTGATCCTATTCCACCGCCTATTGCACCAGAGTTAACAATAAAACTGCCTAAGGGAGTTGTACATAAATCAACATTTAACCCTCAAGCTTGAGCTGCACAGAGCTATAATATAGTAGAATATTTGGCTCAATCACCTTTTGCTAGGTCAATGCCTGAAGTGCTTCAAAATTCTCCCTCCCAAAAGCAGGCTTTGTTGTCAGCAATTGGTGGAATCGATCCAACTGATTCCAATCTTGTGGTTTTCAACCATGTGGGTTATACACCATAGTTATCAACACAATTAGCATTCACGATTCAAGTAAATGCCTTGAATAAATTTATTCACCAAACCATTATTGACGAGGGGACATCTACTTGTATTATGTCTAAGAATTGTTGGAAAACACTTGGCTCACCGCCTTTGCCACGTTCACCAACAATGCTAAAAGCTTTTGATGGCTGCACATATATGCCTTGCGGAATCTTGAGTAATCTGTAAATAAAACTAGCAGAAAAATAGTAACTGTTGAAGTTGAGGTTGTTGACGGACCCCTTCACTACAACATTTTTCTAGGAAGACCATGGGTTTATGCTATGGCTGCTGTGCTTTCAACATACTTTCGTACAATTGCATTCCCTCATAAGGGTGGAATCACAGTTATCGATCAACTTGCCTTCTTCGCCTCTATTTCATAGGCTACTGGAAGCATTCCATTAGTTCACGGACCCTTGCTATCTCTTCAAAACATTGGTGTAGGTCTCTTCAAGGATTCTTCCCTAATGGGTACTTTTTCACTACCACCACCATCAAACATGGCGGAAGTGGCAAAAGTTGAGACTTGCAACATGATATCTTCCACTTCATCTAATTTAAAGGAGATTACCAACAGTTCTAAAGTTGATAGTAGTAATGAAATCATACCGCTAAGCCCTATTAAGCTTGCATAGAATTGAATCCTTCTGGCTTGTGCTGCGAACCCAAATCCATCTTCGTCAATTGTATGGGTAGATTGTTCATTAGAATATGGTACTTCCTCCAATATTTTTTCACGTATATTTTCTATTGATGAACGAATCATCCAATCAATGATGACAGAAGGAGAACCATGGGAATATTATCATCATCATTCCCATCTTCGAGATCACATAGAATATTTTTCAAATGAACTTAATCACCCTTCAGTTGTCGATTTCCTTTCGAATTTTGTTTTCATAGATACAGTAGATTTTGAGTGAAACTTGTCAAATATCGAAGAAACTTTTTCTATCAATATTTCGACAACTAAAGGGTGATTACTATTGAATAAAACATTCATGTTGGAAAATCTTGTTCTCCATCAGAAGTTGATATTTACCATGCTTTATTTCGTGAATTCCAATATATATTTGCATGGTCATATGAGGAGATGCCAGGTATTGACTCTAGTATAGTTGAACATGAAATCAAAATGTATCCTGATGTTAAACCAGTGTGGAAACACCTCTGTCCTGTTCATTCAAAGAAGGTTGCTACCATAAAAACAGAAGTTGAAAAACTTTTCCATGTTGGTTTCATTTACCCCATTCCTATTACTAATTGGGTTTCCAATATTCTTCCTGTCATGAAGAAACAAGGGACAATACGAGTGTGTGTCGATTATAGGGATGTTAATGAGGCTTTTCCAAAAGACAATTATCCCACTCCCTTTATCGACCAGATTATTGATGAATGTGCTGGATGTGAAATATTCTCATTTATGGATGGTTTTTTTGGCTATAATCAGATCAATATCCACCCATAGGACCAATCTAAAACTGCTTTTATTTTTCCATGGGGAACATTCGCTTACAACTCCCTTTTGGTTTGAAGAACACAGGGGAAAATTTTCAAAGCGTAATGAACTATTCCTTCCATGACATCAAACATATTGTTCAACCATACCATGATGATTTACTTGCTCATTTACAAAAGTGGACTAATCACCCGCAACATTTGAGAGCTATATTTTTACGGTGCCAACACTACAAAATACGACTCAATCCACAAAAATGTGTGTTTTTTGTTGGTTCTGGTCGTTTGCTTTGTTTTGTAGTGTCTAAGGAGGGAATTGGACTCGACCCACTTACGGTTCAGGCAATTCTTGACTTGCCTCCACCTTCCAATCTACTACAGTTACCGAGACTCTAAGGGAAGGCTAACTTTCTGAGGAGGTTCATTCCCAATTATGCTGAAATAGCTAAAGGATTTACTCGTCTTTTGAAAAATGGGATACCCTTCCATTGGGATCAGGTTGCGCAAGCTTCCTTTGATGCCCTTAAAGATACCTTAATTAGAGCCTCATTAATGTATTCCCCGAAATATCAAAACAACTACTTCCTGTATCTCGCCGCTGTAGATACAACAATTGGAATCGTTTTAGTCCAAGAAGAAGATGGGATTGAACATCTAATATATTATTTGAGCAGCAATCTCAATGACACAAAAGTTAAGTACTTTTATGTTGAAAATTAGCTATGGCTATTGTTCAAGATGTACAAAGATTTCTCCACTATATCCTGCTCTAAAAGACCATTGTTATTTCAGATTGCAACCCTATGACATATATTTTTTCATGTCAATTGCTAGGGGGAAAATACTCAAAATGGATTGTCATTTTGTAGGAACTTGATTTGGAGTTCATCAAATCCAAATCAAATAAATCTCTAGTTTTCTCCAAGCTTCTTTGCAACCTTCCCTCAAATACCATTGATTCAACATCAGAAACATCAATTCTGGATGAGTATTTGTTCCTGATTTCGTCATCTGACCCATGGTATGGAGATATACTATTTTATCTCCAGACCCAAACTTTCTAATCTGATACCTCTCGCTCGCAACAACGATGTATCTGATATCAAGCCAAAGATTACCTGATCATTGGTGACACTCTTTACTGTCATGGTATCAATACAATTTTAAAAAGGTGCCTCACTCATGACGAAGCCGAGAAAGTTTTGAATGATTGCCATTCAGGTGCTTGTGGTGGACACTTATCTGGTTATACTACTTGTTTTGGAGAATTTGTTATATACGGATAAGTACTAATTCCCAAGATAATTCGCCATATCTAGAACAACAGTTTAAAGCACTTTAACCTTTTCCTATAAGCAATAGATAAGACAAATAGGATGAAAATACCTACTTGTAGTTCTGCTTTCCTCTTGTCTCCTTTGTATCGATCCTGTCACTCCTTCTCGTACTTAACACGCTTGAGAAGTACCTGTAAACATCAATAGAAGAGAAAGAATTGATCAAAGCAAAAGATCTATTGATTACAAGTAAATGGAATCAGATACATTCACACATATAAGAATCATATAACAAGATAAGCATATGGGAAAAAGGTTCAAATACTTTATTTAATAGAAGGAATAATTACAACCATGAAGTCTAATTCGAAGTCACTCCTCTAGTTTTGATCCCATCCGCATCACATCAAAAGCATGACACTCTAGCAGCATAACAATACTTTTCTCAAAGTCAATTCTCATAGCAACATTATCTCCTTACAATTCATCAAAGTCCCACCCCTTGATCACTTATATGAGTGCAATTTATAGGAAGATGGAGGAAGTTTTGTCATAAATGGGGGTATTGAATGGCCTTCCATACTTAGAATTAGTTCCATGGAGGAAGGGATGAGAGGATAGGATGCATCTTAACTCATTCCTCATCCATTTTCGAGCTCATAGGAGTTGATAAGTCAGGGAAACTTCTAGAAGACTCCAAGAGATAAGAATATTCCCCAAAACCTATGTGAATTTCGCTCAATATCACCCAGCGTAGGTCAAAGAGGGCCTAAGTGCTCTGCAGAGCACCCTGGCATGGACTTAACTGCTCTGCAGTGCACCCTTAACTGGGCCTACCTATGTTGGTCCCTCTAGAGATCATTTCAGGATTTCTTCAAGTCATCAAACTGTCTGGGAAGGAGGCATTCAAAAGGGTGACTTGTTCAGGGCATGTAGCAACTGAAATTAGGGTTTGATGAGCACTAAAACACTGATCTAGATGATGGGAGTGATAAGTCCATATGGATCTATAACAACTACCCCCTAAAGCATGAAGTCAAAAAATGTAAATGTCGAATGAAATTCTTTACGATGTGATGAGGAGGTTTTGAAATGCAAGGTGACCTGCATCAATTACAATACATATATCATGATTTTTTTATTTTTTCATTAATCACTGAGGGAAGGCATATGCATGATCAACATATAAACTTTTATTACATGTACATAGACATTCATCTAAGATATAGAACCATGAATGGATGACCATCAGTGTAAGGCCATTATACATATGATTTAGTACTCCTAAAATCGCAGCCTGGATGGAGGAAACTAGATCCTGGGTCTTCTATCTCGTTCAATCGTTCGCTCAAGTACGAGTCTAACCACGTGAATATGTGATCTGAAGTCGAACATGGGAAGACACCATCTGATTACTTGCCAATGATGTAAGCCGTTAATAGATGCGAGAGAAATCACCAATAATGATAATGATCCTCAAGGTATTGCAATACATTCTGCATGGTGTGAATGGATGATTTGATGTTAAACACTGTACAAAGTCTTTCAGTCGAAGGCCATTGATGTCAACCTATCACCGGAAGTGAGAAACTTGCCATTTATGTATGCAAGCCTCAAGGTACTGGAAGGGTGTTTCTAAGTCAACTTCTTGGATAATGTGCTGATGTCAACAAGAAGAAACTCGTCACAGGAGTGCCTTGATGTAT
Organism: Pinus tabuliformis; assembly: GCA_031772625.1. Classification (NCBI taxonomy): domain Eukaryota; kingdom Viridiplantae; phylum Streptophyta; class Pinopsida; order Pinales; family Pinaceae; genus Pinus; species Pinus tabuliformis. The sequence goes on along the minus strand of CM062811.1, from coordinate 664,046,941 downwards.
CCCATATCAAAGACACGAAATGAGTGTAATGATTTTGGAGACGGGATTTGATTGATGACACAAGGTTCAGGAATGGCGGTCATAAAAATGAAGGTTTATGGTATTCCAAAGGTTGAATTTTGACTGAATGAATTCTCTTGAACATGTCGGCGAGACTGAGATGAATTGGTAGCATTGACCCAAAACAAAGTGATGGATGGTATGATAACCATCAAGCTAATAACCCAACCCAAGTAGTCACAGTGATGAAGTGAAAGTGTCATGTCCAAGAGCGACCTGCTGTCATAAAGTGGTTTACCTCTTTTTCCCATTTTCCCCAGTCATTGCTAACGAGTACCTCTTTATTTTTTATCAAGCTTTAGGAGGATAACATATGCTTGTTGTGTAATTCCACCCTTCGGGTGAATCCACCGCTATGTGATGTTTTAACGAGTCTAGCGAAGGTGAAACTCGGTCTTGTCTAGATGAACAAGTTTGTCGCTATTTTATGTTTTAACGACAAAGATAACTTGGTCCCTTACATGTTTAGAGAGTTTTAAAAGGGAAAAAAAGGAAACTCCACAAATTCGTTTTTGTAGATTTGTCACTCAAGTCCAAAAAATCATAAAACAATACGAGAGTGAACCTATTGACCATGTTCGATCAACGTATTTCTTTTTTCATAGTTAATCTATCTCAGCCCGAAAAAGGGTTAAACTTATACTGAGTAGATGTCGTTTCCAATCCGTTAATGAGATGAAAAGGACAAGCGCTCCGAAATATTTTCATATTTCGAGAGTCTAAAAGGAGCTTAAAGAAGACTCCAAGGGGGTTCCTTTTTCATTATTTAACAAAGCTCGAAAATGAGATAAAAGTATGCCCTGTGGTTAAAGGTACAATTTACAATCGAGCACGTCAAATTCTGTAAGTCAGCTGTAAAACCTGCTCAAAACATCACCAAATGGATTAAAAATACCTGTTTCATAGGTAAAAATAGATAAATACTAATGTTTACTCGATTAATGAACATGAAATAAACATAAAACAAGTTTTTACCATGTAATTTTTACCATTTGATACTTACCATTCAGTTTTGTGCTCTGGGCTACTTTTTTACCTTGAACTTCATCAGCTGATTATGAGAGATTCTGTGGACCATTTCTCATGCCGTCTAGACTAGGTAGGAGATCTACCCATCCTCTTTCTTTTCAGGTCATGCTTTTACTGTTTCATCCAAGTTTTAGGGTTTTTTGGGGCCTCTAGGCTTTGATTTTTTCACCCTGGGATCAACGCAGGATTTCACATCAAAAACTGTGCTAAAGAGCACCTTGATAGAAGGTTGCCTACTCTACAATGCACTGTCTCTATGCCTGGGCTACGCTGGGCGAGTTTCACAATCTTGATTTTGTTGTTTGCTCCAAAAATTGTCCCGTCTTTTGCATGGAAAAGATCCTAACTAAGCTTATGATTGGATTTCAGGCTTTCATTGGATCAAAATGTTGATTACATGGCGAGAAAGAGAGCATGAAGAGCAAGACATGGTTGCCCTAAACAACCCAGGCATATTTGAGGCCCTAAAAAACTGTGGGTTACTCAAATACTTCAGGTTGTCCAGAATGAGGAAACAAATAGAAATATTATAGTTCCTAGTTCATGCATGGGATCCGACATATCAAACTGTTACACTAAAATTTGTCACCATGACTATTTGCAGTCAGTACGACTCCATCAATAGCCATGCTGTCCTCCTTGGCAAGTCTTATACCTCTGTTCCTCATGTCAAACTCCAAAAAAGAGAGAAAGTTTAAAAATCAATACAACTCTGGTTCCGCACTTTCTCTTACTCTTACCTGCGTGTACGCACCTCAAGTACATAATACCTGCGTACTTGTATGCTCTGTCTGTAAAGGGGTGGGTGCGTACCCCTGTAAAAGTCAAAAGGCGCAAGTTTTACTTCAAAAAACTTACTTGTGGTCAATTCTAGAGCATTCTAGAAGATGGTTTGACCTGGATTGAGCGCCTCCAGATGGTTCATGCATCCCAATGAAAGAGGAACTTATCCCATGAAGAGGGGAGCTATCCCTTTGAAATAGGGGCTTATCCCATTGATGGTGGACCTGTTTAACTTCCTCCAAAGCATTATAAATACAGGCATTAGGCTAGAGGGAGGGGAGGTTGAAAGCTAAACATTCCTAAGGGTAGATGCTGCTGAAATTAGGACTCCCTTATAGAGCTTGAGAGGATAGATCACATTCCTTTCTTAGCTTCATTTGGAAGGAGAACCATGGGAATATTATCATCATCATTCCCATCTTCGAGATCACATAGAATATTTTTCAAATGAACTTAATCACCCTTCAGTTGTCGATTTCCTTTCGAATTTTGTTTTCATAGATACAGTAGATTTTGAGTGAAACTTGTCAAATATCGAAGAAACTTTTTCTATCAATATTTCGACAACTAAAGGGTGATTACTATTGAATAAAACATTCATGTTGGAAAATCTTGTTCTCCATCAGAAGTTGATATTTACCATGCTTTATTTCGTGAATTCCAATATATATTTGCATGGTCATATGAGGAGATGCCAGGTATTGACTCTAGTATAGTTGAACATGAAATCAAAATGTATCCTGATGTTAAACCAGTGTGCAAACACCTCTGCCTTGTTCATTCAAAGAAGGTTGCTACCATAAAAACAGAAGTTGAAAAACTTTTCCATGTTGGTTTCATTTACCCCATTCCTATTACTAATTGGGTTTCCAATATTCTTCCTGTCATGAAGAAACAAGGGACAATACGAGTGTGTGTCGATTATAGGGATGTTAATGAGGCTTTTCCAAAAGACAATTATCCCACTCCCTTTATCGACCAGATTATTGATGAATGTGCTGGATGTGAAATATTCTCATTTATGGATGGTTTTTTTGGCTATAATCAGATCAATATCCACCCATAGGACCAATCTAAAACTGCTTTTATTTTTCCATGGGGAACATTCGCTTACAACTCCCTTTTGGTTTGAAGAACACAGGGGAAAATTTTCAAAGGGTTATGAACTATTCCTTCCATGACATCAAACATATTGTTCAACCATACCATGATGATTTACTTGCTCATTCACAAAAGTGGACTAATCACCTGCAACATTTGAGAGCTATATTTTTACGGTGCCAACACTACAAAATACGACTCAATCCACAAAAATGTGTGTTTTTTGTTGGTTCTGGTCGTTTTCTTTGTTTCGTAGTGTCTAAGGAGGGAATTGGACTCGACCCACTTAAAGTTCAGGCAATTCTTGACTTGCCTCCACCTTCCAATCTACTACAGTTACCGAGACTCTAAGGGAAGGCTAACTTTCTGAGGAGGTTCATTCCCAATTATGCTGAAATAGCTAAAGGATTTACTCGTCTTTTGAAAAATGGGATACCCTTCCATTGGGATCAGGTTGCGCAAGCTTCCTTTGATGCCCTTAAAGATACCTTGATTAGAGCCTCATTAATGTATTCCCCGAAATATCAAAACAACTACTTCCTGTATCTCGCCGCTGTAGATACAACAATTGGAATCGTTTTAGTCCAAGAAGAAGATGGGATTGAACATCTAATATATTATTTGAGCAGCAATCTCAATGATACAAAAGTTAAGTACTTTTATGTTGAAAATTAGCTATGGCTATTGTTCAAGATGTACAAAGATTTCTCCACTATATCCTGCTCTAAAAGACCATTGTTATTTCAGATTGCAACCCTATGACATATATTTTTTCATGTCAATTGCTAGGGGGAAAATACTCATAATGGATTGTCATTTTGTAGGAACTTGATTTGGAGTTCATCAAATCCAAATCAAATAAATCTCTAGTTTTCTCCAAGCTTCTTTGCAACCTTCCCTCAAATACCATTGATTCAACATCAGAAACATCAATTCTGGATGAGTATTTGTTCCTGATTTCGTCATCTGACCCATGGTATGGAGATATACTATTTTATCTCCAGACCCAAACTTTCTAATCTGATACCTCTCGCTCGCAACAACGATGTATCTGATATCAAGCCAAAGATTACCTGATCATTGGTGACACTCTTTACTGTCATGGTATCAATACAATTTTAAAAAGGTGCCTCACTCATGACGAAGCCGAGAAAGTTTTGAATGATTGCCATTCAGGTGCTTGTGGTGGACACTTATCTGGTTATACTACTTGTTTTGGAGAATTTGTTATATACGGATAAGTACTAATTCCCAAGATAATTCGCCATATCTAGAACAACAGTTTAAAGCACTTTAACCTTTTCCTATAAGCAATAGATAAGACAAATAGGATGAAAATACCTACTTGTAGTTCTGCTTTCCTCTTGTCTCCTTTGTATCGATCCTGTCACTCCTTCTCGTACTTAACACGCTTGAGAAGTACCTGTAAACATCAATAGAAGAGAAAGAATTGATCAAAGCAAAAGATCTATTGATTACAAGTAAATGGAATCAGATACATTCACACATATAAGAATCATATAACAAGATAAGCATATGGGAAAAAGGTTCAAATACTTTATTTAATAGAAGGAATAATTACAACCATGAAGTCTAATTCGAAGTCACTCCTCCAGTTTTGATCCCATCCGCATCACATCAAAAGCATGACACTCTAGCAGCATAACAATACTTTTCTCAAAGTCAATTCTCATAGCAACATTATCTCCTTACAATTCATCAAAGTCCCACCCCTTGATCACTTATATGAGTGCAATTTATAGGAAGATGGAGGAAGTTTTGTCATAAATGGGGGTATTGAATGGCCTTCCATACTTAGAATTAGTTCCATGGAGGAAGGGATGAGAGGATAGGATGCATCTTAACTCATTCCTCATCCATTTTCGAGCTCATAGGAGTTGATAAGTCAGGGAAACTTCTAGAAGACTCCAAGAGATAAGAATATTCCCCAAAACCTATGTGAATTTCGCTCAATATCACCCAGCGTAGGTCAAAGAGGGCCTAAGTGCTCTATAGAGCACCCTAGCATGGACTTAACTACTCTGCAGTGCACCCTTAACTGGGCCTACCTATGTTGGTCCCTCTAGAGATCATTTCAGGATTTCTTCAAGTCATCAAACTGTCTGGGAAGGAGGCATTCAAAAGGGTGACTTGTTCAGGGCATGTAGCAACTGAAATTAGGGTTTGATGAGCACTAAAACACTGATCTAGATGATGGGAGTGATAAGTCCATATGGATCTATAACAACTACCCCCTAAAGCATGAAGTCAAAAAATGTAAATGTCGAATGAAATTCTTTACGATGTGATGAGGAGGTTTCGAAATGCAAGGTGACCTGCATCAATTACAATACATATATCATGATTTTTTTATTTTTTCATTAATCACTGAGGGAAGGCATATGCATGATCAACATATAAACTTTTATTACATGTACATAGACATTCATCTAAGATATAGAACCATGAATGGATGACCATCAGTGTAAGGCCATTATACATATGATTTAGTACTCCTAAAATCGCAGCCTGGATGGAGGAAACTAGATCTTGGGTCTTCTATCTCGTTCAATCGTTCGCTCAAGTACGAGTCTAACCACGTGAATATGTGATCTGAAGTCGAACATGGGAAGACACCATCTGATTACTTGCCAATGATGTAAGCCGTTAATAGATGCGAGAGAAATCACCAATAATGATAATGATCCTCAAGCTATTGCAATACATTCTGCATGGTGTGAATGAATGATTTGATGTTGAACACTGTACAAAGTCTTTCAGTCGAAGGCCATTGATGTCAACCTATCACCGGAAATGAGAAACTTGCCATTTATGTATGCAAGCCTCAAGGTACTGGAAGGGTGTTTCTAAGTCAACTTCTTGGATAATGTGCTGATGTCAACAAGAAGAAACTCGTCACAGGAGTGCCTTGATGTATCCCATATCAAAGACACGAAATGAGTGTAATGATTTTGGAGACGGGATTTGATTGATGACACAAGGTTCAGGAATGGCGGTCATAAAAATGAAGGTTTATGGTATTCCAAAGGCTGAATTTTGACTGAATGAATTCTCTTGAACATGTCGGCGAGACTGAAATGAATTGGTAGCATTGACCCAAAACAAAGTGATGGATGGTATGATAACCATCAAGCTAATAACCCAACCCAAGTAGTCACAGTGATGAAGTGAAAGTGTCATGTCCAAGAGCGACCTGCTGTCATAAAGTGGTTTACCTCTTTTTCCCATTTTCCCCAGTCATTGCTAACGAGTACCTCTTTATTTTTTATCAAGCTTTAGGAGGATAACATATGCTTGTTGTTTAATTCCACCCTTCGGGTGAATCCACCGCTATGTGATGTTTTAACGAGTCTAGCGAAGGTGAAACTCGGTCTTGTCTAGATGAACAAGTTTGTCGCTATTTTATGTTTTAACGACAAAGATAACTTGGTCCCTTTCATGTTTAGAGAGTTTTAAAAGGGAAAAAAGGGAAACTCCACAAATTCGTTTTTGTAGATTTGTCTCTCAAGTCCAAAAAATCATAAAACAATACGAGAGTGAACCTATTGACCGTGTTCGATCAACGTATTTCTTTTTTCATAGTTAATCTATCTCAGCCCGAAAAAGGGTTAAACTTATACTGAGTAGATGTCGTTTCCAATCCGTTAATGAGATGAAAAGGACAAGCGCTCGGAAATATTTTCATATTTCGAGAGTCTAAAAGGAGCTTAAAGAAGACTCCAAGGGGGTTCCTTTTTCATTATTTAACAAAGCTCGAAAATGAGATAAAAGTATGCTCTGTGGTCAAAGGTACAATTTACAATCGAGCACGTCAAATTCTGTAAGTCAGCTGTAAAACCTGCTCAAAACATCACCAAATGGATTAAAAATACCTGTTTCATAGGTAAAAATAGGTAAATACTAATGTTTACTCGATTAATGAACATGAAATAAACATAAAACAAGTTTTTACCATGTAATTTTTACCATTTGATACTTACCATTCAGTTTTGTGCTCTGGGCTAGTTTTTTACCTTGAACTTCATCAGCTGATTATGAGAGATTCTATGGACCATTTCTCATGCCGTCTAGACTAGGTAGGAGATCTACCCCTCCTCTTTCTTTTCAGGTCATTCTTTTACTGTTTCATGCAAGTTTTAGGGTTTTTTGGGGCCTCTAGGGTTTGATTTTTTCACCCTGGGATCAACGCAGGATTTCACATCAAAAACTGTGCTAAAGAGCACCTTGATAGAAGGTTGCCTACTCTACAATGCACTGTCTCTATGCCTGGGCTACGCTGGGCGAGTTTCACAATCTTGATTTTGTTGTTTGCTCCAAAAATTGTCCTGTCTTTTGCATGGAAAAGATCCTAACTAAGCTTATGATTGGATTTCAGGCTTTCATTGGATCAAAATGTTGATTACATGGCGAGAAAGAGAGCATGAAGAGCAAGACATGGTTGCCCTAAACAACCCAGGCATAGTTGAGGCCCTAAAAAACTGTGGGTTACTCAAATACTTCAGGTTGTCCAGAATGAGGAAACAAATAGAAATATTATAGTTCCTAGTTCATGCATGGGATCCGACATATCAAACTGTTACACTAAAATTTGTCACCATGACTATTTGCAGTCAGTACGACTCCATCAATAGCCATGCTGTCCTCCTTGGCAAGTCTTATACCTCTGCTCCTCATGTCAAACTCCAAAAAAGAGAGAAAGTTTAAAAATCAATACAACTCTGGTTCCGCACTTTCTCTTACTCTTACCTGCGTGTACGCACCTCAAGTACATAATACCTGCGTACTTGTATGCTCTGTCTGTAAAGGGGTGGGTGCGTACCCCTGTAAAAGTCAAAAGGCGCAAGTTTTACTTCAAAAAACTTACTTGTGGTCGATTCTAGAGCATTCTAGAAGATGGTTTGACCTGGATTGAGCGCCTCCAGATGGTTCATGCATCCCAATGAAAGAGGAACTTATCCCATGAAGAGGGGAGCTATCCCTTTGAAATAGGGGCTTATCCCATTGATGGTGGACCTGTTTAACTTCCTCCAAAGCATTATAAATACAGGCATTAGGCCAGAGGGAGGGGAGGTTGAAAGCTAAACATTCCTAAGGGTAGATGCTGCTGAAATTAGGACTCCCTTATAGAGCTTGAGAGGATAGATCACATTCCTTTCTTAGCTTCATTTGGAAGTGGGTGAGCTGATCAAAGTAGAGGAGAACTCTTGCTGGACCCTGGGAGGGACCGACACAACACCAAGGCACTGGCTGTAAGGTTTCTTTTGTTTCCAATTAATACAATTAAGTTCATTTTTCTCAACAAGTTGTTATATATGATTTGTTTCATAAACTCCTTGGTCTTTATGATGAATATGTTTTATTATATGAGTTATTTAGGTGCTATGTAATCGTTTGCTTGTTAGTTTATGCAGGCTTCAAGGAGAAGGAGCTCATCTGGATCGAAGAGGCTTAGCTGCTACAAACAACGTTGGACTAAAGGTAAGCCTTAAACACCTGGTTGCTTTTATTTTAAATGCATATTTAGGGAAAGATAGTGCTTGATTGTTTTTTTTGTCACTAGAAACACCTTAGTTTCTAGGGAGGTCGGTTTTGTCCGCAAAATTGACTCTTTCCGCATGACAAAATGGCGACTCCGCTGGGGAATCCATGGATTTGATTGATTTCTCTTTTGATTGATACTTTGATTTGAGAAAAGCTGATTTCTTTCTAGTTTTTGACTGATTGACTGTGAATTTGGGTAGAATAGCTTAGAATTGAGTTAGTTTTTATTTTTATTGTTTTTGAGAGAAGTACGCATCCTCTCAGTTAAGCACAGTGCGTACCTGTACGAACTTCTGCTTTGTGCATAGAGCGGGGCCGCACCTGTGCAAACGGCTTGCCTGCGTACCCTATCAAAAGTTTAGAAAATTTCAATTTTTTCCTTTTTTACCTATTAGATTTTGTTTATAGTTTATTTTATTGCTACCCAGATCCACTGGTTACCTGTCAGAAGTTCTCATCTAGGCTTGTTTCATTAGCATCAAGGGTTTTAGTGAAGTTTGATGAGCCCCAAAAATGTACAATTATTTGGGCTCATTCAACCTCCTAATTTGGCTTAGTCCACCATTCTCATTTGTTTATTGCATGTTTTTGATTATTTTTATGTTAATAGAGTGAATTTGGTTAGTCATTATGCCAACAAGTCTAATGGGTGCTTTGTGTAGCCTTGTTGGTCAACTTGGAGACAAAATTGAAGGTCTTAATGAGCACTTGGCAGCCAAATTCGTGGGAGAACAAGCTAGAGGATTTGTAGGAAGGTGTCCCCCTCATTTATGGACCCTTACCTCGAATTCTCCACCATCAGCTCGGAGTTCAAAGGCCACCAAATTAATGAGCACAAGGGAAGCCAAGCAAGTCAAGTTGGACTGCTGTTAACTCCAAGTCTTGGGCAGCCAAGTCCCTAACTTTTAGGAGGACTGTTGGGTCCTCAAATTGTATAAAGAAGAAGGCTTGGGGCCTCATTTTTGTTAGCTAGTGGTTGGTCATTTTTGGTAGCTAGTTGGTAGTCATTTTCGTAGCTAGTTAGTCATTTTGTTTTAGCCATTAGTTAGCTAGCTTGTAGTTCGATTTTTAGGCCATGGATTAGCTTTGCTTTCAGCTCATTCTCAAGCTCTCCTTATGGACAGTTTTGATGTACTTTTCATTTCTTGATTAATAAAGATGGATCCAGCTTTGCACCAGCTCTAAATCTTTCATGGGAGGCTGTAGCTCTTGGGGTTGGGCCCATCTCAAGCGCCCAGTACCTCCCTTGTTTCTCTTCATGTGTTTGCTGCGTTCTTGAAATAAAATCTGCACTTTAGATTTAATTCGTGCTTTGTTACTTAGGTTTCTTTTGATGGTTCAAGTAGCTTCTCATGTTTATAATAGATTGGTAGGAGTTTTTATGCGTTTAGATCTTTTGGCATGTTCTTTCTCATGTGATGTATATGGTTCTCTTTTCAAACAAGGCTGCTGTTTACTCATTCATTAACAGTTGGATTTAATTAGCTAGGACTTGGTTTGTTTGCAAGAATTCATTGATTTGTTGGAATAAGCATTGTGCAGGGCATCTCTATCACCTTCATCACCTCCTCGTTCATCTGAGCCTCGTTCAGATCAGCTCCTCCATCACCAAGTCTGTTTCTTCATCTCCCATCTGCTCTTTTGCCACGTAACCCTACCTTCTTGCTTTTCCATTGCCTAAACCTTCGTTGATGCAAGTCAGCCTTCCACATCATCTCACCTCTCCATCCATCAGTTCCTAGGTCACTTCAGACCCCCATCCTACCTCCATAACCACCCATGCATCTTCCATCAACCATCCATCCTCAAAAATCCCATTTCGAACCATCCTGTAGAAGAATTACAGAACAACCTGTAGAAGACTTACAGGACTATCCTGTAGAAACCCCTGCAGACTTCCTGTAGAGGTTCATAAACACGGTTGCATGTCATCCAAACTTTGTGAAACTCTCAGAGAGAATGTCAGGTATCCCTTAGACCCTCTCTGTACCATCCCAACCTTTCCCAAAGCATTTCGTCCCTTGATCCATCCCTGCACAGTGGAAAACTAGTTAGAAGCACATGCATGATAATTTCAATAACTTAATCAAAAATACAAAAAGATGTTTTCTTCAGATAGTGATAACTTAGATTCATGCATTTTCACTTATTAGAAGTAATGGCATCATTGGTAGAAGTTTCCTTCACATTCTTTGCATCATAGAGGTTAGACTAGTTAAATTAGGGTTTCCTAGGGTTTCCATGTTTTGATTTGCTTTCAGTTCATTTTTGCCAAGTAGATTAGTCTTCTTTGAGCTCGCTTTCGTCCATCATTTAACAAGCTTCTTCTGAGAGCCTATAGAAGTTGGCTTGAGCCCTAGCGGACTTGTGCCAGCTGACCAAGTGACAGCTGCGACAAGAGCTAGTACTTGTGCATACAGCACCGCCGCTTCCAAGTTTGTACGAACTACCGGGTTGATAAAAGTAAGAGACAGGAAGCCCCAGGAGTTGTAGCATTATTGCTACAATATTGGAGCTCACCATCCTTTTTGGCGCCGTTGCCGGGGAAGCGGCAGAGTATTGGTGATTGTTGCTATTCTTCTCTTTTCTACTACAACCTTCTTCTAAGTAGTTTACTTCATTTCCATTATGCAATTTCATTTATGCAAAAGTAGATTAGCCTTTCTTGCTTTCCTAGATTAGCATTTCCTGCTTTCATAGATTAGCATTTCCTACTTTTCTAGAATAGCCTTTCAATTCCACATTTCAATTCTACAAGCATAGATTAGCATTTCAATTCCGCAAGCGTAGACTAGCATTTCATTCTTGCAATTTCATTTGAGCAAAATAGATTAGTCCTTTCAATTTCGCAAGATAGTTAGTTGCAGTTCAATCTATTTCATGCTTTGTAGGAGTAGAGATAAGTTAGAAAAATGATTGCACAACACCCCCACTGCTTCGCACAGCCAACGTTCTTCTTCGATGGCTGTGATGAAAGGACCCCTGGGTGGACATCAAGACATATCTGAAGAACCTCTAGGGGAGAAGAAGAAGAAACATTCCTCTGAAGCAAATGGCTACAAGCAGATATGTTGGGAGCAACATCTTGTCCAAAGATGAATTTGCAAATCAGATCGAAGATTTCAAGAGTGATATGAGGCAGTTTCTTGCCATGCAACTGGATACCTTGCGGATCCAAAAGAAGCAAGAAAAAGCCAAGAGGGCTTTGGTCATTTTTTGTCCTAGGTGCCTTAAAAAGCATCCTAGGAACGAATGTCCAATGCACTCCCTAGAAGTGTGTTTCATCTGTGAAGAATACCATCCTACAGATCAGTGCCCTTCCTTGCCCAGAATCAAAGCTACATATCAAAGAGCCGAGAAAGCCACTGAATCACCCTGTTATATGAACCAAAGGAGGCCACATGGACCCATACCCTACCAGCAGGAACTGCAAGGGATACCCGAGACCTATTATGACCCTTATCAAGCCACTTTCATGCCTTCTTGGGATCCCCCTGCTCATCCTTCCTGGTCTACACCTCCTCCTTGGTCATATCCTCCTTGTTCCTTCACAGATCCATATTATGCCCAACCAGTTGCTCATTCATTTCACTCTTATGCTCAGCCACAGCCTCAGTGGAATGCACCTTATCAGGAGTGGAGGCCCCAGTACAGCTCTCATCCCGCTCATTTTCCTCCACCACCTGCTCATCCACAACCATCGCCTCCTCATCCACCAAGGCAACCCCAAATGCCTACCCAACCACAATGCCATCCATCTCCATCTCAATTTCACACCTCCACTAATCTACCCGTACCATTTCCAAAGCCATGCAATGGAGTAGCTCAACCTCATTGCAAATCTGAGGCAAAACATATCCAAACAACTCCTCTTGAGCCCAATGATCTTCACCAAAGCTCAGGAAGAGTGTTGCAAAAAAGAGATCATCTTGAAAGCATTGAAGGACCAAAGGCAAAAGAAGATCCAAAAGAAAAGATCAAAGAACCATGGGCTGCACTTGATGAAGAAAAGAGATCTAAATCAGAGATCGAGAGAGATCCCTCATGGTTACCATCAAATCTTCCATGTACTCAAGAGGAAGATCAACAAAAAGAGGAAGATCAGAAGGTCATGATAGAAGGTGACATGAAGAATGATCCAAATCAGCGAGATGACCAAGGATATCAAAGCTATATTGAGATATGGTTTCAGGAGGTCACTAAGTTGCAGCAGTACTCTCCTCCTCAGCTATGTTTTGTACTTTCAAAGTCAGATCATTTTGTCTCTGAAAGTTGGATAGTTGTCAAAGCATGCATTCCGAGCCTTTACATCATCTTGTCTCTAATCTCGATGTGCACATGGCTCCATTGGAAGTATTCTTATACTTGAGAATGAGTTTGCTTTTCAAGTAGGGTAGGGTAGAAAAAGAAAAAAAAAAAGAAAAAAAGAGAAAAAAAGAAAAACACAAAAAAAAAGGAAAAAAGGAAAATAGAAATCTAGGGTGAAAACCTCCTCGGAGGCGCCTTAGATTGGCTCATTGATTGAAAACCTCCATGAGGCGGTCAATGGGTTGAAAAAAAAAGAGAAAAGAGAAAAAGATCTTTGGGTGAAAACCTCCCTTGGAGGCGCCCAAGGCAGGCAATTAGGGTGAAAACCTCCATGAGGCGCCCTAGTTGTTTTTCAAAAAAAAAAGAGAAAAAGAAAAAGAAAAATAAAGCTAATCTCCATTTCATGTTGCAGCAGTGACATTGCAGGTTGCAAGAAGGACGTTTCATGATAGGAGGAGCACTCAAATCAAAGACAAAGGAGTTTTTGTGCCTTCTACAGGAAGTTTCGTATCTTCTACAGGAAGCTTACAAAAAATCCAAATTGATCTCCAAAGAGGACCTGAAGGCTTGGAATATGTCCATGAGGCCTACACTCATCTATGTTTCCACTCCTCACCCCTTTTCCATCATTCTTTTCATGTCATTATGCTTCTTTCCTCCAAACTGTGTTTTCTACAGGATGCTCTATATTTCTACAGGAAACATCCTGTAGAACCTTTGGACGAGCCAAATTCAATCTCAAAAATGAATCTAATGGTGGGAATCTGTTGATTAGGCCTACAAGCACTGGTGTGTCCATCCCTTGCCTTTCTCCATCATTCGTCCACCTCCTTGTGCCTCTCATTGTGCTTCTACAGGATCTTCCTGTAGAAATTGTGGGAAACTAGGCATGCATTTCAAAAAATGGTTTTGCAAGCATGGTAGCTTCCTCAAAGGTTCAAGAGTCCTCTTGCAGTCTTCCAACTCATCCTCCATCATCTCCATACCTGCATCACAGCAAAAATTCATTTTGTCATACCATGCAAACACATGCAAAATGCCTTGAAGCCAAAAACACATAGAGCAGAATTTGTTTTTGCCATAACTTGAGAACCATGCATCCATTTGACAAACCATTTTATGGGGGATTGTACGAGGTCGATGACAACATGCCTGAGCAGTTTCATGCAATTCCGGTGCACGGTTTCCAAGAAATCAGCCTCCATCACCATCAGCCATTTTTGCATTTTCTCCATAACCGTGCATCCGTTTCAAAACCTATTTCATGGGGAGATGCACATGGGTGATAGTAGCCTACCCAAGTAGTTTCAGCCGATTCCGATGCACGGTTTCCGAGAAATCGAGCTCTGAAATCTTCAGCCATTTTTCAATTTTCTCGAAATCCGTGCATCCATTGATCACGAATTTGCTATGGGAGATGCATCATGATGGTAGGAACATGCCCACCAAGTTTCAGCTCAATCCGGTTTGCCGTTTGGGAGAAATGGAAAAAAGAAGTTCTGGTCCTGTGAAAATTCAATGGCAGTAGGTTCAGGATGCAGATCTGAACGTGGAAATGAATTATTGTTGCATGCATCTGGCCAGAGGACACCTGCACAAGAAAACCAGCCATGGATTAGCAGCCCAGCCATCATGCAACCATAAAATCAAATGCATGCAGCAATGACAGCCCACAGCATCTCACGGCAGCCATTCAACTTCGAGGTATGTGACAAACCCATTCTTCTATTGCATAAAATTAATTTGGAAACTGCATGAATGAATGAAATGGTGAGATTAAGCCACGGATTAGCGAGGCTCAACCGATTGTCTTCTCTAGCGCTCAAGGAAAAAATCACGCAGCATGATCGGCCATTCACGTGAAAATTAAAAAAAACACAGTTAATGGTAGTTGAACTCCAGTGAACAGGATGTCAATTAATTAACGGAGAGAAGAAGACATGTATCACTGCAGTTTGAAAAATCTAGCGCACATGTTTTTTCCACCTCATCACAAATCACGGAGAAATTGAAGACGGCTTGGCTGAAACTCATGAACTGCTGTTCATCGACACTTTCCACGTCCTCAACTAAAGTGTGCACAATCAGTTAATTGGTTCTCTATCATCAACTCATTTGATGATTGTTTTATTTCTCTCTGAAATTGTTGCAATGATCATGATTCACTCGAAGTGTATTCGAATTCAGATGGAGATAAACGAAAATTAGCAGAACATCTTAGAGAAAAATATATGAAATGGTTAGCAAAACTTATTTCAACATCTTCAAATATGGTCTTGGTGGTTCTTCCATGGCTCTATTTGGCAGCGTAGGTGGTGGTATTTGCACCAAAGCAGCAGATGTAGGTGCTGATCTTGTTGGCAAGGTTGAGAGGAACATTCCTGAAGACGATCCACGCAACCCAGCTGTCATTGCTGATAATGTTGGTGACAATGTTGGAGATATCACTGGTATGGGATCAGATCTATTTGGGTCCTATGACTGAATCTTCCTGTGCAGCTCTGGTTGTTGCATCCATATCATCATTTGAAAACTCTCATGATCTTACTGCCATGTGTTATCCCTTGCTTATTAGTTCAATGGGTATCATTGCTTGCTTAATCACAACTCTGTTTGCAACTAACATATTTGAGATCAAGGCTGTGAAGGAAATTGAGCCTGCATTGAAAAAGCAACGTATTATCTCCATAGTAGTGATGACTATTGGCATTGTTGCTGTAAGCCTAGTTGCATTGCCTTCATCCTTCACTATCTTCAATTTTGGTGCCCAGAAGGTTGTAAAGAACTGGGAGCTTTTCTTCTGTGGTGCTATTGGTTTGTGGTCTGGCCTTGTTATTGGTTTTGTCACTGAATACTGCACTAGTAATGCTTACAGCCCTGTCCAAGATGTTGCCGATTCATGCAGGACTGGAAGCAGCAACTAATGTTATATTTGGGTTGGCTGTGGGATACAAATCTGTTATTATATTTGCTATTGCAGTAAGCATTTTATGAAGCAAAGAAAGCTGCCGCAGTCGGAAAGTATTGTCATGTCAGGAACAGAAACGCGAATCAAGGTTAACCAATGGAAAAACAGTGATTCCCATCCAGCTTCGGCATGCAATATCTATTCTCGGGCAGTTCATTGAAGCTAGCAGACTGTTTCTACAGGAAGACAGAGACTGTTTCTACAGGAAGCCAGCGAACAGTTTCTATAGGAAAGTTTGAAAAGCGGGAAGCCAAAGGAGAAATCGGCCGAGATGCTAGCCAAGGAAGTCACCAAGGCCATCAAAGACAAGGGGAGAGATTTGGTTGCTCAGAGGATGAGCAACACTTTCAGTAGGGGGGTGATGATGAGCCCCAAAAATGTACAATTATTTGGGCTCATTCAACCTCCTAATTTGGCTTAGTCCACCATTCTCATTTGTTTATTGCATGTTTTTGATTATTTTTATGTTAATAGAGTGAATTTGGTTAGTCATTATGCCAACAAGTCTAATGGGTGCTTTGTGTAGCCTTGTTGGTCAACTTGGAGACAAAATTGAAGGTCTTAATGAGCACTTGGCAGCCAAATTCGTGGGAGAACAAGCTAGAGGATTTGTAGGAAGGTGTCCCCCTCATTTATGGACCCTTACCTCGAATTCTCCACCATCAGCTCGGAGTTCAAAGGCCACCAAATTAATGAGCACAAGGGCAGCCAAGCAAGTCAAGTTGGACTGCTGTTAACTCCAAGTCTTGGGCAGCCAAGTCCCTAACTTTTAGGAGGACTGTTGGGTCCTCAAATTGTATAAATAAGAAGGCTTGGGGCCTCATTTTTGTTAGCTAGTGGTTGGTCATTTTTGGTAGCTAGTTGGTAGTCATTTTCGTAGCTAGTTAGTCATTTTGTTTTAGCCATTAGTTAGCTAGCTTGTAGTTCGATTTTTAGGCCATGGATTAGCTTTGCTTTCAGCTCATTCTCAAGCTCTCCTTATGGACAGTTTTGATGTACTTTTCATTTCTTGATTAATAAAGATGGATCCAGCTTTGCACCAGCTCTAAATCTTTCATGGGAGGCTGTAGCTCTTGGGGTTGGGCCCATCTCAAGCACCCAGTACCTCCCTTGTTTCTCTTCATGTGTTTGCTGCGTTCTTGAAATAAAATCTACACTTTAGATTTAATTCGTGCTTTGTTACTTAGGTTTCTTTTGATGGTTCAAGTAGCTTCTCATGTTTATAATAGATTGGTAGGAGTTTGTATGCGTTTAGATCTTTTGGCATGTTCTTTCTCATGTGATGTATATGGTTCTCTTTTCAAACAAGGCTGCTGTTTACTCATTCATTAACAGTTGGATTTAATTAGCTAGGACTTGGTTTGTTTGCAAGAATTCATTGATTTGTTGGAATAAGCATTGTGCAGGGCATCTCTATCACCTTCATCACCTCCTCGTTCATCTGAGCCTCGTTCAGGTCAGCTCCTCCATCACCAAGTCTGTTTCTTCATCTCTCATCTGCTCTTTTGCCACGTAACCCTACCTTCTTGCTTTTCCATTGCCTACACCTTCGTTGATGCAAGTCAGCCTTCCACATCATCTCACCTCTCCATCCATCAGTTCCTAGGTCACTTCAGACCCCCATCCTACCTCCATAACCACCCATGCATCTTCCATCAACCATCCATCCTCAAAAATCCCATTTCGAACCATCCTGTAGAAGAATTACAGAACATCCTGTAGAAGACTTACAGGACTATCCTGTAGAAACCCCTGCAGACTTCCTGTAGAGGTTCATAAACACGGTTGCATGTCATCCAAACTTTGTGAAACTCTCAGAGAGAATGTCAGGTATCCCTTAGACCCTCTCTGTACCATCCCAACCTTTCCCAAAGCATTTCGTCCCTTGATCCATCCCTGCACAGTGGAAAACTAGTTAGAAGCACATGCATGATAATTTCAATAACTTAATCAAAAATACAAAAAGATGTTTTCTTCAGATAGTGATAACTTAGATTCATGCATTTTCACTTATTAGAAGTAATGGCATCATTGGTAGAAGTTTCCTTCACATTCTTTGCATCATAGAGGTTAGACTAGTTAAATTAGGGTTTCCTAGGGTTTCCATGTTTTGATTTGCTTTCAGTTCATTTTTGCCAAGTAGATTAGTCTTCTTTGAGCTAGCTTTCGTCCATCATTTAACAAGCTTCTTCTGAGAGCCTATAGAAGTTGGCTTGAGCCCTAGCGGACTTGTGACAGCTGACCAAGTGACAGCTGCGACAAGAGCTAGTACTTGTGCATACAGCACCGCCGCTTCCAAGTTTGTACGAACTACCGGGTTGATAAAAGTAAGAGACAGGAAGCCCCAGGAGTTGTAGCATTATTGCTACAATACTGGAGCTCACCAAATTTCATAGAAATTCTAGCCCTAGGTTTGATTTTTGTATTGGTCTTGTAGTGACTCAGGCTTTAGAAGTTGTAAAAACCTCAGATCTCCCTGGTCTTTTCAGTCTTCTTAGGAGTTAGACCATTCGTAAAATCCACCTTTGTGAGAAACCTACCGTTGTGTTGTCTCTTTGCGGAATTTCGAGAAGGCTTGTTTGTTAAGCTGTGAATTTCATTCTTAAGAAAAAGAACAAGAGTTTTTTTTTTTTTTTTTTGACTGATTTATGATTCTGCATGAATTAGTCCTTGGTTGAATTGTAACTGAGTAAAACATCCTGGAATTATATTTTGTAGGCTTTTACCTCATTAGATTTGCTTTTAGGTAAATTTCTCTTAGATTTGCTTTAGGGTAAATTTCTCTTAGATTTGTTTTTATATAAATTTCTCTTAGATTTTCATAGATCTTAAAATTGATTTTTGATAAGTAGTTTTACATGCTTTGTTAAAATAGGAAAAATACAAAATATCTTTTGAAGAAAGTTTGTTTTAGTAGCGTTTGAAGTCTTTGAAAAGAGAAAGGAAGTTTTCGTGAAATAATTAGTGGTCTTGTGTTGAGTGCTTTGGAAAAGATAAAGAGATTTTTTCTTTGATTTTCATTGTTAAGAAAGTTGTCTTTATAAATTTTGCATTCTCCAACTCTCTTAGCTAGGGAATTCATTGAAAAGGAAAGATTGTGTTTTCATCCTAGGTGCATCTTTTTAGTGGATTTGAGTCGAGTCTACACATCATAAGTTTCATCTCCGCTACCTTTTGTCCTAAAGAAAAGCCATAAAAATAACGCTTAAAGTAAAATTAACTT
This sequence comes from Pinus tabuliformis, assembly GCA_031772625.1. Classification (NCBI taxonomy): domain Eukaryota; kingdom Viridiplantae; phylum Streptophyta; class Pinopsida; order Pinales; family Pinaceae; genus Pinus; species Pinus tabuliformis. The sequence continues at coordinate 664,027,907 of CM062811.1, read as the reverse complement.
AGTAACTTTTTATTTACTAGGGCTCTGATACACCAACATAGATCAGGCTAGTGTCTTGGAGTAGGAGAGTAATTAACTCTCCAAGACAGTAAAAAAAAACAAGTAGCTTATCTTGCGGTAGGATAAATCCAATTGTTACATTTATGCTCTCGGAAAGCTCCTCTTAAAGGAGAAGCACGAGATCGTGTCCGAACCAGTGAGGGAATCAATCCTCCTTCATTGGGAACGATGCCAGATATGCACGTACTACAAACGGTAAACCTCGGATTAACCATTGTCGAGGAGCCTGGGGTCACTTGTCGGTAAACCTTGGATTATTGTCAAGGAGCTGGCAAGGGGATTGAGCTTGTTACTCTGCCCTTGCGTGCGTATCGGATCGTAGACTGTTCCCCCAGGTATATTTGTTGCTGTTGGTGACCTTAGTGACTATTATCTTTAGGATTCTTCCTAAGGTGACGGTGGAGGGAAGATCCCACTGTACCTGGAGCAAACGTCGGCTAGACTCACTTGGATTTTCTGGGGGGTTCACTTCACTCAAGACAGTTAAAGTGGAGGAACTTGGTCCAGTCTATTCTTGAAGCAGGTTGCCGACGTAACTGTTCCACCTGCCATTTCTGTACTGAATTCTGCGATGTTGGATTTCATCACCAACTAGTGTTTTCGGTCCGGAAAGTTACTGTTTGTGTGTGGTTTGACGCCCTAGATTCTTTAGGCGTGTGATTCGAATTTGTTTGGTTCTTTAGAGACTTTAGGCGGTTTGCTTTGAGATTTTACTTTTTTTGCGTGTGCAGTAGTTAAAAGTTTTTAGCTGTGGCTGAATTACCAAGACAGTCCCGTAGACTTCGGGGCCAGTCTCCTGAGGTTGTAACCGTGGCTGATTTGTTGAGGAAGTCCCGTAGACTTCGGGGCCAACCTCCTGAAGAAGTCTCGGGCCATTACGAAGGTTTGAAAGTCCTCGTAATTCCTAGTGGCAGTAAATTTGGGTCACCTGAAGAAGGAGAGTCTTCGTTGCTTGTTCATCCTGATTACCAAACTCTCGAAACAGGTTATAATCCTGAGGCTATTTCGGTTTCCAAACTTGCTGGTAGCTTTTCATCTACTAGTGATATCGGCGAAGAACCTGAAATATCTGAACCTGTTACTCCAACATCGGGGTTAGTCTCTCCAACTTCTGGTACTCCTAATTCACCTAGGGTAGAAAGAGTGATCACCGAAAATCTTCCTTCTGGTTTGATAGCTATTGAAGAACTTGCTTCGGAAGAAGAAATACACATCCCTATCCCTGAAAATCAACCTAATATTGATCTAAGGGAGCGTGAATCAATTTTTTACAGTCCACCTAGAAGTACTACTTGGTATCTTTCTTTAACTAATTATTTGGAAAACTCAGGCTTAAGTTTTTCACCACCTCGTGCTCCTTATCCACCTAGGGGTTTTTATACTCCCGTAAATATGTCAGGTCAGTCGTCCATGTTTACTAAATCGCCTGAATCTTTTTTGTACGGTGGTCCTTCTGTTCCCTCTGGGTATCAGTCACTTTCTGGTACTTTTTCGAGAGCATCTCCTCAACCCATTGAACAAAGGATATTCACTGGAAGCAATGGTGCAAAGCTGTTGAGTGTAGAAGACATTCTTATGATGTCAGGTTCTATTCCCAATTCTCAACCTCAAGGTGGCCAGTTACTGCCTAGGGGGCAGCCTCAATTAACGCCTGGGGGGAAACCTCAGGGTACACAATTTGCATCTGGGGGGAAACCTCAAGGACACTACGTGCCTAGTGTACATTACTTTCCTCAAGGTCAACCCCATACTCAATATGTACCCCAAGGTCAACCCCAGTATCAATTTATACCTCAAGGTCAACCCCAGTATCAGTACATACCTCAAGGGTATCTACCCCAAGGTCAGTACTCGAACCAAGGTTTCCAACCACCCCAAGGTCAATCTTATGTTCAAGAAACGGGAAATGTACCTTTCAATTATCAATCCTACCCTCAACCCGGTTTTGGATCTCAATATTCTCAACCTGTTATGGGTCAGTACCCCGGAATGAACATAATGTGGGATCCATCGCAAGTTCAACAGGCGTTGCAGCCAAATGTACAGTTGTCATCTCAAACTGGACAACCCTTAGTTTCTGGTTCACCCCAGCAACCAGTCCAGTCTAATATTCAAACTTCTGTACCTTCGGTAGTTTCTCAGTCTGGGCCTATTTCGCCTCATACTCCATCTCAAACGACTGCTGCAACTGCCGCAACATCTATTCCATCTCCCCCACGTACTTCTGGAGTATCGACAGCTCTGGTTTCTATTGTTCCTGTATCTACTCCTCAGACATATTTACCACCGTCTGGATCCACGATTCAAACTACGGTTCAGATGCCTGTAGGACAACCTGGTTTAAGTACGGTTGTCACAAGTCAACCACAATTCACTTATCAATCGTACCAGGGACAGTACCAATTCGGTCCTTCTATCCAGCAGCCAGTTTACGAGTATCAACCGTATCCTGGGTACACTTATCAACAACCACAACAACCCCAGTACGGTCCGGTTAATCCTAGTTTTCCAGGAGGATACAATATCCCGAACGCGATTCCTATTCCTAGTTATCCTGGATATCCTCCTCCTGGGGCTGGTCGCATGACCCAGAGTTTTGGGGACCCTAATCGGCAGCTACCGTTTATCGCAACTTTGGACTTACCAGACTTGTCGCGCTTAATGAACGATCCAATTAATTATCCTCTGTTTTGGCCGCCAATGCTGAATAAGTTGCCCAGTGACATTCCCAAGTTCGAGGGTAAATCTGGAGAGGACCCGTCGAATCATGTGATGACTTACCACCTCTGGTGTGCCTCTAATTCCATCTCAGATGATTCGATCCGCTTACGTATTTTCCAGCGCACTCTCATTGGTCTTGCGGCCAAGTGGTATATTGAGTTACCACGGGCCTCTTTTTATAATTTTAGCCAGTTAGCTACCTCGTTTTTAACTCATTTTTAGTTGCCTGTCAGATATGATAATGGCACGGAGTTACTAACTTCGCTAAAGCAATCGACGTCCACTTATATTTATGATCATATTCATGAATGGAGACGTCGAAGGCGGTTAGTGAAAGTTTTTATCCCGGACCAGATCTTAGCTGAATGGTTTGTTAAATCATTGTTACCGAATATTACTGAAGACGTAGCTAAGGCCAGAGTAGTTACTGAGGAGCAAGTGATTGCTCAAGCATAGTACCTTGACTTAGTTTATACTCAGTTAGGTACGTTACACGAAAAGATCCCAGATCTTCCCAAGTAAAATCAAATCACTGCAGCTCCTTCGGGATCTCATGCCGCTGATGGCATGATTGGTACGGTGAACACTAAAAGAAAGAAGAAGTCTTCCAAGAATTCTTCTCCTATTATAACCTTACTAGATTCCCCGATAGGAGATTCTTCCGCTGAACTCTCCGCCGATATTCATGTTGTAGAGTCATCTACAGCTAAATCAAAATCCGATGGGGAAAAGAAAGGGAAGAAGAAGAATAAAGCAGACAAAACTCCAAAGGAGAAAATTGAAAAGGCGGAATCCAATGATGAAAAGCACAAGCCTCGTTATCCATGTCTCATTTGTGAAGAAGAACACTTTACAAGAGACTGCCCTCATCGAGCAGAGGTTGCAAAAATCGTCAAAGGTTCCCAAATTCCTGCTGTCTTGAAGGATCCATTTCCAAAAGATAGCAAAATTATAGGTTCTTCCTCGAGTGCCAATGAAGAACCCATTTTGATGATGTCCCATGTAAGGATTGCGACTCGATCGCAAGATTATGGTAGTAAAAGTCCTGTTGATGGCAAATAAGCAGAATCTTCTCATTCTAATCCATCAACCTCAGCTCCCGGTTCCGATCCACTACAGATCGAGAAACCTAACCCAGACTTAGTAATCAAACCGCCCGCCAAGGGTGTACTTCGAAGGTCTGCTTTCAATCCACATGCGAGAGCGGCCCAGAATTATAACATTGTTGAGGACTTAGCTGTTTCACCCTCAGCAATGTCAGCTTTGGAAGTGCTGCAATCGTGCCCAGCACAACGCAAATTACTTTTGTCGACTATAGGAGCTGTTGATGTTCAGGACCCGAACCTAATAATCTTTGATCTAGAAAATAGTACACCGCGTTTACTTCATTAGATGGCTTTCCAGATCCCAATGATAGTGAAAAACAGGCCTATTCATCGGACTGTAATTGATGAGGGAGCTTCAACGTGTATTATGTCGATACAGTGTTGGAGATCGCTTGGTTCTCCTTCGCTAAATCAATCCCCGACAATTCTTAAGGCCTTTGATGGCCGTGGGTTTCATCCTTTTGGCATTCTACAGGATTTGCCTATAGGGGTTGAAGGAAAAACCGTTAGTCTAGATGTGGAGGTGGTTGATGCCCCTCTAGACTACAACCTTCTCTTGGGTCGAAGTTGGTCTTACGCTATGACAGAGGTCGTTTCATCGGTCTTCCGAGTAATAAAGTTCCCACATAATGGAAAGATCGTAACAATAGACCAGCTGGCTTACTTTTCATCCGACCCAACCTCTTCAGAGAGTACTCAGCATGTCGGTAAAACGACTATCCCATATAAGGATGTTGGAGTAGGATTAGTAAAAGATGCCGGTTTATTGAGAACTTTTCCTTTTCCTCCACTCAACACATCATCTTCATTTGCAACCATTCATATGATTACATCAGACACTATTTTTTATGACGATCCTTGGATCGTTCCTTCTGAATCTGAAATAGACTCATTTGGTAATTTTATGCCTTTGAGTCCATATGAAATTGCCTATGAAGCCGTGCAGTCTTTTACCGACCCGTGTTCAACCAAAATCGACCTAATGAATGTGGTCTGTGAGGAATCACTTTTCACATCAACCTCGGAGTTAATAGCGTTTCCCGAAATTGTTTCATCTGACGAGAAACTTCGTGAAGTCATGTGTATAGATGGTTTACCATGGGACGATCTCCATCATAGATCTTTGTTTTTACCTGAGGATGATCGTTTTGAAAATGATTTCTCATCAATTTTTACAGCTGAATATGTCAAGGAAGCTCAGAACCCCACGAAACATCCTGATTCAGAGCTGAATTTGGGAAACATCTCTCGAACTATTCCCATTGACATTTCAGTTAAGCCTGGAATTATTGAAAACATTCATATAGGTGCCTCGTGTACAGATGACAAAATTCAGACATACAAGGCCCTATTTCAAGAATTTCGCGACGTGTTTGCCTGGTCCTATGAGAAAATGCCAGGAATTGATCCCGCGATTGTTGTTCATGAGATCAAGACTTACCCGGATGCTAAACCCGTCCGGCAACGTTTGCGTCAGATTCACCCACGAAAAGCTGCTGCAATTAAAGCAGAAGTTGAAAAACTGTTGAAAGCAGGTTTCATTTATCCGATCCCGTTAATGGATTGGGTATCGAATATTGTTCCGGTTAACAAAAAACAGGGAACAATAAGAATATGCATCAATTATAGGGACATTAATCGAGCTTGTCCAAAGGACAACTATCCAACACCCTATATCGATCAAATCATTGATGATTGTGCTGGCAGCGAAATATTTTCCTTTATGGACGGTTTTTCCGGATAAAATCAAATCAATATTCTACCTGCCAATCAACCGAAAACGACATTCATTTTTCCATGGGGGACATTTGCTTATTGCAAATTGACTTTTGGGCTAAAGAATGCCGGAGCAACTTTTCAAAGGGCGATGTCTTATGCGTTTCATGACATCAAGCACATTGTGCAACCGTATCTCGATGATTTGCCTGCTCATTCATTTCATCGAGCTGATCACCTTGTCCATTTACAAGCAATCTTCATGAGGTGCAGACATTATCGTATTCGGTTGAACCCACACAAATGTGTCTTCTGTATAGAAACGGGTCGATTATTGGGATTTGTAGTTTCAAAAGCCAGCATTCGCATCGATCCCTCGAAGGTAGAAGCTATCATCAAATTGCCTCCTCCTTCGAGTCTTCGCCAACTCCAAAGTTTGCAGGGGAAAGAAAAAATTTTACGACGATTCATTCCTAACTACGCCGAGGTTACAAAGGGTTTTACACGGTTGTTGAAATAGAACGCTCAATTCTCTTGGGATGAGATAGCTCAGAAATCTTTTGATGCACTCAAACACGCGTTGACCCATGCACCGTTGTTGCATCCTCCCAACTACAACCAGGATTACTTTCTGTACCTCGCCGCCGCTCATTCCACCATTGGGATGGTCTTAGTTCAGGAAGATGAATTCGGAACGGAACATGTGATATATTACCTTAGTCGGACATTAAATCCAACTGAGTTAAAATACTCACATGTGGAGAAATTGGCATTGGCAGCCGTTCAAGCTGTCCAACGTTTTCGTCACTACATTTTACTACGTAAAACTACAGTCATTTCGGATTTCAACCCTATGATTTATATTTTGACCAAACAATTGCTAGGGGGCAAGTACTCTAAATGGATTGTTATCCTGCAGGAGTTCGACTTGGAATTTGAGAAATCTAAGTCTAAGAAATCTTTAGTTTTTGCAGAGTTAATGTGTGACTTCCCGCGTGCTGACACGAAAACTGTGGCAGAGGAGCCCATTGCGGACGAATCTTTGTTTCTAATCAACACTTTAGATCCGTGGTATGGAGATATCATCATCTATCTCCAGACCCAATCCTTTCGGCCTGAAGCTTCAAAGTCGGAACGTCGGAAAATTCGATTCTAGTGCCAACAATACAAAATTATTGGAGATACTCTTTATCGTTGTGGGGCAGACTCTATTTTTCGACGTTGCTTAACTCATGAAGAGGCTGAAAGGGTTCTAAATGAATGTCACTTTGGAGCATGTGGCGGTCATATGTCTGGGTATGCCACAGCCCAAAAGATATTGCGCGCTGGCTACTTCTGGCCGTCCTTGTTTAAAGATTGTATTACCGCGGTCCGAAAATGCCACAACTGTCAAGTGTTTGATCGAAAGATGCGCGCTCCACATGCTCACTCGGCCGGGGGGCATGCGTATATCATCCTTGCGGTAGATTATTTTACTAAGTGGGCTGAGGCGATGCCTACATTCGAGGCAGACGGCAAGACAACTGCAATTTTCGTATTCAATCATATAATTGCTAGGTTTGGTGTCCCACAAGTGCTAATCACTGACCATGGGCGCCATTTTCGAAACGTTATGATGACAGAACTTACAGGCCAGCTTGGTTTGCGTCACGATAGTTCAACTCCTTATTATCCACAAGCAAATGGTCTGGTTGAGTCTATCAACAAAGTTTTAGTTATCATGATCCGACGAATCATTGGTATTCATCAGTCGAATTGGCACAACATGTTATTTTCCGCGCTTTTGGCATACCGAACCTTAGTGAAAACATCAATAGGGTTCACTCCTTTCCAACTAGTTTATGGTTTGGAAGCTGTGCTACCCATTGAATGCGAAATCCCGTCACTGCAAATGGCCATCGAGTTACTTCTAGCTACTTCCGAAGAGGAAAAGCATTTATTATACTTAGCTCAATTAGATGAGAATCGACGTGATGCTGCATTGGCGATCGAGACTCATGCAAAACGTATGAAAGCTCAGTATGATCGAAATGTGACCCCTCGAAATTTTTCGAAAGGAGACCTAGTGTTATTATATGATCAAGCTAATGATAAATTAGGTGCTGGAAAATTCGTTCCTATGTGGCATGGGCCCTATATTGTCAAACGAAAGTTAGCCAAAGGGGCTTATGAGTTGATAGACTTTGACGGGGACTCTTTAGGTAAACCCAGAAATGGTCTTTACTTGAAGAGGTATTATGCTTAAAATATGGGTATGGAGAATTTTTAGTTAGGATAGTTTTTCTTTCTAGCTGGTGTGTTTGTTAGTTTAGACAGTGTGCTTAGCTTAGAGAGTGTGTTTTCGTCGTTATTTCTGCTTATCTTGGTTTTACTCTTGATGATGCAGATGTCGATGCCTCTCCAAACATACATTGGTTTCGCTGATGGTGCTTGTCGTAGTACACAGAATATCTCTTCTGCAGCTTGGGTTATCTATTCACCCTTTGACGAGCTAGTTTCTATGCATGGGGTAAGCCTCGGTCAAACAACAAACAACATTGCCGAATACAATGCAGTGATTGAGTTATTGTCTGAATCTATTTCATTTGGGATTCGGAGTTTGATAGTGAGGTTAGATTCTGAACTCGTTGTATTACAGCTTAATAGAGTGTATGCCATTAGAAATCCAGTGTTATTAAGGTTATTTTTGAGAGTGCGTCCCTTGGAACGTGAGTTTGATTACATTGAATATCAACATATTCCAAGGTCTTTAAATACATTAGCAGATGCAATTGCTTCTCAAATGTTAAATAGACATTTGCAATAATCATACATGTATATTTAAAACCATTCCATAACATGATTTACAAGATAAGCCGGTAATAACGATATGTATATATATAGGAGTGTGTCAAAAAATACATCGTCTTCGATCATAGGTTGAAAAACACCTTATGATCAGCAAAAATGATAAGTACAAAAAACCAAAATGTCACATGTGTCTACAAAACGACCATCCAATCACTGGTGATGATCTCTATACGACACCACTGCACGGGCCACCCTACACAAGAACCTCCTAAAAGGTCCCGGGACCCCAACTACATAGCGCTGAAGCCTGATTGGAATATCATCTATGATAGTCTCCGATATGTCTGCTGTAAGACGCTCTAGGTCACTTTCCAACCCAACCAAAGTCTCTGTGGCCTCGTCCTGTGGGGCCGGTGCCGCTACAACTGGTAGTCTCCTCTCGTAAGGCCGGAGATTGGCTGGACGTCGTGGGCCTGCATCTGCATTTTGAAAATTATTACTATCAGTTTTGAGACGATATAAAACAAACAAAAAAATAGATAGTTTAAAAAACTTGTGAAAAATGAAGTTACCTGTATCATCCCATTGTTCTCCCGGTGGAAGAACCATGTCCAGATCTCCACGAAAATCAACTCCGGCATAAGGAAAATACTGTATAGAAAAGACCTGGTTTTCTAACCAGTGAAAGTACTCCGGAATAAATCGGACAACCTCCGTTCACTCATCAGGATGACGGGCCATAACCGCAACCCATCGCATCAATTTAGGCTCTCGAGGAAGCCCAACACCAACAGTAAGCTGTTGTGGGATCAGCATCAGAACCCTCTCTAAGCCAAAACTCACAACTAAAGGCCCATAACCAAAAGTCTTTAGCTAACCATTTTTGGCTCTAGTCAGTTGGCCTTTTATCTTGGCCAACACAGCATCACACCAGTTGAAAATGGTACCTCGATAGCAATCAATTGCCATCCGCATCTGGGATCCAGTGGCAATGTGTAAAGCGGCAGCCCCGCAAAGTCTGGTAACTATAAAGGCAATCACCTTAAGTTCAGGACGGGATATAGTCTTGATCTCTATCCCCTTCTCCTGAGACTGAGTGTTACACCACTCTAGTCGGAGACTAGCGATAGACTGGCCACCTGGCCTAGTCCCGAACAGAGTCAAGTGTTCGCCTCTCTTGGGCAAACCAGTGAGAAAGTAGATATCTGCCAGCTCCATCTCAAGCTGGTGCCCTCCAATATAAAAACACTGGTCCTGAACGTTCCATCTTTCTACCAGCCACTCTAGGAAGCTCACTTGGGCCCTCATGCCAGGTATGGCCCAGTATTTATAAAGGCCGCATGCCTTCAAAGCATCAATTGACGGTTGATTATTAATGGCGGCCAAATCAACATCTTCGTGCTCTCTCTCGTGCCAATCGAGCATGGTGAACAATCTACATGCCAAAAAACATCCATTAGATTCCATGAAATCAAAAAAATTTGGTCCATTTTGGAGAATTTGGGGTCTAAAAACTCGTTGCACGGGGTACGCACCCTGCCTTTAGGAACAGATCGTGGGTACGCAGGGTCCCTGAAAGCAAGGTGCGTACCCCCGACATTTTTCCAACTGAGAAAATGTCGGGGTATGCGGATCCCTAGTGTGGAGCCTGCGTACCCCGAGAGGCGGTCTTTGAAACCCCAAAACCTCCAAAAAATGAAATCTGGGGCCTAAAAAAGAATTCTAAACAGATGAAATTGAAGAGGAGTATGTTGTAGGTTACCTGGAAGAGACGGTGTTTGATTTCGACAGTCGGATTCTCCGCAATGTCCACAGGAAGTTTCTTGCCAAAAGCCCTTTTTCTCTCCTCAAATAGTAAAATGGTAAAAATGAATTGGTAAAAGCCCTTTTTATTGGTTTTTTGGATAAATAAAATGTAAATTTGTTTATTTTTCACCATGAAAAGTTATTTTTCAAAGTATTTTTATCTATCTTCAACGGGTATGAGTAATGTGTTGGTTTTTGTGCAGGATAAAGGATTTTCAGGGAATATTGTCATTTTTTACAAACAAAAACATCAGAGTCATCTTTAAGCCCTTTTCTGACTCCTAAAACATGAAAATATTGCCGAGAGTTTCTTTTACACTCGTTAAAACGGAATTAAAAGATGGTCCTCTTACAGCCCTTTTCTGACCGTACAAACATGAAAAGATTGCCGGATTTTTGTCGTTTCAAATTCGATATTGGAAATAAAACGACGTGTCCTTGGTCGCTTTTTACTTTTCAGATCAGAGACACTAGTCATGAAAGTACTCCTTGGTCGTAAAGATCAAGCGGTTCTCTCAAGTATTATTTTATACTTTTTCGGGCTTGGGAGACACAAATTTACGAAAAAGGTCAACCCTGGAGTCTTCTTAAGTTTTTTCCGACTCTCTAAAATTGAAAAACGCCGAGTTTCTCCTATACTAGACTCGTTAAAATTTCACAGTAAAGGACCTGTTCGATTACAAACAGGAACGGACCACTCCTTCTTAGGGTTCGAATCTAAACTAAGTTGGACTCGTCCGAAGGATGAGCTTATAATCAAGAAAATGTTATCCTCCTCAAGCTTGTAAAAAAATAAAGAGGTACTTGCCAGAAATGGTGGGGGAAAAGAGAGAAAAATGAGCCTATTTTTTATCCTTCGTCTTAGAAAAAACCTTATCACCACTCTTGAACACGACACTTTTCATTCACCTGGGTTGGGAAATCCTTTGCCTAACAGTTAGTCAAACCACATTGAAAGTCTTCAGTCGGTTTCTGGATATTAACTTTGGGTCAATTGTCACCAAGCCATCTGTTGTGTCGTTATGTGTTCAAGAGGTTACTGCAAATAAAACATTCATCTGCAAAATATCTGTCATCCATCTTGACCATCCCTGAGTCAGTCCTTACAACTACATTTCTTCAACTTGATCTATGATTTCGTGTTGTGGGCTTTCCTGCGACGGATCGCTTTCTATCGACATCAACACATTATCTAGAAAGATGATCTAGGAATCGTCAGTACCTTGAAATCTGCATGCCTCAATGGCAGGTTTCTCGCCTTTGACAACAGTTTACATCATTGACTTTCGATCGAAGGATTCCCTGACATGTTCGACATCAACACATTCATTCACATCTCATCTGGGTACTTTGAGAACCATTGACATCACTGGTGGTCTCTCTCACACTTGTTAACAGTTTACATCATTGACTGGTAATCAAGTGGTTTCTACCATGTTCGACATCAACTCATTTATTCGCATGGATAGAATCGTACTATTTCGGGAAGTAGAAATGAAGACCCTGGATCTAGTTTCCACCATCCAGGCTGCGAGGAGTTTTGTATTCATTATATAGTAGACTAATTATAAACAGATGGATGCGTCGATACTGTGTCTACATGAGTCTATGACTATGATGTACTGCGAAATCATTCATTTATCAGAGCAGTAGTTAGTTTGTTAGTTAAGTTTTTGATCTGAGTATGGGAATGCCTACCTCAGCGATGATATGATCTCATATATGTATTTTGTGTTGAATATTTGTAGGTTCCAACTGGGCTCTCCACAAGATAATCCTTGAAATGATAAAGTGCTTCACCCTTCCTAGATGATATAAAAACCCTAATCTACTACAGACTTTGCACTTTAGGGGGCAATCTGTTACACTAAAATTTGTCACCATGACTATTTGCAGTCAGTACGGCTCCATCAATAGCCATATTGTCCTCCTTGGCAAGTCTTATACCTCTGCTCCTCATGTCAAACTCCAAAAAAGAGAGAAAGCCTTTAAAAATCAATACAACTCTCGTTCCGCACTTTCTCTTACTCTTACCTGCGTGTACGCACCTCAAGTACATAATACCTACATACTTGTACGCTCTATCTGTAAAGGGGTGGGTGCGTACCCCTGTAAAAGTCAAAAGGCGCAAGTTTTACTTCAAAAAACTTACTTGTGGTCGATTCTAGAGCATTCTAGAAGATGGTTTGACGTGGATTGAGCGCCTCCAGATGGTTCATGCATCCCAATGAAAGAGGAACTTATCCCATGAAGAAGGGAGCTATCCCTTTGAAAGAGGGGCTTATCCCATTGATGGTGGACCTGTTTAACTTCCTCCAAAGCATTATAAATACAGGCATTAGGCCAGAGGGAGGGGAGGTTGAAAGCTGAACATTCCTAAGGGTAGATGCTGCTGAAATTAGGACTCCCTTATAGAGCTTGAGAGGATAGATCACATTCCTTTCTTAGCCTCATTTGGAAGTGGGTGAGCTGATCAAAGTAGAGGAGAACTCTTGCTGGACCCTGGGAGGGACCTGCACAACACCAAGGCACTGGTTGTAAGGTTTATTTTGTTTCCAATTAATACAATTAAGTTCATTTTTCTCAACAAGTTGTTATATATGATTAGTTTCATAAACTCCTTGGTCTTTATGATGAATATGTTTTATTATATGAGTTATTCAGGTGCTATGTAATCGTTTTCTTGTTAGTGTATGCAGGCTTCAAGGAGAAGGAGCTCATCTAGATCGAAGAGGCTTAGCTGCTACAAACAGCGTTGGACTAAAGGTAAGCCTTAAACACTTGGTTGCTTTTATTTTAAATGCATATTTAGGGAAAGATAGTGCTTGATTGTTTTGTTTGTCACTAGAAACACCTTAGTTTCTAGGGAGGTCGGTTTTGTCCGCAAAATTGACTCTTTCCGCATGACACAAACTTTTCACATAGGGGAAAAAATGGTCCCTATTATCATTGATGATATTTACTTTCTTACCGAAATTTCGAGGCAGGGTGCCCCCATCTCACCTTTTGGATTTTCCTGTGGAGGCGAATCAGTGAGGGATTACATTCAATAGTTTTGTCGGCTAGGTACACAGCCTAACAAGGATGGGAAAATAAACATTAGAGATGTAGGTGATTTTCCTTTGAGAATGATCCTCTTCACAATCACAAAGTTGGCTGGCAGTGTGACACTTCATCTAGTGAACAGATCATATATGTAGTATGCACTTGAGTGTCTAGAGCCAAAAGTATTCAACTGGTGTGAGGTCATGCTTTCTTCACTGAAAGAACAACTGACCAAGGTAAAAAGTGGTAAGATGAATAATTTCTGTTATGGTTTGATCTTAATCACTTTTACCTTAGAGATAATTCCATTAATGCAACCACAACATGTATCACTGGGTGTAGCTAGTCCTAGAGATCCACGTATGCAGAGGTGGGTCGAATTGATGGCTCAACATGCGGGTCAATCAACAATAATTTTTTCCACTGCATTCTTCAGTTGGCTCGATTGACAACACATTGTCATCGAGGAGCATCCATACTCAGGGATGGATTTTCGTGGAGATCCAGACTTGATTCTACTAGTTGGAGCACAATGGGGTGCTATAGGTAAATTGTTTGACCAAAGTGTTTTTTGATTTTCAAGTTTCTACATGTTTTTGTGTTTTTAATGTTTCCAAGACTAAACGAAAATCATTCTCATGCATGCAGATGTGGGTGCTATTCGACCTGTGAGACACCAAGAGGAGGTAGGTGGTCCATCATGGAGAAATTTTGGGAGAGAAGTTCTCCACGACTTCGATTTGGCCAAGACACTGGCAGAGTTGCAGGATCACATAGAGGGATTAACCCTTGGTATTCTAGATGTCTAAATCTAGGAGTTACCTATGAGGCTGTAGCACCACACTATTGGTGTTCCTAGCCGCTAGATGAGGCTTTTGCACATGATAGCACAGGCTATGATCTTTTATCATGAGCATCACTAGGTTTACTTAGGATGTTTTTTGCATACATTTTGAGTTTTTGGGTCAGATGACCAAACTTGTCTTGGAATTTTTTTTTGTAAAACCTTTTAAAACATCTATCTATTTTTACTTTCAGATTTTCCCATGGTTATGTACAATCCTATTCAACTAATGATGTGAATTGAAAATGTTACTTTTACATGTGTCGAAAATGTTTGTTTAACACATAATTCGCTAGAGAATCCTTTAACGTGTTATAGTTTATGAAAATATGTTGATATTGAATGTATTCAAAATGCCTTTCCAAAATACGAACTCTAAGGAAGATACGAAGAATTGTTGGGTTTTGGATGGTATACACACTTGTAAGTTGTAGTACAATGAGTTGTGAGTCCAACCTAACGATGATTCGGTGAATTCCAAGTGAAATGGCATCAGAGAGAAGTTCGATCAACGTGCTATACTCAGTGATATTGTTTGTCTAACAACCGATACACATCCCTTGAAAACTCACTAACTGTTGCCTATGTGGGGCCTAATCTAGGTTCAACAGTGAGTTTAGCCAAGCAAATCTTGATACTAGTGGCCCTTTCGGTAACAGTCCATGGAGCGCGGACTAAGATCTCACCTGAAGTAGTATGGGAGGGTGCTGGAACTAGATTTCCGCACCCTAGGGATGTCTTGACGAGGGTTTTGGAGGTTTGCAATCCTAATCTGCGCGCTGCGCTGCTCCACACAGCTTTCTATGCCTCACAACCCATGCACCCTCTGTGAATGCTATTTTATTAGTGGTTAGTTTGTGCAGGCCCAATATTCTTATTAGTTTTTCAACTTTCAGATTAGCGTGCGTACTCAAAAACAATATAAATGTATAAAGATAACCAGAACATGGAAATAAAAATCTACAAAAAGACGCACAATATTCTGAATCAATCTTATCTTTATTAATACTCAAGTTCCGTTACAGACTCGACTCCGCCCTGCGCACTCAGCTGCAAGGGTCCGCGCACTTAGCTGCGGACTCTATTAGGCCCTTTCGCACTCAACTGTAGAGCCTCTACCTATCACTACGACCCAATACCTTTATATCTATTTCTAACTTCTAACCATGCCTTCGCATCTATCTATTACTTCTCAAAAACTAAGACTCCCTTTACACTTAGAGCCTCACTCTAGTTAGACAATCCCATGGTTCACGGACCATGGGTAGGCCGACACATTTTACATTAAATTACATTATCTTAGGGAGGACAACCCTAGACTCTTGCGCTCCGCACCCACATTTCGCAGGATCTTTACATTACACATGACCAAAATTCGGGCTTCAAGCCCCCAAAACATGTTATGGTTGGATCCGCTACCCAACAGACCCCCAACACAATCATCGTGACTCATCCTAAGTCACTATGCTGGCGCGAGGATCTTGCGTGAAGTTCTTCCAACTGTGTCTATGCTGCACGAAGGTCCGCAACGCATTGCTCTGCTATCCACTAGATCTGCTCCATTTCTTCTTTTGAATCACCAGCGTCTGACTTGATTCTCTACATTGATGCGAGCTTCTAGTACCTATGTTTATAGTCCCGCACATTTGTCTGGCATTCCGGGTCGCGAAGATTGCTTTGGTCAATTAGTTAGATAGTCGGCCCACCTGTGTAGGGCTTCAGGCGACTGCCATTTACTCTTCCTAGGAAGGATTCTCCATTAAGTTTGACTAGGTGGACCACGCCTCCGTCTGTGACCTCTTTTACCATATATGGTCCCAACCAATGCATTCTGAATTTTCCAGGAATTTTTTTGAACTTGCTGTCATATAGAAACACTAAATCGTTTACCTTGAATGTGCGCAACTTGATATGGCAATAATGCCAAGCTTTCTTGCCCTATTTCTGCACCTGCTGATGGAATCTTGCTAGAAACCATTCTTCCTCAAGTTCGTCCAATTTCACGAGCCTTTGTCCTAAGGCTTTGCGGTCTAACATGCCTGTAAGTGCTGCTATTCGCAAACTGTGTATGATGTATTCCATTAGAATGACTGCTTCCATGCCATAGACTAACTTGAAAGGTGTCTGAACAGTCAATTTTTTGCACGTGGTTCTGTATGCCCTTAATATGGCAGGTATGCGCAGGTCCCAGTCGTTTCGCTGCACGTTACATACTTTGGTCAGTGCAATCTCCAAAATTTTGTTGAATGCTTCTACTGTCCCATTAGCTTGCGGATGGTACTGTGTACTTTGCTGATGATACACTTGGAATTCCTCGGTGAGTGCACTGATGGTTTCATTCAGGAAGTGTGTTCAACAGTCACTCATTAAAATTTTTGGGCAACCAAACTGTGTCAACACATTGTTGAACAAAATTTTTGCAGCTGTAGCAGTAGTGCAGTCCTTAACCAGCTGTGCTTCCGCCCATCGAGTTAGGTACTCTGTTGTTGTGATGATGTAGTGCACACTCGTCTTTCCCTAAGGTTTGATTGGTCCCACAAAGTCGATTGCCCATTTTTCGAATGACTGCAGCATCATTTGTGGATTGAGTGGCATCTCATCCCTTTATGATGGTTTCCCAGTCCTTTGACATATGTTGCAGGGCCAACAGTGTGCATTCGAATCTTGATGTAGGGTTGGTCACCATAGCCCAGGATGAAGAATCTTCTGTGCCATCGGACATCCTGCATAGTGTCCTCCTGTAGTCCCCCAATGTGCTTCCGCGAGGATCTGTCCTCATTCAAATTCAAGTACATATCTTCCCAATATCTCATCGTTTCCCATTTTGTAGAGGTGCCCCGCGATGACAGAAAAGTCTGTCGCACGCACCACCAATTTCTTCTTCTGCTAGGCTAAATATTCCTTCAGTGCAGTCCTTGTGGTTAAGAAATGGATTATATCTTCAAAGTGGCCATCCGCAACGTGCACTGCAAAGAGCTGTGCATCAGGTAGTCCTTCTTCCAAATTTGTTGGCTCCTCGCCGGTCTCAATTCGTGATAAGTGATCTGGTCCTGCATTTAGGCATCCTAGCTTTATGATGACCTCAAACTCATATTCTTGAAATAGTAACATCTATCAGCATATGTGCCCCCCCAACACAGGCTTGTTCACCAGGTATTTCAACGCAGAATGATCGGTATACATCTTGAAGTGCCCACCAAGTAAATAGTGTCAGTATTTCTGGAGCATGTATACCATTGCCAACCCTTCACGCTTAGTAGTAGAGTAGTTATTTTTGGCTTTGGATAGCCATCGACTCGTGATGTGATCAGGTGATCTTGCCTTCCGCGCCTTCCTGCATAAGTACAACTCCCAGTGCAATACACGACACATCAACATGTACATGAAATTCTATGTCCCATTTTGGGAAGACTAGGATGGGAGCAAATGCCATTTTCTCCTTGAGAACATCCAAACATTTTCTACAATCATCATTCCAACAATATGTAGTGTCCTTTTTCAATAGATTTCCCATTGGTGCTGTTATTTGTGCATAGCTCTTGATAAATTTGTGATAGTAACCAGTGTGCCCCAAAGTAGCGCATAGTTGTTTGACACTTCACGATGCTTCCAGATTGAGAATAACATCAATTTTCATGGGGTCCATCATCAGGCCTTGTTTGCAGACCACATGGCCGAGTAGGTTTCCAAAGGGGATGAGGAAGGTGCACTTCTTAAGAATAAGCGCAATCTAGTGTCATCAGCAAGTATCTAGCATCAAACGTAAGCTCGCTATATGGTGTTTAACTAACCCAAATACAGTCCAATTATCCAAATAGACATCCAAGAACTTGTGGATGTATTCCTTGAACGCGGCCACCACTATGCGCGAAAATATCATTGGCACATTCTTTAGTCCAAAGGGCATAACAGTGTATTGAAAACAACCCCACTCGATTGTGAAGGTTTTCTTGCTCCTATCTTCCGGTGTAATCTTGATCCGATGGTACCCTGAGAAGCCATCCGTGAGTGAGTAAGCTTCCTGACAGCCAACATTATCCAATACTTCATCTGTGAACGGTGTCGGGAATGGATCGTGAACACAGGCGTCGTTAAGCTTCCTAAGGTCCACGCATATTCTAATTTCTCCCTTTTGTTTTTTTATCCTATACTACCATAGGACTCACCCAGTCAGATTCTTTCACTGGTTCAATAACTCTGTATGCGAACATTTTGTCTAATTCGTCGTGGACCTTTTCTTTATATTTTGGATTCAACCGGTAAGGTCGCTGCTTAAATGGCTTCGCATCTAGTTTCAAAGTGATATTCATCATATTCATCATCCCTAAGTCGCTAATGATCCCCTTTAGGTTTGTGGTTTTGGTCGGGAACAAATCTTGATATTCGCGGAGTAACTCGGTGACTTTATCTACCATAGCATCATCCCAATAGTCCCCAAGCATCGTATACTTTGGCTCCTCATCTGTGCCAATGTTTACCTAATTTGTTTTTAGCGGCGCAGTGATGTTGGTATCCTCAATTGATGGTCCTTGAACTTCGCAACAACCTTCAGTTTCTAGAATATTAATATTTCGGGGGTCGTCATCATCCTCTTCTACATGCACATTATAACATCCTAGGGCATTGCTTAACAGGGTTGCCCATGCTGGTTGAAGTACTTGCAGTGGTTCCTGTGGTATTTTGAAGATGGTGGCTTTTACTAATTGCAGCGCATCGTCAACAATATTCGACCATCGGTCTTCAAATGTGAATGCTAACAAAAATCCCTCACGTAAGAAATCCCATCTACCTGTACCATGTCCGAGTTCCATCTCAGTATACCAATTCATGGGTATGGTATCCAAGGTATGGTAGAATAAATGTACCCATTCAGGCTATGGTTCTTTCCCATAGGCCTTGGTCCATTTCGCGAGGTGCGTGCGCAAGTCATCTCATCCATTGTATTTATCTTCTATCCGTAGTTGTGATGTCCCAAATCGTAGCGCATCATCCTTCTGCATCCGTGCCAGTTCTCAAAATTTCCTTGATGTGTTCCCCACCAGTGCGCAGGTGTTGCGCGCAATGCCCACTTCAATGCATCGAACTGTTGTTGTTCTGGTACTGCGCTTTCAAACTTGCTCAAGAATTCATCCACCGCTGTCAATCCATCATATGTTCGCAGATCTCGGACCCGGGTTGTTACGCAACGCAGTGATCTAATCATCATGTTGCAATTCAGCGTGGTCACTTCATTCAATAGATTGTGCCAGCATTCATCTTCTTCGTTTGAATCCGTGGTGCAGGAACTCGCACGCTCCCATGAGATCCATCTGCCCGTAGTCAGATTCACCCAATCCTGATCTCGGGTAGTTATCTTGTAAATACAATCCAACTCATCGTCACTTCCATCATCGCGCACAGGTTCAGTGTAGCATGCTCCTTCGGCTGGGTCTAGCAGGACTACTACGTGTAGGGACTTTTTCTCGAAGATAATCTTCCGCTTCTTCAGGTTGATAACTCCATTCATATTAGTGACCCAGTTTATTCCTAGCAATGCTGGATAGGGATTGCTGTCATCGATAATCTCTATTACTTCAAAGTCTGTCTATGTGCTCGCGCCTTCGATATCAACTGTTACCCCTTGCAACCTCCCCATGGGCAAAATATTATGTTGGTTCACCCTTCATAATTGAAAAGGAGACCACTGTAACGTGGGCCTGCCCATACGTTCCCATGTCTGCTTCGGTAATACATTCGCTTCTGAACCCAAGTCTAGGATTATCTGATCCATTTCGTACTCGCCAATCTGCATCATCAATCTCATTTCCCTCCCTGTGCGCATTGCATGCTTTCCTAGTTTCTGAACTACGCGCGATTCCCCTAAACCCGCACACCTTGTGATCAATTCATGTAGTTCCTTAACTACGTTATTGTCACACAACAATTTCATGCATGTCTACAAAAAGGTAGTAAGCATAGAAGGATCCATCCTTGGCTCTGGTTAATCCTTACTACCTAAAGTGGAGGCCTCTGCAAAGCTCTTCTTAGCTTCCATGAACATCTCCTTTGCGCGTTCTGAGTCAAACTCAGGTTCCTTTGTAGGAGCCTTGTGAACCCATGTATCTTCCTCAGGCTGCTACCCCTTATCCTCCCCGGTAGTTGCACCGCTTCTGAGCACCATGTTCACATTTGGGTCTTCTTTGTGCGGTTCAGACCTCATCATTTGGATATTTTGAGTCGAAGGAGACTGGAGTACCCATTTCTCATGCATCTGTGTGATCAACGTAGGACAATCTGTCATTTCATGATCAAACTGAGCACAGTATGAACAGGATGTTCTTGTCAGGTTGGTACAATCACGGGCATAGTGCCCTGGTCCCCTGCAATTGTAGCAAATTAACTATTCGTGGCCC
This sequence comes from Pinus tabuliformis, assembly GCA_031772625.1. Lineage (NCBI taxonomy): Eukaryota > Viridiplantae > Streptophyta > Pinopsida > Pinales > Pinaceae > Pinus > Pinus tabuliformis. Next base: position 664,007,427 of record CM062811.1, on the reverse strand, counting down.
TTTCTTGGTCCCATTCCTCCTCGTCCTCGACCTTGCCCCTAAAATCCAGCACGCACCATCCTCGCCGCTAGGTCGAGGACTCGTGTCTTTGTCTACATCGGATAGGCTAGGGTCTAATCCATCATTAACTCATAGTTGCGACAAGTACGCTCGTCGTGACCTACTGACCTACAGAAATTACAAAACAATTACTGGGGAGTCTGTGTATACTTCCGCAACAAATGACAATTATCCATCGTGTGTTTTCCTCCTATCTGATATATCACGCACCATATAGTGGGTGTTGCACTTGGCCCTTCCCGTGCCTCCAGTCTCAATGGCATTGGTCCCCCTCCTGCCAAGTAGTTCGCGAATACTGGATAGTAGTCTTTGTCATGGCCCTGGCCTTTGCATTTTATGCACCGTACTTCCTCGCATGCCTCTCGCCGTAGTGCTCTATCCTGCTTCAAGCTCTACATTTCCAGGTAGATATTCTGTAATTCTGCGTGGATTTGTTGAACTCCTAGCCCTAGATCTTGTATCGGTGTCTCATGCAATCTGATCGCCATTTCCAACGCTTCAGCCTGGGTAGAAAGTTTCTATTGTGATAGTGTCGTCCTCAGGTGTGGTGTCAGAGATGCCACAAAACATGCGTGATGTTGTGCATTTGTGAGAATCATATTAGCCTCGCGGATCATACTCTTCAGTCTCTAATCCAGATCCCAGGGGGTCTCGCCTGGAAGCATCGCGATCTCTTTAAACCCGATAATTGACTGTGTCTCTGATTTTGGCCGGCTAAATTATCTGTTCAACGCATTCTGGATCTTTGCTATCCCTGCGTTTTGGTGGTCATTAGAGTGCTTGACATACCATGTCAACACGTGATCCCGCAGCGTGCTCACCAATGTAGCCTTCTTAGTGTTGTCATCCATGACCCCTTGCGCTTCCACACTGCTCTTACCACGAACCAGAACTGGTCCGGATCCTCATTCCCTACTCCTCTTAATACAGGTAGCTTGATCACACTTGCCATGCTGAACTACGGGGTTAGTGGAGGTGGAGTGGGTGGAGATGGAGGTGAAGGAGGTTAAGTGGGTGGTGGCATGGGTGGAGGTGGTAATTGTGGAATGCCCTGTCTTATCAAATTGACGACACCTCTTGGAGAGACTCGAGCAAGCTCCTCCTCGCTCTCTCGCGAAGGTGAAATTAAGGGACTATTTCCTAATTCCCTGCTACCTTTGTAGATATTTCCACTTCGTGTCATTCCAAACATTAATGTATTCGCATAACCTGCTTTTCACATAACAACATTGTAATCTAGGTATTCAGAGATTTAATGTACTTACCTCGCAGCCCTTGAGAAAAGGTCGTTCTGCTTTGCTGTATCTCATGGTTGTGTCAATCGCAAACTTAGAGATAAATCCCCCTATTATCTGGTCGAGCCAATGGTCCACAGCTCGCGTGATCTTATCTTCTGATGCCTCTAGTCTGCGCACTAATTCTAGAGTCCACACTATTGGTTGGTCGAGTTTACACCTTCCTTGGCTAGCGGGTAACCTCACAATCCACTCATACGATTTAGAAGGAAACGATGCGAAGAAGATCTCATGGATTTCTATATACATGTAGCGATCCAGCCACCTTTTCTCAGATACCTGTAGAGTTTTGTTTTCCTGTGTCGCAAACTCATGAATCTTCTTGTCCAACCACTCTTCAATTTCCTTCTTTGTTGGGTTCTAGTGGCACGACATCAGACATCCCTTAGGCAGATCCCGATTCCGGCAATGGAACTATTTGTTGGCTACATGGGGCTTGACCCAGGTTTAGCAATGAGTTTAGCTAAGAAAATCTTGGTACTACTTGCCCTTTTGGCAACAATTCGTAGAGCGTGGACTGAGGTCTCACTCAAAGTAGTATGAGAGGGTGCTAGAACCAGGTTTCTGCACCCTAGGGATGTCTTGATGAGGGTTCTGGAGGTTCGTGATCATAATCTACGTGTTACGCCGCTCCGCGTAGTTTTCTATGCTTCGCAACCAGTGTGCCCCGTGTGAATACCGTGTTATTCCGATCCGATCCTTACTGTGCTATTTTATTAGTGCTTAATTTGTGCAGGCCCAATAATCTTATTACTTGTTCAAATTTCATATTAGCACGCATACTCAAAAACAATATAAATGAATAAAGATAACCAAAACATGGAAATATAGATCTACAAAAAGATGCACAATATTTGGAATCAATCTTATCTTTATTAATACTCAAGTTCAGTTACAGACCTGACTCCTCCCTATGCACTCAGCTACAAAGGTCCGCGCACTTAGCTGCGGACTCTACTAGGCCTCTACGCACTCAGCGGCAGAGCCTCTACCTATTACTACGACCCGATACCTTAAGATCCACTTCTAACTTCTAACCATGCCTTTGCATCTGTCTATTACTTCTCAAAAACTAAGACTCCCTTTACACTTAGAGCCTCGCTCTATTTGTACAATCTCATGGTCCGCGAAACAAGGTTAGGCCAACACACTTTACATTAAATTACATTATCTTAGGGTGGGCAACCCTAGACTCTTGTGCTCCACGCCCGCATTTCGCGGGGTCTTTACATTACACTTGACCAAAATTCGGGCTTCAAGCCCCAAAAACATGTTATGGGGGGGGGTCTGTTGCCCAACACTAACTCACCACTTGGAGCGAAAATAGCCCATGCTATTGAAGATAGGTTTTGCGTACTATGACTAGCACCATCGGTGTAACAAACAAATGGTTCCGAGGATTCCAACATCTGCAAAAAATGCAAAGCGGATTACTAACCAAATAAAAAAATCTAAAATACACACTAACATGCATACATGCAATGAAAGCATATATACAATGAGTTTTGCTACACCCAATTAAGCATAATAACGTTTGAGGTACAACCCGTTTCGAGGCTGCAACAATGGAATCCCATCATAGTCCACTAACTCGTAGGCAACTTTTGCCAAAACACGCTTGACAATAGAAGGACCCATCCATAGTGGTTCAAATTTCCTTGCTCCAAGTTTATTAGCTTCCTGATTGTAAAGTAAGACCACGTCTTGTTCTGAGAAGATACGAGGCTTGACATTTCTATTGTATTTCACCTTGATTTATTTCTTATGCACTTTGTTAGCCAATCCGGCATCACGATGGGTTTCATCTAGATGGATAAGTTCCAAGAAATGCGCTTCTTCTTCAGAAGTGTCGGGTAACAGGTCAATCGCGAGTTTGAGAGATGAAATTTCACATTCTATCGATAAGATTTCTTCCAAACCATACACCAACTGAAAGGGTGTAAATCCAGTTGCATTTCTGACCAAGGTTCGATATGCCCACAAGGAAGAGTATAGGATTAAATGCCAGTTTCGATTATAAACCCCTATCATTCTTTGCAACATTTGCATAAGGACTTTGTTTATGACCTCAACTTGTCCATTCACTTGCGGATAATAAGGGGTAGAACTATCATGTGATAGTCCTAACTTAGTAGTCAACTCAGCCATCATGTGATTGTGAAAATGCAACCCATGATCTGTAACTATAGCATGTGGTACACCAAACCGAGCAACCACGTGGTTGAAAAAGAAAAGAGCATTCGTTTCGCCATTGTTGTTTAATGTTGGCATCGCCTCGACCCATTTGGTAAAATAGTCAATGGCGACTATAATATACCCATGCCCCACATACGAGGTGGCGTTACATGTCATGAAGTCAATGCTAAATTTGGTGAATGTTCCAATAGCAACGACTAGATGCAATGGTGCGGGTGGTAATCTAGCTTTGCGGTCATAGATCTAGCATGCATGACAGCTTCTGATGGAAATAATAAAATCTTTGAATATAGTTGGCTAGAAGTAACTGGCATGGATAATTCTCTGTGCGGTAGCATATCGAGATAAGTGTCCACCACAAGCACCTAAATGGAAATCATTCAATGCTTTCTTCACTTCCTCATGTGTAAGGAACCTTCGTAAAATCGTATCGATACCACGACGGTAAAGAGTGTTGCCAATGATCAGATAATCTTTGGCTTGGTATCAGATATGTCGTTTTTGTGAGTGAGAGGTATTTGGCCGGAAATTTTGGGTCTGGAGATAAATCAGTATATCTCCATACCACAGGTCAGATGACGATATCAGAAACAAAGACTCATCCAAAATCGATGGTTCAGATGTTGAATCAATGGAGGTCGAGAGAAGGTCACAAAGTAGCTCGGTGAAAATGAGAGATTTCTTTGATTTGGACTTGATGAATTCCAAATCAAACTCCTGCAAAATGACTATCCATTTTGAGTATTTTCCCCCTAGCAATTGACGTGACAAAATATATGTCATAGGGTTTCAATCTGAAATGACGATGGTCTTCTAAAGCAGGATGTAGTGGCGAAATCTCTATACAGCGTGAACAGCTGCCAACGCTAACTTTTCGACATAAGAGTACTTACTTTCTGTATCATTGAGATTGCAACTCAAATAATAAATTGGATGTTCTATCTCATCTTCCTCTTGGACTAAAACCATTCTAATGGTTGTATCTGCAATGACGAGATACAGGTAATAGTCATTTTGATAATTCGACGAATACATTAATGACGCTCTAATCAAGGTATCTTTAAGAGCATCAAAGGAAGCTTGCACAACCTGATCCTAATGGAAGGGTATCCCATTTTTCAACAGACGTGTAAAACCTTAAGTCATTTCAGCGTAATGGGGAATAAACCTCCTCAGAAAGTTAGCCTTCCCTTGGAGTCTCTGTAAATGTAAAATATTTGAAGGTGGAGGTAGTGAAGAATTGCTTGAACCTTTAGAGGATCGAATCGAATTCCATCTCTAGATACTACGAATCCAAGCAATTGACCAGAACCAACAAAAAACACACATTTGTGTGGATTGAGTCGTATCTTGCAGTGTCAGCACTGTAAAAATATAGCTCTCAATTGTTGTGGGTGATCAGTCCCCTTTTGTGAATGAGCAGGTAAATCGTTAAGGTAAGGTTGAACAATATGCTTGATGTCATGGAAGGCATAGTTCATTTCCCTCTAAAATGTGGACCCTACTAACTCAAGTTGTTATGTGGGGACATCGTTAGTGAAACTAGATGCAGTTCCAAGGGTCAAAGGAACGAATTGACTCACAAATATCTAGATATTTGTTCCTAAAAACACTCAAGAAAAGCAAGAAAATATCTAAAATTGACCTATTTTGAGAAATTATAATCTGAAAAAAGGAGGCAAATGGGAAAGAGTTGAAAAGCAGGGCAAGTTCATTGCTTTTTCCCTAGTGAACTCTATGAGGAGCTTGGCAACCCTAACTTGATTGCTACATAAGCAATGGGAGGGTCATTGTGAAAGGGGTCAGAGCATTTGAAAGGATAGCCTACTTAGCTGTTGAGAACTATCTCATATCTGAAGAAGTGAGCTAGAAGGGAGAGAGAGAGAGAAGCAAAAGGGGCAAAGGAAGACTAATACGATAGATGGTTGTAATCACTCTTCCGTTATTAATACAAAACTACAGTTGTGTTCCCTACTCCATGGTGTCGATAACATAGTTCATTAAGTTGTTCATTCGATACTTGTTTATATGAGTAGCTTAGTTGTATGAAAATATATGTTTGTTGTGTATTCATATATTGGTTTTCAAGGTTGTATGCGATGATTGTGTTTGCCTTTCCTTTGTGCAAGAATTGATTTGGAGCCGGCTTTGAGGGAGTTTCGCTTGGCTGCATTGTGATCTCCAAACAAATCTAGAAGGAGACTTCAGGTAATCCTCTTTCCATACTTTGATAATTGATATTTGTATATGAACATGTGTATAACTTGGTAGCATCTGCAGATAATCTTATAGTCTGTCAAAGGTCCCGAGAAGGCCTTTGAGGATAGTTTTCATTCTCCATACACCGTGCATCTTACCCCATAGCATTCTTCAGTCTGACATTCCCTATTTATATATTCTGTGAATCGACTTGTTGGCGGCCATGACTCTCTATCATCTGATTTTGGATTTTGGTTTTCTTCAGCAGATACAAGTTGTAATAGGGGGTACGATCATGAACTTATATAGTTGGAGAAGTATTTGGTCTAATTCATTATTATTATTTAGATGGTTTTGAGCATAATTTTTATTTTGTTGAGGGTTTCTTTCTCAGTGATCGGTATACTAGACTGAAGGTATTTCAGAATAATTCCTTGACTAAATTCTCTTATACTTGGACTCAACAAGGATCTCCTTGGAGAACTTCTTATTGCTGGACCAGAATCATCTATTTCCATAGTGTCTACTTGCTCTCTTTGAGTTATCAGTAGACCTTCATTCTCTATCAAGGCGAGTGGTGCTATACCTCTTAACTCTTCGGAGGAGTCTTATGCATATTCACTCTCACGCTCTTCGTTTTTCATTCTTTTCTTCTTGTATTCTTGTTCTCTAATTTTTTCTCGCTGACATTGTCGAAGGTCTCTTGCTAATTTTTGTATGTAATTCAATTTCTTGTATTGTCAGTCACTATTTGGTCAGTTCTTTTCTTGTTGCTTTTTCTTGTCAGATGACTTCTTCTCTTCCATTTTTGTCGACTCTAATACTTCTCCAAATATTTTATTTTATTATTTTATTTTCCTTTTTATTCCTCATGGTGTGTTACCCCCCCATGCCGACCCGACTAGTGTTAGTTAGAGAGGGAGTATATGTTTCCCATACTTATTAACATACTTTCTTAGAAAATAATCCCATAGTTCTTTCACTTCTTTACACTGCGCTTCGAGAAACTTCCACCACTTTTCCTAGTCCTCTTTCTAGTCGATACTTCTAGAATTACTAGTGGTGGGTGATATTCAACAATGTGTCTTGCACCTTCTTCTATAAGGAATTTATGTAGTAGAGTTAGTATCATACAGAATAACCCATTGTGTATATCATCGTAGAATCTAATTCTTATATGTTTAACAGACGTTTGGTCTTCTAGTGCTCGCTCTTCATAATACTCTTCCAATATCGACTTGAGCCACTCATGTAGGTTTGTTCGAACGTCTTTTCATCAGTTTGATTTCGAGGTTTTTTCATGATTAATGTTTTCAAGTAACTTTTTCATCTCTATCAGAGCTCCTTCGATAAAATGCTCATGTGCTTCCGTGAAGAAGTTAGCCCTAGCTTCCGCAATCGACAACTGATTCCTTCATGTGTAATTTCCTAGATAGTTATTGATCTTCACTTCCCACCATAACTGTATCTCGTCTAGGGTCAACATCAATGCTTTCATATTATATTGGACTTGAGTTCTTTCCAGAACCAATGTTGTATTCTAGAAAGTAATGCACATTGTTACCAGTAGATAGACATAAGTGAACATACATAAAGTATATAAAGAGACATACACATTAATGGGGAGATAACCAAGTCACATATATGTGTTATGTATTATATTAGGAATATCTGTTACATTACTATTTCGAGAGGTACATATAGAATGATATAAAATTACAAGAGTCTAACTGTTAGATTAACCACACTATCTAATCTATCATATTTATCCATCTCTTATATTACAATTTGTTTACATTGAGTCTAGCCGGCTAGGCCGACTAGCCTTTTTCATATTTGACTGGTCGGCCAATCCAACTAGATCCTTCAACACAAGCTCACAAACAGAAAAATAGTTTAGGGTTGTAAGTACAGTGATGCCGGAGAGGTATATGAACACCAATGTTCTTGATAAGAATCAATACTCAAGATCAAGTTTTAAACCATAAGATAACTAAGTCTGCAAGATTGCATGCAAACTCAGTTAAAAACCAATGATCAAAGCCCAAAACTTCAGATTCAAAATGCACCCCTACAAGGCTTGTAGAGATGCAAAAAACCCTTGAAAATCCTAAGTAAAACTCAATTTCCAAGGAAAATAGCTTTCAACGCTCTTTTGGGGAAGACTTGACCAAACCATAAGCCCTATCATTTCTCTTTTGCAGTTATATAGATCGAAATAGTAGGCTATCAATGCCCTAATCTGAATTGTAGGCGCAAAACAAAGGGAAAAAATAGATCCAAGAAGTTTTTGGATCTAGGTTTTGAATCCAAGCATTGTAGAAGACTATTGACCACTATAAAATTCCAAGGAACCATAAAATCCACAAGAAAAATTAACTACAATAGGATACAAAAATTGACTTACTGGGAACTCCCTAGTGAAGTAACCATTTTTTGTTAAAGGGGAAATTTTGTCTACAGTAATAGGTTAAATTAAACATAAAAAGGCCTTTCCTAGGCAATGTATGTGAATGAGGAAGTGGAGCTAAATAAATCATAAAATTTCAAGCACTTCAGATCATAATAATAAAGTAGAGAGCATAACTCTAATGCTAGAATCCTAACTCTATTTGACGATGCCAGCTCAAGGAAGATCTCCTTTAGATATTTTCTCCTAGATATCATAAATAACCTACACAGAGAGAATGAAACGAATATGATCTTCTTACAAAACAATGTTAGTGAAAAAAAAAACATCAATCACATAAAATACCAGAGAATATGATAGATGAATATGGGGAGAATATTTTATTACTATAGCTCTTGAATTGAACAAGAGTTCACTGTTGAGTTCTCAAAGCCTTTTCCCCTATTCTACTTCTTAACCTCTATTCTTACTGGTGTACATTTTCATGCATAAGTTTATCACATTCACAACTCTTGAAACATTATAGAATTAGTTCATTTCTTCTCCTATGACTAGTGAAGAGCTTCATTTATATAGATTTTCCTCATGATTGGCCTTCATTGAATCTATACATTTTCTTTCCCGTATCATAGGTGATGATTAATGTAGACCAAATCAATGATTATTTTAATCTAAGTAGTTAAATTGGACTAAATCCAAGCTTATCCAATCGATCTTTCACATTGTTTCAGGACTCCAATTTAGAGAGGGTGTTGATGGTCTACTAGTTCGGTTCCCACAACTAGGTAGGAGCATTGCTATGCCTTCTAGTTTGGTCCCCACCACTAGGTAGGATAATTGATCCCTCTAAACATAATTTTCTTTTATGTTTCACCAATCACATTTTGATCCTCTAACTTGGCAAAGGACGCAATTTTATTCTTAACCCTAGGGGGTGACTTTTTGAGCTATAATATAGTTACCTCATATACAATGGTGGCATAATAAAACTTACCATAATTCCACTCAAATGACTCCATTTTGGATTGTAAATGGACAACGATCCCCATAATTACACTTAGAGTCTCTATGGTGTAGGATATAGCCAAAACCCTCATAGGTGATGCCAACATTCTCTACACTCTTAAGGATAATCTAATAGTGAGTTAAAATAAGATGAAGCACAAGGATAATAAGCATAATTCTAAATTCCATTTTGAAGAATAGAATGATGTGTTCCTTTTATTGTAGCCTTGTAAGAAAACCTCCCTAAAAGACAAAAACGACTAGAAGCTTGCTCCCAAGTTTTACATCCCCAATAAGGTCCTCAACATGTGTTAGGATAGAAAATCACAAATTGGAACTTTCCGAACACTCTAAAATTCATTTAATCTTTTATATGTCTCTCTTAAAAAATATAATCAAATCAAATCATCATATTTGAGTTATCCTTTGGCAGCTAAATGAAGACAATTTCATTTGGTTGTAGCCAAAGGGCATCCACAAGAAAGGATAGTTCCATCTCACTAGTGCACTAACTAGGAGGTCTTGGTATAGTGAAAGGATATGTCATCTAGGGATGCCACAAGGGAACTTGCAAAGATCCTTCAATAATTCTCTTGTGTCCATCCTTGAAGACAATGATACTTGTTAATGGGAAGGTCATGTTAGGGTCTGACCCTTAACATCTAAGTAGATATATAGGTTTCTACATATGGGGGTCATCTATAGTAAGTAATGCCAATAATGTAGTGTCAAAGTAGTAATTGTAAAAGTGCTTACTAGAAGGCCACACCTACTAGAATGTTCCATCTATAAAATGCTCCTATGAGGTAGAGAGGACCATATGAAGAAGTGGAGGTAATATAACTAGATGCCTTATGAAGTGTATTGTAATCGAAAATCTATTCATTCGAGGTTTCCCCCTTGAAGGCACAAGTGCACATTATTTCCAATAATAAAAGGAATATCATTTTGTAATATTATCATCCTCCTATTGCTTAATGTTATTATAATATTTCATTTGTATAATTAATTTGAGAAAATTATATTATTTCTTCTTTGCATCTTCCAATTTACCAACAAAAAACACTACATGTGGTATTAGAGCACTTTATTGAGCCAATTTTTTAGATCATATTTTTGAAGTTAAAGACATAACCCGATGTCTATAAATAGCATAGTGATCTATAATTCAACAAGTAAATCCATGGTAGGGGAAGAATACACAGATGAAATACAAGAATTTTCACCTTCCTCACAAGCCTATATTATCGTCAAACTCACAACTTCATCCCCTTTTAGTTGAGGAGGGAGACTGCATTATTTCTATAGGTTTCTTTTTGTATTTAACTATATTTCATTAAGGTTTACTAAACTTTGTCCTTGGATAGGTAAAGTTCATGGGTGCTTCTTGCAAGAGTCTGTGAAAATAAAACTTAGTGTCAAGTCTTTTTCTTTTGTTATGGAATTTAACTATCGGACAAAAATTCCATTGTTCATGATTAGCTCTAGTTTTATAGGAACCCTACCCCTTTAATGAAGCCTTTTCAAGCATTTTTCAACCCTTATGTAAGTTATATTTTGTTCCTCTTTTGAAATTCCAAACATGCCGATAAAATATGGGCATTCTAATTCCTTTTTCTACCACATGAAATTATCTTTAGAAAATTCCCTTTATACCATGTCAACTTCTACTAGTAACTTTCATTATTTGATAGTTAATTACGGTGATGTTCAAACTTTTAAGAATTATCAAATTCATGTTCAATATGATTCGAGGAACCATCTACTTGAAGAGATCATTCTTAAATTTTATGGTTGTAGATGGACTCAAATGTCGAATTATTCAACACCTTTATTTTCATTATAGAGATTTTATTGAGATGTCCACTCAGATTAATTTATTCTAAGATCATGGGGTAGGCTTGCCTTTTAGAAAAAGAAGTATTAAAACTAAAGACCTACTCGGCAGAAATGATCAATCTAGGTGGAAATGGAAGGTAGTCATGAATTCAATTTCAAGTTTTGAAGCCTTCCTCCTCGATTCCCTTAGGGAAGAATGTTGTGATAAAGTCTACATGAGTTGTGAAGGGTTTTTAGCAATAATGTTATAACATAAGAGCCAAATTATGTGTAGGTGTTAAAAAAAACATGTAAAACCATGATTTTCTTGCATGAGAGATAAGTGAGGCTAAAGGAGAAAAATAATAAAGACGATTTTATTTAGAATTATTTAATTCAAAAAATTAGTTTAATAATTTTTCTCAATTAAGATTTTTTTTTTTTTTTTAATCTCTGAGAAACTCAACCACTCATCTGACACGTAACTACTAGTAACATATTGAGCTAAGCCTCTTAGAACCTTTTTTCATTAAATTTGAAATAAATAGTTTATCATAATTGCAAATTGCAAAAAAAAATTGAGAAATTTAATCTTTAAAAAATTTAAGGAATTTAAATTAAGTCTTAAGATTGTCTAATTTCCCTTTTAAGATTAATAATCATAATATTTATTTCTATTCAAATTTACAAAAAAGATACATATTTTACACTATTTTGAAATATTTATTAAGCCCAGAGGCTCATTCTATAGCCTAGTGTGAAGGTGATGTGTAAGTATGTTCATGTTCAATTTGGAGTTGACATGTGTCCTTAAAATAATAATACAATATTCTCTAAATAGAAAAGCAATGTTGAACTATAACCAACATAGATCAACCCACATTGAAATGGTTTTTTTGTTATTAATATATTTTTAAATATAGGTCAATATTAATTCATATTAAAATATTTTATTCATAACTCATATTGGATATTTATTTTATACAACATTAAATTATTTTCTTTTAACATTTCTTTTTGTATATATAGATATATATGAAGTTATACCATTGACAAGTTTTAGGCATTGACAACACGTGGTATTTTCTTGTGGTATTTGAAACTTCATATATACATATATATGTTAAAAGAAAATATTCTATTGTTGTATATAATAAAATATTCAATGTGGGATATCAATAAAATCTTTTAATATGAATTAATATTAAGTATATTTAAAAATATATTAATAACAAAAAGACCGTTTCTAATAAAATTGCTTAAGCCACATATGATGTAAAATATTTTATATATTGTTTTAGAAAATTATGTATATATCCTATAAACTATTGAAAAAAAGAAGTTTTTATAGTTAAAATATTTAAAGTGATTTTCGTATTTTACAGTTTAATCAAATTTTTAAATATATATTTTTTTTGTTGAAATCTATTTTTTTCCTTTGACTTACAAATTAAAGTTATGTAGTCTATATAAAATTCAAAATAAACCATTAAAAATTACACATTATTTTTTTACATTTAAAAATATAAATTACACCCGATGAAATTTAATCTTTCTAAACTTATGTTAAATTTGTGCTTAAAATAAATCTATAATAACTACTAGTTCGTGAGTGTTATATCTTTGAAATAACTTGAGTTGAATACATAATGAATGGAATTGAGTGTTTGAATATTTCTATATCATGAATAGAGATTCTCAATCATAAGCATGCTTTTTTCTTTATAATCATAACTAACGTACACAATTCTTTAATTACATAATAATTAAGAATCCAAATTTTTCATGAAAATGATTTTAAATTGGATTGGAGAACAAAACTTTTCACCTTTCACGTTTATGTATATATATTGAAATCATACATAATTAATATATATTCAATATATTAGGGTGAAAAAGTTTTAGTATAATGTGAGATTTAATATTATATTTCATTTAATAAATTTGGATTAATATAATCATAAATTTGATATTTATTAATATATTAGGATATACATTAATTTAAAGAAGGAGATATAGAGAGATAAGAAAAGGAAAGAGAGAAGAGAGAAGGAGAGAGAGGGGAGAGATGGTAACAGAGTTGAAGAGTGGATTAATTTCAGTGTAAGCCCAAAATAATTACTGATGAATTTCATTGATTTCTGTGTCACAGTGATTCAACGATAAATAAAATATTTCAATTCTAATCTTAAATAAAGAGTTTATTTACTTGAAATGCTTTCTTCTAGAAACTATAAACTATTTGTAATTGACTACATTTTTATTATTCCCAATTTTCATCATTCAACATTAGTCACATTGCCTTTAAGTGAGGTGATAGAAAACAACTACCATTGAAACTTACTTGGGGTTTAACACTCCACGAGTCACAATGATTAACTTTGGAGAAAATTGTTCTTAATGTTAGAGAGCAAGAGAGACAAGGTATGAAATTTACTACAATAGCTCAATTTAAAGATATGAATGGTCTATGATTTCAACTCTCCTTTTCATATGATCAACATGAAGAATGCTAAAAACTAACAAGTGTGACAACGAGAATAGTAGAAGAATATAGTTTGAGATCCATCACAATCAAAACTATTTGTAATTGACTACATTCTTACTATTAATATTTTCTATCATTCAATGTTGTAACATTTTCACATTGCATTCAAAATTTTTATTTCATCATTTTTTATCATTTCAGTTATTAATGGTCTTGATCATCTCAACAAACTAAAACAAATAAAGAACTAAAAAAATAAAGGTAACTGAGCAACTTTAAAATTAAAATGAATTGATTAATCTTAGGTATATTTAGTATAATTAAAATGATTATATTAATTAGACTTTCAAAAAAAATTGTAACTATGTACAACTGATACCAGCCTAGCTCCACCTTAACCTTAGTTCTATCAAGCATGAAGAGGGACCAAATCTCTTGAGGTGAAAACCTCTCCTCAAGTTTTGCACTAAAAAAATAGTTTTCACCTCAAGAGGTTTGATTCCTCTCAATGCTTGATAGCTCTGAGGGATTTGAGGCTAAGATGGTTCTAAACTGGTGGTACACCTCACAATACTAAAATTCAAAAAACATAAAAAGTAATTAAATTATAACTTTATTTAAAAATATTGTTGTCATTATTGTTTATAAAAAATAATTAATTATGGCCATATGCATGTCTCTTACGTAAAATAGTTTCTAGAATTTATATTTAATTATCAATAATTATTAGGTGGATGGTGGGGATTTGATTTCCATGGAATATTTTAAAATATTCTTAGTAGTATACACAAATCAAAGGTTGAGATTTATCTTCAAAGCAGTTATGTTCCTTTTTCTCTTATATAAGGTTAAATATCCACCTTCCCCCTAATCGACATGCTTCTTCGACAAAATATTCTTAATAGTACTTGCAAATCAAAAGTGGACATTTATCTCAAAAATAGATATGTCTTTTTTTTGTTTTATTTAAATTAGTTAATTAAAATAAAATGTCACATTAACATGTGCTATATGAACATGAGTTATGGTTTTTTGGGCATTTCATATTATTAATTCATGGTATTGACCCATGGTATTCTAACAAAGTTTTTTTAATCTTCATGGTAAAGTAGTGGTGAATCTCCATGGTTAAGAGTTTTGTTACATGTTATATATATATATATATATATATATATATATATATATATATATATATATATATATATAGATATATATATATCTGTGTGTGTGTGTTTAACTCATATATTAATCTTTTTTATAATAATAATAATAATAAAGTTACAATTTAATCTATTTTATGATTTTTTTTAATATTGGAAATGTGAAATGTATCTTGAGGTAAGTATTTCAATGCCAATTGGCTTTAGCCATTTAATTTGTATGGTTTCTCTATTTACAAAATTTTTAAAGTCATGTAAAACCTATTCATTCTTTAGGATAGTTTTAGGATTTAAACAAAGTACATCTAAGCTCATTTTGGATTTTTTTGGTCATGATATTTTTTACTTTAGGAGTTTAAAGGCACTCCCAAAGTTTGGAACTATATTTATCAATATGGGTGCTTTCATACCTAAAGTGTTCTTGATCACTCTTTCTACATAGATATATTGGAGTGCCTTTTGTTACATCCATAGTGTGAAAACAAATAAACACATTGATTGTAAAGTGGTTAGAGAGACTGGTTTTTGTTGGTAATATGCTGTAATTGTTATCTCCTTAAATCAAGGAGGAAAAGAAAATCAAAAGGAAGATAATTGGGAAAATGAGTTGTTGAATTTAGAGCAACCAGAAAATTTTGTTATTGATAAAAATGATCTCATTGAAATGCTACCCTCATCAAAGTGTAATGGTCCCTATGTCCACAACTCCAATTATATTAGTAAGGGCTTCATCTTCAATTCTACTTTCATATGTCAAGTCTCACTAGCACAGTTGGTTGAGGATGGGCCTCGTCAGCAAGGCAACCTAGGATCAACCCTTACGGGGGGTGGTTGTGAATTGTGCTAGGAAGAGGAGACATGCTAAAAAATCCAGTCAAATATGGGCTGGTGTGACCCAGGTCAGGTGCGATCCTCGAGTTTGACGACTTAGATACCCTTGGGTTGTGACTCTTCAATACACACATCAAGCTTGGACAATCATAGATAACTTGGAAAAAAAAATATACTTTCATATACTTCAATACCCCTAAGTGGAAGCCAACACAATGGTGACTTAAGGAAAAAATAATAGTAAACTAAATCTTAGATATTAGATTTTTTTGTTTTTTCATTTTTCAATAATGATTTATATGTCACAGATAATAGATCAATATTTTGGACATTTAGATATTAATATTTCAATTTGTAAATCATTTATTCTATAAACATTGATATTTTGATATATTAATAGTTGATCAATAACCTATTTGAAATACAAGTTAATGGTCTACTTTTTATTATAGCATTTAAAAATTTGCATGTTTGTTTGTAATTGTTAGAATATAATTGATTGATGTTCTAGTGATTAGTGTACAATCAACACCATCTTTATCTTTATATACAAATATACATGTTTTCATTTATTTTATACAATGTTTTGTCTATTTTTTAAAATATAAATATCTCTCTCACACACACACAATATTCTCCTTTCAAGGATTTTTGAAAATGCCCTTGACACTTCTATTTCGAAAAATAAGAATAAGTCTATGATAAGAATCAAAACACTTATTTCATGATACATCCTACATTTCCAAGATTAAGAATAACTAAATATAAACTTCTTTGTTATTATTATTATTATAAAAAGAATTGACGTATGAGTTAAAGATATATACATTTTAAAAAGAATGTAAGAATATTATTAACCATAGAAATTGACTTTCACTTTACCATGGAGATTTTTTATTTACAAATAGGATTTATTATAATATCATGAGCCAATATCATGGATTATCAACACTATATGCTTTGTTGAAAATGCAACAAGGAAATCCTAATTTAATTTTGTCCTTGAATTAAATTGGGAATAAAATTATAATTCCACATCTCATGAGAAATTGTATTAGTTAACTAAGTTAATTTGACTTAGTTAGCTTAGTTAATTCGATTTGAGGGTCTAACTTGATTCATTTAGAATGTCTCCTACTTTATAGGAGCCATGGTGCTGAGGTGCTTAGTTGTTCCTAAAGGATCAAATGACCTCTAAACATTAAATCATCAACCTAGAGTTTCGTCTATTTATTTCAATGTTGTACACACAGTTTGTGCAAGAGATAATGCTAATGTCACCTAACCTATATAGTCCTAATGAAAAATAAAGGCATAATAATGGAAGGAACAATGCACACTTACTGAAAGAAACAACTCTTTCTCGATTTCTAGACTTCAACTTAAACAATCTAGATTGCTAAAAGAATCAAAGCATAAAATATCCTACCAAAAACAATGAATTAATGCAACTACATGCATAGATGTTTCCTAGGAAACTGCATCTGTAAGAAAGGAACAACACTATGACTAGAAATGAATCTACTGAAAATAATATCGAATGTTCTTAATTAAAAACTCAACATTAATCACAAGAAACAACAATGAAATATAATGCTCAAAGAATCAATTGAAATAACTCTAACTCTATGATATTCCACTACAACTACTACAAAGTCTGAGACTATAATAGTAAATTTTATAACCAAAAATTAGATCTAGAATTCAATTGAATAGTTGTTAACAAAGACTGAAATAAAAATATGCATTTAAGAATACAAGAAAGGATAGTAGTAGTTCTAGGACTGGGCCCAAGATCGCTGGAATTCAACTTTATTATGGCTAATTTAACGCAATAAGTTAAGATCAAACCGCAAAAGTATCCATTAAATTATAGTGAGAGAATTATAAGGATTGTTTGTAAAAACTTATAACATAGATAAAAAAATGACTATAGCCTGAACTTTATTAACCTCTTTACTAAGGTTCAATTCCTCATTTATATATTACAAACAAGTCTATGTTCAAATAGAAAAGCGATCTTCTGAATCTGAAGATTCTCAGGATTATTTATTCAAATGACAAAATCTCCAATATTTCCTTGGAATAACAGGGCCAATATCTCTTCTTCAACTGATCCATCCATGATAGAAGTCAATCTCATTCAATTGGTTATAATTAACCCGGACAACTCCTCAAAACTCATTCTTCCATGACTATTCTAGGTAACAACATTTGATATCAAATATCCTTGTTCAATTAACGGTTCAAATCGTCGGTAAACAACACCTTTCACAATTTAAATCGATTAATTAAGGAGATAAAGTAATAAAAATCCATTAACTCTTATTTAGGAACTATATCACATGAATTATCGTATTCTACACATAAAAAGCTAAGAAAACTAATATAAAGATAAGAAAATAAGGTAAGAAAATGTATCAATTCTAAATCCCAACATCACCCCCCAACTTACCTATTTTCATGAACTCAAGCAAATAAGTGATTGACATGAAGAGCAGTTAGGGAATAGTTTGGGTAAGGATTTTCTCCATAATGTCGGAATCCGTTTCGTCTCTGGATTTCTTGAAAATCAACATACTTACCTACCTTGGTCAATTCATATTTAGATTTGTAATCCTCTTGAGGGAACCAGATCATGGGGCACCTATATGTTCACCCTATCCAGCTAGGACCTTCTTCCAACACCAGATGAGCATAATATTGTTCCCTACTTATTGCAGCGTGAAAATTTCGAAGGCTAAAAGGTTATTTGTTTTTAACTTCACTAGACGATGCCTTCCATGTCTGCTTGACTCCTCTGAGAGCTTCAACCTTAATGTCTCCCAGGTACTCCAGTCCTGACTACAAAACATCATTGTGAATTGGTGTCAAAGCATCAACAACACTAGATTGTTCCATAAACCTCTTTTGATAGATGATTGTTCACAAAGGACTCCGTGGTTCTCCTATAACCCAAAGGTCGAGGCCAAATTCTCTTTTTTGGAATATGTTATAGACTTTAGCTCACTTTATCTGATTTCTAGAGAATAATGTAAAATATTGGAACTGCATATCCCCTATAAAAGGAACAGGGTTCTCATCTACCTACTCTTCTAGGAAGAAGTTGTGCATGTATAGTTCACATAAGAAGTACTTTGTATTATCATCTTGCTTATGAAAATAATTAACAAAATATGAAACATTGTTGAATTCATATGGTTTCCCTGACCGAATGGCCTTGACTTTAAGTAACAAATACCGTTCTAACATAAATAAAGCATAATTTATGGCTAGAGATCTACATGATAGAGCATCAAAATATATAGAACATACTTCTTTCATTTGTTCTGTGGCCTTTTCAAGCTGATATTTCAGGGATTGGACCTTTTTCTTAGTTGCTCTCATCTTCACATAAGTTTCATCCTCTATAACTGTCAATGCCTTAAACTTTTGAAGCAGTTCTTGATGCTCCTTCTGAGGTATTACCTCTTTTCTATATCGTGTTAAAGTTTCTTGTTGTTCCTCCATCTTTTTATTCAAAACCCGAATGGTGGTTTCCACAATTAAAGGAGTATATGGAGGCACATGTTATGTCTATGTAAATTTTGCAACGAGAGTTGATGAATCTCTTTGGGTCCCTGCTTCAATAGTTAGATCATCAATATTTAATGTGTCCAACTTAATTTGAGTCCCCACCATAGAGGTAACAACAAAGTCTTCAAATTTAGTTTGAGTCTCATTCTCTCGAACTTCCTTCTTCTTATAATTTATCTTCTCATGATATTTTTGGGCCTTACTATCCTATAACCATTTCATTAATTGTTGTACCTTCCTTTGTAGCTTCCTATTCTCTTTTATAACAAATCCATTTCTTAGCTAGTCTTTCTATTCCTTTTATCCTTCAGTCCCCTATCAATATTTTGCCTAGAATTTTTGTCATAGTAACTGGAGAAGAGGAGAGAGAAATGACAACTATAGCCTTAGGTTTGTCAATCACGTTTCCTTGGTGGACTCAAAGATAGCATTAATTATGGGTTCCAAAAGGTCTCTGTCAACTTGGGGTTCAATTGAAAAATTAATATTGACTTCTTGTCACATGTTTTCCTAAGGAGACTATAAAGTTACTTCTTTAGGGGAAGAGGTTTCCAAGAAGTTGCAACGAAGTCTGCAAAATGTCCTTGAAGACAATTATTCTCAAGTTCTTCAATGAGTTCTAAAATTTTAGAGGTTTCGGAATTAGGGGGAGATATTAGAGAATTAGGCAGTTTCTTTTGGTTAGAAGGATTTCCTCAGCAACTCGTAGCTTCTTCAAAATTCACATAATTCAAAAAAAATTCCAATCCTTCCAGAACTTGGGCTGCCTCCATTTCCTGTTATTGAGGAGAATCCTCCTAATGGACTTCCTGTGTATCAGAAAGTTATTGAGGTCCGCTTTCCTCCAACGGTTCTTCATAGGAGTCTATAAAATTTTGTGACTTAGCAACCTAGCCAATATTCTTATTTTTGTAGGTAGGGAGGCCAAGAGGGAAGCAATTGTTTTCTCTTCACTAGTTAATTGTTGGGGAGATGTTTTTTGTGCTTTTCCCTACGAGGTACTTTCTACTGTAACTTTTTTTTTTGATTTGCCTCCTCATTCTCTTCCAGCTACTCATTATTAGGTGGGATATTTCCAGGATCTTCAATGGGTGCTTCGGGTTTTTGGTGGAACCTCAGGAGCTCCTAAGAACTCTTCCCAACTCAATTTCGCTTGGTTCAAATCTCTGACAAATATCAATTTTATGAGCCCATGGTGACTCACTACTGAGGCTTGGTCCTTATATATTTTGAGTCTTAAATCAGGTTCATGCAATAGAAAATTTAGAAAACAAAGCAAGTTTAGGATTACCTTTTGTCTCAATGTTGCCATTAACTTCAAATGTTGCCCTCTCACCATGTCATACCGACCATCGCACATTATTTATCTTGTATGAAGCCTACTAATTCCTTCCAAGGTTCTGACAATGAGGCATGATTACACCCTTTTCCCTTTCTGACCAATTCCTCTCCAAAATTCTCAAAGAGAGATGTTGTACCCTCTAGTGGAATATGAATTTTGAACCCCTTCTCACCTTATGTGGAAAGGCTTGTCACTTCTGCTAAAACTTCTTCATTTACTAGTATTCGTCTACCCTTTACCATTGTTATTCGATTGCTCAAATTTCTTGTAAATTCCAAGGTGACTTCATTATTAAAGCCTTGCAGTCACAGGAAAAACAAATGTGACAAGGGAACAACAACTATGACTAAGGGAACAACAACCACAACCAAGGGAACAACATCTGTGACTAAGGGAACAACAATTGCGACAAAGGGAACATCATTTGTGGCTAAGGGAATAACAACCGTGACTAAGGGAACAACAATGGTTATTGAGGGAAAAACAACATCGACTAAGGGAACAAAAACTATGACTAAGGAAACAACAACCGCCCCCCCCTCCCCCACTTTTTTAGAATTAACATAGCTCAATTAAAATTTTTGTAAAAGTATGTACATTATATAAATTTCAAAAAGAAACTTCAGCTAGTTGTAGTTGCAGGGTTACCTCCCTGATCAACTACCTGCAAGTTGGAACAATTACTTACCTCGTGAAGAAAATACACCCGTGTGAGTGGATGATGATACAAGCGGAGTTAGTGTCAATTGGCAACGAAAGATATGCTAGAACCATCAATCGTAGTAAGGCTCATTGTACCATTTTCATGAGCTTTCGTGACCTCGTATGGTCCTAGCCATCTTGTTTGGAGATTCCTTGGGAAATATTGAAACCTGGAATCATCTAATAGCGTCCAATCTCCTTTCTGAAAAGTTTTCTTTTTGATGAGAAGATCATGCCATTTGGCCCTTTGTTTTTGAATAACAGTTGTTCATTATAGGATCAATAGGTGCATTTTGTCGAGTTGATTAAGTTGTTGCAGGTGTTGTTTTTGCATTTTTGTATAATCTAATCCGACTTCCCTTGTGCTTTTGAGAGTCTTGATTTTGAATTCTATTGAAAAAATGGCCTCTTGAGCCAAAGACAAGCTGGTACGATGAATAGCCAACAGTGTTGTTGCCAAGTTGTTTGATAGGCCCATAAGGCCTTAGGGAGTTTTGTGGCCCAGTTTCGGCAATTTGTAGACACTGTTTTGGTCACAATTTCCTCGAAAAATTTATTGGTGCTTTCCACCTGTCCATTTGCTTGAGGATGGTAAGGGAAAGTAATTATGTGTTTAATGTGATATTTCTTTAAAGTAGAAAAAAAAAATTGGGCAGTAAATTCTAGTCCCCTGTCTGCTACGATTTCTCTAGGAAGTCCATACTGCAAAAATAGTTCAAACAAAAAGCTAATAATTTCCTCTTCTATAGCCTTTGAGAGAGATACTGCTTCCACCCATTTAGTTACATAGTATATGCAAACCAGAATATACACCTTCTGATTTGACAGTGGGTTGAAGGGGCCCATAAAATCCAACACCCATATTTCAAAAGGTTCGAGTATAATTTGCAGTTGCAGGGGAATTTCATCGGATTGAATTGGGTGACCCATCCTCTGATAACTATCACAACTCTGGACACTTTATATCCAGTTCTTCAATTAGCTTATCTGTAACACTTTATATCTAGTTCTTTGATTAGCAAAGTGTCCATCGTAGGGTTCATCATGGAAATCCTTAAGAATATCATAAAGTTTATCTTCCTTGATGCCTTTGTAGATTTTAAAATCAGATCTAGTATGGGAAAGGTAATCGTCAATCCAAGAGAACCGTGCACTGCTCTGAACAATAAGCTTATTTTCCTGTGACAATAAATGTTCTGACAGTTTTCCTGTTGCTAGGTAATTGGACACATCAGCATACCAAGGTGTTTTAACTGTCACGAAAAACAAGTATTCATCTAGAAATTGATCTTCAATAGATAAAGAATCAGCCACTATCAGAACTCTAGACAGAAAATTTGCAACAAGATTCTCCTTCCCTGATTGATCCTTTATGGTAATATAGAATTCCTCTAATAAAAGTAACCAATGAGTTATTCGACCATTAGTAATAGGTTTATTCGTTAAATACCTAATGCAAAAATGATCAATATATAAAAAAATTGGGTATCATGTCATGTAGTGACGAAATTTAATGATAGAATAAACAACAACTAAGAATTTTTTTCCGTCGCTGTATAATTTAGCTCTGCTAGTGTAAGGTTCATGCTGATATAATAGATGGGATAAGGATTTTTATATTCTTCCTGTCTAATTACATCTTCTATTGCTATGTCTGATGCATCATATGAAATGTGGAATGGTAAATTCCAGTTTGTCCCTCATAACACAAGCGTTGTTGAGACCAAGTTTTTAAGATCTGAAAAAGAAACATCACACCTGTTAGTCCATTCAAATTCTAAATTTCCTATAAATACATATAATGGTGTTGTTATTTTTGGATTTTTTTCTATAAAGAAATGATAATAACCAGCATAGCCAAGGAAACTACGCACCTCAGTTGGTGTACGAGGAGTAGGTAACATAAGAATTAGCTCAATCTTTGTTGGTTCTAGCTGGATACCTGCAACAGATATGTAATGTCCCAAAACTATGCCCTCTATCATCAACATATGAAACTTTTCATTACTAAGGCATAATCTAGTAGTGATGCACCATTCAAGAATTTTTTCTAGATTTCGTAAGGCTTGGTTGAATTCATTTCCATAGGGAGTGAAATCATCCATGTATAGTTCAAGTCCACTAATTAAGTAAAAAAAAATGATCAATATTTCCCTCTAGAAAGTTGTTGGTGCATTGCACAACCTAAATGGTAAAACCTTGTATGAAAATGTTCCCCATGGATAGGTGGACGTGGTTTCGTCCTGATCTTCGAGAGCAATCTGGATTTGGTTATATCCACTTAAACCATCTAGGAAAGAGAAAATTTTATTTCTAGGAAGAGTGTTGAGGACATGATATACAAATGGAAGGGGAAAGTAATATATTTTTGTATCTTTATTCAATTCTTTGTAATCCACACAAATTCTCCATTTTCCATTTTCTTAGGGACTACAACCACTGGTGAAACACACTAGTTGTCAGAGATAGGATATACAAAATTAATTTCAAGAAGATTTTGCAATTATTGTTTTACTATATCTTTAAGGTGTGGATTTAATCTTCTTTGAGGCAGGAGAATGGCACAAGAATCTTTTTTCTATATAATTGTGATGTGTACACAATTGAGGGTCGATGCCTCTCATATCATAATATTCCCACACAAAATCCTATTTATATTTCTAGAGAATTTGAATTAATATTTTACGTTGCAAGTCGTGTAGATTAGCATTAATTTTCAAAGTATTACGAGGTTAAATTTCGATGCGAACACTATTATGAACTACATTTTTGGGTATGTGATCATTATTCATATCCTCTAGTGGATCTACTTGGGCATCATTGTCGAGCATAAATTTTAACATTTGGTAGGTTAGATTCCCAACAGTAGAAGATTGGTTAAGAAAGCCATTAATTACATCATCCTTAGTTTGTATTTTAAAAATAAGAGTTTCATCCAAACTAAGAGGAGAACGCAAATTTTCTTTCTAATATTTGGGAGGGAATGATTGGTAATTTCCAATTGATTAGTTGGGTTTGGAGGGTGGATATAAGATGAGATTTTTAACAAGAGTCCCTTTTTCAATTGTCATATTCCCTATGTGGCATCCTATATATCCTTATGTAGTTTCCATCCATGGTCTCCCTAATATGAGAGGGTGTCCATCCAACCTATTTCTAGGGTTGATAACTAGAAAGTACACTAGGTACTCCTAGGAATCTACAAAAACGATAATATCATCTAGAGTGCCTCCTAGTTTCACTACCAATATGTCAGCTAAATCCAGCATAGTGGAGGTCAATTTCAATGTTGTGACTGCAAGGATCCCACAGGTTTCTACGGTCAAAATGTTTATTGCAGCTCCTAAGTTCACTAAGATATTTGGGAAGTTATGACCCTGAATTTGAATAGTAACTATTGGGTTTCCATGGTCATCATATTTAATAGGTATTTTCTTCCCTAAAATAAGGTCAAAAAGTGTTCCCAAAACATGGACTGTAGAAGGGTATTTTGGTTTTCTCCCAGGATTTTTGACACACAGTTCATTAATGGTTTTATCATAGATCAAGACATACCGAATAACTTAGAGAAGAGGGGTCTTAATACATAAATTTTTTAGTTCCCCTATGAGATCGAAATCAAAATAGACCAATGGTTTTATAACAATAAGTCGAATGGAGGAGCAACGCCCATAGTTTTAGTAGGATCTTGTTGTTTGGTTGACTTTTCAAGTCCCTTTTTTTCAATGAAAACTATGGTGGGAGGAGCGTGTTCTGCTAAAGGTTGTTGTTTAATAGGACTTTCAATGTCTACCTATTCTCAATTTCCTAAACTATCTTCAGGAAGTATAGTTCGTCAAGATCTCAACCATAGCTCATTACATTCAAAGGAAGTACAATCACAATCTGAGTTTTCAAAACTTTCCAAATATTGGATGGGACTATTATTCAGATTAGGATTCGACTGAGCAGGTAATTGAGGATGAAATGGGGGTGGAAAATTTGGGGGTAACTGGAGTGGAGCTTGAAATGGTGGTCTTGACTGAGACAACGCTTCAATAAATGGATTAATTGGTCCCACTAGATGCTGCCAGTTCTAAGACTACATTGGTTCATATGTGGATGAGTTTTCCCAATGTGAAGGGTATGATTTATTCGATGGGTTATTCCATGAAGATGTAGGATACTATTGATTTGGCCACAAGGGTATAGTAAATGGCTAATTTATCCAGGGTGGTACAGAGTAAGGTTGAGATTTCCAAGTGGTATTAAAATGTTGTTGGCCCTGCCATGTTGATCTAGGAATCTGTTGTTGAGCATATTGACTAGAATAAAATAGAGAAGGATCCCATGTCATACTTGGAGGGCAAGTCTGCCACTGTCGTCACTATGCCATGAGGTACGCTGGTTTTGGATCTTCCTCAGCTTCCTTGAATACAACCTTTAATCCAAGGAGTGAGGGACATCATTTGGTTGAGTGATCTTTAGCGCAGAGAACACATAATTCAATTGTGTCTAGGAGACAGTCTTTGTGGTTGTGCTTCTTTCTAAAACGAGGGAACAAAATAGCCAAGGCCTGCTCTGCATCAACCTATTTTTGTTTTACCTGTAGGACATCCAAATGTGTATTTAATGTACTCAAAATATCAGTTTTGAAATCTTTTAAGGGATTACCAATTTATTCTTAAGTTACTCCTCCGCCTATAGTTTCGTTGATTCTACAGAGAGGATCAAAAAGTCTAGGTCTTGTTTGTATACTTCCTCTTGAGCACCTAGTACACAATTTTATGATATTTCCATATTCTTCTTTGGAAATATCACCTTGTCCTATTAAATTAAGTGTTTCTATCCATTCATCTTTCATGCTCTTAATCAAATAGTTTTCAATACTTCCCTAGGTAGGGCAGTGTAAGGTGATCTTTGTAAATTACATTGAAATCTTTCAACGTATTTTTCCAATGTTTCATCTTCTTTTGACATCATTTTAAATATTTATTCTTTTGAATCCCTGGATTGACAGTAGTCTTGATATTTAGTCAGGAAGTCTTCTTTCATTTGATCCCATGAGGTTATGGTACCCCCTCCTAGTCCTATGAACTAATATAAGGCCACTCCCTTTAAGGTAGGAGGAAACAATTTTTAGGGTCAC
Source organism: Pinus tabuliformis (assembly GCA_031772625.1). Classification (NCBI taxonomy): domain Eukaryota; kingdom Viridiplantae; phylum Streptophyta; class Pinopsida; order Pinales; family Pinaceae; genus Pinus; species Pinus tabuliformis. Next base: position 663,981,217 of record CM062811.1, on the reverse strand, counting down.
TGGTATAGTTGTAACCCCAACATAAAATATCAAATTCAAACAGAAATGCATCGGTATCCTCAGAAGCCATTCCATGGAAAATATGAATATTCTTTAATGGGATAGCTTCCATTGGTGCATTGGCTTGTGGATCAAAAATAGGATATTCTATGGTCAAAGTTTGTGTTCTTGGTGTTGCATTTGATATCTAGTTAAAAATATGCATGTAAACCTCAAGAATTTTGTCAGCAGGACGTACTATTTGAAAGGTAATAATATGGCCAGGTTGAGTAGGTCTCACAATTCTATTATGATCAGGAAATTGATGTTCTTTCCTTAGAACAGGCATCGCAAGAAATTCTAGCTAAGAAATTTGTGGGTATGGCTCACTCGTTTCACCTTCCCCCTCTTTTAAATTGCAAGAATTCCCCTCACTTTTACTAGAAGGACTGGGATGCCTAATAGATGTATCTTTAAATATTTGCTCAGATCCTACAATTTTGTCATGAATCTCAGAGTAATTTGTAGTGGATGACCCTACTACTCGAGGTACAATAGTATAACCCTTCTCAAATATTGTTCGGGGACCTACCGACGCTTTAGACTCTAATTTGCGAATGATTTCGTTTATAAAGTTTGTTCTTTCAAGGTCGGGTTGAACTTGGGTTTTGGTGGTTTTTTAGGTAGATTTTTTATCTATAACTATCTAATTTTTAGTCCTAGGATTTTTCCTAGTCATACACACTAAGCGATTTAAATGTATCGGCTGAGGGTAGGCACTAGCACAAGATTTTTACATAGTGCATGTGTAGGTTCTTACCTTTCGTCTTTAATACCCAACCCTTCAGAGATACGGCTAGAAATTCTTTGAAACCCTTCTTGAAAACTACACCAAAATATTGGGGCTCTTAGTTGTTCCTAAAGGATCAATTGACCTCTATGTTGTAGAATGTAACAAGGTTCGGTCTTCACAATGACATTGTAATTATGATTTTTGTAAACAAGTAAATGAATTTATTATTATGCTTGCTTCATGGGTTTCATGAGAAATAACTTCTATGTATAGATGGCTCCCATTGAGAAGCTTAGTATTTATATTTAAATGCCAAAGAGTCAATGTCATGTAGGAAGAGCTCTTCTTGAGCATGAGAAATATATATATGAGTCTATATATCCCTCCAAATGACAAACACAATCCTCTTCGTCACATCAGCTTGCAAAATGAATTAAATACAGCCATGTCAGCTCAAATAAGGAGATACAATAGTTCCCTCTCTCATGTCGTCTTATATGCATGACTAACCATTATATATATGTGGCTAGGGTCACCATAGAAAGCACAGGAACTCGAATTTTATGAAAATTTCAGTTGGGTACAGGGGTTTGAAATCCACATTACAGGAGGAAAAAACATCGGATGCCTCTAAAATATCATGGGTAATTACAGTGGGTACAGTAAGGTACAAAATTTAGATTCCCTGTATAATCAAATGGTCACAATATGGTACAAAATTCGGATAGAAAACATCTCTGTGCTTTTCGGATAGGCACCACAGGTATCAAGTCTTGGCATCCTCATAACCATGATGATCATAGGCTCAATGTAATTGTGATGATGGAGATCTCAGTATAGGAAGAGGGCACTGATCATTGTCTCATCATAATTGTGACCCCACATTAATTCACTCTTGGCATACTAGAACAGTCATGATCTTGGCATAATGGAAACCATGGTCTCGGTCCTAATATTAATGAAGACAAAGATCTCATTACATCGATGAAGACATCGAATCAAGGTCATGATGAAGATCTCAATGAAGACAAGGTCAGTATAGAGACCTTGTTGACATGGTCATGATCTCAGTAAGAGTGAAACAATTATCTAGGTAAAAGTACAAAAATGGTGCAACTGTAATGACCTTTGTGATGCAATAATGAAGACAAGTGAAGAAGTAAGTGATGATGATGAACTTGACAGTGACAAAGAAGAGGATTGGTTTCCTAAACTTGGAGTGGCTTAATAGGTCAAGGGTCATGATCTTGGTATTCGTCAATTAGAATCTCTATAAGAAGAATTTGGTCGGTTTTTCCTCTCAAAGAGTGAGATGTTTTGGCCCTGGTAGAAAGGGAACATCTTGTGTTCTTGTCTCTTTTGTTTTGGTAACTATTTGATGAATTGAAGGCACTCTCTAATAATAACAAGTGAAGATTGTGGTAATAAGAAAAGTTTGAAAATACCTCAAAAATGGTTATCATGAAGAGAAGAATCTTATTACTTTTATTTGCCCTAGATTCTTCAACATGGTATCAGAGCTAAGGTGTTGAAGTCAAAGGAAGGGCAGAAACGGGACATACAAGGATCAAGTTTCAATAAGAGCATCAAAGCAAGTTGAAGGATATCAAAAGGATCAAGATCTACATTGAAGGATCAAACACTAGATCAAAGAAGAAGTCCTGATCTACACCACATGAATGGTAGTGTCATCTTCACAAGCAAGGATCATCTCCTTACCCTAGAAGAAGATCATCCAAAGAAGAAGCAAATCATCCTCATCAAAAGGAGCAACCTTTTCTGTTGAAGAAATACTTTTTCATCTGAAAGAAGATCATCCAAGAGGAAGCTCTAATATATCTTCTTCAACAATCATCAATGTGATCAAGTGGAAGAGTTCATCTTCACTTGTCAAGTAAGTATATTTCATTTTATAATCAAGTTTGGTTAAATGACTTCGTGTGTGTAAGGAGATCTATAAATTGGTTGGGTCATCAAAGTTCCTTTCATAATAAAGGATGATAGATATATTCCCTAGAAGAGAAGTCATTGATGTCTATGGAAAATTATCTGAAGGTCAAGCTTTGTTTGAATACATGTAAAAGGATCAAGGGACTCATATGATTCTTATGAAATTAGTCAAAGGTCCTCTCATCCCTATGTAGCAGGAGAGGATACATAAAAGAGATATATGAAATACTAGAAGATATCGTCTCTGAAATGTAGTAAAGAAGGTCATATCACTTAGACATGATTGAAGGTATCAAAGAATGAAGGAATATCTTCATGAGATCTCAATTGGGAATTTGGAGAGATGATAAGAAGATAATCATCATTAACTGATAAGAAAGGTAACAAATTTCCATGAACAAGAATGTTACCTCATTCGCCAACTTGTGGTCTCTATGCTAGATAGAAAAAGACAAGTTGAGGGAAAAAGTGTCGAAAGTTAAAGGACTCAAACATTTATAGAAAGGAAAGGGAATTTTGGTCCTCAAACAAGACAAAACAACGGTATGCAAATATTATAAAAATAAAGCTCATATCACTGGAAAAACAAAGGAAGTTGAAGAAAAGGGCCAAGAAAATAGGGAGTAACCGATCTCTACTATGATTGAGATGGTATCCCTCACAAAAGGATCCTATCATAATTTCCTAAATCTTTTGTTATAGATATAACTAGGATAATAAGATGCATCATGGCATGATGGAAGCTTTAGAAATGAGAGCTTGTGACATCACCATGGGAATCATGAAGGACAAAATCCATAGTAGTCAAACATGAACGATATATCTCTTGGGAATTTCATTGGACATTGCAGGAAAGGAAAAAGTCATCCAGGATAAGGCTCATCATACATCAAGACAAAAAGGAAACATTTTCCAAATGGGGATATGTAAGATCCTCAATATTCTCTGAAGGAACCCTCATCGAAGGGTTCACTAATCTAGAGAGGAAGCAAGTGTTTCATCAATAAATCCAAATTATGGAATTCATGAGATGATGGTAAGATGACATGAGAAATGAAGCAAATCAAGGGATTGGAGATCTCTTCAATCAAAGGAAGCTGTTGGAAGAAGCCTAGATGAACCAAAGGTAAAATGAGGTATATATGCTTGTATTTAATATTATAATGTCATTTCATATGGTTTCAGGTAACATGGATCATTATTTCTACCTTGAGAAGCATGATCAAGAGAAAAAGGATCTCCTCCTATGAAAGGATGCAAGAAGGCGTAAGTCACACTAGATGAAATTAACATAATATGTCCTCATATGGAGTATGAGGTGGTTGACTACAATGAAGGAACTCTAATTGAAATATCCTAGGAATCGAATGTGTGAGGAAGGAAGATATCATGAGATATGCAACCATGATAAAGGCAATCAACATCCAAAAGATCAAGAAGATTTGACCAGGAAATCTCCTGGAAAGGTATGCAGACTGATGAAGGTCTGGAAAATATGGAGACCCTTGAAAATGGATATATTTAGGAGATATGTCAACATGTATGCATGATGTTGATACCTACAGGAAGATGTCATGATGAAGATCCATATTGTAAGGTACTATTTGATCTAATGTTATGTTTTGATTTCTTGAATAAAATTTGGATGTGTTCATGAAGGGCTACAAGAACAAGAGTTGTAAGTACAAGTACAACTAGCATTCATGTGGTGGGTGGAAATTACTAAAAGAAACATGAGGAGGAAGAAGTAGCGATATGACGAAGGTTCCAGATATGTATCAAGAAGGCCAATTTCAATGAAGAAAGGAATGACATGAAGGACTAAGAAGGAAAGTGATCGATGGCTAGTGCCCTACAAGAAAGAAGCTCAACTAAACTTCATGACATGAAGGAAAGAATTTTACCAAGTAGGTGAAGGACCCATGAAGAGGAAGCTACTAATGAAAAGGAGACTCCCTAATTAAGAGGGGACTTTAGCAAGTTCCTGGTTAGAGGGAGCTTGGGTACATTCCTTTACAAGAATGGACATATATTCGCTAGTTGAGAGGGAGAGATAGACACAACATTATTGTCTTTACTTGGGAAGAAAGAATGGAGGATTGGGTAATCATCTGACATCTGATGCTCTTTTGGGATGTGTAGGGCATCCAAGATAAGAGTAGGCAAGAGGACCGATATTCTTTGAGGGTTGGGAACCCAAGATAAGAATAGTCCTAGAAGGTCATACTCAGTGAACAACCCGGTGGGTATGTACCTTGAGAGATAATGTTGAAGGTGTCTATAGTCATTGGTCTCACCAACATTGTGCTCTGATCTTATGAGAGATAGAGTTGTCAGTCAGGGCCTTGTTGTGGAAACAATGTTGGTTACTATGATGTTATACAGATGGGTTACCAATCTAATTCTTCTTATGAGAAATTCTTCATATTGAGAATGACCATGTAACATTATGAATACCTCCCTAGTTAAGAGGGAGTATTGTAGAATGTAACTAGGTTCGGTCTGCATAATGACATTTTAATTATGGTTTTTGTAAACAAGAAAATGAATATATTATTATTCTTACTTCGTCGGTTTCATGAGAAAGAATTTTTATGTATACATGGCTCCCATTGAGAGCCTTAGGATTTAAATTTAAAGGTAATTGAGTCAATATCATGTAGAAAGAGCTCTTCTTGAGCATGAGAAAAATATATATGAGTCTACATAGCCCTCCAAATGACAAAGACAATCCTCTTCATCATGTCAGCCTGCAAAATGAATTAAATACAATCATTTCGGCTCAAATAAGGACACACAACAGTTCCCTCTCTCATGTTGGCTTATATGCATGACTTACCACTACATATATGTGGATAGGATCACCACAAAAAGCACAAGAACTCAGATTCTCTGAACTTTTCAGAAGGGTATAGGGGTCTAAAATCTGCATTACAAGAGGACACAATCCTAGATGCCTCTGAAATCTCATGGGTAATTATAGTGGGTACAGTGAGGTACAAAATTCAGATTCCTTGTATAATTCGGGTGGATACAGTATGGTGCAGAATTTGGATGGACAACATCTCTGCTTTTTTTGGATAGGCACCCCAGGGATGAAGTCTCGACATCCTCACAACCATGATGATCACAGTCTCGGTGTACTTGTGATGACGAATATCTCGGTGCAAGAAGAGGACACCAATCATTGTCTCAGCATAATTTTGATCCGACAATATTACACTCCACATACTAGAACAATCATGATCTCGACATAATGGCAACCATGGTATTGGTCACAATATTAATGGGGATAAAGATCTCGATGCATCGATGAAGACATGGAATCCAAGTCATGATGAAGATCTCAATGAAGAAAAGGTTAGTATAGAGACCTCGTTGACATGGTGATGATCTCAGTAAGGGTGCAACAATGATCTAGTTAAAAGTACAACGATGGTGCAACTGTAATGACCTTTGTGGTGCAATAATGAAGACAATTGAAGCAGCAAGTGATTATGCTCAACTTAGAAATGACAAAGAAGAATATTGGTGTCTTGTTCTTAGAGTGGCTTAATAGGTCGAGGGTCATGGTCTTTGTATTCGTCAATTGGAATATCTATAAGAATAATTTCGTGTGGGTTGTCCTCTAAAAGAGTGAGAGGTTTTGGCCCTGGAATAAAGCCAACATCTTGTGTTCTTGTCTCTTTTGTTTTGGTAACTATTTGATGAATTGAAGACACACTCTAATAATAACAAGCAAAGATTGTGCTAATAAGAAAAGTTGAAAATACCTTACAAATTGTTATCATGATCTAAAGAACCTTATTAACTTAATTTTCCCTAGATTCTTCAACACTCAAAACATTAAATCATCAACCCATAGTTTTGTCTATTTATTTCAAGGTTGTCCACATAGTTTGTGCAAGAGATAGTGCTAATGTATCCTAACCTATATGGTCCTAATGAAAATTAAAGTCATAAGAATGGAAGGAAAAAATCACACTTACTGAGAGAAACGACTCATTCTCGATTTCTAGAATTCAAAATTAAATCATTTGGATTTCTAAAATAATCAAAACAGTAAATCTTTTACCAAAAGCAATGAAGTAATTCAACTACATATAAAGTTGTTTCCTAGGAAACTGCGTCTGTAAGAAAGGAACAATACTATGACTAGAAATGGATCTGCTGAAAATAATATCAAACCTTCTGAATTAACAACTCAACATTAATCACAAGAAACAACAATGAAATATAATGATCAGAGAATCAATTGCAATAACTCTAACTCTATGATATTCCACTGCAATTATTGCAAAATCTCAGACTGTAATAGTAAAATTGATAACCAACAATTAGATCTAGAATTCAATTAAATAACTGTAAAACAAAGACTCAAAGAAAAATATGAATTTAATAATACAAGAAAAGACAATAGTAGTTCCAAGACTGGTCCCAAGATCATTGGAATTCAACTTCCTCGTAGCCAATTCAGTGCAATAAGTTAAGATCGAACCACAAAAGTCTCCATTAAATTACAAGGATCGTCTACAAAAAATTATAACATAGATAAAAAAAAATGACTATAGCTCGAAATTTTTTGACCTCTTTACTAAGTTTTAATTCCTCATTTATATATTACAAACGAGTATATTTTCAAATAGAAAAGTGATCCTGAGAATCTGAAGATTCTCAAGATGCTTTATTCAAATTACAAAATATCCAACGTTTCCCTGGAATAACAGGGTCAATATCTCTTCTTCAATTGATCCATCCATGATAGAAGTCGATCTCATTCAACTAGTTATAATTAACCCGAACATCTCCTCAAAACTCATTCTTCCATGACTATTCTAGGGAACAACATCCGATATCAAATATCCCTGTTCAATTAACAGTTCAAATCGTCAGTAAACAATGCCTTTCATGATTTAAATTGATTCATTAAGGAGATAAAGTAATAAAAAGCCATTAACTCCTATTTAGAATCTATATTACACTAATTATTGTATTATAAACACAAAAATCCTAAGAACTAATATAAAGATAAGCAACTAAGGTGAGAAAATGTATCAATTCTGAACTCCAACACCTAGTTGATTTTATTTTGAGTTGTAATTAATTAATTCAATTTAACTGAATTAAAGTGAGTGAAAATAGTTCCAACTCTTGGAGGAACTAGTGAGAGGTCTAGTAGTCTGGTGTTTCCTACAGTGTAGTGTGGTGTTGCTTACAGTGATCAACTAGTAAATTGATGATTCACTCATAAATAACTCATGCATGTCATATATGAGAGTTACCCAATTGAGATTGGAGTTCAGGGACACTGTACTATCAGTTATATAATCATACGAATTGTATAGGTGGTGCATGCAGCTAGAGGGAGGCCTATGAGGATTGCACAATTCCAATTTAGGGATTTCCCTAATTAATAGGGACTAATTACTGAGGAAACAATGCAAGGAAATAGGGACTTGGGCAAGCAGGAATTATTTCTCTTTTATGCTTCGTGATTCGCGATTGTTTAATTGTTTCCACTTATGAGTAGAGTAGATTCAAGTCTATCGTTCTAGCATATTGAAATTAGTAGTTTGAAACTACAAGGAATTTCTACATGGTATCAAAGCATAAATCACTATAGAAGAGGAGAGTACAATTTTTTCTTTTGTAGGTGAAATCAAATTTGCAATATCATACTTCAGAGCCAGTAGGATGTTGTTCTATGAATTGAGACTTGAATATGCCCTAGAGGTAGTTTGAACTATATGGCTTGGAAGTACATGATGGAGGTAGTGCTGGAAGACAATGAGATTAAGGAATTGATAGACAAAGATATTCCTATGTCTCAAGCAGTTGACACTCAAGATCTAGCAGAGTGGAGAAAATGTGTTGCAAAGGCAAGAAGGATTATCCTAGAAGGAGTTTGATATCATATTGTCTCGAACCTCCATGGTAAGGAGACTCCATATGAAATGTGGAAGGAATTGACAAAATATTTTCAAAATAGTAGTGACCACAAGAAGCTGACACTGAAGGACAAGCTCAGAAAAATCAAGATGGAGAAGGGAGACATAATACCAAAATACTCGAGCAAGTTCACCCAATGTCAAGATGAGCTTGGAAGTGCTAGTCTTATAGTTGTTGAAGACGATATGGTAAACCTAACACTTCTAGGACTTTCCAAGAGCTGGCAAAACTATAAGGACTCAGTAAATGGGAGGGAGAAGCTACCAGAGCAGGAGAATTTGTGGTCCAAGTTAGTCCAAGAATGGATTCGGCAGAACACCAGAGATGGGACCTCATCCAAAGAAGTGGAAGAGGATTTTGCATTAGTTAGCAAAGAAAAGAAAGCCAAGAGAAATAATTCCTAAGGTGAGGAGGGAAATAAGAAAGACTTGTCCAACATCAAGTGTTTTCACTGTCATAAGTTTGGTCACTATGCCACAAAATGTCCACATAAGAAAGCAAGAAAGAAGGAGTTTGCAGGAGCAGTAGCAGGTGAAGCTCTAGCTTCATAATTCAAGATTGATTTTACTCTCATTCCATGCATGGCAAGCATAGTTATGGAAGGCATGTGGTATCTTGAAAGTGGTGCCTCCATATGACAGGGAATAGAGATAGCTTCAATGACTTGGACGAGAAAGACCTCAAGAAGAACATTGAGTTTGGAGATGATGGGAGGTATAGCACAACAAGTATCAGTACAATTACTTTTCAGAGGGAGTTTGGCTCCCATCTTAGACTCACAACTGTGTTGTTTGTTCCAGGACTAAAGAAGAATCTTGTTTCCATTGCAGTGTTGGAAGATCGTGGCTATTATGTGATATTTAGTAAAGGAAGGATTTTCCTTAGAGACATCGCCATGGAACAAGTGAAACAGATTGGTGTGAAAATCAAGAACTTGTACGCGCTTGATGTATAATATGCATGAAAATCCTCGAGGAGAAAGGAAAAGGTTAGATACATGGTGGTAGAGAGGTAGCATGAATTACTTCTCAACATGCAGCCTCAGCAAGTTATGGAGCAACCGTAATTAGAGAAGCAAAGAGGAGTTTTGGGCCGTGAATACGACCACTTTTTAAACACTTATTTTATCCATTTTTACTCTTCTTTATCATGTCATTTATTATAATTTATTATATAAATCCAATTTATAATGATTTATGCTCTTATGAATGAATATTATTTATCCTCCTTTATTTCTAATAAATTGATGATTATGCATGATTTTATCAATGATAGTATTAATAAATTAGTTGTAACATTATTCACCATTTTTAGCCTCCAAGATAATTTCCAGATTGAAGATTTGATCATTAAAAGTGCCAACTCAGAAATTCGTTGGAATAAGAAGTGACAGTTTTGCGGTTGCGATTCTGGGCAAATGAAGAAAAATCTGGAAAATCCAGAACATGGGTTTTCTCCAGAACGGACCAAATTAACTTTCGAGAAGAACAGTTTGCCCAAATTCGACTTGTATTAAGAGAAAAATAGGGTTCTTTGAGCATGATTTTCTCAGATTTGCTATGTGGCCGTTTCCCAAATCTCAGCTGCAAAGCCAAATTCGCCTTGCTCTTGTTGAAAGATGAATGGAAATATATTTTCTTGTTGATCAATTGGTTGGAAACAATCCAATTTTGTAATAGAAATCATGTTGTAATTATCTTTGTTGTAACTTCTCTCTGATCTCTCTCTATTTAAATGAAAACAGAGATCAGAGATGGGGATGGAAAAATGATGGAGAATTGAGGATTTAGAATTGGAAATTCAAGAATGATGATGGGATAGGATAGAATAGGAGGAACATGAGATTTTTGCACTACCATTGTAATCCTCAAAGCTTCAGCTGTTGTAATAATTTCATAGTTTGATGATGAATAAATAAAAGGGTTGTTGTTCATTCTTCTCATCTGAAGCAGCCCAGCAGCATCCGCTGGCGGCTAAGGGCCCATCCAATGGTAGATTACGCTACTGCTATGTATTATATCTTTCTAGTTGCTACCGTGTGATGGTTTGATTTAATTCCTATTTCTTTGAATCGTATTGCCTTACAGTTTCATGTTTTTGCAGCAAGCTGTTATAATATTTTATGAAATTGTATTATTGCACAAGTTGAGATTGAATCGCGTGGCTATTCTTTTCCATCATAACAGAGATTATTATCCTTTTCTACTTATATTGTTATGTTGTTCATTTCAATTGTAAGGCTTCGCTGTTCATTTCAAACTTTAATATTCATTATAGACTGTTGGTTATTCGAATCCTTTAATTATAGTTTTTTGTCCATTTACTTTGCTGTTTATTTCTGTTGCTTAATTGCAAGATTTTTCTTTTAAAGAGTTTTCCTAATTTACTTTCAATATCAGCTTTAGTTCAATTTTTATTTCCTTTTGATTGTTTTAAGCAGGGCTATCAACTGTAGAGAACATCGGTTACTGCTTCCTCATTCTCAGATTGATTATCTTGTTCTAGTTGATTTCAATTGCATCAATCTCTAGAGGAATGAGTTATTGCTACTGTATCCTCGATTGATGTTTGCTGAGTGAATAGTTGGATTTCAGAGCATTTGAGTTTATGTTGTTGTAGTTAGATTTCTTTTTCAAGCATTCATTTACTTTTGGATTTTAAGCACTATACTGCAAAACATTACTCTTGAGTAAATAGTCGCCTCAGACTGAGTACACTCTTGAAATAAAAATTCGTCCCTGGGTTGACAATTAATGTGAAGATAATTAGGAGTTAAAAAGACACATTTTTATCGCTCAACATTTTGGCATCGTTGTCGGTGAGAGTGTAGATATTTCTAAAGAGTAGTGTGCATCTAATGAGTGTCTGTTATGAAAGAATTGGGTATTAAAAATGGAATGTAAGAACCTACGTACAGAGCATGTAGAAGCCCTTCTCCCCTGCCCACTTTCTAACAGAACTGTTAAAGAACTTAGGGTAGATATAAATGTTTGAATTTCTAAAAAAAAATAGAAATTTTGAAAAACAAATCTCATGATTTCACTCAAGTGGTGATGTAAGCACCACCCATTTCACTAACTGCTTGACAGGGACATTTGAAGAAGGAGCCTCAAAGAAACACATGAAGAACATCTTTTATTATGGTAAGAAATGACTCACATTTCTACTTTTGAATTTCCTATCAAAGATCTAGGAGGAGTGACACAAATGCACATAATTCCCACATCTTCTCTACCAAATTTTCATGGCTTGAGAAATGAATATCCAGATACATTCTTATTTGAGTTCGAAATAATTTGTAGAGGATATGATTATTACACTAACGATCAAAGATTGAAAGTGTTTCCTCTTACTCTAAAAGGAGTAGTTCTCCGACAGTTCATGAGCCTAGGTGGGAATTGCATCCAAACATGGGGGAACATGAAGAACATAATCTTGAAGAAGTACCAAGACTATTGCGAATCCAATGGAGATATTTTCAATATGATACAAGGGGAAGATGAAAGCTTGGAGGACTATGTAGATCGATTTTATTAAAACCGTCAAAAATCAAAGCATAAGCATTTGGAAAAAGAGATCTTAAAAACACTCCTTCTTAAAGGAATCAAAGAGGAATTTTTAGAACTCTTAAATCTGATAGGAAAAGGTGATGTTTTTCAGTTAACATATGATGATGTTTGTGAGTTGTGCATAAGGTATTCAAGAAGAATCTCCAAGGCTAATAAGAATTCTAGAGATGTTTGTTCTTTCTTTTCCAAATCTGCTACAAGAATAGGAGACATAAGAGCTGAAATCAATGCTTTATTTGAAAATTTTAAAGTTGATTTTATTAGCTCTCTAAATGCAAAATTGGATGTTTTTCAGGTCCATAAAAATAAAGAACTTGATGAAGTGTTTTTCACTCATGACCGAAAGGAGCATACCATAGATGGTTTTTCTTCCTTATCTAATTTGGAAGTGGCATATCAAAGAGATGGGGAAGCTGCAACAAGGTCAATAGGTATGGTTCAAAACACTTCCTCTTCATTCTCTTACTTGCATAATCCATTATGGAATACTAATGTGTTAGGGTAGCCATGTCAATTTCAATATAACCACCAATCTTGTCTACAAGTTGGGCATGGTTCACCTTATGATTGTATGACTACTCTCCCTCATCTTGTAGCACAAACATATTCTCCATATTTTTCACTAGCTCTTCCACAACATCCTGCTTGCATAACAAATTCATCCACTCAACCCAACCAACCACATCATCACAATGCTCCATTCCTTACACATTTTCCTGCTCAACTAATTCCACACCCTTACCATAATAAACCAGTACAACATACTTACAATGTTGAACTGAAAAATTTAGCCACCTTTCCCACCCATTCTATCTCACATACGCCATTAGGAAAACCTACAATGAGATTCAGAATGTTTTAAATTCAAAAATTGTAGAAGTTATGGGAAAAAATGAGATTTCTTTTAGTTTGCATCAACAAGCCAATTTAAAAGCTCAAGAACTTCATCATATGATGGTTATGGGAAATCAAGAAAGTAAAGGATATATTGAAGATTGGTTTCACTCCATCACTTGTTCGCAGCATGACCACACTATTTCCACTAACAGAAGAGACTCAGGAATGTGAACAATTGTTCAAACATGATGTGATTCCCTGGATTCCACCTTTTGCATCACTTTCAGCACCAACTCTGCCTACATCAGCTTCAACATATGCCAGTACATATATGTCCTTCCACATTTTTCTTTTTGGAGGTAAAACTTGAGGTAAAATAGCATAATTTTCTGATTTATTACGAATTTAGGAGAATTTCATAAAAATCCATTTTGAGCATTATTTATCATCCTTCAGTCCACATCTGTACCACTTCCCATTTTTCAGCGGCATATCATCTTTCAGTTTGGGGGAGTGTTGCTTTCATTCATTTCTTTCTTATGACCATGTCATTCATATTCTTTATCATCCATTGTTATTCTTATTCCTTCTCAACACCTCCCTTATTCCATGTTGTTTTACACCAAGCATAGCATTCCACAGCTGGTAGCGACCACCTCAATTTGTTTTCTAGCATTGCATGAGGGCATGCTAATTCTTCAGCGAGGGGGAGGAATTGCTACGCATGATGGATGTTTTCTACTTTCTTTCTCATTTAAGGCATACAATTTCAGTGTAGAAATTGATTTCCACATATTTTTAAAACTATGAACTCAATTCTTGTGATCTCTGGAAAACACAGACATATTATTAAAATACACATACCCAGATAATTTCAAGATAAATTGGTTCATAAAATTTCGGAAATCATGCACTATCACCTACAACCATTTTGTTTATATCTCATGATCCGTGCATCAAAACAATCTGATTTTTGGATCATAGAGGCATTCATATATTACAAATCTACTTGCAACATTTCAACAAAAGCTGGTTTGTAGTTTTTGGGAAAATGGTTAATGAAGGTTGCTGTCACTTATATCATATTTTGCTGCAACTTCATTGTTATGCCTTCATCAAGATTGCTAAAATTGAATATTTATTAATTGAGGAAGAATTCATTTGTTCTATGAGCTGAGATGAACAAATTTTTTATTGCTTGGTTAACACATGGGTTTTGTCTTTGGGTTGCATGAGGACATGCAATATATTCAGTTTTTTGTTGCATGAGGACATGCAATATATTCAGTGTGGGGGTATGTTGGGCCGTGAATACGACCACTTTTTAAACACTTATTTTATCCATTTTTACTCTTCTTTATCATGTCATTTATTATATAAATCCAATTTATAATGATTTATGCTCTTATGAATGAATATTATTTATTCTCCTTTATTTCTAATAAATTGATGATTATGCATGATTTTATCAATGATAGTTTTAATAAATTATTTGTAACATTATTCACCATTTTTAGCTTCCAAGATAATTTCCAGATTGAAGATTTGATCATTAAAAGTGCTAACTCAGAAATTCGCTAGAATAAGAAGTGACCGTTATGCGGTTGAGATTCTGGGCAAATGAAGAAGAATCTGGAAAATCCGGAACATGGGTTTTGTCCAGAACAGACCAAATTAACTTGATTGAAGAACAGTTTGCCAAAACTCGACTTGTATTAAGAGAAACGCAGGGTTCTTTGAGCACGATTTTCTCAGATTTGTTGTGTGGCCGTTTCCCAAATCTCAGCTGCAAAGCCAAATTCGCCTTGCTCTTGTTGAAAGATGAATGGAAATATATTTTTTTGTTGATCAATTGGTTGGAAGCAATCCAATTTTGTAATAGAAATCATGTTGTAATTATCTTCGTTGTAACTTCTCTCTGATCTCTCTTTATTTAATTAAACAAAGATCAGAGACGGGGAATGAAAAATGATGGAGAATTGAAGATTCAGAATTGGAAATTCAAGAATGATGATGGGATAGGATAGAATAGGAGGAAAAGGAGATTGTTGCACTACCATTGTAATTCTCAAAGCTTCAATTGTTGTAATAATTTCACAATTTGATGATGAATAAATAAAAGGGTTGTTCATTCTTCTCATCTGAAGTAGCCCAGCAGCATCCGCTAGCGGCTAAGGGCCCAACCACTGGTAGATTACGCTGCTGCTGTGTATTATATCTTTCTAATTGCTGTCGTGTGATGGTTTGATTTAATTCCTATTTCTTTGAATCGTATTGCCTTACAGTTTCATGTTTTTGCAGCGAGCTGTTATAATATTTTATGAAATTGTTTTATTGCACAAGATGAGATTGAATTGCGTGGCTATTCGTTTCCATCATAACAGAGATTATTATCCTTTTCTACTTATATTGTTATGTTTTTCATTTCAATTGTAAGGCTTCACTGTTCATTTCAGACTTTAATATTCATTATAGACTGTTGGTTATTCGATTCCTTTAATTACAGTTTGTTGTCCATTTACTTTGCTGCTCATTTCTGTTGGTTAATTGCAAGATTTTTCTTTTAAAACGTTTTCCTAATTTACTTTCAATAGCAGCTTTAGTTCAATTTCTATTTTCTTTTGATTGTTTTAAGCAAGGTTGTCAACTGTAGAGAACATCGGTTACTGCTTTCTCGTTCTTAGATTGATTGTCTTGTTCTAGTTGATTTCAATTTTATCAATCTCTAGAGGAATGAATTATTGATACTGTATCCTCGATTGATGTTTGCTGAGTGAATAGTTGGATTTCAGAGCATTTGAGTTTATGTTGTTGTAGTTAGATTTCTTTTTCAATCATTCATTTACTTTTGGATTTTAAGCACTATACTACAAAACATTACTCTTGAGTAAATCGCTGCCTCAGGCTGAGTACACTTTTGAAATAAAAAGTCGTCCCTGGGTTGACAATTAATGTGAAGATAATTAGGAGTTAAAAAGACATCTTTTTATCGCTCAACAAGGAGGTTGAGTGGAGACTTCCACTCAAGCACATACCTCCAGTTGCGGGAAATTTTGAGCTAAGTGGGTAGAGGGTGGATATGAAGTTATACCTCCAGGAGAAAGGTGGAGCGATGTAGACTCTTAGTCCAATAGTTTCAGAAATTGGGTAGGGTCCATTGAGGTGTGTTTGTCTCATGGATCATTACCTTGCTACGAGGGCCCACAATATTCATTAGTAGGAGGATCAGTGTCAGTCAAATACTGAGGAGTGCAGAGCAATGTTGACAGTAGAGTAGGAGGCTTAGTAGTAGAGTCAACAACAACACAGTTTTCCCAGTAGACAGTTGCAGATTGATTTAATGATTATTTTAAATTTATTTTTTGGATGCTTTTCAGTTTCACATATTGCAGTAGCAACAACAACAGTGAGAAGTGTTGCATGCAATGTATTCCAAAGGTACTTGATCAGGGTAGATATGAATCCATATCAAGAAAAAGAATATGATTTTTCCCATTAAATGAATTATCAATTTTCTGGAAACAAAAAATAGGTTTCTACTTCTTTATTAGATTACAATAATTCGAATTGCATCTCATATATATATATATAGATATATATATATATATATATATATATATATATATATATAGATATATATATATATATGATTCTGTTGAGACTCTTTCTCTGCAACTTTTGTGTGTTAACAAAGGATCCTCTTTCTAATATAAAATGGAAACAATCAAACATGACTATTATAGCACATCTGAGCTTCTATTAAATCTCATTACTAATGTTTTCTATTTTTTTTATTTTATCAATAATAATTTAAAAAAACTTTGTTATTTTGAAATGAAATTTTTATATATAATTTATTATTACTATTAAATAGTAAGTAAGTGGTCAAAATTTAATAACCACCTAATATTAATATTAATTGAAGGATGATTTTAGCTCAAAAAAAAGCCTTAGTTTTGAGAAAAAGAAATATTATTTCTTCTTAAATTTAGCTAAAAACCTTAGTTTCCAATTTGCTTTCATTATTTCTTCCCAAAAAAATTTAATAACACTCGAGGCTTATGACCAAGTATCAACTTTCTCTTACCACATTGAGATCATGTTCAGTGAGAAGAAACCTGGATAATGGTGAAAAAAAATTGGATGGTGCTACGTAGTGGGAAATTCATACTTGCTTTCCTCAGCTCATGCAGAGACAGAGGTAGGCATTCCACACCCTCTCATTACCATTCCACTGCATGTGATAAAGAAGATGTTTGTCACCTTTGGTGTATCCATATATCCGTGGATATAAAATTCTCTCATGTTATCCCTCAATATGAAATTTCCTCACCGTATCTTTGAATCAATCACTACATAGGAATTCTACATATCACATCTAAGTATAATAGCTATTAATGTTTTTGTTATATTGATTTTATATATTTTATTATATTATTTTCATATATTGTTGGGGGTACTTTTTAGTTTTTGGTTATACTGATTTGTATATTAATTAAAAAATGGGAGAATAGATATGATGTTCACATACAAACTATGTATATTTTTATAATTGTATGGTATTATATATTTATACATCAAGTTTATCTGAAGGTATATTGGTTATTTGAGTCCTACAATTTATTTAGCTTTTAGATAGAATATCTAAAGCGCATAGTAATTTAGGAGCTAGTTTAGTTGAATCAAATTTTTGAAATCCAACGAATTAACAATATTCTAAATAATATAGGCAAACAAGTAACGTAGAAAATACAATAACCAATACATGTGATGAGGAATATCACATATTAAGCGTAAGACAAGTATGATTTAATATTTCTGACACCCTTAACAGATATTTGTCTTGATCTTTGTCTAGTAAATTCTTCATTAGTTTCTTTAACAATTTTAAAATAATGTAGACTTTAAAATCCATCAAGCTATCTCATAACCCTCACAATGGTGTAACTCCTAAGTTGAATTCTTGATATACTATATTCTGCATCCCTGAACTCTCGAATCGTGAATTTTCTAAAGTCAATTACTAGACAACAATCAGCATGCATGTCTCATAACCTCACTAGTAGATTGCAATCCACATGCATGTCTCATAACCTCACTTGTATATTGCAATCCACATGCATGTCTCACAACCTCACTGGTAGACTACAATCCATATGCATGTTATATAATGTCACTAGCAGACTGGAATCCACATGCATGCCTAAACAACAAATAAAGGACCATTCCCAGGATCCAAAATTTTTGAACTAACTAGAAAACCATCCATATTGAGTTGAACTTCCACATTATCCCTTGGAGATAAAGTTTCTTTAGATCAATAAATAAATTCCCTATTTATAATAACTAAACTTTTAGTCATTCTATGGACATACATCCATCTAGCGAAACACCTAGGTATCCAACCATGGTGCTGGCCAATTATCTAGGAAAGCAGTCTAGATACTAAATGTATCCGAGTCAACCATAAACTATGACCTATTTCATATTTAATTTTAGAGATTCATCATAATTTATTTTACAATAAAAGATAATGCTAATACATTTTCAGACTAATATCAAACATTATCTTGCACTAAAAACTAGTCTACCCATACTACCATGGTCATCGTCTATCCCTTAAAGAATATAGTAATTTAGAAAACCTATTATAAAATGGTGTTGGACCATCCATATCATGATGCCTCAATTCAAATAATGCCATCATTTATTCCATAAACAAAATCAACTTCCACGCCATTCAATTTATAAAGCTTTGGCTTGGGAAAAAGATATGCCCACATCCCTTCACACCTTCTCACTGCCACAACAACCATCGGTTTAGAGACTTAATACCACTCAATTTATTTGGTAGAAATTATTGAATGCACCCACTTCAAGAATTAGATAGCACACATATTCACTTATTCACCCCTATCCCCACCATAGTCGCAAATATGATGTCATCTATTACATTGCTTTCATCTCCCATGAGAAATATGGCCATATTACTAAACTTCTTCTCTTTCGAGCTTTTGTCGACAAAAATGCACTACCCAAGGAAGAATTCTAGTGTCATGTTGCTTCTCATCTAAACAACATTGGCTCATATAAGCTAGAGTGTAGCTATTTTTCCTCTTATATTAAACCAACAAAAATTTTACTCATGGCCTTTACTTGGAAATGCTCTTCAAACAATGAACCTAGTGGTTGACGCCATCATGATCAACAAATTTGATTTCTTCAAATTGAAAAGGATTATAAATGGTGTCTCCTTGATAGCATATGTACAAACACACTACAACAATATACTCCCACATACCTACACTAATCGACTCCTATAGTATATTAATCTCACACTTTTCTCATATAGGCCCTCCCATGAGGGAGTTACACCTAGACCTACTCTAATACCAAATTAAGAAATGGAAGAAGAGACATGATGTTTGTACACAAATTGTTCTAAGTATATAATTTTCATTACACAATATTAAATATTTATACATCAAGCTTGGCCCTAAGATAAGATAACTATCTTAGCCATACAATCTATTTAATTGAGAGAATATCTCAACCACACTAATCTAGAAGCTATCTTAGTTGGACCAAATCTCTTAAATCTAACTAATTAACAATATCCTAAATAATAAAAGAAAAAAACTGATGTACTATGTAAGACCCTCAAGCTCGAGGGCGGGTTGGTTACAAAAGCACACTTGGACATACTAGAGGTGGTTGCCTTTGTTCCATTACCCACACATATTTTAAAGTTTTCCTACATTAACATCTCATGGGAAACATGAAATGTCATGGAACCTGATCACATGTTGGGAAGTTACATGACATGGGTAGATTCATGGATAATAAAGTGAGGGATTCACATGCAATCATGATGACTTGGTGATATGGGTCACAAGATATGAGTTGGGAATGATAATTTACAACACAATAGGCATAGTTACATGACATGGGGTGTGCTTACAATTTGGTTGATTGAGACTTCGTCTAAGAGCATGCATGGGTGGCCAAACCAAAGTTGTGGTTCTCCCCATCATATGAGTGCATATAGTATAAATAATTGAGGTAGAATGATCATCACATCAGAATAGTGAACACGACAAGATGGAATAGTTGATCAAAATGAGTGAGAAGTTAGTTGGAATGACAAGATGTTATGAGCACATTAGCTTGAAAAAATAAGTGGTCAAGTTCGAATGGCACAATGCAATGGGAGCATTAGCCTAGTTAGGAGATAAATCAAACATCACACATGAAAGGTGAACAAGCAATCATCCTATTCCACCAAACTAATGCATTGGTTGGAAAGTGCACATGCAAAGGGTATAAGTGGATGGAATGAGTGGGAGACACAACAATGAATGGAAAAACTATTGAAGAGTGAGATAGAGTTTACTCTAGTGCACTTGGTGATAAATGGAGTGTAATAGGGATTTGTAACAATGGTTCAAGATGTGCAATACATTCACACCCTGCTTGGTGAGGGTAGGTGCATTCAAACTAGGATTATTTTGGGCTTTCTATCAATTGGATTGAAGTGTCACATGACTATTTTGGGTTCTCCCACAAGTTTGATTGATGCATTAAATGACTATCTTGGGGACATTTTGTAGGTTGGTCCAAGCACCACATGATTTCTTGTCTGACCAAGACAAACTTTTGGATTCATGGAATTTTGGGATTCTGGTAGAAACAAATTTTGAGGTTTGGTACAATTTTGGGGATTTACCAATGTGAGGCTAATTTGTGGCTTTGGCTAGGTTTTTCCAGTGATGTAAATGATGGGGGGTTGGATATTTGAAAAACTTATCATTATTACATATATATGATTTTAGGTGTTAGGTTAAGCCCCCCCAAGATTATTTGTCCTTTTACATTAGTTGACATTATTATAATTTCAATTTGATAAAATTGGTTAAGTAACTAAATATTCCATAAGAAATTAATTAAGAAATGTTGTGAGGCATATTCCAATTCTAGTACAAACTATTTGGGTAAGTTGTTGAGTAGAAAAATGTTGGGGTTGCATACCTTGAGAGTCCATGGTGTACCTTGATCCACAAAATCCTACCTTCACTACAACAAAACCCTATGATTAACATCCATTTTTGCTTCTTTTTTGTGTCTAGAGCCCATTTTTGGTTCTATTTGCGTCCATTTATCAAATATGGTGCAAAACTTGATGCAAATATTGCACCGAGTTTTGCACCAGGTTTTGCACCAATTTTTGTGCCATCCTTTGCACCAAGTTTTGTGCCCACCTTTGTGTCAAGTTTGACACCTAATTTTGTTTCACCTAATTTTGCATCCTCTACTACATCCTTTTTTTTTGCACTTACACTTGCACCAACTTTTGCATCCTCTTTTGCTTCATTTTTCATTCATTTTTGCATCCTCCTTTGTGCCAAGTTTTGGGTCAAGGTTTGTGCCTAGTTTTGCATCTAATTTTGTTGCATCCACTTTTGCATCTTGTTCTAAATCCACATTTTCATCTTGTCTTGAATCCATTATTGTGTCCACTATTGCATCCAATTTTGTTGTGCCACAATTTGTGCCTATTTTTGCAGCTACCTTTGCACCCACTTTTTCTTCTAATTTTGCATCCACGTTCACATCCCCATTTGCATCTAAGTTTTCATTTACTTTTTCATCTATTTTTGCATCATTTTTTGTATCTAATTTTGTGTCAGGTTTTGCATCACCTTTTACATCTTATTTTGCATCTACTTTTGCATCAACTTCTGTTGCATCCACTTTTGTATCCAAATTCTCATCCATTGTTGCACCCATGTTTACATCCATTTTTGCATGCCTTTTTGCATCTTCTTTTGCATCGAAATTTTCTTATTTTTTCGCATCTATCATTACATCTACTTTTACATCCATTTTTGTTGTGCCACAATTTTCACCATGTTTTTCATCTACATTTTTACCCACATTTGCTTCTACTTTTACATCCACATTTCCATCTTCTTTGGATCCAAATTTGCATCAAATATTGCAGCTTTTTTGCATCTTTTTTTGCATCCACTTTTGTGTCATGTTTATGCATCAATTTTTGTGTCTTATTTTGTATCTAGTTTTTCATATACTTTTGTTGCATCCATTTTTTAATCCAATTGTGTGTCCATAGTTGCACCCATGTTTGCATCCACTTTTTCTTCCTTTTTTGCATCATGTTTTGCATCCAATTTTGCATTCTTTTTTTTGTCTATTATTTCATCCACTTTTTCATCCAATTTTGTTGTGCCACAATTTGTGCCATGGTTTTCACCTACCATTGCACCCACATTTGGTTCTACTTTTGCATCCTCTTTTGTGTCCAATTTTGCATCAAATATTGTGTATGATTTTACATCCCCTTTTGCATCCACTTTTACATCAAGTTTTGCATCAGGATCTGCATCTCAATTGACATATACTTTTGCACCTACTTCTGTTGCCTCCACTTTTGCATCTGATTTTGTGTCCATTGTTTCACCCATATTTGTGTCCATGTTTATATCCTTTCTTGCATCTTATGTTGCATCCAAGTCTACCTCCTTTTTGCATCCAAGTTTATTTCTTTTTCTACATCCGTTGTTCCATCCACTATTGTTTCACCATAATTTGCGCCATGTTTTGCACCGACTATTATTGTACCCATGTTTTCTTCCACTTTTGCATATGTGTTTGCATCATATTTTGTGTCCATGTTTGTATTGGCTATTGCATCTTTTTTTGCATCCACTTTTATGGCAGGTTTTGCGTCTTGTTTTGCATCTACTTCTATTGAATCCACTTTTTCAACCAATTTTACATGCATTGTTACACGCATTTTTACGTCTTATTTTGAGTCCATTTTCCAACACTCATAATTTTTTTGCATTGATGGTATTTCTTATGACATTGACAATTATGAACAAATGATGACAATGCAAATAATAATTACGACGACGATAATGAAGATGATGATGATGACATGAATGGTGATTATGACAATAATGCCAATAATAATAAAGATGATATTGGTTACAATGAAAATGACAATGATGATGATGATGACGATGACGACAATGATTATGATGATGACGAGCTAATGACCTTAGAAAATCTTCCCAATTTTAAATGTTGTCATTGTCATAATCATAATCATTATCTTTGGCATCATCATCCAAGTCATCATCACCTGATCATCATTATTATCATTGTCATCTAGGTCATCATCAACAATAATAATGGCATGAATGATGATAACGATGTCGATGATCATGATGTCTGTGAGGATGATGACAACAATGATGATAGAAATTACATTAATGATGATGATGGGGATGATGACAATGATAATGACGATGATAATGGTGGTGATCATCATCATCATCATCTATAAAAAATAGAGTTGTTATTTCTCATGCATATATCATGTGTCCTAAACAACCCTTTTCTAACACTCATCACATTTTTTTGGGTTGATGATATTTCTTACAATGCTGATAATTATGAACAATTGATGACAATGTTGATAATCATGATGATGATGACATGAATGGTGATTATGATGATAATTCTAATGATGAAAATAGTGATAACAATGATGGTGGTGTTGATGATGATAATGAAGATGATGACAATGATTATGATGATGCCAATGACCTTACAATCTTATGGATTCATGAAATTATTAGTTTCAAGACCATATTTTGCATACATATTACATATTATTTTCATGTACCTCAATTTACACACACACAAAAAATTCTTTTGTAATACATTAGACAATAATCACTCTCCAGTTAGGGAATTCATGGCTTCTTTCTTGTCTTTTCCTACTCCCCTACACATTCATGGTCCTCGACATCTCTTTATAACAATTTTTCCTTTTGCTTCATGCTACATGCTATACATCTCCTCTTGTTCGAAGAAAGGTGATTCTCCATTTAATTTTCTATGTTTAACCAAAACACCTTAGTTTATTTACGCTAGGAATATATGGTTTGATAACTTACTCATAGTATATGACTCCTTTCGATCTCATATAGTTGTTGGACATATAAAATATGATATAGCACTTGGAATTATAGCACCCTTCCCACATTCCATACATGATTAAGATGGCACATCTCCCTTTTACCTTGTGTCGCGGTTTTCATGGAACAAATTGGCACATGGATTAGGGTTGAATTTATACTTTGATGTGTTTTTATGTTTTGATTTTAGTTCTTAATATATCATTGACACTCAATCCTCTGGGATTGGGAAAATATGGTGTAAATATGTAAATACAAAATAAGAAAACAAAGAGACCTTGGAATGTGAATCCCAAGGGTCTCTCTCCTATGTGTATATATTAATGTTCCTCTTAATATAAAATTTAAATATTTTGGAGTTACTATATACCTAGCTTGACATGGTATTAGAGTGCAAGTCTGTTGGTACCAAATTTTGCATCCTTTTTCCTTTGTAACTCCTTTTCCATTAGTCTAACTTGTCCCTCTGTCATTCGTTTCCTTGGTAGAACCATTTGTGCTATGGAAAATTGAAATCCATCCACATCAACCTTAACGAATTCTCTTTTTGCTGCTTGAATATAATGTTTATGTAGTTATTTTATGCATCATACACACACTAGTTGAGGCCCTCCATAAGTTGATACACATTGCGCATGTTGTAACAACGTTGCATACAACATTTCATCACTCGGGTCCAACTTGAAAGCTCGTGTTGGTACTTTAACTAAACCTAGGTTTACTTGTGTTTACACCTCCCTGCATTTATCTGTGATTATTAGTTGGTGTTGGCGTTAGTGTTGAGCATTGACATTGGAATTGTTATTGAGTGTTGGCATTGTGAAAATTGTATTTATATATGTGTTGAATACTCATTGGTGTATTGAGTTGATTTATTTTATATGAGAGTTGGTTTACATCAAAGAAGCTATTTGAGATTGAGAGTCTGCACAAATTTTTTGGGTTATTTTGATTAAAGAGAATTGGAGCTAAGATGTATGATGAATCTCTACTGTTTGTGGAGATATATTAAATTTTATATCAAAGACTATTGTTGCTAGTATTTTGACTATTCAGGGCCCAACTCGCCCAACTCAAAATTTTGCAGAGATTCATTCACTCATCTCCATTGGTGGAGTAGTTCTCAATGGAAAAGAGAACTACCATGAATGGTCCAGAAATATGAAGGATAACCTAATTTTCAATGAATTATGGAAAGGAGAATTTGAAGGATGAGATGAAAATCTACCTGCAAAGCCCACAACAGACAAATAGATTTCCATATGGGAGAACAAGAACAACAAGGCCTATGCCTTGATTGCTGAATTAGTAAATGAATAGGTGAGTCAAAACATTGCACCAATTACGTCCAATTATTTTAATGCTTTAAAGAAGTTGAAATACTTATATGAATCACACTCAAAGCTTGAGGTAGTCCAACTAATGATCAAACTCTTCAATATATAATTGAAAGATGATGATCCCCTTTCCCTAACCTTTGAAATTAGAGATATTATGCATGATGTAGAAGCCACCAAAGTTAAAATGGATGTTCCTCTCACAACTTTTTTCAAAGCACTATATCGTGACTATATCCCACATATTCTCTTAAATCATTACAAGCTAGTGGCCAAATTAAAGAGATTACTTTTGACACTCATCAATTGTCATCTTTAGATCGAGTTCCATATTACCAAAAATTCATGGGAAGGGCACCCATGCCAAGACTCCTCCAAATAGCATAGACTTAACCATGATATTTTCTCAATATTCAAGCTCACTTAGGCTACTAGCCCACCCACAAATTATTAACAATCATCATGCCTTATAAACTATTGATTTAAGGCTTCTTTCTCTTTATATAAACAAATAGTTTCAACATTCCAACATTATGAAATACCATTATTATAAGATTAATTGCATATTTGAATCTATTAATATATAAAAGATTTCCAATGTCCCTCCTACACTAATAATGAGCTTCTTATGAGGTTAAATAATCCATTTAGCATTTTTTTTTTTTTTTGTATCAAGTGACACTCACATAAGTGAAAGATAAAATTGAAATGTGCCAAAAAATCACATAACATCCATTTTCAATTTTCGAACATATGAAATAGAGTAATGATTTCGAATAATGAGGCTTTTGGAGGATGCACTATGACACTCAAGTAGTTCCATTGTTGTTCCATTCCATCGGATCTTCCCTTGCCCTCAGCCCCTCGCACCTGGTGAGTTCATTCTTAATTTCTTTTCATGATTTTTTTTTTTATGCTTTACATTTCGTCTCCTTTAAGGGTATGTGAAATTTGTGGCCTTAGCAATGGTTCCAGACTCTCATTAAATGAAATGGGTAAATATTAAGGAAAAATGACTTGATAAGGGAACCTATATACAAGTCATTGGGAGAAGAAAATTTATCTTGACGGTTTATTGTTATGGTCATTGCTATTTTTTTCTTAGGGTTTGATCTGAAATGTGTATATCTCCTTTGTTTGTATAGTTTTAAAGGGTGCAGATAGGAGCATACATGAGAAGAAAAATAATGGAACAAGCTAGGGTGGTTCTATTAACCAGGTTTATGTTGTAGTTGATCATCATGGTAGGCAGGGTTCTGCAACCAATATATAACAAGGTTTTTAAGACAATTTATTCTCCTCTTCAGTCACCTCAGTATTATCCTCCTTTCTAGCATGACCTTGGATTAGCTACTACTTAGGAAAGTGGTTCAAACCTAGCCTTCCATCATCAGTCACCATTTGGTCACCAGTTTGCTGCCCCGTTGCAACAAATAGTGAAATTGGTGTCAAGTTCAGGATGGGTCATGGTAGCTCAAAACTAAGCAGTTAGTAGATCTGATGGGTTTGCCTTTTTATATTATACAACAAATCCAAATTCCTGGGCTACTCCTTGAGAAACAAATTCATCAAGAGATGAATTGGCTAGAAATGATAATGTATTGGATCCACCTTTGTTTGCACAGACAGTTTCGTCAAGATTCGCTCAGGCCAGTAATTTGACAAAGTTTCATCTTGCAGATGGAGGTCTAGATGACCTTCAGGTGTTGAACATAATTATAAGCAATTTAGAAACTATTATCAACGTTTAGATTCATTGCACGAAACTAGAAAAGTTTGATTAGATTATGGAAATTTTACCTATGGGCTTAGTGAGCGCAATAACATTGGTTGGTGAGCTAAAACCCCAACTAGATTTCCCAAGGAGGGAGAGTCCAATGACACTTGAGATGAAGGAAAAGCAAGAAAACAAACTGGAAAGGCTTCTCAGAGCAAAGAACCCCTAATGTGTTCAAGAATTTCTAAAAACCCTAAGGTAGTCGTAACACATTGTATGTCTTCCTCCTATCTCTGGGACGATAAGGAAACTAAACTCAGAGCCAAAGAACCCCAAGAAGATTTCTCTGGCCCCTAATAAACATCCTCAAGCCATGGGTTGACCAAAACTAGAGGACCCAAATAGTGCGTGGCTAGAGCAGGTGTTAGGGCCTTCGAACTGTTAGACAACCGCCTATTGAATTCTTAACTTTGCTTGCTAAAGACCAGGTAGGCCTAGAAATCATGGTATGGTGACATTCTAAGCTAAATTCCATTTTCGAATGGATAAAATCCTTGGGAATAGACCAATTTTTTTGAAAACCCCCTTCCTCTGGTTCATAATCCACCAACTCCTCCTCCTCCATGTGGGTCCAATAGTAAGCAAATGACATCTCATATGAAAAGCATATTTGACAAGTAGTTGTGTGTCTTCAAAGGGTTTATCATGACAATCATCTCTACACTTAAAAAATATATATCATGTGGATAAAAAACCCGTGGATACCATTTAATTGTATTTTGAATTTTCACAAGGATATCAAAGGCTAATATTGTCCAGAGCCCATTCACTCTTCGTCAAAACTACGCCTTGATCTAGTTTGAAACTCGACAACCCTTACTCTGCCTATAATTTTTTTATGGGCCTGTATAGTTTATCCATTGTTGAATTCCTCTTCCATGGTAGAGATGTCGTAATTTCCTCTTTAACAATTTTTACTCCATCAACATAAAATAAAATAAAATAAAAAACATAAATTTATGATTAAAGTTTATAATTAAACCAATCTAGATCCATATTAACTCTAGATCTAACAAGTTCTGAGAGGGATGAATCAAATCTCTTAAGGTGTAAACCTCTTTTAGAGTGAAAAGAGATTTGATCCCTTTGGGCACTTGGTAGATCCAAAGTTAATATAGATCAAGACTGATTATATAAAATGAAAAGAATAAAAAAAATGACATGGTTTCCACCTTTCTTTTGAAAAATATTATAAATATGTTTTCACTTTTCTTTTGAAAAACATTAAAATATTTATAATATTTGAATAACTTAAAAAAAAAAATAAAGTATTTATTATATTTGAATAATGTTTTTAACATTTTATTTTGACCCTTCTGATTAAAATGTGTTGACTAGTTGAATATCATTTTCCCACTCCATTTAAATTTTTGAGGGTATTATCCATGGAGGATTGGTGGGAAAATCAAACACAGTTAACATTTCGTTACCAACACAGTAGGGCAGAGCTACAGGAGGGGAGCCATTACATCCTCTCATCAATTTGTAGTATGGATCTTATTTCTAGCTCCAGAAAAAAGCTCTTACATTCCCTGGAATCATAATATTCTAACAAATTAAAAAATGACAGACAGATACTCCACATGTTTCTTCATCTATCTGTTTCTCTTAAACCAAAATCCAATTTGAATTTTTAACCTAGTAACTATTTATCTGAAGAGGGTTTGATTCCCAATAAAAACATCTATGCCTCTCTCTTACAAGCCTCCACTAACGAAAAATCGTTGTTATAGGGTAAACAACTTCACGCCCACCTTCTCATCACTGGACTATACCAAAACATCTTCCTAGCAACTAAACTCACCGAATTCTATGCCATTTGTGGGAATATTTTGGATGTGCACCAAGTGTTTGACAAAATATCTGAAAGAATTGGATTCTTATGGAACATGATGATTAGAGGTTATTCCTGCAACAGTTTTTCTGAAGAAGCCCTTATGCTCTATCATCATATGCAAGAGGCGGGGATAGAACTAGATAAATTCACATTTCTATTTGTGCTCAAGGCATGTGCTACTCTCTCATCTCTGCAAGAGGGCAAGGAAATTCGTCATCAAATACTCATATTTGGACTTGAATCTGATGTTGCATATGGAATTCGCTTGTAACAATGTATGCCAAGTGTGAGAGTGTAGACATTGCATGCCAATTGTTCAAAATAGTACATTGGAGAGTTCGACTCGAGCAAAGATGATGAAGCAATTATTCAGTTTCAAGAAGAAGGTTGGCCCAATTCCTCCATCCGTGGAAGAGGCCTATGAGAAGGTAAGCATTTAAGCCATTATTTCCTGTATAATGTAGCTTCCTTTGATGATCATACATAGTAGTTGTGCTAGAATCCACTGTGTAATTTATTTTTGTGGATTTGTTGTTTTTAATTTTTTCTTCAATTTGTTAACTTTGTAATATCTAGAAACCTTTCTTTACTATTTTTTGTCATGATTTTTGGTGACATCATTTTTCCTATCACTCCAACTTGCTTGGAAGTGAGACATATGTACTTATTATGTGACCTTATTGTGCACTTTGATTTCCAAATCGATGATTTTTGGTAAATATTTCAATCTTTATTACCTAATGCATGAAGATATGGATGGAACAGATGTGAATTAGCTTGCTTGGTCACAACAAAATGTTTGTAGTTGTTTATTGCAAGTTTATGAAGAGACAAAAAATATAAATCTTGATTCTTTAAATGCAACATTATGCAAGAATGCAGAAATGTGATATCAGTAAATTAGAAAAAAAATTGGAGTTTGTTTCCCATCATTATGCTTTCAAATGTATGTTACAATGTCTACTACTCAAAATTGACAAGGATTTATGATTTCTTGGATATTATCATCATTCATTTTTTGTTATGCCCAAAAAATAAATAAATATGACTAATATGACTCCGAATTTAAAAAATATTCAGGTCTTTGATAACATAGTGATCTTGTTGGTTTCTTCAACAAGCTCATTGACATGTTTTTAAAGCCTCTATCTCTGGTATTGAACTCATGCTGGTTAATTCACATTGCAATCACATTTATTTGTTTGGATGACTCATGGTTAACTCTAAATGTTGCTTATGGGTAATCCTATAGCATATTTCATTTAGTTCGTGCAGTGATTCTACTGGTTTCATCATCTAGCAGAGCAGTACCACTAGTTGAGGTAATGTGTCAATATTGTTCAACTTTTGTTTTTGCAGCCTTCTAGCTTTTGCAACTTTTCTATATTTTACATCCTGAAATGTTCAACTATAAAATATGTAAAGAGTAAACTATTTTTCTACCCATATTTCTAGTAAATACCCAAAAATCATATAATTGAAAGAATCTAGAAAAATTAGGACACTTGATTTTTCTTTTTCCCACAGTTACCCTAAATCTGCTAATTTCAACAAATTTAAGTAATTATTCCTCTCTCCCAAATTTTTAAAATTCCTTATTTTGGTAAAAATATTATTGGTCATATTTATTAACATATACTAACTCATTGGATAACTAGCCCCAAGCCACATGCATGCCACTCATTAGTTTTTATGGTTGGAGCCATTGCGGTGAAGCTAAGAAAGTTGCACCAAATAACCACAAAAGAGGATGATGTGCCCAAATGAAGAATTGAGTCCATGCCTATGAGACAATAGTCCAACCAGAATATGAAAAGTAGCAGGAATAACCTCCCCAAATGCAATAACCATGTGAAAAATATGGGCCATGTATGCCAAATCCTATGAACAATAAAGTCTCTTTCCTGTAAAATAGTTGCAATGAATGTTGTTAATATAGGATTCTACTATTGGATCCATTCTAAGACTTGTCTAAACAGAGTAGATGCACGTGAAAATTTACTCATTCCCATTCCCTTCTAGCTGTTGGAAAATTACATGCATCCCATTCTCCATGCTTTCTTGCATCTCAAAGTACTGAGTATTGGTGGCTTGATTAGGGAAATGTATGTCTCTGTTGCAACTTTTAGCATTCATCAAACTTTCCTCATACTCCCTTGCCTCACCAACATTAGTTCCATCACCATCTCCAGTAGTTATTTTCCCTCCATTTTATTTGGATGTACTTACTTATTTTTACTTAGAAGAATTTAGTTTTGTACTCGGTTGTTGTCCGGATAGGGAAGTCCTGCCCTTAGAAATGTTGGGTTTTGTAGGTGTTGCACCATATTTACCATCTCCTAAACCTATGGACCTCTGTGATTTGGTCCTATAAACATTGCTCTGATTGTCCGGGAAATCAATATTCTGAGCATTCTCACTGTTGTTTCTAGATCCCTTGTGTATGATTGAAGTTACAAATATTGAATCCATTTTTCTTGAGGGCATACCAGTTGACTCCGAAGGGGAAACATTCTCCACTAATCCATTCTTTTTAAACCCCTTATCACAAATGTTACCCTTTCCATCCATGAAACCAAAAGCTATAGGCCTTTTGATCAGTCTCATGCTAACTCCGATATGAATGATTCACCACCATAGGTTTCCACAAAGGCAAGAACTAAATATTTATGTTTAATAATTTCTTTGGTACAATGGAACTAGAGTCTCAACACGGGGAGAGTTAAATGGATTTTAAACCTTGTTGGAAATTGTCTTACCACTACTTGCTTCTATCAGGACCAGCTAGAGAAACGCCAGAGTCAAATGTATTCAATAAGCCATTCGATCTTAAATATCTTATTATCTAACTCATTAGAGCAACCCCTACTCATCATAGCTTGTGAATCGATGTTTATTTGGAAATTTATTCTTCATTTCTTTTTCTACATTAACTAACCTATAATCTCATCCAACTTGAGATTGTCTACTCTTATAGCTACACTGATGGTAAGTATTAGATTCTTTAAAGAATATAAAAGACCATAGTACAAGTTATGCATAGATTATTGTATTGTTAAGGCACTCCTAGTTGTTAATTCATTGGTTTAATCTCCTGCCTTATTTGGGTGTTATTCTTAAACATGAATAGATGAGGTTACAAAAAAAATACATTACCACTGTCTCTTTGTTTCAGGTCTAAAAATATTTTTAACCCTCCACCTTTTACTAGCTAACCTTGTGTGTTATTTTATGGTTTTGTATTACCCATGTTTCTTATTAGAGGATTTTACTTAACCATTGAGTGGCTGGGTGGTTGTGCTTGTCTGCTATCCACCTCCCTATTCGCCTCGCTCACTTACTCTCTCTTTTCTTTTGGTCGTCACTGTTGATGAAACTGGTAAATTTGATTGTGAAAGGGTGGCATATTAGGACCTTCCCCTATCCCTTTATTTAGTGAGGGTCATGCTTTGATCCTCCCTTCAATCATCTTCCCTTTTGTTTAAGGGAGGCCCGACCTAAGCTTAGGTGGCACCAAGTCTAGTATAACTCATGAGTCCATGTCATACCCAACAAGTCCCACTTCATGGAACATAATTGAATATTGTATCTAGTAAAAAATTTAAAATGGTTCACAATTTCTTGAAACCAAAAAAGATTTGTTAAATTGTTCAAGGTAGAAAGATATAGCGGTGTTTCCTCGATCAACAATAATAAATGTTGTGTAAATAAATAAACTTGATCTTCCCTGTAGGATGTTGCTAGTAGAGCTTTAGAAGATGCCCTTAGTGGAAACAAATATGCATTTGATAGATGGGATGGGGAGATAAAAAATAGGGAAGTAGCTAGAGGTGGGGTGGAAATGGAGGGAGAAGATGGTTTAGTGGTTTTGGAAATGAGGATTCCTAGGAGGAAATCTAGCAAGCAAGCTTTGCAGTGGCTGGGCTATTTTTTCTGGTGAATGATTTTTTAATTTGAAACTTTCGATTGGTCAGTACTTGTGAAACTGAATTCCCTTTAATGATTCTTATATTAGTGGATTCATATCTTTGTTCAATGTGATAACACGTTTGCCTTTTTTACTCCTAATAATAACAATGTTGGAGTGACTACCTAGTGACATGCTACTTCTGTTGTTCATTCATTTTTTGATGACCTATGACCTAATATTTTGACAGTAAGTTCTGCTTTCCCATGGTAATTCCATGATTTTAGTTGCATTGAAACTCCATATTGTTTTTCTTGCGAGGATTTAGAAATGGTTTGAATTCAATTTCTTCTGCTCGATCTAGGATAGGAACTGAATTTTTTTCTAGATTTAAAGCTAACACAAAAGTTCAAGATGACACACCTGTTTCTGCAAAAGCTAATTTTATTAGGAAATGGGGGTTACAATGATTTCATATTTTTAATTTTCTCTGCTATTAATCTGGGGAAATCAAATTTTCAAATCTCTTCCAGCAAGTCATACTCGACAACGAGTGAGT
Organism: Pinus tabuliformis; assembly: GCA_031772625.1. Taxonomy (NCBI): domain Eukaryota; kingdom Viridiplantae; phylum Streptophyta; class Pinopsida; order Pinales; family Pinaceae; genus Pinus; species Pinus tabuliformis. The sequence continues at coordinate 663,947,717 of CM062811.1, read as the reverse complement.
CTTGTAGGTTCTTGTTGGTACAGACCCTGACTGCTCAATAACTTCTAGACAATTTACCTACCTAAGAGTCCAACTGATGGGTAGATGGAGAAACTCTTAGGTGTCAAATACAAATTCCAAATGGGAAAATAATACTCATTTTTTATGATATTTGTTGCCAAGTTATTGTCAATACTGAGCGGAATGCTTACACTTTGGCTTTGTAGATTTTTTGTTCATTGATTTTTTTTAATGCTGGCAAGAGCACCACTATAGAAGGGAGATATACAATGCAATTTTTGCAACAAATCTATTAGTTGGGGCATAAAATATTCAAAATACCATTTGTCTCAAAGACAGGAACAAATGTAAGAGAATGTCCAAGTGTGCCTATAGATGCCTATAGTTTATATGCTATTGAAGCTGCAAAAGATAAAAAAGGAAGAAAAACAAAATCTGCAAAAAAAAGGGGGCTGAAGTTGGTGGTGCTTCTATTTTCCCTTTATGCATCTGGTTCTTAAACTAGAAAATGCAAATGACTTTATGATTCTCCTTATTTCCTTTATGTTCCCTACGAGCATACACTCCTAGTCCTTATCCTAATGTTCGTTTTTGTTATTATTTTAGATGTTTATTTGATAACTCATGGGTTTTGTACAAAACGTGCAAGAGATGGACCAAGAGAATCTCATCAAAAAGCACATATTGCACTCATGAAATGGCGCGCTGAGGGCCTACACCCATTGTATGCTCAGGAAATTCAAGTAAAACAACGAAACCTTGTAACATGTAAAATGAAAATTGCTAATAACTAATAACACCCACTTTGAGGATTGGTAATTTTTATTTTACCTATTACAAGGTGTCATTGTTTTACTTGAACTCGCTAATCATACAATGGGTTTAGTCCCTCAGTGCGCCATTTCATCAGTTTCATGAGTGCAATATGTGATTCCTATTGAGATTCACACAGTCCATCTCTTGCACTTTTTGTAACACCCTTAAGGTCAAGCTAACCCTACAGGTTAGCTTGACCCTAAGGGTGTTATTAATGGGAACCTATATTTTATGGATTTGTAAACCTGGTAATTAGATCAACTCACCACCCTTAGGGAATTATTATTTGGAACCTGTCTTTTATGGATTGCAAACTAGTAATAAGCTCAACTCACCATCGCACAAGAAAAGAATATGATTTTCTAGTATCTTCTCAGAACAATAACAATAATTTTCCTGAAGGGTACATCAAAAAATTTCAATATATTCAATATCCACATCCAACTCCACAAACCCCATGTAGGGAACGAGCATGTATCAGAATTTGAACTTGGGTCATATTCACAATTTCTACTTCAAGTTGTTGCTCGACCATGGTCCAATGGATAGGGAAAGTTGGATGCTTATCTGAAATGTTTGTTGTAGAATGTTCAGAAATGGTTTAGATATTTTTATGATAGCTTGAAAATGGACATTTTTGGTGTAGAATGTTCCAGTGAAAGAGTTATGTTTCCTATTAATAGCACCACAAGCTCTTTCTTTGAGATGTCTGAAACACTTTGGTCTAGTCTTTTAGAATCATTGGCAAGTTGTTGGGACATTGGTACAGTTGGTGCTGTTTTATATCATTCTTTGTAGAGTGTCAAAATTTTCCATTGTTGTTAGAAAAATTAATTTTGTTTATTAGAGGGACTAGGGTTAGGGTTTTGTCTTTTGTTGGAGGGCATACCACTGGGTGGTCTATGCATTCACTATATCTTATATTCACCTAGTCTATAAAAGAGAGACATGACACATAATTTTTGTTGTGGGTTAGATAGAAGTTTTGAGCAGTTTTCTTTGTATTTTTCCATTTGAAACTTTGAAGTAATAGAGACTTAACATGTGTTTGTGTGCATGAAATTTGTTTGTAGTCATAATTTTCAGATCATTGTTTTATGCAGAATTAGCATATATACATTCTGTTGTTCTCGTCACTTCTAGTTTGTTGTTTATAATTTTTAGTTTGTCTATACATAATTAGATACAACAGTAACAATATTTTGTAGAGTTAATTTTCTCGCTTTCTTAGGTGTTTTTTGGTTCTATGATATGATCACATATACTGAAATTTTAACATGACATCATAGCACATTGTTTATGGTTTTTGAGATCCATCTATGGAGTGGGTTTTTGCCTATTAAAGGGAGTTGTTGAAGGATTGTAGTGGATGTGAAGCTATTTTGGTAATTCAAGAAAATTGGGACCTATGATAGTTTGTTGGTTGTGATGCTTGGGCTACTTTAGTGATTGGGATGTTTTAGCAGCTGCATGAATAATGACTCTTGGTCTAAGAGTATCAAATGTTGTAGCGAACTGCCACTTTTGTACCATGGACGTGTAGGCTATAGAATATGTTGGAGAAGTGTGATATTTAGCGTTTTTTGGAGACTAAGGTTGTAGAGATGACCAATCCCATGCAATTGGAAAAGTTTCACAATATGTCCAAGGCAAAGTAGGCCATACTTGACTCAGTGAAGGATCAGTGGATCCTTCATGTTTCCAAAAAGAAGACTAGTAAGGAAATGTTTAATTATCTATTCACTCTATATCTTGGTGAGAATATCAATTGGAATAAGCTCATAGCCACATAGCCACATAGAGTAGCAAGGTAAATGTTGTAGCTAGTTAGAAAACTTTGTGATTAGCTTGTAGAAGTTGGAAAAGAGGTCAAGAGTGAAACTTGGGTACCAATAACCTTGAATGGGTTTTCATATTTTTCGCAACCTTTTGTTCAGGGTGTCTATGATTGAGATAAGCTAACCACCTTTGAGAGGCTATGGGAATTGGAGACAATTGCAGGGATGGAGGAGGAAGAGAAGAATCAAGACCTAATCAATAGGATGGAGGGGAGTTAGAAAGGAGGGATCGAATCAACCTCTTAGACATCTCAATGGTGTGGAAACCTGGTTCCAGCACCCCCTATACTACTTTGAGTGAGACCTCAGTCCGCGCTCCATGGACTATTGCCGAAAGGGCCAGTAGTACAGGGATTTGTTTGGCTAATTAAATCCAAACCTGGGTCAGGCCCCAACAAGCCAACAAATGGTTCTATTGTTGGGACCAGGATCTGCATAGAGATGTATGATGTCGTATCACTGGAATCCAACTAAGAAAGGAATTGAGGATTGGTTGGATAGGAAGATTCACGAGTTTGCGGCGCAGGAGAATAAGAATCCGCAACTATCAAAAGAAGAGTGGTTAGACTGCTACTTATACACAGAGATCCATGAAATTTTCTTCGCATCTTTCCCTACTGAGCTATACAAGTGGATCGTAAAGCTAGCAGATAGCCAAGGAAGGTGCAAGCTCGACAAACCTATTGTGTGGACTCCAGAATTGGTGCGCAGATTGGAAGCATCAGAGGATAAGATCGTGCATGTTGTTGATCACTGGATCGATTGAATTATAGGAGGATTCATCACTGAGTTCATAGTAGATACCTCAGTCAACTATAGCGAGGCAGAGCGACGCTTCCTCAAAGGACCCCAAGGTAAGTACGTTAAGTGTTTAAACAATTGGATTAAAATGCTACTGTGTGAAAAGCGGGTTATGTGAATAAATTGATGTTTGGGGCTACACGAAGTGGGAGAATCTACAGAAATGAAGGTAGTGCAGAACTAGAAACTAGCCCCTTGATTTCACCTCTGTGAGGGGACAAGGAAGAACTCGTGAAGGTCTCACCAAGAAGTGTGATCAATTTGATAAGGTATAGGATTCCGCGCATACCACCCCCACCCACACCACCGCCAGTTTCACCGTCTTCATCCCCATCTTCGCCCATACCACCTCCTCCACCACCGCAAGTCAATATGGCAAGCACGATAAATTTGCCAATTTTCAAGGGAGTAGGAAATGAAGATCCAGACTAGTTTTGGTTTGTGATAAAAGCTGTATGGCAAGTGCAAGGAGTTACGGATGACAATATAAAGAAAGCAACGTTGGTTAGTGCTCTGTAGGATTGTGTGTTGACTTGGTACTTTAAGCATTCCAATGACAATCCGAATGCAGGGATCACGGATATCCAAACTGCACTAAATGAAGAATTTAGCAGGGCGAATTCAGAGGTATAGTCGATCATTGGGTTCAAGGAAATCAAAATGCTACCAGGCGAGATCCCTTGGGAGTTGGATTAGAGACTGAAGTGCACAATTCGCGAAGCTAACATGATGTTGACAGATGGACAACACCGCGAATTGTTTGTAGCATCATTAACGTCGCATCTAAGGAACACATTGTCACAATAGAGGCTAACAACTCAGACTGAGGCCTTGGAGATTGTGATGAGACTTCACGAGACCCCAATATAGAATCCCAACCTGGGAGTTCAGCAGATTCACACACAATTGAAAAACTTGTGCCTTGAGATGCAGAGTATGAAACAAGACAAGACAGCTCGCCCAAAAGTGCGCGACGAGGTATGGTATGTAAAGTGCAAGGGTCAGGGACATAACAAGGACCACTGCTCGATGTTTGCGAATTACCTTGCGGGAGGAGGACCAATGCCTCTGAGACCGGAGGCACAAGAAAAACCTAGCGCAACACCTGCATTATGGTGCATGATTTATCAAATAGGAGGAAAGCATGCTACGGACAACTGCCATATGTTGCAGAAGTACACGTAGAATTCACAACAGTTGTTGTGTAATTTATGTAGATCAATGGGACATGATGAGCGCACCTGTAGAAGTTATGAGCTGATGATCGATAGGACTCCTACATACAGAGTTCAGGCTGAAACGTAGCCCCTTGACCAGGACGCACGGATGGTGCAAAGCAGATTTCAGGGGTGCGGATGAGGCTGAGGTGGAGGAGGACCTGGAAGAGGTTGCAGACAAATGATATGTTACAATTGCGGAGGGCCAAGACATTATTCCCGTGATTGTATGAATCTGACGAATCCATCATTCTTGTATTGTACATTGTTTGATCATGCGACGGAGGATTGTCCCACACTAATAGCGTAGCTGCACGATAAAGGAGTGCTCCAACCTCCCCCGACTCAAAACCTAGAAATGATGAGGTCTAAGTTGTACGAGGAAGACCCTAATGTGAATATTGTGCTCTGAAGTGGAATTATGATATGGGATGACAAAGGAAAGCAGCCTAGAGAGAGTACTTGGGTTTGCAAGGCTCTGACGAAAGAACCAAAGTTTGATTTGGAGCATGCTAAGGAAACCTTCATGGAAGCTAGGAAGAGCTTCGCTGATGCCTCCACTTCAGGAAGCAAAGACAGACCAGATGTGAAAATGGACACATCGATGCTCACAACGTTCCTGGAAACATGCATGAAGCTACTACGTGACAGCAAGGCTATAAAGGGGCTGCAGGAACTCATAAATAGATGCGTTAGGACCGCACTAGGAGAATCGCGCATAATTCGGAAGCTTAGAAATTACATGATGAGGATGGGAAGGTAGATGAGATTGACCATACAGATCGGAGAATACGAGATGGACCAAGTGATTTTGGACCTAGGATCAGACACGAACGTTCTGCCGAAGCAAACATGAGAGTGCATGGGAAGGCCTATGCTGCAATGGTCTCCTATCCAACTGTGAATGGTAAACCAGCAAAAGATCCTATGGGAAGATTGTAGGGAATCACAGTGGATATCAAAGGAGCAAGCACACTAGCAGACTTCGAAGTGATAGAGATTGTTGATTACAACAATCCATACCCTGCACTATTAGGAATATATTGGGCCACTGACATGAATGGGGTGATAAATATGAAGAAGCGCAAGATGATTTTTGAGAAAAAGTCTATGCACGTAGTTGTACTTTTAGACCCTATAGAAGGACTGCACTACGCGGAGCCAGTGCACGACTATGAAAGTGACGACGAATTGGACTGCATCTACAAGATAACCACACGAGAGCAAGACTGGGTAAATCCAACCATGAATGGATGAATCTCATGGGAGCGAAAGCTCCTGCACATCAAATTCTGACGAGGAGATAAAATGATGGCAGAACCGGTTACATGAGGTAACCATGCTGAACTATAACATGATGGAGAGATCGCTGCACTGCGTATCAACGGAGGTAAGGTATCTACCTGCTTATGATGGGTTAAGTGAGGTAGATGACTTCCTGAATAGATTTGAAAGAGAGGTGCTAGAACAACAACATTTTGAAGATTTGAAATGGGTACTGCACGCTACACCCGCGAGGTGGTGGGGTACGCACCAAGGAAGCTTCGAGGACTGGCGTGAATGTAGGAGAATGATGCAGATACGGTTTGGGAAGCCTTAGATGCAATTCGCAAAAAAAATGGTCGGAAGGAGAAATCCATGCACACACCTTTCCAGATGGGTGCAGGCATATGTTACAAAACCTACGCAGTTTCATACAGACTCCACGTTAAGAAACACGGTCAGTAAGCATGTGTGGGCAAGGAAATTGCGCGAACGACCTCTCAAGTTGGAACAACAGAGTATGGAAAGAGTGGGTTGGCAGAAACTTATCCATGTAGAAACCTTTGACAAAGTATGAGAATTACTGAACACGGTACACTATGCACAACAAACTGATTGGGACCTACACATACCAGCAGTTCTGTGGGCTTATAGGACAAAGTGAAAGAAACTGATGGAGAAGGTGCCTCCAAGTCTAGAGTCTGGAGTGACCGTTGTAATACCCATAGAATATAAAATGACTTGTCCGCGCATAGCAACACTGGCAGATATGATGGTTCGTGGATCCTTGGAAGAATGGATCGCGCAACTGAAAGAAGCAGAATGCTTGGGACCTGAGGAAGAAATTCGACAGGGTGGTCTTAGGCTCCAAGAACTTATGAAAGATAGAGTGCGATTAAGGGAGAAAAGTGTTCTGTTGGAAGCAAAAGCCAAGAAGCTTAAGGCCAGGATCAAGAAGGATTTTCTCGATAAAGAACCCAAGGTATAAAACAAAGTGTGCACGATCACATCAACGAATTTGGGGACTATCACCAAGAATTGATCAACCTGATGCCTTGGATTGGACAGCATATTACTGAATGGATCAACCATGGTGGTACAATGTCGATGATAAAGTGCGCGACGCAGCCAGTAACAATAAAAGGTGGATACTTTCCAGCAGAAGTGATGGATGACTAGATGAAACCCTATACAGGTGGCGCGGCCACCTGACTAGCCGTGGGAAGTACAGTCTTAGTGCTCTAGGTAGTTGAAAGGAAGTGCAGGACTATAAACTACTCTGCCCGGGAGCTACACAATGTTGGAGCTACGCGTAGAAGCAAAGTATCACAAGGTCCGCGACCATGCAAGGGGGGTTGCGCTGCCGCACGGGTTAGCTAGAAAGTGACTATTGGAGTCACTATTCACGATGTGATGCTCAACTTGAGACCAAAGGGAGTGGGCAGCAGGCATTTAAGACACGATTTATGGGCAATATTTGGGAAAATCTACTACCAAGGGAGCATTAATGAACCGAATTTGGGGGAACAGTCGAATTCAAATTCAAAAGGCGCTATAAATTACAAAGGGCTGCCCAGCAAACAACACTTGGTCATTTGTGAATTGAGCTGTTGTATGCCCCGCGTATTCTGAGCCAAGATCTGTTTTCTCTGTGACGAGTGTTGATTGAACCCCTGCTTATGTGATTGAAATATTTCTAGATCAACAAGATGGCAGAGTCACAAGAAGTTATGGAAATTGCAAAGATGACCTCCTGAAGAGGCCGCGCAGGCCCTGACTGTGGGGGATGCCCCTGAAGGCACCGGGATTGTGGCAGAAATCCCTAAATCACCATGCATGTTGAGGTCGAAGAAATACAAATAACCAATGATTCCTGTACGTGTGTCCCCTCGAAACCCACTGCGCACCAGGTTAACAATGGAGGAGAAAGGGAAAGGAGTTAACTTGGAAACTGACAAGGTGGAGAAAGACCTAGAGGACCTTATAATTGAAGAAGACGAGGACGAAGGCATGGAGGAAGAAATTGAGCCTGCGCACCCTCCAACAAAGCTACCTACCTATATCCCCCCATGGAAGGGGAGGGAAAAAGTTCCCAAGGATCTCGATGAGAGCAAGAGGTCTCTCTAGACTGCACTCCTCCTGGACGACATCATCTTTGAGGGAACACACCTGGGGTGGGTGGCTAACTTGAAATTTGAAAATTGGGATCTCGCTGACCATGAGAAGTTCCCTCATTTAGAGACCATGCAGCTCATGAAGCCCAAGCAGAACACTGTGGTGGTTATTGAATTGGAGCTACAAAAGTGGTTACGTAGAGTCGAAAAGGTAGAGTTATTAAACCTACTATGGGTGTCGCATTTCCACCACGCCCCAATAACAATATTCATCATTAGGCAGCTGCTCTAAATAGTGCATGGTGGGTGTTTGTGGCTGGAGGAGCCCATCCCTATCACGGACCACTTAATCCACTGCATTACCTGGCTCCCATGCAAAGGAGAGGACCCCACATACATCTCAGAGGGGAAGAGAAGTGACTTGGCCATCGCCAAGGCCATGAAGAAGAAATAGAAGCTAGAGAAGAAGAAAAGGGGCTATGCCATATCCAGCATCAACAAAAAAGTAGTTAAAGTGGCAACCCTGATACTGGCGAGTAAAGTTATGCGCAAGTTCCATGCGGACGAGGTACCCGCACTGGTGATGGCACTTGCTGAGTAGTGTGCGTAGGGGGTCTAGTTCAACTGGCCTGACTTCTTATGTGAAGAGTTCCTAGAAAATTGCCACGAGGCCCAGGAACAAGGAAAAGAATTCCATTATGCATGGCTTCTGTTGTCCATAGTGCTCGTGGTGGGGAAATTTTCGGAGGACAGTCAGTTCCCCACAATTGACAGGGATCTTCCGGAGGCCGTGAAGTATGCTTTACTGTGTGCCATGAAATACGTGAACTGGATTCGTGACAACAAGATATTCGGGGTGTTCATGGAAATGAACATCAGAATGGGGATTAACCGCAAGCCATGGTTTTCACCCACTGTCTACAATAGCTTGCAAAGTTTTGCAGAATTTAAAGCAGACCTCCACATCATATATATCAGAGCGCACAAGGACTCGACCAAGAAATGGAATGAGCTACCCTTCGTACCCATAGATGATGTAATTTTCAATGTAATAGAGACATGGCTGCCAGAGTGGCACGCCCCAGACATCATGGCAGTGTTGAAGTCTGCGGCGCAGAAGAAGAAAGAGGAGGCCAAACTACACATGGCGTAATTGGTAGAGAAGAGAAGGCAAGAAGCAGCGACAACAAAAGCGCGGGAGGAACGGGACATTGCGCAAACAACAACAAAATAGAAAAATGCTGCAACAGTAGCAGCAACACAGGAGACAGCTTAGAAGGTGTGCGAGGGCCAGGAGTCGCCTTCGCATGGGTAGGAAAAAGAAATGGAAACAAAGGAAGAGGAGGGCGGCGCAGACCCACAAATCACGTCAACACAACTGAAGTGCCAACGCCCGAGTGAGAAGACGGGGTCGCACAAGAAGGTCAAGGCATCAAAGTTGTCTATCGACCCGATCACCCTTACTGAGGGTGATCTGCACGACATCGGCAAGATGGTGCATGATGTCACCTTCAAGGCCCTCCAGAACTTCACGTAAGAGAATTAGATTGTGTTGGGGGCCCTCAGAGCGCAGCTTCAGGAGTTGTAGGTGCACACTCCTCAAGATGGTACCCTTTCGACCAACATCAGAGTAGGGACAACTACAACAAAGCAGATGCTACGTGCTCGGATAACAAACACAATATTGTTGCCATAAGGGGCATTGGTTACAACAAATGAGGTTGATAAGCCTACGATTAGCACACTGAAAGGTATCGGGATCAACATGGCTACACTCCCACGAGAGACGTTATATGTTCTGTAGGATGGGATTATTGCAGAACAGTGGGCTTGGGAGAGCCGCGCACTGTAAGTGCTGAGCGAGCAAAAGATCAACATGGAGCAGTTGAGCTTGTAGTGCGACGAAGTGGTGTCGTAGAATAAGCAGATGGTGCATGTACTAAAAGAAGCCTGTTAGATGGTCCCTGAGTTGGCCATCCTAGCAGATGCACCAATAGAGGTGTGCATCCACAGACTAGTAGTAGGGGTGCACGAGGCATGAGAAGAAATGATTAAGGTTTAGTTGGAGCTGAACCTTCAGATTGTAGAGCTACGGTTGAAGGCGCAACTGTCCACCCCTCTAGAGGTAAGAGAACATCACGCCAACACTATTACATCGGGGATGGAAGAGATCAACAGTGCAGTAAGTGACTGCATCAGAATTTTGGAGGAGTCATTTGAGGTCCTCACTAATCTACAGGAGGACCCTAACATCCAGTGCTTAGGGATAGATGCGCGTGAGCTCCAGCAACAATACGACAATGTCGAAGGGACCGTGTAGACGGTGGCCCTCACTCAGAGGCTCATGCGAATGCAACAGACCAAAGCGCTGAAAGAGCAAGTGGACGCCGCATGACACCAAGAAGCAGTCTTGAAGGTGTGTGTTTAGCCTTGGATCAACAAAGCTCTCGTCATTACAACGAAAACTGAAGGCAAGCTCGCGAAAATGCAGGGGTCACAGGAACAGGTCCAGGGAAGCAGTTCTGACATCGTGATATCGGAACAATGGGTATAGGAGATTCAACGGGTAGCCACTCAGTGCGCTTCTGACCTTGCAGTGGTTCAAACAGAGTTGGAGGGACTCTGTACGAAGATCTCCACACCGACAGGGTGACTTGAGGGCGAGTCATGATGTTTGTGTTGGGGATCTATTGGGCGTGGAATCCCCCCCAAGGCATGTTTTGGGGCTTAAAGCCCAAGTTTTAACCAAGTCCATTGTAAAGATTCCGTGACTTGTGGGAGTGCAGCACGAAGTCATAATAGAGTCATAGGGTTGTCCCCCTTGTTTTTGTAATGTAATCTCGGCTTGAAAGATCTACCGATGGTCCACAGAGCATGGGATTGTATAAATAAAGCGAGGCTCTAAGTGTAGAAAAAATAAAAATAGAAGCATGGTGAGTCTAAGAAAGTGATTGAGTCAAAGTGTAAAGTGTGTCTTTGGGTCATAGAGTAGGAGAAGGATCTATAGTTGAGTGCGCAGAGGCCTCGTAGTTCATAGCTGAGTGTGCGGACCGCTGCAGCTGAGTGCATAGGGCAGGTTGAGTCTGTAACCATTGGAAGCATTAATAAAGAGAATTTTTATCATATTTTTGTGTATCTTTTCCTGTTTTATGTGCTATTGGGTATAAATTGCAAGTTTACTGTTTATTTCCTATGCAAACTCATATGAATGTGATGTATAAATAAATATAACATAAATCATCCATTTACGTGAAGATAATTAACCAGTGTAAGGAGATAAGTAAGATCTTAGGTGTGACTTAGGGAAATAGTGGTGAGCACTGCTCCAACAACGCAAAAGTCCCACAATCCGTGGTTAGGGCTGTGCGAAGGCGAATATATTAGGGCGTGAAATACAGGGAAGTGAGCGAAGTAACCTGCGTGCATGGACTTACAGTTGGACTGGATCAACCTCTTAGACATCTCAAGGGTGCAGAAACCTGGTTCCAACACCTGCCCATACTACTTCGGGTGAGACCTAAGTCTGCACTCCGTGGACTGTTACCGAAATGGCCAGTAATATAGGTATTTGTTTTGCTAATTAACTCTGAACCTAGGTCAGGCCCCAACAAGCCAACAATGCATGCACAACAAGTTTTTTATTTCATGATTGACAAGGTTTGACACAAGTTTGACTTTCCACTTTTAGTGCATTTTTTAATTTTTATTTTATAGATTTGATCCACTTATATTGACCTTGTATAAAAAGTATTTTACCTTTGCAAGAAGTCCTAAACAAATCATGTTGTGGTGTAAGAATATTTTGGCCAGTGAAGTTGACTTGAAGGATGTAGGACGTTTTCAAGTTCTTTAGTAAGCTTTCCTTATACAAGAGATTTACACCCTAAATATTCTAAAGGGATATCAAAGCACAGAAAGGAGAAGTGGCACTGGTTTACATTCCTTTTGATTCACATGTGGTCAATTTTTTTATGAAGCCTACAATAGAGGGGAGATTTTTAGATCTTGTGCTAGTATCTTAATTTGGTATAAAACACCTTCCTCTCAGAGTGGCAGTCTGAGTTTTACTTACTTAGATTGTGTTCTCCTTCATCTTGCTACACATAACAAATTCATCCTCATTTTTACATTGTATTTAATAATAAGTATGGAAGTCATGTTTACTGTGCAACATGGAAGATGTGTGGATGAGGGTACAACAACAATATTAACAACGCTCTACAACATGTGCAGCAAATTGCAGTCATAATGTAGGTGGAATAGAGATGCCTCTTTTTAAGTGAAATAGTTAATCCATAGTAGTAGAGGCACATGAATTCATGTGGCTAGACTTCCTTTATTTAGGGGCATTATTCGGCATAGTAGGCATTTAGTAGTTGTGGTGTATGCAAGAATTTACTTCCCTTATAACTTTCTGCAGAAGTCAAAGCCTCACTTTCTGATGAACTGCTTCTCGATTTCCCACTTAAGATGTCAACATAGTTCAAGTGTTTAGGAATTTTCATTGAATGTCAAAGTTGGCTATAAAATTCACTTGAACCCATTACCTAATTATCTAAAAGCTTGCATGCAAGTGTTCCCTTCCATAGGTTGTGCTTCTCTTCATAGAGCTTACAAGCAAGTGTTTTATTCCAGTCATTTTCTTTCTTGACTGATTGGTTTTTCTGGGCTGCAAATAGGCCCACATTATTATGGTCCTCTTCCCAAATCCTATCCATGGTATGGAACTCTTCTTCTAAGTCACTAAATGGGAAGCTCCTACATGACTTGAATACACATTGTTCAAGAGTCACCATGAAGTACATGAGATGAGTCTACTTCATTGCCACTATCAAACCACTCTATTATTTTTCTCTGAAACCTATGACAAGTCTGGCAGCTTTGCACCATATAATTCTTCACTACTGCAAACAAGGGTCTCAAATATATTAGCTTGAACATCACCCACATAAAAGAAAGTTTATCCAGCTCATCAATCTATTCTTTAGAGTCCTAAAAGTATGACATCTAGAAAAATCATGGTTTCCCATACTTTCACACTTGGTAGTTAATGGAAATTCCCGTGTATTTTTGGCCTCAAAACATAGTGACTCAAGGCCAATTAGTGCACACTCTCTTGAAGTATTGGCTTCTTGTTCATCACCAAATTCTCCATACCCTTCTCTTCCAATGCTTGAATTCAATATATCTTCTTCATAATGTCTCGTGTAGCCTCCATGAATGCTTCAGCAATGGCGTCTAATGCATATGGGACACCGAACTCCACCTTACCACCAAGCTTAGAAACTAGTCTATCCATCAACATTGTTACCTTATTCACTACAATGCACTGGAATGGATTCAAAGTATCATCCGCTACCATTGCAATTACATTGCTCCCACACTCCTCAAAACCAACCCCAAGCTCCTCTTCCACTTCAATTAATTCTTTGTTATACCTATATATAAAATTGTTAATGTAAAATACATTTCGAATGAAAAGTAGGTTTCTATTTTCATGTGTATGAATTCTAGTGACTGATAAGAATGGTGCTTTGTCTGGATACTTTTTAGCAAACATATTTGCTTCAATTTTCTCTAATTATCATCGCAATATATATAAGTTAGATATTTTGGGACTAGGATTTCACTCATAGAAGACCCCATCTACCAATTTATGTTTTAGTCTTTTATAAACATGACATTATATCATTTAGATGGTCCATCGCTTGCATTCAATGAAAAATGGATTCCCATTCCTTCATATCTATAGCCAAATCTTATTTCACACTAGGTATGTCACAAGAAATTCTATGGTTTTTTTCTTTGAGCCTATTTCAATCTTGGGCTGATCTAATTTCTCCCAATTGTCCATCTTTGAAAAGATACATATATTACAACTATAAAATGACACAGTTATATCTCTTGGTATATTTAAGATGACTTTGTGTTAAATTGAATATGCTAATTTTAATGTAACCATGCATCAACCGATAAGTATCAAACTATTTGGGAAATCAATTTATGGCGATTAAGAGGATTGTATCTCCACTTCTCCTTCTTGTGGTTCCTGGGGGTTATGGAGTGGTTTGACCTCTTTTGGGAACTACATAAATCAATTCATCTTGGGGAACCTACTTTACGGGTTCATATGCATTGCAGTTTGTAAAATGTTGGATACATTAATAATTTTTTTAGAGATACAAGTATTTTCCTTGTAATATTTAATGTAGTTCTGGATGCCTTCGTTGATAATATTGATATTGTGCTCATGTAGAATGTTATACTAAAGTTATCATAAAAGTGTGTCCCGACACATTGTGTATATGTACATAATTACAAATCCATAATTTTATGTAAGGTTCCCTTCTCCAACAAGCCTCTCCAACAGGGTCAAACTTCCATAACCATATGGCACCTTGATTATTTGTTCTTTACATTAGTTTAGTAACCAGTTCCAAGAGCAAGTCATTGTTTTACTGCTTCAATCATAATGACAATTTTCAAAATGGTTGGAGTGCTCTTTAAGTCACCAAGTAATTTTTTTTATGCTAAGTCAATGGTATTCTTAAACAAAATGGAAGCTTGATTTGGTCTTACAGATGCTAATTTTTAATCCTTAATATTTGTGTGTCATAAAGACATATTGATTCATCCTATCACTAGATTTTGTAAAGAGTGATTTCATCTATAATGCATGCCCATATTTCTTACCACACATGCCTTATTAGCCATGACATCCGAACACTATCCATGGGGGAAGATTCAAAACTACTTTAATCAATTATCTCTTTTTCCAATCCCTTAGAGTAGTATATCAATTTTTTTTTTTATTTTTTTTTTTATTTTTTTCTCTAGGTAAAGCAATTTGAATGGATTTAGCAAACTTCTCTATGTACTGAATTGAGATAGCACTTCTTTCATGCACATTTTTTATGACGTGGCAACTATCTAATAGGTGAATTGTGGCCTTTTGTCCTACTTACAGTAGACTCATAACGGGAGTAGCCTTGAGAGTAGAGTGTCCAAATATTTCCCCTCTCCACTTCTTTGCTAAAATGTATTGTCAATATGTTGTAATCACAACAATATGTAGCCCCAATCAATTCCTACATCCAAATTTGAGAGAAGGAGAAGAATGTAGCTAGACTAGCATAGTGGTTTGGAAATTATCTGATGCCATCTAAAAGGAAAGACAAACAATCCATTGGTATCCAATGGTAGATTAACAAAGAAATACTGCCCTTCTCAAGATATTTTGTAGATTAAAGATCCAACATCCAGGTTGAGAACATATTTTTAGAAGTCATCCATTGCATTCAGGAGAACAAGGTAATTAGTACAAGCTGGAATTAGCCATTGAACACTTTAAGCAAGTAAGATTTGGATTGAGCTGATTGGCTATTAGGAATGGCAAGAAGGTTATAAGTTAGTGATTTATAATGGGTACATTGATTGATGACACTAGATCTAAATTTTTGTCTCATGCTTCCTGAATATCTTGAAATATTGTTGTAGGCAATTGGTGGGGTTAACAAGACTGTTTGCTTGTGTAATATGAAGCCAATATGTGGTTTTTAATTGGTTCTCGACTCTAAACTCATGATTGATACACTACAACAGATTGATGTTGGACGTTGGAGCCATCGAAAGAGTTGAATAATAAATAGTTTCCTATGTGAGAATGTTAGACATTATAAGGACTTGAGTGATGTCTATGGGTACGAACATGAATATGACTTGTGATAAAGGACATGATATGAACATGGTCAAGAGATATGTTATACATTAATGCATTCTCATGAGCTTCTTGGATGCCAATCTGAGAAAATTCAAGAACCCATTCACAATACTTCATGAAAAATAGGGCATAGCTAATGGACTATACAGTCAATTATTTTGACTTCTCCATTTTCCCAATTGGAAAACATTGCAAATTTACACATATATTCTCAAATCTCTTGTTATGCGTAGCTCAAAATACCTTTCTTTCAAAATCCATGGGTTTTGTCACTTCTGAAATGATCATTCAATCCTCTGCCATATGATTAAAAAATTATAGATTAAATTGTCATTGATGGAACCTCTTGGCACACAATTTTTTTCATTCATTTTTGAATAAAAATTCTTCTTGAAAAAATAATCCATGTAGCATGTTTGATCTCCCACCAATGATTCCTTACATGCTCTCCTTGCCTCTAAAAACTGTTATCATGCGCAGACAATTTTTTTATAGCTTCAAAGCTAACTAACTTTATTGGCATAGTTTCCAACAAAGTAATTCGTTTACTCAAATGCATCAACTGTAATGTTTGAATTGTTTTATTTGTATTTCCCAAGAAGAATAAATTTGTAGATATCCAACCCACCTCATGTTATTTTGATGGCACATTCAAAAAATCAACTCATGCTTCTTCCTACCCATTAGATCTCTTATTATTTCACTCCTTAGAGTAAACCCTAGTCATCATAGATTGTGAATCAATGTTTATTTGGAAAGTTCTTCTTCATGTCTTTTGTTGTAGTAACTAACCTATGATCTCATCCAACTTGACATTGTCTACTCTTGTAGGTACACTGATGGTAAGTATTAGATTCTTCAAAGAATCTAAAAGACCATAGTGTAGGTTATGAATATCTTATTGTATTGTTAAAGAACTTCTATGTGTTAATTGATTGTTTTAATTTCCCACCTTATTTGGGTGTTATTCTTGAACATGAATAGCTGAGGTTACAAAAAAAAAAAATGCATTGCCACTGTCTCTTTGGTTCAGGTCTAAAATCCTTCTAACCCATCACCTTTTACTGGTTGACCTTGTGTGTTATTTTATGGTTTTGTATTAACCAGGTTTCTTATTATATGATTTTACCTTAACCATTGAGTGGTAGGGTGGTTTTTCTTGTCTGTTAGTCGCCTCCCTATTCACCTCACTCGCTTACTCTTTCTTTCTTCTTGGTTGTCACGGTTGATGAAACTGGTAAATTTGACTATTAAAGGGTGGTGTATCGAGACCTTCCCCTACCCCTTGCTTTAGTGAGGGTCGTGCTTTGAGTCTCCCTTCAATCATCTTCCCTTTGGTTTAAGGGAGGCCTAACCCGAGCTTAGGTGGCACCAAGGCTAGTATGACTCATGAGTCCATGTCATAACCAACAAGTCCCGCTTCACAGAACATAATCGAATATTGTATCTAGTCAAAAGTTTAGAATGGTCCACAATTTCTTGAAACCAAAAAAAATTTGTTAAAATGGTTAAGGTATACAAATATAGTGGTGTTTCATTGATAAAAAATAATAAATGTTTTCTAAATAAATAAATTTGATCTTCCTAGCAGGATGTTGCTTGTAGAGCTTTAGAAGATTCCTTTAGTGGAAATAAATATGCATTTGATAGATGGGATGGGAAGATAAAAAAGAGGAAAGTAGCTGGAGGTGGGGTATAAGTTGAGGTAGAAGATGGTTTGGTGGTTTTGGAAATAAGGATACCTAGGAGGAAATCCAATAAGCAAGCTTGGCAATTGCTAGGCTATTTCTTCTTGTGAGTGCTTTTTTAATTTGAAACTTTCAGTTGGTAAGTGATTGTGAAACTAAATTCCCTTTAATTATTCTTATATTAGTGAGTCATATATTTGTTCAATGTGATAACACGTTTCCCTTTTGTACTCCTAACAATAGCACTGCCGGAGTGATTACCTGGTGACATGCTACTTATGTTTTTGTTCATTCATTTTTTGATGACCTATGACCTATTCTTTGCATAGTAAGTTCTACTTTCCCAGGGTAATTCAATGATGTTAGTTGCATCAAAACTCCATATTATTTTTCTTGCAAGGATTTAGAAATGGTTTGACTTCAATTTCTTCTGCTCGATCCAGAATAGGAACTGAATTAGTTTCTAGATTTAAAGATAACTTAAATCTCAAGATGACACACTTGTTTCTGCAAAAGATAATGTTATTAGGAAATGGGGGCTAGAATGATTTCATATTTTTAGTGTTCTCTACTATTAATATGGGGAAATCATTTTTTCAGATCTCTTCAGCAAGTCATACTCGACAGCGAGTGAGTCTTGTAGGTTCTTTCTAGTACTGACCCTCACCACTCAATAACTTCTAGGAAATCTACCTACCTAAGAATCCAACTCATAGGTAGATGGAGAAACTCTTTGGTGTCAAAATATAGATGCGAAATGGGAAAAAAAAAATTCATTTCGGATGATATTTGTTGTCGCTTTATTATCGATACTAAGTGGAACAATTACACTTTGGCTTTGTAGATTTTTTGTTGAATATATATATTTTTTTAATGTTGGCAAGAGCACCACTAGAGAAGGGAGATATACAATGCAATTTTTGCAACAATCTATTAGTGGGGACATAAACTATCCAAAATACCATTTGGCTCAAAGATAGTAACAAATGTAAGAGAATGCCCAAGTGTGCCTATAGATGCCTATATTTTATATGTTATTGAAGCTGCAAAAGAAAAAAAAAAGGGTGTTGAAATTGGTGGTGCTTGTGTTTTTCTTTTCTGCATCTAGTTCTTAAACCAGATAATACAAATGGCATTTGATATTCTCCTGAGTTCCTTTATGTTCCCTACCAACAGACACTCCTAGTCCTTCACCTAATGCTAGTGGTTGTTCTCATTTTAGATGTTTATTTTATAACCCATGGGTTTTGTACAAAAAGTGCAAGAGATGCGTTATCACTCCATAAAAACCCTTTAGGATGAGGAAATGGCTACAAAGGTAACCACAAACTGCTTTGGGCTAGAAACTGGTATTTTCTAGCCAGAGGGGGCTCCCTCACTCTAAAATATAAAGACTTTAAAGAACAAATTTATAACAAAGACCAGTTCTGACAAAGGAATTCTGAAAGTATTTGGTTGAAGTGTGAATGATTGGATAGGTAATAACACATGATCAATTTAGCCTTTAACTCTTTTACTTATGCAAGTAAATCGATAACTATTTCAAAGGATTGTAAGAATGACTTTGGGATACAAATGTTGGTTGTAGTATAGATAAGGTAAACTGAAACAAAAAAATTCTTCCTCAGAGAAAGAAAATCTAAACATAGAATATAACATGTACGAGTATATATCATTTCATTTGAGTTTGAAACTTGAAGACAACTGAAAAAGAGTAGATATGCTGAATTATGAATCAATTGACATCAAATACACATAAGACAGAGAATAAATAAAACAAATTAATAGTAAATAGAAAAAATCCCATACACCATACCATAAGAATCCTTGGATAGTGAAATCGATAACCCTCAATACATAAGAAACATGCAACATGAATTGATCACACAAGCATGGCTCTCAGAAAATTAACACTAACACATTTCTCAACCCTCAAAAACTATTTCTCTATTCATTCATCAGAATATATAATCGATACATATGATCAAAATTTGTTTAGGTTCATTGTATATTCAATCCAATAGAGGATCTGTCCGAAAATGAAACAAACATAGTAAAATGTTGTTTTTTAAATGCTTTTCCTCCAAACATAAAACACAAATCATCTTTTTCCCCTTTAAAAGAAAAAATAGACTATTTTAATACAAATTAACTTAAAAAGTATTGAGACTGATCATCATAATTGAAATAAGAAAAATACCAAAATGTTGATTTTCTGACTATTCAAAAGTCTGCGTAGCATTGGAAACTGCATCCTTCTAGAAAAGACACATGGTGAGTTTTAAAGGAGGTTATTTGGACACCACATGTACCCCACACCAGCATCTTCAAAACTTGACAGGTGGCCACCATCCAACATGTGTGGGATAGTCTGGGCACGACCTGAGTAGCGAGTGCATAGCGCCTGCGTAACAAATTTTCAACGAGCCATTTACTCCAAACAAAAATGCGTATGTAAAACCTGAATGGGGTTATTGTATATTATATTTTTTTGAAGATAAACCTATCTCAGTTGCGCTGAATTCTTCCCTGGCTTCCCAGAACACGCTTTGCAAAACCATGACTAAAATAGATTATTTATGAAGTCTAAAAAATAGGCTTTGAATATGTAATCCATACTCCTGATATGTGAAACATGTGTATAAAATGGAAGAGGTTATTATTCTCTTGTTTGTGCTTAAGAAAAACTCTTTCTGTTTTCCAAAATTCTCCTTCATGTGGTCAGAAATTGTTGTACAAAATGGTGACCAAAACAATCAATTTAAGAGGAAATTGCATTACAGAGTGTAGAAGCCCTCCATGTTTGGCATGAGTGTAGGGAGTATGTGAAATTATGAGGGTGTGGGGTATATTTGAATGATTAATAATAGAGGAGTTTAAGATAACAAGGGAATAAGGGGACGAGAAGGAGGGAATAAGGGGTTGAGAATAGAGGGAAAATTAATGATGTCTCAAGAGGGAACAAATTGGAACATTTATGAATGTATTGTTTTAATATGATTCCTTTTACTGTAGACATCCTATCAACATTCAACATCCTAACTCAGCAATTTCTGACAACATTTTTCAATGCTCAGATACCCATTCCCATGACTAACATTAATGACCAAAGAAATGACCAAACTCAACATGACTCTCCAAACAATGACAGGTCAAATTTATGATAGTGAAAACATTTATGAATTTGACCCCCTCCAAGACAAAAAAATGATATTTTGAAGGCTTTTGACTAATAAATTAACCTACTCTAACATTGGCTCCATTGGGGATGGAAACCTCCTTGTGAGGTGCCAAGAACAACACCACAGACCAGAAGCCTATCCATTGGGCAACAAAAACCATGTATAAAACTGATATACAAACTATCAAAATGGAAAAATTCACTGATTGAATGACTGAATCATATTGGACAAACTAACTTGTTTATGGCAGCAACAAGTTAAGATCTTATGGCCTTCACCTCGGGCTTTAAATCTCAACTCTGACTACCCACACTTGCAATATTTCAAGGTTAAAATGGTATGTACAATGGAATCTTGCATATGTTGAAAGTATGTACACTAGGTAATCACCTCCTTCCAATGTAGCCAGTCAAGCAGAAGGCTACTTGACTGAGTGTCACTCATTGTTGCCTTGAACAGGAAGAAAAAAGGCAACACTGTTTACCCAAGTTGTCACTGAAATTGTGGATTGCAATCAACAAATGCAAGAACAACCATTTTCATTGATGGTTGCAATAGATCGACAAAAGGATCTTGAAGAACATGAAAAATCGCCTCTTTTGATGACAAAAAAAAATCAACAGAAGAATCTTCAATAATCTGAAGCATTACCCCATCTTGAAAACTAGAAAAAAGACAAGCACTCTCCTTGTTTTCAACCACTAGCTTGTCGATAGCAAAAATATCCACATCCACGAGGTCTTCAAAAACATGTTCTTCTTCATAATTTTCTTGTAATACTGGGTGGCTATTACATGGAACATTTTCATTGTCCAGAGCCTTTATGCATGCAAATTCAAAGCTCTGATTTTCACAAGATTCTTCTTGAAATAATAATAATTCAAAAAATGAATGGGCTGAAGAACAACTCAAATGAATATCCTGACCTTCTACTTGGTCACTTAACAATTGGCAAGGTTGTTGAATATACCCATCAAACTCAAGAGAACAGACATGAGATTCATTATCAACAGTACTATCTGCTTCATTTCCAGCAAAAGGAGAAAACTTTGTCTGTTGGAAATCTTCCTGAAAACAAAATAAGTTTCCATCATCCTTGTTTTAAACTCATAACTAGTTGAAGGGGAAAAACTTTGACCATAAAAACGATCCAAATAATTGGTTATTAGACTATTGAAAATAAAAAAAGGCTACCACAAACTTTGGATGAAGGAATCTTCAATGTAACAAGAAATGGAGTCCTCAACTATATTTGAAGGTTACTGCCAAGTTATGCTAGCTTCAACTTGCTCTTTTTCTTTCCTAGTGATCTTATAATTTTCTCTCAACAATTCAAATGTAGCATAACATAAAGGTAGAGAGTTATCATCAGAAAAATCATTATTTTATTTATGTTCAAAACTATAAGACTGCTCACCTGATTCAATACTTTCATCATATTCTTCATTGTTGTCATAAGTGACACATGCAGGAAGATTGCATTCCTCAAATTGCTGAAATTGAAAATCCTCTTGTTGAGAACATGCCACTGATTTATCTTCAGGACTGTCTTCAAATGAATAAATAAAACAACCATTTTCTAGCTTATGGTACCATAAATCAACAAACTCTCCTTCTTCTACCAAATCTACTTGGGAAGGAATTCTTCTTTGCTGCCCTTTAACAACAATTTTGTTTTGCATATTGAATGTGTCCATAAACCTTTCCATGGTTTTCATTAGTGTATCCAGCTTAATTTTGACAATGGAGAAATATTTTCCTTAACCACTTCCCTTCTTTCAACTTCCATTTTGGCTTTTTTGATCAACAAATTTGCTTCCACATCAACAACATTTTTTTGCATATCCTCCAAAGTGGTAGAATTCCTCTCTCTAAGAAAATAGGCAAGCTCAACATCCAAACCATCTGGATAATGAAGCATAGCCAAACCTAGGGGAGGCTTTACATCAATAGGTATGGAATCATATACACTATTAAATCTGGTTGAGAAATCTTGGACTGTCTCACTGGGATGCCTCTTTAGATTCTTATACTCATCCATAATCTGAAAAGGGTTCTTTTTAACCTCCCATCTATCAATGAAAACATATTCAAACTGTTGGAAAAAAGAAATACTTCCAGCTGCCAAACTTCTATACCAGTCCCTAACTTCTCCCAAAATACTTTGAGAAAACAACCTTACTTTGACGTCCTCATGATCTACTTCCTCAAGGTCAATGAAGTGAATGATTTTTTCTACATGCTTCCTTGTTGTGATATTACATGTACCATCAAATTGAGGTATCCCTTGACCATAATTCTGTGGTAACTCGTGCAAAAGGGATGTAAAATTTAATGGGGCATACCGGGAAGCAGTCATGACCGAGGTTCGAAATAAAGTTCTAGTTGTACCAGCTGGACTATGATTATCGTTTGGATCTTGTTCATGACAACCAATACTAAAAGGAGATGCATTTTCAACTTCAAGGGAATGATATATACTTCTAGAAGGGGACTCATGTGCAGATTTTCAATCTACATTTGGATTCAACAGATAGAAGAAAATTCTTTGGACATTTTCAGGAAAGGACATGAAGCATTTGATAAAACATGATATTATACCCTGAAGAAAATTCAAGTTTAAGTACCTGACTTTCACATACTGTCCTTCCATCCTTTTGCTGACAAGATATTTTCTTCTCTAAATCTGATTTGAATTTTTTTGAAGTCACCGGGTGAATGGTTTAGGCTGGCTTTTGTTCACCATCAACAACCAAATCTAAAAATTTGAAGATCTTTCTCGGAGAAGATAAAACCTTTCGATCCCCAAAAATGGCGCCACTATGTTATCACTGTGTAAAAACACTTCAGGTTGAGTAAAGGCTACAGAGGCGACCACAAACTTATTTAGGCTAGAAACTGATGTTTTCTAGCTGGAGGGGTCTCCCTCACTCTAAAATATAAAGAATTTAAAGAACAGATTTATAATAGAAACCAATTCTAAAAAATAAATTCTTAAATTATTTGGTTGAAGTGTGAATGGACGGATAGGTAATAACACATGATCAATCTATCTTCTAACTCTTTTAATTATGCAAGTAAATTGATAACTATTTCCAGGGCTTGTAAGCATGACTTTGGGATACAAAGGTTGGTTGTAGTATAGATAAGGTAAACTGAAACAAACAAATTCTTCGTTGGATAAAGAAAAACTGAATATAGAAGATAACATGTACGAGCATATATCATTTCATTTGATTTTGAAAGATGAAGACAACTAAAAAAGAGTAGATACATTGAATTCTAAATCAACTGACTTCAAATACTCATAACATGGAGAAGAAATAAAACAACTGAACAATAAACAGAACAAATCCCATACACCATATCATAAGAATCCTTGGATATGAAATCGATAACCCTCAATACATAAGCAACATGCACCATGAATTGATCACACAAGCATGAATCTTGAAAAATTAACACTAACACTTTGCTCAACCATAAACAACCATTTCTCTATTCGTTCATCAGAATATATCATTGATACATATGATCAAAATCTATTTAGGTTCACTATATCTTCGATCCAATCGAGGATCGGTCCAAAACTAAAACAAACATAGTAAAATGTTGTTTTTAAAATTCTTTTCCTCCAAACATAAAAAATAAAGCATATTTTGTCCCTTTGAAAGAAAAAATGGACTATTTTAATACAAATTAACTTAAAAAGTCTTGAAACTGATTATCATAACTGAAATAACACAAATACAAAAAAGTTGTTTTTCTGACTTCTCAAAAGTCTGCATAGCAACTGCCCAGCACTGGAAAATTTATCCTTCTAGAAAGGAAACATGGTGAGATTTAGAGGAGGTTATATGGACACCACATGTACCCCACGCCATCATCTTCAAAACCTGACAGGTGGCCACCATCCAGCATGCATGAGATAGTCTGAGCACGACCTGAGTAGCGAGTTTGGAGCACCTACATAGTGGATTTTCAACGGGCCATATCTTCCAAACAGAAATACCTATGTAAAAAATTAAGGAGGTTATTATATATTAAAGTTTTTCGAAGATAAACCTATCTCAGCTTCTTTGAATTCTTCCCCAGATTCCCAGAAAATGCTCTCCAAAACCATGACTAAACAAAAGTATTTATGCAGTCTGGAAAATAGGCTTTGAATATGCAATTAATACTCCCTATATGTCACACATGTGTATAAATTGGAAGAGGTTATTATTCTATGGTCTGTGCTTAATAAAAATCTCTTTCCTTTTTCCAAAATTCTCCTCCATGTGGTCAGAAACCATTCTGCAAAATGGTGACTAAAACAGTCAATTTAAGAGGAAATTGCATTGCAGAGTGTAGAAGCCCTCCATGCTTGGCATGAGTGTAGGGAGTATGGGAAATGATTAGGGTGTAGGGGATATGTGAATGATTAGGAATAGAGGAATTTAAGATAACAAGGGAATAAGGGGATGAGAATAGAGGGAAAAGTAATGATGTCTGAAGAGGGAACAAATTGGAACATTTATGAATGTATTGCTTTAACATGATTCCTTTAACTGTAGACACCCTATCAACATTCAACATCCTGACTCAGTAGTTTGTTACAACAATTTTCAATGCTTAGATACCCCTTCCCATGACTAAATTTAATGTCCAAAGAAATGACCAAACTCAACATGACTCTCCAAACAATGACAGGTCCAATTTATGATGGTGAAAACATTTATGAATTTGACCCCCTCCAAAACAACAAAATGATATTTCGAAGGATTTTGACTTAACAAATTAACCTACTCTAACAAGATATATTGTGTGAATCTCATTAGGAAGCACATATTGCATTCATGAAACTCATGAAATTGCACATTGAGGGCCTACACCCATTGTATCCTCATGTAGTTCAGGTAAAACAATGAGACCTTGTAATATGTAAAATGAGAATTGTCATTCCTCAAAGCAGTAGGATTTTGTGGGAGACATTCTTCAGTGACTTCAAAGCCATTGGGGAATTCATTTTTCATTTGATCTTCATTCATGCAACTTCATGTGGTCTAAAGTGTAATTGGTCATTCATGAAGTGGGTGTATGCTCATGGGCATTCAAGGATAATGACGGATAAAGCTTAGAAGATGAATTTTGTTACCTCACATGTGAGGATTGAGCTTAGATTCTTTGTTAATGAATAAGATAAGGATGTAGAGATTTTTTACAATTGTGAGGACGATGTCCTCAATGAGGTTTTCTCAAATTTGGAAATGTAACATTTTAAACATAGGAGTTTAGGATTGGATTCTTTGTATAGTCATCTTTTCCTTTGTTACCCTTTCTAGCATTTTTGTTTCATGGGGAGGAATAAAAGAGAAAGGAGGAGAAACCCTATGGCTATGAGTTTCTCAAGCTCTACTATTGATCTTTTACATGAGTTTTGTTTTTAATACTCACACATCCTTTTCATTACTTATTTTGTTCATTGAGGCAATGAAACTGCAAATTCTGGTCTTATAGACTTAGGGTTGTTATATAAATTCTGATTTTTCTATTAGATCAACACACTCATTACTTTGTCTCTTTTAAGGGAATTTATGAATATAAGTAGAGCTATTCTTTTGATATGAACATTTTTGTGTACAACTGCAATTTTCTAATGCATGGGATTGTCTAAGCAACCATAACATGCTCTTCATAAATAGATTAAATTGAAGCACCACAAAGTTTATGGTTGGTTAGGATCCCTTTGACATTAGACATGAGATAAGGCTTTCATTTACCATGCAGAGGAATGGAATAATATAAAGAGTTCTTCATGGTTTAAATTCTAATAGCATTCAAGTTGTTGATTTTGAGTTGAATTTTTTCAATTATGTTCATTGCAAATTTGTGATCTGTTGGATCATTTTATATGCATTTAGAAATTTATAGGTTTTTTTTTAATCCAACCACAATTGCACTTATTTGGAAATCTGCGAGTCCAATCCTTGAGTATGAAGAAACTTGTAATGTTTCTTATTTTCTTTAATTCTTTTCTCTATATTTCCCATTGATTTGAAAGACATTTTGATGAAAGTTTCTTGGATTGAGATATAGAAGCTTCTTCTATGTTCTATTTAGTCATTGTATAATGCACATTTCTCTGAAATTCAAATTTCAAACAAATCCACTCCAAACCAGGGAGGCTTCACTTTGTTCTTTTAGTGGCTATGTTTGGTCATTGTTTGAGCCTAATTACTGTGCAATGTTTGTACAAATCTGCATAACTGAACTCTTGGAGGTAGCAAGTTTTGCAGGTTTTTTGCCTCCAACAGTAGCTGAAAATATGTTGCACTGAGATATGAATACCATCTCACATTAGAATTCAAACTAGTCATAATGAACACCAATGACATGGTAACTCTTTCTCAACGTAACTAAATTTCTTATACATAATGGTTCAATCACGATATTTGTAGAGTACTTGTATAATTATCATGTAGCTTTGTTGTTTTGTAATGCATGTGTCTTACATTACCTGTTACATAGTTTTCTTTGGATTTTTGACAACCCAAGGTTATAATTTATAACTTATCTGGTGAAATTATTTGAGAGAATAAGAACATATATCTCTCACATATTATTTGTGGTTTATCGAAAAAGGATAAGTCTTCAATATCCCAATTAAGAATGCATTTTATTCTAGTCAATAAAGGAGAAATTTTCCATTAATAATACAAAATTAGCAATATTATAGTCTAATATTACTACCTAGCAAAGAGAGTCCAGGTCTGATATCCAGAGTTGACCCTTGATTGACAAATGAACTTGACTTTCCTACACAATATTGTTGCTATCTTATTGATATTTAAATATCTTTCAGAATCTCTAGCCATACTCCTAATAACACATTTCAAATTTGCATGGATCAAACATTTTGGCCTTGGATTATACAACAAAGGAAGTTTCAGAGATCTTCCATTGACAACTTGATTATACCTCTCCATAAGAGTATTAACATGTAACTCAGAGAAAGATTGTTTTGGCTGGACAGAAATCATTAAGGCAAAGAAAAACTTAAGAGAAAGGCAGATAACGATTAGAATGCTCCAAAATCATATCTCTAGAGTTTGGAATCATCTGATCAGTTAAAGAAGGGCCATTGGTCCACTAGATTTTATACATGATCTCGTCTTTCTATCCCTTTCAAAGTTAAAATGCTTTATCCCAACCTTCTGCAACAAATATGGTAGTATCAAGGTTTGTTTAATGGCATGCTCCTCCACTAAGGCCAACCTCTATTTTATGAATTCCCTGTTAGAAACAGAAATATTGTGGACTGAATTTCCAAGCTCAGATTCTATGTTCTCGTTTAGGCTGCCAACATTTATTATATCTTTGACCATCCACTGGGAATATGTAGATGTATTAAATACATTTATGCATCCTCTAGTATCCTAAGGATCCTCCGTAGAGAAAAAAGAGGGAACTACTCTATCCCATCTGGAATCCTCCTCTTTTAAATATTTATATTTCCTCTGCCAACAATTGATCCTTTAGATGGGAGAAACATCTTGAAATCTCGTTGAGGGCTTCTTTCAACTCCCAAGTCCTCATTCTTGATTCTCTTTAAGCCTTCCTTTCTACCCCTGAGTTCTCTTTGGATACTTTGTCTTTCTCTCTCTTCCTCCTTGTGGGATTCTCAGTTGCTTTATAGTGAGCTCCATATAAGCTTCCTAGTAATGTATCCCTTCCCACGCTCTCTCTCAAAGGTGATTATTATTTATGGAATAACATCCCTGCTGTCATAGTGCATATCAACATTGTTACAAATCCATTTGGGCACATCAACCCCAACCTGCAGATTAGTACTATTAGGGCCCATCAAACCCTAATTCATTTGTTACATGCCCTAAAGAAGTCAACCATCAGAATGCCTAGCTTCCCAAGAAGTTCCATGACTAAAATCATCCAAAAGCTGCCTCTAAGAAGATCAGCACATGCAGGCCTTCATTAGGGTGCGTTGTAATGCAATCCATACACTGATAGGGTGGTATGAAACACACTTGAGCCCTCTTTGGCCTGCGCTGGGCGAATTTTAGAGAATTTGCATTAGGGTTTGGGAATATTCTTATCCATTGGATGCATCTAGAAGTTCGCCAAGTTTATCTACTCCTTTGAGCTCGAATTTGGATGAGGTAAGGACTTAAGGAACATCAATCCCTTTATCCCTTCCTCCATGGAACTAAATCCTAAGTTTGGGAGGGCATTCATTATCACCATTTATGGCATAACTTCATTCATTCACCTATAAAAATACCACTCATCTAAGTGATCAGGGGCTGGAAATCATTGAATTATAGGGAGATGTTGTTAGTATGAGACTTGAGTTGATTTCAAGTATTGTAACGATGTCAAATGGTCTTGCTTATTATGAGGAGAGGATGGGATTGAACTAGAGGAGTGATGTTGAATCAAGCAAATTGGGTTGTAACTCTTCCTTTTACTCATAAAGTGTTCAAATCTTTTTCCATATGCTCGTGTTATTGCTTTCATATGCGTATCATGTACTTGATTCCATGCTATGCTTAATCAATATATCATTATCATATGATTTGATCAATCTTTGTCTTCTGTCTATGTGTAGGTACTCTTCAAGCAGATTAAGTACGAAGAGGAGAGACATAATTGGTCAAGGGAGATAAGGAGTAAGCGAAAGCTCTAGGTAGGCTTCTTTACCTCTTATTTAATTTGTTGATCATAGAAAGAGTAGAGAATGCTTTGCACTATTGTTCTAGACTTAGCTACTAGTCTAGGGGTTTAAGCGTTTATCCGTAGACACTAAAACTTCTCAAAACAAATACCTACACTATTATTATAATAACTAGTAACTTAGTAAGATCTATGATCAATTGAGGGAAAGAAAATCCAATGCACAAATTAAAATTATAAGGTAATTGAATTCCATATTTCCATTGAGTATTAACTGAAGCTTCGATACAAATAGTCAAATATCCCAAAATATTATAAAATATATGATTAAAAAGAGCTAGAGAACTACTATAGAAGTTTCTGCTGAGATCAAGGACACCTTAACTCTTTCTAGGTGAATCTTTTTAAAGTTTAGGCTAGTTGTAGGTTTTAACCCCGTACAGAAATTACCTACATACGAATTCTAAAACACAGAAAATAAACAATGCGAGAGCATAACACATAAAACACATATACATAGAGATTTTCCCCTGGATCCCAAAACTGGGACTACCAGCTTGATTTTTCATTATGTTCCTTTCAATGTTATAATACATATTTATACATGTCGAAGCATCCAATACCATGGACTGAAAACCATCGCGTCCAAAACCATGGACCGAAAACCATCACGTCCAAAAACATGTACGAAAATCATGCACAAAACTATAGGTGGGTCCGCCCAACCTTACATAGATTCCAAAACCAAAATTTTCTGGGGTGCTGCCCTGGACCCCATAGAGTGGGGTTACCTGCACCCCTCAAACTCCCTATGACACCCCCGCTACACAATCGGTGCATTAAAGGGGGGGCTCTACCCCCCTCTAACCCTCCAGTTAACTACGTGGGCTAGTCGTGGAAAGAATATAACACAACCCAACATTCTCCCACTTGTTTTTTTCTTTCCACAGGGGGCCACAAGAGAGCTTAGTCATTTATCCAGCCCCACAACACCCATTGTTTCTCTACACTAAGAGAAATTCTCAGAGCTCACAAATTTTGTCAATGAATCTGCAGTATTCTTCAAAGTGTCTGCCTTTACCAGCAACACCTTTTTGTCTTCTATCATATCCCTCAAAAAGTGATATTGAACATCAATGTGCTTTGTCTTTGAATGATTTGGAGGGTTATTTGCCATGAAAATTGCAGTTTGGCTGTCACAGTCTATCCTTATAGCTCCCTGTACTAACCTCATACTTGAACATAATCTCTGCAACCAAACTGCTTCCTTTCTTGCATGAGTGGCTGCCATGTATTCTGCCTTTGTAGTTTATAGTGCCACTACAGATTGTTTCTTACTCATCCAACTGACTGCACCTCCAAATAGGTTAAACACATACCCACTTGTAGATCTTCTCTGATCCACATCTCCAACCCTGTCTGCATCAACAAAGCCATGAATATCCAACACTCGGTCCAATCCTGGTCATCCTTGGTAGCACAAACCATAATCACTAGTGCCACACAAATACCTGAAAACCTGCATCACTGTTGTCCAATTCTCCTTTCCTGGTTTTGACATAAAACTGCTCAATACTCCCACTGCATGTGCAATGTTTGGTCTAGTACAGACCATTGCATACATCAGGCTACTGACTTCACTTGCATATGGAACACGGGACATGTCCTCTTCCTCTTCTTGTGTCTTGGGACACTCTTCAACAGATAACTTTACACCTACATGAATAGGAACCTTCACCGGTTTACTATCCTGCATATTAAATACCTGCAATATTGTCTTGAAATACTTCCTCTAGTTTAGCCAGAGCTTCTTCTTTGTCTGATCTCTTTTAATTTCCATTCCCAAAATATATTTTGCAGCACCAAGATCTTTCATGTCGAATTTGGAGGACAATTGGGTCTTCAAATCCTAGATAATTTCTTTGTCATTTCCAACCAGCAACATATCATTCACATACAAGACCAAATAAATAACACGGTCACCAATTAATTTAAAATACACACAGTGATCTGCTTTGCTTCTGGTGAAGCCAAGTCCCCGTATAAATGTATCAAATTTTTGATACCACATTCTTGGTGACTGTTTTAACCCATATAGAGACTTCTTTAACTTGCATATGAGTTCTTTCTTACCCTTCACCTCAAAGCCTTCATGTTGCTTCATGTAGATTTCCTCTTCCAGATCCCCATGAAGAAATGTTGTCTTCACATCCATCTATTCTACCTCAAAATCAAAAGCAACAACAACAGATAAAAGTAATCTAATAGAAGTTACCTTGGCAACAGGAGAAAAAATATCACCAAAATCAATTCCCAACACTTGGGAATAACCTTTTGCTACCAACCGAGCTTCATATTTCTCCACCTTTCCTTTGGCATTTGTCTTCTTCTTGAACACCCATTTGTTGCCAATGGGTTTCCTTCCAGCCGGCAACTCCACTAGATCCCAGGACTCATTTTTGTGCAAAGATGCCATTTCGTCAACCATGGCCTCTTTCCACAGTTTTACATCCTCTGAATCTACTGCTTCCTTCACAGTTCTGGGATCATTATCAGTAATAGATAAAGAAAAATTTGAACAGAAAGCAGATGGACTATACCTTTCTGGCTGCCTTCTTTCTCAAACTGATCTTCTCACACCCGGAGTTTGTGGCTCTTCATATTCTGATTCCTCCTCTGATGTAGAGTCTGATTCTTCCTCCTTTATCTCAAACTCTATCTTCAATGATTTTTTGATGGAGAATTGTTATATATGATGATACTGCTATTTTTTTATGAATGTTGTCAATTACCATTAAATTGTTTTACAAACATTAACTTATCAATTTGAATTGTGATATATTCTTAAATGATATTTAGAAATTTTAACATGTTTCACTACGTATTTGAAATTAGTAAAATGAACCCATAAAGGGGGTCATAAATGAAAAGAAAAGTACACTCTAAACAAGAAGCCAAAAGTGGATGTAACCATGGATGAAAAATTGGGAGTAGAATTGGATGTTAAACTAGCCATCAAAACAAGATGCAAACAAAGACACAAAAATGGTTTTAAAGTAGTATTATAAAAGGGTGAAACATTAGACACAAAGAAGGGAACAAAATAGGGCATACAAAAGGATACCAAATTGGGCACAAACAGGAACGCAAAATTGGACACCAAAATGAGGATGCAAAGAATGATGCAAAATTGCGCGCAAAAATGATGTAAGAAAAGACACAAAACAAGATGAAAAATGGGAATTAAAAAGGATGAAACCAAGGATGCCATATTGGATGCCAAAAATTATGCATAACTAGATGCAAATTCAAATTCAAACCTAGGTGCAAAATAAGAAGCAAAATGTGGACACAATATGTGGTAGAAAAAAGATGCAAATTTGGATGCCAAAACAGATGCAAAATTAGACAAAAAAAGGATTCAAAATTGGACATAAAAAATGGTGCAAAATTGGACACAAAAATAGAAAAAATAGTACAAAAATGAGCATAAAAATGGCTCAAGTTTGGATGCAAATTGAGATGCAACATTGGATGCAAAATTAGGTGTAAAAAATGATGCAAAACTTGGTGCAAAAACAAATGCAAAAGTAGATGAAAAAAATGGCTCAAAATTGAATGTAACATTAGACAGAAAATGGGATACAAAGGTGGATGCAACACATGGCTCAACATAGGATGCAAATATAGATGAAAATTTGGATATTCAAAAGAATGCAAAATTGGATGCAAGAAATGGTGTTAAAAATTATGCTAAATTTGATGCAACAAATGATGCAAGATTAGATGCAAAATATGGTGCAAAATAGGATGCAAAAAAGGGATACAAATAAATTGCAAAAGTGGATGCAAAAAATGGCGCAAAAATGGATGCAAAATTTGGTGCTAAATTAGATTCAACATATGGTGCAAAATTGGATGCAAAAAATTGTGCAAAAAAATGCACAAAAATTGGTGTAAAATTAGATGTAAAAATAGGTACAAAATTAGAAGCAAAAAATGACATAAAACTAGATGCAAAAACTAGCACAAATTGGATGTAAAAAAATGCACTAAATTGGATGCAAAAGATGGTGTAGAAATCAATGCAAATTACGAGACAAAAATAGAAGCAAAGAATGGCACAAAACGGGAAGAAAAAAATGATGCAAAAATAGATGCAAAAAATGGCACAAAACTTGAAGCAAAACTTGTTGTAAAACCAATTACAAATCTTGGTGCAAAATATGATGCAAAAAAGGTGCAAGATTTGTTGTAAAAAAAGATGCAAAATTTGGCATGAAAAATGACACTTTAAAAATTGTAAAATAAAGCCAGATTTAGTGGCGGGCTTCTCATCCGAATTGAGAAAAAAATACACTAAAATGTGGTGCTAAATCGGGTACAAATTTCTTGCTTTGTTGGAGTGCTTCCATGACAGTGGCTATCAAAGAAAAATTAAAGGAAGGGTTTATGGAGAGACTCTTCACTATTAAAGAAAATATCATAGACAGGATTTTGAGTGCTGTTATTACCTTTGTGATAGGTGATATCAAATATTATCTATGTGTAATATTATCTATGTGTAGGTGAAGTCTGTAGGGTGCTTTTTACTGTTATATCTATGATAAGAGATATTCAAGTGGAATGTGATTTTAGTTCTAATAGGTGGATTTTTGGATCAAACTGTGGTTTTGATTAAGGAAATAATAGGGATAAGAGTCAATTGGATCTGGGATTGTTGGAGTGATAGGTTCATCTACAATCATGGCTAGCTTTTTAGTAGTAACACAATGTCATAAAGATGAACTCAAAGACCCCCAAAAAGAAGGAACGTTTGGTAAATGAAGAGAAGGTTGTGAGTCAGCTGATAGAATCATTTGATGAGCATGGAGATAGATGCTAAGTTGGAAATTAAGGTTGGAAACTAAGAAAATATTATGTGGGTAAATCAATATTTTATAAATTTTAACATTTTTTAGCCAATTAAATTCATTCAACAAAAGAACAATGCATTAATCACATAAATATTGAACATAGGATAGTTACGTGGAAACCCATATGGATAAAACCATAAACATTATTTTAATTATGATGTAAATGCAAGTGCAAACTTCAATTTACATTAGATTACGTAGGCACCAACCTACAGGATGCACCAACCTCCATTTCTATGCAAGAACCTACTTGTTGGAAGCACCAAGTCCCACTGTTTGGAGGCACCCACCTAATAGAGGCACCAACCCACTAATATTTACAGGTACCAACCTAAAGGAGAATCTAATCCCTTGATTTGTAAGAACCTACTCCCTTTGCCTATCAGATACTTTTTTCATTCTTTTTCAAACTTAGATCTAAGACACCTTTTTATAAAAGCATAACACCAATAAATTAAATTTTCATATCCACGTGAGTTATCTAATATTTTCCTTGCAACAAAAACTCATTTTTGTTTCTCTAATTCAAATATCTCTTTACCATATCACAAACACTTGTTCTCAAATTATCTTATGGACATTAGTTCTTCTTTGGGGGAACTCTGTAATTGATTTCTTAATAGGCTTCAGAACCCTGTTTTTTTCTTTCTTTCTTTAATGTAGCAAATCTAGATCTCAACAAAACTCTTCTTATATAATCTACACAACATACCTCTACCTTCTCTAAATATAAACTCCTAGATTTGGCACTCAAATCTATTTATTTATTTTTTTCTAAATAAGATTAATCTATTAACAAAGGGAGTAGAATTACATCATGACCGTAGTCAAAACCACTGCCCTGGTGAAAGGCAGAATTGTCAAGATAAACATATATGGAGACTGCCCAATGACAGGGAAATCAGTCTTGAACAGATTACCAAAACCCACGCAGGGGAGCAAATTATGATCTTCTTGATGTTGCAGAGTTTACAGAGTTCCAAAAATAAACAAAAATTCAACATAGCAGTTTGAACATAAACTTGCCCAATTGTATGGGCCGCAAGGCAAGATAACAAGACAACAGTGAGCAAACTAATCATCTGGAGGCTCTTCAACTATACGGCACCAACCTGTTGCAAGCAGATCCCTGGCAAGAGCAGCTTCGGATTCGGAAGGACCAGGATCAACCGGCGCCATCTCAACATCATGAGCGCTGCGAGCTTGAGCAACCGGAGCCTGCATAGATGCGCTGCCAATCCCCATCTGGAGGTTCGAAGTCTGAGCATTGTCAGAGCTGAGGCCCGCCGGATGAGAGCTTGGCTCCCCCAACTGGGCTTCCTCATGGAAGAGCACCATAATGTGAGCGGTTATCCTTGGGCAGTTCAGAGAACAGTTGAAAGAGAAAAGCGCAGAGCTAGTCATGGGAGAAGGCATGGTGGCAGGAGGACGGGGAGCAGGGGAGCCCAAACAGTGGCTGGAATCATGAAAACACCCTCTCCCACTGCGGGTGCGAGGGTAGTGGCTGACAAAGAAATTGCTGGAGAGGGAGGGCGAATCGGAAGATGGGCTGGAAGGTGCGCGCAGAGGACTGCCCCTGGTGCCGCCCCTGCGGCACCGCATTCTATGGCGCAGACGAGGCATAGGGGAGACAACAACAGTGGGAGCAAAGTGAGGCTAAGTAGCAGCGATGACAGGGCTAGAGCAATTCAGACATAAGCCAAAACAAAGGCCAGAGGCCCGAGTGAAATGCCAGAGGTTCAACGGAGGTGGCTCTGCTAAAAGACCAGAGCGAAGCTCCAAATTAGCCTCCCCATTCAAGCAACGAGAGGCAGCAGGGATGACGGAGCCAACACCATATAGACAGAATCCAGAATTGAGGCTAGAGGCCAAATAGAAATGTGAGTGGTTCGATGGAAGTGGCTCCACAGATAGCCCATGGCCTAGCTTCAATTTATCTTCCCCTTTCATGCATCGAGAAGCACCCACCATTACTGTTGCATTGAAGAGAGCCAAAGTCTGAAGCATGTTGAAGCATGTGGAGGCATGAACCAGAGCAGAGGATAGGATATGAGATCCGGAACCACTTAATACAATGCCATTGAACCCTGCGCTTCTTAATTGCAGAGATCCATCGATCAAAAGCCAATTATCCGCCATGTCCTAGGTAGGCAGGTGTTGCCCCACCTCGCCCCACCCCTGTCCCATCATATTTAACACCCATCTATACACCCGCATCTAGGAGAGCTACATCCCTTTGGACCAGTATTTTGCACTCTTGATTTTGATCATGATTCTGAATTATGTCTAGAGCTCCAGTGAGAAGAGTGTGCCCACTTTCCACCCCCAAAATGGAAATTAGATCAACGACCTTGTTTCCTTCCCGTTTAGCGTGATTGAATATGAGGGCACGATTGGTGTGAAGCGAATGTTCTATTGCATCCAATCTGGCTTCGAGTCTCCAACTGTTGGCAATTTTATGCGCATGTGCCCCATTGAGGAGTTGATTGGCCAGGTTGATGAGGATTAGGGAGTCACCTTCGATCTCCAGAGGTTGGAAGCCATGACGCTGGGAAAGGAGTAATCCTTGCCAGAGACCCTCCAGTTCAGCCGAGTTGTTCGTGTCGCAGCCAATGTTTTTGAAGTAGATTAGGAGAGGTGAACCCTCATGATCTCTAAATATGCCGCCAAATCCTGATTTGCTGGGATTTCCCTTTGAAGCTCCATCAAAGTTGAGTTTGAAAGTATGCTTTGGAGGGGGGATCCATAAGTGCTTTTTGATGTTGTTGCCTTCTGAAGGTCTATGATTGTGAGTACCTTGTGGGAGTTGTATGTTCCAATTTTCCCAGATGGCTTTCTCATTTGCAAGAGTGGGAAAATCTTCTGAATGCCAAGGTCTCTTTAAGATTGAGACAAAAGTTACCCCAAATGATTTCTAAAGGAGTGCTTTGATCTTTGAATATGCGCTTGTTTCTTTCTTTCCATATTGTCCAGAGGAGAAGGCCAGGAATCATTCTCCATAATTGGTTGAGTAGTTCGCTTTTATATGGGTTCTAGTTCCAATGGTGAATGGAGTTGATTATATCTTCAGACACTCTGCATATTTTTTGACAACGGAAGCTAGCCTTCTCCCACAATAGGTTGGCAAGAGTGCAAGAGTCCAAGAGGTGTTGGAGAGTTTCCTCCTGAGAATTACAACTAGGACATATGGAGGGCCCATGAAAGTTTCTTTTCCTAAGATTGTCCCAAGTGAGGATTTTTCGGTGCCCAAC
This sequence comes from Pinus tabuliformis, assembly GCA_031772625.1. NCBI lineage: Eukaryota > Viridiplantae > Streptophyta > Pinopsida > Pinales > Pinaceae > Pinus > Pinus tabuliformis. Next base: position 663,910,238 of record CM062811.1, on the reverse strand, counting down.
AAGCCAGAGGAATAGGGAGACTTTCGGGCAAGTACCCGGTGACCAGATTCTACCCCAAATAGGATCCAGGGGCATTGGATCATTGCATATAATTTTATAAGCCTCTTTGGTGGTGAAGGAACCTTTCGGAGTATATCCCCATCTTAAAATATCCCTGCCTTCGGATAATCTAATGCGTCGATTCTGGAGCTCACTCTCCATGACCTCCTTAGTCCAGTTATCTGCATTCCTGATCAGCCTGTCAATCTGCTTCCATTGTTTGTACCCCTGTTCTGTCTCCAGAATCCATTGTTGCTGGACAGATTCCTTTTGTTGCTCCTCCCACTCTTGGCAAGGAGGCGGTATATAGATGCCGTTGAGCTTTGGTAGTTGGTGCCAGGCATCCGTCCAGAACCGAGCAATGCTACCATTCCTTATTTCCCAAAAGTTGTGTTGTTGGATCAGCAAGAAGTGTTGTCTGGCAGCGTTCCATATTAGTGATCCCTTTTTAGTTGGAGTGAATCTAATTAGCTCCTTCGTTGGTCTGTGATTGGCATATTTGGCTGTCCAGATGGCTGCCCATGGCTTATTGGGAGCAGAGAACCATTGCCTCCATATTTTTGCACCCATGATTACATTACTATGATGAGGATCTCGTAGACCTATACCCCCTTTTTCTTTGGGCTTGCATGTTGTCGTCCATTTTGCCAAAGCCCATTTGTGATTTGTGCTAGTTGCACCCCAAAGAAAATTGCGCTGTAGAGCTTTTATTTTTTTAAGGACCCATTTAGGTGCTGCCAAGATTGAGAAAAGGTAGAGAGGCATTGCTTGTAGCACAGCTTTGATTAGCACTAATCTGCTAGCTATGTTCAGAGTTCTATGAGTCCATAAAGTGAGACGAGATTCAAGTTTCTCAAGGAGCATACGCCAAGAGGCGTGCTTGATGGCAGAGTCTATTAAGGGAGCTCCAAGGTATTTGGAAGGTAAGGAGGCTATGGAGAAGCCCAGAATGCGGGCAATAGCATGTTGAGTAACAGGGGGGTGTGAAAAAAGAAGATCTGCAATTTAGCCGTGTTTATGCTCGTCCCTGAAGCATCAGAGAAATCATTCAGAAGGGATTTAAAAAGGGAGGCTTCCTGAACAGAAGGGTGCCCAAACAACATGTTGTCATCAACGAACTGTTGATGAGTGATGGCTGGAGAATTGTGTATGGATAGACCTTTGAGTTGCTGGGAGAGGAGGGCATGTTTGATATGGCGACCCAGACCTTCCGCCATTAGAACAAAAAGGAATGGGGAAAGTGGATCTCCTTGTCTGATACCTCTAGAGGGGCTGAAAGGTCAAGAGGGTATGCCATTTATGAGGATAGAGAAAAATGTTGTGGAAATTAAACTCAGAATCCATCGAACCCACATTGGGGAAAAACCAAAGGCTGTTAGCATTTTTTGAATATAGGTCCAGCTTAACTTATCAAAAGCTTTAGAGAGGTCAATCTTGAGAATCATACCTGCCTGTTTGGAGTGCTTGAGGGAGTGTATGATTTCATGAGTGAGGATAATGCCGTCCAATATTTGTCTTCCTTCTACGTATCCAGATTGTTCAGGTGATATGAGCAAGGGAAAAAGCGGCTTCAACCTGTTAGCAATGACTTTGGATATCACCTTGTAAATAACATTGCATAGTGTGATTGGATGGAATTTGTCTGGAGTACTGGTATTCTCTTCTTTTGGGATGAGGGCGATGAAAGTTGAGTTCAGAGAGGGCAGAAGCCAATGAAGAGTGCGTGATTCCTCCACCACTAGCCACACCTCCTCTTTGATAAGATCCCAAAAAGAGTGGAAGAAGGTAGTAGTGAAGCCATCTGGACCAGGAGCTTTTCCCTCCTTGAGCTGGTTCATAGCCAAATCCACCTCCTGAGGCATTACTGGTCGAAGAAGAAGTTGGTTGTATTCTTCTGTGATAATTTTCGGCACATTTTGAGTGATCTTTTCTATAGCAGGTCTTCTATTAATTTGGGGTTCTTGATGGACCTCCTGGAAGTGATTGATAAACTCCTGTTCGGTTTCTGCATGGCTTTCCACTCTTTCCCCTCCTCACTTTTGTATGAAAGAGATGGTGTTGTGCATTCTTCTCTGTATTGTAGTTCTGTGGAAGAATTTGGTGTTCCTTTCTCGTTCTTTCAGCCATCTAATTCTGTATTTTTGCTTCCAGAGAATTTCTTGCTGCTTTCTTCTCTCCTCCAATTGATTGTGAATGTGCTTTTCCTATTCCAATGTCCCTTCCTTGCAGCCCTCTGTGATTATCTGTTGCTGGAGTTCTCTCATTTCTTTGTTTAGATATTGCTATGCCTAGAAGATGTTGCCAAAAGTCTCTTGATTCCAGCACTTGATTTGGAATTTCATGAATTTGAGTTTCTATTGAAACTGATACATTTTTGATCCCTCTGGCGAAGGGAAGTTGGTCAAGGTGGATCTGATGAGGTCGTTGAAGGCAGGGTGGGTGAGCCAAAAATCTTCGAAGCGGAAAGGATGCCTGGTAGAGTTGCCTGGTCTTTGCCGTTGGAGAGAGATAGGCCAATGATCTAAGCCTGAAAATGGAACAATTGATGCTGAGATGTCGCCTCCAAGATGCACTGCATTATCTGAGATGAGGAATCTGTCTAATTTGGAAGAAATTTGTTGCCGCCCAACCCTACGATTGCTCCAGGTGTGCATTCCATTGCAGAATTGCAGATCAATTAGCATATTATTTTGGATAAAATATTTAAAGTGGCCATTTTCCTATTCCATCTTGGTTTGGCCTCCCTTCTTTTCCTCTAGCTTGGTGATAATGTTGAAGTCTCCTCCAATGATCCAAAAAGGATGGATTCTATTGAAGTTTAGCACTTATATTGTGTCTAGAAGAGAAATTTTTTTGCCTACTTCCTGTGGGAAGTATACATTGGTGAGATGGCCATGAATGTTGATGTCGATTATATGAAAAGTAGCTTGTATAATGTGATGGGAGGCATGAAAGTCTAAGAGCATTACAGCTTGTGTGTTTCAGGCAATTGCCAGTCCCCCGGAGGCACCCGAAGCATCCATTACAACCGAGTGACAACATAGCCATGCTCTAGAGAGTATGTTTCCAAGTCTGTTACTTTACATTTTGTTTCCTGCATAAAGAAGATCTGGGGCTGCTCCTGCTTTATCATGTTTTTAATCATTCTGAGTTTCTCGGGGCTATTGAGCCCTCTTAGATTCCATGAAGTGAGCCTCATGATTCACTATTAGTGGTGGGCTTGTAGCACTTTGTCAACTTAGCGTATCTGACTGAGTCTACCAGGATTTTCCCTATTGTAATAGTTCTTTGAAGATCTATCTTTCTTCCACGTTTTTTGGAGTCTTTAGGAAAGAAGCTACCATCCCATTAACTACCCGGTTGTATGCCCAATTGTTGTTGCTGGTAAGCCCTGGAGAAGATGACTTCTGGGGTATTGAGTTGATGCTCTTCAATCTTGTCGTAGTCTTTCCTTTTGCATGCTTGTTCAAGCTCGAAAATGTCAAGTCCTCCCAAATCAATGCTTTTCGGTTCTTCTTCCATATGTTGCATCTGACTGCTTTCTGCTAAGGTGATTGCTAAGTACAAGGTCTGGCTGGGGATACTGTCAACATCCATTCCATTAGGTTTCCAATTAGGGTCCTTTCGAGCCGCCTCAGGAATCCCAATGTTGTCACTTAGGGGCAAGGGAGTGGGAGAAGAGCCAGACAGCGGGGGGGGAGAGGTCGTGATGATCAGCAGTGGGATTGGAAAAATGTTTTGAGGTGGGTCTTCTAAAGTTTTAGCAAGAACCTCAACGCTATTGCTTGTGGAGGGAATGGAGGTAGTGTCCTGCAGGGGCCTTTTCCTAGAGGAAGGGTTTTTATGCGATCTTTTTTGATTTGTGACCTTGGTAAAGCCATCATGGGCCGACTTGTCTGAGGGGTCAGTGGTTTGGGGTTTAGCATTTAGAGGGCAGTCGCAAAAAGATGCCCATGGGCATGACACTTACGAAAGTGAAAGGGTACATGCTCAAAATATAATGGTTGGATCCATTCAAAGTCATCATGGGAGAGACTTACCGAGTCTGGAAGGGCTTTGTCCAGGCACATGAAGACACAAATGCGGGCATAGGAGGTGTATCTGCGCAACTTCGTTTCTTCAGCAATTTTTATAAACTCCCCCAACCCCTTGCCAATGTCCCTCAGCGATTCTTCATCCCAGTATTCCAACGGAAGTGAGTACATCTGGATCCAAACTGGTGCCCAACTGAAATCCTCCTTGTCAGGGTTAAATCTCTCTACCCATTCCCTTAAATAGAGACCGGTGGAGTTGAAGTAGTAGGGACCTTCATCCATAACCCTATTCCGGTCTTCGATGCAAATGAAAATCGCAGTGAAAAACCCTTTTGGTCCTAGCTGCAGGGTGACATGTCCCTTGGGTTTCCATTTGGTAGAGGTCCATCCTTGCAAAGCTTTTTCAGTTGGCCAGTATCCAATAAATTTTACAATGAGCGCATGGTCCCTCATGTATTGGATTTAACCATTGATTCTATGGTTGGGATGTTCTATCTTGGGTCATTCAGCTGCTATGGGTTTGCATGTTGTTGAGGTAACCTTGGGCATTTCCTGTTGCCCAATATCTCCTTATTGTACTTCACTGCGCCTGTCTGACTGATCACTGGGAGTGTTTGTCGTATCTTGCATTGGGGGATCTCTTGTATCCGTGTTTACTTGTTCTGGACCGAAGGCTTTTTCGGTTTCTTCACTTGATTATCTCTCTCGATTGAGGGGGAAGGCTTTGAAGTCCCCCCTGAGGGACAGCGATTACAGTGCGGTCTATGCCAGCAAGTTGCTGTCGCGAGGAGGAAGGCAAACGAAAAATAGAGGCAGGGAGGGTTTAGACTGCGCCATTTCAGGGGCGAACAGAAAACCCTAGGTTGAGATATTCGAAGAACCATGCCTTCATAAACTCTCCTTGTAATTCAGAAATTCACCCCTCAAATCTATTTATTAACAAAACCACAACTTCCTCTTTTCATTCATCATTAACTTCCACTATTTTCACATATACAATAGTATCACCTGGAAATTTGCATGGGGACACATTTTTTATCTCATCATTATCTTTTTATTTATAGACTCTTTCCTCACAAATTTGTCCAATTGAAACTTTAATCCTTTCACAAATCTATAAAAATTTGGAATTTTCTCTCACCTAAAACCTTTAAATGTATTTATGTTTATAACTAATGGGTGAGTGCTTTAGTGCCTTTTCTTGGCACATAACTTACTTGTGCTCTTCACATGACTAGGTGCCATTACCATGGGCTTATCTTTACATTTACCTTGCCATGGGTGGATCTTGGATGCCAATTTTTTTTCTTGACCTTAGCTTTTAGCATTGAGGGCTTCATGTTTGACTCCTCATGACTTGGGGAGGGAACCATAGGCTTAAATTCCTTTTTCACATGTACATGGATCGATGCTTAAGCCTTATGATTTGACATTGTTCACCCTTGGAGGGTTGGATGACTAGATGCCTTATTTCACCTGGAAATTTGATCACTCAAAACTTGGAACAATAGTTTTTGATGTAATTACGCAAGTCTTGATTTGGGTCACTCATTAACTAGCACACCTACTCGAGATGCAGATGCTTGGATACACAAATAATCTCCACACTCCCAGAACAACATTTTGTTGGACCTTTGACTAATCCTATTTTGTCTTACTCAAATATAGATCTAGGTGTTATGTAAGTGTGTACGTGGCATACACCTCCAGATACCAAAAAACCTAGATGGATTTTTCCTTTAGAATAATAAAATAAAAAATAAATAAATAAATAAAAATAAAATAAAAAACTAAAAAGTCAAAAAATTTTAACACTCTGAAGTCTTACAAAACTACCTCTTAGCACGAACCTTGAGGCCTCAGAGTCTTCCACGTCAAAAATTTGAGAAAAAGTCACAAATTCCCACATGGTTCTCTTGTCGCATCATCTCTTCCATGTTATCACACTGTTACATTTCATTCTCTACTATGACCACTTGTTTAGGTACCTGTCATGTTTCATATTCCACCTATCCAATTGGCCACTTAAAAGTATCGAAAATGAGTGCCACGTGTCATGACCTTTTCCTGCCGCATCAACAACTCAAACCACATCATGGTGGATACTACCTTTTTTCCATGTGATTTCCACATGGGATCCTCATCATCATGGTGTTTTCCTACACTATTTCATTAAGAAAACGGTTGGTTTCAAAGGGGGGGAGGGTGATGAGGCTCGGTATTGCAACAACAACTCTGCAACTCCCAAGGCTATCAAATTTAATTATCAACCCGGGGTTTGTACAAACTTAATAGGTATTGACACTATATGTGCAACATACAATGTGTCGTTTCTTTGCTATCATGATGTAGTGAAGAGCATGTAATGATATCAAATCCTAAACTAATTGCAGAAAATGAAATGCTCGAAATGGAAAACTTAACCTATTGCAAGAAATAAAATACAAGGAAATAAACCTATTATAATTTCATAGAGTTTAGATCGATTAACAGAGTTCATTAGATGTGGAAATCATCATTGTATTATCCATTTCATAAATTTATCCATTAACCCAAATCGCTGAAATGTTTTGCATGGGTAAAGAGGAAAGTACTAAGTGGTCTTTAGTATTCCATAATAATTTTTTTAGAGCCTATGGGTCATTATTCAACCCTAAGGGACCAAAACCAATCCTTTTGAGCAAACCTGGGAAGTATATACACACGTTGGAAGAGTACCACACGAAACAACATATTTACTACAGAAAACTATAATTCACCGAATGACAAAGAAAATAAAATATATATTAGATGGGACAATTTTTTTTTACCAGGATGTCTTAGGCCTCCATTCCAAGTGGAATCACCCAAAAATACATCTGTTAACCCATGCTAAAAAATAGCAGAAAATTACTAGTCTAAAGTCTAGAAATTCGAGAACTAGTGAGCTAGTAAATCTATCAAATGCCTACCCTAATAAAGTGAAAATGTAATGGGGTGATTTTTTTGTTAACTAGTTTTTTTTTTTTATCTAATTCAAGTGGAATCCACTCTATTGAATCTCGTTAGCATGCTCTAAAAAATAACACAAATTTACTGTTATTTGCCACAAAGGACTTCCAAAAATCTAGATTTGGGAATAAGAAAACTACTCCAAGTAACTCAATGATTACTATGACCTTAAAAATTTGTTTCAAGGATTAAATTATGCTTGTGATCCTTCAAAATAACTTACTTCAACCATTTAACCCAATTCTACAACAAGAAATCATTAATACTAAATGCATAAATAGAAAAAAAACAAGAACAAGAGATGCGTGTGAATAAGAAGTGAAAGGAAGCAAAGTAAATGATACAAAAGGGATTTAAGGCTCCTGGGATGGCCAAGACCAAGGAAACTTAGATTCCTATGTAGGAGACGATGATTTATAAGCTAAACATGGAACCAATATTCATTATTTCCATCAATACAATTACATCCTTGCAAACAATGATAGTGGAGCTGCAAAAATACGAGTTCCCTCAAAAAAAGGCTAATATAAATCAACCCCTAGAGGAAAATTCGAATTTTTACTTATAAAAAATGATCAGGAATCTTTCCTCACCAAAATCCCTTGATTAGTGGATTTGGTTCCCAATACTAGGAATATGCATTAAATGGCAGGGAACACATTCCTGGATTTTCTCAATCATTGGAGATCCAAAATCTGTGCTATAATTCTAGAATATCTTGTTTATTTATTATTTAGTATTGATCCTCCTATAGTAGGGACAAGGTTCCTAAATTATCTCCTCCTCCAAATCTCCATAATCTATCCAATATTCTCACAATATTTCATAAAAATAAATAATATTAGGCACAAATATGCAATTATCCATAAACCTTCCTAATGAGAATATTAAAGTTAAAAATACATTATATAATGCAAAAAGAGAGTTTTAATATGGTTAAGGATGGTAAGATGGGCCTTAATTTATGTCTAATTTAGAGGCCCATCAGGGGGCTTTCCTCATTTTGATACGGGTTTGGGGGAGGTTCATAACCTATTACATCATACCACATAAATGATGGTATACCATGACTATTTCCATTAAGGGGTTTGGGGTACCCTCCTTTTGTCATTGATTTTTCCAGCCAACCCAATTTGATGGTTTTCTTCCTTTAGTGACTTCAACCTATGAGGAAATATGGATCTAGCCCATTTCTCAAGTGGTTACCTGTGTGAAACCCTGGATACCTAGATGGTTTAGATGCCTTGATGCCTTAGTGCACATTGAATTGTCCAAATCTAGTGAGGTCCATATTTTGGCAAAAATCTACCTATTGAACTAATTCAAAATGATTTTTATCTTCATTCATTTGGGAGTTGGACTAAGTGTTTTATACCATTAGAAATATCTTTGAAAGGTCTATCTAAATATACACTTTTCATGTTCAATGGAATAAGGAAATTACATGAAAAACCCAAACTCTCCAAGAACTTGATATCAATGACTAAAATTTGACATCATTGACAACAAACTACCAAAACACTGAAAAATTCCCCCTTTGGCATCGATGGTAAGAACACTAAACATTGTAGGTCATCGATGGAAACAATGCTGGAAATTTATGGTCATTGACAACTTTGGGTTTGACTGCCCTTGTTAGTTTGTTCATTCTCCATCTTCATTCTATACTTACATTTCATCTCCAATTCTCACTCTATTTCTTTGACATTAACGGAAAAATGGTTCCTGCCACTCAAACTGCATTGTCTACTCACTCTCCCCTATGATACCAATGGGCTCTATCGATACTTATAAAATTGAACAAATGCACACTAATGGTTGTTCTAGGGGCCAAATTCCCCCCCTTTGTGAGATAAAGAGAAAATTACTCCCACTAAGCACATACTACACCTCTTAATATTATAGCCCCCCCTAAGCATATTCAATTTTCTTCTCTTTGAACTTGTGGCATACAACTATATACATTTGAATTAGGCAACTAACATTGTTCCTTGTGAAGGAATTTTTTAAAGAGATGAGGGATACATGTCACTCCCAACTTTTTCCTAAAATAATCAACGGGCTCTTGGGAGAGTGGCTTGGTGAATATAGCAACAACTTGTTCCTCTGTTGAAATATAATCCAACCTTACAATATGATCAACCACCTGTTTTTTAAGAAAATGGTACTTTATGGGTATATTCTTGGTTTTTTAATGAAATAAAAGGTGTTAGGAAATTTAATTGCTTAAATTTTTGTCCATTGTATTATCGATTAGGAGCTCATAATCTAACGAGGTGTTGGAAATATATATGCAAAAATAAGTTTAACTAGTTTGAGTACTAAAAAAAGACACTAAAACAATCTGCTACAAGAATATTCTTCAAGAATTCAACTGAACATGGATTCACCCTTTTCATGCCCTACAAAAAATAGATATAAATAATAAATTAAATCTTCATAATCTTTGTCAGCAACCTAAAAGTCACTAGTAGGTTCAAGAATTCATGTAACTCAAGAAGCAAAAAAATAAAAAAATTACACACGTTAAAGAAATCAATGACGCATAAAAAACAATCCACTTGGCAGTTATAGGTTTGAGTCATGTAGTCTTATGACCACCTATGGATTCCTAGGGTTAATAACTCCTCACAAAATTTATTAATGTGCAAATTACAAAAAAAAGAGTTGTAAATGATTAAATT